>JAVANC010000018.1:32266330-33647580 GCA_033319125.1 Parnassius glacialis
TCAACAAAAAGGCGTGATTGCCAACACGCCTCAAAAGCATGGTAACTATGGCAAATATGAAGGGAGAGGTAGAGTTTTGGCGGGAACTTGATCGGCGGCGGTTTGCTGCTCCTGTATTATAGTTTAAATAATAGTTTGAAGTGGATTTTGATATGTAAAAGTGGTGCGATTTTATGTATTAACTGTCTACGCATGTGAACTATTAGTGGAAACGGTGAAACAAGTGCTCTGATGGTGATGGATTCTCAAGATAAGCTGTTTGCATAGGCCCCTTTAGATACCATCGCCAACTGTCAGCTGCCTGCTGGCTCAAGTTGCCGTCAAAATCTCCCAAGGGCTGCACAATGTGAGGCATCAACATATTGTGAAGCAGTGAATTATGAAGAATAATAATACATAAAGACAAGGCTTGGGGAAATTATAATAAACCGAATAAAAATACTCAAGACTTGGCCTAAAGGTCTAGATACCAGGCCATAAACTCCAAAAAAAAGGGAGAGGTATACATTTGAAATGATTTGACATGTATTGATTTGGCAGTAACTAATGATGACAGAATGAAAAAATATTTCAAGCAGTCCTAAATGACAAATTTGATTCTTTGAAAACGTTAATATCTTTATGTATAAAAATTACGTGTCACGTTGTTTGTCCGCGATGGACTACTAAACTACTGAACTGATTTCAATAAAATTTTGCACACTGCGTTCAATTTGGTCTAACTTGAGAGATAGGATAGTTTTTATCCCGATAAATGACCCTCTATATTTTTATTACGAATTTAAGGATTTTTTATAGGACAAAAGTTCGTCGGAGAGGGCAGAACAATGTCTGCCTGGCGAGCTAGTTTACTATAAAAATTTGTGACATGCTATAACCGGGCCCCGCTGAGCTAAATAACTTTCCATAAATATATGCCATTTTCTTAAACATTGATTCTTTGCCGCCGTTCTAAAAATATTGTCTTGATCACAGTGTCATCTTACCAACTCTATGTATTTATTTCATTTTACTAGCCAGGAAAATATTTATGCTATTTTAAGCATTTGTGTGTAGTGTGTAGCTATTCGTATAGTATAATACTGCCACAATATCTTTGCGTCACATTATGTCCGACTTAATAAACACTATAAAAGGTGTAGGTAATTAATTAGGTAATATAAAATAAAAGCAGCTTACGATAAATTATTATATAGTTATATTCGGCTACCTCGTTGGTCTAGTGGTTGCAGTAGTGCGACTGCTGATCATGATGTCCCGAGTTTGAATCGTGGGTCGGGCCAAAAAATCAGTTATTGAGCTTTTCCATAAAAACATTCTCAGTAGCTACCCGGAGTCAGGAAGTTAGCGGTGTCTTACCCCCGTGCCTCGGGAAGCACGGCTTTATGTTGGTCCTGCGCCTGATCTCTCTCCGGTCGTGTCGGTTTACTGTCCCGTCGGACTATGAGAGTGATGTAAAAATATAAGTAGCCTAAGCTACTCATTGTAACATGAGCTATCTAACAGTGAAAGTCCCGTCAAAATCAGTCCAGCCGTTTCGGAGTTTAGCCGGAACAAACAGACATACAGACAGACAAAAATTTTAAAAATTGTGTTTTTTATAAGTACCGTACATACTTTCATATGCAATTAGTAAAAAGCTGTAATTTTCACATTAAAAACAGACACTTCAATTTTATTTATTTGTATATATATATATATATATATATATATATATATATATAGTATATATAGTATATATATATATATATACAATGAAACCGATTTAATAAGTTTTTAATAAATTAAAAAAAATACGTAGATACATTTCTTTTTCGGTTTCTAAGAAAGGACTCTCCCAAAGTTGGCGTAATCTCTTAGTAAATATTTCTTTTTTACGCCGGTCAAAGCTCGTGTCTTCATTTACGTCGTTTTGTATATTTTTGACAAGAATGTAGAACAAAAGCATAGAACAGAAATTTAAAGGATAAGGTGTCTTTGTAATAACTTAAGAGTGAGTGTAGACAGTGCAATGCAGCGGGGCGGAGAATTCGGTGAGCATGACAATATAAATACATGTTTTTGTAGTACTGAGTCCTTAGTAACGGCCTCTCATAAGAAATAGGACAAACGCGCATACGGCTTATCTGATAGTAATTGTCGAGCGTCCTAAACAACTGCAACACCGGTGATTGCAGGTGCGTTCCCGGCCTTTTCTGGTAAACACGCTGTCACATCACAAACGAGAGTGCATTGCAAACATAGTTTGAGTTTAGCCTAAGGAATGACTGTAAAGAACGTCTGGCGTGGTGATGAGAACCTGTTCATTCTTGTCTTGAAGATTCCCACATTGTAATCGGATGAAAAGTCAGGTGCTGACAGCTTATTCAACTCCTTTGCTGTACGCATGACGAACAACGAAAGGGTGAAGCATGGCCGTCTGATTGTCCGATGGTGGAAGGGCGGGGGAGGAATTAAGTTATGCAATTCCTGCGCACACTCTCCGTAATGCACCCTGTAGAAAACCGAAAGGCTTGCTACTTTGCGCCTGTGCTGGTAAAATTGGTTTTCTTTCAGCCTCTTAGCACGCCTTTTCATTGAGTTCAAAGCTGTTAGGTCGCATTTTGGCATTCAACATTTTTGGCAGCAGCCACTCAGGGCATATATTTTTGGCCGTAAGTCCGGAGTCTGATAAAGTTCTAATGGTCTACTAGTCAAGAGTACAAACATCATAGAAGAACATCCACTGTAATATAGAGGAGTATGTTTGTCATGTATGCCAAACGCATCACCCATACAGTGGGGAACTGAATGCATACACTTATTGCCAAACATTTGTTAGGAAATAAAATAGAAGATAAAATTGTTATAGTGCATAGAAAATAAAATTGTTTTAGCGCAGTTATAAAAATTACGTCTATTAATGGACTGTATTGATTTGCCAAAAACAGGGCAGAAGGTTAAAGACATTAGCACATCTTTTTGAGGATCCAATCCATTATTAAATAAATGTTAAAATAATTTATCAATTTGCCCCTTATCTCATCTTAAAGGCCCTTAAAATAATGCCATCTTGTCTCCACGAGTCTTTGATTCCCTAATTATTTTCGTCAAATATTTCTTATAAATACGGACGCAAAATGGGCCAATTTATTTTCATTTATATTAATTTTCATGAATGCTAACTACGACATGATGGTGATATTCTCCTGGCTGAATTTCTCCCACCATGTTTTTTTTTATAGGACATGGGTGACAATCGAGCACACAGTCCATCTGATGGTAAGTGGTTACTGTGGCCCATAGACATCTACATCTATCCTCTATTACAAATCCAAATGCAGATGTGTTGTCACCCGTGAGGACTAAGATGGAATGCCTCATTTCCAGTAAAAAGGGCCTCCGGCCAGCTGCACTCACCAAGCGAAACGCAGAGGTAAACCTCTACTTCACGCTGGTATTCTCTGAGGTCGTGGTACCACCCCGGTACGAGCCGGCCCATCCGTGCGACAGCAAAAGCTGCCGCGTGGCTCTACCACTGTTATCCAAAGCTCAGTGCTATCAACTGCGCGGGAAATATTACAGTGCTAAAAGTATTCAGGGTTATTTTGCAACATACGGCCGATTTTGCAAAGATGATTCAAAAGGCGAATGGTGAAGAAAAATTTATTTAAAAATATCTCAAATATTCGGTCCTTTTAATGTTTTAAATTCGGAATGCGTGGTAATGCATTTTAACTGATTTTCATTCATAAATATCTAACGCCTACTATTTTACTACGCACTCACACATACGTAAGGGTTGATGCCCATAAATCACATTCAACTTGAAATAATTTAAGAAAAAAGTAGAGCCTTATTTACTCGTATTTCCAAAAATTGCAATAACGGTATATCTTATATTTATCTACATTATTATTATTATCATATACATATGTATTTGGACTTAAGTTTAAAATTTGGCTAGTCTTTGAAAAATAACCCAGTATATGTGTAAATACTGAGGGGTTAACATGTTTGTTTCTAACAGTGGTAGAGCCACGCGGCAGCTTTTGCTGTCGCACGGATGGGCCGGCTCGAGCCGGGGTGGTGCCACGACCTCACAGAAAACCAGCGTGAAGTAGAGGTTTACCTCTGCGTTTCGCTTGGTGAGTGCAGGTGGCCGGAGGTCCTTTTTACTGGAAATGAGGCATTCCATCTTAGTCCTCACGGGTGACAACGCATCTACATTTTGATTTGTAATAGAGGATAGATGTAGATGTATATGGGCCGCAGCAACCACTTACCATCTGGTGGAATGTGTGCTCATTTGTTACCCTTATCCTATGAAAAAAAAAACGTAATGCTTATGTGATAATATCAGAGGGTAGCTTGGATCTAGGATATAGTATAAAGCTAGGACGAACACAAGTTTAGGAGGTTTTTACTGGAAACGAGAATTTGCATTTTGATTCTTAATCGAGGATAAATGTAGATATCTATGGGCCACAGCATCCATTTCCACCATCAGGTGGACTGTTTGCTCGTTTGCCACCCTTATTCTATAAAAAATAAATAAAAACCTATGACTCCTCCTTTGCTTAGGACCTTAGGAGTCCGTTTGGGTAGGTGCCACCCTCTTACTGTTATCTGCTGCCAAGCAACAGTGTATGTGTTACTGCTTCCGGTCTGAAGAGTATATACCTATTAGCCAATAAATTACAGGCTGTGAGGACCATAATATACAAATCATTTGTAGTTCTTTGCTTGATGTTGGCTACATTTGTCCATGGGCTGCAGTAACCAACTATCATTAGGTGGACTGTAGGTTTGTTTGCCAGTTCAATTATATATAAAAATGAATAAAAAACAATGTGATACTGCCACGCTATAGCGTATTATGGCTGCAGTATGTATGTGTCGGCTCGTCCTGAAAAGGATCACGCTCGCACAAAATACAAGCGTACAATAGCAGCATATTGAAGTGGTATGTGTTTCGTTTTAACTTAAGTCCATAGGGGTGACACGTCTGCATTTTGATTCTTAATTTACGGTTCCTTTGTTTCTTACCCTTTTATAATTAACAACCAAACATGAAAACCAACAATTTTTTTCCACATATGTCTTTATTTATATTCGAACTTAGGATAAGCGGTCGAGTATATAATCTAACCACTATAACACATAGCCTTACGGGTATCAAATATATTTTATTCTTATTGCATCGGAAACGATTAAACATAATATTATTCTGTATGGAAATTGCCGAAAAAGCTTCTTAATTTCCTCTGAAATTCATGTATGTCATTTTTTATAGGGTGACAAACGAGTACACAGTTTACCTGATGGTAAGTGGTTGCTGTGACCCATAGACATCTATATCTATTCTCAATAAAGAACCAAAATGCAGATGCGTTGTCACCCGTGAGGACTAAGATGGTATGCCCCTTTTCTAGTAAAAAGGGCTGCTATTTTACGCTGGTCGCTGGTTTTTTAATGTCGATAATGCTGCGTTTCATGTGACTTGTCACCATAGAAGTAGGAAGTAGGAGATTTTGTAGACAGAATAAGCGTTCCGGCAGCCTTACATCCTTACATATGCATATGTTTGTGACGTTTAAGTTTGTT
Organism: Parnassius glacialis; assembly: GCA_033319125.1. Classification (NCBI taxonomy): domain Eukaryota; kingdom Metazoa; phylum Arthropoda; class Insecta; order Lepidoptera; family Papilionidae; genus Parnassius; species Parnassius glacialis. The sequence goes on from JAVANC010000018.1 coordinate 32,271,917, forward strand.
TTCAGCACGTCTTTCAGTTTATCCATCTAAACATATAAAAGAAGATGTCATGAGTGACTGACTAATCTATAACGCACATCTCAAACCGCTAGAACTACAAATCTGAAATTTAAACAGTTCTGTTTTTTGACGCAGGTAAACTGTAAACTTCTTAGAATACTACAGTCACATATCTCCTTGACATTTTTCTTGTTTCTACAGTTTGTATGAAGCTTTTATTTTTACGAAGTGATTGACTTGAAACTTACTGAAAATATTTTATAAATAAAATCAGTGAAAACTCGTATTTTGCATTTTTTAAAAAACCCCTACTTGGGTGGCCAGAGGGTTGTAATGAGGGATGTTACTAAATTAAAAGAACGTCTTACTTCGATGAAAGTTCATTTTCGTTTATTACTACTCTTACATTACACCGACCCAGTAAAAGAAAAAGAAGAAGGTTTGCCACCTTGCATTTTTTTTAGTACCTCATACAATTATATCAAGTTCAAGTACAATGAAAAGTTTAAAGTCAAAAAAAGTTAAAGTTACAGCCTATATACGTCCCACTGCTGGGCACAGGCCTCCTCTCATTTCTGAGAGGGTTTTTGGGGGTTAGGGCAAGGAAATGTCAGCCACGTTGCCCGAATGCGTGTTGGCGAACTTCACATGTCTTCGAATTTGTTTTTCTTATTTCTCAGACATACAGGTTTCCTCACGATGTTTTCCTTCACCGCCGAGCACGTGGTAAATCAGCACTTAAAATTGCAATTAACAATTTCATTGGTGCGGGGATCGAACCCGGGCTGCTCGTATGAATAGTTTACGATATTTAAATTATTAATTAACTAGCTGTTCCCCGCGACTTCGCCCGCGTGTTATTTGTAGTTTTAATTTTTTTGCGCGGAACCCTAATTCGTTTTCTAAAATAAAAGTAGCCTAAGTTACTCCTTGTAACATCAGCTATCTGCACGTGAAAATCCCGTCAAAATCGGTCCAGCCGTTTCGGAGATTAGCCGAAACAAACAGACAGACAGACGGACAGACAAACAGACAGACAAAAACTTTAAATAATTTATTACCGTATATACTTTCATATGCATTTAGTAAAAAGCTGTAATTTTGACATTACAAACACACTTCAATTTTATTTATTTGTATAGAGTATAGATTAAAGAGGTTACAATGGTAACAAAAACTGCTTGTTATCTATATATGTTCCATAAAATATCTTCGTATAAACAATAATTTAGTATAAAATGATTCCATCCTTCCTACAACGGGAGAGGTCCACGTCCAGCAGTGGACATTTATAGGTTGGTGAAGAAGAAGAAGAAGAAGAAAGATATATACCAAAACTGACCCGTTTTACTGGTAACGAGGCATTCTATCTTAACCTTCAGGGGTGACAACGCATCTACATTGTGATTCCTAACTAAGATTAGATGTAGATGTCTATGGGCCACAGCATTCACACCATCTGTTGAAATGCGTGCTCCTTTGTCACCCTTATTCTATACAAAACAACTAACAATCATCTGGGTGTTCGGTGGTCCACCACTGTGCGATTTAGCAGTAATAGTGGAATCGGCTATCACCAGCGATTTCGATTTCTGGCTTGATACGGACCTTTAAGAAAAGCTCTTACTTCTTTTTAATAGCCCGCAACGCACATGCAATCCGTCTGGACTTATAGTAGTTTATGGGCGACGGAAGCACTTATTATCAGGTGAACCGATCGTTTTTTCTCTTATAAAAAAGATCATCATCTTCTTCACTACAGCCCATCACAAGTCGACTGCTGAATGTAGGCCACCCCCAAGGAACGCCAAAAAGCATAATTCTAAACCACCTGCAAACATAGTCTTCCTGCATCTTGTTTCAGGTCGTCACTCCATCTTGTTGGAAGAGTGGGCTGCTCTACATTTCTTTTCTTTCCCATCGGTTGTAGGTTCTTTGAACTCTATAACCAGACCATTGCCATTTCAGCTTACTGATCCGTACGGCCATTTATATCACATATTCTGACACTCGCAAAGTCACTCAGAAGAGCCGACAACTGAATTGCAATTGCGAAAGTCAATTGCAAAAATAAACTAAACCTATGATGAATCATTAATCCATATGAACGATGTATAGCGGCATGTACTCCCCGCGTAATGACCTGGCATGCCGTCTCTTTTCTTTTGAACAATACCCGCAAACGCGAATCATACCGCATTCGTAGAAAAACTGATATATGCTAGTTCTAATATACAACTCTTACTTCCTATTTCTATGCGTACGTTGACCTATCACTCAGATAGGTGAACGTAAGGGCGAAGCCACACAGTGATATCGCCGCATGAGTGCACGGCCTTTGCGACATTGCAACGAGCCGTAGCGACTGGAGATTTAGCGTTAAGCGGTTAAAGTCTTTGTGGACAATAAAGGAATAGATGTGGCATTAGAATCATTGAGTTGGTTGCATAACCGCTTCAGCATCACATCGTGTCAACATGCGGTGTTTCAATCATATCATACCTCGAAGTTTTTTAATGTAGGACGCTGCTACGGCATCGCTCAGAAGCCGCGCCGCCTACGCAATGCTCTGTAGGGTTTGCTCTTAACATGTAGATAAACTAGGGAAGTTGTTATAAGTACGAGAGAAAACGTATTTAAATTAATCGTGTCGTTATATTGCACTGTACATCTCAGTCTGAAAAAAGATCATGTCATTCTGTGGGCAAAGGTGTTTGTTTGCGACACTACGGGACGCAGTTTCCATTCCCGCAAGGAACATTTTTTGTATGGATTAGAAATAAATATTCTGGGGCTGCAATAGTTTTTATGCAATTGATGTATGTAAAATTCCCTCAAATTACAAGAGAAAATTTTAGCGTGGTGTAACTTGGGATAACTAAAAATTAATAAATACTAATTAAAAATTTATCGAATCTCCTCTTAGAGAATGGACGGCCGAAGTAATATGAAATACGAATCAAATGAAACCAAAGAATATTTTATGAATGTTAAATGTTAAAGGAACTGTGAATTACCTTGCGGAAAGCCTTTATCTTTATATATAAAAAGTACGTGTCACGTTGTTTGTCCGCGATGGACTCCTAAACTAATGAACTGATTTCAATAAAATTTTGCACACTGTGTGCATTTTGATCCAACTTGAGAGATAGGATAGTATTTATCCCAATAAATGGCTCTCGAAATTTTTTATTGCGAATTTAAGGATTTTTATAGGAAGGGTCGTTGGAAAGGGTGTTCTGCCCTTTCGTCAGCCTGGCGAGCTAGTATTATATTTTTTTTAAATGCTATTTATTCGCCAAATACTAACGATACTCAATATGTGTGCCGACCACGGAGCAAATACCGTGGTGCCGACCTAATAATCAAATTGTTTACAAAAAATTTTCAGTTATTTCTTCCTATTAAATTAAACATATGCACTTTTCACTCTCATCACCATTATAGCCTATCAAAGTCTACTGCTGAACATCGGTCTCATTGTCAGTTTTTTATTTTCTAAATGTTATTAAGAAAACGCCGCTGCCTATCTCCTGGTTTGTTTCCCTCTATCGCCGACGACACCCATTTCTATTACCGAATTACTAACGATACCAAATTAATTAAATTATTAATTAAACGGCTCCGTAGCGCAGTGGCTTAGCAATGAGTTGCTGTGCTGGGGGGCGCGGGTTCGAATCCCGCACATAACAACTATTTGTATAGCCTACAAATAATTGTTCCAGGTCTGGATGTTTGTCCTTGTGCAATTTGTGGTTGTAAATTGCCTCTACCTACGATACAGGAGAAAATCCTAGTGGGGGGTAACGTTTTTAAAAAAATATATTTATTTTATTAATTATGATTTTTTTAGATTTTTTACTACTTTGGATTAATTTATCATAATATAACAGTTTAAAAATAGTTGCCTCAGATTGTTTAGTTGTTTTGTAAATTTGTGTTTATAAAACAGCTAAACAATCTCCCTGTTTTATTTGATTTGATTTGGCGTACAATAACATCTATATGTTATATCTGAACTCGTAAAAGTGGCAATCCTGTAAATTACTAATTCGATTTGCCAATGTGATTAGATCCATTTGTTGATCCTGTCGCGCGTTTGTGTTGGGAGTTGAATTGAGTTCCTAATGAAACATTTCCAATGAGATAGAATGTTGGATGTAGCTGTCATTAAGCTTATTAGATAATTCTTTTATTTTCAATACATTCATCATCATCGTAATCATTGTTAAAGCTTATCAAAGTCCAGTGCCTAGCACAGGTTTTCCCCATAGACCTCATAAAGGGATATTTGTTATAGTTGACACGTTTGACAGGCGAGTTAGTAACAGCAACTACTTTTATTTACTTTTATAATTTTTATTTACTTTGACGGCTCCATAACGCAGTGGCTTAGCAATGAGTTGTTGCTCTGGGGACCGCGGGTTCGAATCCTGAAAGTATTTGTATGGCCTACAAATAATTGTTCCGGGTCTGGATGTTTGTCCTCGTGCAATTTATGTTTATAAACTGTCTCCACGATACACGAGAAAATTCTAGGGTGGGGATAACGTTATTAAAAAAATTGAAAATAAAAATAAGAAATAGAAATTATTTGGAGTTGTCAGTTCTCCTCTATTGCTTCTTACGACACCCACGGGATAATATGGTGGGATTCTCTTACGCCGTCCCTAGATGGCGATTGCATTTGTTAATCTGAATAATATTGCTATATCATTCTTTAAAGATGCGAATAAATAGTAAATGTATGTATAATAATTATAGAGAATAATATGTTAGACTCGAAATGTTACGAAAAATGTTAGTAGGTATTTAGTAGTAGTTAATATTTAAGGTACGTGAGGGTAATATGGTCACCATAAGATTTGCCGCCCTATAAAACCAAAACTAGGAGGAGGACAGAGACAAAAACACAACGTAGTATAGTATAACTAATATATTAAGAAAAAAATAGCAAACAAGCTTTGGCAATAACTAGGAAATTTTGAAAAACCGACTTAAAAAAACTAACTACACTCCATAATAATAAAATCGACTAAAATAGTTACTGTGATATCAACCGTCAAAATGGCGTCGATAAAGCAACGCCGATTTAAACCTTTATTATTTGATTGACTGATGAAGAGCTGTATCACAGAGCAATCCATGCTAACAAGGCTGTAGTTTTTGAGTTATAAGAAAGTGACAATATTAACCAGATAACCATTTATCCTCAAATACTTTTTACGTATTTATAATAAAAACTACTCTCTTGTAAATTGCTATACCCTACGGGGTGTCACTTGATGTATAATGTTTGTATTTCTTGTGGTATGCAAATTATATAAATAAATGATCATATGTTATCTTTAAAGTAATCCAAAGCGAATAGCGTTAGTAAAGTTGCAACAACTGCTACGTTTCCAAGAAACTTAATCTTCTTCTTCTTTTTTATTAGCTTAAGAGTTCATTGCTTAACATGGGCTTCCCCTGTTGTTGGATTTACTTAAATGGTCACGCTTGCCAGGTGAATTGACTATTGCAGTACCACCTTTGCACTACCAGTGCACCTTTGACTGTACTACCCATTACTGGTGTGGGTATTTTACGGCTGGTGTAAAAGAGGTTGTTATATTATCATATAACATCTATCAGTTATCACAATATCTTGCTGGCACATCTCGTAGTCACCTCTTACGACATGTACAGGATGAAATTGGATGGTGGAAGCGCAAAGCCACGCCAAATTTAATATGTAAAAACGCTGTTTTAAAATAATTTCTATTAAGCTATTTAAGCTATAATTTAAAATTGAAAAATTTGTACAACCGACTTCAATATAAATTATTAAGAATAACTCAAAAACTATTAATCAAACCTTGATCAAATTTATATGGGACCACCTGTGAAGCAACAGCTTTCAAATAAAAAAAGAATAATCAAAATCGGTTTACCCAGTAAAAAGCTATGAGGTAACACACATAAAAAAACATACAGTCGAATTGAGTGCCGGCTTCTTTTTGAAGTCGGTAGATAAAGTATTATGTTTCCTTTAAATATTCCGAAACAGTAATGATTAAGAATTCGTTTTTCTTAAGAAAATGGTTAAGAGGATGCATAAAATACATTTTATATACATCCCTATATATAATGCTTTAATAAGCTTTTATACATGTCTAATGACGTGTTTTGAATCTGTCCGAGCTTTGGTGCATTATTTAGTGTAGTATTTTAAAGAATAGAATAGAATTCGCCCAGGCTTTGCACGAGTGATTTCTGGATTTCGACAAGAGCGCCATCTAACCAAGTTTTTAAACATCGAGAGACCTATTCAAATACACACAAATTATCAAAATCAGACGAGCCATGTTTGAGTTTTGCGAGACTAACGGACTGTAATTGATTTTTATATATTACAGAGATACCTAGATGAAAATAATATTTATTGAAAGTCTTCTAAGTTTTACAACTTATGTCGGAAAATAATGGAAATAGTAACAAAGTATTAATTGTCTACATCAATTTAGGCGAAATCATAGGTTGTTTATCTGTTTGTAATAATGTTAAGTACCTATTCTTTAGTCTTGTTATCAAGTGTCACTACCTTTTCAGTCCGTATTAAGTCTATTTTTTATAAAAAGTATACTAGCAGTCCCCTTTCAGCATTACTAATATTAATGGGAACAACTTCAATTGAGCTAGGAGTGGAATAGATAAGAGTGGTTCACGATAGAAGTTGGAATCGAACCCATGAGTTTCGAATTTCGCAGTTCGGATCCTTAACCAATAGACTAGTATCTCTTAGGCTAATAATGAACATGTACTTGATTTTAAATATATATTTGGAGGAATCGTTAAATATTTATAATTTATATCTTTATTTAGTCACATTTTTACATTTTTAGCCATAAAATATTATCGGCCTCACTTAAATTAAAGGCGGCTACTGACCTGCCTGCCGCAGGGGCAATCTAGGGAGCACAGCGATCGGAGCAATATCGAAGGTCGCAGGGCCGACTTAAAAAATTGCCCCTGCTTGCCTACACACATCATAATTAAGGAGGCAATTAAGGGTCATCCCCACTCCTACACCCTAGATTGCCCCTGCGGCAGTCAAGTCAGTAGACACCTTAAGTAGATGCTGTTTATCTCTATACCTGTCTTTTTCTATTGTCATTTATTGAAAAATATCGAGAGCAACTTTCTAACAATACATAAATAATTATTTAAGGTTATACTATATGTGTAGTATCTTAGAACAATCACGAGTGTAGATTGCGAAATACATTTTTTATGCCAAAACATTTTAATATTTTGATGGTTTCCAGTTCCAATTCAGATAAACCAATAAAATCCACAAGGATATAGGTATAAGAATTAAATACATATTTACATTAATACTATAGTAAAAGTTTTGCAATTTCTTACAACGATGACACATGACGTAATTTATATAAAAATCTAAAAATCACCATCATGTTGAGTTTCCGAAATGTGTAGAACGAAAATGCAAATCAATTAATGAATCACCAACCTGCGTAAAAACGACCGTGTAGGTACTAACGATTCTGCGCACAGAGTTTTTGCGCAAAGATAAAATCATTTTACACCCCAATTCATTTACACCTGTCCGTCGGTCTCGACCTAAATCAATTTATTGCGCGGCTAACGTAGGGTTCCGACCACAGCCGCCGGCTACTAAATACGTGCATATATATTATAATATGATTGAAGTGTAAATGAGCGTTCAGAAAGGAATTAGGATGCTTCGAACGTATAACTTGATTTCTAGAACATTTTACACATGTCTTATTTTTTTGGAAACGTTTAATGTATTTCATCCCCTCGTTATAGCCTAATAAAGCCCACTGCTCCAATGCAGTGGGTATTCTTCCATAATTGCCACGCTTGGTAGGCATGTTTGCAACCACAGTTTGCTATTTTCTGCCGACTTCCAAAAAGGAGACGGTACTCAATTCGACGCGTATGTTTTTTTTTTGTGTGTTACCTCATAACTTTTTACTGGATGGACCGATTTCGATGATTCTTTTTTATATGAAAGCTGATACTTCTCGTGAGGTCCCATATGAATTTGATCAAGGTCAGACCAATTATTGAGTTATTCTTAAATAACTTATATTGAAGTCGCTTATATTGAAGTCGGCTGTACAACATTTTTAATTTTAAATTATTATTGTTATTGGGTAAGGTCTACGTTTAGAGGTAGATTTGTGATGGTGATTAAACTGTAAAAAAGTTTTGAGTAAAATGGATCTTATCATTATTACGTGTTTTTTTTGGTAAGATTACGATATAACAAGAATAATATACCTTATTATGGCCTTTCATAACGCCAATGGATTATATATTATATAACAAGTAACACACTAAAACTGTTATTTTGTTATGAACTCCTAATTTATAACCCACAGGATGATTAAAGAAAACATTATGACAACCCAAAACTACCCTTGAGTAGGAAAATCGAATTAACTCAAATAGACATGAGGTTTGGTAACTACATATATAACCATAAAAAAAATTATCTATATGTTATGTATATTGAAAAATACTCTCAGAAAACCTATGACGGACGCAGCATTATACATCAAGGTTATTTCAAAAATGTACCGTTTTGTTGAATTTGGCACGGCACACTAAAAATAGCGAATAAAATGTTGGTTTTGCAGAATGATTCAGAAAAATATTAGTTAAAATCTCAGAATGAAAAATGCAAGCTCAATCCGTAATCATAATACCTACGTTCTAGCTTTTGTCAAAACTTGAAACGGTAGACACGGTGAGTTAAAGATCGAAGTCGTTCATTTGTATTTAATATGTTCAAAAAGTATTATTATCATACCTTTAAATATATATATATATATATATATATATATATATATATATATATATATATATATATTAGTATTATATCTTTTTACAATTTAACAGACATTACAGATATATCAGGTACAGAACAATAAGCATTCCTTTTAAAATTGCTCTTAAAATTACTCAATAAAGCAACTGTTTTAACGTGGCATTTGCAATTCGCATCTTTTATTGTTGAGTATTCTGAATTGTTGACGTAAAAATCTACTGAGAACCGTCTAATATTCACTGACGTATGGCGTGGGTGCTGGGAGTTAAATTGTAACAGGTGGTCTAGCTTACATGTGGTCCAGATATATACTAATATATTTTTGTCATGTTTACGTCCTGCTGTGGTATACTAAACGCGGTATACAAAACGATTGCATAGACACGTGGCGTGATATTTTTATTAAGGGTTGTCTAAAGTTTATTATAAGTTTCTCTTTGTGAATGTTTAAAATGATGATAGGGATTCAAAATTATGCCTCAGTGGCAAACTTAAGATACGTACGTATTTTCAAGAAAATATCGATACGTATGTTAAAAACGTCATTACGAAACTATTTCAACCTTTTATCGTGGTAGAGCCATGCTGCAGCTATATTAGACGTATAGTTGTAGCACGAATGGGTCGGCTCGACCGGAGAAGGACCACGCTCTCACAGAATACCAGCGTAAAATAGCAGTTTAACACTGCTGTGTTTCGTATGGTGAGTGTAGAGAACTGGAGACCCTTTTTACTGGATAAGAGGCATTTCATCTTAGTTCTCACGAGTGACAACGCATCTGCATTTTGATTTGCAAACGAGGATAGATGTAGATGTCTATGGGCCACAACAACCACTTACCATCAGGTGGACTGTGTGCTCGTTTGTCACCCTTATCCTATAAAAATGCCTTATGGTAAGAACTTTTCATTAAAAATTGTTTATCGTTCCATAGTTATCAGTCTTTAGAATTTTAATAACACTGCATTAAAGAGATTTATACTTTTTGAAATATATTACAGTGACTAAAGAAGTGTTAACATCTTTTCTTTATGTTTATTTTTATAGAATTTTATTTTAAATAAAAATCATTCCGTTACTAATTAATAAAATATTATAAGTTATATTGTAAATATTAACACGATATCTAAAATATTTAAAATGTATTTATATCAAATATCATTGGCATTTTGCATAGGCATCACACGTGCAGAGTGGCGGTAGTTTAATTTGGAACTGGGTCAGAAACTGTCCACAGTGAATTGGAGACGATAAATGAAATCGGTTTATCTATGATTTTTAGTTATTTTACAAGAAATGAATTTAGTTAAGAGTAGATGCTACTCTGCTATCGGATTTAAAATATATACAGGTATAACGAGAAAGGATCATTCCAAGCAATAGCAATAGATAGACTGCATATTGAGTCAAAATCAAAGGAGTAAAGTACTCATTTTTTCAAGCCCAATTTGTATTCTGACTTTAAAGGTTTACCAATACACATTTACGTAGACACAAAATAACACTGACAGCTCCGTTGCGCAGTGGCGGAACAAGTATTTGTATGGCCTAGGTAATCTATGCCTATGGCCCTTCCGGGTCTGGATGTTTGTTCTTGTGAAATTTATGTATGTAAACTGTTCCCATGATACAGGAGAACATCCTAGTGTAGAGGTAATGTATTTAAAAGAAAAAAACCAAATTTTTCTTATCCGTGATCTTAGACTACTCACATTTACGGAGAAATTGACGTCGAAGTTTTCTAAGTGCAGAATTTCATATAAAAAACCATGCTAAAAACGTCATTACCCACTTCTTAATGCCAAAACTTCTTTAGAAATGGGTATACTTATATTACTAATACTACTTATATTACTAATACTACTAGTAATACTTATATTATTTTTATACGCTTCCGCTCTGCTAGTGTGTACAAAAATAAATGTCCTATTGATAGATTAGGAGCGATGCAATAAAACATGCGTGAGTGTCATGGAACACTCGGTTGGAACGTAGTTCCTTTCGTAGTATATTATTATTGATAAACGTATTATATTATTGATTAACAAATACAAATAAATGAATTACTAGCGTCTATTATAATGAAGCGTCATTTCAAATAAAATAATATTTCTTTCATTGAAAGATAAGAAAGGGTGTGAGGGAGATGGATATTATTCCATCCGCCAAATTCGTACCGTCCGATAAGGAACTTCGTTTCAATAATAAATTATTGTCACTAGCGAGAAATAAGGACCATAGACAAAATTTTCTTAATTTTACTAGTCGTCTTCACTATAGTTTCATGAGGTTCCATTATTAAATTTATTATATATTATAAATTTATTTTCCTGTATTATAAATTTTTCAATCTCCACAAATAAATAAATTAAGCAACAAGATAGTTAATCAGTTAGTAAAGTTAAAGTTATTTTTAATTAGGATGTAGGAATTCATCAACTCAATGGGCATTATGAGTATGAATGTATATAACGTATACATTGAATAAAACTAATTTTGTTAAAACTGATAATTTCCGTACTAAATTGTTGACGTGATCGAGGTCGGTGTTTTCAATAATTATAACTTTTAAGAATAAGTACAAACCGACTTTGATTTGTTAAAAAAGAAGTTATTTATTAGCTACCCTTAGGGGTGAAATTTTTTATGGGATCATCCTTAAAGTGCAACGTATTTAATAAAAAAAGAATCATCAAAATCGGTTCACAATCTGCGAAGATATCGCGTAACATACAGATACAAAACAAAACATTCACTCGTATTGAGAACCTCCTCCTGTTTGAAGTCGGTTAATTTTGTTTTTATAGGATAAGGGTGACAAACGAGCACACAGTCCACCTGATGGTAAGTGGTTGCTGCGGCCCATAGACATCTACATCTATCCTCGTTTGCGAATCAAAATGCAGATGCGTTGTCACCCGTGAGGACTAAGATGGAATGCCTCATTTCTAGTGAATAGGGCCTCCGGCCACCTGCACTCACCAAGCGAAACGCAGAGGTAAACCTCTACTTCACGCTGGTATTCTGTGAGGTCGTGGTACCACCCCGGTTCGAGCCGGCCCATCCGTGCGACAGCAAAAGCTGCCGCGTGGCTCTACCACTGTTAAATATAAATTAAAAGTAAAAGTTGAATTGAAAGAATTAAGAAGAATAAAATAATTTCACATTCTGAAGTTGAGGCTTAAGTTCTATACACTATGTCTTTTTAAAAACCAATGTTGTCTAAATCATAACATTAAAATTATCATCCCCTGCTTTGATATACTTAATATGCAAAGGGGGCAAATGGGTGCAATTTTTCTCCAAATATGGGAACTTACCGTGAAGTAGGATATATCTACATAATGCAAAAGGATTAGTTGAAAACGGTATACATCGTAAAAAACGCATAATTCAATTGTGAGCCTTCTTCTTCTTTTGGTTTAAAAACTATTTTATTTCTACACTAGGATTTTACTCCAGTGTGGTAGAGGCAATTTACATACACAAACTGCATAGGACAAACATCGATACTCGCAAAATTATCTGTAGGCCAAACAAATACCTTTCCTGTGCGGGTTTCGAACCCGCGGCCCTCAACGCTACAACTTTATGTTAAGCCTCCTTAACTTGTTCTTAATCAATCTTTGCCCGAAGTAACGTTTTTGCACTAAGATCGAAGTTAAATATCGAAGTGTGAGAGAGTGTATTTTTCACAAACATTGTTGATAATGTTAGTATCTCGTAGCTACTAACAGCAAGGTGATCCTGAATGGGAGAAATGCATTTAAGTTTTGGTTTTTTGAATATTGGAGTATATACAGGCCATATAATTTGCCATTACAAAAATCGATCATCAACCCTTTCGCAATAAATTAATAATATGTAATTTTAAGTCAGGGTGTATTTTAAAACCTAAGTCTTTTATTCTTTCATAAACAACTTCACCTTTTAACTTCCGACCTTTTATTTTCAGTCATATTAAAAGGTTGAATTTCCGTTTTTAACTCTAGCATTTGAAATAAAAAAATTTAAAACATATAGATCGTTTACTCAGATTGTATGAAGAGGGTTTTTAAATTAACATTCATACATAGTTATATGCATACATCTACATAATTTATTATTACAATTCATACGACAGGTCACGCAGAAAGTCTAGTGAAAAAGTTTTTCGTATCAGATCACACCAACAAATAAAGAATCAATAAAAGAAAAAAACTTTAAAGCATTTTGGATGAAATACAGCCTAGATCCCTCCTGGAGTTGATCTTTATCTGTTTATGCTACAATCGGTTTAGCAATTCCGAAGATACGCCCGGACAGACAACAGACAGACGGATAAAAGTTGAATAATTTTTTTTATGTTATGACTAGCTGACTAGGCAGACGTTGTTCTGCCCTTTCCGAGGACCATTTGCTTTCCTAAAAAAAATCTCCTGAAATTAGCAATAAAAAAAAACTGAGGGTCACTTATCGGGATAAAAACTATCCTATCTATCAAGTTGGACCAAACTGCACACAGTATGTAAAATTTCATTTAAATCAGTTCAGTAGTTTAGGAGTTCATCACGGACAAACAATGTGACACGTAATTTTTATATATAAAGATTATTAGTATGCAAATAATCCCCGAGCTTAATAGGAGACAGTAATTTCAATATTGTAGATATACATGACGGCACCTGCACCGTTGCAGGTGCGACGGCGTCAGTCTAGCTAGACAGAATTCTTATAAAAGACACGTGTACCGCACACCTGCGGCGTTGCACCAGCGGAGCCGTCCGTCCTGCTTGTATAAAACGGACGGAGCGGCCACCGTTAAGGCAGTCTTGGCTCTGACGTGGAACGGTACGCTCGTCGTATTCCGTTACTAGTTTATCCTCGACTCGTTGGATAATTCATTCGTGTAAACAAATTAATTTTTATTTCTAACTACAAAATTAGTCTCTGTACTATACTCAATTACCCTTTCTACATCAGAAGTAGGATAAAGTCCCCATTTTTGCCCACATTTAATCTCCGAATAGTGTGAGGATTATTAGATTTGTGGAAGACTGTAATGCATTCCGCATTAATGAATCTGTTTTTATGTTAAATACCGTAATTAAATTTGCTATGCTAATTACGATATTTTCGTATAATTAAAGTGTAGATAAAAGATTAAGTGAAATTATTTAAGCCAATTTTTTTTAATTTGTTCGATTTATATTAAAAGTACCCGCAAGTATTTTCATTATTTCTTGACGTACCTAAATATGTTAACAAATGTCGAAAGAAATGTTGGAGGCTTTCTAATTAACATGTTCAAGTTATGTTGTAATTTGATAGTTCACGCGAAACATGATTATCATTTGCTATATTTTGAAGTTCAAAACGTTTAAGGGATGTACCAAAATAAAGGCCTAACTTTAACACGCTATGAATTGAAAATAATAAGTGACATTTTTGTGTTCTAATGTGTTGATCAGTGTTGCAGTTTGCTCCGAATATTGTGTCGTCGACAAGATTGGGATTTGATGTCGAGGCATTCGTAGAAGGCTCTACAACAATGATCAATGAGGAAGACGTTGTGACAGCGAATCGAACATGGTCAGGTACGGCCGAGCGCTGGTAAGATTGAGCCTACACCGCTACAGACGGTAACTTATCGGCTGATCTTACGGCAGGGCAATTTAAGCGGCCGCCGAACAAATGGTGCTTTGGCGCTGTAAATGGACGTCTGAGGTCGGTTTTCGTAGATTTTTGCGCAGTTACCTCCTTCCCTTTGAAATGTTGTGGTATTTGCCTCTACACATAGTTTCTGTTATTTTTTTTGCAATGTTTTCAAATGTCATACTGTTGCCGTTTCTTAAGAGAATATGTGATGAATTTTCGAAGCTCGGAATTCCATGGTTCGCAATACATTTATTTCGATTTCTTTTAATTTTGCAAAGCAGTACGACCCTTCGCTAGCGCTAGTACGTCGCGACGGCTCACTGGCGCGAATGTGGCACGAACGCAGTAGAACGGAAAGCTGGCGTGCGTTTGCCTGGAGGTAGCCATATTGGCGCGTCCATGACTTAAATGAAGTCTGGGATGGTCGACAGTTGTAATATTTAACAAGAATTAATATCTATTAGCAGGTGGTGATAACTGATAGACCGTATGCTGTTCACTGTCAACCGCACGAGGACTTGCGACAGTCAGAGGCAGCCGTGTCTGTGCATCCAGAAAATACTAGAGACGTTGCAACACTCTAGCGAAGTAATTATTCTAGTGCAGGAAAGAAACATGGAGTTGCAGGGAGGCTGGTCTGTGCTGCACTGGGATGTCGTGTTTCTGTAGGTTTACATACTTAGGTGTTATCATGTCACTACGTCCCTTACGATACACTTTTGTGTGATTGTGACAGGGACATGTTTGCGGTATGGTTGGTCTGTACCTGTTCTATACTGAAAAAAAAGAGAGTAAGAAAAAAGTGGTTCTTACTATCATTGCAGGGCGTTTGCCGGTCTAATGATATAGCTACAGGGAATAGTGATTCCGGACTAGCAAATAGTACTTGAAAAAAAAAGAGAGTAATATCATTGCAGGGCTTTCTGCCGGTCCAATGATATGGCTATAGGGAATAGTGATTCCGGACTAGCAAAAACAGTACTAAAAAAAAAGAGAGAAAATAGAAAAAGCTACAGACTAATCATTCCGATCTAGCATAAAGGTGATTAAAGTTTTGTAGGGCTTCTGCCGGAACAAAACAGATTGTCGCCCAAATCTGAAGGGTCAATATGGACCGGACCAGACACTGTTTTATCAGGATGATCGAACGATGTTTTCCTTTCTACAGATAAGTAAGATTGTGATGGAGCGCGTGCGAGGACGCACGCATGTCAGCATGGCCGTGACTGCACCTGCACCGTTGCAGGTGCGACGGCGTCAGTCTAGCTAGACAGAATTCTTATAAAAGACACGTGTACCGCACACCTGCAGCGTTGCACCAGCGGAGCCGCCCGTACTGCTTGTATAAAACGGACGGAGCGGCCACCGTTAAGGCAGTCTTGGCTCTGACGTGGAACGGTACGCTCGTCGTATTCCGTTACTAGTTTATCCTCGACTCGTTGGATAATTCATTCGTGTAAACGAATTAATTATAATTTCTAACTACAAAATTAGTCTCTGTACTATACTCAATTACCCTTTCTACATACACTATAATTTTATTTTTAAGTATGTCTAGAATAAGATTATTTACAAGTAAAAATACAAATCTTCTTTCCCGCTGCATTTTATAACGAGCTCAATTAGAATATCGTGTTTTTCAAATGTCGTCTAAAACTGGACGTATCGTTTCATTGACTTCAAGTGATCTTTATGAATAAAAGCTTTTGTAAGGCAACCGATTACCGCTGGTATAACAAATTTCAGCACGTCAATTAACTTTGAGAGACAAAGAAAGAAGTCCTATGACCGTTGTCACGGAAGGAAACGTGCAAGCAGTAAAAATTTTATTAAATAGAATTGCGTTTGAAAATACTGAGCACATATTGCAGATTACATCGGGAAGTGTTCACGAGATTTTATACGTACAACCTCCTTGCGTGGAATGGTGTTTTGACATGATTAATTAATTATTTTTTATCTGCCTCGTTGGTCTAATGTTCGTAAATCCTAGGTCGGGCCAAAGCCAGTTGTTAAATTTTTCTATCACGAAGTTCTCAGTAACAGCCCGTAAGGAAGTTGTTTTTTTTCATGCCGGCACATCGCATGTTAGTTTACAAAGCGCAAGTTTGACCTCACATGGAATACTGTTCTCATCTCTGGGCCGGAGCACCCAAGTGCCAGCTCCTTACACTTGACCGCATCCAGCGCAGAGCGGTTCGAATCATCGACGACTGAGTTCTTTCTGATCGGCTCGATACACTGGCAGCGCGTAGAGATGTTGCATCTCTTTGCGTATTTAACGCATCTATCACGGGGAGTGCTCTGAGGAATTATTCGGACTTATTCCAGCCGCTCAATTTCACCATCGCACATCGCGACAAAACTCGCGTTACCATCGATACCATCTGGATGATTGGCGGTCTACCACTGTACGATTTAGAAGAAGTTTTCTCCCTCACACAACTTCCTTGTGGAATCGATTACCACCAGCGATTTTTCCGGACCGATACGACTTACGAACCTTCAAGCGTCAGTCGCCCGAAATCGATGGTTTCAATGATTCAAAATAAACCAACGCCTACCAAAATGGAACAATTTGATTGCTAGATTTTTTCTTTGTCGATTTATCTGGTATCAATTCCTTAAAGAAATCGAAGAAGAGAAACGAGGAACTTCTTAGTTCTTAAGCTCTCGGGTCTTCAGAGCACTTTGGGACCTCATCATTTGACTTTCTTTATTACATAAAATGCAAACTCAGCTGAAAGGAATACGGTTTTTATCGTCGGAAGATAAGCAAGCAGCGTTCCAGCAAACGTCATCTGAGACGGACTGGAAAGTGTTTCAAAAATTTCATGCATCTCTTTTTTTTTAAGTGGAACGAAGTTTCTTATCTCACGGTACGAATTTAATGGATGGGGGCTAGTCGAGAAAAGGTGTAAGGTTTTTCCGTTACGGCCACCTTTCTATAGAGCGAGCGACATGGACTAATATCCATCTCCCACGCACTTTTTCTTATCTTGCCATGAAAGAAATATTATTTTAAATGACACTTCAGTTTAATGGTCGCTAGTAATTCATTTATTTGTATCTGTTAATCAATAATATAATACGTTTATAAATAATAATATACTACGAAAGGAACTTCGTTCCAACCGAGTGTTCCACGACACCCACGCTTTTTTATAGGATGACAAACGAGCACACAGTCCACCTGATGGTATGTGGTTGCTGTGGCTCATAGACATCTACATCTATCCTCGATTACGAATCAAAATGCAGATGCGTTATCAACCGTGAGGACTAAGATGGAATGCTTCGTTTCCAGTAAAATGTGTCTCCGGTTCTCGACACTCACACAGTACAGCGGCGTTAAGCTGCTATTTTACGCTGGTATTCTGTGAGAGCGTGGTCCTGCCCCGCTCGAGCCGACCCATTCGTGCTACAACTATATTACTAATATAGCCACAGCCTCTGCTGCGTAGGCCTCTCCTAAACCTTTCCATAAATCTCCTTCCCGAGCCACTCGTATCCATAGGTATCCACATCTCTCAAATGTCTCTCCACCTTTTGCTTTAGGAGAGGCCAACGCCGCAGAGGCGATTACTAATGTTAGTTAAGTCATATACAATATGTAACAAAAACCCTGTGGTTTCCGTTAAGTACGTTATCGGAATCATTATTCAAACGTATAGAAATAGCTTTTTTATAATAACTCTAACAATATTTTTTTTATTTACTGATCCTGATAACGTACTTAACGGGAACCACAGGGTTTTTGTTACATGTTGTATATACATACATACATATTAATTATACTGTACTATTATAACCTAGATTAATAATAAGTCAAGTTTGTATTGTAGTAGGAATAAAGGCTATTTTATTTTATTATATTTATTTATTTATATATAGCCGCAGCATGGATCTACCACGTAAAGTAGATCTTTCTTTCAAAAGATTCTATGATAAAAAAACTTTAAGCATAGAACTTTTCTGTACTCTTCAAATATTTTTGAGTACTTACACACACATTCTAACCGACTAAAGAGCTTGAGGGCGTAATGTTAATGAAAAGGAAAAATTTTAAATCGCAATAATATTGTATAAACAAATTATATTAACAAAAAAAATGTATTTACTTAAAAACATTTGTAGTGTAAAAAAATAATACATAAATATTTAATTTATTTTTCTTTTCAAAAATTTACCGTTACAGCCTATTATAAGTTCATTGCTGAACGTAGGCTTCCCTTAAAGCCTGCGTCTTATTAAACAATAGATAAATCAGGGGGGATGTATGCCATAGTTGCCACACGGGTTGGCAACCGTTGTTGTTTTTATTTAGTTGGAAGGAGAAAGACACTGCCGCCCATCTCTTCACTTGTTTCTTTCTGTCGCTTCTTAGGGCGTCCACATGATGATAAGTGCTATTGGATATTCTTACACCATCACAAATTTTTGACCGTCAAATGGAATTTATAAAAGTGCCTGTTCTTTTTCGCTTCTTGCCATAACAGATATATTTTCCAAACCAGTAGTAAATTTAATTTGAATTTAAGTTTCTAGTTTTAGTTTTTTTTTATTATTATAGTTTTTAATATTTTATATGAATTTTAATTAGTATTTTAAAACAATTACTGTACCAAACTATTATTCTGTTTTATTTTTGATCGAGCCGATCTATTTATGAGCCACAAATGTTATGTTAGAAGTTATCGACTGTAATATATTATTAACTCCTGAGCTACCTCGGCTCGAATATAAATACATACATGTTCGTAATATGTTAAAGTAATCTTGTATGTATTCCATGTTTTTAATATCAAGGAAAGCAAATAAACAGTAGTCGAGAGCAGGTTTATCTTCAGCACATAATACAAATTCACAATCTGAAGCACACAATATTTGTTATAAGTAGCACATGGCTTTATGCTAGTAATTTTTAATACGATATTGTATGGGATATTAATACCTATTATTATCAAGTATAGTAGCTGGTTTTATTTTCAAAACTGAATGCAAATAAGACGAATATGGTGGATTTGAAAGAGAAGAAAGTAAAACGACATGTGAAATAAGCATAGAAGGAGAGTTAGTTGAGCAAGTGGATGACTTTGTGTGCTTAGGATGTGTGTTTAGCAGGGATGGTAAACACGATAAAGATATAGAACGACGAGTGAATGTAGTATACTGAGTAAATGTTACACTTAAATCTATTGTGGGAAACTAGAATGCATCACAAAAAGCACGCATAGCAATTCACAAAGCTGTGTTAGTCCCTACCATAATCTATTGTAGTGAAAGTTGGGTGTGGAAGAAGAAGCATGAAAGTAAAATTAATGGTGTAGAAATGCGGCCATTAAAAAGTGTGTTAGGGCTGACTGATATCATTCAGCGAGTGAGAAATTGTGATGCTAAGAGAAAAGTGTGGGTTTTCAAGATGATGTTGTGACCAGGATTAAGAAAGAAATGTTTCAGTGGTTTGGTCATGTAGAAAGAATGAACGAGGAAAGAGTGACAAAGAAAATCTATGTTGCAGAAGCAAATGACAGAGTCAGAAAGGGACGCCCCAAACGAAAGTTTATCGACGAAATTGGCAATTTATTGAAGACGGGTCAACTAAAGACTACCCTTAACCGACGAGCAAGTATGCGTAGGTATTTGGGTGTAAAGGGGCGAGAGAGGTGTGTAAAGATCGTGCCAAATGGAAGTTCGTATTCTCTGTCTACGCAATTTACTCTATTCCTTGCATTCACTTGTCGTTCTATATCATTATCATATCTACTATTCCTGCTGTATACACATCCCAAATACGCAAAACTCACTATATTAAGTAAATAACATGTTATTGATATTTGTGTCATTTTAAAGGGAATATCATGTAAAATAATTGTCTCCAGTAACTATTATAATTTTCTTGTAAAACTCGAAATAAAAAATAAATACGATCTTTTTCTTGCTATTCTCATATTTAAGCTTTATTTTTATCCTTTATTTTTAATTTGACCAACTTTCTTTTAACAAAATTAAATTCTGAACTCTTTGATCTTTTTGAGAATATTTTTACATGAATGTAGATATATTAGTTTTTCAGTAGTAATGGTTTTTGTTGAGACAGTCTCGCGTGGTCGTAAAAAAAAGTGACATTTAATGCGCGGACAGGTGGGGCGAGAATAACTCGCGCGGCTTGGACGGTTCAGTGGTTAACCAAAATTTCAAGTAGATATAAATAGTGCGATAAATAATCGTATACTTATATTCTAACCATACATAGTGTCGTGTGGTGATAGCGTAAGATCAACCACTACACTATTTCATATAGTAGGTTTCATATAAGGCTATAGAATGATATGAAACAGGATTTTTTTCTTTTTACTTAAAAAACGTTACCACACTAGAATTTTCTCCTGCATCGTGGAGGCAGTTTACAAACATAAATTGCACGAGGACAAACATCCAGACCCGAACCAATTATTGTAACCAATTATTTGTAGGCCAAATACTTGTTCCGTGCGGGATTCGAACACGAGCGAGATTGGCAGCAGCATTCTTTATACAACCCAAATGAATAAAAACTGTGATTACCAACCCGCTAGGCGACCGTGTCAAGTGGTAGAATAAGGATTGTGCCAATTGGAAGCCTGTCTCTGACTACCCCTCTAGATGACAGGTTCGAGAGTTTATGTTATGTATATGTTATAATAAATTCATAGAGGAGATTTTTAAGAAAATCTGTAGAAAATCTTTAGGGTATACTCAGCAGTGGACTTAAAATTGGCTGTAATAAATGAATGAATAACCAAGATTAGGGATTTGGTGCAACGTCAGAGATGAGAGAGGTGTGGCTGCTATTCTCATTCCGTCTAATGTGCTATCGTTCATAATTATTGCGAGCAGACCTTCATATTTGCTGCATGTCATAATGATATTCGTTTGAAGAAATAAGTCAATTAATGTTTATTTTATGTGTGTAAAATTCAAAAATTCAAACAATTAATAATCTTTAACTAACTTCTGCTTAGAAGTATAATAACAGATATAACAATAAGATAAAAACATAGATTTTGGTACAAAATCGCAACCTATTTCACGAAATCTTTGAACACTTAAACTGGATATCTTTTTATTGTAACAAGAGATAATAAAGCACAAAATTACTAATTATAAGCCTTATTCTGAAACATATTTTGGAGTGGTTGGAAGTGAGTGCCGATAGTGTTAATTAAAATGCTTTGTAATTCGACTCTCATGTGTGCCGTGACGCATCGCGCTTTTAAACTGGTATGAAAGGAAATGAAGTTTCGATAGGCATCCACGCTTAGACTGGGTATACACGGACATAGTAATATACAAATGGGATATTTGAAATTTGTTTTTGATTAACGTCATATTTATACGTAAGAATATATTATGGTTGTAGCACGAATGGGTCGGCTCGACCGGGGAAGGACCACGCTCTCATAGAATACCAGCGTAAAATAGCAGCTTAACGCTGCTGTGTTTCGTTTGGTGAGTGTAGAGATCCGGAGACCCTTTTTACTGGAAATGAGGCATTCCATCTTAGTCCTCATGGGTGACAACGCATCTGCATTTTGATTTGCAAACGAGGATAGATGTAGATGTCTATGGGCCACAGCAACCACTTACCATCATGTGGACTGTGTGCTCGTTCGTCACCCTTTCCTATAAAAAAAGAAGTAGCTGATTTTGAAATAGCGAAGACGTAATTCATTTGGGAAGCTCGCTAGTCTTAAATTTCACAGTACACGTGCAATATCAATTCGATTGTCAACAGCATCACTGAAATAGTTGAATCACTGAAGCAGAAGATCCACTACTGCTTGCCAGCACCAGCAATAATAAGTCAAAAGAGAAATACCCACCGAAACGATTCCCTAGGCAAAAACAACTCAATTACCCTTTAAACTTATAGGAGAGTTGACATATTCGGTATTTACCTATTAAAACTGCCGTTGTAACTGATTATTTCTGGACTGGTAAGTTTGACTTGGTTTGACATTTTATATTAAGGGATTATTAATTTTTCAAAATCAGTTATTAATTTGTTTTGTTTTGTTTTGTTTTTTTTCTGTAATATCGCTATATTTATAAGTATAGAATCTGCAAAAAAAGTTCCTATTTTTAAATGTAAGTTTCGGCGTGATATCAAAGCGTCTCGAATAGTATGCAATATCAATGACGTAAAGGGTTCCACTACGCAAACTAGTACTAGTAATGAACGAACATTGCGTCATTAGTTCAATTGCTTTTGTTTGGGAAATTTTGTCCTTACAAATGAACCTCGGGGAAAAAAGGTTCATATGATGAACTAAACGCGATTCCAACTACGGCGCAGCTAGCGTCTACTTTTGATGTAAGTGTCAGTGTGTTGATCAGTATAAGATCATTTCCGGCAATTTGGTGAATAAAAGAAGTTTGACTCTCTGAATTAGTAACTCACGAACTAAGTGACGCAAAGCGAGAGCGTCTTGTCCAAGCTTTAGATTCATATTTGATTTCATGAGTCAGCAAATAAAGAAGGGAGTTTTGATTTAATTTTGAATTTTGAGTCTAATTGTTTTTAAAAGCCTCCATTAGGGTGGTTAGTTCCAGGCCCAAGCCAAATAGTGCCCGAAACGAAAGGTTAACAAGAAGAAGCTTATGATGACAGTTTGTTGGGGTCTATTGTTGGTGGTGTTATTCACTAAAGCTTCTTGCTGTCTAGTGCCGTAGTTACTGCTAACCATTTTATGCAAGAATCACAAATGATGGTAGAGAAGCTGGCACTCAGTGAACAATTATTGATGAGCTGCTTTTCGCCATTGGTTTTTCACAACAACGCCCGGCTATATACTGCACAACAGAAATTGACAAATCTTGAGCGCTGCTGATTTTGCCAATTTCTCTTTCCATTCTCCTCCATCATATTCTCCAGACCTTGCCCCCAACTGACGTTCCTTTTTCTGCCGACTTCCAAAAAGGAGACGGTACTCAATTCGACTGTATGTTTTTATTTATGTGTGTTACCTCATAACTTTGTACTGGGTGAACCGATTTTGATGATTCTTTTTTTATATGAAAGCTAATAGTTCTCGTGTGGTCCCATATGAATTTGATCAAGGTGAGACCGATAGTTTTTGAGTTATTCTTAAATAACTTATATTGAAGTCGGCTGTACAAAATTTTAAATTTTAAATTATTTTGAAGTTTAGATAACTTGTTGTTCAATTCGGCAAAAACAGCAAAAACTCTCTTAAAAATTTCACCCATTCTCGCGCAGCAGACTACTAAAAAGGTCTTTAGCAGACTACTAAAAGGTAATTATAAGGTCTTTAATAATATTCCTAGTCATGCACCAATTAGTATAATAATTTTGAAAGAAATTGATATGAAAACGCATGGTTGCGCGACTTCTGTTCCATAGAGAGAGAGAGTATAACATAGTAAAAATCAACAGTCTATTTAAGTAACTCCACTGCTGGACATAACTCTTTTTGAACAGTGAGAAATCTGGTATTACCCCACACTCTCCACGCTGGACAGAAAAGCTGGTGAGTGCAGTTGATACTCTCGCACTGTATATCACCTGTCTGTGAAATTTGCAGTAGAGCGTGAAAGTTTGGAATTGTTTGGATTGTCAATTTATTGCGTATAGCCTCAATTAGAAGGGTGTACGCATTAATGTTACCGTTTGGAATACCACCATCAAACAGCAGTCCTAAGTAAACCTAACCTATAAAGACATAAGTACTTTTATAATTCAGAATATTTACAACAATGTAGCGTACAATCTTACTATCTTAGTGTAGGTGCGGGTGGAAAATGTGAATACAGTGAATAAAAATTCTATAATTTTTATTCACTGTATTACCATACGCACTAGGTTGTATCACCATACGCACTAGGTTGCTTCAAATAATTTATGACTAAAAGAAGCATCCTAGACTTTTTTTAGAGAAGGATAGATAACAAGAAAGCATTGAACGTTAACATTGTTTAATTTTATACATATCGTTTTACTGTAAAATTTGTTAATGTTATTTCATTTTATTGAAAAAAAGTGGACAAATGAGCATGCGGCTCACCTGATGGTGATTGCCGTCATCCAAGAATTGTTCGCAGCAACCAGCCTTTTTTTTCGAAGTTCAATGGTGAACGTGCAAGTTATGTTTTCTGTGAATTAAACTGGACTAGATTAAGTCGCCTCCAATCCGACACTTTGCTTAGCAAAGGCTCGATTTCAGGCACAAGTTTATTCGAGGATCGACCGGAGGACACGGTGGAGCACACCGTGGAGGTGTGCCCTGCTTGGGCGGAGCACCGCCGTGTCCTCGTAGCGGCGATAGGCGGCGGCGACCTCTCGCGTCCGGCCCTGGTCGAAGCCATGGTCCAGAGCGAGACGGAATGGGATGCCGTCACCACCTTCTGCGAAGCAGTGATGCTAGCGAAGGAGGTGGCGGAGCGGGAGAAGGAAAGAGCAACAGCTTTCCTTCCCGGCCGCCGCGGGAGACGCCCCGGGCGTCGGGGGCTACGTCGTGGCCCCCGGCCACCGTAGGCGCGGGCCTGTGGACGGCGAGCAATGGGTAGCTCGCCGTCCGTCCGTCTAACGACGACAGGCCGTGTTGACGGCGCGTTTTGTTCCACGCGCGCCTCAAAGAGCTGTCAGCAGCGTGAAGGGGCCCGCAAGGGCCGACGCCTGCCGGGGCTGCGGGCTGTTCGAAAGAGATACCGCGGCTCCGGAACGTAAGGGCACTGAAGGAACACGGATGGTTTTTAGTCAGTAAAAGTCTGACACTCCCTTCCGCTCCACCCAGAGCGAAAGGCGTCATTTGATGATTTTCCATCCGCAAAAAAAAAAAAAAAAAAAAAAAACTATACTACTATATATAAAACTATATATAAAACGTCATTAAGTAGCATTTGATTGGCTTTTAGTTATATGAACAACGATATATTATCTTTTTAGGACTGACAGCTGTGGTACAGATTAATGTTGAGATCTATTATAGCTAACTCCAAAGGCATATCGATAATCATATACGTAGTATAGAAAGGAATAGAATAGAATTAGATTACAAGTAGTAATTAGTGAAAGTCATTTATGATTTTACCAGTGGTTTGGAAAAAAAGCCCTGCCTTAGGAAAAACCTGCAAGAAACCAGTAGAATTTTAATAAAATAATTATTATAATGTTTTAAAATTGAAGCATCATGAGCAGTGATAACAGCGATCATCTCAGTCCGGGGGGCAACTATTTTTGTTTTGCTAGGTTATAAATAGCTCTAATCTTTTATATAGCATTTGCTGCAGCACTAAGTCTCCTTGTTAGTTTAGATATATTGGGTCCCATTGAAGCTCCGCATCTAGAGTTCTCAGATAGTTTTCTCAGAAAAACGGTACTGTCAGTAAGACCCAGCTGTTCCCCATTCATTATAACATTATTATTTAGATGTGTAGCAGTCGGTATTATACATTTTATATATTTCGTTTTCGTATAATTTGAAAGAAAATTGTTTTCGTTAAGCCAATATACTAGTTTGGATAGCATTATTCACTTCGTCATATTTTATTAAACATCGTTTTAAAAATCAATGAAGTATCATCCGCAAATAACAGTATGCCATTGTTATCCTCTATCATCATCATCATCATGATCATCATTACAGCCCTTCACAAGTCCACTGCTGAACGTAGGTCGCCCCCAAGGGATGCCACAAAGCACGGCCCTGAGCCACCTGCATCCATCGACTTTCTGCATGTCTAACCAGGTCGTCAATCCATCTAGTCCCCACTAGATGGAGTGATGGTCGCCCTACATTTCGCCTACCGGTACGAGACTGCCAATCGAAAAGCGTTTTTCCCCATCGGTTGTCGGTTCTTTGAGCTATATGGCCAGCCCATTGCCACTTCAGCTTACTAATCCATTGGGCTATGTCGTTTACTCTGGTTCTACTGCGGTTATTCTCATTTCTAAGTTTATCACGGAGAGAAACCCCAAGCATAGCCCTGTCCATAGCTCCTTCAGCTACCTCATACGGCCAGCAGTGAAGAGCCACGTCTCAGATACATAGGTTATCACTGGCAACACGCCCTGAGTGTACAATCTCGTTTTCAAGTTTAGAGGTATCCATGACGAGAAGACGGGTCGTAATTCATTTTTTGCCCGAGAGGTCAATTGACGGATTCAACTCGGCTGGGCAGTGTTCGGAAAATTACGACACATCTTCACATCAGCTATACCTCTATCCTCTATAAGGTAAGGTAATTCATTAATATAAACCAAGAACAAGAATGGGCAAATAATTAAGTCCTGAGGAAATCCATTGATACAATTGACTCGGGAAAATTTGTTGAAAACAAATTTTTCAATTCTGTTACTTAAATATTATATTACTAACTAATAAATTTAGGTGCAACATTCTTAAAGAATAATCTGGTAGACTACTGATTAAAGTTTCATAATGAACGCAGTCGAAGACCTTGAAAAGGTCTCAAAAAATACCCAAAGCTTCGTGTCAATACTCCCGCTCGATAAAAATATTAGGTCGAAGAAAAGTTTCTTAGTATTTTATATACGAATGCAAGACATTTTCATCTAAGTTTAATTACGTTTAATTACGAGTATAATATAATAATATGTGCCATTTTGTTCGATAACTTGTTGCCATTTTGTAGGTAGCGACATAATCCGGTTGCTGTCGAAATCTTGGGATTTTGATCAAAAAATGCAACAAGTAGGTTCTGCAAAAGAATTTTGAAGAGACCGAAACAGGTGAAATCTGAGGATGCAAGGTCAGATCTGACTATATGGTGGATGCATTAACACTTCATAACCAAGCTCTTTCAATTTTTGCTTAGTGGCCATAGATGTGTGTGGCCTGGCGATATCATGATGAAAGACCACTCCTTTTCTGTTGATCAATTCCGGCCGTTTTTTCTCATTTTCTTGCTTGAGTGTCATTAGTTGTTGGCAGTAGAGATCCAAATCGAAGGCCCGGCAGTAAAAGCTCATAACAAACGATGCCCCATCAATTCCACCATACACATATCATCACCTTATTGCCTGTTAATCCGGGTTTCGCTGCAGTATGTGGAGCTTGATTACCCGTTGACTATGATATTTTTCGCACTTTTTTGTCATAAGTGATCCACTTTTCATCACTAGTGACCAATATTTTCAAAAACGTTTCAATAGAAAAACGCAAATAAATATACGATTTATTAGGTTTCTTTCAGTGAGTTCGTCTGGTAACCAAATATTGAGCTTTTTTGTACAACCAGACTTATTCAAATGGATCAAAACCATTTTGTGTCCAACTCAATTCTTTGGCTATGTAGTAACTACTAATATGCCGACCTTGCTCCACTTTTTTAAAAATGGCATCGACTTAATCCGTATGATCAGAGCGAGCTGCATCTTTCGCGTAATTAAAACACTTGAACCAACTTTGTACATAAAAGTCACAATTTTTTTCGCGGTTTTGAGTTGCATTTTTCCCTTTTGTATACATTACATATACATACAAATAAATAAAATTGAAGTGTCTGTTTGTAATGTCAAAATAACAGCTTTTTACGAAATACATATAAAAGTATATACGGTACTTATAACATAAACCCATTTTTTAATTTTGTCTATCTGTCTGTTTTTTCCGGGTAATCTCCTAAAGGGCTGGACCGATAGGGTTCTGCCCAAAAAAAAAATAACCCCAAAATACACGCGGGCGAAGTCGCGGGGAACAGCTAGTTTGTAATAAAACTTCAGAATTTCTTCGTTAACTTTTTACTCTTTATTTTTCTTTTCTTAATGTCCTATATGTATTGATATTAACACTTTCACTGTCCGGTTTCCAGACACAATAGTAAGACAATAGCAATGCCCTATACCTATGTAGTGCACGGGACAGCGAAAGGGTTAAAACCAACCAGATACAAACAGTACAACCAAAGAGATTTTTCTTCAATTTTATACGAACAAAAAACGAGGAAGCTTTATTCCCGACCTATTATTCTTTTTTTAATGTTTTTAACACATGCAAGTTTCCCCTTGTACTAGATTTTATCCCGCGTCGTGGAATAGGTTTACTATAAGTTGTACAAGAACATACATCTTAGTGATACAAAATAAATATTCATTTTACAATATAATGATGACGTACTGTTATTCAGTTATCATAAAATATATTTAATAAGCTCAACAGTGGCATCAATCGTTAAGCGACCCCTTGTAAAACCAATTTTATTTAAAAAAACTTGATTATAATCCATAATTATTTTTTAGAAATTTTATTGAGTTTTGTCAGTTTTCCAGTCAGCTAGTCAGCAAGGCAGCAAACCAGACAGTCAACTAGCTATTATTTTTAATACTAAATTCAAGTTGGTTCTGTGACTGTACTTCGTTATATAATATTAGAATAAAAAATAATATATTGGTAAATCCAATTGGGCATACCTTAAGCGCATTAAAAAAAAATACGTATAACATGATTATACGGAATTATTAAAGTAGTTTAAATACATTTCGACAGCACTATCGGCTTCAACACCCTCGAAAACCATGAAAATGACACCCATGATAAAAAAATTGATACCTATTGCAGCCGCCATCTTGGATTTACATTTCGACAGCACTATCTGCATCAGCACCCCCGAAAACCATGAAAATGACACCAATGATGAAAAAAATTATATCTATTGCAGCCGCCATCTTGGATTTACATTTGGATAGCACTATCGGCTTCAACACCCTCGAAAACCATGAAAATGACACCCATGATGAAAAAATTGGTACCTACTTCAGCCGCCATCTTGGATTTACATTTCGACAGCACTATCGGCTTCAACACCCTCGAAACCCATGAAAATGACACCCATGATGAAAAAATTGATACCCATTGCAGCCGCCACCTTGGATTTACATTTCGACAACCCTATCGGCTTCAACTCTCTCGAAAACCATGAAAATGACACCCATGATGAAAAAATTGATACCTATTGCAGCCGCCATCTTGGATTTACATTTCGACAGCACTATCGGTTTCAACACCCTCGAAAACCATGAAAATGACACCCATGATGAAAAAAATGATATCTATTGCAGCCGCCATGTTGGATTTACATTTCGACAGCACTATCGGCTGCAACACCCTCGAAAACCATGAAAATTATATCCATGATGAAAAAATTTGGTACCTACTTCAGCCGCCATCTTGGATTTACATTTCGATAGCACTATCGGCTTCAGCACCCTCGAAAACTATGAAAATGACACCCATGATGAAAAAATTGATACCTATTGCGGCCGCCATCTTGGATTTACATTTCGACAATCCTATCGGTTTCGACACCCTCGAAAAGCATGAAAATGTCACCCATGACAAAAAAATTATACTACTTACTTTTAGTACGTACTACTATTATTTATTCTGTGCTTTTTAAATATTGTAATAAAAAAATCTCTTATTATTATTATAATCAAGTATTTAAGAAATTTGGTTATTCGAATATTGTGTATTTGTACAGCGATCTTTTTGAGCCGCTGAAAACAACCGAAGCAATGTCCACTCACGACGGCGACTGAAGCCGAACTAAACTTAATACAAAGGTGCTCTGTGAACTAAACTACTCTGTGGCTGTAGATCCCCATTTACAGAAACAATTTATATACGGGGCAACCAAATCAACGAAAATTTCGCCATTTTGGAGCCGAAAAAAATTAATTATAGCTAAACAAAACAAAATTACACTGCCATTTACATTCAGTGGCTTCCCACATGATAGATGAAGAGATTAAAAAATAGATTGAGTTAAACAATTGATATTTTCAAAAGTTATAGTGTTTACAAGCCACAGGGACATGATAAATCCACACCATAAGCCACTAAAACCCTTTTTCTTATTTAAAAATAGCAATTAATCGATTTAAAAAAAATATTAATAAGTTCAACAATCATTTATCTTTCTAGCAATGTGCTTTTTATGTCATTTATATGTATAATATGATTGCTAGATACGATTTTATTCGATAAAATGTTGGAATTTTAATTTTTAGGTGATAGTAGAACATTACCTTGCGCTTTCGCTTAAGGTATGCAATAATAGCTGGTTGAGGAGCGATTGTTTATATTATAGGCGCAATAACTTTAACGCAAATCCTCCATAAATCGTTAGTTTTATTAATTAATATCAATGATTTAGGAATTGACAAAAGTAAAAAAAAAAACAAATAAACACATTTTACTTTTTTGTATAATAATGAAGTGTCACGAACGATTTTTTAGTTTTTATTGTTTGTTCTTTAGTATCCTAACCCACATATCCTAACACACATTTTAACAGTGGTAGAGCCAGGCGGCAGCTTTTGCTGTCGCATGGATGGGCCGGCTCGAACCGGGGTGGTACAACGACCTCACAGAATAGCGTGAAGTAGAGGTTTACCTTTGCGTTTCGCTTGGTGAGTGCAGGTGGCCGGAGGCCCTTTTTACTGGAAATGAGGCATTCCATCCTAGTCCTCACGGGTGAAAACGCTCTGCATTTTGATCTGTAACAGAGGATAGATGTAGATGTCTATGGGCCGCAGCAACCACTTACCATCAGGTGGACTGTGTGCTCGTTTTTCACCCTTATCCTATAAAAAAAATATCCCCATAGCTGTGCCAAAAGAAATTATTATAGACTAGTAAATAGTTTTTTTTTTATTCTATCATGGTTATTTCCTAAAAGTTTAAGAATCTAGTTTAAATTTTGTGCGGTAAGGTTATTTCCGTCTAGCAATCTTTTTGGGTAGGTATCAAAATCTACATTTTTTTACCATTAAACACTTGTACCCTATCCTACAATCAGTTTAGTACAAGAGAGAGTTAGCAAGTTAAGAAAGAGGCAATTCATATTCATCCGCAGATTTGAAACCTGAGTTTTCTTTGCTTACAGATCACTGGACTGTGGTTGGTGAGCTGCTATTGCTGTCAGTGATCATCATTATTTTTTTTAATAGAATACTAGTAATGCTATTAAACATTACTAACATTCCCTTTAACCACTTCTGGTAAGTTTAAAATGCTTGTGTTAGAAGTGATTCACGACAGTAGTCGAATGACGGATTCGAACCCACGACCTTTCGAGTTCGCGGTCGTGGGACCACCCAGAGACCACACCTATTTAATAAAAAAATAATCTTCAAAATCGGGTCTCATTTGGCAAAGATATCGCGTAACATACGTGCAAAAAAACTGTCGAATGTCGAAAACCTTCTTTTTTTTTATAGGATAAATGTGACAAACGAGCACACAGTCCACCTGATGGTAAGTGGTTGCTGCGGCCCATAGACATTTACATCTATCCTCGTTTGCGAATCAAAATGCAGATGCGTTGTCACCCGTGAGGACTAAGATGGAATGCCTCATTTCCAGTAAAAAGGGCCTCTGGCCACCTGCACTCACCAAGCGAAACGCAGAGGTAAACCTCTACTTCACGCTGGTATTCTGTGAGGTCGTGGTACCACCCCGGTTTGAGCCGGCCCATCCGTGCGACTGCAAAGGCTGCCGCGTGGCTCTACCACTGTTTGAAGTCGGCTGAGAACAATTAAACTTGCAATTAAGTGCAATGTTATATCGACACGTTTTTAAGGCGCGCCACATACATACGGAATTCCGTTTCGGAATTACGAATCGGCCACACACATACGGAATCTCGTTTAACTCTCAAAATTTCGAACGGAAAACTACCGTACCTGTGTGACGGGTCATAGATTTTATATGGTATTCCGATATTCCGATTTTCGATATTCCGATTCGAAATTCCGAACGCAGCAAGTCCATATAAGATCTATGACCCGTCACACACGTACGGTAGTTTTCCGTTCGAAATTTTGCGGGCTAAACGGGATTCCGTATGTATGTGGCCAACCCGTTCGGAATTCCGAAACGGAATCCCGAAACGGAATTCCGTATGTATGTGGCGGGCCTAACAGTACTGCTTTAAATTTTAATACTTAATTTTTTTATAGGATGATAGATGCACACAGTCCACCTGATGGTAAGTGGCTGCTGTGGCCCATAGACATCTACATCTACCTTCGATTACGAATCAAAATGCGGATGAGTTGTCATCCGTAAGAACTAAGATGGAATTCTTAGTTTCCAGTAAAGAGTGTCTCCGGTTCTCTACACTCACCATACGAAACACAGCAACTTTAAGCTACTATTTTACGCTGGTATTCTTTGAGAGCGGGGTCCTCCCCGGTCGAGCTGACCCATTCGTGCTATAACCATAATATAGCTGCAGCTTGGGTCTACCATGTATAAAATAATATATTTATTTTGTGCCAAAATAAGGAAGAAGTAATCTAAAATGCTTGCGGCACTTGCTCTATTATTTATTGAGAATATCATACCCAGTTTAATTTTGTAAATAAGTGATGCTTGCAAAGGTCAACTCGGCGCCCCCTATGCTGACCTTGCACTTTAAGCTTTAGCCTAATTAGTCTGTGAGCAAAACAGGCCCTGACTGTGATACAGCTCAGTTGGATCGTTAATTATTCCATACACTATGGTTTAGCACCGACTTCAGAATGTGAAATAATTTTGTTCTAAAACGAGGTTCGTTTAAGATGGAGGACCCCCGAAGCGTTAACTCTGCGATTGTCAATGTTTAAGACGATAACAGAATATAGAAAACTGAACAGATATATCTCCAAATGCATGCAGCGGGAACATGACTCCAAAGTCTTTGCCAGAGATCTGTCTACCACAAAGAGCCAAGTGTCGAAGCTAAAGGCCGAGTGTGGTAGAATTGTTTCCGGGATACCTGAGATTTTGAGTGCGATTGAGTGATTCTACAAGTGTTAGTAACGATCCAAGTGCAAGTCTTAACAGACACTATTCCGATGATATCCCGGACGTCAATTTCAGCGAGATTAGAATTACTCTCTAACACCTTATAAACGCCAAGGTCCCGGGCAAG
Organism: Parnassius glacialis; assembly: GCA_033319125.1. Lineage (NCBI taxonomy): Eukaryota > Metazoa > Arthropoda > Insecta > Lepidoptera > Papilionidae > Parnassius > Parnassius glacialis. Next base: position 32,305,357 of record JAVANC010000018.1, read on the forward strand.
GATGGAATTACAGTGGAGCTTCTTAAAGCGGGTAGAAAACCAGTACTTGAGGTACTTCAGGAGTTCTTTAACTGTGGGTTTACTCCGCAGGCGTGGAACAGAAGTGCGGTGGTATTGTTCCTTAATAAAGGCAACAACGCTATTTTGAAGAACTACAGACCGATTTCCCTTATGAGCCGCGTCTACGTGCTGTTTTCGAGATTCATTACGAATCGTCTCACAAGCAGACTTAACGACTTCCAGTCTCGTACGCTAACTCGTCGACTTTCAGCCTCATACAAACATATCCTTCGGCAAATTGTACAGAAGACCGAAGAGTACAATCTGTTACTTTGAATGGCATATGTGGACTATGAAAAAGCCTTTGGTTCCATCGAAATTTGTGTGGTGCTAAAGTCCCTTCAGCGGTGACAAATTGACGGTCTGTTTGTCGAAGTGCTGAAGTGTTTGTACAGTATGGCTACGAAAGCTATCAGTGGGTTTATTCTGTTTATCCACCCTAAAAAATTCAACCTAGGGTGGATATTCGGAAACGCGTGTTCATCTATCCACCTCAGACGGGGTGGGTAATTGGAACTCACTTTTATTTGTTATTCTGACTTTTTACCCCAAGTAAAGTTCAACACATTCGCTATAATTATTAATTAATTTTTAATAACCACAAATTTAACCAAAAGACAATACGTGTTACATTTACCGCTACAGCCTACATTATGTATTGCATTTAAATCAATTGAAACTTCTTCGTTTTAAATAATAATATTACGTAATTTATAAATTCTGCAATATATCCACAAATCACCATCACTGATTTCATTATTGAGTAGAAGTAATTTGATATCCTGGATAAATTCGTCACTTTTAATGTACATTAGCAATCGTTTTCTAAATTTCTTTGCTACAACAGATGTGTTAGCGAAGAACTGGGCGGTTTTCGCAAGCATTCCAAAAACGTTATTATTGGATGTTTTTATTTAACTTCATATTAAATTATTTTATGCCAAGATTCCAATGAATCTGTAATCCTGTGAGATATTCCTTTTATTTCAACGTTGAGCTTTCAAACAAGAAGCATGTATATATTTTTATAGGTAATGTCAGCTAAGTATATTGGGCCAGTTTTTATCATGTTTCTATAAATGACTGTACACTGACTTGGGAGAAAATCGGAAGAAAAATAATACGAGTATATACGAATTTCGATTATCCACAAAATATATAAACAGTTCGACTAGGTAAGTCCAACTTCGACTGAGAGGTCTGTCGACGGATTCAACATGGCTAGGCAGTGTTCGGGAGGTTACGATACATCTTTTCGTAAGGTATATCTCAACACATGAAAACAAGATTTTACAACCAGTGCTTGTTGCCAGTGATGACTTCTAGATCTGAAACGTGGTCCTTCACTGCTGGCCGTATGAGGAAGCTCAAGGTTGCTCAGCGAGCTATGAAGAGGTCTGTGCTCGGGGTTTCTCTGCGTTACAGACTTAAAATAGAACCAGAGTAACCGACATAGTCCAACGGATTAGTAAGCTGTAGTGACAATGGGCGGCCATATACCTCGAAGAACCGAAAACTATAGGACGGCCCCTACTAGATAGAGTGATAACCTGGTAAGACTTGCAGGAAGTTGATGTATGCAGGTGGCTCAGGACCGTGCTTTGTGGCTTCCTTGATGGAGGCATGTATAGCAGCTGTAATGATAACGTGATTGGAGGTTTGAAATGATGGGCGATTGAAGCTCTAATTAAAGGTGTGTCATTTGCGCATGCTTTAGTCGTTTGATAAACTGTGTTATGAAATCTCGTGCTTCACTTTATAAATCTTATGATTTCAAAGTAGATATAAAATTACTTTAAAAAACGATTCACATTTGCTATCATTGTACGTCACGTCAATTGCCTCGATAACTTTTGTCAGTTGCCGTCAATGATATAGAAATATCATTGCATAAAGCAAACGGCCATGTTTCACATCCACGAGTGTCAGTGAGAATTTATAAAAAAATAGTTAGTTCACGTGTTTAATTTATGAGTTTTTCCACAGTAAATTAAAAAAATGAGCCGTGGTAGCTCAAGGGCCACACACAACGTGAGCAATGCGGGTTGGATCCCGAATGGCTCGGCTGTGAAGGAAAACATTGTAAGGAAACCTGCATGTCTGAGAAATAAAAATGAAAAAAAAATACATTTCGTAGACGTGTGAAGTTCACCAACACGCATTGGGGCAGCGCGGCGGACATTTCCTTGCCTTTCCGAAATGGAAGGAGGCCTGTGCCTAGCAGCGGGACGTATATAAGCTGTAATTTTAACTTTTAACTAAATAGAAAAATGAACGCAGAAACTCTGAAGCACCACAAGGTTTTCGTATTTTTAACACTCACGTTAAAATTGGAGACCCTTTTTATTGGTAACGAGGCATTTCATCTTAGTCCTCAGGCATGACAACGCATCTACACTTTGATTATTAATCTAGATGTATGTACTCATTTGCTTAAATAAACGAACGTTAAGTAAAGAGTTTGAAATCATTATATGATTAAAAAGCCTCTTTCAAATCATCACATTATATCTTTTTTTTTCTATAGGATAGGGTGACAAACGAGCATACAGTCCACTTGATGGTAAGTAGTTGCTGTGGCCCATAGACATGTCCATCTATCCTCGTTTGCGAATCAAAATGCAGATGCGTTGTCACCCATGAGGACTAAGACGGAATGCCTCTTTTCCAGTAAAAAGGGTCCCCGGTTTTCTACACTCACCATACGAAACACAGCAGTGTTAAGCTGGTATTTAACGCTGGTATTCTGTGAGAGCGTGGTCTTTCCCCGGTTGAGCCGACCCATTCGTTCTACAACTATACTACCAATATAGGTGCAGAATGGCTCTACCACGTGTAAATTTTACTACTACTCTGGACTATTGCATCCGCTTACCATCAGGTGGCCTGTGTTCTTCTGTCACTCTTATTCTGTTGAACTAACCTGTAAAAGTCATTTGCTGTATATGGGCCTTTTCACTTAGGAGCATTGGTATTGCAGCTAGATACCTAAACTTAGCTGGCTTTGGTGTACTGTATTTTATTAATTTATTGCTTAATAAATTAGTAATTACAAGTTGAACGTGGCTCTAGTTTAATTATGACATAAGAACGTCAAGCACCCCAAGTCTCCGTGAACACGAGTAAAAGTAAATGTAACACATTCATACTGGTAGGTGCGCCTACTCTCAAAACGAATTTCGGAGTAGGGAAGGAACCATCGCGCTGCCCAGTGCGTGTCCTTGATTTCTTTTTATTTATAACATAATATTTTTCAAATCGTTAGTAGTAGTTCTCACTAGATCTAAATTGTCTTGTTTAAAGCGATTATATTGATTGATATATTATATTCTTAAGCTGTTTTTTTGAAAAAGGGCTCTATGACGCAGTGATATTGCTTAACATTTGCACATCATAACGTCTTGTTAACATAACGTCAGTAGTTAAATATTCAGCTTTCAAATTAATATGCTTACATCGCTGAAAATAAGTTAACAGTTTTATAGAATTTTAAAGGAGTTATTATCAGAAAATAAATAAAAATTTCTAAAAAGTAGAAATTATAAATTAATTTAATCGCACGATGTTCTAGAGTAAATCTTTCAGTGAACTCTTTAAGATATTTTTGTCACAGTTTATAAGGAAATTTTTATTTTCTGTTTAGTTCATTATATAACTAAAATCGAGTTAAGTACTCCCTAGCTGCGTGTACCCGGTGCTTGGTCACGTTTACGTACTGTCTTCTAAGTCACGTTTATAACCTATTTTCAACCGACTTCAAAACAGGAGTATGTTCTCAATTTATTGATAACTCAAAGACGCCTAAACCGATTAAGAAAATTATTTTTTGTTTGAAAGGGTTTATACTTTATTTTACCCAGGTTGTCCCATTTAAATTTTATTTAAATCGGTGGAGCGGTTTTAAAAAAATCATCAATAAATTATTTATATTGAAGTCGGTTGTACAAAAATTTTAATTTTACCACTTTTAGAGAAAATTTACAAGCGAAAGAAGAAAGTGAAAGAATAGTCACTTATTGCACAAAAATTAAAGAAATTGTTTAAGTGTATGATAATCTAAAATTCTAAAAAACTCAATGATCCACATCCCATCTTTACTCGTATCTTCTAATTAAAAATGAAAAACAGTGCACAATAATTCGTGTAATATTGTTAACCAATATTATCATACACTGATAGCAAAAAAAAACATATATAACACATTTTTTTAATTCAAACAGTATGTTTTGAATAGATTAAGAATAATGAATAGAACGTGCGTGTTAAACGCAATACACTGTAAAAATAACGCTAATCACTGACGAATAAGTGTCCGGCCTACATCGCCTACACGTCTGACCTTTTATCAGTTAACAGTACACACGTAACAAAATGCCATGAACTATGACCGATGCCAGGATGGCTCACCCTCTCTGGAAGAGATCGACATTGTAGAACTTGTAGAGTTCGACGCTGAATTCGAAGGTGGCCTGCAGGTCGCTCATGGTGCGTGAGGGGAGGCGAGGCCGCGGGCGCGGGGAGCGGAGTGCGCCATGATAGGGCCGCTAGGGGCCCGCCGGGCGCATCCCGCGACTGCACGTCACAACCGCACACGCACGACCACACCCGACACTCGGGACCTCGCCCCAACAGCGGTACGCGGAGCCGCTACGAGCGTGCGGCACACAGTGCGCCCACCGAGGAGTCGCTTTTTTAGCAGCGGCAAAGCGCATGCGCGGACATCGCGCCGCCGCGCCGCCCAGCCGCCCTGCAGTGCGCCCGATCTACCCATCTAGACAGGTGCGCTCGCAATAAACCGCTAATCCAAATCCAAAAAGCGATTGCATAAGACAGCTTTGGGAATAATATGTCGCTTGGTAATGCAGAGGGATTACGTCTGGCGCTAAAGGTCAGGGGATGTACCTCGCCCCCGCCGGCGATGTTAACCTTTCTGTCAGACCTATTGTACAAGTTTCTGTATCGATGACGTCATTTAATTTGTAGGTGCGTTTGGAGAAGTCAAGGAACTCTGCTGCAATTAATATTCAAAGACTTTATGGCCCGAGTATAATGTTACATTTTATTTGAACAGCCAGAACAAACTAAATATTGTATTAATAATATATAAAAAATCTTTTTACATATGTAGTTATATTAAATAGTTATTTTTAAATATATTTAGTGGACAGTGTATGTTTCGGACTTGACCTAAAAATTGTGATTTAATCAAAACCGAATTTAGAACAAAGCTCTCTAAGAAATTAAATTTTTATAAAAAAAATCTATTAAATCTTTTTCTATAAATAGATTATAAAAAGATTGGAAGAAATTTAAATACAAGACAATAATTAGACCTCGGGTACAGAGGCAGAATGAAAATCTATCGGCCCTGCGTGATTTGATAAAGGTCGGAGGTCGAGCGTTGCTTGCTCGATAGCGGGTTCAAGGAACGATTTTATGAAAGGGTTGTGGGGTTACGGATTAATGTCTTATTAAGTCAACACGCATACCTGCAATCAATTACTGCGGATTAGTATATGAACTAGTATATAAACATTTATTGCTCCCTGATCTGTATTAGTTTCATCATCATCATCATCTTTATAACCCGTCACAAGATCACTGCCGAACATAGACCTCCACCACGTAAGCCACGTAAATTCATAGATTGGCTACATGTTTTAAGCTCAAGTTCAGCCTCACATAGAATACTGTTCTCATCTCTGGGCCGGCGCACCCCAGTGCCAGCTCCTTCCACTTGACCGCACCCGGCGTAGAGCAGTTCGAATCGTCGAAGACCGAGTTCTTTCTGATCGGCTCGATTCACTGGGGCTGCGTAAGTATGTTGAATCCTTTTGCATTTTCCATCGATTCTACCACGGAGGTGCTCTGAGAAATTGTTCGGAATAATTCCAGCCGCCAAATTTCATGAACGCACATCGCGTCAAAATTCACGATACCATACTCACCATCTGGATGCTTGGCGGTCCACCAAAGGAGTTTTCTTTCTCGTACAACTTCTCTGTGGAATTGTTCACCACTGGCGATTTTTCCGGACCGATACGATTTAGGGACCTTCAAGAAAAGACTTACACCTTTCTAATAGGCCGGCAACGCATCTGCAATTCCCCTGGTGTTGCGCTTGTTCATGGGCGGCGGTAGTCACTTACCATCAGGGGAGCCGTATGCTCGTTTGTCCCATCTTATATAAATAAAATGTTTTACCAGTCCATCACACCATTAGGGTCCAATTTTTCGTGGATTTTGTTTAAAATTACGCTTCCTTAGTGCGGCAAATCCCACTAGATGGAGTGACGAGCTAATAATATATGAAGGAAGTCGATGGATGCAAGTGGAATTCCTTGAGGGAGACCTATGGTCAGCAGTGGACTTGTGAAGTACTGTAATAGTGATGATGATGATGATGACGACTAACTGTGAATTTTGCGGGTTGATAGAAATAAGTAGAGAATCTAACAACGATTTTTATTTTTAAATACTTTTCTGTTTAAATCAATTGATGATAATCGTATTGTTTTTATACGTGTGTTGAACTGTTCAGACGGAAACTAATAAATTTATTGGCTTTTAAACTGTAAATCTGGCAATTATGACAACTATTTCAAATATTGAAGAGGTATATTTGGCAATGGAATGTTTCTAGGAGTTACACTTTTCTGCCGACTTCCAAAAAGGAGACGGTACTCAATTCGACTGTATGTTTTTTTATGTGTGTTACCGCATAACTTTTTACTGGGTGAACCGATTTCGATGATTCTTTTTTTATTTCAATAGTTTTTGAGTTATTCTTAATAACTTATTATTATTATTATTATATACACCATAACTTCATACCGTGATTTGGAAGCACGACCAAAAGTGAATCTTTAGTTGTAGAAATAAAATTATGGTATTGCTGTTGCGAGTTCAAGGTAGATACTATTTACGAGAGGTGTTACAATCTGAAAAAAAGTAAATTAACATACCCTATAAGGGTATGTTAATTTACTTTTTTACAGATTCAGAGATCTAGCCGGCTGGGCACAGGACCTCATTTTTTGGAGCTTTTCCCAACATGTTTCTTTTATTTGAAGAGCATGTGGTAAATCAGCACTTCAAATTTCCATTAATAATTTAAGTTGTGCTGGCAAGATTCGCAACCTATAAAATTTGAATGGGAGCACTTATTCTTCGAGATATTACTGCTATAATAATTGTTTATTCGATTCAAATTTTGGGGAAAGTAAAGGAAAGACCCGGTTTCTCAGGAACTAACTAAAATTAATGCCCACAGTTTCTTGGAGGTGTAAAAAATTCATGTTTCTAAGTTAAGGCAATCGAATCAAAATAAGTGAGTATCAAATATTATTTAATACTCGCAACTCACTCATCACCTCAAAACCTGTGTCCTGGCTGCCATTAGAACCCGAAAAACGAGCGGTGTAGTAGTTTGACATCGTCTACATTAAGAAACATTTACTAGAATCTGTGAATCAATCAACAATTACTTTCATTCTGCATCCTTTATATAACAAGCTTATTGAAGTTATACTTCTTTTGGGGCGTTTGGGAAAAATGATGAGAGTGAATTTTTTACGATACGCGCGCACAACGACAGCTAAAAACGACACCATGAAGTTGTTACGATGCGCGCTGACTGACACGTAAAATCGACAAATTCAGTGGGTGATTATCTCTCAAGTTTTTTTGTTTTGTTACGCTAAAGATTTTTATATAATAAGCTTAATTGTTTTGATTCCATAAATTACCGCACTCCACGTAAAGAAATAACTTATGTTAGTTTCTTATATTTATGGTTGTGTTTGTATTACTGCAAAAAAATCAAACTTCGCAACTAAATCTTTAATTGAGCAGTTTTTATATAACGTATATTATGGGTAAATGCTTTCCTGAACATGGCTCTAACGTTTTGGATGATTTTTTTAAATTAAGATAATCTTCTGCTTTCCAAATTTGTGTCTGAGAAAATTATATTTTATTCTTTACGCCAATCTTAGCTCGGTCGCCAAGAAATTTAGAATTTAAATGTGGATGTTAATTAAACTTATGATTAGTATACTAGACGACACAGTGTGTTATACGACTTCATATTTGTTCTTTTGCAACCAGCCAGCAATAAGCTGAGTGGTAGGTATACTTGTCATTGTCATTCTGTGAACGAGGCCCGTACCCATTGTAATATAGCTTTGCTTTCTTGCTTTGAACGTCGGAGTGCTGAGCATACCTAGCTTTATTGTATTTTTTTATTATATCGGACAAGTGTTTTGTTGGTTTTGTTCTCATACCATAGCTGTAACAAAAGGTCAATATGTCTATTTTTACAGGTATTGTTTTTCGATGGTTGAAGTGGGGAGCTATAGTTTTATTATTTAGCATACGTTCATATGTTGGAGAATACGTCTTTTTTTTGTTTAAATTTTAATTATATTTATTAATATGAAATGTAATAACCCTATAAGATCGATGATATCTCATAAAACGATAAGAATTTTATTAATGAATTTGGTAAAGCTTTGGTAAAGACGGATAAGTGAAAACATTTGATAAGATCTTTTAATTGATTACCTGTGTCACATAATTGTTATCCTGGTTACAGTGCCATGCAGGACATGCTAGTACCTAACTATAAAATTACCGTTTCCTTCTTAATTAAAAAGTTCTCAAATAAATTAAAACTTCTAGCTCTCACAAACCGACTCTACTTACAATGGATTTCTCTGATTATAACGTGAGTAACAAATATTGCGGTGCTGGCGTAGGTGTATCCATTATCATTAACCTATTTCGCTTCGTGGGTGTCGAAAAAGGCGGGTATAGGTAAGCCTAAAAAGACTACATGGAATCCGAGAAATGTCGGTACACTATCTCGTATGTGGTGCCTGTACCGGCAAAGGAGAGCAATTAACTAGCTTTTAACTATATTATTTAAATTACTTATATCTCTCTAACCATTCCAAGTATGTTTAGAAAATTTGTCTGAGGAGTTTTTCACGCCAATTGCCCAATAACTCTTTAGTTTGCGACTTTAATTGCGCTACTGCCGCTTAGAGCTAATATGTATATATTAAGTAATTGATAATATATAATTTTTATAGCATATGAGCACACAGTCCACCTGATGGTAAGTAGTTCCTGTAACCCATAGACATCTACATTTATCCTCAATAAAGAATTAAAATGCAGATGCGTCGTCACCCGTGAGGACTAAGAAGGAATGCCTCTTTTCCAGTAAAATGTGTCTCCGGTTCTTTACACTCACCATACGAAACACAGCAGTGTCAAGCTGCCATTTTACGCTGGTATTCTGTGAGAGCGTGGTCCTTGCCCGGTCGAGCCGACCCATTCGTGCTACAACTAACTACTAATATAGTTGCAGCATGGCTCTACCACGTATAACGTATACAAGTATATAATCGTCCACTGCTGAACCTTACCTACCTTATTTTTATACATATAATTCTTGCGTCTTGGCGAGTGAACAGTCAAATACATATATCTGACTGTTCACTCGCCACCTCCAGGTGTTCACCTCCTAAATGACTGGACCAATTTTGGTGATATTTTGTGACCCGGTAGGTGGCGCTGTTGTCGAGATCCAGAAGTCAACCGTGCGAAGCTGGGGTAGATCGCTAGTATATCATGCTCGTATGTTGTCTCATAGGGCTTGACGAGTGGGTTGGCAAACCCGTCATTTTTGGAGCAGGTTGGTGCTGCTGCTCATTTTCTGTTTCAGTTTCCCTCTGTTGCAAGAAGTTACGACACCCACGGAATGATATGGAAAGTTGGGTTCTCTAATGTCGTTAATATATGGCATGTATAAGAGATCAAGATTATCCGTGGTGGAGCCATGCTGCAGCTATATTAGTGGTATAATTGTAGCACGAATGGCTCGGCTCGACCGGGGAGGGACCACGCTCTCACAGAGTACCAGCGTTAAATAGCGGCTTAACGCTGCTGTGTTTCGTATGGTGAGTGTAGAGAACCGGAGACCCTTTTTACTGGAAAAGAGGCATTCCATATTAATCCTCACGGGTGACAACGCTTCTGCATTTTCATTTGCAAACGAGGATAGATGTAGATGTCTCCATAGACCCATGTCACAGCAACCACTCACCATCAGGTGGACTGTGTGCTCGTTTGACCCTATCGTATAAAAAAATCTAGATCAAGACGCAGTATATAATGCATGTTATGCTGCTTATAAATAATCAATGAATAAAGTTATAGTTCATCTTTTTTTGGAGGATTTTTTAGGTTAGATTTTTTCGGTCTTCATAGCTTTGTTCTTCAGTTACCAGTGTACACAAGTGTTATTTTATTCATATTTTTTAAATATTATATGTTTTATCAAACAGGACTATTTCCTTTGAAATTTCAATCTACAACCAAGTAAAACTAGCGCATTCATCGATCACAGCAATAAGACTAATAGCGCACTTCCATTTCATACCCAAGCGTACTAAAGTTCTCCTAACCTTTTTGCCACTTCACAAGTTATCAGTGCCTTTACCTTCACTCTACGAATGCATCTAGGAAAACCGATTTTAAGTTTTTAAGAAAATGGCAAACGTGCAAAGCTCGATTTGCGACTATTCTTGATTAAAAATGTTTATCCCAGATATAATTCAAATTTTAAATGGTTAACCTTATGTACATCTAGAGAAAATATTAAAAAATCCTGGTTTCTAACGGCGTTATAACGGACGGTAGTGAGATAGATGGCTATTAAAAATTTTGCTTGCAGGATGTTTAATTTTAATTAGGTAATCAAGAAAATCATTCGCTCAACACATATGTGATACGCAATAAAACATAATTTTGGATGTAAATATATAAAACATTTCATCCATCCATCCATGCACTACATCCAACCAAATGTCCACTGCTGAACACAGACGTCTCTCATAGATTGCCAATTCATAGATTGATAGGTTTTCTTTTTAAAAATTGTGCAATGGCTTGTGAATCTTTAGACTCAACTAAGTGATCAGTACGATCACAGCGTGATATTTCGTGGTAACTTTTGGACATGCGGATAGCTTCACGCTTTTCTCGTCTAATAAATGTCGCCAATAATTCTCTTGAACCGCTCTACGGTATGATAGGCGCCATATACCCCACCGTCGTTTTTATACAACTACTAGGAATTATGTATGACCATATCCAAGCAATGGCAAAATGTTGAAAAATTCCACTTTTGCTCTTGATGGAAGTCCTATACAAACCAAAGTTTTGATCTAACCTATCGACACCTCACATATTTTCGTTGTAAGTTTTTATGATAGCGGGTTGAACGGGATAAATATATTTTTTCATTGTTAAGAAAATCAATAATTATTTTATTTATTTAATTTATTATTTTTTTGTTTAATTTATTAATTATTTTTTGGCGAAATGTGCCAACAATGAAATTAGAAAAATAAACCCAGTTTGAAATTATTTTTAAAATTAATTATGACTTCAACAGAATTGGTAATACTAAGATTAAGAGAAGAATTAATTTTCTTTGCAAGCCGTACTTTTCAAGTGACAGTTGACAGATTGCGGTCATTCGGGGTCATTGACATTCCTATTCTTCTAAAATCTTGTTTGCCGGCAGTGGAATAAAGGGGTTTTAGTGGCTTATGGTACTTAGCCGCAGAAGAACACAAAAACTCTCCGATCACACTCTTAATCTCATGGCTGTTAGACGGGAGATGAAGCTACATTCTTCAACAGATTTGACAGCATACAGGCAACTGAACAGACAGATCTCCAAATGCATGCGGCGGGACTTACGCAACTTCAATACAGCTCGTATTGAAGAAGCAATCGAGCGGAACCAAGGCTCCAAATTCTTTGCCAGAGATCTGTCTGCCAGAAAGAGCCAACTGCCAAAGGTGAAGACCGAATGTGGCAGCATCGTTTCCGGGGCACCATTCCGGGGGACATTTTGAGTGAGATTGAGAGGTTCTATGGGCAGCTGTACACGTCATCGTTGGAGCCACACGCAAGTGTAAGTAACGATCCAAGAGCGAGTCTTATCCGACACTATTCCGAAGATATCCCGGACGTCAGTCTGAGCGAGATTAGAATGGCTCTCCAGCAGCTTAAAAACGGCAAGGCCCCAGACGAGGATGAAATTACAGCGGAGCTTCTGAAAGCGGGTGGAAGACCGGTACTTGAAATCCTTCAGAAGCTCTTTAATTCCGTCCTCCATGGTGGCATTACAGCGGAGGCATGGAGCAGAAGTGCGGTGGTCTTGTTCTTCAAGAAAGGTGACAACGCTCTCTTGAAGAACTACAGACCGATTTCCCTTCTGAGCCGCGTCTACGTGTTGTTTTCGAGAGTCATTACGAATCGGCTCGCGCGCAGACTTGACGACTTCTAGCCTCCCGAACAAGCCGGTTTCCGAAAGGGCTTTAGCACCATAGACCACATACATACCCTTCGGCAAATTGTACAGAAGTCCGAAGAGTACAATTTGCCACTATGTCTGGCGTATGTGGACTATGAGAAAGCCTTTAATTCTGTCGAAATTTGGGTGGTGCTGCAGGGACTGCAGCGGTGCTATGTTGACTGTCGGTATATCGAAGTGCTGAAGTGTTTGTACAGTAGAGCTACGATAGCTATCCGAGTACAGAACCAGAGTACGAAACCTATCCAATTGCAGAGAGGTGTAAGACAGGGTGATGTTATATTTTTTTTTATTGGATATGGGTGACAAACGAGCACACAGTCCACCTGATGGTAAGTGGTTGCTGCGGCCCATAGATATCTACATCTATCCTCTATTACAAATCAAAATGTAGATGCGTTGTCACCCGTGAGGACTAAGATGGAATGCCTCATTTCCAGTAAAAAGGGCCTCCGGCCACCTGCACTCACCAAGCGAACCGCAGAGGTAAACCTCTACTTCACGCTGGTTTTCTGTGAGGTCGTGGTACCACCCCGGTTCGTGCCGGCCCATCCGTGCGACAGCAAAAGCTGCCGCGTGGCTCTACCACTGTTAAAATCTATCCCCGAAACTCTTCACCGCTGCATTGGAAGAAGTTTTCAAGCTTCTGGACTGGAAAGGATACGGTATTAACATCAATGGCGAGTACATCACTCACCTTCGATTTGCCGACGATATAGTCCTTATGGCAGAATCGCTGGACGACCTAAGCACTATGCTCAGTGACCTCAATAGTGTCTCCCAACGGATAGGTCTTAAAATGAACATGGACAAAACAAAGATTATGTTTAATGTCCATGTCACACCTATGCCAGTAGTTGTTGGGAGCACTAAGCTCGAAGTTGTTGATGAGTATGTTTACCTGGGACAAATAATCCGACTATGTAATTCGAACTTGTACCTGCATCTTTGACATCAAAAACCGTCGTTTATAAAAAGAAAGTAAGCAAAACTCAGCTTAAATTATTTCAAAAAGGAGGAAACACGCTCATTTCGTCGTTTCAAGCGGTTGAGAAAAAGAAATTTTTGCACGTTTGGTCGCTTCACCCAGACACTTCTGAAGAAGCTATAGCTCAACATGTGCAGAGCATCTGTGGTTCAAAGGATATAAAAGTAGAAAAAGTCTTTTACCTTTCGAAGTGCAAAAACAAACTTATTTATTTTTATGTATGTATGTATATTCTTTCCATGAAAGATGTGTATCTAGAATAATGCCTAAGAATTTTGCGGTGTTTATCTGTTGTATAACTGAATTGTTGTATTTAATATTTAATTCCATGTTTTTACTCTTATAAGTTTTATCAATGTTTATTTTTAATTTGTTTATGTTTAACCGTGGGATAACATCTTCGTTTTATATGTTTCCGTCTCATAGGTATCTATATTTTTACAGCCCATAATGATAGTCGTGTCGTCTGCAAACAAGACACAATCATGTGTGAGTGCACGTGGAAGGTCATTGACGTTAATAAGAAATAAAAGGGGCCCTAAGATGCTACCTTGTGGCACCCCGGTACAATTAATCCTTTGTTTCGAGTCAAATTTAACAACATTATTATTTTTTTATAGGAGAGGGGGCAAATGAGCATGCGGCTCACCTGATAGTAAGTGACTACCGCCGCCCATGAACAACCGCAACACCAGGGGAATTGCAGATGCGTTGCCAACCTTTTAAAAAGGAGTAGGCTCTTTTCTTGAAGGTCCCTTAGTCGTATCCGTCCGGAAAAATCGCTGGTGGTAAACTATTCCACAAGGAAGTTGTGCGAGGAAGAAAACATCTTCTAAATCGCACAGTGGTAGACCGCCAATCATCCAGATGGTGTGGATGGTATCGGGAGTTCTGTCGCGATGTGCGTTCATGAAATTTGGTGACTGGGAGTAAAATTTGGCTGGGATAAAAAAAAGATTATTTGTTTCAGTATCAAATTTTGTAATCCTAGAGATTTGTTTCCTGTTTTTTAAATATGACTGAAACCATAACAATGATATATAATAAGGTTATTAGTGAAAACTCGTGTGTATTTAAACTACTTTTAAAAAAATCCGTATAATCATGTTATACGTAATTTTTTTAATGCGCTTAGGGCAAGCACAATTGGATTTACCAATATTTAATTATACAGTTTTCATAAATTATCCGTGTAGCTTTCACTCCCCTATTGTTTAGTTTTTGAATGAGAGGAAGTGACGAAAATAAAAATCAAAAAATAAAAGAAAAGAAGTAGGCGAGCGGTGTGCTAATTGTAACAGGGGTAAGTAGTAACAAGCATTTCTTACCTAGATAATAGAAGAATATTCATTTGATTTTCAACCTAACCTACTATTTAATACCCATTCTATCATAAGAGCGCGATCAGTATCCCGCTGAATGGCGTAAAAGTTGGTGGTGTGCAAGCACTCCGATAAAACCAGGTAATGGACTTTTTTTTTTATACAAAATTGATTATTGTTGATTTCAAATTGTTTAGCAGTTGTTGATATATTCAAATACATTTAGCATTTGTTTATTTCGATTATGTTAACTGTAATTTTATACCAAATAAGTGATATTATTTTTATAACAGTTATTTCAAAAAATCCTTGCAGTGGGGTATGTTGTAACACTTTCATGGGACAAGTTGTAAAAAGTTACAACTTGCCCCTTATTGATTAATTATTTCTAAGAAATTACGTGGAACATACTTAAATTTCTTCTTTTCATGTTTTTATTATGTACTTTTTTGCTGAACATAATTAATTTTATCTATTTCAGAATGAAAAACTATAAAAGAAAAACTGAACGTGCTTCCCAAAGCCAAGATGTGTACGAATTGGCTTCTGATGAAGTCTTGGAAAATAAAATCAGTGTAAGAAAAGCTGCAAAACATTTTAATTTGTGTCATGTGTCGCTATATAGATACGAGTATGTGAAAAAAAAAGAAGAGTAACAAATCTCTATCAGTGGGTTATATCAAACCCAGGTTTGTTTTTAAAGAGGAAGAAGAAGCTAAAATATATGAGTATTTGCTTACTTGCTCCAACATCTACTTTGGATTGCTTCCTTTGGAAGTCAGAAAGTTGGCATACCAGTGTGCTGTTATGATTGAAGCGAAAAATATACCTCCGTCATGGCATGAAAATGAATCAGCTGGAACTGATTGGTTCAAAAACTTTATGCTAAGAAACCTAAAACTCTCTCTGAGGACGCCTGAAGCTACATCTCTGAGCCGCGCAACATCCTTTAATAAAACCAACGTTCAGGAGTTTTTTAGGAAGCTTACAGATGTTATGGATAGGTATCAATTTACATCGTCACGAATATATAATATCGATGAAACTGGCGTGACTACAGTCCACAAATCTAAGAAAATTGTGGCTCCACGAGGACAAAAACAAGTAGGGGTTATCACTTCTGCTGAAAGGGGTACCCCCTTGTAACTTTTGTATGTGCCATCAATGCCTTAGGGAATTCCATTCCGCCCATGTTTGTATTTCCAAGGCTCAGGTACACTGATATTTTTGTAAGATATGGACCATCAGATTGTATTGGAGCTGGAAATTCTTCAGGGTGGATGACGGAAAAAGAATTCCTTTTATTTCTGGATCATTGCATCAAGTTTGTCAAACCATCAGAGCAAGAACCTGTCCTCATATTAGTCGACAATCATAATTCACACGTGAACATCGCAGTGGTAAAAAAAGCGAAAGAAAATCACGTTATCATGCTATCGTTTCCCTGGCATTGTTCACATAATCTGCAGCCATTGGATGTTGGAGTTTATGGTCCATTCAAGAATTATTTAAACCAAACACAGACAGCGTGGGTGTATAACAACCCAGGGAAAACGATGACCATAAATGACATTCCTGGAATCGTTAAGGATTCTTTGCCATTTGCAATGAATCCTTTAAATATAATGAATGGATTTAAAGCCACAGGCATATGGCCTCTAAATGCAGATATTTTTAAAGATTCAGATTTTGCCCCATCTTATGTTACGGATCGTCCAAATCCTGCAAGCAAAGAATCTGAGACAGATATGAACATTACTGATAATGCCTCTAGCTTGACAACGAATCTTTCTAATATAGATTCATTCGATAATTGTTCTTTAGATATAAGTGTCAGTGAAATCATTAATTATATGGAAAATTGTTATAAATAGTTAATCATAAATTATATGAACATTAACTTTAAGTTTAATAAGAATTGAGGAAACTTCATTTACAAATGCTTCACCTGGAGGTCAACCCGACTTTGAGCCGACTCCTGGGCCTTCTGGTCTTCAAAAGCAAAATTATTTTTTTCCATCTAAAATAAGACCTTACCCCAAAGCTCTACCATGAAAATTGACTAACCACCCTCAACGAAAAAGAAAATGATGTGTCCTTACAAACACGCCAGAGAAGAACGAGTTACAAAAGGAATATGAAAAAAATCAAATAAGAAAAAGAAAACACAGGAGACTAAGAAAGACAAGGGAAAGAGCAAAAGAACGGGGACAAATGGTAAGATAAAGATAGTTAAAAGACAACGGATAGAAAAAGTAAAAAAGAAAGTGTAAAAATCAGATTCAGAATCTGAACCCGAAGAATGGTTTTGTTTAGCTTGTGGGGAAGCTTATGAAAATTCAAACGAGGAGTGGATACAATGCATAATGTGCAAGATGTGGTCACATGTAAAATGTGCAACAGGAGATAAGATCTCATTTGTGTGTCTCAGTTGTAATTCCGATGAAGACTCAGTTCATATTTTACTTACTTTAATCAAAAGGCTGATTACTGAAGAAGTTGAGATTTCGTTATTATAAATGGCTGTGAGCTTAAGGTTCCTTTATAGTTTAAAAAAGGGGGAATATGTTTTTGTTCATGTTTGAATATTTTTCTATTAGATTAAGAATAAAACTTAAAAGTCTAAGTCTGTTTTAGAGTGTGTAATGTTTCTAATGCTAAAATTGCTAAATAAATATTTGAAAAATAGAAAACTAGTTTTCAATTCCTACTGTTACAATTTGCCCCAAGCCTGTTACAACTAGCCCCAATCACGGGGTAAGTTGTAACACTCGTCACATTTTTTCAAAGCCATTTTTAAATTCATCACAGGTTTGATCAAAAATTTATCTAAAATCGATAGTTGAATAGTAGCTCATTCGAAAAGTATTGCTGTATTTTCAAAATACCCAACAAGTGAGATTCCATAGCCAAGAAACAAAAAATTGTTACAACTAGCCCCCCGCTCGACTACATGGGTGATGCGACTGCAATAAATCAGCCAATTTAAAAATAACACTGGCTCCTAATCCAAGTTCTTTATTGCTTTTATAGTGTGAACCGATCTCTTGACATAGCATTATAAATAATATAAAAGTTAATATCGGACGATTTTTCCCAGTACATAAACCTACGCCGGACCACGACATATCCACTGTACAAAAGCATAGCGAGAAAACACTTCATTTCTGCTGTTGTCACATTATATCCATGCCTTTTTTTTTTTTTTTTTTGCGGATGGAAAACCATCAAATGACGCCTTTCGCTCTGGGTGGAGCGGAAGGGAGTGTCAGACTTTTACTGACTAAAAACCATCCGTGTTCCTTCAGTGCCCTTACGTTCCGGAGCCGCGGTATCTCTTTCGAACAGCCCGCAGCCCCGGCAGGCGTCGGCCCTTGCGGGCCCCTTCACGATGCTGACAGCTCTTTGAGGCGCGCGTGGAACAAAACGCGCCGTCGACACGGTCTGTCGTCGTTAGACGGACGGACAGCGAGCTACCCATTGCTCGCCATCCACAGGCCCGCGCCTACGGTGGCCGGGGGCCACGACGTAGCCCCCGACGCCCGGGGCGTCTCCCGCGGCGGCCGGGAAGGAAAGCTGCTGCTCTCTCCTTCTCCCGCTCCGCCACCTCCTTCGCTAGCATCACTGCTTCGCAGAAGGTGGTGACGGCATCCCATTCCCTCTCGCTCCGGACCATGGCTTCGACCAGGGCCGGACGCGAGAGGTCGCCGCCGCCTATCGCCGCTACGAGGACACGGCGGTGCTCCGCCCAAGCAGGGCACACCTCCACGGTGTGCTCCACCGTGTCCTCCGGTCGCTCCTCGCAGTGGGAGCACCCGGGCGTTTCCTCCCGCCCGATTCGGTGCAGGTACTTCCCGAACACACCGTGTCCGGTGAGGACCTGCGTCAGGCGGAAGGTGAGGACGCCGTGGCGTCTCTCAAGCCACTCCTCAAAGAGGGGTCTTATCGCCGCTATAGTGGCGTGCCCAGCACGGGGTTGCGACAGTCGCTCTCTCCATGTCGCCATGAGATCATGCCGGAAGTCTGTCCGCTGCGCGACAACTTGCCGCGGCAGCGGGGTTTCCCCCCGGCATAGTGCCTCCGCGCGCCATTCGTGCAGGCGCGCGAGGACTATCGCCTCCAGATCCCATGGCGGCAATCCGGCAAGGAGGCTCGCCGCCTCGCGGGAGATCGTGCGGTAGCCGCGAACCATCTTTACGGCAACCACCCTTTGGGGCGCGTTTAGGTGGTGGACGGCAAGCCGCGCCAAACCACGCGCCCACACCGGGGCCCCGTAAAGGGCCATGGACCTCACGATCCCCGCGTAGAGCCTCCGGCAGGAGGCGTTTGGCCCCCCCAGGTTCGGCAGGAGCCGCCTGAAGGCAGCTCCGGTCCGTTCCAGTTTGGGAGCCAAACGTCGGAAGTGCTCAACGAAGTTCCATCGGCCGTCGAGGACGAGTCCTAGGTACTTCAACGTCGGCTCGACGCCGATGGATACCCCTCCTACCATCACTGAGGATCCCGGTGGTGGCCTGTTCCGAGGACCATGGAAGTGCATGGCCTCGGACTTGTGCAGAGCCACCTCGAGACCCAGTTGCCGGATCCTCTCAACGACTATCGCAACCCCGCGTGTCATAGTTTCCGCCGCCGCCTCGTACGACCCCCCTTGTGCCAGTACCAGCGTGTCGTCAGCGTAGCAAACTACGCTACGCTACGCCGGATCTTGCGGAACACCAGTTTGGTTTCCGCAAGATCCGGCCCCGTCCCCGCAAGGTGCTCGGCGAGGCGGTTTGCAATTACTCTTTCAAAGAGCTTGCCCACCTCGTCGAGCAGCACCACGGGCCGGTATGCGGACGGAGAGTCCGCAGGGCGCCCCGGCTTCCGAATGAGGACCAGCTTCCCCGTCTTCCAACGAAGCGGGAATTGGCCTCTCTCCAAGCATGCGCTTAGGAGCCCCTCCAGTCGGGGCCCGAGAGCCTCCGAGGCCAGGACCCAGGCTTTGCCAGGCAAGCCATCGGGTCCTGGGGCGGTATTCCTGGCCTTGAGCCTACGTACCGCCACTCTCAGGTCTACCCCGGTCCCTTCCGGGATGTCGTCGTCGTCGTCCTGGTGGTCCGCTTCCGGCACCGCAGGTGGCGGAGCCATAGGCGGGGGCGGATGTTCCCCGCGCGCAGGGAACAGAGCGCTCACCACATCCTCCACGAGCTGAGGCCGGAGACTCTGCGTCAGCGGGGGGGCCCAGGTGCGGAGTTTATCCCGCACCATCTTGTAAGGGCGCCCCCACGGATCTCTATCGAGAGTCTCCAGCATCTCCTCACGGGCCCGATCCCGGGCCCGCAGGACAGCCTCCCGGAGGGCGGTCTTCGCCGCTCTGTATCCCTCGTACAGCTCCGCCTCAATGGCTGCCGCATTCGGTGGACGAATGCGGAGCCTGCGATGCCTGGCGTACAGGTGCCGCGCGGCGACACACGCCTCGCGCAGAGACGTCAGCTCACGCGACCACCAATACACCTGACGCCGGGCGCTTCCTGGCCGGACGCGGGGCATTGCCACGTCACATATCTCGGACATGGCCTCCTGGAACCACCCTGCCTCATCATTGACGTCGGCAGGCCTGTCCGGTGATGACACCCAGGCCTGCACGATCGAGGCTTCCAGGAGGAGCTCCCGGTCCAGCTGCTTCAGCGCCCAACGCGGACCACTCGGGGCCTGTAGGACTGGCGCGCTCGAGGGCTGGGTGGAGACGTCAAACCAGATGTACCGGTGGTCGGAGTAGGTCTCCACCCCCTCCATGACACGCCAGTCAATGGCACGCGGCGACAGAGCGGGGCTAGCGAACGAAATGTCCACCACCGACTCGCCCCGCATCCGCACACACGTGGGGACAGAACCCCGATTTAGGACGACCAGGCCTGTCTCCAGAGCCCAGTCTTCCACCATCCTACCCCGCACATCTGTACGACGAGAACCCCAAGCCAAGTTCTTGGCATTGAAGTCCCCGAGGACAAGTACGGGGAGGGGATAACTTGCGACGACGACTGCTCTCAGCTCTGCAAGAGAGTTGTGAAACTCGGCGAGAGATCGGTTCGGGGAGAAGTACACCCCCACAACGACGAACTCCCCGAACCGTGCTGCTACGCACCCCTGACCCCTCCTGACACCTTCAAGGGTCGGGGGTACCGGCGGCGGCTGAAGAAATGATGGCCACTGAGCCGTTAAGGTCCGCCACCCAGTCCTCCCTAGGCCAGACAAAATACGGCTCAGCGACCACAGCGATGTTAATCGACCACTGCGCCATGCTCTGGAGCAACAGATCCTGAGCGCAAGCGCAGTGGTTGATATTCGCCTGGAGGAAGCTTAATGGGGCCGTTATAGGCATTCCATTTCAGCTTCCTCCACGGGGCGCCTCTCTGCGGGCGTCGGTGTCGCGGCGGCGGCGGCAGCGACAGTGACAGCGGCGGCGGCGGCAGTCGCGACTGCGGCGGTGGCCACAGAGGCGGTGGCGGCGGAGGGCCCTCCCCTACCCGCGGCCTTGGCCTTGGCGGGTGGCACGCAGGCCCTGCTTCCGGCCCGGTGATCGGCTGGCTTGCCGGCCGCCGCACATGCATCACAGTGCGGCGTGGCGCAGCAGTTCGCCGATATGTGTCCGGGCTGACAGCAGCGGAAGCAAAGGCCACTGCGGTCAACCTCCGAGGCGCATTTCACAGATACGTGGTGCCCCACGAGACAGCGGTAGCACCTCAGAGGTCTGGGCTCCAGCAGCTTAACCTGCGCTGAGACCCAGCCCACCAGAAGCCTTCGGCCCTCCACTATGGTTTTGGCCGCCGTAACAGGGCAGCACACCGTGGCGGCATGCATACCCTGTTGGTCCGGGCGTATGGCGCCTGACCTGACCTGGTCAGTAGTGCACCCCCCGGACCTGGCGACGGCGGCCACCAACTCCTCCTCCGATACCGAGTCGTCCAGACCCATGATGCGCAGGTCTGCGCATCTGACAGGCCTGGACACTCGGGCCTCGTCCGCGTCCAGGGACGCTCTGAGCTTCGCAGCCAGAGCGTCCGCGGTCGCGCCACTGGATTCCCCGGGGATCTCCAGCATACGGGCCCCCGTCTGGGTGACTTTGAGCC
This sequence comes from Parnassius glacialis, assembly GCA_033319125.1. Lineage (NCBI taxonomy): Eukaryota > Metazoa > Arthropoda > Insecta > Lepidoptera > Papilionidae > Parnassius > Parnassius glacialis. The sequence continues at coordinate 32,327,230 of JAVANC010000018.1, forward strand.
GGAGGCCCCCGGTGATCCCGAGCTCCCCGAGATCGACCGCCTCTTTCGCCTTCGCGAGCAGATCGCGGTAGGTAACGCCCTTCTTTTCCGCGTCCGGCTGTAGTGTAATCACTACAGCTGCGGTCTTCGGGGCGCGGAGCCTAGCCGCGATCTTGCGCGCCCTGAACTGGCGCTGCCGCTCCTGCTCTTTGGCCTTTTTGGCTGCCTTCTTCCCCTTATTTTTGTCCCCAACCACCTGCCAACCGGCTTCAGCCGCGGGAGGTGTAGGGAGCTGAGGGGGCGGTGGCGGTGGCGGCAGTTGGCTTGCCGCTGGCGCTGGCACATTCGCCGCAGGCACTGGGGCTGGCGCAGCCACCACCTGTGCTGCCGCTTTGCCCTTTTTTGCCTTCGCCTTGCCTCTTTTTCCCGTTGCCGGCTTAGCCGGAGCCGGTTCAGCCGGTACCGGTTTTGCCGGAGCCGGCTTTTCAGGGGGAGGAGGGGCAACTGCAGCCCCGCCCGAAGGCTGGCTGGACGGCCCCGGCCTGGATGCGGCAGCTGTGGCCGCCGCGTACGAGACCGTTGCCGGCCTCGCCGCCGTCTTGTTTGCCCCTAGGGGGGGGCGCAGGACGATGCCCTCCAGCACGGAGAACCGGTGCTGGAAGGCAGCCAGCTCCTGCCGGACCAGGTTCAGAACCTGGTTCTCCACCGGCACGCCACGCTGTAAATATATATACATATATATATATATATATATATATATATATATATATATATATATATATATATATATACACAGTCAGGTCATAAGTATTGTCACACAGTAAAAACTATTCTTTTAGAATGCTGGCCACAAAAAAGTTTATGGAATTCGAATTTCGAATTGTACATGAAAATAAAACTGTATACTTTTTAGAATTTTACTCATTTTTAAATATGGAGTGGACGCTTAAAGAAGACCGTGTTGCAGTTATTGCGTTGCATCGTTGCGCTTACGCGCCAATTCAAATTTTTGAATATAACCAAAAGATTCGTTTATCGTACGATCAAACGATACAATGAAAACTCTAGTGTAGATGACAGGTCAAGAAGTAGTCGCCCTCGGTCTGTTAGAACTCCAGCAGTGATAAAAGCTGTGAAGGCGCGAATTCAAAGAAATCCCAAACGTAAACAGAAACTGTTGGCCCTTCAGATGGGGTTAAGCAGAACCACGGTGAAAAGGGTGTTAAATGAAGACTTAGGGCTTCGGGCATATCGAAGAAAAACAGGATATCGTTTGAATGCTCGTCTAATGGACCTGAGACTGAAGAGATGCCGCGCTTTGTTGAAGCGGTACGCAGCAAAAAATATCGGGAAATTCTTTTTTCGGATGAAAAAATTTTTACCGTAGAAGAGAGCTACAACAAACAAAATGATAAGGTGTACGCACACAGTAGTGAAGAAGCGAGCAACCGTATTCCGCGTGTCCAACGAGGTCATTTTCCATCCTCGCTCATGGTATGGTTGGGAGTTTCTTATTGGGGCTTAACAGAGGTACATTTTTGTGAGAAAGGTGTAAAACGAATGCAGTTGTGTATCAAAATACAGTCCTGACGAACCTTGTGGAACCTGTTTCTCATACCATGTTCAATAACAGGCACTGGGTATTCCAACAAGATTCGGCGCCAGCTCATAGAGCGAAGAGCACACAAGACTGGCTGGCGGCGCGTAAAATCGACTTCACCCGGCACGAAGACTGGCCCTCCTCCAGTCCAGATTTGAATCCGTTAGATTACAAGATATGGCAACACTTGGAGGAAAAGGCGTGCTCAAAGCCTCATCCCAATTTGGAGTCACTCAAGACATCCTTGATTAAGGCAGCCGCCGATATTGACATGGACCTCGTTCGTGCTGCGATAGACGACTGGCCGCGCAGATTGAAGGCCTGTATTCAAAATCACGGAGGTCATTTTGAATAAACTTTAGTGTCATAAGAATCTATGTTTTGTTAAGTTTATTTTGGTATATAAATCGTTACATAATGAATAAACTTGTTTCAATTATTTTATATTAAACATGTGACAGAATTTATGACCTGACTAGGTATATATATATATATATATATATATATATATATATATATTTGCATACATATATTTATTTTCTATGTAGTAGCGGCTTAAGAATATTCACTACCGCATACCGTCCAGGAGGTGTCGTAAGAGGCGACAGAGGGAAACTGAAACAGGAGATGGGCAGCAGCATCTCCCTTATAACGTTCAAAATAATAAAAACTGCGGTTGCCAACCCGACAGCCAGGGGTGGTAACTATGGCAAAATCCGTCCAATGAGTCAATTTATGGGGAGGCCTAGGCTGTGATGGCTTAATGGATGGGTACATATTACATAATATGCTTTGTAAATATCCAAAAATATTTAAGAATTTAAGAGTCAATGAAATTCCAAACCAGCAAAATTCATTAATATATACAACCTTTCACAAACTCGGCTATAAATTGGCAATGTCCAAAACGATGACTTACAACATATTTTTAGATATTATAATAGCTCATAAATTAACTTTTAATAAAAAGTGAAAGCTAACTCCAAAGAATAATTAATAATTTCCACATTTTTTAGTTTATGCTAAGATTTAGTATATAGAAAAAGTAAAACTCCAGGCTTGTGTTGAAAAAATCCTTTAACATACATGAAAATAAAAGTCGTATTGTAAATCTTCTTCTTTTTTAAGTCAGTTAAGTAAAATTATCGTTTTAAAAATAAATGTTAAAATAATTATCATTCATTACAAACAGTCGCACATTATATAAATTATTACGAATAATGTAAGATAATAAAATATTTAAATAGCAGTAATTAATCTTCAATGCGCAGATTGTGGCTTTTCAAAGCGCTGACAGAAAATAATTAAAATATTTAACAGCACAATTCTCATTTAATTGAAGCGTCCTGTATAAAAGATTTGGTAAAGCAATTGCGCAGATATTCCGTTATATTATAAAAACAGACGATTTTTTTAAAAGTCAGTCTTTGAACGTTATGAAGCTAATAGAGGGTATAGAATATAAAGTACGGCCTAGGCCTTAAGTATTTGGCTACTTTGTTTAGGGAAGAAAAGGGGGACAGAACGTCGAATCTCACTACTTACCGAGGAATTTGTTAGTCTTCAATGAAACTAGAGTTATTATTATACTGACTTACTTTAAACTAGCTAACCCGTCCGCAACTCCGTTCTCGTGGACAAATTCCGATTCTAAAAATTCTTTTACCATTGAAAAGCTACTCTATCCCTGAGCACAGATTAAATAATGTTATGACGTAACCCTGAGCGAGTCCAAATTTAAATTACCTTAAAGCTTCTCTGTATACTGTATATGCAGTGGTGTTGGTATCTGGTAGCAGAATATATTTTCAAAAGATTCCACTCGAGAAAGCAACATATAATTTCCCATGAGCAAAGCACTCTCCTTCACGTCGATGTCCACCAGCGCGAAAATTTTATCCATGGGATTTTATTATCGTGAGGGCACACGATACTTTAATAGGAAATTGAAGCCGCTTAAATGCTATAGGTAATCTGAAAATAACCAATACAAATAAAAAACTGCGGTTGCCAACCCGCTTGCCAAGCGTGCCAACTATGGCAAATATCCCCCCTATTAGTCAATCTATAGGGAAGGCCTATGTTCATATGGTTGTCAATTATGATGGCTTTTGCTCTTTTAGGTTAAATTCAAAAATAGTTTAGAAAATCCAAAATGCACGCCTCATGAGCGTTTTCATTTTATTCATCAAAATTTAATTTAATTTTTATGAAAAAAATAACTTTTAAACGTCTATGAGTCTGATAACAACCAGCAATAGGGGTCATCCTGAGGATAAAAAATGGAAACTTATTCAGAAAGATTTATTTCATTTTGTTGCGTATATTTTGCTCAAGCGTGAATACAAACAAGTACACTAATTGACAGCCATACTAATAATTTTTTAACAACATTTTTTGTAAAAATATAATTAAACAAATTAATAAAAAAAAACGCTGACTTTATAATTTAATATATGTAGTTTTAAAAACATCCCTTTTTATTGGATTTAGTGTCTAAATTGATACGTACTAACAATTTTATATTGCAAAATCGTCGTAATTTTATATCATGTTGAGAGTGTCGAGATTAAAGCGCTCCCGCCGCCCATGAACAACTGCAACACCAGGGGAACCAGGGGAATTGCAGATGCGTAGCCGGCCTTTTAAAAAGGAGTAGGCTCTTTTCTTGAAGGTCCCTAAGTCGTATCGGTCCGGAAAAATTGCTGATGGTAATCGGTTCCACAAGGAAGTCGTCCGAGGAAGAAAACATCTTCTAAATCGCACAGTGGTGGACCGCCAATGATCCAGATGGTGTGGATGGTAGCGGCTGGGATTTATCCGAACAATTCCTCAGAACACTTCCCGTGGTAAATGTGAAAGAAAATGCAAAGGGAGTATGTTAAAAACAGATTTTTAATAACTGGCTTATACGGCTCTGGGTTCTAGCCCTTCTCAGCCTGAAGAAACAATGTATCTGAAGTTATAATGTAATTATCATTCATAGTACACTGCTTCATAATAAGTTGATGCGTCACATTGTGCAGCCCTTGGGAGATTTTGACGGCAACTTGAGCCAGCAGACAGCTGACATGTGACAATGGTATCTCAAAGCGCCTAAGCAGACAACTTATCTTGAGAATCACATCACCATCAGAGCACTTGTTTCACCGTTTCCACTACTTTTACATATCAAAGTCCACTTCAAACCATTATTTAAACAACAATACAGGAGCAGCAAACCGCCACCGGTCAAGTTCCCGCCAAAACTCCCTTTCTATCGGTTTGCATACTTTGGTCACATGAGTATAGAAACCGTACAGGGTACTTTTATTATATACTTAAGATATTAGATATTTTTTACAAACTGTTTATTCTAAGTATTTTATTTTTATAATTTTTGTCCTTCAACAATTTGTTGTGCCTTTTAATGAAATGTAGTTTTTTAATAATCTTTTGGAAAACACTCACATGGTTATAATAAATATACAATTTTGCACACGCTTTAATATTTCATTACCAACATTTACAATGTTTCTTTCGAGATCAAAATATTCGTGAAATGTTTGCTCAAGCAATTCATTCATTCTCACATTGGCATTGAGTGTTGGAAAATAATTTCTAAATAAATATTTTACAAGTCCTTTTTTAGAAAACTTAATACATAATTTTTCGAAGTGACTCTCACCGAGTCTATATTGTTGCCTTTTATAGAATCAAAAAGTTTTGAAAGGAGATCTTCTCGCCCGACAGCTTTTAACCACTCTTGCCGTCTAAAATAATAATAATAATAAAAAACATGAACCTACATACGTATTTAATTTATAAACGTAATTATTCAATTATAAACATTATAAAAATAACTATTCAATCGCTTATAGGTGGGTGGGTCACTTATACATAGGTGAGTTATCTATCTATCATATTAAAAATTATAAATTATAGACAAGTTACTACTTAGCTAGTGGAGTCTTTGTGATGATTAAAAAAATATATATTTATTTGTTCTATTATTGTTCATACAAACACTACAATAAACCATATTAACACATTTTTATATTTCATTTGACACGAATAACAGTTTAAAAAATTAAATTTTACACTTATTATTCATTACATAACCCCGAGTTTGAGCACTGGCCTAGCCGATTTAAAGCAGTTTCATTCTGTACGTGACAAGCCGCCAGTGCTGCTGCAAACACGAGCCTCACGCTTGTAGTAGTGTCATTCTCATAGCGCGGTTGTATGTAGCTTTGCCTCTGTACAGTACGGTTTCTTTACTCATGTGCTTTGGTATTATCATGTAATTGTCCTTCACGTTTACTTTATTTTACTTTACTTCACGTTTACTTTACTGGAAATGAGGCATTCCATCTTAGTCCTCACGGGTGACAACGCATCTACATTTTGATTTGTAATAGAGGATAGACGTAGATGTCTATGGGCCGCAGCAACCACTTACCATCTGGTGGACTGTGTGCTCGTTTGTCACCCATATCCTATAAAAAAAAAAAAGTTATACCAGTGTGTAATTGTGACAAGGACATATTACGGTATGGTTATATTTTCTTTGGTATGGTCGAACTGTAATTGCTCTATACTGAATTAATAGCGCGTTACGCTGTCTTATTATTAATAATGATTAATTGCGTAAGCAAGAGAGCAAGTTGAACATCTACTCTCACATTTTTACTACTTTTAACCATTATGTAACCTAACCCGATGTATTTCCGAGATCAGAAGTTGGAAATTCTGCTGAATTTCCGAGATATATAATATAAAAGAAATATTTCGACGACATGTGAATTTCGCCAACAATGCATGGGCTAGCGCGGTGGACATTTCCTTGCCCTAAAATCCACACAATTATGAGAATAGGCCTGTGTCTAGTAGTGGGACGTATAAAGGTTGTAATTTTAACATAATTCCAATAAAATCAAAGTCGTGTTTGACTACCATCCCACCTAATGGTAAGTATAATGCAGCCGAAGATGGTAAGTTGAAAAGCTCTTCACTTCGTCGTGTAATATATTTTATGTTCATGGATAATGTTGACACAGCCTCAAAACCACAAACCACAGTAGATTGTTGGCCCGGGTCCAACTGCAAATAATCTTACGTACACTTGTTCTTTACTTTCTAAATGAACTATCTAATTGCATATGCATAAGATGTTTTCTGATTTAAAGACGTCTTCTGGGTACTACTTTAAAAATTTGACCATGGATTTTGGAGAAATGCCTTTTTGGAAAAAACGTTTTAACTACAAACATTATACATTAGTTTAAAGTGTTTTAAGGCTAGGTTGAAAAAAATATAACTCATTAGGTACGATCTTAACGCTCGGGAATTGATACTTCTTGAATATACAAAATACTCAATAAAATACTAAATTAAATGGATTTTTAAAATGCTTTATATTAATCGAGATAAGAACGATATAATTTAATCACCGAAACAAAAATTGAGTTTGAGTTTTCTTTTTTTGATGTATAACATACAATATTTTTCTATAATATAAAAGATATGTTATTAAATAAGATTTTTAACCGGATACATTTTTATTTAGATTTAAAATTTCCTGATAATAAGCAAAAACGTTTTAAAATAATTAAGTAACTTATTGTTCACCGAATGTTGCATGCTTACTTCGTGCTAGACAAACTCCTCGCCTTAAGGCCTTAACAGTGGTTGAAATGCCTAAATCTTGGATACTTAAGTAAAAATATCTCAATAACTGTTAATTTAATCCATAAAGAAAAAATACAGGGTAACAGAAGAGGATTTGGTAAATGTTTTTAATTGAACAAAATTGTATTTTTGTCAACACTGTAGAAAAGGTAATAATTTATTGCGGAAATTTTGTGATAAAATTAAAAAAATTACAAACTTATCCAAGTTAATCTAACTTAGTCTAACTTATCCTTATGCGTTACAAAAATAAAAAACAAATAATAAAATAGTCAAATGGCGTCAGTTTTTAAGAAGATATAACAAAAATAAACAAAAAAAAAAATTCAAAAAGTTCAGTATTTAACTGATTATTTACCGCTGACAGTTAATCACGCTTTTCGAAACCACGCCAGTTGTAAACAATACTTGTGTGAAAAGACAAAATCTTCTTTTCAAATTTCCGCCGAGTTGTAAGTAGAAGGCCAAATAGGTCGTGTGTCAATTTTAATTAAATATATTTTATATGAAGTGATCTTGACTACGATTCATCAATTAACCATTGGTAAAAATTAAAACAGGATTTTTACAATTGTGTTTACAAGAAACATTATTAGTTGAACCTTGCAGCTTGTTCATTATTTTTATTATAAATACCTATAAATGTATATATTATTAATAAATAGTTCCCATAATATTTTGGATTATTTTTTATTTTGCCCTATCTGCAATGTTCTACGCTCTATAGAAAATGTGGCGTATGACATGATTGACAGTCTTTCGAACGTTATATCTAGGTACAAAGATGTTTTACGTTTTCGTCGCCTCCACGTGATATTTTTGTCAGCATAAGGTTTTTCTGTATCTAATATAATATAAATATAATATAATATAATATAATATAAATAATATAAATATTGCTACAAAGTAATGTAAAAGGCTATACAAGTCCCTCTACTGGGCACAGAACTCTTTTTTATTTCTGAGAGGGTTTCAGGGCAAGGAAATGCCCGCCGAACTGCCCCAATGCGTGTTGACGAAAATTGCAATTACAAATTGCATTCGCTCTGTCGAGGATCAAACCCGGGAAAAATTTACAGCGAACCCTTTGACCCAGATCTACTAATACGATACAAATAAATACGATTTAACATATATAATAAAAAAACTCTTACGTACTTGAAACTTGATAGCTCGTGACGCCTACCGGACAAAGCTACAGCACAATGTAATTGAAGATGCGTAACTACAACATAATTCTCAGTGATGGGCAAGCATAACGGGCAGTATGTCACTTTTATAATTGTCATCTCTGCAGTCTATTAATCTTTGCACTTTTATAAGTAATACAGAACGTAGTTGCTAGACGGTGTTGACGTTGGCTAAAATCTCTGCGATAGCCGTTTCGTCAAGGTCATTCAGAGTAGTTAAAGCCTTAACTAGAAATTTTACGAAACAAAAATCATCTCTTTACGAGAAAAAAGTTCCGAAACAATCTTAAATTCCCAACAATACCACTAGCGGCGCCAAAACTAGCTGCTTTCGGCTGCATCCCCACTTACCACCAGTACAGTAGTACTGAGCGTAGAAAAGAAATGGAGTTCCAAAAAAATTTCATCTTGGCGATATCACAATTTAGTGCAAGTTAGATATAAAAAAAAATCAAACCGTTAACGTGGACCAGTGATATTATATCATGTCATTGGGATTTTAAGTGCCTTTTCAGACGTGCCGATTGCCGGGTAGCCAGTGCCGACTGTCCGATTACACATTCAGCTTTCACACTAGAGGATTTTGTATCCAGTAGCATCCTCTCTCCGCGGTTGTACCTGGGTGAGTGACCGCCGGTGCGTATGAAAACACGTGCGTCTTTCATACGCCACTGTACTTTCGGCTGCCGGCTAACTGGTTGGCGGTGACTAGACGCACAGTGGTGGATCCGGCTTGTACCCGGCGATCGCTTGCCAGGCAAATTACGCCGGTGCGTGTGAAAGCTAACATGGCTATCTAAGATTATTTACTTCGCCGACGAATACCCGGCACCGGCTACCCTACAACCGGAGCGTGTGAAAAGGAACTAAGACTATTTTTTTTCAGAACAAGTATCATTCCTTTCCTCAGATGTCAAAATAAATAACAAAATTAACAAAATTTAAATAATAGAACCAGATCACAGTAAATATATAGTAGGAACAGTATAGAAACTTCCTACAAACGCTCGAAACGGCACACTCACACAAACATGCGAAACGACGAGACTTCTAAGCGCTCGTCGCGGTGCTCTCAGTAGCGAGTGTCGCCTCAAGACTTTAAAAATGCCACGAACGTATTGCGTAGTATACGACTGTTTGAACTCAGCTTCATCAAAACCGGAGCTATCTTATTTTAAACTTCCTGCTGATTTTGAAAGGTAAGAATGATTTTTATTGTCATTGTTATAATCGTTATCGAATTATAAGTCCGTGTGATTGATCATAATGAATTGGTGAACTTATTTGTACATCCAGAATGCGGCGGTTTTGAGGCTATTTAAAGCTGATAGTGCAATAGTGGTAACAAAAAGTAAATCCAAGATGGCGGCTGAAATAGGTATCATTTTTTTCGTCATGGGTGCCATGTTCATGGCTTTCGAGGGTGTTGAAGCCGATAGTGCTGTCGAAATATAAATACAAGATGGCAGCTGCAATAGGTATCAATATTTTCGTCATGGGTGTCATTTTCATAGTTTTTGAGTATGTTGAAGCCGATAGTGCTGGTTGAAATGTAAATCCAAGATGTCGGCTGCAATAGGTATCAATTTTTTCGTCATGGGTGCATCGATCACTAATAAAAAAGCATGGGTGCCATGTTCATGGCTTTCGAGGGTGTTGAAGCCGATAGTGCTGCCGAAATATAAATACAAGATGGCGGCTGCAATAGGTATCAATTTTTCGTCATGGGTGTCATTTTCATAGTTTTTGAGTATGTTGAAGCCGATAGTGCTGGTTGAAATGTAAATCCAAGATGGCGGCTGCAATAGGTATCAGTTTTTTCGTCATGGGTGCATCAATCACTAATAAAAAACATGGGTGTCATTTTCATGGTTTTCGAGGGTGTTGAAGCCGATAGTGCTGTCGAAATATAAATCCAAGATGGCGGCTGCAATAGGTATCAATTTTTTCGTCATGGGTGCATCGATCACTAATAAAAAAACATGGGTGTCATTTTCATGGTTTTCGAGGGTGTTGAAGCCGATAGTGCCGTCGAAATATAAATCCAAGATGGCGGCTGCAATAGGTATCAATTTTTTCGTCATGGGTGTCATTTTCATAGTTTTTGAGTATGTTGAAGCCGATAGTGCTGTCGAAATATAAATCCAAGATGGCGGCTGCAATAGGTATCAATTTTTTCGTCATGGGTATCATTTTCATAGTTTTTGAGTATGTTGAGGCTGATAGTGCTGTTGAAATATAAATCCAAGATGGCGGCTGCAATACGTATCAATTTTTTCGTCATGGGTGTCATTTTCATAGTTTTTGAGTATGTTGAAGCCGATAGTGCTATTGAAATGTAAATCCAAGATGACGGCTGAAACAGGTATTAATTTTTTCGTCATGGCTGTTATTTTCATGGGTTTTGAGGGTGTTGAAACCGAGTTTTCGTTGTTGCTTTAAAAAAGAACACATAAACTGCAAAGTAGCTGATCTAATTTACAAAAAATAAACAAAATCGGTTTCATAGTACCCTGTCCTTGTTTCCCAACAGTTTATTTAAAAAAAATCCTGTACATTAGAATTATATTTTTTTACACAGTTAAATTCAATAATAAAGAATTCCGAACGTGTCGTAGCAGACGAAAATATTTTTCTGTAAATAATTTGTAATAATCTATACAAATAAATAAAGTTGAAGTGTCTGTTTGTAATGTCAAAATAACAGTTTTTTACTAAATGCATATGGAAGTAAATACGGTACTTATAACAAAATAACAATTTTTAAAATTTTTGTCTGTCTGTCCGTCTGTTTCTTCCGGCTAAACTCCGAAACGGCTGGACCGATTTTGACGGCGCTTTCACTGGCAGATAAGTGATGTCATAAGGAGTAACTTAGGCTACTTTTATTTTAGAAAAGGAATTAGGGTTCCGCGCTAAAAAATAAAAACCCTAACACGCGAGCGATTTCGCAGGGAACAACTAGTGAAGAATAAAGGCACGTTTTCGTCCCGTACGTTCCCGCCGAAACTTTCAAAAGGTTACGCCGTAATGACAAAGTTAAAGATCTGTAGTTCTACAAGTTGTTGTGTGTTAATATTAAATTGTTTTCCGCGTTTAAACTATCGTTTTTTGCTGAGATTAGCTATTTAAATTGTAAGCTAGCTATTTAAATTCGATTGATTGATAAAAAAGCAATATCAAAACATTAAAAGTTACAACCCTATTGCTTCAATGGAGCGTAGGAAATTATATCCTCAACTAGGCTTAGTTTCCATACTGTTCATATTTATACTGTGACCAGATGTTACTATGCAGAAATCCATTATAATGAAGATATTATAAATTAATTAGCTAAAATCTGCGAAATAAAATATGATGTGTCGTTCCCAATTTTCTTTAATAAAATAATATATTTTTTATCTAATACCCATAACTTTATTATAGGTAATTCCACCGTAGAGAGGTGTAAGACAGGGTGACGTTATATCCCCGAAAATCATGACCGCTGCATTGGAAGACGCTTTCAAGCTACTGGACTGGAAAGGATACGGTATTAACATCAATAGCGACTACATCACTCATCTTTGATTTGCCGCTGATATAGTCCTTATGGCAGAATCGCTGTAGGACCAAAGCACTATGCTCAATGACCTCAATAGTGCCTCCCAACGGATAGGTCTTATAAAGCTTAGTTTTACGGATTTTATCGCGTATATTAACTTATTTTATATTCCCGACGTTTCGAGCACTTTACGGCACTCATGGTCACGGGGGGACTGAGGTGTTCGACGTCGCAATATCATAGTTAATCACGGTTACTTTACGTGGTAGAGCCATGCAGCAGCTATATTAGTAGTGTAGTTGTAGCACGAATGGGTAGGCTCGACCGGGGAAGGACCACTCTCTCATAGAACATCAGCCTTAAATAGCAGCTTGACGCTGCTGTGTTTTGTATGGTGAGTTTAGAGTACCGGAGATCCATTTTACTGGAAACAAGGCATTTAATCTTAGTCCTCACGGGTGACAACGCATCTGCATTTTTATTTGTAATTGAGGATAGATGTAGATGTTTATGGGCCACAGCAACCATTTACCATCAGGTGGACTGTGTGCTCGTTTGTATACATATACATAAAAAGTAATTTAAGGCACAGAATTAACGAACCTTGTACTTGTACCTTAGCTACACCGACCTTAGGCCCCGTTGAGCATGGCAACATAACATACAATTCTTAATTAAGGTAAAGGTTTTTTAGAAATGAATACTTTATTCAACAAAAATATCAAGTTGTCACTTATATAATTGATATATAAAGTGTCGCAATACGCAATCATATTTTTCTTTATAACCACGAGCTAATTAATGTTCAGAGATTGGATGGAAGTACGCCGTGCGCAATTTATTAATTAAGGAATACATGGAAACGATTTTATTTTTATGTTATTACCGAAAGCAAAATGCGATATTATGATTATTGCATACCTTAAGCGAAAGCGCAAGGTAATGTTCTACTATCGCCTAAAAATTAAAATTCCAACATTTTATCGAATAAAATCGTATCTAGCAATCATATTATACATATAAATGATATAAAAAGCACATTGTTAGAAAGATAAATGATTGTTGAACTTATTAATAATTTTTTTAAATCGATTAATTACTATTTTTAAATAAAAAAACGGGTTTTAGTGGCTAATGGTGTGGATTTATCATGTCCCTGTGGCTTGTAAACACTATAACTTTTGAAAATATCAATTGTTTAACTCAATCTATTTTTTAATCTCTTCATCTATCATGTGGGAAGCCACTGAATGTAAATGGCAGTGTAATTTTGTTTTGTTTAGCTATAATTAATTTTTTTCGGCTCCAAAATGGCGAAATTTTCGTTGATTTGGTTGCCTCGTATATAAATTGTTTCTGTAAATGGGGATCTACAGCCACAGAGTAGTTTAGTTCACAGAGCAGAGTACCTTTGTATTAAGTTTAGTTCGGCTTCAGTCGCCGTCGTGAGTGGACATTGTTTCGGTTGTTTCAGCGGCTCAAAAAGATCGCTGTACAAATACACAATATTCGAATAACCAAATTTCTTAAGGGTGCGTTTGCAAATCGGGCCAAATCATGCTGTTTTTCGGTACATTTTGTGACAAAACTAAACCAAATCAAATATAACTAATAAATACAACGTATGGAATGGTTCTTTATCTTCAAATGGTGGTAACTTTTTTGTTGAAAATAATAGTTATTTACATTGTAAAAAGGATCTTCCCTAGCCATTTTCTACAAAATTAACGATACCGGCTCATGTTTCGGTACATTTTTTGTTCTATTATCAACATATATTAAGATTTCTAAAAATACTGTAAGTAGGCAGACATATTCAATAAAAAATGCTGGTGATTACTTTTTATCAAAATGTCACAAATGGTCGTAAAAAAAATAAAAGCTGATGCTTATTTTTTGACATATTTTGCTGATACGGATGAATCCTAATGGATTGCAATAAGGGTTATTTTATTTTTAGTGCCTGTTTTGATTTGTTATACAAAAATTTCGATAAAACCACAGTCGGCGCTAGGCCGCTATCGCGGGTGGTCGGTGTATCGCCTGCAGCAGCTGAAAAAGATCGCTGTACAAACACAAAATATTCGAATTTGATACATCGGTACATGACCTGACAAAGTAAAATAATACATAATATAAATATTTTTATAATCACAAATTCTTATTATAATGTTTTGTTTCGCTAAAAGCAAGTGGGATTTATAATATATAAATATAAATAAATCCTATTCGTCTTGGACTTTATGGAGTGATCTGAAAGTATACGGTGAATGATACTAGAACTCCTCGACGAGTTGAACTAGGTGTGCCGAGTTTGGGCTCATGACGAGACCTTACCTCCGGACTTGATGGAATGACCTGAAGGTGTACTTCGGTAACTGCTAGTGGAACTCCTGGACGAGTAGAACTAGGTATGCCAAGTTTGGGCTTGTTTTGTTAGTTATGACGAGACCTTACCTCCGGACTTGACAGAATGACCTGATGGTGTACGTTGGTAACTACTATTGCAACTCCTAGACGAGTAGAACTAGGTATGCCGAACTTGGGCTTGATTTGTAAGTTATGATGAGGCCTTACCTCCAGACTTGATGGAGAGATCTGATGGTGTACTTCAGTGACTACTAGTGGAACTCATGGACCAGTAGAACTAGGTGTGCCGAATTTGGGCTCGGTTAGTTAGTTATGATGAGACCTTACCTCCGGAATTGACTGAGAGACCTGATGGTGTACTTCAGTGACTACTAATGGAACACCTGGACGAGTAGAACTAGGTATGCCAAGTTTGGGCTCGTTTTGTTAGTTATGACGAGACCTTACCTCCGGACTTGACAGAATGACCTGATGGTGTACGTTGGTGACTACTACTGCAACTTCTGGACGAGTAGAACTAGGTATGCCGAACTTGGGCTCGTATTGTTGGTTATGACGAGATCTTACCTCCGAACTTGATGAGAGACCTGATGGTGTACTTCGTAACTCCTTGTAGAGTAGAACTGGGTGTGCCGAGCTTAGGCACGTCGGAGAAAATATAAATGGTATTACCGAATTCAAGGGCAACTGCGCATCATAACTAACAAACTCGGCACACCTAGTTCTACTCGTCCAGGTGTTCCACTAGTAGTCACTGAAGTACACCATCAGGTCTCTCCATCAATTCCGGAGGTAAGGTCCCATCATAACTAACTAACCGAACCCAAACTCGGCACACCTAGTTCTACTCGTCTATGAGTTCCACTAGTAGTCACTGAAGTACACCATCAGGTCTCTTCTTCAAGTCCGGAGGTAAGGCCTCATCATAACTTACAAATCCAACCCAAACGCAGCACACCTAGCTACTCATCGTGGAGTTACAGAGTAGCAGTCACTGAAGTACACCATCAGGTCTCTCCATCAAGTCCGGAGGTAAGATCTCGTCATAACCAACAAAACGAGGCCAAGTTCGGCATACCTAGTTCTACTCGTCCAGAAGTTGCAGTAGTAGTCACCAACGTACACCATCAGGTCTCTCCATCAAGTCCGGAGGTAAGATCTCGTCATAACTAACAAAACGAGCCCAAACTTGGCATACCTAGTTCTACTCGTCCAGGTGTTCCACTAGTAGTCACTGAAGTACACAATCAGGTCTCTACATCAATTCCGGAGGTAAGGTTCCATCATAACTAACTAACCGAGCCCAAACTCGGCACATCTAGTTCTACTCGTTCATGAGTTCCACTAGTAGTCACTGAAGTACACCATCAGGTCTCTTCATCAAGTGTTGAGGTAAGGCCTCATCATATCTTACAAATCAAGCCCAAACGCGGCACACCTAGCTACTCATCGTGGAGTTACTGAGTAGTAGTCACTGAAGTACACCATCAGGTCTCTCCATCAAGTCCGGAGGTAAGATCTCGTCATAACCAACAAAACGAGCCCAAGTTCGGCATACCTAGTTCTACTCGTCCAGGAGTTGCAGTAGTAGTCACCAACGTACACCATCAGGTCATTGTGTCAAGTCCGGAGGTAAGGTCTCGTCATAACTAACAAAACAAGCCCAAACTTGGCATACCGAGTTCTACTCGTCCAGGTGTTCCACTAGTAGTCACTGAAGTACACCATCAGGTCTCTTCGTCAATTCTAGAGGTAAGGTCCCATCATAACTAACTAACCGAGCCCAAACTCGGCACACCTAGTTCTACTCGTCCATGAGTTCCACTAGTAGTCACTGAAGTACACCATCAGGTCTCTCCATAAAGTCCGGAGGTAAGGCCTCATCATAACTTACAAATCAAGCCCAAACGCGGCGCACCTAGTTCTACTCGTCCAGGTGTTCCACTAGTAGTCACTGAAGTACACCATCAGGTCTCTCCATCAATTCCGAAGGAAAGGTCCCATCATAACTAACTAACCGAACCCAAACTCGGCACACCTAGTTCAACTCGTCTATGAGTTCCACTAGTAGTCACTGAAGTACACCATCAGGTCTCTTCTTCAAGTCCGGAGGTAAGGCCTCATCATAACTTACAAATCAAACCCAAACGCAGCACACCTAGCTACTCATCGTGGAGTTACAGAGTAGCAGTCACTGAAGTACACCATCAGGTCTCTCCATCAAGTCCGGAGGTAAGATCTCGTCATAACCAACAAAACGAGGCCAAGTTCGGCATACCTAGTTCTACTCGTACAGAAGTTGCAGTAGTAGTCACCAACGTACACCATCAGGTCTCTCCATCAAGTCCGGAGGTAAGATCTCGTCATAACTAACAAAACGAGCCCAAACTTGGCATACCTAGTTCTACTCGTCCAGGTGTTCCACTAGTAGTCACTGAAGTACACAATCAGGTCTCTCCATCAATTCCGGAGGTAAGGTTCCATCATAACTAACTAACCGAGCCCAAACTCGGCACATCTAGTTCTACTCGTTCATGAGTTCCACTACTAGTCACTGAAGTACACCATCAGGTATCTCCATCAAGTGTTGAGGTAAGGCCTCATCATATCTTACAAATCAAGCCCAAACGCGGCACACCTAGCTACTCATCGTGGAGTTACTGAGTAGTAGTCACTGAAGTACACCATCAGGTCTCTCCATCAAGTCCGGAGGTAAGATCTCGTCATAACCAACAAAACGAGCCCAAGTTCGGCATACCTAGTTCTACTCGTCCAGGAGTTGCAGTAGTAGTCACCAACGTACACCATCAGGTCATTGTGTCAAGTCCGGAGGTAAGGTCTCGTCATAACTAACAAAACAAGCCCAAACTTGGCATACCGAGTTCTACTCGTCCAGGTGTTCCGCTAGTAGTCACTGAAGTACACCATCAGGTCTCTTCGTCAATTCCGGAGGTAAGGTCCCATCATAACTAACTAACCGAGCCCAAACTCGGCACACCTAGTTCTACTCGTCCATGAGTTCCACTAGTAGTCACTGAAGTACACCATCAGGTCTCTCCATCAAGTCCGGAGGTAAGGCTTCACCATAACTTACAAATCAAGCCCAAACGCGGCGCACCTAGCTACTCATCGTGGAGTTACTGAGTAGCAGTCACTGATGTACACCATCAGGTCTCTCCATCAAGTCCGGAGGTAAGATCTCGACATAACCAACAAAACGAGCCCAAGTTCGGCATACCTAGTTCTACTCGTCCAGGAGTTGCAGTAGTAGTCACCAACGTACACCATCAGGTCATTGTGTCAAGTCCGGAGCTGCAGTTATCATGACTAACAAAACCAGCCCAAAGTCCACAGCCAACATCTCACTTCTTGTAGAGGGCTTCTAGTGCCTAGCTGTCTCTGGAGCAGACATTTATATTTCGTATCTAAGTATATTTTTATAGGTATAAGAAATATGAAACAAAAAGCAATCTTTCAAATTATCAAAATGTTTATACTTAATTGCGATTCCCGCAGCTAACCGTGCGTACACTTGTGTGTGTGTGACCCGTGTCAATGTAATAGTTCGATTCTATACCTATCAATTTTGTAAACGCGTCCTTAAATACTTGAGTATAATAATAATAAGAGATTTTTTTATTACAATATTTAAAAGCACAGAATAAATAATAGTAGTACGTACTAAAAGTCAGTAGTATAATTTTTTTTGTCATGGGTGTCATTTTCATGGTTTTCGAGGGTGTTGAAGCCGATAGTGCTGTCGAAATGTAAATCCAAGATGGCGGCTGAAGTAGGTACCAATTTTTTCATCATGGGTGTCATTTTCATGGTTTTCGAGGGTGTTGAAGCCGATAGTGCTGTCGAAATGTAAATCCACGATGGCGGCTGCAATAGATATAAATTTTTTCATCATTGGTGTCATTTTCATGGTTTTCGGGGGTGCTGATGCCGATAGTGCTGTCGAAATGTAAATCCAAGGTGGCGGCTGCAATAGATATCAAGTTTTTCATCTTGGGTGTCATTTTCATGGTTTTCGAGGGTGTTGAACATAGATATAATAATAGAAGGAGATATGCCCGGTAGTTGAAAATGTATCGCAACCCGGTGTCTCCAGTTGGCCCCTACCACCCGCCTACTACTACACTTGCAGATCAATAAAAGCAATAGATACGCAGTCGCGCACACACCCGCATTTTATAAATCAGAACGTACTACACAATCAATTATAAACCGTATCCCTACAGAAACAGCGTGTATTTATCATGCACCGTACTACTTACACAAAAATATCAGTCACTTTCGTTGTGCTGTGCATTTTAAAGACAAAAGCCATTTATTTTACATATACATTAGTGATTGACTAAATTGGAAAGTTATCGATTCTCTTCCATTTATACTAAAATTGCACTAAAATTGAAAATAAAATAAATAAAAAACGATATGCACAGGAAATTATATAATAAAAATAAACAATATGTAGCTAAACGTAAATTATTAAGTGGCGAAGCTTGCGAAGTCACTTATTGATTTCACGATGTCTGTCCGTCTGTCCGTCCGTCTGTCCGTCTGTCCGTCTGTCCCACGATTATCTCGAGAACGGTTTCGAATTTTCAAATTCTGTTTTCATGAATCGATTACTGATCACCCAGGCATCTGAACCTCCTATTTTGAATTTTCTTTTCCATTAGAAACCGCTACAAAGCTGATTGCTTCGCCACTTTGCTATGCTGTTAGCTTGCTAGGTTTATTAAGTACCTAACCTACCTAACAAATACAATAAAAATCCGGTTATGTTGGTTTAGATTGTTATAGCGTATTGAAAAAGTAGGTATTTTGGCATATGGTACTAGTTTTTGTAGGGAACCAGTTTGGTGGTCTTCCTGTGGCATCAATTCATTTCTTTTTTAAATTAGCATCTTTTGGGAAGCTGAAAATGTACGATAATAATTTATTTATAATTTACATATATCCTACGCAATTTCTTAACCTCACCATGTACCTGGCAAGCCTTTGTTAAAAAACCCCTGGTTGGTTAAGATATTGTTAAATATATGAAAACAAACACAGCCTCATGCATAACAAATAAATAGCCAGGAGAATCATCCGGGGTGGTACCACGACCTCACAGAAAACCAGCGTGAAGTAGAGGTTTACCTCTGCGTTTCGCTTGGTGAGTGCAGGAGGCCGGAGGCCCTTTTTACTGGAAATGAGGCATTCCATCTTAGTCCTCACGGGTGACAACGCATCTACATTTTGATTTGTAATAGAAGATAGATGTAGATGTCTATGGGCCGCAGCAACCACTTACCATCAGGTGGACTGTGTGCTCGTTTGTCACCCTTATCTTATAAAAAAAAACTGAATTCTGAACCATGCCAATTAGGTATAATACCGCATTCGAAGCTTTTAAAAACATAAAAGTATGGAATTAACACAAAGATAAGGCATAATATACTATAATTCAACCCAAAACACTTCACCGATGATTAACCTAATTATTTAAGCAACTTACTTTATGATCGCTAGTTACGAATTCAGTGTACTAAACGGTGAAAATAATCAAAATAATTAAATACCATTATATCACATCAGTCTTCCCACCGGGCTGAAACGGTTGACAAATTGAAAGAATAAACTATAATAGCAATTCGCCAATCGACATTGTTGTCGATAGCATACGTTAGTGGATTTGCGCAAGCACAACACTAACTTATCGCAAGATACAGTGGCCGTACTACACGATGCATCCCCATAAATAAAGTATCGTTTTGTCATATTTACATTGCTTGTTCAGTCGCTTAGCGATATTCATAAGTAGTGGTTAAGGAGCAATGTATTTACTACAAAATAGTACCATTGCAGTGATATTTGAAAACAAAAATAACGCATTAAGAGCAAAAAATATTTTACGATTTGTTGTTTTTCATGATTTTAAAGATAAAGATAGTAAAATACTTGTTCTTACATATGGTAAGTGATTCCATGATCTACAAAGATTTTGTTTTGGCTTCGGTTTTTACAAGAAACCACTGAATAACACGGCATTCTGATATTGTTTCACGATTACGGTTGAAAGTATACTAATACGCAAAGACGGCCATTTGGATAGAACCTGAGCATTTTGATCATATCGTGCGGACACAGACACGCCCCCTTGCCACTTCTCCTCTTTTTAATATTTCTGTGGTGTTGAAGCTGATAGTGTTGTCGAAATGTAAATCCAAGATGGCGGCTGAATTAGGTACCAATTTATTCATCATGGGTGTCATTTTCATGGTTTTCGAGGGTGTCGAAGCCGATAGTGCTGTCGAAATGTAAATCCAAGATGGCGGCTGCAAAATATATAAATTTTTTCATCTTGGGTGTCATTTTCATGGTTTTCGAGGGTGTTGAAACCGATAGTGCTGTCGAAATGTAAATCCAAGATGGCGGCTGCAATAGGTATAAATGTATTCATCATGGGTGTCATTTTCATGGTTTTCGAGAGAGTTGAAGCCGATAGGGTTGTCGAAATGTAAATCCAAGGTGGCGGCTGCAATGGGTATCAATTTTTTCATCATGGGTGTCATTTTCATGGGTTTCGAGGGTGTTGAAGCCGATAGTGCTGTCGAAATGTAAATCCAAGATGGCGGCTGAAGTAGGTACCAATTTTTTCATCATGGGTGTCATTTTCATGGTTTTCGAGGGTGTTGAAGCCGATAGTGCTATCGAAATGTAAATCCACGATGGCGGCTGCAATAGATATAAATTTTTTCATCATTGGTGTCATTTTCATGGTTTTCGGGGGTGCTGATGCCGATAGTGCTGTCGAAATGTAAATCCAAGGTGGCGGCTGCAATAGATATCAAGTTTTTCATCTTGGGTGTCATTTTCATGGTTTTCGAGGGTGTTGAATCCGATAGTGCTGTCGAAATGTAAATCCAAGATGGCGGCTGAAGTTGGTACCAATTTTTTCATCTCGGGTGTCATTTTCATGGTTTTCAAGAGTGTTGAAGCCGATAGTGCTGTCGAAATGTAAATCCAAGATGGCGGCTGCAATAGGTATCAATTTTTTCATCATGGGTGTCATTTTCATGGTTTTCGAGGGTGTTGAAGCCAATAGTGCTGTCGAAATGTATTTAAACTACTTTAATAATTCCGTATAATCATGTTATACGTAATTTTTTTAATGCGCTTAAGGTATGCCCAATTGGATTTACCAATATATTTAGTAATGTTAATAAATTAAAGATAATTGAAATATATAAGAAATTTAAAAATATATTATTAATCATCATTACATCCCATCCGAAGTCCACTGATAAACATAAGTCTCCCAAGAAATGCTTTAAAATACAGTCCTGATCCAACCTACATACATCAAATTCCTGCATCTCTTCATCACAGTCAATTTTTTCTTTATTAGTTATCCTAAATAAAATTAAAACAATATTTCATACGCTCTACAGTAACTCGTAATATTACTGTCATCGAAAACTTTCTCATAGAAAAAGAAATTGATTCAGAATAAGTTAATTATAGTCCCACCAACTTATCTGTGAACTGACAGCTGCGGCAGAATTGTGAACTACAGCCGCCATTTAATCAAATGTCACTCGATACGTCATTGTTTTGAGAGTTTATAGAAAAATAAAAAATGCCGAAAACCATTAAAAGTGATGCCCGAAACATTATTTTTAAAGTATTAAACTTTTGTGAGCAAGAAGTTCGAGGGTTAGCACTGATAATGCCTTTCAATCAGGTCTATAAAAGAGTATCAGCTGCTACAGGTCAGTATTGCTATGTTTTGTTCCTTCCTTTCGTAAATGCATTTCATTTCTTTTTCAGATATTAGTGTAGGATTCATTTCCAAAATAGTTAAAGAACCGAAAACCGCATAAACCGCAGGAACGCAAATTACAACTCCCGGTAAAAAAGGCATAAAGGCATATTATTTAATTAAAGTTTAATTTGTTCAATTATGATATTTTTGTTTCTTCTTGTTCTTGAACATATATCTATTAAATCTGTGTTCTAGTTTTTTTTATTCCGTGACTAATTTATTACCCTAGTATGTGGACTCTATGTAGGAATATAAGACCCTTCGATGGGAATATTCCCGAATTGGCAACACTTCAGCGCAGAAGCGCCAAGCTGTCAGTTCACAGATAAGTTGGTGGCACTATACTCTGTATACTCGTATCGTAATTTCCATTTCCGAACCTACTCAGTCTGTGATCTATACTTCTTTGTCTTTTTTAACAACCTCTTTTGACCCACTAGTAGATTAAATGTCAGTTCAAGAATGCGCCAAATAGTATGCATAACTTAGAAAATTTGCCTGTATTCATTATACTAAACAGGCGGCTTTTGAACGAAGAGCCACGAATCTCGCCGCATCCCCAGTCTCTGGGACTGTGCTCCAGCTAATTTCAAATCAATACGTCACTTCCTGTAGAGGGCTTCTAGTGCCTAGCTGTCTCTGGAGCAGACATTTATATTTCGTATCTAAGTATATTTTTATAGGTATAAGAAATATGAAACAAAAAGCAATCTTTCAAATTATCAAAATGTTTATACTTAATTGCGATTCCCGCAGCTAACCATGCGTACACTTGTGTGTGTGTGACCCGTGTCAATGTAATAGTTCGATTCTATACCTATCAATTTTGTAAACGCGTCCTTAAATACTTGATTATAATAATAATAGGAGATTTTTTTATTACAATATTTAAAAGCACAGAATAAATAATAGTAGTACGTACTAAAAGTCAGTAGTATAATTTTTTTTTGTCATGGGTGTCATTTTCATGGTTTTCGAGGGTGCTGAAGCCGATAGTGCTGTCGAAATGTAATTCCAAGATGGCGGCCGCAATAGGTATCAATTTTTTCATCATAGGTGTCATTTTCATGGTTTTCGAGGGTGTTGAAGCTGATAGTGCTGTCGAAATGTAAATCCAAGATGGCGGCTGAATTAGGTACCAATTTATTCATCATGGGTGTCATTTTCATGGTTTTCGAGGGTGTTGAAGCCGATAGTGCTGTCAAAATGTAAATCCAAGATGGCGGCTGCAAAATATATAAATTTTTTCATCTTGGGTGTCATTTTCATGGTTTTCGAGGGTGTTGAAACCGATAGTGCTGTCGAAATGTAAATCCAAGATGGCGGCTGCAATAGGTATAAATGTATTCATCATGGGTGTCATTTTCATGGTTTTCGAGAGAGTTGAAGCCGATAGGGTTGTCGAAATGTAAATCCAAGGTGGCGGCTGCAATGGGTATCAATTTTTTCATCATGGGTGTCATTTTCATGGGTTTCGAGGGTGTTGAAGCCGATAGTGCTGTCGAAATGTAAATCCAAGATGGCGGCTGAAGTAGGTACCAATTTTTTCATCATGGGTGTCATTTTCATGGTTTTCGAGGGTGTTGAAGCCGATAGTGCTATCGAAATGTAAATCCACGATGGCGGCTGCAATAGATATAAATTTTTTCATCATTGGTGTCATTTTCATGGTTTTCGGGGGTGCTGATGCCGATAGTGCTGTCGAAATGTAAATCCAAGGTGGCGGCTGCAATAGATATCAAGTTTTTCATCTTGGGTGTCATTTTCATGGTTTTCGAGGGTGTTGAATCCGATAGTGCTGTCGAAATTTAAATCCAAGATGGCGGCTGAAGTTGGTACCAATTTTTTCATCTCGGGTGTCATTTTCATGGTTTTCAAGAGTGTTGAAGCCGATAGTGCTGTCGAAATGTAAATCCAAGGTGGCGGCTGCAATAGATATCAAGTTTTTCATCTTGGGTGTCATTTTCATGGTTTTCGAGGGTGTTGAATCCGATAGTGCTGTCGAAATTTAAATCCAAGATGGCGGCTGAAGTTGGTACCAATTTTTTCATCTCGGGTGTCATTTTCATGGTGTTCAAGAGTGTTGAAGCCGATAGTGCTGTCGAAATGTAAATCCAAGGTGGCGGCTGCAATAGATATCAAGTTTTTCATCTTGGGTGTCATTTTCATGGTTTTCGAGGGTGTTGAATCCGATAGTGCTGTCGAAATTTAAATCCAAGATGGCGGCTGAAGTTGGTACCAATTTTTTCATCTCGGGTGTCATTTTCATGGTTTTCAAGAGTGTTGAAGCCGATAGTGCTGTCGAAATGTAAATCCAAGATGGCGGCTGCAATAGGTATCAATTTTTTCATCATGGGTGTCATTTTCATGGTTTTCAAGAGTGTTGAAGCCGATAGTGCTGTCGAAATGTAAATCCAAGATGGCGGCTGCAATAGGTATCAATTTTTTCATCATGGGTGTCATTTTCATGGTTTTCGAGGGTGTTGAAGCCGATAGTGCTGTCGAAATGTATTTAAACTACTTTAATAATTCCGTATAATCATGTTATACGTAATTTTTTTAATGCGCTTAAGGTATGCCCAATTGGATTTACCAATATATTTAGTAATGTTAATAAATTAAAGATAATTGAAATATATAAGAAATTTAAAAATATATTATTAATCATCATTACATCCCATCCGAAGTCCACTGATAAACATAAGTCTCCCAAGAAATGCTTTAAAATACAGTCCTGATCCAACCTACATACATCAAATTCCTGCATCTCTTCATCACAGTCAATTTTTTCTTTATTAGTTATCCTAAATAAAATTAAAACAATATTTCATACGCTCTACAGTAACTCGTAATATTACTGTCATCGAAAACTTTCTCATAGAAAAAGAAATTGATTCAGAATAAATTAATTACTCTGTATACTCGTATCGTAATTTCCATTTCCGAACCTACTCAGTCTGTGATCTATACTTCTTTGTCTTTTTTAACAACCTCTTTTGACCCACTAGTAGATTAAATGTCAGTTCAAGAATGCGCCAAATAGTATGCATAACTTAGAAAATTTGCCTGTATTCATTATACTAAACAGACGGCTTTTGAACGAAGAGCCACGAATCTCGCCGCATCCCCAGTCTCTGGGACTGTGCTCCAGCTAATTTCAAATCAATACGCCGCCATTTTGTCATTGGAAAACGAACCTCAGTTCACTTGACCGCTCCGTGGCGTAGTGGCTTAGCAATGAGTTGCAGCGGCTGGGGCCGCGGATTCGAATCCCGCACCTACCTACACATAATTGCCTACAAATAATTGTTCCGGTTCTGAATGTTTGTCCGTCTGCAATTTATGTTTGTAAACTGCCTTCACGATACAGGAGAAAATCCTAGTGTGGAGGTAACGTGTTTTAAAAAGATTAATCAAAAGAAGAGGTTAAGATTAACTTGATAGTAAATTGCTTCTGCAGCCCAGGAGTACCAGAAACAAACAAAAAAAGACTAGAAAATGTGTTGTCACGTCGAGTTCTAGGATGATGTACCTTACAGTTTCCAATTGTCTGGTTCACTGACCTTTTAAACCAGAATAGCAGCAGAAATAGATATAAGGTTAGTGTCAGACCAGATGGCGTCTTAGACATAAAAGACTTACCGCTCAATACAGATTCGCAGAAAGATATTAGTAAGCAAAAAAATTGTAGTAATTTTGACTGTCTCATTGGTCTAGTGATCGTAATTACCGTAATCTCGGGTCAAGCCAATCCGGATCTGATAATGAGTTTTGTGTCGCTTAAGTTGGCGCTGTTTCACCTTTGTGACTCGAAAAGCACGTAAAGCCCTTGATCCTGTGTTGTCTAATCGCTCTCCGGTCGTGTCGGATTTCCTTCCATCGGATTACGAGAGTAAGAGAAATGAGAGTGCACGTGTGATTGCACACACACTCGTGTATGTGATGGCGAATGTGCATGTGATGAACTTGTCCTGTGATGGCTAGTCTCCGTTGAGACTCGCTGCCGTGACCGAAATTCGGTCTGGCGGACATAATTATTAAAGTAACAACTTAAAATAATTGTTCATATTCGTACATTTTTATGAGACTGAGCTATGTTCAAAATTTCAAGTCTAGCTGTCTGTCTAACATCGGGAAGTTAGATTAAAATCAATTACACGAATAGACATGCACGAAAGCGAATTAATAAAACGTGGTAACAAACAGATACATATCTGTAAGGCTTTTGTTCTACAGATTTGATAATCTTTATTCGGTTCACACGTTAATGTAAATTTTTTGTCAAATAATGAGTTCTGAACATTAACCATGAATGTGGATCCGATGCAAAAATTTAGGTCGGTGGTTTTCCGGGTCGCAGTGATCGATATGTATGCGTTTCCTGTCTAGAGCAAGAGCAAGAATGATGAAATCCACTTAGGTTATTTTAAAGTCCCTTGGATAAATTCATAAAAAAAAGTTTATGTTTCCTATTTAATACGAAAAATAATACCTTAAACTATCTAAACGAACTTGAAATAGTTTGTCATATAATAACTTTAACTACCTTAAGGATTGCTTTGATTCCTTCATATTTGCCATTCAAAAGGTATGAGATCATCAGAAAATTTAATACTGTTCAAGCAGTCTGCCTATGGATTGCCCTACCTCTGTCAGTGAGAGGCACCCAGTCTGTTTTTCAGAAGTATATGTACAAAATCACTATCCTAATTTTTAATTTCGTGCTTTTATACTGTATATATTCATATTTCCATGTATTTATATCTAACATAATATGTTATGTACATAATATGTTATGTAAGCGATTACTAGTATTAATATATTATATTACTAGTGGTCACTTACTGGTCTTATTTCACCGCTAATAAACTTTTTTTATGTATTAAGGGAGCCGTATTTCCCTTTCAACTGCAAATTAATACAATAAACATATATCTAATAAAAATATATAATTTGGAAAAACTTATTCCCGAAAAAAAATTGACAAATAAAAAAAATAAAATATAATAAAAATATTAATGGCCGGGGCGGTTAACAATAGTGAAATTCAAAAGGCTTCCTAACTTTAAAATATAAAGCTAATAAAAAAAATCAGTGATAAGTTCAGCTTTTCGAAAGATATGTTGTGTCGGTTTGGATGTAATCCATACCGACCAACTGACATCCAAGTGAAATTATTTTTAAAAATAATAATCCAAATAAATATAATATTGGTAAACCCAATTATGCATGCCTTGAGCGCATTAAAAAATGACGTATAACATGATTGTATGGAAATTTTTAAGGTAGTTTAATTATTATTTATATTTTATTTTTCATGCACACACACATAAACACACAACACACATTCCTAGAGTAAATTAGGTATTTTTTTTCTTTCAACATCATTTTAACTTAATCGGAGTCCTATGTATTAATCGGGGTAAACGCTGTTAGTCAATGTTCTTGATTCCTGCGATACAAGCCTAGAGCTTAGTGTAGAAATCAGTGTATTGTTTAATTATGTAATGTTTTATTTGTAAAATAAATATATTTTCTATTTCTATTTCTATTTATAATTAATAATTATTACTATACTTTCAATTTTCCGATAATTTTATGTCAAACTTCAATTAAAAACGATCTTGGAAAATACAAAAGTGCACGACTCGTAATATTCATATGAGCGTGAAAAAATTAAAAAAAGATTGTAAATTGTAGTTCTATTCATCAAAATGTTACAGTAGCATTCACCGAAGTACATCTTCAGGTCATTCTATCACGTCTGGAGGTAAGGCCTCATCATAAATAACAAAACGAGGCCAAACTCGGCACACCTAGTTCTACTCTTTGAGGAGTTCCAATGGCATCCACCGAAGTACACATTCAGGTCACTCTACCACGTCCGGATGTAAGGCATCATCATAACTAACAAAACGAAGGCAAACTCAGTACTCCTAGTTCTACTCTTCGAGGAGTTCCGGTCCAGTGGCATTCACCGACGTACACCTTCAGGACATTCTATCAAGTCCGGAGGTAAAGTCTCACCATAAATAGCAAAACGAGGCCAAAATCGAAAAAACCTAGTTCTATTCATCAAAGAGTTCCAGTAACATTCACCAAAAAACACCTTCAGGTTACTCTATCACGTCCGGATGTAAGGTTTCATCATAACTAACAAAACGAAGCCAAACTCGGTACACCTAGTTCTACTCTTGAAGGAGTTCCGGTCCAGTGGCATTTACCGAGGTACACCTTCAGGTTATTCTATCAGGTCCGTAGGTAAGGCCTCAACATAATTAACAAAACGAGGTCAAAATCGGCACACCTAGTTCTATTCATCAAAGAATTCCAGTAGCATTCACCAAAATACATCGTCAAGTCTGGAGGTAAGGTCTCATCATAACTAACAAAACGAGACCAAAGTCAGCACACCTTGTTCTACTCTTCGAGGAGTTCCAGTCCAGTGGCATTCACCGAGGTACACCTTCAGGTCATTCTATCAAGTCCGGAGGTAAGGCCTCAATATAACTAACAAAACGAGGCAAAAATCGGCACACCTAGTTCTATTCATGAAAGAATTCCAGTAGCATTCACCAAAGTACATCGTCAGGTTAATCTATCAAGTCTGGAGGTAAAGTCTCATCATAACTAACAAAACGAGGCAAAGTCAACACACCTTGTTCTACTCTTCGAGGAGTTCCAGTAGCATTCACCGAAGTACACCTTCAGGTCACTATCTCGTTCGGAGGTAAGGTCTCACCATAAATAGCAAAACGAAGCCAAACTCGGCAGACCTAGTTCTACTCTTTGAGGAGTTCCAATAGCATCCACCGAAGTACATATTCAGGTCACTTTATCAAGTCCGGATTTAAGGTTTCATCATAACTAACAAAACGAAGCCAAACTCAGTACTCCAAGTTCTTTTTTCGAGTAGTTCCAGTCCAGAGGCATTCACCGAGGTACACCTCTAGGTTATTCTATGAAGTCCGGACGTAAGGTCTCAACAAAACCTAGCTCTATTCATCGAAGAGTTCCAGTGGCATTTACCAAAGTACACCTTTAGGTTAATCTATCAAGTCTGGAATAAGTTCTCATCATAACTAACAAAACGAGGCCAAACTCGGCACACCTAGTTCTACTCTTTAAGGAGTTCCAATAGCATCCACCGAAGTACACATTCAGATCACTTTATCAAGTCCGGATTTAAGATTTCATCATAACTAACAAAGTGAAGCCAAACTCAGTACTCCAACTTCTACTCTTCGAGGAGTTCCAGTACAGTGGCATTCACCAAAGTACATCGTCAGGTTAATCTATCAAGTCTGGAGGTAACGTCTCATCACAACTAACGAAACGAGACAACAACTAACGAAACTCAGCACACCTTGTTCTTCTCTTCGAGGATTTCCAGTCCATTGGGATTCACCGAAGTACACCTTCAGGTCACTTTATCAAGTCCGAATTTAAGGTTTCATAATAACTAACAAAACGAGGCCAAACTCAGCACACCTTATTCTACTCTTCGAGGAGTTCCAGTAGCATTCACCGAAGTACACCTTCAGGTCACTCTATCTCGTCCGGAGGTAAAGTCTCATCATAAATAGCAAAACGAGGCCAAACTCGGCACATCTAAATCTACTCTTTGAGGAGTTCCAATAGCATCCACTGAAGTACACATTCAGGTCACTTTATCAAGTCCGGATATAAGGTTTCATTATAACTAACAAAACCAAGGCAAACTCGGTACTCGAAGTTCTACTCTTCGAGGAGTTCCAGTCCAGTGGCATTCATCGAGGTACACCTGAAGGTGTTTATCTTGATAGAATGACCTGAAGGTTATTATATCAAGTCTGGAGGTAAGGTTTCATTATAACTTACAAAACGAGACCAAACTCAGCACACCTTGTTCTACTCTTCGAGGAGTTCCAATAGCATTCACTGAAGTACATCTTGAGGTCACCTTATCAAGTCCGGATTTAAGGTTTCATCATAACTAACAAAACGAAGCCAAACTCGGTACTCCTAGTTCTACCCTTCGAGGAGGTCCAGTCCAGTGGAATTCTCCGAGGTAAATCTTCAGGTCAATCTATCAAGTCCGGAGGTAAGGTCTCATCATAACTAACAAAACGAGGCCAAACTCGGCACACCTGTTTCTACTCGTGAAGGAGTTCGAGTAGCAGTCACCGAATTACACGTTCAGGTCACTCCGTCAAGTCCAGAGGTAGAGGCGGATTAAATATCGATAGCGCCCTAGGCTAGACCAGCACGTCATCCGCGTCCCTCTAGCGGCCATATTATATCTATTATAAATTAAAACTTCTCATTTTGCAAATAAACTGTATTATAATTTATAATATACCTAGTTTAATAAACGCAAAATAATTAGGATACGAGTACCCTTAACAGGCATAAATGAAAAATGTGGTGAGGGAGTAATAGCGATTTAGGAGTAATCATATACGGCTCCGTGGCGCAGTAGTTTAGCAATGAGTTGCTGCGCTGGGGGGCGCGGGTTCGAATCTCGCACGGAACAAGTATTTGTATGGCCTACAAATAATTGTTCCGGGTCTGGATGTTTGTCCTTGTGCAATTTGTGTTTGTAAACTGCCTCCACGATACAGGAGAAAATCCTAGTGTGGGGGTAACGTTTTTATAAAAGAATTAAAAAATATATATATACGATTTTTTTTCGCTTAAAAACTTTCGAACGCGCCTCTTTTTTACCTTGCGCCCCTAGACATGTGCCTAGTTTTCTTAAGGATTAATCGCCACTGTCCGAAAGTGAGGTCTCATCATAACTAACAAAACGAGCCCAAACTCAGCACATCTATTACTATTAGTACTCTTCGAGGAGTTCCAGATCATTGCATAAAGTCCAAGACTTGAAATTTTCGGAGTTTTGAGCAGCGTTGTAATAATTTATTTTACTAACATTGCCTCACTCCGAGCTCGGCCGCTGTCGTGAGTGGATAACTGCATCGTTTGTTTACAGCGGCGACAATCGCTGTAGAAATACAAAATATTCCAAAATCCAAATTTGATACATGTATCAAATTTGGTTTTTTGTTGTTTTCTGCACTCCTTCTCCATATAAACTTTACGAAATCTTATACTATACAATGCGCGTAATATTCTTAAAAAGGGCTCAAAGTCTTCCCTTCTTGTATCAATATATAGATTTAATTTATATATTGATACGAGATTATGTTCTGTTTTCGCATCACCAAACCACACAATTTTCGTTCTCTACGAGCCTGACCATCCATAGGTTGTCTGGAAGAAATCACTTCCAGCGATAAAACCGTTGTGACGATTTTGTTGTGACGATTTCGTTGTGACCGTCGTAGAGATTTTAGTTATTAGGAATACGTTGCTGCCTGTCTCCTGGTTTGTTTCCCTCTGACGTCTCTTACGACACCCACAGGACCATATAGAGTAGTGGATATTCTTATACAGCGATAATTCGGTCGATTATTTTTTTTTCTATATATACTAAATCAATTAAAATACCGAAACTGGCAACAAGAAGCAGTATCAAATATACTAGCTATAAGCCGACAAGAAAGGGGAAGAAAGGTTCTCGAGTTGCATCCCCGTACCGGAAAGCGAAGTGTATGGCGGCCCTCCCAATACATGGCCAGAGATACAAGTAGTCAATGGATGTAGGTTGTTCAGGTCTGTGCTTTGTGGCATTCCTTAGGGGAGGCCTATGTTCCACAATGGACTTGTAACCAGCTGTAATGATGATGATCATGACATGCACCCTATATTACAGTATTAGTGTACGAATTAAGGCAATGAGAACAAACGCGATGATTGCCGTTTATATATTGTATGAAACAATTAAATAATTACTAATGTATCTATGTATAATATTATTAGTAAACAATCCACCCGATTCATTTCGATATTAAACCAAAAGCGACTGTGACAGAAGTTACATTGTTAAATAAATTTGCAATGAAATGAGAGCGTCGGTCGCTCGGTTAAGTCGTTTTCTTGTTGATGAGATTTTTAACGAGCGGAAAGGGCATAACGGTCGGAAGCGCAATTTTCATTTAAATTTTCTCGACATCCGAATGCATCAATTGAGCGTATAATTACTTTATCATGAACTGAGAAGGGTAATTGGGGTACTATGCTTGTGGATGTTTTAGTGCAGGTCTAAAAATATCTGCTCCATAAAATTCGTTACAGAAAAGATTCGTTTCATCATTATTTATTTCTCTGAACTAGCTGTCAGTTTATTTTACTAGAACCATAATTATCGGAATGTAAGAGTGTCGGAGTAACGTAGTAAGAATGTACACTATCCCATATCATCCTTCGAGTGGCTAATAGGTGTAGATGGGCAGCAGCGTCTCCTAATAACGACTAAGAATAACAACTGCAGTTGCCAACCCGCTTGTCAAGCAAATGTGGCAAATATCCCTCTATGAGGCAATTTATGGGAGAGGCCTATATTTAGCAGTGGACTTTAGTACGCTGTAACGGTAAAGATAACGTAGTAATCAATAAAAATCAGTAATAACGGTAACGTTTAACCGACCCGGCAATTATGCTGCTTCCGATACAGAACAAAAAATATTATCCCAAGTAATATGTAAGATATATTAAATGTAAGACAGCTCATCTACATAGCAATCCTTAAATGACACGTTAAATGTAACGTGTAACGTGTTATATGCACGTTGTAGTGGCGGTTTAAATGAATGCAGTACCCCATATCATATCGAGGGTGACGAAGGAATAAAACAGGATCTGATGTAGAAGATACTGTCGATGGACAGTAGAATCTTCTAGATAACAACTCAAAATAATAAAAAAATGTGGTTTCCAATCTGAACACAGAGCGTTTTTTTTATAGGATAGGGTGACAAACGAGCACACAGTCCACCTGATGGTAAGTGGTTGCTGTGACCCATAGACATCCACATCTATCCTCAATAACGAATCAAAATGCTGATGCGTTGTCACCGTGGACTAAGATAGAATTCCTCTTTTCCAGTAAAAAGGGTCGCCGGTTTTCTACACTCACCATACGAAACACAGCAGTGTTAAGCTCCTATTTCACGCTGGTATTCTGTGAGAGCGTGATCCTACCCCGGTCGAGCCAAACCCATTCGTGCTACAACTATACTATTAATATAGCTGCCGCTATATTAATAGTATATAGCTTATGTGGACTTTTTATATAAGAGGAGCAAACGAGCATACGGCTCACCTGATGGTAAGTGCAGCACCATATTTAGCTTTGATAGGCTGTAATGTTGATGATGATATATGAATACGTGTGCTAGAAGCTAAAGCAAGGTACGTATGTAGCTCAAAGACCGAGCTTATTTTGTACTGCGTAAATTTTACTGTACACGGCAACCCAAATCCCAGTTGGTGTAACTGAAATAGTTTAAGATCGCAATTGTAAGTGCTAATCTACTGCGTGTTCGGTGATGAATGAAAATATCATAAGGAAACCTTACATAATGAGCATCGTAACGGCCTACTTGCATCATTATCCTTTCAGAATTGAGTGGAGACCTGTGCCCAGCAGTGAAACGTATAAAGGCTTCACTTTATATGCTGTCATCTTAACTTTTACTATGATTAAACAATTTGCATTTAATTTTCGGAGACATTAAAATTTTGTAACCGAGACCGACCCACGAGTGTAGATTCAGAATCATATTTTTTCAGAAGAGTCTGTTTATCAGAAACACAATATAATCAACGTTTTAAACGTGGTAGAGCCATGCCGGAGATATATTAATAGTATAGTTGTAGCACGAATGGGTCAGCTCGACCAACGAAGGACCACGCTCTCACAGAATACCTGCGTAAAATAGCAGCGTAATGCTGCTGTGTTTCTTATGGTGAGTGTAGAGAACCGGAGACCCTTTTTACTGGAAAAAAGCCATCCCATCTTAGTCCTCGCGGCTGACAACTCATCTGCATTTTGATTCGCAAACGACGATAGATATAGATGTCTATGGGCCACAGCAACTTCTTACCATCAGGTGGACTGTGTGCTCGCTTGTCCGTCACCGTTATCCTATAAAAAAAATCAATTCCTTGATACATGTTTGGTTGATCGAATCGTTTTAAACAGATGTAAAGTATTATTTACTTTCTTATCAAACATACCAGCAATCCAACTTGGCTTCGCCTGGATGAGATCTATTAATGTGGCGTTATTTAGATTTAGGATAATCAAAGACTACTTATTTTATAAATTAAGTTTTTTCAGAAAAATATAGCCTAGATCCTTCCTGGCTTTGCTCTCTATCTGTTCGCAGAGTTTCATCACAATCACAACCGGTTAAGCCATCCCGAATAAAAGCCCAGACAGATAAAAGAACAAAAAATTTAAAAATGTTTGCAAAAAATTTTAAAATGTTTGTTCATGTAATGACATGTAAATAATTCCGTCAGCTAGATATAAAAGGCAGTTAATTAATTAATTAAATTAAAATTAAAATCCATTTATTTCTTTCTCAAGGCATACTAAATAATAAAGTAATTGGAGCCTCCTAGTAAGTATAAAAGAATACCTGTGTCAGGAGGTGCCGCTCTTCCTAATAATATTAAATATTGAGATAAGCCGAGCAAGATTACCTATGATTTAGTGTAGATGTGTGTTTGTGCGCGTGTGTGCGCGCGCGCGCGTGTGGTGTGTGTGTATGTGCGTGCGTGAGTGCGTGCGTGCGTACGTGCGTGCGTTCGTGTGTGCGTGCGTGCGTGCGTGCGTGCGTGCGTGCGTGCGTGCGTGCGTGTGTGCGTGCGTACGTGCGTGCGTTCGTGCGTGCGAGAGTGCGTGCGAGCGTGCGTGCGTGCGTGCGTTCGTGCGTGCGAGCGTGCGTGCGTGCGTGCGTGCGTGCGTGCGTGCGTGCGTTCGTGCGTGCGTGCGTGCGTGCGTGCGTGCGTGCGTGCGTGCGTGTGTGCGTGCGTACGTGCGTGCGTGCGTGCGTGCGTTCGTGCGTGCGTGCGTGCGTGCGTGCGTGCGTGCGTGCGTGCGTGCGTGTGTGTGTGTGTGTGTGATTGTAGGTGCTTAAAAGCGTTAGCATATCTATTATTATTTTTTTTGTCTAATTTTATTTAATTCTATTCTATTCTAATAAACAAATATATTATTTAACTCCGTGACGTAGAATGTTTTCTGTGGTGTGATAAGTTAATTTTTTAAGATGATCGGTAAGTATTTTTTTACATTCGCGATAATTAAGCCGGTGAAAGTTTAATTTTTATTCAAATAATTGTACATATATCTTAATTGGGCACTGTACTGTCTCACAACAAATTTAGATTTTACATTAATTTGTTTAATAACGTTATGATTCCCCCTGTTTTTTTTTTGTATCATATGGCGAGTTGGTATGTGTTTTTAAAGTTGACTATAAGATATATAGTTGCCTAAAAGTTAGTTTTTGCCGCTCCTCCCCATACCGTAATGCAATATCCTAGAACTAACAGAGCTAAAGCTGTGTAAATTTGATTTATCAATTTAGTCGTTGTAACGTAGGTAACGCTTTTTTTAACGTTTACGGCGGCGTTTACGTATTCTATTTGATTAATCCATGAAAGATGTTGGTCAAAAATTATTCCAAGGTATTTTGTGTTATGTACTCGCTCAAGTTTTTCACAATTACAATTAAAAAATTCGTATCATCACATTGATGAATTTTTAGTGAAGTTTCACTAGAGGGCTGTGTTCGTTTATCTATATTCAAACACATATAGTTGGTCTTATTAACATTTAGTGTTAGTAGATTATGTTTAAGCCATCTAGAGACCTTAGAAAGACCTTTTTCAGCCTTCTCAAATACACTACACCTTTGCAGTTATTTCGATATTACAGACAGACACTTCAGTTTTCTATATGTATGTATAAATTATATCAGTATTGGTGCAAATGAAACGAATAAAGTAACTTTACATCTTTATTGATCCTTAAAACTATTTATACAGTTATTACTAAGGTAACTATTGCTTATTTACCCACTACGTTGACTATGGACAAGAACGTCCGTTGAACCAAAGGCTCAGAGGTTTTTGTAAAACAAAGAGTTAGAAGAAAGAGTTAGAAATAAAGGTAAAGAAGGTCGTAAGGCAGTGATCGTTCAATCTTAAACTACACATTTTAGGCAACAATTACTCGAATTAACTGTCGTAGAAATTATTTTTTTTTTACGAATAATTAAAATAAATAATTTTTGAGGTTTGAAAAAAAACAATCATAATTTAAATTTACATATCAGGCTTAAAGTATGTTCCATTACAGTTCCAATTCGTTGGAACATTTGTTTTGTTCGTCCGTTTTATAACAATATACATAACAATACAGAATTGAGAACAAAATTGGTTTCTAGCACACTAATCTGCTATCACAATACTTAATGGCGTCTAAGGGCAACGCCATCATCAATCTGTTCGCACTTCGCAAATGAAATACGTCTCGAAGGAGCAAGGTGAGTCGTTCCACTTAAGACCTTTGTCGTCTCTGTTCCAAAGTTCTAAGCAGTTCTCTTCTTCGCCGTTTTCATATCGGAAATTGTTCGGCTCGCCCGCGTTCCAGTTGACGAAGGTGAGAGGTCTTCCGTTGGCCATCCAGAAGAAGCTACCCTCATCAGCCAAGTCGGTGCCTGAAGTCCAGAAGTGTTCTCGACCATAACCTGTAAAGTAATCATTTGAATTACTTATCGTTAAAAAGGATTAGAAACTAAAACTTTAAATTAACATGGTTTATCAGTTCATCACTTCTCATGGACGACGAATTTATAACGCGAGTGCAGGTGATTAAAACAGTAGTACATTTTGAAAAAGTATTTAAGTTGCTCTAAAATTTAGGACCTTTGAGATAGAACCACGCTATCAGAGGATACTAGCGTTAAGTCGTAGTATATACATCTCTTTAGTATGGCGTTTCACAAAATCAAGATACCCTCATGTTATTAGTTCTAAACATCTGACCTTGTTACTCAGAAGTGATAACGTATGTATAACTGTCTGTGGGCATCCACTTACCACCAGGTGGACGATGAACTTGTCATCACTCTTAACAATGCAAACAATTAATATACAGTTGGGCTATGCGGTTTCAGATTTTTTACACATTAGGTATCTGTTAAAATTTAATAAGGGAAGAAATAAAAAATTACATTAACTAATGCAACCATAATTTCAGTATATAGTCGGAAGATTATTTCGTAGGATCACCTTCCAATATTATAAAAAAGCTGTCAATGACGCACGAGATGGTGAAGACTATACGTGTAGGTATGAGCTACCTTTTAAACTAGGAGGCCGTTTGGGTAACAAGGTAGTTCCGAACGAACCTTAGATTAAGAATGTAACATACTAAGTATATTATATATAGTATAAATAATGTCCTCCAGACCGAATTTCGGTCACAGAGGCCAGCCTCAGCGGAAACTAGCCATCGGCGCAGGACAGAATTATAGTGCCCAAGTGTATGCGCAAGCACAGGTGCACTCTCTATTCCCTCCCCTTTTATTGGGTGGCTTTACACGCACGGGGATGAGACACCGCCATCTTCCTGAGCCCAGGCAGCTACTGAGAATTTCTTGACAGAAAAACTCAATAATTGATTTTTTTGGCTCGACCCGGGAATCGAACTCAGGACCTCATTATCAGCAGTCGCACTACTACAACTACTAAACCAACGTAACAGTCAATATATATATATACAATATAACAATATGGGTGTCTTTTAGACAAAAGTGAATATTTTTTTCTTAAAATAAGCCAGTGTGCTTTTCCATCGTTGGCAACATCAACACTTAGCATATAAAGCCGCGTCTTCACCAAAAATGTTGACAACATTTATGTTTCCAACTGTTTACAACTCAACAAAAGTTACCAACATTTGTTTCCGATGTAGCCGACAAATGTTTCCAACAAGCGTCTCCACCGAAGGAACAAATGTTTGCAACAAGCGTATTCCTTTGATGTTGCCGCCGAAAATAGAAACACGGTTCCCGACATTGTTTCAAGTTTTGTTGCCAACACTAGGTAATTACAGAAACATTTGTTATCAACAATGTTTCTTTATTTACCTAGCTCCACCTAGCCACTGCGCCACGGCTCCGTGCGCCACGGCTTAGCAATCAGTTGTTGCGCTGGGGGCCGCGGGTTCGAATCCCGCACGGAACAAGTATTTGTATGGCCTACAAATAATTGTTCCGGGTCTGGATGTTTGTCCTTGTGCAATTTATGTTTGTAAACTGTCTCCACGACACAGGAGAAAATCCTAGTGTGGGGGTAACGTTTGAAAGAAAAAAGAACACGTGTTGGCAACACAACAGTTGGTAACAAAACTTTGGTGGAGACGCGGCTTTACATTTTTACGCGGCTTTTATGTGTAAAGCCGCGTAAAAATACCTACCTGCCTAATATAGACTATAATTGTGATTTTCAAAGTCAGGAACAATGACTTAGTAGCCAGGCACTTACACAAATACGACGTGCGGTCATTAGTTTTTTATTTACGTAATAGTAATGACTGACTGATAATTTATTCTTTAAATAAGTATACTGTTGTTTTATAATTGTATTAGTTATAAAATACAACGTATTTTAAAATCATCAATTATATATTTTAGTCATTATGAAATTTAAAAAAAGTGAAAGACAACATACCCGAATCCTTCACATATTTCTCGAGCTTGTCATTCTCTTCTTGTGACGAAATGGAGGCGAGGTGCATACCATGGAATCGACAGTACTGTTGCGCTTTGAACCAGTTTGCCTGAAATGCAAAAGAAAAAACCATAAATGATGATATTTCTTATACTTCAGACACATACAGTGACAATGGGGCGGATATATAACTAGAAGAACTGACAACCATAGTGGTAAACTCGTACTGGTAAGCAAAGTATGAGGCAGCCCCACTCTAGATGTAAAAGATGCAGAAAGTCGATGGATACAGAGTGGCTAAGACCGTGCATAGTGGCATTCGTTGGGGGAGGCCTATCTTCAGTACAGAACTTGTGATGGGCTGTAATGATGATGAAGGTGATGACTCATAGAACAAATATTAAAACAAAATTAAAAATAAAGGCTCTCTAGTATAGATGTTTTATCTCACAAGGCGAGCGCATCTTAATCCGGTGCTTAGTAAATGACATATTCATTTTTTTACATCACCACGAACAATTTTTCTCCGTTTACTTTCCGTTCTGACGATACTCGATAATTTTTTTTTGACTTTCAAGTTACACACACTAACCCAATGTACACGTGCATAGCACAAGCTACAAGTAAGATCAACCTGCCAACCGGCCACCGTGGGATAAAAATACTATTAAAGTAAAGTTTGCTATAAACGATACGACACGCTTTAGATATAAAAATGCGTATTTGAGACATCTATCCTACAAACTATTGGAAGTTTTTTTTTATACCATAAGGGTGACAAACGAGCATACAGTCCACCTGATGGTAAGTGGTTGCTGTGGCCCACAGAGATCTTCTACATTTATCCTCGATTACGAATCAAAATGCAGATGCGTCGTCACCCGTGAGGACTAAGATTGAATGCCTCGGTTCTCTCTCTGCACTCACCATACAAAACACAGCAGCGTTACGCTGCTATTTTACGCTGGTATTCTGTGAGAGCGTAGTCCTTCCCCGGTCGAGCCGATCTATTCGTGCTACAACTATGCCACTAATATAGCTGCAGCATGGATCTACCGCGTAAAGAAAGTCATGACTGGGTCTCATGACGATGATATTTCAATGAAGAATTAATGAAGCAAGAGTGACAAATCAGCACCTCACTCCACTGTGGACTTCATACATTTACATATATTCTAAATATATATGATATATGAAGATTTAAGTTTAAATGTGTCTTATTCACCATTCCGGCAATACAAATATTTTTAAACAGGTATGTTCGATATTTTCACAGGTTTAATGACAAATTTCTACAAAGTTATTGGCGTTATTTTTAACTAGTAAAACAGGCTGTTGGATGTTGTGTTGTCCGTTTGAACTTATTTTAAATATATTATATATTGTTTAAGCATCATTATTGCCTGATATGTAAAAAAGAGTTTTTTATTCTCGTTCTTCAGTACAGTAAATGCATGTAATAACCATATAATTGTATACGTGGTAGAGCCATGCTGCAGCTACATTAGTAGTATAGTTGTAGCACGAATGGGTCGGCTCGACCGGGGAAGGACCACGCTCTCACAGAATACCAGCGTTAAATAGTAGCTAGTAATGCTGCTGTGTTTCGTATCGTGAGTGTAGAGAACCGGTGACCAGTTTTACTGGAAAAGAGGCATTCCATCTTAGTCCTAACGGGTGACAACGCATTATGATTCGCAAACGAGGATAGATGTAGATGTCTATGGACCACAGCAACCAATTACCATCAGGTGGACTGTGCTCGTTTGTCACCCTATCCTATAAAAAATATATAAGAAATTAGTAACTGGTTCAACTATTTACCCTTTGTCACCTTTTACAACACCCACGGGATGATATGGGGTAGTGGACATTCTTACACCGCTATTATACGGTACAAAGTAATTTTAAGGGCTTGTAAATAGCCGAATGAATTATTTGTTAAAAAACAGTTACGCGGCACTGAACGTAGGTAGCACTTTGTATAAACAAAACGGTAACGAAGCGTTTAGTGTGAATTAGGCATTCGTTTGTCATTAAAATCACATATTGTAGTTCAAATGATAAACAAAGGCTTTGCAAATTTAAATTACATAGATATAGTCAAACTAGTTATCGGATGTCGGCTAGACATTTATTCATTAAATAATCTCTATATGATAAAATTTAAATATAAATTTAAATATTTAAAAGAGTTGACCTTTAGGCGATTAAGAATTTTCAGTTGTTTTTTTATGGTCAACACACAACAAACGACATTGATATTTTACAGGTTATTCAATGAACATATTGAATTCGAAATGGCAAATTTCCGCGACATTGCGTCAGCACGCACCTTGCACACGCGTCTAGTTTTATTTTTTTTTAGCTTTATTATATCATCGACGCCTCGTTATTCTAATAGGAAATAGAACATTCTAAAAACTCTAAGTACGTTGTGATATTAAAATATCAGTGTTATTAAATGATTTCTTATATTTTTATGATTATTTTACACATTGCGTTACCTTTGAGCGTTTACGTTGTGTACAAAATCCACAAACAAAAGCTCATATACGTCTAATAGTGAACCCACCCACCTTGATTTACCAAATTATAATTTGGCTCTTACAATTTTGATAGCGAGATAAAAAATCTACATCTTCATCATCATCATCATCTTCATCATTACAGCCCTTCACAAGTCTACTGCTGAACATAGGTCTCTCCCAAGTAATGCCACAGTGCACAGGCCTGAGCCACCTGAACCCATCGACCTCTTGCATGTCTTACCATCCACACACACTACATCTACATCTTGTTTACAATGAAATTATGGTAATTAATTGCATAAAGATAAAGAACGCCCGAAGGCATCTTTTCGTAATTTTAGACTTTTGTTAGTTAACGGTAAACTGATTTATAAATATTTAAAAATAAGCATAATTTGTTAGACAACTTAGCAAAGAATGTGGTAGTTAAGTAGCCGTGATCACTTTGATAATCAATTTTATTGACAAATAAAGCCTTAAACTTAATATAAAGTTATTGTAGATAAATTGTTACAAGAGAATTTTATAGAATGTAAGCAAACCAAGTTCGATCACCGCCGACACCAATGACATTGTTAATTGGAGTTTTTAATTAACCACGTACTCGGAGATAAAAACACGTCAGACGAAACCAGCATGTCTTTTTTTATAACATAAGTGTGACAAACAAGCACACAGTCCACCTGATGTTAAT
The DNA here is from genome assembly GCA_033319125.1 of Parnassius glacialis. Classification (NCBI taxonomy): domain Eukaryota; kingdom Metazoa; phylum Arthropoda; class Insecta; order Lepidoptera; family Papilionidae; genus Parnassius; species Parnassius glacialis. Next base: position 32,369,265 of record JAVANC010000018.1, read on the forward strand.
CCTCAATTAAGAATCAAAATGCAGATGCGTTGTCATCTGTGAGTACTAAGATGGAATGCTCTGTTTCCATTAAAAAGGGTCTCCGATTCTCCATACACACCACACAAAGCACAGCAGCGTTAAGCTGCTATTTTACGCTGGTATTCTGTGAGAGTGTTGTCCTTACCCGATCGAGCCGACCCACTCGTGCTACAAGTTTAATATAGCCGCAGCGTAGCTCTACCACGTATGTTTGACGTAGGTGTAGTGGCAGATGCCGTGAACGGCGGCATAAGAGTATCCACTATCCTATAACATCCCGTAGATCTCGTAAGAGGCAACAAGGGACAATGGAAACAGGAGAAAGATTTTTATTATTTTGAGAGGAGGCGGTATAACAATAATGGCAAATATCCTCCCTCTAATGCAATCTATGATGAAGGCCTATTTTCAGCAGTGGACTTTAGATAGACTATGAATGTGGTATCGAATCCCGTAAGGAACAAGTATTTTATGGCCAAAATATATATTATACAGAATATATAAATATTCAAATATTCCGGGTCTGGATGTTTGTCCTTGTGAAATTTATGTTACACGTAAACTGCCCCCACGATACAGGAGAAAATTCTAGTGTGCAGGTAACGTTTAAAAACAATATCATATAAAATTGTATTCATCATCATCATCATTACAGCCCTTCACAAGTCCACTGCTGAACATAGGCCTCCCCCAAAGAATGCCACAAAGCACGGTCCTGAGCCACCTGCATCCATCGACTTCCTGCATGTCTTACCAGGTCGTCACTCCATCTCGTGGGGGGACGCCCTACACTTAGCCTACCGGTACAAGGCTGCCACTCGAGTACCTTTCTTCCCCATCGGTTGTCGGTTCTTCGAACTATATGGCCGGCCCACTGCCACTTCAGCTTACTAATCCGTTGGGCTATGTCGGTTACTCTGGTTCTACTGCGGATATCCTTATTCCTAAGTTTATCACGCAGAGAAACTCCGAGCATAGCCCTCTCCATAGCTCGCTGAGCGACCTTGAGCTTCCTTATACGGCCAGCAGTGAAGGACCACGTCTCAGTTCCGTAAGTCATCACTGGCAACACGCACTGGTTGTACAATTTCGTTTTAAGGTTTTGAGGTATGTCTGACGAGAAGATGTGTCGTAGCTTCCCGAACGCTGCCCAGCCGAGTTGAATCCGTCGATTGACCTCTCGGTCGAAGTTGGACTTACCTAGTCGGACTATTTGTCCCAGGTAAACATACTCGTCAACAACTTCGAGCTTAGTGCTCCCAACAACTATCGGCATAGGTGTAACATGGACATTAAACATGATCTTTGTTTTGTATTACTAGGTGCTAATTAATACTTTCATATCAGCATATATGATTATTGACGGTTCAGTAATGTTATAATTAAGCGCTTAGTTGTGGTGCTACTGTAGGCGGGTTCGAATCCCGCATTGAACATAACTTATACACATAACTTGTAAGTTGGGATATTATATCTTTATGTAATGTAGTTTATATATTTTAAAAGCCTCTACAATGCAGAAGAAATTCCTAGTGTGAGGTAATATATTTTAAAGAATAAGAAGAAAGATTCAAAGAATAGCTTACCCTTTAAGGGAAAATATCGATCAAAAACCCATCAAACGTTTAGGTATCGTATATTTGGTCACAACATTTGAAAAGGTCCTTGGATTAGTATGTTAATAAACTTAGGAAAGGCACTGCGTACACATAGTCGTTTTTCATTGCTCATGTATGTTCCCTGTTATAGTACTGAGATAAAATTCGTTTATAATGAAATCGTATCCAATAAAAGGCACAAAAATAGAACTTAACACATTAATGTATAAAGTAACTAAAAGTTTATTTGTACTGGTTTAGTACATACTGAGCACAAACTCTAATTATTATTGACACTCTAAGAGATCATATGTCAAAAATTAGACATGCGCAATTTATATGGCCTAAAAGTATAAAAATCTTCATTAAAATGCAGGTTTTCCTACGAGGTTTTCTTTCACCACCAAATATAAGGCCCAGAACCGAACTCAGTTTACATACCTAATTTAAAATTTAATTCAATTACCTTACCCTTTAGCTTTGACTAAATTAGACGAATGAATGTAATTGTTTGGCTACCGTTAACCTAATAAAGACCACTGCGTAACGGGCCTCACCCATCGATTGCCTCATAGGGGGGATATTTGCCATAGTTTCCACGCTTGGCAAGCCGTTATTGATGATATGGTATAGTGGATATTCTTACACAGCCACTACACAGTAATGTATTGTATGGTAATTTTTACTAATGAGGGCTTTCACGACTTTTTCTGCCACCAGGGCGGCGCCACTTAAAAGTGAGGTATAATATTTGACAGATTTCTTAGCGGGGAAGTTAATATTCGAATAATGTCAAATTTAATGTTTCTTTCTGTATGTAGTATTAGTTATTATTTTACATTATTAAGATTAAAAATAAATAAACAAAACCACAGATATTCGTAAAAGTAGAAAAAAAATTAAAATGTGGAAAAAATTAAAGAACAAACCACTGAGGCATTGTTTTGTGTATTAATATAATCCTCTAGAAACTGATAACCTTTTTTGTAAAAACTGACTACTCAGTTAAATTACATTGTGTAACAAAAAACTTTACCTCAGTGTCAACTAGCGACATCTGGTGATCGGAATATTATTAGCCCTCATTATAATGTTTTTACAGCGATTATCGTCCGTTAACATTGGTTTTTTTTATAAAACTTAAGTGACAAACGAACTAGCAGTCCACCCGAGGGTAAGTGGCTAATGCAGCCCATGGACACCTCAGCCAACTTCAAACCAAAAAGACTACTAAGGACTATACACTAAGGACTAAGATGGAATGCTTCACAGCCTGTAGTTATAATAGCTCTGTATATCCTTCAGACTGGATCACAGCAGTACAGGCACTGCTATTTGACGGCAGAAACAGCTAAGAGAGTGGTGCCTACTTGGACTTCGAGATAGAAAAGGAGTCTTACCACGTAGGAGAAAAAGATTCCTAGCATTCCCACGAGGAGTGCTCTGAGGAATTGTTCGGATTAATTCCAGCCGCCAAATTTTACGAACGCACATCGCGACAAAATTCACGATACCATCCTCACTATCTGGATGCTTGGCAGTCCACCACTGTGTGCTGTACTAGGAGTTTTCTTACTCGTACAAATTCTCTGTGGTTGTTACCACTGGCGATTTTTGCGGACCGATACGACTTAGGGACTTTCAAGAAAAGAGCTTACACCTTTCTAAAAGGCCGGCAACGCATCTGCAATTCCCCTGGTGTTGCGGTTGTTCATGGGCGACGGTAGTCACTTACCATCAGGTGAGCCCCATGCTCGTTTGCCCCCTCTCCTATAAAAAAAACATCTAGTAAAAACGTGACCTCGAGAGCTGTATTAAAAGAAATGTAATCCCAAAATGTTATCGACTTTTCTCTCTCCACTTACACGGGAAATAGGATATTTCCCGAGGAAATTCGATAAGATATTTGGACCGTATTCATAACTGGTACAAATCTTTGAGAAAGAATGTGTAAAATACATTTAATGTTTTAGTACTTCTTTACTTTTTAGGGTTCCGTACCAAAAGGATCAACCAACCACTACCAACGGGACCTTATTACTAAGGCTGAGATCTATAGACCGTACTTTAACTTTGCTCAGACTTTACTTTCGAGCTAAGATAATGTCGGTATTTATAGAGCTAACTTCGAAGTCGTGCTAAGTGCGCGCTTAACAAAGCCTAAATCAACGATATCGACGACTTACGTAAAACTCAGGATATTATTCAAAACCACCGTATTAATGTTAAATTGTTGTTTTTATGTTACTCTAATTAATTATAACAATAAATAGGTAGTTTTGGGCAGTTTTCTAGTTTCAAATAGCATTAATCCATTTTCTATTTACGTAATTTCAATCTTATTTCGAAATCGAATGTTATTCTTAAAATCTTATTTTTTCTGATTTTGCACTCATCTCATCCGTTCACGTTCTCATACGCCCGTTTTCTATTTCATGTAATAATAACTTATTAATGAAATACAAAATATACGGTAATTTTTATATTCTTTAATTTTATACAGTATAGTCAAAAACATAATGCATGAAATAAAGCATCCATTAATATTTGGACTGTCCGGACCTTAGCATCTTAGCTTAATCTTAGCCTGATACAACTATAAATTCAGAATCAAAGATTATGCTAAGCGCATACTCAGATAAGTCTGAGCAAAGACAAAGTAAGATCTATAGATCCTCAGCCTAAGCCTCCGCTGTCCGCCCGTCTGTCTGTCAGTGGGATGTATATCATGATTAATAGTAATAGTTAGACAGTTGAAATTTTCATCGAATGTATATTTCTGTTGTCGCTATAAGAATAAAAAATAAAAATAAGCTGCATATATGTAGTAGAGCCATGCTGCAGCTATTTCAGTAGTATAGTTGTAGCACGAATGGGTCGGCTCGACCGGGGAAGGACCACGCTCTCACAGAAAACTAGCGTAAAATAGCAGCTTAACGCTGCTGTGTTTCGTATGGTGAGTGTAGAGAACCGGAGACCATTTTTACTGGAAACGAGGCATTCCATCTTAGTCCGCACGGGTTACAACGCATCTGCATTTTGATTCTTAATCAAAGATAGATGTAGATGTCTATGGGCCACAGCAACCACTTACCATTAGGTAGACTGTGTGCTCGTTTGTCACCCTTATCATATAAAAAAAATTAAAAATTAAACAGGGCTCCCCTACTAGAAAAGTGTTTTACGATGGTAAGGAACCCTTCATGCGCGAGTCCGACTCGTACTTGGCCGGCTTTTTTAATAATTTGCTATGTTCTGGAAAGCTGTAGAGTGTTTTTTCAGGTTTTGCCATATAAGCTTAAAATACCTTATATTAGGCTTACTTCAAACACTTCCTGTTAATTATATATAACTACTACCTTATAACGGTAATCAGGATCCGTAAGTATTACTTAAGCGCTCGCTCATTCACAGGCGGCTGAGAGCGACGTTGCATGACTGCTTCTGTGATCAATTTTACTAATATAGGGTAACACTAACAATATTGCGATATGAGCGCTTTACTCAACCTTACACGGTAAAAGGATTAATATTTTTACTCTTAAGAATGCTGCAAAATACATTCCAACAGTTTTTGAATTAAGTAGGGAACCGTGCTAATAATTTCATAAATTACCTCATTTTGGTTAAAACCAATCTCGTTTATCCCAAGCATAATAAGCGCAGAGTAGCCAGTCTCACGATATTCTACAAGGTACATTTTAGCGAATGTAACCAAGGAACTTAATTCTTTATGCTTAATTCTTTATTTCAAAGCAGCTGAATTCCTTACTGTCCTCTAAACAATCGGACAAGCAGTTGCTCTGCGGGTCTCTAAACTTTGTTGTTGAATCGACATAGCAATCGTATTAGATGAAAACTTTGCACATTTGTTTGTTATGTGTGGCTACATCATAACATATCATCAGATGGCTGTACGGAAGCACTGGCTTATAACAGGTAACAAAACACAAGTGTTTCGAGATGTGGGGTCAAGAGGATTTACAGTTCGTGGTGTAACACTATTTATTTTATATGAATTATTTATTGTAATTGTGTGCAATGTAAACTTATTGAAATAATCATATTTTAATTTTATACTTATTCCAAACTTGAGACTGATGAATTGACAACAAAAAACATTAGCAGGTTTTGTCATAAATAAAATCACTGAGTACGCACTTATTTCAGCTAAACTGTGACGATTATGAATGGTTGCATTACAAGTTGCGTGTTGTCTGTACATCGTAGTGTAGACTGACTACATAGCATGAGAGTTACCACAATATTTCCCAACATCCTGTCATTAATCTGCAATGCTACACGGCCGGGGTATCTTGTGAGTTGTGGTTGAAGAATAATCACAGAAACATAATTGTTTTGTTTTAAAGTGTGTGGTAAATAAAAGAAACCCAAGGAGTTATGTGTGAAATCGTTAGTGTCACCGAAGTTTTTTTCAGTGAAGAAAATATGGAATTTCCAATCCAAAACAAACCGGTCAGAAAATGTCAATAGACTTATCGTAGTGTGAGTGTATGGGAGTTAGTCTGTCTGGGTTGGTACTACTCTATAATATACTGAAATATATCAGCCATCTGCTGCAGTGTACCAACTGCTACGTTTCGATTTGAAAGATATAAGAGGTAATAATATAATAGCAGATGTAAGGCATTCAATCTTAGTCCTAAGGAGAGGAAACGCCTCTGTGACCCTCTTAGTTTGAAGCTAGTTTCAGGTGTCTGTTAAGGTCCGTTTGTTACTATTATAGGGAATGAGTGTAAAAAAATAAAAGGAAATACGAACAAACGAAGGTTAAACTGTTTATACTTGGTAGAGACAGGGGAAGGACCACGCTCTCACAGAATACCAGCGTAAAACGGCAGCTTGACACTGCTGTGTTTCGTATGGTGAGTGTAGAGAACCGGAGACCCATTTTACTGGAAAAGAGGCATTCCGTCTTAGTCCTCATGGGTGACCACGCATCTGCATTTTGATTCTTTATTGAGGATAAATGTAGATGTCTATGGGTTACAGCAACCACTTACCATAAGGTGGACTGAGTGCTCGTTTGTCACCGTATCCTATAAAAAAAATCTCCTACCCGTTCTAGCAGTATAAAGTATCGCGCAGGCGACTAAGAGGCATCAGTCAGTAATTCTATGAGTCTCACTGTTGTTACTATGTCCGTGGGGGTATCCTACTAGTGTAAGCAAGGAAAATCGTGTTGCTGAGAGGCTGCCCTGTGTTACACTGAGATGGGTAGAGATGCTGTTGGTTTGCATACTTTGGTGCACTGCATACTTCATGTGATTGGTCCTGATAGTAAGCAGGGTTTATTGCCCGAATAGTGTTCTTTTATTTAAATAACTTTGAAAATAATTTCCAACTTCAAAAGTGGAATAATTTCTCACACTATAATATAAAAGCACTGCCTCGTGGGTCTAGTGGTTGTAGTAGTGAGACTGCTGATCATAAGGTCCCAGGTTCGATATTGAGCTTTTCCATCAAGAAATTCTTAGTAGCTGCCCGGAGTCATGAAGTAGACGGTGTCTCTCCCCCATGCCTCAAAAAGCACGTAAAGCAGTTGGTCCTGCGCCTGATCTCTTTCCGGTCGTGTCGGTTTACCATCCCACCAGACTATGAGAGTGAGGGAATAGAGTGCACCTGTGCTTGAGCATACAATTGGGCATTATAATCCTGTATCGGGCCGGTCTGGAAGATATTATTATTATAAAAGTATTAAGCAAGACTTTCCTTTTGCTATCTGACTACATTTGACATTGCATCATTATTAAAACGACCATGATGTGAGAACAAGATGGATTTATAAGGGAGCATAATAAAATTCAGTTTAGCGTTTTATACGTGGTAGAGCCATACTGCAACTATAATTCTGGTATAGTTGTATCACGAATGGGTCGGCTCGACCGGGGAAGGACAACGCTCTCACAGAATACCAGCGTAGAATAGCAGCTTAACGCTGCTGTGTTTCGTATGGTGAGTGTAGAGAACCAGAAGCCCATTTTACTGGAAACGAGGCATTCCACCTTAGTCCTCACGTGTGATAACGCATCTGCATTTTGATTCGTAATTGAGGATAGATGTAGATGTCTATGTGCTACAGCAACTACTTACCATCAGGCGGACTGTGTGCAGGTTTGTCACTCGTGAGAGAGGCCAATTCCCGCTTCGCTGGAAGACGGGGAAGCTGGTCCTCATTTGGAAGCCGGGGCGCCCTGCGGACTCTCCGTCCGCATACCGGCCCGTGGTGCTGCTCGACGAGGTGGGCAAGCTCTTTGAAAGAGTCATTGCAAACCGCCTCGAGGCGAGGCGTTGGCGATGTCTCTGGACATCGCCAACGCCTTCAACTCCATGCCCTGGAGCTGCATTAGGGAGGCACTCCGGTATCACCGGGTGCCGACCTATCTCCGTCGTATAGTCGGGGACTATCTGACGGACAGGGCCGTCATCTACCCCGGTCGCAACGGTGAGTGGAACCGGCGAGAGATGTCGTGCGGTGTCCCACAGGGTTCGGTTCTGGGGCCGCCCCTGTGGAACATCGGTTACGACTGGGTGCTGCGCGCCGACCTCCCTACCGGCGTCAGCGTAGTTTGCTACTCTGACGCCGCTAGGCGTACGAGGCAGCGGCGGAAAATATGACACGCGGGGTTGCGATAGTCGTTGAGAGGATCCGGCAGCTGGGTCTTGAGGTGGCTCTGCACAAGTCCGAGGCCATGCACTTCCATGGTCCTCGGAACAGGCCACCACCGGGATCCTCAGTGATGGTAGGAGGGGTATCCGTCGGCGTCGAGTTGACGTTGAAGTACCTAGGACTCGTCCTCGACGGCCGATGGAACTTCGTTGAGCACTTCCGACGTTTGGCTCCCAAACTGGAACGGACCGGGGCTGCCTTCAGGCGGCTCCTGTCGAACCTGGGGGGGGCCAAACGCCTCCTGTCGGAGGCTCTACGCGGGGATTGTGCGGTCCATGGCCCTTTACGGGGCCCCGGTGTGGGTGCGTGGTTTGGCGCGGCTTGCCGTCCACCACCTGAACGCGCCCCAAAGGGTGGTCGCCGTGAGAATGGTTCGCGGCTACCGCACGATCTCCCGCGAGGCGGCGTGCCTCCTTGCCGGATTGCCGCCATGGGATCTGGAGGCGATAGTACTCGCGCGCCTGCAAGAATGGCGCACGGAGGCACTATGCCGGGGGGAAACCCCGCTGCCGCGGCAAGTTGTCGTGCAGCGGACAGACTTCCGGCGTGATCTCATGGCGACATGGAGAGAGCGACTGTCGCAACCCCGTGCTGGGCACGCCACTATAGCGGCGATAAGACCCCTCTTTGAGGAGTGGCTTGAGAGACGCCACGGCGTCCTCACCTTCCGCCTGACGCAGGTCCTCACCGGACACGGTGTGTTCGGGAGGTTCCTGCACCGAATCGGGCGGGAGGAAACGCCTGGGTGCTCCCACTGCGAGGATCGACCGGAGGACACGGTGGAGCACACCGTGGAGGTGTGCCCTGCTTGGGCGGAGCACCGCCGTGTCCTCGTAGCGGCGTAAATAAATAAATAAATAAATAGGCGGCGGCGACCTCTCGCGTCCGGCCCTGGTCGAAGCCATGGTCCGGAGCGAGACGGAATGGGATGCCGTCACCACCTTCTGCGAAGCAGTGATGCTAGCGAAGGAGGTGGCGGAGCGGGAGAAGGAGAGAGCAGCAGCTTTCCTTTCCGGCCGCCGCGGGAGACGCCCCGGGCGTCGGGGGCTACGTCGTGGCCACCGTAGGCGCGGGCCTGTGGATGGCGAGCAATGGGTAGCTCGCCGTCCGTCCGTCTAACGACGACAGGCCGTGTCGACGGCGCGTTTTGTTCCACGCGCGCCTCAAAGAGCTGTCAGCATCGTGAAGAGGCCCGCAAGGGCCGACGCCTGCAGGGGCTGCGGGCTGTTCGAAAGAGATACCGCGGCTCCGGAACGTAAGGGCACTGAAGGAACACGGATGGTTTTTAGTCAGTAAAAGTCTGACACTCCCTTCCGCTCCACCCAGAGCGAAAGGCGTCATTTGATGATTTTCCATCCGCAGAAAAAAAAAAAGGTTTGTCACTCATATCCTATAAAAAAATATGTCATTGTTGATCTGTCCTACTGTCCTATCTTTCGTCGGATCTTCTGTATTTAAATACGGAATTACGATATAATTATGGATAATAATAATAATAATACCATAACCAGATAAGAATATTATTTAAATACCCTATAATAATGACGTAACGAAACGAAACGGAACAGTAACTAATTTAGGTTACGACGGCCAGTATCAACGGAGACTCGCAATCTGCGGAGGAAATTATAGTGCACTAGAGTGTGCGCGAACACTAGTGCATTCTATAATCCCTCACTCTTATAGTCCAATTAGACGGGAATCCAACACGAGCAGAGAGAGATCGGGTGTATGACCAACAGCTTTAAGTGCTTTCCGTGGTACGGGGGTGAAACTACCATCTTAACACTACAGTCTACTATTATAGACTACTAGACCTATGGAGCAATCGGCATCATAATACATTGAAGAAAATAAATATTTATTTATGCATTAATACATATATATTATAAACACATACCTATTAATTAAAATGGAGAGTAACAACAAACAAATTTCAAAAGTAAACTATAAGAAATACGTAAGGGTATAATTTCTTGACATAACAGTAAATACACCGTATAATTTAGAACACTGTTTAATATAATGTGGAAATAATCAATGAGTAACAACAGGAGACGAAATCGTGCGATGATACGAGCTTAAAATAATACGTTATGTTATCGGTGACGATGCTCAATGTAGAAACTGCGATTATTCAATTTACTTATGTCGTGTTTCATAGTTTCTTATGGGTTTGAAGAAAAAGCACATGTACATGTATGGAACCATATAATGACAATACAATCTCAATATTATGCTATCCTTTATCAACCTATGATGGCAACTGCAATTTTCGAAGAAAACACGTCCGAAATATGATGATGGCCTTTATAATTATTTTGATGTGTGGTTATGTAGTATAAGATAATAAATAGAACGATTTTTTTTTATAATCGATTCAAATGGGCGCCAAAAATGTTTAAAATTTATTATTAGAATTTGTACTTTATACATTACATACGATCCCACAGGTTCCATAAATTAACCAAACAGTGTTAGATTTTATTGCACTATGCAAAAGATATATATATATATATATGAAACTAACCTTTATTTCTGGTTTAGCTAACCAGGGACACCAAAGAATTTTTTTATATATAGGTATATAATACGTACACACCATTGTCATTCGAGTATATGTTTCAAAATTACCATATCTGTTGAATGAGTATTTTGCTATAAAATTAGAATGCTTTCTTACCCTCTAAGAAATAAAGAATACGTATACCCAGCAGGGACGTATAAAAATAAAAGCGAGATTTAAGAAAATAAACTGTTTTCATGAGAGTCCAATACTGTAATGTATATTTAGTTTCACCCATATTTTAGTTACTTAATAATGATGATGGCCCCCTGATGACCTCCAAAGACGACTACTTCGGAAGATGTCAAAATGTACATTCGTAAACAATAATACTTAGAGGACAGGACAGGACGCTAATCCTCTTCTAACTTATCCGCACAGGTCAGATTTGTGTAATAAATGTTGGCTATAATTGGGATTCAAATCCAGGATCTTCAGCGAAGTGGCCAAGTACTCAGACCACTAGACCATGCAAGAACATACAATCTCACCTAGGTCAAATTACCTAGCTCAGTATTGTCGCTACTAAGCTAGTCACGAGTCTTGAGATCGAATAATTAGCATCATCATTTGTGTAATAACACTAACTATTGGTTATCGGGTCTGGTTGCGTTGTAATTGTTCGTTTGTCGCTGATACTGCATACCAGCCTAGGAAAGAGTTGGACGAGTGAGTTTGCCCGTACACACTATAACGTCTCCTGCCTAGTTGATATCCGGTTATTACGAAGTTGTAGCCTTGGTGAAATAATTATCGCGACGAAGCGCAAAAAATACGTATAAAACATACCGTTATACATGCACAATAAAAACAAGGCGTGGCAAATACTTGAGATGAAAGAGAAATCTCACTACACACTCAATCAAACACGCCACGACACCGTTACCGCGATAACGCTAGTGATGGGTTAGTCAAAAGCGATATTTAGCTTTAAGCGATAAAAAAAAATTTTTTTTTATTATAGAATAAGGGTGACAAACGAGCACACAGATCCACCTGATAGTAAGTGGTTGATGTGGCCCATAGAAATCTACATCTATTTTCGTTTGCGAATTAAAATGCATACGCGTTGTCAGCCGTGAGGACTAAGATAGAATGCCTCTGTTCCAGTAAAAAGGATCTCTGGTTCTCTACACTCACTATACGAATACAGCAGCATTAAGCTGCTATTTTATGCTAGTATTCTGTGAGAGCGTGGTCCTTCCCCGGTCGAGCCGACCCACTCGTGCTACAACTATACTATTAATATAGATGCAGCATGGCTCTACCACATATAAAATTAATGCAAAAGTTATACTATATACCGTTGTTGTCTTTATGCGGGTCACTGACGTGTGCACAAATCCAAAAGCGAAGGGAATTATTTGCACATTCATCCACTTCTAAAACGTCTACAACTTTTGAATAACTAAATAAGTTTTTATTTTGTTATAAAATAAGTGTGATAAATCATTTGAAGGTAAGTAATGCTCATAGAGATCTACATCTCGATTAATTATTACCGCGATTAAAAATCAAAATGCAAATGCGTTGTCACCCATGAAGACTAAGATGGAATGTATCGTTTTCAGTAAAAGAGGTCTTCAGTTCCAACGATTTCCGGATTAAAGGATTACAATTCCCATCAAAACTAATATTTTCAAACAATTGACAATTGACAATCTCAGGAAAATCAAAACTTGAAAGTACTCGTACGTACGTACGGAGTAGTGCGTAGAGCTCACTTAGGTGTTTCTAGGGCCCTATATAGTATATATGCACTATATAGTGTATAGAAGTATATTGCAGTAGAGCCTTCTGCAACTTTTAGTCAACATAATTTCAGTTATAAAAAAATGTCGGCTTATAATTAAACACAAGCAGAGCCGCGAGTAAAAGCGAGTAAAAACCAATATATATATTTTATAGGACAAAAACACAGCAGCATTAAGATCCTATTTTATACAGGTATTCTATGTGGTCCTTTCCCGGACGAGCCGACCCATTTGTGCTACTACCATAATATATATGCAGTGTGGTTCTGCCACGTGTAAACTTATCGGAAACAACCTGAAATGTTGTGTTTGTGTGAGCACATGATACGACTATAAATATACGCGTTTATACAGGGATAGTCACTCGTTTTTAACAAACCTTGCCCGATGTAACTTTTACTGGATAAGATCAAAAGTAGACTAAGCCGCTGTGTCAATTTGTATTTTGCACAAATAGATTCAAGCCTAAGCCTCACCGCGTGGGAAAACATGCTTAAGACTCAACAAAGTCAGTCCGTTTTAATTTTTTTTTGTTGCTGTAGTATGGTAGCTTATAAAAAGTGATATTAGCCTTTGTTCTACAGTTTCATTTTATTGTTGTTTATATTACATATACATTTCTGTATATATTTCTTCTCATTTTAATAGTTAGGTATGCTGCCCGCTAGCTATGTCATGTTTTAGCCTATCAATTAACGTTATAACGAAAATATTGTTGCGTTTACTAACTGTAAATTACATGCTATTTTGTGTCAATCCCTAAACAATACACATTGCTAAAAGATACGTACATAGTGATGTAACTGATGACGTTTTAGCTTTCGTCTGATGACCAATTGTTGCGCTTGTGTCGCGTTATAAGCTTATTAGCGCTTCTGTGTTGTCACTATGGAAGTAGGTCTTCCGTTTACAGGTAAACGGCACCAAACGTTTTTGCGTAAATTGTACCCGCCAAATGAAACAATCTATCACAATAGATGAAACAGTTTGCGTTCACTTAAGATTCATAGAGTAGTAAATAATCATATAAATAACATAGCGTAATTTCAAAAAAAATTAAATGTTATTAGTAAACGATTAGGTAATACTTTAAAATATATTTCTTCTTCTTCAACCTTAACATTGGTTTGAGTGGGTTTCTGCGATTATAGGAAGAATTTCGTGTGATCACCACGATTAGCAAGGTATTGGCGACTGTAGAACCACACGTATCACACGCTGTTATCTGTCGCTGGTTGGGACATTTCACATCTGGCGTATGTCTGGTATACAGTTATCTATAGCCAAATATATATCTTTGTTACATTCCTTGCCTATATTCATTAGTGGACTTGTGATGATGATGATATATAATTCATAGTCCCTTAAGAAACTCGCGGAACAAATTATGTGATGGATTATCTTGATCTGTCACACCACGGATTATATTTACTCGTAGTACATTTTTTCTTTCAATTAATCATCGTATTGAAAGTGCCGCTGTCTAACAAAGAATCTTATAATTTCCTTCTATTTATTTATCCCAACCCAAACAGTCCCTTCTAAAGTTTTGAAATAATATTTTTTTGTTAAATTAATATGCACTACGTGATTTTCAAAGCAAAGTTGTAAAAATGCTAAAGATATTCATAAACCTCCGATACTTTATAAAGATTTGAAATCCAATTTTTGTGTGTAACCTTACAAAAAGATTGTAGTAAATGAAATCTCAAACAAAATTTATATATTTAAAAATTTTATTGAAATTAATATATTTTTCGTGGAATTGCAATGCGCCATGTAATTTTCAAGTCAGAGTTATAAAAATACTAAAACTATTTGTAAACTTTCAATCACTTTAAATAATTTTAGCTTCAATGTTTATTTATAAATTTACAAAAACCTGTAGTAATTCAAATTACAAACAATGTTTGTGAATTTCAATTTTATTTTATTAAAACTGACCACTCTTTGGTAAAATTACAATACCTACGTGTAGGATTACTACATAAAGTTTGTAAAATTATAATTCATCTTAGTAGGTTTCCTCGCATACTTTGGTAAATTACTCGAATTGTATTGTAAAATATATTGCGTAAACCTTTATAATTTTACTTAAATTTTTAACATGTAGTCTATCTTATGCGTGCTCCAACTCGCATCTGCAAACTTTTCGTTTAATACGAAAGTCATATATTTTGAGGAATTAATTGGAGGAATACCTCTGGTAAGATATAAAAGAAGTTATCGACTTTCAGCTTTGAAATTTTGAACGACGGTATTGATGATGATAACACTTCAGTAACAGTTTTTTAAATCGACTTTGATGAATGGTCGCTCAAGCTTTTTTTTTAAATACTACATACTACATTACTAGTAATGCTGTTAAACATTACTAATATTCCCTTTAACCACTTCTGGTAAGCTTAAAATGCTTGTGTTAGAAGTGGTTCACGACAGTAGTCGAATGGCGGATTCGAACCCACGACCTTTCGAGTTCGCGGTCCGCGCCCTGCTATTAGGCTACGGACGTTTCAAGTTCTTGTTAATAGGTCAAATAGATTATGCACGCATCTATATGCACGCTTCCATATCCAACAAGGTATTAGTTACTTTGAAGCTAATTCCATGCATTCTCAATCATATGCGACATAACATTGTAATGAACATAATTTTAAATGCTTACTAAATATCATATGTAAACATTTTTATTAACGCGTCGGCATTTGATGCAAAGATGGGAGTGCATCTGGGCGTAGTTTCGTGACGTGGGTACAATTATTTTTTTTATAGAAGAGGGGGCAAACGACCATGCGGCTCACCTGATGGTAAGTGACTACCGCCGCCCATGAACAACCGCAACACCAGGGGAATTGCAGATGCGTTGAATGCCTTTTAGAAAGGTGTAAGCTCTTTTCTTGAAGGTCCCTAAGTCGCTTTGCTTGCTTTGTTTTGCTTTGCTTGCTTTCTTAAAAAACGTTACCCCCACACTAGGATTTTCTCCTGTATCAGGGAGGCAGTTTACAAACACAAATTGCACAAGGTAAAACATCCAGACCCGGAACAATTATTTGTAGGCCATACAAATACATGTTCCGTGCGGAATTCGAACGCGCCACCAGCAGGGAGTAGGAGTAGTTGTATCTTCTAAACAATGTTATAAATTATTTAAATTATACATAAATCTATACATAAATGTAAAATAGTTTAAAAATCGGGCTAAATTAGTGATAACTATGGCAAATATTCCATTAGCTATCTCGGGAGAGGCTTATATTCATTAGTGGACCTTTGATAGGCTACTGTAACTGAACAATTAATTTAAATTAATGTTTTTTTCTTGAACGAGCACACAGTCCACCCGATGGTAAGTGGTTGCTGTGGCCCACAGACATCTTCATCTATCCTGAATTACGAATCAAAATTTTTTAACAGTGGTAGAGCCACGCGGCAGCTTTTGCTGTCGCACGGATGGGCCGGCTCGAACCGGGGTGGTACCACGACCTCACAGAATACCAGCGTGAAGTAGAGGTTTACCTCTGCGTTTCGCTTGGTGAGTGCAGGTGGCCGGAGGCCCTTTTTTCTGGCAATGAGGCATTCCATCTTAGTCCTCACGGGTGACAACGCATCTACATTTTGATTTGTAATAGAGGATAGATGTAGATGTCTATGGGCCGCTGCAACCACTTACCATCAGGTGGACTGTGTGCTCGTTTGTCACCCTTATCCTATAAAAAAAAGGAATAATTATAGCATTATATATCCCATAATGCTGTTGTGTTCCAAATAGTGAGTGAAGAAAATCAAGGCCCATAATAGACCAGTAATAGCCATTTATCTTGGGACTCGGGGGTGAGGACACAACTACATTTTGATTCTTATTCAAGGATAAGTCAGGTCAAAAAAATAAAATGCATGGAACGAAATATCAAAGGTCAACCAAGTCAACAACATAATACTCTTTATTGTACATCCAGAAAAGATTATAAAAAAAAAAACAAATATTGAGGGAAAAACAAAAGGCGGTATTATTGCTACGTAGAAATCTCTTCCAGACAGCCCAGAAGAAGAATAAAAAAATAAAAAAAAATAAGTAAAACAATAATTTTTACAATCAACCAAAATTAAAGGAAAATTTCATGCCTATACGAAAACAATTGATTTTTGTTTAGTTTAAATATTGTCTCGGCTTAAATTCGTAGACGGTCAACATTGCAACAATAGTAATAAATCAAATAAACAATATATTTTTTACTGTTTAAAAATTTATTGTATGAAGACAACGTTACGTTCAGTGCGTACGATACGGTCGTTTATTTTTGTTTCTTAATAATAAAATTATAACGTAAGAAGATACGGCCTTTTACAGTGCATGTTGCGATATAATACAATCATCATTTAAAGTGGGATGTAATAAACTGAGGTCAGAGCCTCCTCGCAGTTTTAGAAATTAAAATTTGAATGCAGATAGATAAAATATCTCAGGGAAATAAAAAAATATCCGACGACGTAATTGGGTGCCATTTTAATGTTATTGCGTAAACGTGAAGCCTTTCTTCGTAATCTTAGTTAATAATGATGTGTAAAAAAGTGATATTTAAAATGATAATGCAACTATTAAAATTAATTATCAAATTTCATATTTTACAGCCTTCCACATAATTGTGGAGTCAGTTGTAATTAGCTGACAATAGATTATCATTGTCCAACGTACACAGGAAACATTATTCTTCACCATTATTATATATTGTACTGTCTAATGGACAGGAAGAGTCACTCTGATATTATGTAAAAATAAAAAATAAATACCTTAAAGAATATTCCTAAGTAGTACCGCTTCTCGCCAGTCTTCAGCAATGGCATCGTCCACCGCGTAACGCCGAGTTCATCGTCATTGTTGCAACTGGAGCATTCTGAAACATTATGTAAAATTTATTGAACAATGAAACAGTGATATTATTTTCTTTTAAAAATAAAATAGCTTTTTGCTGAGTTCACATGGAGGATCTCAATTCGACTGTATTTTTGTATAATTATTTCTTATATACAACATTAAAAACAAACAAAAAAACTAAAACTAGCAACATAATTATCATACATTCCTACTCCCCGTGGTATCGTGCTGGGAGTAGGATATTTTTTTTTTCTTATATTGACACGAATACTAGACATTCAATTAAATAAATTTAAAGCTGAAGGTAGCTCGTGCTTATCGGGAAATAATCCGTAAATTTGGTTTTATTCACTATATTTTTGTATCCTGTGTATGTATGCGTTATTTTCGACAATCGTGTGCCGGTTTTAATTAATATTTTTTTATGAAAGCAAACAGCCCCTAGGGTTTGATTGGAACTAATCGCGTTTAATTTAAACTTTTTATAATTCCCGTTTCATTAAAAAATTAAAATTCAACGCAATGAAATTCGTAAAATTAAATTTATACTTACAGTGTGTAGTATTCGCGTAAATTGATATCATTATGAAAAAATATGCGATGATTTTTTTTGATGTAACAACTATTTGGACGACATTCTATTTAGTACCTTGAGCTTGTGATATTGCTTGGTCCACTCACTTAATTATTAGTTTCAGTTATCATATTACCAGCTTCTGAAGACGTTGCAAAGACCTAGGGTATCGAAGAATAGAAGCCCAGACTAAGAAGCTAGTAATAATGTAAATTTATTTATATATATATATATATATATATATATATATATATATATATATTTTATTTTTTTAAATGATATTTTATGAAAAGGGAATGAAAGTGAACGCAAGCAAGACGAAGGTTATGGTTTTTGAAAGAGAAGAAAGGAAAACGATATGTGAAATAAGAATAGAATGGAGTTGGTCGAGCAAGTAGTTGAGTTTGTATATTTGGGATGTGTATTTAGCAGGGATGGTAAACATGATAAGGATATAGAACGACGAGTGAATGCAGGAAATAGAGTGAATGGGGCTCTACACCCTATTGTGAGAAGTCAGAATGTGTCCAAAAAAGTGTGGCAATTCACAATGCTGTGTTAGTCCCTACTTTAATGTATGATAGTGAAAGTTGGGTGTGGCAGAAGAAGCACGAGAGTAGAATAAATGCAGTAGAAATGCGGTCATTAAGGAGTATGTTAGGGATGAATCTGAATGACAGAGTGAGAAATTGTGTGATAAGAGAAGAGTGTGGTTTGCAAGATGATGTTGTGACCAGGATTAAGAAAGGAATGCTTCTGTGGTTTGGCCATATGGAAAGAATGAATGAGGAAAGAGTGACAAAGCAAATTTATGTTGCAGAGGTGAAAGGCAAAGTCGGCAAGGGCCGCCCTAGGCGAAAGTTTATCGACCAAATTCGCTATATTGAAAATGGGCCAAATCAAGAGTACCTTTAACCGACGAGCGTGTATGCGTAGGTATATGGATGTGGAGGAAGCGAGGGAGGCGTGTCAGGATCGTGCCAAATGGAAGTCCATAGTCTCTGCCTACTCCTCTGGGTGACAGGCGTGAGTGTTTTTATATACTATCCTGTTTAGTTTCTTGAAGTTATTAGGTATGTACCTCCCTATTAATTATTTTAAGGCCTATGTTCAGCAGTGGCCTTGTGATGGCCTGTAATGATGATGATAATGATGATAAAATATAACATACGGAAATATATAATAAAATTGACTTGAGATATGAGGTCAAATTACGTCGTAAAAGTAGATGCCATTTATAAAGCCTTGAATTTTTTTCAGCTTGTTCAAACAAACAAAAATAAAGGTTTAAGCTAAATAGATTGTTTATTTCAATTTGTCTCGTCGTTTAATGAATAAATTATGTTACATTAAGTGGCAAATCAAATTACTTTTATTTTGTTTCCTGAAGAAATAAACCTTCCGTACACAATGTAAGCATTAAACAGATTTATTCAACGTTTCAAATATTTTATGACGTTTCTGTTTAGGTTTATTGAACGCCATTACATCCAGGTTATTAGACACAAGGTTATATTAAAAATTCATTCTGCCTATCGCCATTAAATAAATCATGTTACTCCGGCTCTTAAAAGGCAGATCTGATAGGTGAAGTAATTAGCTATATTGATAGTAACCCGCGCCGACTTCGCCTAGGTGTGTAGTGTTATTTAGATTTACGATAACCATCAAATAATTTTATCAATTTTTCGATTTACAAAAAATATATTCAAGTTTTTCCAACAAAATATAGTGTAGATCACTCCTGGTTTTGCTCTCTATCTGTTCGGGAAGTTTCATTACAATCAGTTCAGCCATTCCAAAAATTAGCCCAGACAGACAGACAGTCAGACAAGTATATTAAAAAAAAAGTTAAAGTAACAGCCTATATACGTTCCACTGCTGGGCACAGCCCTCCTCTCATTTCTGAGAAGGTGTTAGGGCAAAGTGTTGACAAACTTCACATGTCTTCGAAATATTTGTTTTACTTATTTTTCTTACATTAAGGTTTGCTCAATAATAATAAAAATGGCATCCACATAATCCTCTCAACTGAATATTTTTATAGATTAAGACAGACACTTCAATTATTTTTATTATATTGCTTGTGTTTATTGTTTATATTTACGTTTGAAAATGTGGCCGAACCCAACAAA
This sequence comes from Parnassius glacialis, assembly GCA_033319125.1. Taxonomy (NCBI): domain Eukaryota; kingdom Metazoa; phylum Arthropoda; class Insecta; order Lepidoptera; family Papilionidae; genus Parnassius; species Parnassius glacialis. The sequence continues at coordinate 32,389,477 of JAVANC010000018.1, forward strand.
AATGTTAATCTTAGTAACGCCTTCAACGAATGACGCAATGCATAAAATTTGGCTTCTAAATCAAACATAATTTAGAGAAGGTGGTAACACTTATTGAAATAACTGGTAATGTAAGTTGTAATGGAGTAACAGTGAGAGATATTGTCAACGTATTGGACAATTTCGGAACGTAATTCACTTTATTTAAAACGTTATTATCATCATCATCATCATCATTGTAGCCCATGACAAGTACACTAATAAACACAGGCCTCCACCTACATCTGCATCCATCGATTTCTTGCATCTCTTACCAAGTCGTCACTCCATCTAGTGGGGAGTCGCTCTACTACTGATACGAGGCTTCCATTCAAGAACCTTTCTTCCCTTTTTAGAATAGAAGAATAATTTGGTTATCCGTTCTTCGAGCCATATGCCTGACCAATTGCTACTTCAGTTTAATGAACCGTAGGGTTATTTCTATCCGGTTGCTCTGGTTCTACTACGGATATCCTTATAACGAGGTCTATCACGCAGAGAAACTCCGAGCGTTACTCACTCCATAGCTCGCATTTGAATCTGACATAGTCTATTTTATTTATTGTGAATATAATAAGAACAAATATATCATATACACGAATATATGCTATAGTAGCATAAGTAGTTGAAAAAAATGTTGAAAATTTCTAACACATCGCCGACAAATGACTTTATAATTATGGCGTTCAGTGTTACATCAACGGTTTGCGTGTCATTCTTATCTGTCATACCAATACAGGTGTACTTGTGACATAATGGTAGCTATGATATATTATTTGGGATATTATTGTCTTGCAGTAACGAAATATTAAAGCAAGTAATATATATCCCCGAAACCGACGTGACCCAGACAAACTTGTCCTAGATGTTTCTAGGCTCGTTAAATAAAAATTGCCAAAATACGTGTTTGTAAATATATAATAAACTAGCTAAGGAATTTAAATTATTAACCGAAAGATTATATAAGAAACATTTGTATAATTGGTTAAAAACTGATTTCGTTTATGACTGAAACGATTTCGAAGATAGTAATTAATTAATGTAGTCATATTAACAGGTAAAAATTATAATTTGCATGCTATATATTGTTAGCGAAACAAGATTGCGCTGTATAAATTGTAACATCTTAAACCGTGATTGTTGCAAATACAGATTTATGAAGGATAAAGGTTATAACGCCAATGTTACGTACTTGACTAGAAGATTCTATGGGTTAAGGAAAACAAAACAGAAAATTGTTTTCGCAATAACAATTTCTGTCAGGGATTTTCCGAATCAATTAATATAGGTCAAACATTAGGAAAGAGGCTTCATAAAGGTCAGATATAAAATGTGGTTTCAAAATATTTTTTGCCATTACTCACAACTCACAAGCCGTGATGCCGTAATTTTGAATGATCAATTTAATTTTAATCATTTTAATTTCTGGCAGATGACAGCTGAAGGAACTTTAAATGATACGTGATTCTTTTTTTAATTCAGTCTTAAGTTTTAAAGTTAGGGGCAAGTACTTAATTAATAGGGACAAGTACTTAATTGATTATTATTAGATAATAAGTGTTCGTAATTTTCTCGAAGCTAGAACTGTAATGGTATTTCGTCATTTGCAAATTTCATATTAAGAATTAGTTTTGAAAAGTCTGTTCTAATTGGAAAATAAAAAAGACAAAGATATGATTTAATAATATAAGGAAGTAAAATAATATTTTATATTACTACTAGCTGGCCAGGCAGAACGTCTGCCCTTTCCGACGACCCTTCCTATGAAAAAATCCTTAAATTCGCAATAAAAAAATATTGAAGGTCGCTTATCGGGATAAAAAGTATCCTATCTCTCAAGTTGGATCAAACTGCACACAGTGTGCAAAATTTCATTTAAATCAGTTCAGTAGTTTAAGATTCCATCGCGGACAAACAACGTGACACGTACTTTTTATATATAAAGATATTATAAAGATATAATAATACCGTTACTGCCTACTAAAGTCCACTGCTGAACATACTACACCATAGGTTGACCCATAGGGTGGATATTTGCCATAGTTGCCACGCTTGGCAAGCGGGTTGGCAACCGCAGTTTTTATTCTGCCAAATAAACGACATATTATAACAACTAAAGAGTAGTTATGTGATGACTTGAAAGAGACTTTTTAATTATATGTTGATTTCAAATTATTTATTTAACGTGTCGTTTATTTAAACAAATGCTTTTTTAATTCAACTTTGTAAATATTTTTATGTGTCCAATATTTTGTATATCCCGTCCCGTGGGTGTCGTAAGAGGCGACAAAGGGAAACTGAAACAGGATATGAGCGGCAGCATTTTCCTATTTGTTATAAGGAAAATGCTATGTTAGTAAGTTGTTACTTAAAACAAAAAACTGCAGTTGCCAACCCGCCTGCCAAGCGTGGCAACTATGGCAAAATCCTCCATGTGAGACAATCTATGGTAGAGGCCTATGTTCAGCAGTGGGTGTTTATTCGCTGAAATAGATAGATAGATGCAAAATTTTATCACGGAAGTAATTTAATATATTCATATTATGAAGCGTGACTCAGCTAGTATACTGCTGGAGGTGTCGACAGTGAATATCATCGAATATGAGTCACATGACCTATATAATCCAAATACCATACAATGATGGGTTCGACTTCCTCAAAATGGCGTTTTTTTAATCGATGTCCTTACGAAATCATTTAATCTATACAAATAAATAAAATTGAAGTGTCTGCTTGTAATGTTAAAATAACAGCTTTTTACTAAATGTATATGAAAGTATATACGGTACTAATAACAAAAAACAATTTTTAATATTTTTATTTGTCTGTTTGTCTGTCTTTCTTTTGTTTGTCCCGGCTAATCTCCGAAACGGCTGGACCGATTTTGACGAGACTTTCATTGGCAGATAGCTGATGTTATAAGGAGTAAATTAGGATACTTTTATTTTAGAAAAATGATTAGGGTTCCGCGCAAAAAATTAAAACCCATGAAACCGTAGTAAATTCCACGCGGGCGAAGTCGCGAGGGACAGCTAGTAATATGATATATGAAATCCTGTTCCAGTATTAATAATTTGTTGCTATAATTGTGTGTTGATTTTGTATTTTGGGATCCCTGAGGTCGAACGGGTATGAAAAAGTTTATGTCAACGTATGATGGATTTACATGCTTTTAGATTAATTTTATTTACAAATTTCCAAAAAGGTAGGCTATATCCGAAAATACCCCAAGTTGATAATTCCGCTAAAATTGTTCAAGTTAGTTTTACTAGATAACGGTAAGGTTTGTGCTACACATTAAATGCAAATTGTTGGGTTTCGACTCTGGCTGTTTTTTGATGGTCTCCATATCACTGATAGATCAAAGCCTACTATTGATTTTTAACGTGGAAGTGTTTATACGGACATGGGTAAATTAAGTTGAGTGTTTTACTTGAAGCACTATAATAACCAAGTAGTGTAGTTAAAAGTACCCAAATTTCGACAGTACTCGAAATTTGTCGTCGAGGTTGAAATATCTTTGTAATACTTTAAAATAAACAGGTGAAGAAAAAAACTGACATTGTGCAATGCAAGAAACGATGTAACTAAAATTATTATCTAGCAAAAATATGAGCAAAAGTAAGCATTTTCCCCATTATTTTCTATTTTGATAATAAAAACTTTTATATAGATGGACTGGAAAGAACGGTGTTAACTTCAATGCCGAGTACATCACTCACCTTCGATTTGCCGATGATATAGTCCTTATGGCAGAATCGCTGGATGACCTAAGCACTATGCTCAATGACCTCTATATTGTCTTCCAACGGATAGGTCTTAAGATGAACATGGACAAAACAAAAATCACGTTTAACGTCCATGTCACACCTATGTTGGTAGTTGTTGGGAGCACTAAGTTCGAAGTTGTTGACGAATATATTTACCTGGGACAAATTGTCCGACTAGGTAAGTCCAACTTCGACTTAGAGGTCAATCGACGGATTCAACTCGGCTGGGTAGCATTCGGGAGATTACGAAGCATTTTCTCGTCAGACTATACGTCAAAACTATATTGTACAACCAGTGCGTATTAGAAGTGATGACCTATGGATCTGAAACGTAGTCCTTCACTGCTGGCCGTATGAGGAAGCTCAAAGTCACTCAACAGGCTATGGAGAGGGCAATGCTCGGCGTTTCTTTGGTGATAGACTTAAAAACGAGGATATCCGCAGTAGAACCAGAGTAATAGAAATAGCTCAAAGAATTAGTATGCTGAATTGGCAATGGGTCGGCCATATAGCTCGAAGAACCGACAACCGACGGGGAAGAAAGGTTCTCGAATGGCAGCCTCGTACCGGTAGGCGAAGTGTAGGGCGTCCCCCCACTAGATGGAGTGACGACCTAGTAAGGCATGCAGGAAGTCAATGGATGCAGGAGGCTTGGGACCGTGCTTTGTGGTATTCTTGGGGAGGCCTATGTTCAGCAGTGAAATTGTGAATAGTTGTAATGATGATGACGGTATGCTTTTAACTGGTGTCAATAAATTATTTATTTTGGTGTTAAACCCCTAATTTTGCGTTACTTTTTTTTGAATTTTTTTCAATTTTATTACCCAGCAGGTACCTAGTAGTTAGTTATATATTTGTGTTTTTTTTTAACATTTCTGTTATTCATGTAACAAACACTTGATGACAACTTTCAATTTTTCCGCTCTATTTAAGACAAAGACTATTTATCTTTATTGAAGCCAGTGCTTTCAAAGATTTTTTAAAATCTAATACTCTATGGGTATCTTATATTCAATAACTGACGCCATCTTATATTAATAAAGCAATGCCGCAAAAATGAAATGAATGTTGTCATTTCAGCTTATGTATGGAATTGAACTGGTGTCACAAGCAGGGGAAATATTTATTTTGTGTAGAGTTGTATGCTCATCCTCACGTATGCATGGAAAACTCGCATTATTGGGAGAAAATATTTTTAGCGTAAAATTGGCGAGAGCTTGGCTAGAGTGCGTTGAACAATTTGTAACTTTATGAATATTATTTGACAAAATTTCTGTCGTTCTATTCCTGTTTTTTTTGTCGTCACTTTTTGAATAGAGCCCTACTGCAGCGATGTGAAATTAACTTTAAAAAGAGCAACAAAATATTTTTGAACGAACTTCGCAACTGTGAGAGGAAACACTGTGACACGGTAAATAATATTGGTTTATTATTCGTATACATACACACCTTTATACCTATTATACACACTCGTACGAGTACTGTTTCATTTAGAAAGATAGAAAGTTAAATCACACATAAGCATTATATTTTTATACTAGTAATAGTGACAAATCAATACACAGTCCACTTGATAGTAATAGGTACAGTGACCTGCCTACATTTATTGTCGACTAGCTGTTCCTCGCGACCTCGCCCGCGTGGAATTTACTACGATTTTATGGGTTTTAATTTTTTTGCGCGGAACCCTGATTCTTTTTCTTAAATAAAAGTATCCTAAGTTACTCCTTATAACATCAGCTATCTGCCAGTGAAAGTGCCGTCAAAATCGGTCCAGCCGTTTCGGAGATTACCCGGAACAAACAGACAGACAGACAGACAAAAATTTTAAAAACTGTTTTTTTGTTATTGATACCGTATATACTTTCATATGCATTTAGTAAAATGCAGTTATTTTAACATTACAAACAGACGATTCAACTTTATTTATTTGTATAGATTACAAATCAAAATATAGGTTCGGATCTGTGGAATACGATGGTTTGTTACATTACAAGTACCATGAAAAATCGCAAGATTAGCCTATTGTATAAATATTTTGCTATCAATGAGCCATTAGTCTCTTCCGTCAATTACGCTTAGCACCATTTGAAAAGTTGACTTATTTTTCTTTATACTGATTTACTAAACATATTCCTTGACAGAGGTTCAAAGTCAATACTGGCTATCCGACTTTGCATAAAAGCGACAAATTAAAACATGTAATCCATTATCAATCCATTACAGCCTATAAAAGTCTATTGCTGAACTGCCTTCCCCATAGATTGCCTCATAGGGGGATTTTGCCATAGTTGACACGCTTGGCGAGCGAGTTGTCAACCACAGATTTTTTATTATTTTGAGTTGTGATCAGGAAGATGCTGCTGCCCATCATCTGTTTTTTTTATAAGGTTGACAAACGAGCACACAGTCCACCTGATGGTAAGTGGTTGCTGCGGCCCATAGGCATCTACATCTATCCTCTATTACAAATCAAAATGTAGATGCGTTGTCACCCGTAAGGACTAAGATGGAATGCCTCATTTCCAGTAAAAAGGGCATCCGGCCACCTGCACTCACCAAGCGAAACGCAGAAGTAAACCTCTACTTCACGCTGGTATTCTGTGAGGTCGTGGTACCACCCCGGTTCGAGCCGGCCCATCCGTGCGACAGCAAAAGCTGCCGCTTGGCTCTACCACTGTTATGTTATGTTTCAATTTCCCTCTGTCGCCTCCTACGACATCCACGGGACGATATGGTGTTGTGTATATTCTTACACCGCCACTACACGTCTTGGCAAAGGTTTAATATATGAAAGATATTCCCATAGCACCACGCTGATAGAGAAGTCACTCCAACCGGTGAACTCAGAGCCGATATCCTTACAATTATTAAAAATTACGACATTATTATTTTAAATAAGGAATTTACTAGGTAATAGAACTCTTTTAATGCGTAGGAACCTGGATAGGCACATTCCTTATAACAATTTACGCTGCCAAATAACAGTGCATGCACTGTTGTATTCCGGTTTGACGGTTAGAGAGAGACAGTATAATCACAAGCTATGATGCACTCCATCTAAATCCTTATTTTCCTTCCTCTGCATCCTTTTTTATTTGATGTTGGCTGCCGGTGTCCATGGGCTGCAGTAGTCACTTACCATCACGTGAACTATAAGTTCGTTTGTCACATTTATAAAAAAAAAACATTGAAAAAATATTGCCCAGACAACTGCCAAACACGAAGAAAATTATTGGAATGCAGATATCAGTCAATAGTTGATCGGAAAAGCAGGGAATCTTGCAAAATAGAGGAAATAACGGAAATTAATTTATTTAGTAGTACATTATAGCAATTTGTTTACAATAATAACATATTATAAATTTGGTCTCTCAAAACTCAGCATAGTCATGGTACTGACAAGTACTTCGACGCTGATATTTCATTGGTGCCATAAGAAGCTCTTAGAAAAACTGCAGCGTCCATATGTTCAGCAGTGGACGTCTATACGCTGAAAGAGAAATATCAGACAGTGTTAAAACTCCTTAAATTCGTTACCACAGCAAACGTCTATTATACTCTATTTAAAGCGCCACATACCTTTTCGAGATGACGAAGTTACGAAACGATATTTAGAAGCAAGTGCGTTAGTGCGTTTTGTAAACGACTGTAATTAGTAGCGTATCTTCGCCAAACAAGTTGCCGCCATCTTTATGCCCTTTCCCCATTAACACCGTGACCCTAACTAGCGCTGGTCATATTATAACTAGTTGTTACCTGATTTTGCAATGCTGTTCGACGGTGGCTGGAAATTCACGGTCTTCGTGCCGGCTATCCAACTCATCAAAATTAGAAGAGCGCACATACGTTTGTACATTTTAGTGTTTGTTAACGCAATTTATTCACTTTAATTATAATACTTATTTAGTCGTGACCGAATTCAACTTTTTTATCACTTAATGAATTAGTATATCTCTGTTCTGATTTAATTGATCTGCAAAGTCAGCATCGTATATATAATACACATTGCCTAATGAGGTTGACATAATATACGCAACATATTTATTTTATTTACTTGTAAAGTATACAACACAATAGTTACAGTTCATAACATGTCATTCAGTTTATTGCATGTGTTTTTTTTTTAGAAAAATATCTTCTTATGTGTGCTCGATAAATAAATTAACATAAAATGCACTTCCCGAAACGATAATATTGGTACGAAACTTTTTTATAGTTTTAAAATGTTAAATAAACAGATAAGAATACATATTTATAAATGAGAAAATTTTTGCTGATCGGGTCGGATCAAGTTTTTTTTATAGAATTAGGGCGACAAACGAGCACGAATGGGTCGGTCCGAACGGGGAAGGACCACGCTCTCACAGAATACCAGCGTAAAATAGCAGCTTAACACTGCTGTGTTTCGTATGATGAGTGTAGAGAACCGGAGACCCTTTTTACTGGAAAAGAGGCATTCCATCTTAATCCTCACGGGTGACAACGCATCTGCATTTTGATTCCCAAACGAGGATACATATAAATGTCTATGGGCCACAGCAATCACTTACCATCAGGTGGACTGTGTGCTTGTTTGTCACCCTATCCTATAAAAAAAATGCAATTGTTTGTTTTTAGCAATACAACCTTAAGGCTAGAAATATTTTTTTTTTTGATACCCTTATTCTACTAAAGAAAATCATTAACTACCCTTATTCTGTTTAAAAAAAACTCACTGTTGAACTCTCTCTTTTATTTTTGTGTTCAATTCTTAGTTAAGGAAAATTTTAATTGCATTACCTTCGAAAACCAAGCATTCTACAAATTCTACACACTTTTGAATATTTTTAAGTATGCTTAGTTGTAAAGTGTTTAATATTAAGCAACTATCTATTCAACCAACTTCAAAAAAGTAGGAGGTTCTCAATTCGACTGTATATTTTATGTGTGTTATCTCAGAACTTTTTTCCAGGTGAACTGATTTTGATGATTCTTTTATATTTGAAAGCTGGTGCTTCCCCTGTGGTCCTATATTAATTTGATCAAGATCTGACCAGCAGCTTATGAGTTACTAATGTTATGATTTATTAAGTATATTTTGAGTTTTTAATTGACTTTGATTACATTGATGATGTTCTCATTTTATTTATGTTCAAGTCTGTTGTACAAATTTTTTTTACCATTTGTTTGAGTATCCTTTGCATACTGTAATATCTAGGAACAGATACTTGCAATAAGTATACCTTTTTAAAAGTTTATAACTACCAACTAGTAATAAAATAAGCAGAAATTATTAAATAAACGATTCACGGGTGTGACTTATGCCTCCGATCACTTCACTTGAATATAAAATTTTATTGCAAATAAATAACCAGATTAAAACGAAATGAAAGGAGCGCAATCCGTTATTTCCTTGATCTCAGTTACGCTAAGGCGTTGATTGGTAAAAAGGTACGATGTTGAATTTCGCGATATCGCGCTCGAAAAATGGAGTCCATTCTTTTAACAAAAAAATTCAAGGTCTTGCAGTTCTTTAGTTACAATATTTTTGATAATCAAAACAAACATTTTGAAACGATAAACAATCATAAAATCAGGAAAGGAAAATAAAATATTATAGCGTCTAATACAGCCTAAATACGGCCCACAGTTGGGCACAGACCTCCCCTCATTTCCGAGAGATTTCGCGAGCGATTAGATCATCCGCACTGCTCCAGTACACGTTGCGGACTTCACAACTTCACATGTTTTCGAGATATTTTATTTCCTCAGAAATTTAACTTTCCTTACGATATCTTCCTTTACCGCCGAGCACTTGATAAATTAGAACTTAAAATTGCAATTAACCATTTCATTTATGCCGGCGGGAATCGAAGCCGAGCTCCTCGAGTCCTGCGAAACATCTGGCAGGCGCTTATACCGTTATATTTGAATATTTTTTTTATAGGATAAGGGTGACAAACGAACACACAGTCCACCTGATGGTAAGTGGTTGCTGCGGCCCATAGACATCTACATCTATCCTCTATTACAATTCAAAATGTAGATGCGTTGTCACCCGTGAGGACTAAGATGGAATGCCTCATTTCCAGTAAAAAGGGCCTCCGGCCACCTGCACTCACCAAGCGAAACGCAGAGGTAAACCTCTACTTCACGCTGGTTTTCTGTGAGGTCGTGGTACCACCCCGGTTAGAGCCGGCCCATCCGTGCGACAGCAAAAGCTGCTGCGTGGCTCTACCACTGTTAAAAATGGGCTTATTTATCAGCTTCAAGCAGCGGATTAACATACATTAAAGGTATTTATGAACTGGTTTTTAAATTTTATTGCACGTTTAGAATAATTAAAAATAAAATAATATTTTTTATTAACCGCTCAGACCAACCGCTTCCGTACTATTTTGTTACCGCTTATTAAGTTGTGGCATTATTATGCACAATTAAAAACATTCGTCATAATATGAACATTGTTAACGGAGGAAGGTACGACTGCATATTCAGTGGCTGTGTCACTGTTTCTCTATTCACAACTATACAAAGCATTGTCTAAAAGTTTCAAACATTATATAAAGTTGTTTGATCTATTAGATCTACCATTATATATGGCTATTTTTTAAAGTGTAGCCAAATTTAAAACTTAAAAAATTTTAAACTTAACTTCAAATATATAAATATATACCGTTATTGCAGTTTTCGAAAATAAAAGTAAATAAGGCTTCTATTTTTACTTGAAATTATCTCGAATTGAATGTGATTTATGTGGAACCACGTTTTTGCCTACCTATAGACCCTTACGAATGTGTGCGTGCACAGTAAAATCAGATTTTTATACGTGGTAGAGCCATGCTGCAGCTAAGTTATGGTTGTAGCACGAATAGGTCGGCTCGAACGGGGAAGAGCCACGCTCTCACAGAATACTAGTGTAAAATAGCAGCTTAACGCTGCTGTGTTTCATATGGTGAGTATAGAGAACCGAAGTCCATTTTTATTGGAAATCAGGCATTCCATCTTAGTCCTCAGACGTGACGAAGTATCTATGGCCTCCTCAATTTGAACTTGCTTGTAGGTGTCTATGGGCTTCTCTTACTATCAAGGAACTAGAAGTTCGTTTGTCATTTCAATTTTATAAAAAAAAAACAAGTGATATAATATTTTTACAAGGTAGGGCAATACTGCCGCTGAATTATGCCATGGTAGAGCCACGCTGCAGTTTATATTAAATGTGTATAAAAATGTCCTAATTCACAGTGGACGATTTTCATATGTAATTTATAATTAAAATCTTAGCAAAGAGTTGATCGTAAGCAAAAATAATGCAAGTCCTTATAGAAATAAAAGTAGAGTCGTGGTAACTCAGAAACAAAGTGCTAGCTGTAAATTTTACAGTACGCAAGCAACCTGGGTTGTTGGCCACAATTAAACTATTAATTTTAATTTTTTTATAGCACAAGGGTGATAAACGAGCACACAGTCCACCTGATGGTAAGTGGTTGCTGTGGCCCATAGACATCTACACCTATCTTCGTTTGCTAATTAAAATGCAGATGCGTTGTCAGCCATGAGAACTAATATAGAATTCCTCTTTTCCAGTAAAAAGAGTCTCCGGTTCTCTACATTCACCATACGAAACACTGCAGCATTAAGCTGCTATTTTACGCAGGTATTCTGTGAGAGCGTGGTCCATCCCCGATCGAGCCGACGCATTCGTGCTACAAACACTATTAATATAGCTGCAGTACTGGCTCTACCACGAAAAAAAATTAAGTGCTGATTTACCACGTACTAGAAAATGAAGGAAAATATCGTGAGGAAATCTGCCGTTCCGTTACATTACAACCTATTAAAGTCCACTGCTGAACATAGACTTCTCCCATAGATTATCTCATAGGCCGGATATTTGACACAGTTGGAACCACGCTTGGAAAGCGGGTTGGCAATTGTTTTTTAAGTCTTTATTAGGAAAACGCTGCTGCCCATCTCCTGATTTGTTTCCCTCTGACGATACCCACGCGATAATATGCGATAGTGGATATTCTTACACTGCCACTACATGGTAAGAGGGAAAATTAAAAAAAATATTTTGAAGTCCACCAAAACGCATTGCGGAATAGGAGGAAGCCTGTGCCCAGAAATGGGACGTACTCGTATATAGACTGTAACTACGTGTACGCTTTTATTTTTATAGAAGTAAAACGTTTAGCTATGCAATCTGTAAATCAGGATTTCTTAAATGCGATTGCGACATCTCGCGTATTTGGTTTACTAGATCAGACATAATCTTACATGGGTCTCGGAATGCAAGAGTCGGCATGTTACTACTTGCTTATCGAATATCAGCAGTGCACGCAATCATTCGCAACATTCCGCTAAACTACGTCATTACTGTTTATGCCAAAAAGGCTTAAGGGAATTCAAATACTATTTAATTACAATTTTTTTACCAGTGGATGGGGATCCATCTGTATCGGCACCAACTATAAAGGCAACATTAAACCTCAAGCTAGTGTAATCTGTGTGTTAAACTTTGCATTTAAGGTTTAATCATTGTAAGTTCGATTTTTTTTACTTATAAAAAACCACTCAAAGAACAAAGCTAGGTTTCTCAAAGTAAAGTAAAAAAAAACTAAAGCAATGAAAAGTAAGGTAAAGTAAAATAAAGTGCAAAGGCTTCCTCATTCTCATTCTCTCATTTCAAAAAGGGTTTTAAATTAATTTGTCAGCCACGCTGTTGCATTTCGTATTGGCAGTCTTCACATGTTATCGAAGCCATTTTATTTCTCACCCACATGCAGGATTTTTTCACAATTCTTTCCTTCAAACCCGAGAAAGTGACAAACCGCAACTACAAAATATCAAGTTATAGAGTGCGCATATTATAATAATACATTAATATTATGAGTTAATCAATCCGTGACCACATTGTATCCATCAATGCAACGAAATGGAATGATGCATAAAATAGTAAGAAGGAACGTCCTAGACACATTAGACTTTCTACAGGACTGTTTTATTTGGCCACCTTATTCGTTAGCGGTAATTCGTTAATACACCCAAATACCCAAACGCTACTAAATTTTAAGACGCCGTTAAGTCTCGTGCTATCTCTATCACTTTAAGCCAAAGTATGTGTGACACCATGAAACTGTTTTTTTTTTAAATTGGAAAGCGTATGAGTATTTGGCCAATAATCTATTAACAATTTAAATATTTCTTTCTAATTATATACGAAAAGTAATGTTGGTAGTTCTTAAACACAAGTTTTTTTTAAATAAGAGTGACAAAGTGACACAATCTACCTGACGATAAGTGAATTCTGTGGAGCGCAGACCTTTATCCTTTATTGATCATCTACATTCAGATATTTTGTTACCCGTGGGAACTAATTTGGATTACGCGTTACCAGTAAAAAGGGCCTCCGGTTGTCTATACTCACCGTACGAAACAGGAGTATTAAGCTGCTATTTTCTCTGGTATTCTGTGACAACGAAAAATAGCAGCTTAATACTTCCTTACTTAGCTAATCCTTTCCTGGTCGAGTCGAACCATTTTTGCTGCAACCATAATATAATGTAGCATAATGCAGCGTGGCTCTACCAAGTTGAGAAAAAAATATTTTAAGTGTGTACGTAGTTATGAACTTTAATGAATTTTTGAAATTCTATGAGTATGCAATCTGTCATATGTTTTTCCTTAAACGGCGAGGATTTCCGGCTTGTAGTGCTCCCTTCTCCGCTGCATGCTTGTTGGTCCAGCATGAAGTGAGCGGGCGACATAAGGTGTACAAAAGTGACTTATTTTTGAAACGATTTGCTTATTATTAAGAAATACTTGATTTGAATAAAAAAGGTAACCGATTAAGAATATAATTCAATGTTTTATCGCTTTGTAAAATATCCATATAAAGTATTTAAAAAATTCATTCGATTAAGAATTTTATATAGTATTTCATGTATGCGCTTATTACTAGAAATATTATATAAGGCTAAATTAATTGTATTCACTATAAAAGACAGCTTTATAGATATTCAAATATGCGTGTTTATTTTAAACAATAAAAGGAATGTTACTTTATAACTTACTTAAACAAAAAGTTTATATTGACCTGTTACTGATAATATCCAAGTTCAAAATAATTGATTATTTGAAAAACAGATTAATACCGATCGAGTGCAAAACCAGTTCGGCGACGATTAAATTTCTTAAGATATTGGCTTTCTGCGCTTGACGTAGTTTAGAAAACAGACGCACGTATATCTAGCACGTTATATAATTTTAAAGTTATATAAAATACTGACTGGTTTCTAACCTATTAATTAAGAAAAGCTTCAGGGACTGATTTAATAGTAAAATATTAAAGGCTTTTTAATTATTGCTGCCGCTGATTATATTATATTAATTACTTTTAAAAATATTTTAATAGTAATTAATAATAATAGTGCAGTTGATATAATGCCATGGTAGCTCAGGGGGTTAGCGCCCACTGTAAATTTCACAGTACGCGATCAACCCGGGTTCGATCCCCGCCAGCACCAATTAAATAGCTAATTGCAATTTTAAGTGCCGATTTACCATGTGCACGGCGTTGAAGGAAAATATCGTGAGGAAACCTGCATGACTAAGAAATAAAAAAATGGGAGGCCTGTGCCCAGCAGTGGGACGTATATAGGCTGTAACTTTAACTGTAAAAAAAAACTCAAGGGATTGACCAAACAATGATATGAACTTTACAATACAACCTGTTTATCACTGTACAATTTATATTTACAAATAATATTATTCCAGTCTGTTCAAAATCTTTTTACCACATAACATTTAGCTACATACCTGTCACACTTTATCGCAACGTGAGAAATTTTTATTTTAGCAACATTAAAAAGTTTTAAGTATCAATAATTAATTATTCATAACAGTACATACAATATTATTATTTTAATAGATAAACACTATTAATAGGGGATAATTTTTAATTATAAAGTTTTATTTATTGTTATTCGTATCGGAAAACGATAGACTAGATCTAATTAAGCCTTTATCCTTGCAACGCAGCCACCTCGATGCTCATATTACATTGTGGTGGTGACATTATATTGACGGTAAGTTTGATGTCTTTATTTTGTTGCATAAGAGTTATAATAATAAAATTATTATATGTGTAACTATTGTATGAGTATATTATAACATTATAATATATATTTATATATAAAAAAGACGTGTCACGTTGTTTGTCCGCGATGAACTCCTAAACTATTGAACTGATTTAAATGAAATTTTGCACACTCTGTGCAGTTTGATCCAACTTGTGAGATAGGATAGTTTTTATCCCGTTAAGTGACCATCAATATCTTTTGTTTGCAATTTAAGGTTTTCTTTTATTAGACAAAGGGTCGTCGGAAAGAGCAGAACAACGTCTGCCTGGTCAGCTAGTATATATAAAATAAGCTTCTAATAAACATAGGAATTACTTTGGATATTTTATAACTTCACGTAGTAACCGAAGAATAGAACGATATTACTGTCACTTGAACGTCAAGATCACAAAAAATGTAGCCAAAGTATAATTATTAAAAAGGGATTAATTTAATATAATTTATGTATATTTTTATTTTAAAATTGATTATATATAGCGCAAACAAATTTCTTTTTAATAAAAAAAATTATTTATAGCAACATTAAGTCAACCTCATTAGTCACTAACCGAAGAAACACAAACACAAAAAAATTGTTCTTTTAACGCGCGTACGCAATTTGAAGCGCACGATCGCCTCCGTCGTGGCGGTTCTACTAAGGCACTGTAGTGATAAAATAAGCAAAGCTTTTATCTAACCTTCGAATTGAAAGCCACATTCTTGCGGTCAGCGTGGTCATAACGAATGAAGATGGCGCAAACGCCGCTCAATCGCAACATTTAATTTGAATTCGACCTGCACAAGGTTTTTTAATATGTCAAATAGCAAATCCACGCAAATAGTACGAAAATATAAGCTTATTCAATAACTGCATCGTTTCACATGTAACAGATATGACTTTTATTTTTATTAATATGAGTTCTACTCACATGAAAACTTAAACAAAGAAAAAATCATTATTTGTAAAGCGAGCACTTTACAAATCGAGAAGAAGCATGGTGTTCTGGGTTGAATTGGGTCAATATCAGTTATTGAATTTTTCCGTCAGACATTCTCAGTAACAGGTTGGAGTCAGGAAATTGGTGGTGTTTCATTGTTGTGCCTCGAAAATCATGTAATGCCGCTTGTCCTGCGCCATGATCCGTGGCATAAGATAATTAAGAGTGAGGGAATAGAGAATGCATTCGTGCTTTCACACGCACTTGTGCACTATTACCCTGTCCTGCGCAGGTAGCTAGTCTCTGTTGAGACTGGCCGCCGTGACCGAAATTCGGTCTTGAGAATTTTTATTACTATGTCAGTGCTTAGTTAACAAATATCTAGTGCTGTAACGATATAATAGTAGAAGTAAGCAATAGCCTAAATATTAAGTCCCACTCCTGGGGACAACCTCTTACTTGCGAAAGAGTTTTCGGAACAAGAAGAGGGATGTGTTGCACTAAATAGTTTACTTAACACTTTTGTCAGATGCTAGATCAAACTTGGCTTGCCCGTATAGTCTGTTATTAATATAGAATAATGGTGACAAGTAAACATACAGCCCACCTGATAGTAAGTAAATGCCCATAGACATCTTATCCGACACTATTCCAATGATAACCCGAACGTTAGTCTGAGCGAGATAAGAATAGATCTACAGCACCTTAAAAACGGGAAGGCCCCAGGTGAGGATGAAATTACAGCGGAACTTCTGAAAGCGGGTGGAAAACCGGTACTTGAAATCCTTCAGAAGCTCTTTAATTCCGTCCTCCATAGTGGGACTACTCCAGAGAAATTGAACAAAAGTGCAGTTGTCTTGTTCTTCTTTCTATTCTATTCTATTCTATTCTTCAAGAAAAGCGACAACGCTCTCTTGAACAACTACAGACAGATTTGCCTTCTGAACCGCGTTTACGTGCTGTTTTCGAGAGTCATTACGATCGTCTCGCACGCAGGCTCTACGACTTCCAGCCTACCAAACAACCCGGTTTTCAAAGAGGCTTTAGTATCATAGACCACATACACACCCTTCGACAAATTGTACAAAAGATAGAAGAGTACATTCTGTCACTTTGTCTTGCGTACGAGTATGTGGACTATGAGAAAGCCTTTGATTCTGTCGAAATTTGGGAGATGCTACATCTTTTTGTCAGGTGCCTCAAAACTTGAAAACGAGATTGTACAACCAGTGCGTGTTGTCAGTGATGACTTATGGATCTGAGACGTGGTCCTTTACTGCTGGCCGTATGAGGACGCTCAAGGTCGCTCAGCGAGCTATAGAAAGGGCTATGTTCGGGGTTTCTCTGTGTGATAAACTTAGAAATGAGGATATCCGCAGTAGAACCATACTAACTGACATAGCCCATCGGATTAATAATCTGAAGTGGTCATATAGAGCGAAGAAATGACAACCGATGGGGAAAAAAGGTTCTCGAGTAGCCTCGTACCGGTAGTCAAAGTGTAGGGCGACTTCCCACTAGATGGAGTGACAATCTGATAAGATATGCAGGAAGTCTCTCGATGTAAAAAGTGTAAAAAAAGTAATTTTTGAGTATCGATATTTCAGAAACTAAGCGAGATATCGAAAACTTTATTCTTAGTTTTCGGCGTATATCGTCGAGATCTATGCAGATCCGCCTTCAAATAGTCGCGCCGTAGGAACCGTAGAAGCCCCAAAACGAGTGAGAAGAGAGGCTTTTCCCAATTTTTGTTATAAAAGTAACTCACCACCTCTTTCACAACGTATGTTTGCCTAATACTATCTTTCTATAGGAAGGAATATTAGTGTTTGGTTCCTACAGGATCGAAGAGAAAATAATGAATGTTCAGGTGGGTCGAAGACTAGAAAAATTATTCATAAAGATCATGATGTGGATCCAAGTGGACGGGGTAGAGCAATTTGAGTTCGATTCGGCATCAATGAAATTGTAAATTGCACTTTAAAATAATGATTAATTGCCTACTTGACGGCGAAGAAAATTATTGTAAGAAAACCTGCACGTCTAAAATTTACAAATGTTTTAAGAACATTTAAAGTCCTTATGAAACAAGAAAAAACACGCGCGAACACAACACACACGTAGCGAAGTGGACACTTTCTTGTCCAGTGGGACGTATGTGGTGTTACTGTAAATTTGTTAACAGAAAAATTATTTACTATCATCATTATTGCAGCTAAATTAATATTGAAAAAGACCTGTCTGAAATATGACAAAACGCAGTTCTTTGAACCAAATGCATCTTTCAACGTCCTGCGTAATTTTCCAGATCGTCACTCCCTTTAGTGAAGATACGGTATAGATAGCGCTTGCAGGTACGAGATTTCCAATCGAATATCTTTTCCGCATCGGTTATGAGTACTACGTTCTTTAATAATATAGCTACATACCTATTATATAAATTTTTTAAATATAAGTATTGTTTTATTTACATATTTTGTAGTCAACGTATCGTAATAATATGAACAATCGTGACTTAAATTCTTATAAAAATACGAGTAATTAACAAGATAAAAGCCAAGTGGTATATTTTTATTACATACCGCAGAGTTAAGGGACGAAAAAATAAATTCGACTACATGACAAAAAAAAAACAAGACGGTCTTCACTAAGAAATTAAATATCTTAACGAGAGCACAATAAAAAAAGTATTATGAAGGGAAGTGCCATTACGTAGCTTGTTCAAAGCAATGTACAATAAAACACTGGTAATGAACTGAAAAGGCCAAGGTTTATCCGCGGCGCCGTGTACCTACACTTACTGCTTTAGTTGCTATTCACTACATAATTAATTAACCAAACCAATTTGATCTCTATGGGAGGTACAAATAAGTCGAAGTTTTATGGCAATAAGTTCTTTAGGTTCGAATAAATAAGTATTTGAGACATTTGCTGTAGAGACAATCGGTCCATGAACTACACTTGCAGTGAAGTTCCTACAGGAAATGCAATCACGACTTATCGTCGCCGCTGAAAACAAAATTATTGTTCTTGTCTCGCTCAAAGGCTAAGTATAGCCATTCAGAAACGCAGCCTCTCTACGTGGTATAGCCATGCTTCAGCTTTATTAGTAGTATAGTTGTAGCACGAATGGGTCGGCTCGACCGGGGAAGGACCACGCTGTCACGGAATACCAACGGGAAATAGCAGCTTAACACTGCTGTGTTTCGTATGGTGAGTTTAGAGAACCGGAGACCCTTTTTACGGGAAAAGAGGCATTCCATCTTAGTCCTCACTGGTGACAACGCATCTACATTTTGATTCCCAAACGAGGATAAATGTAAATGTCTATGGGCCACAGCAACCACTTACCATCAGGTGGACTGTGTGCTCGTTTGTCACCCTATCCTATAAAAAAAGCCAGCGTTGTTGACACTGTATTGCGGAAGGTAGGACTGTATAAAAATTTTAGTTTTTGTATTTAGTTTTTTATTATTACAATAAATATTGTAAATTTTTATGTTATTTAAATTATAATAAATGGATCAATAATCAAGTACTTAAGTAAATTTTAAATAAACTTCATTTAACTCAACATTTTTTATATATATTACGCTCTTATGTTTGTCTGAGATGGATGACCACATTAGCTCATATAAACGAAATAAATGATGAAATAGTCACGGAAGCAAAAATACCTTAGAGGCTGTGGATGAGAAGATGAATATGGCGCTAGTAAAATTTCGTTTAATGAACAAAATAATATTTCAGTTCTGTTTGTTGTTTCTCAAGTCACTTATTATAGGCAGCGGGCGAATTACTTACAAATTAAAACGAATATAAACTGCATTCTTCGTAAATGGATCGTCGTTGAAATATTATAGAAGTATATAATGGCTTTTGTTAAAATCATTCCACATCCTTTGATAATCATAATTAAACAGAAGTGGTTATAAAATTCATAAGCGTTAAATTTTATTGTACTATAAACATACTGTTGAATATTTAATTTTGTGAGCTATGGCACTAAACTGCGGTGAGCAGGACTGTATGATATTTTAATTTATTTTATTATGATAATGGTATGATAAATATTTTGTATTTTATGTTATGTAAAATAAAGTTACAATTGAATTATTAAATTGTACTACATTGTAAATTATTATTAAAACATCTTTTAGTGTGTATTAAATGGTAATAAGTATTAATAATGTTTAAAATTGAGATATGCATGGTTGATTGATTTTTACAAGAAATAGTCTGTATTTATGTTTAGACGACTTATATCATCTTAATGTTCTTAATACATTCGTAATGTGTTTAAAAATTAGGTAAAGTTAAGTGCCTCGGGGAAACGGTGACAAAGTTTATAAACTAAAGATAAAATATACCAATACACCAGATAAAAAGGCTAAAAGGCTTTTAATATAATAATAATAATATATATTTTTAAGAATGAAAGAGGAAAGAGTGACAAAGCAAATTTATGTTGCAGAAGTGAACGACAGGGTCGGGAAGGGACGCCCTAGACGAAAGTTTATCGACCAAATCGGCGATACATTAAAAATGGGCCCGATTAGGAGTACCCTTAACTGACGAGCGTGTATGCGTAGATATATGGATGTGGAGGAAGTGAGAGAGGTGTGTCAGGATCGTGCCAAATGGAAGTCCGTAGTCTCTGCCTACCCCTCTGGGTGACAGGCGTGAGTGTTTATTATTATTATTATTATATATATATTTGGAGTGACGACCTGGTAAGACATGCAGGAAGTCGATGGATGCAGGTGGCTCAGGACCGTGCTTTGTGGCATTCTTTGGGGGAGGCCTATATTCAGCAGTGGACTTGTGAAGGGCTGTAATGATGATATATATATATATATATATATATATATATATATATATATATATATCTTTATATATAAAAAGTACGTGTCACGTTGTTTGTCCGCGATGGACTCCTAAACTACTGAACTGATTTCAATGAAATTTTTGGTCAATGTGCAGTTTGGTCCAACTTAAAAGATAGGATAGCTTACATCTCAATTTATAGTCGCAATACAATATTATTTTATTGAAAATTATTTGTCTATTATTTGACAGTCACAATTATCTGTTAGCTCCAAACGATTCTGTCAGATGACGATATCTGTTGACTGGATTGAGTAAATATTTAATAGATGGCGCTATGTTAAAAATGCAAACGTTTAATATAAGCTACAATTTAGTAGTATAACCTCCACGTGTTGCTGTAAGTATTCAACAGATAGAACCGATTTCAAAAAAATTTTGCAGACTGTGTGCAGTTTGGTCCAACTTGAGAGATAGGATAGTTTTTATCCCGATAAGTGACCCTCAATTTTTTTATTGCTAATTTCAGGAGTTTTTTTTTGGGAAAGCAAATGGTCGTTCGGAAAGGGCAGAACAACGTCTGCCTGGTCAGCTAGTATATATATATATATATATATATATATATATGTATATATATATATATATATATATATATATATATATATATATATATATATATATATATATATATATATATATATATATATACTAGCTGTATTGTAATTGTAGCTTATATATAAGACGTTTGTATTTTTAACATAGCGCCATCTATTAAATATTTACTCAATCCAGTCAACAGATATCGTCATTTGACAGAATCGTTTGAAACTAACAGATAATTGTGACTGTCAAATAATAGACAAATAATTTTCAATAAAATATTATTGTATTGCGACTATAAATTGAGATGTAAGCTATCCTATCTTTTAAGTTGGACCAAATTGCACATTGACCAAAAATTTAATTGAAATCAGTTCAGTAGTTTAGGAGTCCATCGCGGACAAACAACGTGACACGTACTTTTTATATATAAAGATATATATATATATATATATATATATATATATATATATATACATATACATATATATGACGGCACCTGCACCGTTGCAGGTGCGGCGGCGTCAGTCTAGCTAGACAGAATTCTTGTAAAAGTCACGTGTACCGCACACCTGCGGCATTGCACCTGCGGTGCCGCCCGTCCTGCTTGTATAAAACGGACGGAGCGGCCACCGTTAAGGCAGTCTTGGCTCTGACGTGGAACGGTACGCTTGTCGTATTCCGTTACTAGTTTATCCTCGACTCGTTGGATAATTAATTCGTGTAAACGAATTAATTATTATTCCTAACTACAAAATTAGTCTCTGTACTATACTCAATTACCCTTTCTACATCAGAAGTAGGATAAAGTCCCCATTTTTGCCCACATTTAATCTTCGAATAGTATGAGGATTATTACATTTGTGGAAGACTATAATGCATTCCGCAATGATGAATCTGTTTTTATGTTAATTACCGTAATGAAATTTGCTATGCTAATTAAGATATTGTCGTATCATTAAAGTGTAGAGAAAAGATAAAGTGAAATTATTTAAGCCAAATTTTTTTAATTTGTGTGATTTCTATTAAAAGTACCCGCAAGTATTGTCATTATTTCTTGACGTACCTAAATATGTTAACAAATCTCGAAAGAAATGTTGAAGGCTTTCTAATCAAGCTGTTAAGTTTCGTTGTTATTTGATAGTTCACGCGAAACATGATTATCATTTGCTATATTTTGAAGTTCAAAACGTTTAGGGGATGTACCAAAATAAAGGATTAACTTTAACACGCTATGAATTGAAAATAATAAGTGATATTTTTGTGTTCTAATGTGTTGATCAGCGTTTCAGTTTTCTCCGAATATTGTGTCGTCGACAAGATTGGGGTTTGATGTCCGAGGGATTCGTAGAAGTCTCTACAACCATGATCAATGACGAAGATGTTGTGACGGCTAATCGAAAATGGTCAGGTACGGCCGAGCGCTGGTAAGATTGAGCCTACATCGCTACAGTCGGTTACTTATCGGCTGATCTGACGGCAGGGCAATTCAAGCGGCCGCCGAACAAATGGTGCTTTGGCGCTGTAAATGGACGTCTGTGGCTTGGTCGACTTTCGTAGATTTTGCGCAGTTACCTCCTTCCCTTTGAAATATGTTGTGGTATCTGTCTCTACACATAGTTTCCGTTTTTTGCAATGTTTTCAAATGTCATACAGTTGCCGTTTCATAAGAGAATATGTGATGAATTTTGGAAGCTCGGAATTCCATGGTTCGCAATACCTTTATCTCGATTTCTTTTAATTTTGCAAAGCAGTACGACGATTCGCTAGCGTAGTACGGCGCGACGGCTCACTGGCGCGAATGTGGCACAAACGCAGTGGAACGGAAAGCTGGAGTGCGTTTGCCTGGAGGTAGCCATATTGGCGCGTCCATGACTTAAATGGAGTCTCGGATGGACGACCGTTGTAGTATTTAACAAGAGTTAATATCTGTTAGCAGGTGGTGGTAACTGATAGACCGTATGCTGTTCACTGTCAACCGCACGAGAACGTGCGACAGTCGGAGGTAGCCGTGTCTGTGCATCTAGAAAATACTAGAGACGTTGCAACACTCTAGCGAAGTAATTATTCTTGTGCAGGAAAGGAACATGGAGTTGCAGGGAGGCTGGTCTGTGCTGCACTGGGATGTGTCGTGTTGCTGTTGGTTTACATACTTAGGTGATATCATGTCACTACGTCCCTCACGATACACTTTTGTGTGATTCTGACAGGGACATGTTTGCGGTATGGTTGGTCTGTACCTGTTCTATAATGAATTGAAAAAAAGAGAGTAAGAAAAAAAGTGGTTCTTACTATCATTGCAGGGCGTTTGCCGGTCCAATGATATAGCTACAGGGAATAGTGATTCCGGACTAGCAAATAGTACTTGAAAAAAAAAAGAGAGTAAGAAAAAAAAATAGTTCTTACTATCATTGCAGGGCTTTCTGTCGGTCCAATGATATGGCTATAGGGAATAGTGATTCCGGACTAGTGAAAACAGTACTTAAAAAAAAAAGAGAGAAAATAGAAAAAGCTACAGACTAATCATTCCGATCTAGCATAAAGATGATTAAAGTTTTGTAGGGCTTACTGCCGGAACAAAACTGATTGTCGCCCAAATCTGAAGAGTCAATATGGACCGGACCAGACACTGTTTTATCAGGATGATCGAACGATGTTTTCCTTTCTACAGATAAGTAAGATTGTGATGGAGCGCGTGCGAGGACGCACGCATGTCAGCATGGCCGTGACGGCACCTGCACCGTTGCAGGTGCGGCGGCGTCAGTCTAGCTAGACAGAATTCTTGTAAAAGACACGTGTACCGCACACCTGCGGCATTGCACCTGCGGTGCCGCCCGTCCTGCTTGTATAAAACGGACGGAGCGGCCACCGTTAAGGCAGTCTTGGCTCTGACGTGGAACGGTACGCTTGTCGTATTCCGTTACTAGTTTATCCTCGACTCGTTGGATAATTAATTCGTGTAAACGAATTAATTATTATTCCTGTTTACGCAAAAGCGTTGGTGTCAGGCATCGACGTTAGATGGCTCTCGGCTCGGCTGATACGGGATGACGTTCGTGCGTGTTGAACGTCCGAGCTTACTGAACGGTGGGAGTCAAGAGCGAAAAAATTAGATGACTTCAACGCGTCGAAAGAGAAGGCAGTTCGTTTTGTTTGGGAGCTCTTAGATCTAATTTTATGTTAGGCGCGTATAGTAAATATACCACTGGGAATGGTAGCGCGTGTTGAGAGTTTACCCGGGACTTTAGGTTTAACGCAGAATCTGTATAAGTGGATTCGACTGTATTAGTTACTAGTGCGGTAGTTAATATTCTAGAAATAACGGTGACCTTTGACCCGTACGTTCTGTGTTTATTTTCGCGAGTCAATCGTAACAAAGGAAGAAAGTGACTGCGGAAGGCGACCTTAGCTTGGAGAGGAGCTGAGGGCCGAACTGCTGCAGGGGGAACGGTCAAATAAGGTCAATAACACTACCAGCCACACCCAAATACACATCACTGACCTTTACTTTCTAGCACAATACATCCACACGAGACCTGACTGAATCCTGAGGGACCAGTCGCCTTGAATAGAGGTAAGTAAGCTCTGTTCAATAATTGTAACGCTCCCCCCGGATTGTTTAGTGTAATTAGACTTTTAACCCGTGGCGTGAGGACGCCCGACCAGCATCTGCCTGTAGCTTCTTCGTCTATGGGCCGCGAAGGATTCTACTCCTGGGATAGGCAGCTGTTGGCCGTAACATTTGGTAGCAGAGCATGGTTCTGGGATCGATTCCCGGTCGATCCACCGACCATAGTATTTGATAAAAATTAAATAATTTTGGTGGCAGGGAGCGTTGGGTTGATTGGTTTAATTTTGTGTCTACAATCACGTCCGTCCGTAATACGTAAAAATATTTTTTTTTATTATATACGTAATAATAAAATTCCTTTCTTTGTTAGCTTGCTTTGTTGTTTGCGGGTAAATTTAAAAAACCGCGCCCGTTTAGCGCGCAAGCGGGAGATTGCGTCATGTAGGTAGATGGTTATTTTTGCGTAATCGGTTAATTATCGTTGCGGATAGTTGTGGTGTATTACTTATCGAAGGGTCGATTTCCGAGCAAGGCATTTTTTGTTGATGTGTATCTTCGTTATGTATCTTTCGTATTGTAATTTGTATTTGAACTAAAGAGCGGTAATTTGTATTTACGTAATTTGAATTTAACTTGATTTGATCGCACTAGTATTTGTTATTGTTAATTTGATTTGCCTTTTCTTTTGTACTAACTTGTGTTTGATTTAATAAATAGCGGTTCTTATTTGTGTAATTTCTATTCAACTCGATTTGATAGGAACTGCATTGGTTAGCTGTTAATTTTTTTGTATTTTTTATTTGTTATTTTTGTAATTGTGCTCGAGTGGCGTCGTAATTTGTATTTAGTAGTGATGTCCTCGCCCAAGATGCTAATCCGTTGCCTGCGGACTGAGTTACGCTGGGCCACCAGCGCCCATGCTTTGATAGGTCGACCGGATAGGGTCCATAATTTGATGAAGCAGTTCGAGCAGGCAGATGCTCGAAGGGCTGCAGTGGAGGAGGCTTACGGTGAGCTCGAGGATTCGGATGTGGAAAAGGGAGTCCTGGACTCCTGCTTCGCAGACTACGAGCAGTTCTTGTGGCTCACGGACGAGTTGATCGAGGCTGAAGGCAGGTATGCCGAAGAGGCGCGTGAAGCTCGGACGAGTGGCCTGCCCGAGTCCTTTCGGAAGCAGCCTCAGCCAGAGCTGTTGGGACGACTTCCAACTCTGGACTTGCCAAAGTTCTCCGGGGTCCTTTCCGAGTGGCTGACCTTCGTTGGTCTTTTCGACGGTCTAGTGCACGCCCGGAGTGACTTGACCCCGAGCCAGAAGATGGCGTACCTCCTGGCCTCACTGGAGGGGGAGGCCCTGGGCGTTGTCAGCCATTTGAGATTGTCGGACGACGCCTACCAGACTGCTCGGGACCTCCTAGCCAGAAGATACGCCAACGTCCGGCGAATTGCCGACGAACATGTTAAGCAGCTTCTAAGCCTTCCGCTGCTTAGTGACCGGGCCAGACTACGTCCGGACCTGTTGGATCCAGTCTTGGTGGCCTGTAATACGTTGAGGCGGCTGGATTTACCAGTAGGCGAATGGGCCTTCTTGTTGCTCCACATCGTGCTGTCCCGTCTACCTCTCGACCTTCGAATGCATTTTGAGGAGAGGTACGGCGGGGACGAGGCCTCCTATATTCCGCCCTTCTATGACCTGTTGCGGTTTTTGGAGGAGCAGTGCCGACAGATCGAGCACGCGGCGGGCACCGTCGACGACTTACGAGCCGTGCCCAGAGAGAGGCGAAATCCGCCGGGCAAGTCGTCGTCAACCCCCCCCTGCTCCTATTGTCGAGCATCTGATCACCGGGTAACGTCTTGCCCAAAATTATTAGGTAAGCCGAGTCCGGCTAGGCGAACTATCGCCAAGGAGCGCCGCTGGTGCTACTCCTGTTTGGAAGGGCACCTCCAGCGAGACTGTCCGCACCGGCGGCCCTGTCTGCATTGCCAGGGCAATCATCATGCCGTACTGTGCCTGGGTGCGAACGGCGTCTCCTCTCGGGGCGCTGCCAGGCCCTCGACCCCCACGGGCGGGGGCGCTCCACCAGGCCCTTTGACGGGCGACGCTCGGCGCCCGCCGGCTAGCCACCAGGCCCCTAGGTTTGAAAGGGGTCCCTCCCCCGACCAGTCGGGGGGTAATTCCCCCAGGGGCGGGGGTGTCATCACACCCCCTCAGCGTGCGGAGAGGAACTTCACGGCCACTCATCAGTCCGCTGGACCCTTATCACTCCCGTTAGCTGAGTGGCCGCGACTGGTGTACCACTGTACCCCATTTGATGGAGGTGGCCCTAGCTAGCTGCCACCTTAGCTCCCACCATGGCTGCCTCTACTGAGCCTTAAGCCGTCAACAGTCCACTTGTCAAGCTGTTCTGTTGCCGACGGCCTCAGTGAGGGCGTACAACCCGAGTGGCGACCGTTAGCGGTTGCGCTCTGTTAGTATCGGGTTCACGCGGTGTGGCCTCCACTTGGTGGTGGGAAGATTAGGGCCCCCTGGAGAGTTGAATCACGCTCTCAAGGGGTATTGGATTTGGTTTGGTCGAGCACTTAGTTAAAAATTCTTTAAATTTAAATTAAAATGCTTTTGGGTTTTCCGCGAAATTCATATTGTAGTGGTTATGATTAAAAGAAATGAATTTAAAATACTCCTTTAAATGCTGCTGCATATGTTTTGTAAATACATTTGATCACTGCGTTTGTTGTTGCACGGAAAATTGAGATTAAATTGTGTGCCCTTGTTTAATGCTTGTGATTGTGTTTAATCATTTTGCTTTGTGATAAGGAAGGTTGAAATTAGATAACCCTGTGGTTGCCGAAGGAAATAGGAGTCAATTCTCTTTTGGTTTAGATTTTGTTGGCACTGTCTAAGATATTTATTTGAAATAAGAAATAGGCTGTCTCTTACGTTTATTTTTGTTTACTTTGCCAAGTTGACCTATGTGCATCGGTGATTACTTGTTTTAATTAATTCTGTAATTGAACATTGATGCTTTTGAAAAATTAGTTGAAATATGAGCATAGGATCACCTGCTAGGGACCATCTGTGCGTTTCGGTCAGCTCTCCACAGACGACGTTCATGGGGAATTTGGGGGTGCTCTCTGCACTGAAGCTTGAAGGTCCCTCTGGGCCGCTTCGTGTCGCGTCGCTGTTTGCAGACCTGATCCGGTCGAGTTGCGGAACTAATCATAGGAGCGCAGATAGGTGTTTGAAGGAGGTCGTCTGACTTCTGTCTAGGAATAGGACTTATTTATGTGCTGCGATGACCAGGAAGGGCATCCAGTTCAACTCTCCGGCTAGCCCACGTTGGGGCTGTAATTTTGAGGCGTTGGTCAGGGTTGCAAGATCTGATTGGGTGCGTAGGGTGGCCTAGTTTGGTTGTAGATTCGATCTTGCAACTTGCCGTCGCGACCCTGTCTCGCTGACCGGTTTGCTCGCGGACCTAAATCCTTATGTCCGGGACGGGGGTTTGTTTACGCAAAAGCGTTGGTGTCAGGCATCGACGTTAGATGGCTCTCGGCTCGGCTGATACGGGATGACGTTCGTGCGTGTTGAACGTCCGAGCTTACTGAACGGTGGGAGTCAAGAGCGAAAAAATTAGATGTCTTCGACGCGTCGAAAGAGAAGGCAGTTCGTTTTGTTTGGGAGCTCTTAGATCTAATTTTATGTTAGGCGCGTATAGTAAATATACCACTGGGAATGGTAGCGCGTGTTGAGAGTTTACCCGGGACTTTAGGTTTAACGCAGAATCTGTATAAGTGGATTCGACTGTATTAGTTACTAGTGCGGTAGTTAATATTCTAGAAATAACGGTGACCTTTGACCCGTACGTTCTGTGTTTATTTTCGCGAGTCAATCGTAACAAAGGAAGAAAGTGACTGCGGAAGGCGACCTTAGCTTGGAGAGGAGCTGAGGGCCGAACTGCTGCAGGGGGAACGGTCAAATAAGGTCAATAACACTACCAGCCACACCCAAATACACATCACTGACCTTTACTTTCTAGCACAATACATCCACACGAGACCTGACCGAATCCTGAGGGACCAGTCGCCTTGAATAGAGGTAAGTAAGCTCTGTTCAATAATTGTAACGCTCCCCCCGGATTGTTTAGTGTAATTAGACTTTTAACCCGTGGCGTGAGGACGCCCGACCAGCATCTGCCTGTAGCTTCTTCGTCTATGGGCCGCGAAGGATTCTACTCCTGGGATAGGCAGCTGTTGGCCGTAACAATTCCTAACTACAAAAATAGTCTCTGTACTATACTCAATTACCCTTTCTACATATATATTAAATTATTAAAAGCTTTTGATATTAATAAGTAACGCAACAGTAGTAAACAAAGTTGCAGCTTATATTTCATTTTCTGAGAGTGCTGCATTTATGAATGATGATTTTTCATGGATAACGACTGGACTGATTTTGATGAAATTTTTCGTGAGTGTTTCGGTAGGTCCCTGGATGGTTTAGATTTACGATTAGCCCGGTAGGTTGCCCTGTTGTCGAAACACAAAAATTACCCGTGCGAAGCTGGGGCGGATTGCCAGTATTATATAAATGTACGTATGTTCATTCGCAATTTTTTGCAGCGAATATTTCGAGGACAAATAATGATATTGACGTCGAACTGGATTCATTCGATACATAATTGTGTGATTAGAATTTGATTAAGGAACGAAATCGGCCAAGCAGTTTTTTTTTTATTTTTACATTTACATATTATATTATTTCTCTAACGCTACTTTGACTTATTCGGACAACTTGTTCTAGGTTAACAATCTCCTTATTTAAATATACTATTATATCTATTACATCACCTAAATATTTTATCACCAATATTGGAATTAATTGCTAAAAATACCAGTATGTTTTCAAATAATCAACTTAACGCATAAATTTTTTTAAACAGTTAAATATACCAAATATTGGCGTTGATGCGTTTTAGTCTGTTCTCTCTATCCATTTAATTTTTTGAATATTTTCTTGGGTAATTTCATTATAGAAACGCTTTGATAAGTCTATTTTATATCTTTGCTCTAAAAAAATGATGAAAAAGAGAATCATGCCGTGTTTCTTTCGCTGTTCTTTCTCCGGACAGAAGAACGAACGAGAAAGTTTGTCAAACGTCATTTTAATAAAGGTTCCGAAACGGTCAATCGGTTTGAAGCAAGCACGTAGATTTTTACTTGAGTCAAGCATTTAATCATTGACAAAGGTTGCTTGATGCATGTGTCAAGATTGTACGTGCTTGCCCTGTGCTTGATGCGATTTTATATTTTTTGCTGGACGTGACGGTTTTGAAAGCATTACAGGCTTGATCAAGCATTACTTTCAAAGGTTGTTCCAGTCATGCATCTGAAAACATGAATTATGCTTGCTCAAGCGGCTGGAAGTGTATCAAGCGGCTTCAATATTTGAATGTATTTTGGCTTGAACTAACAATCGAAAATACATGCTTGCCGTGTAGCTGCTTGATCGTCTCGGAACCCTTTAACGTTGAAAAATAAAACGCCTTTATTTCAATCATCTATGAACATGACTCGTAGAATATGACGTTTTTGTATAACCAATAACATGACGTCAACGGTACTCCGAATAATTATAATATAATACTAAATAATTATAAATTGACCTTTGCGATATTAATAACGCATTATATAAGCATATTATAATGAATCTGAATGACAGAGTGAGAAATTGTTTAATAAGAGAAGAGTGTGGTTTGCAAGATGATGTTGTGACCAGGATTAAGAAAGGAATGCTTCGGTGGTTTGGTCATGTAGAAAGAATGAATGAGGAAAGAGTGACAAAGAAAATTTATGTTGCAGATGTGAACGGCAGAGTCGGGAAGGGTCGCCCAAGGCGAAAGTTTATCGACCAAATTGGCGATATGTTGAAAATGGGCCAAATCAAGAGTACCTTTAACCGACGAGCGTGTATGCGTAGATATATGGATGTGGAGGAAGCGAGAGAGGTCTATCAGGATCGTGCCAAATGGAAGTCCATAGTCTCTGCCTACCCCTCTGGGTGACAGGCGTGAGTGTTTGTGTTTTTATAATGTAAAATTATATGTAACGCTCCAAAGGATAAACATTAATTTGTATTGCTATCATAGTATTCTTCGGTAATACCTACATAATTAAAATGTCTTGCCCATTATTCAAAAGCCAATTGCCTTTTATTCAAAAGGTTTGATTTTATGTCTTCTATATTCGCGAATGAATTACAATGAACGGAATTCCGACCTTTGAGACCTTTGAGTCATTAAGTGAACTGTGTTCTTGCTTGTCACCCTTATTCTACAAAAAAGGTGTCATTTTCATAACACCATGCTGTTTAGTGGTAGCGTGAGAGAATGCAGTACCCCATATCAACCTGTTGATTTCATAAGAGTTGACAGAGTTAAACAAAACAGGAGAGAGGCAGCAGTATATGACGACAACTCAAAATAAATAACCGGCGAAGGGCGAGTTCGGACTCGCACATGAAGGGTTCCGTACCATCGTAATACACGTTTCTAGTAGGGGAGCCCCTTTTAATTATTAATTTATTTTAATTTTAATTATTTGTTGTTTTATCGACAACAAAAATACACATTCTGTAAAAATTTCAACTGTCTACCTATTACAAACAATTTTACAAACACCTGGCCAAGTTTCAGTCCCGACTAAATAATCTAGCTTATTTATTTTCATTCCTTAAATATTAAAAATGAAGGTATAAAAATTTTGAAATGCTTCCAGGATATTTTTCGCGAAAAAATTCAAATCTTTAAACATATAAGGCTTGATTTAACCCCGCTACTCCCCGGCTGGGTCTGCGGTTCTGTTTGGGTAATATAGGGGAAGTATTGGACAAGTTATTAGCGTGCCTCCAAACACCTACCCGAAAATTTCTACCAGCTTATGAACTAGAGGGACGCCCAAGTCTTTTTCAACGTTATCCATAATTTGGACATCCAACCTCCATCCGGTCGCTTATAATTGGTCGTCCAAAGTAAGCCCTCTTCACCGCGTATTCTCTTATCACAAGAGCTTTTATCGTTTGCAATTCCTTGGTCAAGATTATTATTTATTATTGTGACAAGTCAAATCTCCACAATAGTCTAACGAAAGTTCACTCCTAAACACAGACCTCCTACCGCGCCACCACTACAGCCAAGTATCATCATCATCATCATAACAGCCCTTCACAAGTCCACTGCTGAACATAGGCCTCCCCCAAAGAATACCACAAAGCACGGTCCTGAGCCACCTGCATCCATCGACTTCCTGCATGTCTTACCAGGTCGTCACTCCATCTCGTGGGGGGACGCCCTACACTTCGCCTACCGGTACGAGGCTGCCACTCGAGAACCTTTCTTCCCCATCGGTTGTCGGTTCTTCGAGCTATATGGCCGGCCCACTGCCACTTCAGCTTACTAATCCGTTGGGCTATGTCGGTTACTCTGGTTCTACTGCGGATATCCTTATTCCTAAGTTTATCACGCAGAGAAACTCCGAACATAGCCCTATCCATAGCTCGCTGAGCGACCTTGAGCTTCCTCATACGGCCAGCAGTGAAGGACCACGTCTCAGTTCCGTAAGTCATCACTGGCAACACGCACTGGTTGTACAATTTCGTTTTAAGGTTTTGAGGTATGTCTGACGAGAAGATGTGTCGTAGCTTCCCGAACGCTGCCCAGCCGAGTTGAATCCGTCGATTGACCTCTCGGTCGAAGTTGGATTTACCTAGTCGGACTATTTGTCCCAGGTAAACATACTCGTCAACAACTTCGAGCTTAGTGCTCCCAACAACTACCGGCATAGGTGTGACATGGACATTAAACATGATCTTTGTTTTGTCCATGTTCATCTTAAGACCTATCCGTTGGTAGACACTATTGAGGTCATTGAGCATAGTGCTTAGGTCCTCCAGCGATTCTGCCATAAGGACTATATCGTCGGCAAATCGAAGGTGAGTGATGTACTCGCCATTGATGTTAATACCGCATCCTTTCCAGTCCAGAAGCTTGAAAACGTCTTCCAATGCAGCGGTGAAGAGTTTCGGGGATATAACATCACCCTGTCTTACACCTCTCTGCAATTGGATAGGTTTCGTACTCTGGTTCTGTACTCGGATAGCCATCGTAGCCCTACTGTACAAACACTTCATCACTTCGATATACCGACAGTCAACTTGGCACCGCTGAAGGGACTGCAGCACCGCCCAAATTTCGACGGAATCAAAGGCTTTCTCATAGTCCATATACGCCAGACATAGTGGCAAATTGTACTCTTCGGACGTCTGTACAATTTGCCGTAGGGTATGTATGTGGTCTATGGTGCTAAAGCCCTTTCGGAAACCGGCTTGTTCGGGAGGCTGGAAGTCGTCAAGACTGCGCGCGAGACGATTCGTAATGACTCTCGAAAACAGCACGTAGACGCGGCTCAGAAGGGAAATCGGTCTGTAGTTCTTCAAGAGAGCGTTGTCACCTTTCTTGAAGAACAAGACCACCACACTTCTGCTCCACGCCTCCGGTGTAATGCCACCATGGAGGATGGAATTAAAGAGCTTCTGAAGGACTTCAAGTACCGGTCTTCCACCCGCTTTCAGAAGCTCCGCTGTAATTCCATCCTCGCCTGGGGCCTTGTCGTTTTTAAGGTGCTGGAGAGCCATTCTAATCTCGCTCAGACTGACGTCCGTGATATCTTCGGAATAGTGTCGGATAAGACTCGCTCTTGGATCGTTACTCACACTTGCGTGTGGCTCCAACGATGACGTGTACAGCTGCCCATAGAACCTCTCAATCTCACTCAAAATCTCAGGTGTCCCGGAAACGATGCTGCCACATTCGGTCTTCAGCTTTGACAGTTGGCTCTTTCTGGCAGACAGGTCTCTGGCAAATACTTTGGAGCCTTGGTTCCGCTCGATTGCTTCTTCAATACGAGCTGTATTGAAGTTGCGCAAGTCCCGCCGCATGCATTTGGAGATCTGTCTGTTCAGTTGCCTGTATGCTGTCAAATCTGGTGAAGAATGTAGCCTCATCTCCCGTCTAACAGCCATGAGATTAAGAGTGTGATCGGAGAGATTTTGTGTTCTTCTGCGGCGGGTCTTGCAGAACTTAGCTCCGACCGCATGGACAGTTTCCACGAGCTTGTCATTCATATCGTCCACTTCATTGCAGTCTTCTAGGCACTGGAAACGGTTTCGTAACTCGAGCTGAAAGGTTTCGGGACTTTGGATTAGAGCACGAGGGGGACGGAGCGTTGACTTCATCAGACGAGACCTCTCCAACTTAACATTTAGGTTCAGTGTGCCTCTAACCATTCGGTGGTCGCTGCTGGTTTTCACCCTCGCGATCACTGAGACATAACTGAACAGTTGTCGTCTGGTCGTTATAATGAAGTCAATCTCATTTTTGTCGAACCGTCGCGGCTCGACCAGGTCCACTTCCTGTGGGGCCGCTTCTTGAAGAAAGAGTTCATCATAAAGAGTCCCTCTTTCTCCATGAAGTCGGCCAGCTGCTGGCCCCTTGGGTTCCGTTGCCCTATTCCAAATTTCCCTACTTTCAGCTCACCGTTCTCTCTTGTGCCTAGTTTTGCATTGAAGTCTCCCATTAACACCGTATATTGGGTTTTGGAGGAATGCATGGCTCTAGAGATATCCTCATACATTTCCTCCACCTCCTCATCGGGGTGTGCCGAGGTTGGTGCGTAAACCTGTATGACCTTCAGCGAATACCGTTTGGTGATTCTGAGTATAAGGTACGCAACCCTCGTCGACACACTCCCGATCTTTACAACGTTGTTAACGAGAGACTTGTGGATGATAAATCCGACACCTCCTTGGGATGGTCGCCCTCCCGGTGATAGAGCAAGTTGCTGGATTCGAGGATTACCGTGTCCTCCCCCTCTCTTCGGACTTCGGATAATCCTATAATATGCCAGCGCAACTTGTCTATCTCTTCTTCCAGCTCCACGATCTTCTCGTCAGTCCTCAGGGTGCGTGCGTTGTATGTTGCCAGGTCGAGTCGTCGTAGGTGGCAACCGAACCTCCACCGGAGATTCTTAGCACCCCCTGCCCCGCCGTTACCATGGTCGCCACCGGAGCCAGGAATAGCGGGGCCGCCGTGGACTGGGGGCCGTCTCTTTGTTACTCTCGTCATTGGGGGGTATTTGCCATAGTTGCCACGCTTGGCGAGCGGGTTGGCAACCGCAGTTTTTTTATTATAATTTTGGCTATTATCAGGAAGATGCTGCTGCCCATCTCCTGCCTGTTTCCCTTTGTCGCCTTTTACGACACCTACGGGAGGATATGGGGTAGTGGATATTCTTGACCGCCACTACACGGCCAAGTATACCGCAACCAAATCTTATATTTTATGTATGGGTATATCACCAATGTTATTACTCAGCTTTATGAGGAAGCAAAACTTTTGAAATTCGATTTCAGTCTGGAAGCTAAGCAAGAATAATAAAAATTACCAAATAAAAATCACCGAAATTAGTGGCAAAATCTTTCTTAAGCTGAACGCACATTTGTCCGCGCCGTGCGCGCCGAATTTTACTGATGGCCTCGCACACTTGCACGTACGCACCGTCCGCGCCGTCCGCAAATCTTTTGGATTGCCAACAACTCTTGCAGTTTTTTCCAACCACTGGTGTGAAACGGTACATTAGATAGATAAGATTGAAGACATTATCGCTCGGAATTATTATGGAAAAAATATTGTAATAGCCTGGTTATTGGCAGAGGAAGAAGAAAACAAAATTCGAAGAAAAAGAAGATTCTGTATTCATAGTATTAATTTTAAAATGGCATTTGTATGGAGGGTATTATACTTTATTTAAAGACTTGTTATATGATGATGAACGATTTTTTAGATATTTGCATTTAACATACAAGAAATTTTAAGAATTGTTACATATATTAAAATCATATTTTTCTATAGAAAACTCAAGATTTAGAAGGCCAACTGAACCAGAAGAAAGACTTGTTGTATGTTTGAGATAAGTATTTTTAATGATAATTAAGTAATCAAGTATAATTGGGTGTTTGAATTAAAATTCACAATCAATTTTTTTTTAATGTATTCGTCCTTCGATATCGTATACCTACCGCATTTTATAAAATTCGGCGCATACGGTGCGGCTGTAATGTGCGAGGTTTCATATGATTTCATACAACGAATTTTAAAATTCGGCGCGTACGGCGCGGCAAATGTGCTTTCAGCTTTAAGAGGCAATCTATGGGGATTGGGGATGCCTTTGTTTAGCAGTGAACTTTTGCAGGCTGTAATGGATAGATGGATCAAACGTTTAGTTAGTATACAGCTTGATGGCACAACTTTAGAAAGCGAAAAAATATGTTTCTAAACGTAATATTTTAGTGAGTAAGTTTTTAAACAACCAGTAATATTATTTTTGGCAGTAGGTGTGGCTGTAAAGCATGAACTGTAATTAAAAACAAATTACAAAAAAGTACAAAAAATACTCAAGCATTATAATAAATAAATTGCCAGAAAAATGGCTAAATGGTCAGTTAGAAAACCCTAGAAGTTATGATATTTGAGTCCGGTAAGTCGGCGGCCCGTGTTGCTTTATGATATTTGACAAGTTAGGACAGATCAGGCTAGACGGTCAGAATGAATTAAAAAAGCTTCTCGTCTACGTCTCGGACAGCGGAACTATAAAAAGACGTTCGAAAAAGACTTTATTAACCAAATATTCAAACGTTACTCAATTTTAAGATGTTAAGTCTCGTGGTGTCACAGTCACTTTGACTTAAGCGATAGAGACAGCACGATACATAACTGTATTTGGGCATATGTCAGTAAAAGACATTTTATTTTATTATAATAGAGACTCGATACTACTTTTATTACAAAAGTAAAATTAGTATTAAATCATTATTAGTAGTAACATGTTATAAGGCAGACTACAAATCGACACAGATATTCTTACTCCATCACTAAATAACTATTTAAGATAAGTACATTCCGTCAGTATTAAAATAATTAAAAAGTTGTACAACCGACTTCAACATAAATGATTAAGAATAACTCAAAAACTATTAGTCAGACCTTGATCAAATTTATATAGAACCACATGTGAAGCACCAGACTTCAGAAAAAAAGAGAATCATCGAAATCGGTTCATTCAGTAAAAAGTTATGAGGTTACAAACATAAAAAAATACAGTCGAATTGAGTACCGTCTCCTTTTTGAAGTCGGTAGAAAAATTGCTTGATTTTGTAGCAATATGAAATCAAACAAAACGAGTAAAAATAACGAGGAAATGGTTAAAAGAAGATATTGCAGATTAGTTAAGCCAAAGAATAAAAGCTAATACTTAAAAAACAGAGCTTTTAGAGAAGATGAATTATGACGTATGGTAGTTGTGTAATAATATACACTACCCCATGTCGTCCCATTGGTATCGTTAGAGACGACAGAAGGAGATGGACAGCAGAGCAGATGACCATGTAGTCTCGGGTCGGGCCAAAATCAATTATTGGGTTTTTCTTTCAATAAATTCTCAGGAGCAGCACGGATGTAGGTGTTGTTTCATCCCCATGCCTCGGAAAACACTTGAAGGCGTTGGTCTTGCGCCTGATCCCTTTCTGCTTGTGATGGATTGCCATTCTATTAGACAAGAAACTATAGTTGTCTAATCTCCTTTAAGATGGCCCGCGACCGAAATTTGCCCTTGATAGTCAATATGATTATTTTATGGCGTTCACTCAGGTGTTGTGTCATAACGCTTCCGTAAATTATTATTTAAAAATAAATAAAAAATTTAGCACACATATAGTTATATTTTTTTTTGTACAAAATATAACAGTTAATTAAAACGGTATCATCCGAATGTCGCACATAAATTTTATAACCGAAACATTCTAGTTCGCAACGCTCTAGTTCCGCATTATTACGTAGCGTCTTCAGTGTGATTGCGAACGTCACGTATTTTATAATAATCACATTAGTAATATAATATTTTAGCATGATACAAAATTATTGACAACCGATTTTATACTTCATAATTATGTATCCATTAAAACAAAAATTTATTTTTTATGATGCATTAAAAATTCTGCTTAGTGGACTGGTAAAGGGTCTGTAATGATGATGTCATCATCATCTATCTATTATTCAGGGTTATTTTTAAGAGTATCCATATAAATTGAAATATATAAATAATGATATACCGTTATTGCAGTTTTTGAATATACGAGTAAACATGGCTTCTACTTTTCTTTTAAATTATCAGAAATTAAATGTGATTTATGGGCAACACGTAAGCGCGCCCTTCTGTGTGCGATCAGTTTACGTTTTTGCCGACGGAGCGACACTTACGAATGTGTGCGTGCGTAGTATAGCAGTAGGCGTTAGATGATTATAAATGACAATCAGTCAAAATAATGCATTACCACGCATTCTGAATTTAAAAGATTAAATTACATAATGTTTGATTTTTTTTAATTAAATTTTCTTCGCCACTCTCCTATATTACGTATTCTGAACCTTCTGCATATACCTATTGCAAAATGACTCTGGCAATTAAAGCACAATTATCAATATACATAATATTGTAAGTAACAGATGTTTCTAAGTAATAAAAAGTACATTAGTAATTTCCCAGATTAACGATATACTTACTTCACAACAAAGACTTTAGTAAGTGGTTTTCTGAATATATTTTTTGAGGTCCTAAATAAATAAACATAGGTATCCTTTTGTTTAACTATTGCTTGGATGATAATGAAATACCCTTATTGATGTCAACGAATGGGGCAAATATTCAATTTTACATTATCACTTCAACTTTATGTTATCTCGTAATACTTAATTCTATCAGTGAAATTAGTAATGGTATTTAATGTTATTTAGTATGAAATATAAAATGTATTCCACTGCCTAGTAATAAAACTGTAGGTACTAGCTTGATATTTCTTCTTCTCTTTAAAGATCAAAATGAAAAGCAAAGCTAACAAGCAAACATCCAGTAACATAACAAACTTCAAACACTCGCTATAATTAATATCCTACAAGTGACATAAATAATTAATTAACGACTGTGACTCAAGATTGACATAGAGAAACAAATAGAAACCAAGAATAAAGCTAAAAATAAATTAAAAAGTATTTAAAAATTATTAAATCTTATCATATTCATCATCATAGCAGACATTGTAACCGAGTAATTGCGCGATGTGTTAACCGTGTAGTGGCTTTTTAAGAATTATTCCCAAACCCATATCGTACCGTCAGTGTCGTAAGAAGCGACAGCGGGATGCGCAGCAACATCTTTCTGATAACAAGTCAAATTATTAAAAAAAATAAACACCCGCCTGCCAGACGTGGCAACTGTGGCATAATTCCTCTTGTGAGGCAATATTTGGGGGAGACCTATGTTTAGCCGTGGCCTTTTATAAGCTGTAATGTACAGATGAATGGATCATATAGGTACATTATTACATCTATACATCTTTGTGGCATTCCTTGGGTTAGGCCTATGTTCAGCAGTTGAGTTGTGGGCTGTAATGATGATGATTATGATGGTGATATCTAATAAACTTGCATCTATACAAATAAATAAAATTGAAGTGTCTGTTTGTAATGTTAAAATAACAGGTTTTTACTAAATGCATAGGAATGTATACGCTATTTATAATAAAAACACAATTTTTAAAATTTTTGTCTGTCTGTCTGTTCCGGCTAATCTCCGAAACGGTTGGACCGATTTCGACGGGACTGTCACTGGCAGATAGCTGATATTCTAAGGAGTAACTTAGGCTACTTATATTTGAGAAAAAGAATTATGGTTCTGAGCAATATGATTAAAACCCTAAATTACAAATGGGCGAAGTCGCGGGGAGCAGCTAGTATCTATATGTAACAAGCGAAATACCACTGACTCACTCGCTCATTCCAAGTTCTCCAAAACTATACGCCCGATTGGCTTGAAATTTGACTTAATATATACTCATTTCTCAATGTAGACTGTGTGCCTAAGGAAGGGTTTTGGAAAATTCAACCCCTGGGGTGATGAAATAGAGTGTGTTTTAGCTTGTTAGATATTTAAATCTTATAACATTGTAAACTGTACCATAGAAAATTTTTAAATTATTACATCTAATAAACTTGCATAGCAGATGCATTAATCATTTGACATTATAAAAAAAACTGGAACATGGATAGTATAAATATTCAATCAAAATGTCAAAAAATTGAGGTTAATAGAGAAGTCAAGGTCATTTAGCTTACTATAACCAACTGAATCCAAATCTGCATCAAAAGTTTGACTCGCGTATTTTTTACTCCTACCTGAAAAGAAAAATATGAAATTAGACTAGGGATAACATAAAATTATTACACACTGGCATCACTATCATCATCATCACAGTTAACATAAGTCCACTGTTAAATATAGACCATCCCATAGCCTTATGGAGTTATATATCACAGTTTTTTATTATTTTGAGTTGTTTTCAGGAAAGTGCTGCTGCAAGTCTCCCATTTTATTTCCTTCTGTCGCCTCTTACGACACCCACGGGCTGATATGGGCTGGAGGATTCTTTTACGCGCCTACTACATTATTATATTCACATATACAGTATAATATATGTTAATATATACATTTTAGTGGAAACTTATAAAATACTGCTACCGACCTCTATGGTTAAAGGGTAACAATTAAATAAAACCACAGTTGTCTCGAATCTCCGCTTCCTTTCGCCTTTAAGTCTGGCGTAAACCAGATTGTCATATTGTCATGTGTCACCTTGTATATACATACGTAATTACACACACACACACACACACATATGTGTGTATGTGTGTGTGTGTGTGTGTGTGTAATGTGTGTGTGTGTGTGTGTATGTGTGTGTGTGTAATGTGTATGTTTTCACCATTTCTTTAAATTAATTTCTTTAAAGAATGAGCTTAAAAGAATTAATGTACTTTGCAATATCCCCCACACCACCTCAAATTTACGTTTATTTTTCTATGGCAGCGGGGTGACAAACTAGCACAAAGTTTACCTGGTGTCAACTGGATGCTCTAGTCCATAGATACGTTATCTCTCAATTACTAAGAATCAAAATGCAGATGTCAGATGTCATCCCTGAAAACTAATTTACAGCTAGCTTTTAGCCCCGCGCCTTCGTCCACGTAAAACTTATACAAAAAAATCTGCATATCTATAAGTTGGTAAGTAAGTTCAGCTATCGAAAGTTTATTTAATATTATCTCGAAAACTATGTACGATAAGGGATAATGTAAAAAAATCAATCTGAACGTATATTAATGTTATATCTCTTTTTATCCTAAATATTTAAATAAAGAAAAACCATTTATTTATTAGATTTTCAGGTAAAAAAATCCGAATAGATCCACCTTTTTTTCGGATGGAATATAGCCCAGATCCCTCGTGGCGATACCAATCCCCAATCGGTTCAATCATTAAGAAGACGCACAGAAGACGTATAGT
Organism: Parnassius glacialis; assembly: GCA_033319125.1. NCBI lineage: Eukaryota > Metazoa > Arthropoda > Insecta > Lepidoptera > Papilionidae > Parnassius > Parnassius glacialis. The sequence goes on from JAVANC010000018.1 coordinate 32,430,803, forward strand.
TAAATCTCCTTTATGACTCATGGAACCATCAGCAGCCATTATGACAATAATCTTATAAAAAAAGGAAAACCCCTTCTCTTTTACTTTCCGTTAGCGGATAAAAATTGCCTATATGTTATACACAATTATTTACTGCCTACATACCAAATTTCATGGAAGTTCTTCCAGTAGTTTTTGCGTGAATCGTGAACATACACTTTATCTACAGATTTATTATATTAGATATAGATGATCAAAAATTTTAGAGAATTTTTCTTAAGATATATGTAAGCGTAAACTATTTTTACATTTATATACAAAATTATTTCAAATTAAAATTATTATACAAAATTATTGTTTACATTTATAATTCTGGGTCAACTAAGAAACAAATTTTTATCGTTACGTCGTTTTATAATCTTTCAAACATTAATTGGACGACTGCTAGGCTTTTGTGCTGGCAGTAGTGAGAATGTCATTATAACAGCGACATCTCTCATTACGCAAAGAAAGAATTGTCCGCTTCGCGTATTTTTCTACTAAAGAGCTAAACCCGACAAGGAAATCTTAAAGTGCAGTGTTAAACTGAATGTCAACATCAATTATAGCAAGACCCGACTTAAAGCCGTAGCCAGCCGTGCAATGTCACTCGACGTAAATATTTTCGCACAAGGAAGTAAAACTACCGCTTTCGAGTATATTTTCCTCGCATGGGCTTTTTATTCGACTCCCTATTAAGATGGAACTGAAGAAAGTCTTTTCATGTATTTGTTGAAAAAAAAAACACAGTTTACGTGTTTTGAATGTTTATTATTACTGGAATGCTCAGTTTCACATTGATCTACTTATATGAAAACATAACGTGTAGTGACGGTGTAAGAATATCCACGATCCCATATCATCCCGTGGGTATCGACAGAGGTGACACGAGATGCGTAACAACGTCTTCCTAATAACGACCAAAAATAAAAACCTACGGTTGCCAACCTGCTTGCCAATTGTGGAAACTATGGCAAATATCCCCCTATGAGGCAAATTATGGGGGAGGCCTATGTTCAGCAGTGAACTTTAACTTTTTTTACGTGGTAGAGCCAAGCTGCACCTATATTTATAGTATAGTTGTAGCACGAATGGGTCGGCTCGACCGGGGAAGGACCACGCTCTCACAGAATACCAGCTTAAAATAGCAGCTTAATGCTGCTGTGTTTCGTATGGTGAGTGTAGAGAACCGGAGACCCTTTTTACTGGAAAAGAGGCATTCCATCTTAGTCCTCACGGGTGACAACGCATCTACATTTTGATTCGCAAGCGAGGAGAGATGTAGATATCTATGGCCCTCAGCAACCACTTAACATCAGGTTGACTGTGTGCTCGTTTGTCATCCTATTTCTATAAAAAAACAGGCTATTACGGTAAGGGTAACATAATAATTAAACATAAATATTTTTATTTAAACAAAGGCTTCAGCTTTTTTTCATTCATTCACTACAGCCTATCGAAGTTGCTACTGCTGAACATTGGCATCCCCCATAGTATACACGTGTCAATCGTGAAGGATTCGTTCATTTGACGCGGATAGGATCAGAGTATTGATGATTGTAATTACATTTTTTTTAACGATGCGGATCAAACAATTGACAGGATCTACGACCAAAAAGTATAGTAATGTCTGGCAACCGACATTATCGATCGGATCTCACAGATCACAGAGTACTGAAACTCGAACTCTATTTGAATGATTCACCCGAATGACCCGGTTCGTAAGACGAATCAGTACTTGTATTATCGAGTCACTAGAAATGAATGATAGCGATATTAATAGTTTAGTTGTAGCACGAATGGGTTGGCTCGACCGGGTAAGGACCACGCTTTCACAGAATACCAGCGTAAAATAGCAGCTTAATGCTGCCGGGTTTCGTATGGTGAGCTTAGAGAACCGGAGACCTATTTTACTGAAAAAGAGGCATTCTATCTTAGTCCTCACGGCTGACAACGCATCTGCATTTTAATTCGCAAACGAAGATAGATGTAGATATCTATGAGCCACAGCAACCACTTACCATCACGTGGACTGTGGGCTCGTTTGTCACTCTAATATATATATATATATATATATATATATATATATATATATATATATATATATATATATCTTCAATAATTTTATACATTGTAGAGCCACGCTGCAGCTGTATAATAGTTGTAGCACAAATGGGTTGGCGCGACCGAGGAAGGACTACGCTCTCACAGAATACCAGATTAAAGCTACTGTGTTTCGTATGGTGAGTGTAAGGAACCGGAGACCCTTTTTACTGGTAACGAGGTATTTCTTCTTGGTTCTCAGGGGTGCCAACACATTCTGCATTCCTATATAGATGTCTATGGGACACAACATTCACATATCATCAGTTGCACTGTGAACTCGTTTGTCACATATGTTTTATAAAAAAAAATACATAAAACACAGCACATAATAGAAAAGAAAAATTAACTACGTTCGTTAATCACAAAACTATTTTAGAAGTTCCTGTTCTAATGATAAGATGAAAAGAAATCGCTAAGTACTCGAGATAAATATGGTTAATGATAATGACGCTCCGCAAGCCTACATGAAACCTAAGGCTGCAAACTATAGCTTTAAATAGGGCTGCGAAAATTTTTGTGGGACTTAAGTAATATATTACAATATTCATTTACTTATTTTTTTAAGGATAGGGTGACAAACGAGCACACAGTCCACCTGATGCTAAGTGGTTACTGTGACCCATAGACATCTACATCTATGCTCAATAAAGACTCAAGATGCAGATGCATTGTCACCCGTGAGGACTAAGATGGAATGCCTCATTTCCAGTAAAAAGGGCCTCCGGCCACCTGCACTCACCAAGCGAAACGCAGAGGTAAACATCTACTTCACGCTGGTACTCTGTGAGGTCGTGGTAACACCCCGGTTCGAGCCGGCCCATCCGTGCAACAGCAAAAGCTGCCGCGTGGCTCTACCACTGTTTAATTACATTATTTGATTACAGCCTATCAAAAGTCCACTGTTGAACAACGTATTGGAATATTTGTCATAGTTGTCAAACTTGGCAACCGGAGTTTTTTTATTATCTTGAGTTGTTATCGGGAAAACCTGCTGCCCGTCTCATGTTTCAAATGTGTTTCGATAACTTATTTTATTTAGATTTTAAATTATATTTTTAATAAGATTAATCAGCTAAATAAATAATTTATCAGCCCTGCAACACGGGCATGGTGCGAACTGCCACGGAAGTGGGTCAGCGCGTTCTAACGATGCTCCTTTTGCACCTTTTTGTGCTTCGCGTCTCTCTACTCCCCCGGTAACGCCGAGATGGCTGCAGAACTGCCGGGGCATTATTATTCTACGTGGGAAAAGTGCTACAGAAACAGTATTGATTTCACGTAAACATGAACGTTGGACTCCTAAATTATGTATAACGTAACAAATTGTATGAAATGAAAGTGTACAGTACATTCTTTTTTATAGAATAAGGGTACCAACGAGCACACAGTCCACTTGATGGTAAGTGGATGCTGTGACCCATAGACTTCTACATTTAACCTAGACTAGCTTTTTACCCGCTTCGCTCGCGTGCACTTAAATTTAGGAACATCATTAAATGCTATTCCGTGCCAAATTAAAGACTAAAAGACTATTAGACGTAGATGATTGGTATTTGGCAGAGATATAATATGCTACAGGAACACGTGAATATATATGTCTAGAAACGCCTACTATTTTTTATATCGGGCGTGTCTTCCGATGTATCCATCAGAAATTTAAATTGTCTTGGAATCATAATTTATTATAGTTACTTACATATTACTTTTTAAATTCATTCATAATTAAAGTTATCAATTAACAATATAATGTTTATTTGAGATATTTTATTCATATCATTGGTCCTATTTAATATTGATTGGCACCATAAAATAGATGTAGAATTTTTTTTTACGTTCGAGTAGACTTCAATATTTCATAAATGCAGTTCTATAATGATATATATATATATACACAGATGAGATTATAGAACTGCATTTATGAAATTATAAAATTTAGTGTACAGTATACACATGGATACTACACATGGAATAAAATTAATGTTACGGATTATATCACGTTTGATTTTAATTTTTTTTACGTGGGGTTTTTTTACTCATCTTTGAATGAAAGTTCTTTAAAAACCCACGTAAAAGAACATATCGTTGATGTGAAGCACCGATGCTCCGGGAAATCTAAAGTATGTCAACATGTTTAGTATCATCCCAACCATTATATCGAGTCTGATAGACAACAAATCCTTGCAATAGAACACCGATTCCTACTAAGGCATTTGAAATCGCAAGGCTATTGAAATTAAAAAAAAAACATAACCTAATTTTAATGGGGAAGATGGCTGAGTGCTACCATTTGCTGAGAACCTCATAATTAATAAAATTAAAAATTCAAACCCAAGCATACTACTGCATTTAAACTATTCTATTCTTATTCTATTCTAGTCTAACTATAACATCAAGTCGTCAAATACCTCAGTCGTCCCGTGACCATGGATGCTGTAAAGTGTCCAAAACATCGGGAATTGAAAAAGTTAAAATGAAACACGATAAAACCCTTAAAATTTAGTTTTATTCCTTATAAATTTTATTCACAGTGAACGTGGGCAGCACTACAACTACTGAACGGGAGTAGAAAAATGTTCGCCTTGTTGTGGCGGTGAAAGAGAATCCGCCACCTCATATTGTCCCATCGTAAGAGGCGACATAGGAAAACAAACTGGACATGGGCTACATCATCTTCTTGACAACAGATCAAAATAATAATATCTGCGGTTGCTATCCCGCCTACCAAGCGTGGCAACTATAGCAAATATCCGGCTACTTGACAATTTATGGGGGAGGCCTATGTTCATTTCAGTGAATTTTTGATAGACTTACGATAATGAGTTCTACTCATCTTTGTAACCTTTAATATTTACGGTAGAATGAAAACAAAAAAGTAAAATACCCGAAAAAATGAATGAAATAAAAACTGCATATATTGGCCCCATAAAAAGTGAAAAAGTAGAAGCTTACAACATGTCACTAGCGGGCACAGGCCTGAGAGAGTTTTTGGCCTAAAAAGTGTTCGCTGCGCTGATTCTAACGCGGGATGACCTTAACTGGGAATCTTCTCAGATATGCAGGTTTTCATTCTTCGCCGAAAACGTGGTAAATCGACACTTTAAATTGCAATTATTTTTTTTTTAAACTTTATTTATAAATGTGGTATTTATTTGAAAAACACCCGTGATGCCGCCTATAACTAAGATATAATAGAAAATTAACATCTCAAGGAAGGAAAATGCTTATCCTTTATTTTTGAAGTTCCGTAATCGCATAAAAAGCAGCCTATACGTTGCCCTGGAGTACGAATTAAAAACTACATACAAAATTTCATATAAATCGATCCAATAGTTTTTGCGTGAATCCGGAATACACAGACAGACTTTATACGTGGTAGAGCCATGCTGCAGCTATATTAGTAGTATTGTTGTATCACGAATGGGTCGGCTCGACCGCGGAAGGACCACGCTCTCACAGAACACCAGCGTAAAATAGCGGCTTAACTCTCCTGTGTTTTGTATGGTGAGTGTAGAGAACCGGGGACACTTTTTACTGGAAAAGAGGCATTCCATCTTAGTCCTCACGGGTGACAACGCTATGGCCTATCGCCTATCGCTTTTTTATTTTGATATTTTATCTATATAGAGTGTGTGTTACTCCTAAACGTAAGTGAACTGCAACATAACCTGTTTGCAACTTTTTGCAATCTATATTATATATCATTATTTTTTCGTAGAAGAGGGACAAAGAAGCATGCAGCTCACCTAATGGCAAGTGTCGATCACCGCCAATGAACATCTACAATACCAGGGGAGTAACTGGAGCGTTGCCGGCATTTTAAAACAAAAAATCTTACGAGGAAGAAACATTTTTAATACGAGCAAATCGCACAGTGGTAGGCCGCCATGCATTCATATTTCAGACGGTGTGAATGGTATCGTGAGTTTTTTTATTTTTATTATATATTTTCATTACTATTAAATTATAATTAATGTTGAACGGTTACAAAAATAAATCAACATTGACATAACTAAGTTAAATACGTAAAATTCATAGCAGATCTATGTATATCTTAGTATTGTCTTAAAATGACTAATGAGTACCATCATTTTTCAATGAGGACTAATAATTTTTGATTTTTTAAAGTTTTTTGATTGTGTAACAAAAAATGTGTTATTTAATTGAGAAGTTAGTTTTTAAGAAAAGTTTATCAGTTTCTAAAGTATTATATTAATACACAAAACAATGCTTCAGTGGTTTGCTCTTTAATTTTATGCACTTTAACTTTTTAATTTTAATTAACTTCCCCGCTATGAAATCTGTCAAATATTATAGGTCACTTTTAAGTGGCGCTGCCCTCGTTGCAGAAAAGTCGCGGATCATTATGAACGAATCTGCTACTTTATACGAGTTTTTAGATAAATTTCAAGGTTAGTTGCGTTATTTTCTCATAAATATTTTTAATATCACTCACGCCTCCAATCTATTACCAAATTAGTTATCATCCCAAAAGATTTAGTTCGCATGAATAAAATACTCTATTGTGAGGCGGCGGTATAAGAGATTTCATTACCCTATTTCGTCTCGTGGGTGTTTTAAGAGGCGACTATAGAATTTGCCTCTTTACGCCAGACATGAAATACCCAGACCAGTGACGGATAGCAGCGTCAAAGGTCTTAAATTTTGATACTAAAGCCGCGTATCGATTACGCGCTCCTGGCGCGCGCGCCATGAATGACCGCTGCGACCAGTGCGCTCCGCGGAACGTGATCTAAATGTTCCAAGTGTATCAACTAAGCGCTCCTGACGCGCGCGACAATCGCTCCAGTGTTTGATAGTTCAACATAGATGTCGGTCGTGTAAAGAGCAGCTGCCGCTTTCATAGTTCTATGCATCTTCTCTGAGCGCTTTATTACGATAAAAACGACTTTTGCTATTCCACAGCAGATCTTTGCATTAATTTAGGGTAACTTTGGTTATCCATAGCTCGGAACGCAACGAACACACTAATAATGAAAACAAACGTTCCAACTGGCGCGCGCGCCGAAAGTTAAGCTACTTTGATGCACGGTAAAAAACCGACACCAGATGGAGGGGCTCGCTCCACGTTCGAGAGCTCCAACGAACAATTTGGCGTGCGCTCCACCAAGGCGGTATTCATTTCCCGCGGCTGGAGCGCGCGCCAATGTTCGACCTCTTGGAGCGCGTAATCGATACGCGGCTTAAGGGATGTACGCTTGACAAGAATCCGTATGGCGAACGTATCGATTAAAGGAATCCCACAATGAGGGAGGCACAAGCCAAGCCATCAATAATAAAAAAGTTATTTGGACAACGCATAAATTATGCTAAGTATATAATGTAATACAGAATTTATTTATCAAGGGTCCAGTAATACTAAAAATAAGATACGCGCATAAGATACGAGCATAAGAATACGAGTAAGTGAACATTTGTTTAATTGCATAACTTTGACATTATTATTGCTCATGGAGTATTTTAAATCATTGATGTATATTCTAAACATTTTAAGTATAAAAGCAAAAACAAATGGTAGGCCGATTCGATGGCAAAAACAGAAAAATACGTTTTAAAATTTTTAGGTTTTATATAATGACGTCTCCGTGAAGCAGTGGCTTAGCAGTGAGCTGTAGTGATGGCGGCCGCGGGTTCGAATCCCGCACGGAAAAGTATTTGTATGGCCTACAAATAATTGTTCCGGGTCTGGATGTTTGTCCTTGTGAAATTTATGTTTGTAAACTGCCTCTACGATACAGGAAAAAATCCTAGTGTAGTTGTTTACTATTCAGCTAATCAACCCCCTACAAGGCATTTTTTTTTTCGGATATTTTAATCAACCTACCGGCCTACGGTTGATCAAGATTCCACTAATATGTGTGCCAAAAAATATATTTATCTATAATTGCCAAATATGAATTAATTTAATGCAAATTCAAAAACCTGGAAATGCCATAAACACGAAGTTACAAAATAGTGACTTTGACATTTTCATTTAAAAGCGTATCGTGATTTATGGTCTGCAACTTTATGTTAAGGTCGGCATGAAATCCAGATCATATCAGACTAGATGTATTTTCAGTATACGATTCATCGTATTGTAATTAGGCTTATAAATTTTGTTTTCCTGTTTCACAACTTGTTCTTAAGAGGAAGCTTTTAATCGACTTCAAGAAAGGTGAAGGTCACCACTGCTACTTCATGTTCTTTTCTTTTCTTGGTAGAGCCATGTTATACGTGGTAGAGCCATGCTGCAACTATATTAGTAGTATAGTTGTAGCACGAATGGGTTGGCTCGACCGGGGAAGGACCACGCTCTCACAGAATACCAGCGTAAAATAACAGCTTAACGCTGCTGTGTATCGTTTGGTGCGTGTAGAGAACCGAAGAACCTATTTACTGGAAAAGAGGCAATCCATCTTAGTCCTCACGGGTGACAATGCATCTGTATTTTGATTCGCAAACGAGGATAAATGTAGATTTCTATGGGCCACAGCAACCACTTACCATCAGGTGAGACTGTGTGCTCGTTTGTCAACCTATCCTATAAAAAAATATCTGAAGAAGACATCTTTGATCTTGATTAGTTAGCCGAAATCAACTTAGCTGATTATTATTCTCCGATAGAATAAGTGAAATAGATAAAGTGTATATGGGACCACTAAATATTAGATAAGATGATAATTGAAGTGGATTTTTTATATAAAATAATAATAACATACAAAAAACGGCTGATCCAAATAAAAAATTTGTAGAAAAATTGTTTGTCGTGATCACCATACTTGGCAGGTGGATTAGCGATGGCAGACTGTTGCCAGTTGTCGTGACCATACGAAAGACTGGTATTGAAGAATTTAAATTCAAGGTTATAAACAAATGATTATTTTATACAATACTTAGGAGTTTAATGTTGGAATTCATCCAGCTTTTAGTCGAAAAATTAATTGTTTTGTATAGCCATTATCTTATGAATACTTTAAGAACCGTCAAGACGTATAATTTTAGTTTTTTGACACGGCGGAATTCATAGTTACTTCACAAAATGGCGTCACCCAAGGAAGTGTTTTAGGGCCGCTACTGATATTTATCTATAAATAGCGTTCCTACAGTATTAAAATATCTTTTGTCAACAGCACGATGCTATTTACTAGACAAAATAGTGCATATTTTGAAAACGACTTGGACAAAGCACATTTCACGACATTTAAGCTATGTATTGAATGGCCAATATTTTATACTGCATTTGGTTAAACTAACTAAAAAGGATTTTTCTATTTAGTTAGTTTAACCAAGTTCTTGATATGTTCACAATTGCTGACAGGTTGATTACACCGCGACATGTACTAGTAGGTATACTTAAATAAAGTCGACATGGATCTTTTAATCCAGTGTAAGATAGCTTTAACTATTTACTAAATAAACCAATACGAAGGGAAAGGTCAGCTGTAAAACTGGTTTGATATAGCCACTTCTATTCGTTTTATAAATAGCGAATATTTCATTTTCCTTTTTTCTCGTTATAATTTTACAATTTAATGCTCTGTAGTGCTGACCTTTAAATACACGTATTAAGTATAAATCACAAGATGTTTTTTTTAAATATTTAAAAAACATAAAGTTTATACAAAGAAAAATTATTTCTATTACGTTTTCTTGAAAATAGAATGAAGCCATCAACTTTACTTATATACCGAGTGAAATGAGTGTTAGATCTTGTGTTGAAGATTCCACAGAAACTGGAGTCAATTATATACATACACAAAAGCAATCCTAGATGAAATAGGACATATTTTTCCATGATATTGATACTATACGATAATATACGTTATATATACATATGATACTGGTACTATATATTAATCACACTATTGTTTAATCCCAACCAAGGTGTTTATTTTAAAGGTCAAATATAATGATCAATGCTTGCCTACAGCTTTCGACGTTATCCCGTGTTGTTTAGCATCTGTGATTGATTATCGCATCACTAAACTGCTAACACTATAAGTAACTAGTTGGTCATGGAATGACGATTTTAACATCGACAGAATGTTATATTGTAACGTATAACGTTATTGGTACATTGTACATTGTAACATTCTATCGATGGAAAAATGTAAAATGATTGTAACAGGGACAATTTTGTTTACGTGCAGTTGTATTATGGTTGTAGCACGAATGGGTTGGCTTGACAGGGGTAGGACCTCGCTCTCACAGAATACCAGCGTAAAATAGCAGCTTAATAATGCTGTGTTTCGTATGATGAGTGTAGAGAACCGGATACGCTTTTTACTGGAAACGAGGCATTCAATCTTAGTCCTCAGAGGTGACAAGGCAACTGCATTTTGATTCTTAATCGAGGATAGATGTTGATGTCTATGGGCCACTATATGCTCGTCTATCAACCTTTAAAAAAATCTTGTACCTTCCCTTTATTGATTTTTACAATATAAGTATGCGTGGGACGAAATATATTAATGGTTACCATTACAGGGAATCATAACTATAAATATTTAGAATTGCAAAACACATCCCATTGTTTGGCTTCAGAAAATCTATTTTTCTATTTTCACCTCATGAGTATCATTTTACTACATAGGACAGACGACAGAATACATATTAAAAAATATGAGACCGTTAATAAGACCCTGATGACAAGAACGTTCTATCAAGACTCGTTCTGATTTTTACGTTGAAAGAGTTCTGGTAACGTAATTACCATTCTGCATGTTAAATATGGTTATCTATTATTTTACAATTGTTTACACTATTCGTGGGACCGATACCCTCAGGGGACAAATGAAATTTTTAATTGAAATGATAAGTGATGATTTACCACGAACTCGGTGCTAAAGAAAATATGTTATGAAGCGGCGCAGTGGATTCTATCCCACTCCAGTACTCTTAAAAAATATGGACAGTCTAGGAATGCTTTGGATGTTCTATTACTTTGCTTTCTAACAACTAGAGAATAATCACACGACTCATTTGAACGACCTTCTCAAGGTAAACAGCGAAATGTCAGATCATTTTGTTAAATTAATAGAAATAAAAATGTTTGCTCGTGTTTCCAAGCGTATCTTTAATTCTCGTATTATTTAATTGCATAAATATTTTTAAATTCTATGACACAACTTGTATCCAGTTAATAAATTTGATTTACATAATATGATGTCGTTATTAAATTTAAATACATCCTAAATAATAAACAATTCCTTTAGGCTAACGTCCTGTGCTAGTTGTGATTTATTTATATTTGGAATAATGTATAATTATTAATTACGTAATTTTCGTTTAGTTTAGGAAACCGGAGGTCTTTTTATATAGAATATCATCTATTTTTGATTAAAGATCAAAATGCAGATGCGTTGTCGCCTCCGAAGACTAAGATGTAATATCTCTTATTCAGTAAAAAGGGTCTCCGGTTCTTTGCACTCACCATACGAAACACAGTAGCATTAGCTGCTATTTGAAACTGGTATTCTGTGTGCCTAGTGCCAGATTTTGTTTATTTACGCGTTCGATATCGAGAACGTTAAAGCTGGCTTTTCACTATGGGATATAATATATATTATATCCCGAAATATAAATTATATCCCGTGATTGGCTTTCACACTGTGAGATATATCTTTTAACCAGTGTGCATTCGTCATTGGTCATTGGATTACCCCCCTTTACCCCGTACACCGTCTGCGGGGGCACGGAACGGTGTGCGGGGTACAGGGAGAGAAATATAAAATGAAAATATCGCTCGGTCGATCGAAAAAATATTTATAGCTTGAGAAGTAATATATATTTTAGCACAGTGTAAACGGTTCCATATAAAATGTATGGTGAGCGATATTAATTTATATCTCGAGATGTAATATATATTACACTAGCTGTGCCCCGCGGTTTCACCCGCGTCATCACGTGTCGGTGGTGCGCGACATACGCTAAAGCATTTTATAATTGAAATTAAATATTTTATTTGATAGCAATGGATGGAAAAATTGGCATAATTAATGGAGTACTTTTATCTGTCGACATATTATGTATGATGTAGAGCGAAGTTAAGTTTTATCCACTTTTCCTCCCCCTTCCGGTTGAGCGTCCCCCCCCCCCCCCACGACACAGAAAGTGTCACGAAGCGCGGTTTTTTCCAGTTTTAAAGAAATCCGTACACGATTACATGAGAAGTGTGTAGGCATGAAATGATTCTTGAGCTATCAAACTCTTATACTTATTAATCAATTAAATTTTCAAAAAACGATAGCAACGTGAAATGAAAGAGTTCAGAAATAAAGATGTAACTAATCATTGTCATAAAAGTACACAATTAATTTTCAATTTATTTTAGCTATAACGATTGAACTAACCACGCTCTTAGAAGCTTTCTATACTGGCTTCTCGCAGTTCTTACCGGGCGGCTAGGGTTTATGCGTAGTTCGCGTGCCCAGCCAAGTATTGAATTATTTTAATTTTACATTATCTCTTAAACTATACGTCCAAATAACATGGTATAAAGAACAAAGTTTATCTACATAAAATTGTCTTCATGATGAAGTAACTTTCGTTCGTAAGGATAAATAGGCCACGCCTAATAATAACGCTCATAAATCACTTTTAAATTTTCAATATTTTTTTGTCACAAAATACCTAATTATGGCTTATGTATAAGAAATAGACATATGGTATCACGGACTTTTTTTTAGACGGAGTAAAGATCTATATTTTTCTAGAACATTGTATTTACATATCCCTAACGATAACACCAGCGTACGCGGATAAATAATTTCGGGAGTGCTTTTTCTTCTGACTTGCTTAAGAAATATCCATATTTAAGGCTAGCTGAGTGATATAGCTTAATGCTAGATAGCCTATACTATTCCAGATGAATCTGGCTATAATATACATAAAGAATATTTGAAATCGGACTGGTAGTTCCAGAGATTAGCGCGTTTAAACAAACAAAAAAACAAAAAACTGTTCCGTTTTATTATATTAGTATAGATTATATCCCGTAGTGAAAAGCGGGCTTAACTACGATTTGTAAAGAATAAAATCAGCGCCAGCTAGTGGCAATAATCGGAATCACAATTCATTATTAGCTATTTGTTTATGTTTCGTAATTTGATCAAGGTTTCGTCAGTTTGTGTTAGTATTATGAGATTCAGAATTAGCCATTTTATTTTGATGTTAATTATTGAAAGTATTAAATTGAAAGCAAAAAACATGAAGGTGTTTTCATTCTAATAAGATTTTATGTTGACATTTATGGAGCAGTAAATGTAATTTAGTTACTTAGTGTTAAGTGAACTTATGGTACTTACTACTGACTTAATTATTAAATATTGATGTTAGGAACTTGGATTTATCAAACGCTATTTGCACAAAAACTTGAATACTTTCTTGGAAAAGGCGATATCTATCCTTAAATTACCTACCTGTCATTGGGGTGTAACAACGGAATAAAATATGCACAAGCTCTTGCTTCAGCACTGGCTTTATAATAATAGTCATCTATTACTATTAGTTATTAATGTCTTTGTGGCTGCAAACATCCTCCTAACAAAAAAAAAACGGCCTGCCTAAATTATATATCGTTCTCACAAAATGAAATAAAATTAACTCTTCAACAATTATTCTCACTCTTCTATCTCACTGTAAAAATTTAGGTGAAAACTTGTTCGATATCGACCGCGTAAAGTTTTACGTCTCGAATTATCGAAATTGCCACTCCAACCAATCACGTGCGTTTAACGTTCTCACTGACGAATGAGAGTCAATGCTCGATGGTGATTCCAATTATTGCCACTAGTTGGCGCTGATTTTATTCCATACAAATTGTAGTTAACTTTCTCGTTATCGAGCGCGTAAATCAACATCTCGCACTAGGCACTCTGTTAGAGCGTGGTCCTTCCATGGTAGAGCCGACCCATTCGTAGTAGTTGTACTATACTACTAATATAGATGCAGCATAGCTCTACCACGATAATTTACCACGATTTTTTTATTTAATAAACAACAGAATCGATTTTTATGAAAATTTAATCATGTATAATAATACTTAATCGCATACAATAATATCGAATGAAATGGATTTGGATTTGGAGCATTAATTTTGGATAATTTTTTTTACGACATGAGTAATACGAAAAATATACACACATACGTCCCTTGTAAATAATAGAATGATACAATCGACTTTCAAATATCGAACTCACTACTGCAACTTCCGATTGTTAAACGAATTTTGTTATAATGAAGACTTTTACTATCCATGGAACTTGATATCATCCATACTGTAAATATTATATATTTACTTGATACATGAATTACAATAATAATGTCTTCCAGACCGAATTTCGGTCACGGCGTCCAGCCTCAACGGAGAATAGCCATCGGCGCAGGGCAGAATTATGCCCAAGTGTATGCGCAAACTTATAGTCCAGTGGGACGGAAAATCGACACGACCGGAGAGAGATCAGGCACAGGACTAAGGGCTTCATGTGCTTTTCGAAGCACTTAATATACATATTATGTATTAAAAAATTTAACTTAACAGTTTTGGAACCGTCGTTCATATTTTAACTAAAGATGGCGCTTTCATTAATTAGTACATTTGTATTAGAAATCGAACAGCGCTATTTTTCTTGATTATGTCAGATAAAAAACATTTGCAATAGGAGTTCTTGCAACTTCTGTGACCACCAGCCACGCTCTTGCGAGACTTCAGTTCACACAATCGTTATGGTATTTGTTTTAAAGTATTTAAACAAACAGAACGTTTGCGTTTCGTGTATTCGCCTTTGTATGGCTAACGCAATACCAATTGAGGTACCTCATATCAATAACACATTTTAACTCATTATTGGCATAATCTAATTATGAAAAAAAATGAACTTACACGAGTCACTGTGTTAGTTTTTTATGAAAGCAATTTTATGTTTTGGATTAAGTTCAATAGAACTGTGAACTGTGTAAGTCAAAGTGTAAGTGTACACTTACACTACACTTGACTTCCAGATAATGTAGACATTTTTGAAATATTTTCAAAAGCATAAACTTTTGTAAATTAATTGCCATTTGTTGAGATTTTATTCTAGTTTATTGAAATATAAATAAACATTTTAAAAAATTGTGTCTGTCTGTCTGTCTGTCGCGCTAATCTTCGGAATGGCTGAACCTATTGTGATGATACTTTACGAACAGATAGAGAGCATTGCCAGGAGGGATTTTTATCGAAGTGTATTTTAATCGAATAACTTGATTTTTTTTAACGAAAAATTGATAGAATTTTTGATTTAGAATTTTATCAGATCCTTGGATAGGACAGCGAAGCCGGCGTATGTCACTAGTTAATTACTAAATTAGCACTTATGTCACTAATGTTCTATACACATTGCGAACATTTTGAGTGCCAAAGTTTATAAAGGTTAAGTTTATCTACATAAACAAATTATGTTAGGTAGTTTGATGTCATCATCCTGAACGTCTTTGAGAACTTAGGTAGGTACTATATGAAATTTTCTTTTTCAATAGAATTTCATAGCTGCAAAAAGGTTGTAATCGCCTCCCTTGTGGATCATTTTTATGTAAATTGATAATTATATACAGGGTTATTTTTCAAACAGTAGCCAAATTTTAAACTTAAGTACAAATATATAAATAATGATATACCGTTAGTGCAGTTTTTGAAAATACGAGTAAATAAGGCTTCTACTTTTAATTGAAATGATCTCAAATTGAATGTTATTTATGGGCAACAATGTTTTTGCCTACGGATGGACCCTTACGAATGCGTGCGTGCGCAGTAAAATCAGTAAATGATGCACTACCACGCATTTTAAATTTAAAACAAAAAGAACAGTACGTTTGAGATTTTTTTAAATTAATTTTTCTTTACCATTTGCCTATATTACTTATTCTGAACCCCCTCTGCAAATTTGGCCGCTTATTGCAAAATAAACCTGTATATTTATTTGCTCATTCATCATCATTCATTACAGCTTACCAAAGTCTACTGCTTTACTTATGTCTCCTTAGATTGCTTCTTAAGGGGGATATCTACTATAATTACCATACTTGAGATAGGGATGGGCAACCTTAGTTTTTTTATTGCCTAGTTGTTATCAATAAGACGCTGCTGCCCATGCCCTGGTTTGTTTGCTTCTGTCGCCTCTTATGACACGCACGGTACAAAATGTTGTTGCATATTTTTATACCTCCTGCTTATTTTTAATGTTTACAATTAAATATATAAGGTACGTGAGGGTAATATGGTCACCTTAAGCTCTGCCGCCTTATAAAACGAAAACTAGCAGGAGGACAGAGACAAAAACACAAAGTTGTATGATATAACTAACATGTTAAGAAAAAAGTAGCCAACAAGCTTTGGCAATAATTACGAACACTTCGAAAAATCAAAGTAAAAAAAAATAACTACACCACACAATATTCAAATCGACTAAAATATTTTACTATAATATCACCTATCAAAATGGCGTCGATAATACAGCGCCCTTTTGACCCTTTATTATTAAGTGGCGAAGCTTGCGAAGTCACTTATTGATTTCACGATGTCTGTCCGTCTGTCCGTCTGTCCGTCTGTCCGTCCGTCTGTCCGTCTGTCCCACGATTATCTCGAGAACGGTTTCGAATTTTCAAATTCTGTTTTCAGCAATCGATTACTGATCACCCAGGCATCTGAACCTCCTATTTTGAAACTGATTGCTCAACGGCAACCGTTAGAAACCGCTACAAAGCTGATTGCTTCGCCACTTTGCTATGCTGTTAGCTTGCTAGGTTTATTTAATTGACTGATGAAGAGCTATCGTATCACAGAGCCTTCTGTGAAAATTAGGCTGTAGTTTTTGAGTTATGAGAAAGTGACCACATTTACCGGATGACCATATTATCCTCACGTACTATAATAAAACTTATAATCTAATATTTATAAAGGTAGTAAAACAAATACTTAAGAAAAGATTATTACATGGTAGAGCCATGCTGCAGCTATATTAATTGTATATTAGTAGTACGATAGGGTCGACTTTACCGGGGAATGACCACGCCCTCACAGAATACCAGCGTAAAATAGCGGCTCAGTGCTAATGTATTTTGTATGGTGAGTGTAGAGAACTGGAGACCCTTTTTACTGGAAAAGAGGCATTCCATCATAGTCCTTATAGCTGACAACGCATCTGCATTTTGATTCGCATACGAGGATAGATGTAGATGTCTATGGGCCGCAGCAACCACTTACCATCAGGTGGACTATGTGCTCGCTTGTCACCCTTATCCTATAAAAAAGAGTTGATTTGAAAATATTTTAGTCAATAATATTTGAACCGTCGGTGGAAAAGGCTACCGCCAAACAGGGTAATATGTACTGGGAGCAGGTGACACTTAATTTGTGATAGTACATTCATCGAACGGTCAGCTTGTTGCTGGTGTTGCCATTGCTAGAAGGCTGCGCAATGTTTAGCCACGTGATTAAATTAAATCATTAGTTTGCTAGGTGTGTACGAGATTAGTTGAAGTGTCAATTTAAAAAAAAATCCTATGAAATTAGTGTTTTTTTTGTTTACATTTGTTTACAAAGAAACATTGACTAATTTAAATTAAATCCAGTATCCGACAATTTATTTAACTAGTTAATAAGGCAGCTAAGCTCTTAATTGGACGATGTCACATCTTGGGAAGTAACTAATAAAACTGAAGTAGCAGTAAATTCAGTCGTTTAAATTCAGCCGTATCTAAAAAAAGCCGACTATTTCATTGTAAATCGATAATAAAATCTACAATAAAGGCGTACAATTGAACGCAGACGTTCAACTAACGGCTTAGCCGCCTAATTAACTGGCTGAATAAATTATCTAAAGCTTCCCTAGCAAAATTTAAGCTTCGGTCGCTGTTAGATCCGTATTTATGCCGTTGTATTGCTGTGACAACGCTACCGCAATATGATATACTAAAACAAATCAGATTATAGATGAAAATTAAAAACACGCGGTTTAAATACATTTTTTTTCTACATATTAGAACTCCTTTTCTACCTAGATCTGTCTGGGCAAGCCGCCTAATAGCAACGCCTTGCATAGCTGTGTATCGGCTGAAGGTATAGAAAGCCAGTAGAATTACATTCTATGAGTTATTTCATCTTAGTCCTCAGGTGTGACAATATCTGTAGTCTTCTTAACCCTTTCGCTGTCCCGTACACTACATATAGGTCACTGCTATTGTCGTACTATTGTGTTTTAAAACCGGACAGTGAACGTGTTAAGTTGGCTTCACGTGTTTATGGACGGGATCTGCGACCTACCAGATCACTTGAGTTTTATAAAAAAATGCAGATATGTTTTATCTATACAAAAATTATTTAAAGTTATTTAGTTTTTGATTCTTATTATTTATTCTATTTCCCTCTTTAGTCGCACTTAACCCGTCGCTACTGATAAACATGTTGAGTCTCTTCCGAAGAAGATCGTTTTTCGATGGAAAGCGGATGCAGAGGTCCATAAATCTACAAAGATATGTGCATTTTGATTCAAAATCGAGGAGAGCCTCAATTAAGAATCAAAATGCAGATGCGTTGTCACTCCTGAGGACTCAGATTGAGTGCATCGTTTTCAGTGAAAAGGGTATCCGGTTCTCTACTCTCACCATACAACTGACACTACTAGCTATGTTCTATTTAACTTTTATCCGTCATATAACAAAGGTTTATTTCAAATATTTTAAAGATAATATCAAGAATAGAGAGTAAGTTTGCTTATTTTTTATTTTGATTAATAAATTCTCAAAACTTTAACTTTAATTTGGCAATTAGCTATTTCTCTAAATAATTTTAAAATATTTGTTTATTAGTATATCCCAAAGATATTTTTGATAAAATATTTGTCATTGACTATAAGAAAGTCCATTTTGATCTGATCACATTTTGTGTTTTTGACCTGAAATATTTCAATGACATTTCTGATAAAATATTGGTTTCCGCTCAGATTCAAACCTACCGCAGCGTAGTTAGTCAGGTAATCTGATATATTAAATACTACATATTATAGAAATTATAGTTCTTTTAAAAGCATTTAGTACTGATTATAAGTTGAAGCTTTCGGTAAAAGTCCTGAATTAGCTATGGAATACTAAAGAAACTAGCATTAAAAAAAGAGAAGGATAGAAGCGAATATGGCTAAAACTAAATTCAAATTATTAAAGTATGCAAATGAAACTAATTATTTTTTTACATGCCTTCTGAATAAATGGAATCTATATGTTCACTCTCGACGCTCTGCAATTTTTCATCTTCCACTGGTGCTAACTCTTCTTCTGTCTCTTCGTCTTCTTCCTCTTCCACCTCTGGCGGCTCTTCTTCTTTTTCTTCTTCTTGGAATGTCAACTGCCGCGTTGGTCTTTCTTCTTTTTTCTTAATCGGCAATATTTCAGAAATGGAAGGTGGTCGGAGATTAGCAGTTTTGGCCAAGCCCAACTTCTTCTGAATGTAAGCTTGTAGAATTTGCTTGGTGATTTGGTTTTGTCTCGCCAGTTCTTGCGGTCCTGCGGAGAAAGGAGAAGACAGATAAAAATGACTGCGCGGAAATATTTTTGGGATAAGAAGGAAAGTAAGAGTAAGAAAAAAATAGAATGAAAATCGATGTCATTTTTATCTGATTCTCCCTTCTTACCTTCGTGGAAGGAAGAATGGAAGATTCATTGCACCAATTAGGGAAAGTTAGAGGTTATGTTTGAGTGATTTAATGTAATTAATATAGTGAATAATGATATTATGATTGAACATAAAGCTAGGGCGCCAAAGAATGAAAGTTTCAAAAATCTTAACCTAAAAAATTAAATAAGTCGTGATTTTTGCATAGTAGACAAAATAAGTACAAGCCTAGAAACTATCTAGTTATATAAGTTTGAAGCAAGATTATTATTAACTTGCAAATTTTTATTTGCGTCCTACTACAACTTGATACTTTGGTTTTTTAATTATAATTTTAAGTCATAAACGAACAAACTTTTCTTCCGATTATAAGTGGCTAATGCAGTTCATGGAAACCTGTAAGCAATTTAGAACGACGAAAAAGAGAAGAAGAGGTGTAAAATGAAACAATTCACAGCCTATACTTATATTCACACAGCAATGGGCGCAGTGTTGCCAGGCTACAGAACGGAAATAGTAAAGAGCGTGGTATCAACATATACGGTTCTGAAGACAAAATGAGCAGCACTACCACCCACTAATAATTGCACATTTGTAATGTATTCATACTTACAGCGATCTAACCCATTTACGTTATTCTTGTTAGAGGTTATTTACCTACTTTACGATAAATTGTGTTTGTTCTCAACTGATTTCATTGGGTAAATATAAGAAATGGATTCATTCATATCGGTCCATTGTTTACAAAATTATTTGTAACCAGAACAATGGATGTATAAAATCTGTCTGTTCTCTTCCTGTTCATTTTGCAAATGAGAGGAAGTTATTTGGATTGGTTCAGTAATTTCAAATATTTATTTAAGGTTAGAAGGGATTTAAGATGTCCTTCTTAGGAAATAAAGGCTGTATTGTAATATTATGTATGAGATAAAAATTAATACTTGTTAAAAATTAAAGTTTATTATTATACCTATGAAAACATTTAGGTTGTGTTATTGCATGCATTACAAAAAATGAGAATAGTTTACAATAAATATTTACCGAGCTATGGTAATTTTTTCTAAGTAAGTCCGTCTGGGTGGATACCCACATATCTCATTCTGCCACTAAGTAGCAATGTACGACTGTCTTTCACTTTGAAAAGTTGTAATAGCTACTTCATATCAGCCCGTGAGTAACGTAAAAGGTGACAGAGGAATAAAACAGGGGAAAGACAGCAGCATATCCCTGACAACAACTCAAAATAATTTAAAAAACTGCTGTTGCCAACTTACTTGCCAAGCGTGACAACTACGGCTGGTATGGAGGTATCCCTAATAGATTATCTATGTAATATGTGAACTTTGATAGGCTATAGTCTATGAATGGTCAATGAGGTGCTCCTTCAAATAAAATAATAATTCCATCATCATTAGAGGTGGAGAGAGGCATTCCATCTTTGTCCTCACGGGTGACATCTACATTTTGATTCGTAATCGAGGATTGATGTAGATGTCTATGGGCTTCAGCAATCACTTACCGTTAGGTGGACTGTGTGCTCGTTTGTCACCCTTATACTATAAAAAAAATCGACTGCTGGAAATGGGCCTCTACAACGGCGTAAGGAGGATGTACCTCAATCGCCTCGCTTGGTAAGCAAGACGATCGCAATGTCAGACGTATCACACCTTTGAGGCTTCGGTCTGTTTTTTTTTCTCTTACATTTACTCGTAGCGTAAACGAGATGGTATATCGCTAAATATTGAAAGCCGTTAAATTTTTCTGGCATTTCATGGCGGCTATGGAGTCACTTCTTATGGCACCAAGGGGCGAAATAAAGTGATGGATTCTTTTACGCTGCCACCATATAGAAGGAAAGACAGACAAAATCATAGAGATAAAACTATTCGAGTGTAAAATTAACCTCATACAAACAGAGGCCATTATTGAAAAAAGAATAGTAATAGATAAAGGTTAACATGGCAACACGATATAAACTGAAGTGACATTCGAGATAGCTCTAGACTTTTTTTATCAATATAATAGTTTTGCCATTTATTATTCATAATAAAAACGAAGTTCTATTTTGTTTTATAATATAAAAATATAGTTGGTAAAACTTTATGGTTTTATTATGCTCAAAAATGTTAATATGATTTTTATTACACAATACTGTTTTATTTTTGCTTCTCTATGCGATGAGAATTATAATATCTTGCAATACCAGCTACACCATATTCAATGTTCTTGAGATCGATTTTCACGGTCACAGGGGTCTCTACGAAGACTAGCCAGTGGCCATCTAAACAGGACAGGCTTATAGCGCACACACAAACATAGGTGCCCTCTCTATTCCCACACTCTCATTGTCCGATGGGACAGAAATACGACACGACCAAAATCAGATCCCCGCCGGGTTAGAATAGCACTACGCCCAACTCTTCCCGTGGGTGTCTTAAAAACCAACTATGGGACAAATCCAGGGACCAGGGACATAATACAGACGCGGATGTTAACGGCTCTCGTAGAAGACCTTACTCATAAAAATTTACTTCAATTTAAGAAATGCTTAAAGTTGCTCTCCCTCCCTCTCTCTCTCTCTCTCTCTCTCTCTCTCTCTCTCTCTTTTCACTAAATTACAATAGAAAGAAACAAATATGGAGATAATTGATACTTAAATTAAGTATGCGATAATTAACGATTATAATTAAGGCCGATAATCGTTAACTATCGCTTACTTAACTTTAGTACTAATTAATTATATACCTGTCTCTTTCCACTGTCAGAAGAACAACTATACTTTAATTTAATTTAGTTTTTTTAAACGTTACCACACTAGGATTTTCTCCTGTATCGTGGAGGCAGTTTACAAACATAAATTGCACGAGGACAAACATTCAGACCCGTAACAATTATTTGTAGGCCATACAAATACTTGTTCCGTGCGGGATTCGAACCCGCGGCCCCTTGCGCAACAACTCATTGCCAAGCCACTGCGCCACGGATACTAACAAAATAAATCATATAGTAAATTGACGAGGAGAGCTGTAAATATTCAAATTTTATTTTTAAAAGATATTATCTTTTTAAAATCGAAAATGGAGTTGCGCCATTAGGCAATCACATACATTGTCATTTTAACGTCGGTAAAGGTATTATTTTGTAACTCGGATCATCCTTTTCTTTATTATCGGTGTCAACGCGATTACAAATACGTTTACGTATCAGTTAAGTTTAGGTATGGCTTTAAAATATGCCACAAATATATGGCTTTTTTCATAACTTAGTAATGAAAATGTAATAAATTAGTATAATACATTTAATTAAAGCATAAAAAGGAACTCAATTAAGGTATTAACAATAAATTCGCCTCAAAGTATTTTAATTTTACCAACTAGTAGTGCTATTAGCCGGGATGGAAGATGTGATTTAGATGTGGACAAGCGTGTCGCTGCCGGGAACAAAGTCAATGGTGCCCTGACTGCGTTAGTTAAAAGGCAAGGCGTAGTGAAGAGCGCACGCCTTGCTATATATAACGCAGTGTTGGTACCGACTTTGTTGTATGGCAGCGAAACCTGGGTATGCCAGAAGAAGCATAAAAGCAAGTTGAATGCAATGGAGATGCGATCTCTTCGTAAAATGTGCGGCGTTACCATGGCCGATCGAAAGCGAAACGAAGAGATTCGCAATATGGCAGGTTTTAAAGATGACCTTATCACAAAAATTGATAGGGGCGTGCTTCGATGGTTTGGGCACGTTGAGCGAATGAGTGAAGACCGAATGGTGAAGAAAATATACAGCGCGAAAGTTAATATTAAAAGGTGTCGAGGTAGACCGAGACTAACTCTCAAAGACCATGTGAGCAAATTGCTCGAAGAGGGGAGGGTCAAGAGTACTCGGATACCTAGACATGCATGTATGAAGAAGATAATGAATCTGAAAGAAGCGAAAGAGGTATGTAAGGATCGTGACACTTGGCGATCTGTTCTCTCTGGCTACCCCGTCAGGGATTGTGCGTGAAGATAAGTAAAAGTAAAAAAACTAAAGTATTTTAATGCAAAGAAGTCATACAGACGTTTTGAATGTGACAAATAAGATTTTTTATGCGAATTCAAAATGTTGTTTCTTTTTATTTTATAGTAGCTGGTACCTACCCGGCGCATTTCGGTCGCAGAAGAAATACTTGTGGAGATATTAACATCGTTTTAAATATGGAAGAGTTATATTGATTAACTACGAATGATAATACATTCATTGAAATGGAATGATATATAACCTTTTTGTCGGTACGATACCCACGCCACCGGCTGTAAGTTAATTACACCATGTCCATAACCTTCACGCAAATGCAAGCAATAAGTTGACAAGTTTTAGCGCAATTTGATGAACGGTATGGCAGGGCATAAAATACTAACAAACAAAAATTTATTTTTATATATTAGTAACAACGTTACTATGGCAATTTTTAACTATATACATTTAATTAATTAATCTTTTTCATCAGCCAGTAAAAGATTAGGTTTTTAAAGAAACATTTTAGCTGGACATGGGACTCTGCTGTTGTAGGAAGCATAATACCATTGCCCCGCTTGCCGGGCATATTGACAATCACTGTACCAAATATCTCGCATGTTTGACGCTATTCCCTCGCTGGTGAAATGAACGGGGTGGATGAACCGTCATTTATTATAATTAAAAATTTTGTACAGCCGACTTCAATATAAGTTATTAAGAATAACTCAAAAACTATTGGTCTGACCTTGATCAAATTCATATGAGACCACATGAGAAGTACCAGCTTTCAAATAAAAAAAGAATAATCGAAATCGGTTCACCCAGTACAAAGTTATGAGGTAACACACATAAAAAAACATACAGTCGAATTGAGCACCGTCTCCTTTTTGGAAGTCGGCGGAAAAGCCTTTCTGGCCATTCCAGTTGCCGCCTCCTACGATACCAAGAAACAAAATGGAGTAATAGATTTCGTACATCATTACCACACGTAAATATACTTATATCTTCTTAGTAATTTTTAATAAAGGAAAAATTCATTTATAGATATGTTTTTTACAATATGTATGTCTGCTGTGTTTTTTTTTAAGGAAATAGATAAATAAAAACTAAAGAAGACTATAATCCGTTCCTATAATTCATTCTTTTCATTTTTAAACCTTTTTAATGTCAATTTCCAATAAAAATATGTCAATTTATTGGAAATTTTAAGAAAATAAACATGCGAACTGTTGTGTAAAATGACCCATTTTCTCGCATCCACTCTTGAGAGGAGGCTCGCGGCCTGCAGTGAAACGTGTGAAGTATTTTATTTTAATTAATCACGTACATAAACAAAGTACTCTCGACGTCAAATGTGTCAGCGCGTCTGGCTCTTAAGAAAAGCAAAACGCTTAAGATCGTAAAGAAGATGAAATAAAACTAATTTCATCCACTCTTCATTAGCCCGTGAAGGTCGACTACTGCTGAACACGGGTCACTTGTTATAGCGGGTATTCGACTTAATTGCCACGCCTGGAGAGCAGACTGCCGATCGCAGTAGCCAGGTACTGCGATCGTCAGTCTTGCACGTTTTCGATGAGCGAACCAAATCTTTTAATGTGGTATATTCTTATACTTCTATAAGAATTTCAGCAATAAAAAAAATTTGCCATTCCCTAGATTAGCCTAGACAGACGGGTCTATCCAGTTGTATAGACAGACAAAAAAAATAAAAATAGTTATCATGACTTAATAACTCAGACAGACACTTCAATTTTATTTATATGTATAGATTACATTATCAGAGATTAGTGTTAATAAGAACACATAGGTCAACATCATCTTTTAAGGGATGATACGCTGATAAGCCTAAAGTTATATTGATGACACCGGATATTACTAAAAATATTCAAAAGGTAATTTGGCGCTAATGTGACCGTTACCAAAAGGTTATTTTTTAATTAAAATTTTATAGTTCAACATTTCTAAACCTTGTCAAAATGCATAATATCACCTTTGATGTTCTCATAATGTCGGTAAAATAATTTATGTGATGAATTATTGAAATCCAGGTCATAAAATTGGATCATTTATTATTCAGAAATAACATTTAATTACGTATTTTAAGTGATATGTTGTTAAAAATTCACATTTTCCATTAAAATATAACTATGCTCGTACTTGTCTCAAAGCGATTAAATTTGTACTGAAGCAATGATCGCTACTTACTACACATGAAACATTAAGCATTATGTTTTTAACATTAAACATAATAATTGCTACTTACTATTTTCCCTCCAAATGTTAAAAATTCTCTAGTTTTGTTTTCAAATATATTCGAAACAATTCAAATGATTTTCTTTTATCTCGCTATGTAATATGATATAACTAATAAATTTAATTATAATATAATATTTGTTCATGTTATTATTCCACACAGTTATATCATACAACATAAGATTTTTTTTAATATAGGATAGGGTGACAAACCAGCACACAGTCTACCTGATGGTAATAGTGGTTGCTGTGACCCATATACATCTACATTTATCCTCAATAAAGAATCAAAATGCAGATGCGTTGTCACCCGTGAGGACTAAGATGAAATGCCTCGTTTCCAGTAAAAAGGGTCTCCGGTTCTCTACACTCACCATACGAAACACAGCAATGTCAAGCTGTCATTTTACGCTGGTATTCTGTGAGAACGTGGTCCTTCCCCGTTCGAACCGACCCATTGCTGCATGCTACAAATATACTATTAATTTGACTGCAACATGGCTCCACCACGTATAGAACAAAACTATCTACAAATTAATGATCGCGAACCTTAAATTCAGTAGTGCTTTTGTGGACTGGTAATAATTTTATAATAGAACAGTTATCATGCTTCGATTATTATCTAGTAATTACTTATATATTAAAAATAAAAAATGTACATTTTTTATATTGAAAATTTCTATTTGTTTATTTTAATTTTAAAAAATGACAAAAAAACAGCTGTATTCGATGGTGCCATGTGACGGTTCGTCCACTTTCCTTGTGGTCAAGGAGGGCGAAGGCTGCCATATGCGTCATACTCGTCAACAGGTGCTGCTTGTGGAGGCTAGTCTGCTCGGGTTCGCTATACAGTAATGAGCTCTAAATTTTTAAGGTTCTTTTTTTGAATGCATCATAGAACATCCTTCATTTACCGACGGCTCTGTTATTATCTTCCATTCTATTCATAATATGTATTATGTTATGCTAACACTGAAATTATATTTGTTTTAAAGGAGAGGGCCATAAGAGCAATTTATGATTTAAAGCCTAAAGAGTCGCTGCGACTCTGACTGGAAATTAATATATTAACTTTACATTTACGAAAATGTAATGTACAAATACAAAAATAAAAGTAGTTTTACCAAAATAAGTGATATTCATTTTGTAAATACTAGGAACATACACAAGCTAGTAGTACCAGTTACTCAACTCCACCGAGTCCGTAATTCATTCTTAGGGCGATGTGATTTTACAAAATTTGACCTGCTTGAAGTTCAAAAACTTTATTAAACTAAGTCTGTTTAAAAAGGGTTATTATAATTTTAAGGAATTTATGGCCGGTACATCTTCTGGGAATGAGGTGATCGCTACCAAGCTATTTCTAATTTGTTTTGTGTTTGTAATTTTGTAACATATATGATTGTAAGTTTGTAAGCTGTTATTTAAAAAAAGTTCCGCTGGGTTTCTTGCTGGTTCTTCCCAGGATAGAGGTTTTTTCTCGAACCAGTGGTAATTAAATAAAAGAGTGACTTTCAATAAGTATTATTTATAATCTACATTGAATAAAAATTCTGTTTCTGTTTCTGCAATATTAAGTTTAGAAACTTTGTGATACATATTGCGCTTACGGAAGATGCAAGGTTTCTTAGTTAAAGTTTATAAGGAGGTGTTGCAAATACATCAAATAAATTAAAATAAAACATTCATTGTTTACGTTCATTCTGCTTATGTCCAACATTGACAAACACACATTATACGTCTTGCGTTTGTTCATACTACCAATATCAAACACATAATATTCTATGGCAAAACAGTCGCACAGAGTAGATATTTTTGCTTAAGGATTTCAAAATGTTGCCAACAAATAATTAGTAATTTATTTTGTGTGATTTCAAATGTTCCTCTTTTAATAATATGTGGAGTATAAGTCAAGGCAAAAAGCATTAAAAATATATTTTGTTTAAGAGATTCTGTGGCTTAATGTTCATTTCACAGTAAAATACAAAGACATTTAAGTAGTAGTAGCTTAAATTTCTTTGGTAAAATACAAGTTGTAAGTGTTGTTGTTGTTGCTTAATATACAATTTAAAAAATGAATAAATTACGGTTGAATTTGGACCACTAGGCAACTACTAGTACATATATATAAATATATTAATAATCTATAGATTCCAAGATTTTACGTTGAAGTTAAAATATAAATATTACCATTGAATTATAGGTACATTGAATTATAATATAGTATATTATATTTTTATGCCAAGTATATCACAAATATTTTGGTAACGATGATTCAATGAAATTCCAACTGGCTGGCATCCACGTAAATATGGTGCGTGTATGAATGCCCATTTATTACCACTTCGTGACTTACAGTCGTAAATAAGAGGGTCGTGCCCATTTTGGTACCTTTATGTTCTCAGTATACTCATACTGCAATTGAGGTGGTTTTGTCTTGTCTTATGATTAGTAAAGTGTAATCACGTTATAATTCTTTTCTTTTATGTTAATTCATTTATTTTAGAATATACACAATACTGTCTGATATTATAAAACTAAATTTTAACAGTGGTAGACCCACGCGGCAGCTTTTGCTGTCGCACGGATGGGCCGGCTCGAACCGGGGTGGTACCACAACCTCACAGAAAACCAGCGTGAAGTAGAGGTTCACCTCTGCGTTTCGCTTGGTGAGTGCAGGTGGCCGGAGGCCCTTTCTACTGGAAATGAGGCATTCCATCTTAGTCCTCACGGGTGACAACGCATCTACATTTTGAATTGTAATAGAGGATTGATGTAGATGTCTATGGGCCGCAGCAACCACTTCCCATCAGGTGGACTGTGTGCTCGTTTGTCACCCTTTTCCTATAAAAAAAATATACACAATACTGTCTGATATTATAAAACTGTTAAATCATTCTCTTTTTTACGGTTGACTTACAGACTGTCAAAAGTCCACCGTTGAACATAGGCCTAGATATTTGTCATAGTTGCCACGCTTGGTAAGCGGTTTGACAACCTCAATTTTCTTTATTTTCTAGTAGCTATTAGACTGACGCTATAGCTGATATCTTGGTTTACCTCTGTCGCCTCTTACGACACCCACGGAATGATATGGGATAGTGGATATCCTTTCACCACCACTACACAGTTAATCTCTTCATTATTTTAAGCAATCTCAACTATTCTCTAAAAAAACAGTTCTACAGCAGGGCTAGCATGGGCAGGAGACAATTTTATCCCCGGGGAAAGGAGAAAATGTTCATCCCCTCGCTGAGTTTTATCCACCCTTTGAGCATGGGTACACCGGTGGATATAATATCCAAAGTAGATAAAATGGGAGATATACTTAGACTTAGATAGATTTTTTGTATGAATATAAACTTAAACCCACGTTCAATGGACTAGGATTAAATTGTCCCTTTCAAATGTCAAAAAAGCATAATGTTTTACCTTTCATTTGGCTCCATGCTACGGACGGCAGATATATTATGTCTACTCGTTACGTCAAACGGGGATATACTTCTCCCCGTTGCCGTGCTTCGGCATAGGGACAAGATAATTTTATCTTTTGTCAGTGGATATAATCGGGGGATAAAATTTTTGTCCCCAGCCCATGCTAGCCGTGCAGAAGAGTATTTTAATTATATTTTTAGGAATCGGCTATTTAAATTTGTATGCGTGGAACTTTGAATTTATGGCTATCTTATATTGAAATAATGCATAAATTTAACATTGCGAATTCCTTAAATTCCATATTTCCATTCCATTTAAATAGCTATGCTAGCAACCTTGTATATACCACAGTATATATATATATATATATATATAGACCTAAATAACAGCTAAAATTATTTTATTTTTGTATTAAGATTCTCTACCATAAAGCTTCACTGTCCATAGAAGTACCTGGGAATCATATAGATAGAAGAAACTGCTTGGATAGGAGAGATAATTTGTTCTCTAGAGCTGGTCGTTTGTAAATACGCCAGTATATTCTAAATCTATGTATGTAAAGCAGCTGACACTGAGATCCCGCGTCAGCAACGCGCAACGTCAATACTCTGTGGTGTTACCCTGTGCTGAAATGATTGTAGTAGGGTTTCATCATCATCATCATCAACATCCTTACAGTCTTGTGTGTGTGTGTATGTGTGTGTGACTTGTGAAGACAAGTCCACTGCTGAACATAGGCCTCCCCCAAGGAATGCTACAAAGCACGGTCCTGAGCCACCTGCATTCATCGAATTCCTACATGTCTTACCAGGTCGTCACTCCATCTAGTGGGGCTTGCCCTACACTTCGCCTACCGGTACGAGTCTGCCACTCGAGAACCTGTTTTACCCATCGGTTGTCGGTTCTTCGAGCTATATGGCTATACGGCTGTCCCACAGACCGGCCGGCCCGGAAAACAGCACGTAGACGCAGCTCAGAAGACAAATCGGTCTGTAGTTCTTCAAGAGAGCATTGTCGCCTTTCTTGGAGAATAACCGCAATTCTGCTCCACGCCTTCGGAGTAGTGCCACCATGGAGGACGGAATTAAAGCGCTTCTGAAGAACTTCAAGTACCGGTTTTCCCCCCGCTTTCAGAAGCTCCGCTGTAATTACATCCTCGCCCGGGGACTTGACATTTTAAGGTGCTGAACAGCCATTCTAATCTCACTCAGACTGACGTTCGGGATATGATCGGAACAGTATCGGATAAGACTTGATCTTGGATCGTTATTCACACTTGCGTGTGGCTCCGACGATGTCATGTACAGCTGCCCATAGAACCTCTCAATCTCACTCATAACCACAGGCGCCCCGAAAACGCTGCTGACACATTTGGCCTTCAGCTTCAACAGTTGGCTCTTTCTGGCAAACAATTCTCTGGCAAAGACTTTGGGGCCCTGGTTCCGCTCGATCGCTTCTTCAATACGAGCAATATTAAAGTTGCGCAAGTCCCGCCGCATGCATTTGGAGATCTGAAGACTGCAGCTTCATTTCCCGTCTAACAGTCATGAGATTAAGAGTGTGATTAAGAGTATGATCGGAGAGTTTTTGTGTTCTTCTGCGGCGGGTCTTGCAAAACTTAGCTCCGACTGCATGGACAGTTTCCACGAGCTTGTCATTTATATCATCCACTGCATTGCAATCTTCTAGGCACTGAAAACGGTTTCGTAACTCGAGCTGAAAGGTTTTGGGCACAGAAATCTAAATAATTAGATTTCTGTGGTTTTGGGACTCCAGATTAGAGCACGAAGGGGACGGAGCGTTGACTTCATTAGACGATACCTCTCCAACTTAACATTTAGGTTCAGTGTGCCTCTAAGCATTCGGTGATCGCTATCAATTTTCACCCTCACGATCACTGAGACATCACTGAACAGTTGCCGTCATTAGCTAAGTAAATACATATAAATATGCAAATTGTACGAGTATAATATCTTCGGAATGTGTGAGTCAAGTTCTATGATATGACAACTAAATTATTATATTATTATATATGAACCGTCAGAATTGAATTAGTAGTTCTTTCGTCTTTAGTGCCAAACAAACGGAATATAAAGTTAATAGATTTATTTCTGTCATAATTGTTTTACTCATTTACATATACATAAACACTCACGCCTGTCACCCATAGGGGTAGGCAGAGAATATGGACTTCCATTTGGCACGATCCTGACACACCTCTCTCGCTTCCTCCACATCCTACCACATATACCTACGCATACACGCTCGTCGGTTAAAGATACTTCTTGATTTGGCCCATTTTCAATATATCGCTATTTAACTATTTTTATTTTTTATTTATTTGAACAATAATTGTGTTAACTCTCATTAAGGCTCTGCCACGTATAGGCTGCTATATATAATGCTAAAATATGCGAGTGACCTCAGCAAAAATTAAACATTTTGTACACGTTATGCAAAAAAAAACGATTGGCCTCATTTCATTGATGTAAATTGGTTAATATCTAGGTTGACTACCAATTTTTTTTAAATAAATAAAAATTGAATGCTCCTAACAGTAATTCTCTCTAAATCTTATTGAATTTAATTGGTGTTAAATGGCGATAAATGCGTGTAAAATGCCAAAACTCATAAACTAGTGATAGGCAACATAATCGGTGCAACAGCGTCAGCTTTAGGCTTATCAATTAGCCTGTCCAACGTGGGAAAATATGAACATATTCTTAATGCTACAATTCGGCCAGTAATAATGTATCTGAACTTTCAATCATTAAAATACATTAATATAATTCATCTCCCTCTCCATCCACTGCCTGGTATAAGCTGATTAGCCCGTACATACTCGTACTATTCTGGGCAGACGAATTGGTCAGCACGGAGTCGATCCTTGCGCATTGAAGATGTTACCTGTACCCCATATATAGTTATTTACTGATTTATTTAAAAAACCAACCAATTTTTTACTATGAACAAACTTGTACAATAATAATAATTCATATTTGATTATAAAAGCCAATTATAGCTTCCCCTATATAAGTTTTGGATGTTATCTCCTACATTCAATGTAAAGAGTAAGGTGGACTCCAAAGTAAAAGAGAACTAAATACTAAGAAATAAGAGGGATATTTTCAAATAAAGACGTCAATTGGCAGTTGCTAGAGCCGTGGTATTTTGTTATAGAATTGGGGTGACAAATGAGCACACAGTCCACCAGATGGTAAGTGGATGCTGTGGCCCATAGACATCGATATGTATTCGCGATTAAGAATAAAAACACAGATGCGTTGTCATCCCGAAAGACTAAGATAGAATGCCTCGTTTCCAGTAAACAGAGGTCTCCGGATCTCGACACTCACCATAAGAAACACAGCAGCATTTAGCTGCTATTTAACGCTGGTATTCTATGAGAGCGTGGTCCTACCCCCGCCGAGCTGACCCATTCTTGTTACACCGTAACATAGCTGCAGCTTGACCACGTAACAAAAGTTAGTATTTGGTAAAAGTATTACATCCTCTCTTATCTTCTTCTTCATCATCTTCATCAGCTTGTGAAAGAACATTGTGGGAAATAGGCCTCTCCTGTTCTAGGGAGGATTTGCCTTGATTTCCACGCTTGGTAGACGGATTAACAATCGCAGTAGCAGTCGTCTCGCAGATTTGACGCTGCTTTACTTCGCCGGCTTGGATATTTTAAGTCTGGCGTACACGTGATGATGATGGTTTTTCCAGTTTTTCCCATTATCACTACCGTTCCTCATGTCTTATCACTTCTGATCTTTACCTCACCTGGTCGGGAGCTGTCCTAGACTCCGCTTACCGGGACGAGACAATCACTTTAAAAACTTACTTCCTAATCGGTTGTCGGTTCGTCAAGTTATATGACTGGGCCACTGCAACTTCAGATTATCAGTTGGACTGTGTCGTACACTGGTTCTCCTACGGATGAAATCGTCACAGATTCTATCACTCAAAGAAACTTCGAACAAAGTCCTCC
Source organism: Parnassius glacialis (assembly GCA_033319125.1). NCBI lineage: Eukaryota > Metazoa > Arthropoda > Insecta > Lepidoptera > Papilionidae > Parnassius > Parnassius glacialis. Next base: position 32,464,249 of record JAVANC010000018.1, read on the forward strand.
GCTTAAAACTTCGTCATACGGCCACCAGTGAAGGACCACCTCTCAGTACATCATATTGTTCTGAGGTTCATCTCTAATAACATACGCCGGTCGTACAATAATAATTTATATGATTATAAGAACTGATGAAGTAAGATATTACCTTTGCACCTCGTAATTTTTTTATAGGATAAGGGTGACAAACGAGCACACAGTCCACCTGATGGTAAAACTCTAGTGCTCTAAAAGATGATTTATAAGGACCCAATAAAGTAATTTGTCTATATTACGTAGGCAGTCCCATTAAAAAGACTAGAAATATGTTTAGTAACATTCTTTAATATTTAGAACTAATATTGTTTATTTAAATAATATAATACCTCTTTAAATTGTTACTAGAGTACGTGAGGGTAATATGGTCATCCGGTTAATATTGTTACTTTCTTATAACTCAAAAACTACAGCCTAATTTGCATAGGTGGCTTTGTGATACGATAGCTCTTCATCAGTCATTCAAATAATAAAGGGTCAAAAGGCCGCCGCTTTTTCGACCCCATTTTGACAGTTGATATTATAGTAAGTACGTGAGGGTAATATGATCACCTTAAGCTTTATCGCCCTATAAAACCAAAATTAGGAGGAGAGAGCCAAACAGAGCCAAAAACACAAAGTCGTATACTATAACTAATATATTAAGAAAAAAAAATAGCAAACAAGCTTTGGAAATAATTAGGAACACTTCGAAAAATCTACTTAAAAAACTAACTACACTACACAATACAAAAATATTTACAATAATATCAACTGTCAAAATGGCATCCATAAAGGAGCGCCTTTTTGACCCTTTATTATTTGATAGACTGATCAAGAGCTATCTTATCACAGAGCGTTCTATGCAAATGACGCTATAGTTTTTGAGTTATAAGAAAGTGACCATATTAACCGGATGACCATATTACCCTCACGTACTATAGTTCGTTTGTTTTTTAAAGTTGAGTTTTCGAAGTGTTGCTGATTATTGCCAAGGCTTGTTTGTTATTTTTTCTATATTAGTTATAGTATACGACATTATGTATTTGTCTCTGTCCTCCTCCTAATTTTGGTTTTATAACGCGGCAAAGCTAAAGGTGACCATATTACCCTCACGTACCTTAATACTAATTATATTTATTAAAATAAAAACATGTATAAAACAAATTTAACGCAAAAACAATGAAATATTTACAAATCAAAAAAAATCAAAAATCAAAAATGTTTATTCTGTAACAATAAATTTACATCATCAGCAGTACACAGAGTTCTCCTTTTAAGTATTTTTCAATACTTGTGACAGGAAAACTCGCTCTTCCATAATTAACATACAATACTTGTAGTTACAAGAATAACATAAAATTCATTTCCATTTTATAAATTAATTTAAAAAAAATATGTGTGTGTGTGTGTGTATGCGTGCGTTTGTGTGTGTGTGTGTGTGTGTGTGTGTGTGTGTGTGTGTGTGTGTGTGTGTGTGTGTGTGTGTGTGTGTGTGTGTGTGCGTGCGTGCGTTTTTGTATGTGTTTGCGTGATTGCACGTGTACGCACGTGCTTTGTAGGCCGTGTTATTTTAACAAATTTTCGATTTCGTGATAATCTTTCGATTTGAGCCATTCAATAAGAAGTTTCTTACATTCTTTACTAGTTTTTGAATAAATATTCAATTCTTTGTTCAAGTAATTGTACAAATAAGACGCCTTTTTTGCCTGTTGCCGTCTAGCAAATGCTGTTTTAACCGGAGCACTTGGAGCTACGTTAGTTTTTCTCCTTTTATTTTTGACTTCAAGATTATATGCAAGGGACTTGTGTAGCTTAAGAACTATATTTAATATGTATAACTTGCGAACTGTAAGAAGATCACACAGGGCGTATAAATCTTGTGTTGGGAATCTGTAAGGCTTAAAATTCATAACTTTCAGTAATGATCTTTGAACTCTCTCTAAATCCAAAAACTTTGTTTTCGTAGCACCTCCCCATATACTAATACAGTATGCCAGAACTGATTGAACTAAAGAAAGATACACTTGTTTTAATATCTGAGTTGTTGTGAGATGTCTTAAAATTTTGAAAAACCATATGAATTTTCTAATTCTTGTCATTAAAAGTTCGATGTGTAGATACCAGGATAAACGCTGATCCAATATTATTCCAAGATATTTTGTGCTGGATACCTTGTTTATATATGGGCATGAGCAGTTAGAGCTATTATGGTCAACACAAGAATGAATTTTAATATTAAAATTTGGTTGAGTCCTATTGTAGTTAGTAAAACATATATAGTTTGTCTTAGATGTATTCAGAGTTAACAAATGTATTCTTAACCACTCCGCAACCTTGGCTAACCCTACTTCAGCGCTGTGCCGAACATCTTCCCAGGTTCGACCACAAAATACCAAAGCAGTGTCATCTGCATACGAGAATAAGTGCCCATTTTGAAGCGATATTTTACAAAGGCTGTTTACGTAAACCAAAAATAGAGTCGGGCCTAAAACACTCCCCTGTGGAACACCGTAGGTAATGGAAGAGTCATGACTACAGTGCTCTCCTATTTTGACCCGTTGTCTACGGTTTGTTAAGTAATTTTTAAATAAGTCTAGGGGTTTACCTCGTATGCCTATATGTTCAAGTTTATTTACAAGAGTGGGGACAGAGACGCTATCAAAGGCTTTTTTTATATCGAGAAAAACTGTTAAACATTTCTTTCGTTTGTCAACTTGGTCAATAATGAGTGACGTCAGCCCTGAAATAGCGTCCTCTGTGCAAAGTCCTCGTCTGAAGCCAAATTGTGACATTGAAAGTATATTATATTTATTTAATTAATTAATCAAACGGTTATTTAACAATTTTTCTAAAATTTTGGATATTGCGGGTAGATATAGGTCTGTAGTTACTTGGATCGCATCTATCTCCACCTTTATATACAGGGGTAATTAATGCCAACTTTAGAGCAGTAGGAAAAACGCCATCCCTAAAGCAAAGATTAACCAGGTGTGTTATTATGGGTACTAATATCATATGGGCCTGTTTTAGAAAATTGGTGGTAATATTGTCATATCCAGGGGCACTCTCTGTTTTAAGGTTCATCAGTATCCTCCTAACTTCCGAATCATCAGTCTCCAGCAAAGCAAAAGATGAAGCATGTGAGCTTACTGTTTTATCCGCAGTGGAAATGTTAATAGAGTTAAATTTTGATAAAATATCCTCCGCCAAGGATTTCCCAACATTAGCAAAGTAACTATTAATCAAATCAACGGATTCAAGAGGGGTCGATCCTATTTTTAACAACTCTATATTTTTATGTAATAATTGCTTGCGGTGTGTGATATCATTAATTGCTTTCCAGAGCGTTTTAGGGTTTCCGGTGGCATTCATTATCTGTTCTCGCTCATATTTGCGCTTAAGTTTTTTAATTAAACTGTTGCAGTGATTTCTATAGCGTTTATACGTGATCCTTAACACTTCATTTTCTGGATTAGATTTTAATTTTAATTGCATATTATTACGGATCCTAATGCAACGTAGGACACCTTGTGTCATCCAGGGTTTTATTGTTCGACTTGTTTTGGGGACTAATTTTAAAGAGGTATTTTTTAATATAAGTGTTTGGATTTTATTTGTGAAGAGTTCAGTTAAAATGTTAGAATCACAACATAAAAGCAGATCTTGTAAATTAGTGCTTTTCAGGCTATTAATAACATTTTCATAATTGACTGACCTTTTGTATTTATTACTAAATGCAGTTTTATTACAAAAATTATTTAACTTCAGGAAAGTCATATAATGATCTGTGATAGTTGTGTTTATCACTATGATTGTTGCATTCGATTTATTTGTATCTATTTTTAACATACAGTGATCGAGACAGTTGTTACCTCTCGTAGGTATCGAGTGTCCTGGAAGCAAGCCGTGTGTACACAACATATTTAAATAGTTTAGTCTATTCATCCTTTCATGTGTACTTTCATTACATTTGTGTATTATATTAATGTTAATATCACCCGTCAAAACAATAAGCTTACACATTTTTAAGGACTCTAAGTAAAGACTAAGAGAGTTGATAAAACTTTCAGCATGGATGTTAGATGGTGAGCGATAAATACCAATAATAATGTAGTCATTAAATTGAATTTGCAGACAAGACGCTTCTAATAGCGAAATTTCCTTGACACTCACTGAATGCTTATTATTAATATAAGCAGTCACACCTTCACAGTGATTTATGTGTTGTGTAGTATTATAGGACGTATAATTATTTAACATGGGAACAGGTTTGTTCTGGTCTAACCAACACTCGCTAAGGATAATAAAATCAGGCTTTATTTTAAGTTGAATAAGATTTAAGTGTAAGTCATCAAAATTTCTATAAATACTCCGAATATTTTGTGATATAATAGTTATATCGGATTTATGTATTATGTGCTGTGTTATAAAGTCTTGGACACGACATTCACTGGATTGTGCAATAACTATATTGTCTAATTCATGTAAAGTATTTAAGGAACTATCCATTATCAGTATTAGATCTAGATACTTGATATATAATTTGAAATACGTGTCTTAATTCTAAGTGTTTATGTTTTGATGTATTTATATATTTGAAAAATGATTTTCGAAGAGACATTAATCGTAAGATTGTGTTCTGTGAACGTGTGAGTTTGTGTATATTTGTTTGTTGCTGAGACATATTTGTGTAGTATTGTAAGAATAATAAAATAACAAAATTAGTATAAATCTTGAACATAGGTAAAATCAATAACAGTATCAGAGACGAAAGGTATGGAAAACATTTTAAGATAAAAATTATTAATAAATAGAAAATAGCATGTAATAGCGACATTGTAAGAAACATTACAGTCGGTGTACCTTGGTTGAGAGACAAGGTTTCAGGTAGTCAGATGGCAGGTGGTGCTGGGGATTGGCCTGTCAATAATTGCTGTATTTGACTCTCGTTTTTAATCATAATAATACGAGAGTGTTCATTTTCTCTTACATATACCTTGCCGTAAGCGGTCCAACAGAACTTGTATTGTTTTGATTTGGCTAAGTCTCGTGCTAGAAAGTATAGGCGTGCTCCTCTTGGGGTTAGGTGTTCTGACAAGTATATCGGGGTGTCTTCTTGGGTTTTAAATCCAAGATGTTTAGCACACAGCTTACTTTTATGTTTCACGTTGAAGGATTTAGCATATTTTAATATATTGTTCTTTAATATAGTTGAGTTAGTTTCGACAACAATAGGTGAGTTTTTTTTGTCAGCTGTTTTTGGCCTTACTCTGTATATGTCTTTGACATCTGATATAGAGATGTTGTAATCAATTGTCTTCGAGAGGTTAATAACCATCTCGATAAGGTCTTCTTTATTTTCGCTAGGCTTTTTTGGGACATTTTTAATTTCAATACAAGATTTTCTACTGTCTATATGCAATTCCTCCAATTTAGTTTCTAGCATAGTAATATGGTTCCTGTCCTGCTTTGCTTGAGTTTCCAATTCGTTAACTCTCTTCCAAAGTTCCTCATTTTGCGTAGTAAGGTAAGAAGTCGAATTTTCAATATTATAATTTGATTGCTGTATGTCTTTAAGTAAGGTATTGACATTTTTGAGCTCTGCAGCTTGCGAAGCAAAAAAGGATGTCATTAGCTTTCGCATTTCCTCTTTAAAATCATCCATTTGATCAGCAATCGAGATTTCTACCTGGTCCCTACATCTCTTATTACGTTGAGAAACAAATTTTGGCGGTGAAAAGCGGGATATATCCGACTCTGACGCAGATTTGTTTAAAATAATGTCCGTTTCTACTAGGTTGATAGAACTGCTAGGAGGTACATCCTTCACCAGAGAAGGCGGCAACTGTGTTGTCTCAGAGCGCATATTTTTTTTAAAAGGTGTTTGCGGTGGAGTTCTCTTTAGCGGCATCGTGTACCAGGGTATAAGAGAGTACAAACAGTTATCGTATTAGTGTACGCAATCTAATTAAATTAACCCTATAAGATTAGGGATCAACGTATTCTGGTGGTAATCGACGTTTTCATACAAATTTAATTTCCGTCCAGTATACCTAGACCTCTGTACTTTGACAAATAGTAATGAATGTTCTTACAGTTTTGGTTGATGCGCTCCTCCGTTATTGGACAATCCTCGTAACACCTCTGGAGGCGTTAACAGCAAGGTACTGGGCATTGCTGTTCCAGGTGATGACACAGCAAAGAAGACAAGGACGGCGCAGCTAGCATAAAGATCTCCTCGCAGTTATACACTCCTATTATTATGGCTTGATTTATTTTGCAAATTTGTTTTAATAATTAAATCAAAATAGTATCGCGGTTTAAGCATTTAATACGTCTGAACTCCTCAGAGGTCCGGGGGAAGAGGAAATAACTAAAAGATTTTCGTAACCCAAATACGTATAATATTCATGATTCGATAACTGCAGCTAAGAAATAGCTCCAATATCGATAGCCTAATAGATTAAACAGTGAGTTGTCTTGACTGAGAAAATTTTTAATAATTTTCGGTGTTCCGTGCCAAGTTTACGAAAATTAAACCCTAAGCCGTAGATTTACAAATAGACAGAGAGAGACAAATAGACAAACAGAGGGAGACTAAGGCTAGTTTCATATTTGATCATGTTCGGTATCGCTATCGGTCGGTCGGTTAACATTGGAATTATTACTCTGTATACTTTATATTATTACTCTGTATATTTATATATACTGTAAACACGATTTTGTAAACATGGATTCATTCTGTCCCTCGTTCTCCATTCACCCAGCACAATTTTTTTTTATAGGATAAGGGTAACAAACGAGCACACAGTCCACCTGATGGTAAGTGGTTGCTGCGGCCCATAGACATCTACATCTATCCTCTATTACAATTCAAAATGTAGATGCGTTGTCACCCGTGAGGACTAAGATGGAATGCCTCATTTCCAGTAAAAAAGGCCTCCGGCCACCTGCACTCACCAAGCGAAACGAAGAGGTGAACCTCTACTTCACGCTGGTTTTCCGTGAGGTCGTGGTACCACCCCGGTTCGAGCCGGCCCATCCGTGCGACAGCAAAAGCTGCCGCGTGGCTCTACCACTGTTAAATATTGGGCATAGTTCTCTAAGTCTAAATCTATAAATTTCATGCTACAGTCCTTGTTGCCAATTGCAGCTATGTACTTTGTGTAATATGTATGTTAAGTGTGAATGAATTAGCACATTCATTAAGAAAAAACAAACAAAGGAAATGATTTTCAAATTAGCAATTAAACAACACAAAATTTTTACAAATATAATCCATTTAGAGTAAAGAGAGGTGAGATATTGGCTTCTGAATTATTCACAGCCGGGTTCTAGTGTATAATATACCAAGTGTACATATTGCTCAATGTAATTAAATGAAGTCTCGTAGTCTAATTTAATTAATGGTAACAAATAACTGAAGTGTAGGGCGGCCCCCCACTAAATGGAGTGAAGACCTGGTAAGATATGTACGAAGTCGATGGATACATGAGACTGAGCACAGTTCTAAACGTAGTAAAACAACAAAACAAAAAGTAAACAAGTGTTAACTTTAAAAGCGGTAAAATTTATTTGCTGCCTATGAGTACGTCATGGTGTTGGTACACGTCCCTATTTTTGCCGCCAAGCAATTTGTTTTGTTTTTGTTTGTATTCTCTTATGATAAGTACATGTTATTGTTTGTTACATTTCACAATGTGTTTGACTGTGTAACCAAATTTTAAAAATTATAAAATAACTAGCTGACCAGGCAGACATTGTTCTGCCCTTTCCGAATAACCATTTGCTTTCCCAAAAAAGTCCTGAAATTAGCAATAAAAAAATTGAGGGTCACTTATCGGGATAAAAACTATCCTATTCCTCAAGTTGGACCAAACTGCACACAGTCTGCAAATTTTTTTTGAAATCGGTTCTATCTGTTGAATACTTACAGCAACACGTGGTGGTTATACTACTAAATTGTAGCTTATATTAAACGTTTGTATTTTTAACATAGCGCCATCTATTAAATATTTACTCAATCCAGTCAACAGATATCGTCATCTGACAGAATCGTTTGGAGCTAACAGATAATTGTGACTGTCAAATAAATGACAAATAGTTTTCAATAAAATAATATTGTATTGCGACTATAAATTGAGATGTAAGCTATCCTATCTTTTAAGTTGGACCAAACTGCACATTGACCAAAAATTTCATTGAAATCAGTTCAGTAGTTTAGGAGTCCATCGCGGACAAACAACGTGACACGTACTTTTTATATATAAAGATAGCAAGGTAAAACACATTTCATAATAATGACGTATTTTACACAGTAGTTGTCCACCTTCATGGTGGATAAAGAATTTCCACAAGCATCGATTGCAAGACTTGAAAGAAATAAATAATATCTGTTCAATTTTCGACGTCATATTAACATTTTCGTCTGTCCAACATCTTTTATATTTACCAAATGACTGTCCCGTTAGTGTAGGCTTAAAAGCGGTTGCTGATTATCAAAACCCGGGTCGTCCCAACATTTTTTTTTGTGTATTTCCGTCAAAAAATTCTTAGTAGCAGCAGCCCAGTAGTAGTAGTAAGGAAGTTGGTGGCGTTTCATAGCCAAGCCTCGGAGAGCATTTAGAGCCGTTGGTCCTGCGCCTGATCTCTCTCCAGTGTGTCGGATTGCCGTCTCATCGGACTATAAGAGTGAGGGATTAAATAGTTTGCAACTGCACGTACTTGCGCGTACACTCGAGCACTATAATCATGTTCTGCGCAGCGAGCCGTCGTGACCGAAAATTTGGTCTGGAGGACTTTATATTTACTACGTATAGTATTTTGTTATTTATAACGATAAAGTTATCAAAAATCAACTTAGTATTTTACCGATAGGATTATTTTCATATAAAATTTACGAAAACATTCAAAATGAAAGGCTTATTTACTTCTGATATCACAGAATTATTCTAAGTGAAACTTTTGCGACAAGAAATATAAATTTTTGCATATTCGATAACAAGCTAAATTGTGTTACTACACCATGTTAATTGTTAAAAATATATATAATTTTTGAGCAAAAAGAGTATGAAATATTTACGATAGATATTTAACCTTGATTAATTGGGAAGGTTATAACTTAGTGAATCACCTGAAAGACGAGACGGAACATGTCACACAAATGATGTAATATGAACTTTACGACTTTAGAAACATTTAAAATCATGACCTTCACTCTGTCGACACCCAGGAGACAAACGCATGTATTGTCAACTAATTTGGCATCGTCGTCTCACCTTGAGCTACATCTATTGCTAAATGTTCAGTTATCTGCACGATCCTAATTTATGTCACCTTGTTAACATCGACATTGGTGTACAAGACGTAGAGCTACTCATATATAGTCTATAAGCCTACTCAAAATGAATAACTAAATTAAATTAATTTATTCCTTGCGTGACATTTTCGTTTTGATAATTGATAGAATAAGACGTTACTTTGCGGAAATCCATTATAATGGGGTTGTTATAAATTAATTTGCTTAATTCCGCGTAAAGAAAGAAAATGATGTGTCCTGCCCAGTTTTAAGGGAAAGGGATTGAGAGATGGTGGGAGGTTCCCTTAAAACTGGGCAGGACACATCATTTTCTTTCTTTACGCGGAATTAAGCAAATTAATTTAAAACAACCCCATTATTTTCGTTTTGTCTATAAGACATGGGTTCAGAAACTCTTTCGCACTTTATGTTATGAGCTTTTTTTCTCAGGAAAAAATAGCCTAAGTAATTATTTATTAAAAATTAAAATTAACAGCTCAAGCCATCAATTAGCAAGTAATAGAATAGAAATCTTGTTGCGTGATCAAAGATAAAAGTTTACATGACGTATTACTTCTTTGTAAACACATATTATACCTGACAGAGCCATGGTGCAGCTATATTATGATTGTAGCCTGAATGGTTCGACTTGACCGAGTAAAATACCAGCTGAATGTTACTGTTTTCTGCCGTCTTCAAAAAGGAGATGGTACTCAATTCAACTGTATGTTTTTTTTGTGTGTTACCTCATAAATTTTAGGGGATGAACCGGTTTCGATGACTTTTTTTATTTGAAAGCTGGTACTTCTCGTGTGGTCCCATATGAATTTGATCTAGGTCAGGCCAATAGTTTTTGAGTTATTCTTAATAATTTATATTGAAGTCGGCTGTACAAAATTTTAAATTATTCGAATGAAGAGTGTAGAAAACCGGAAACCCTTTTTACTGGAAACGAGGCATTTCATGATAGTTGCATGCACCCCTAAGGTAGTCCTGACGCATCTGCATTTTGATTCATATTCGAGGATAGAAGATGTCTATAGGCCACTACATCTACTTACCATCCGGTGGACTGTGTGTTCGTGTGTCACCCTTATTATATATTTTAAAAAAAATTAAAAAGAACAAGCAATCTGATGATGGTTCAATACTAAAATTTAGATACGTAAATTATATACATTATTAGAAAGCGCCGTGGCGCAGTGACTTATCAATGAGTTGCAGCGCTGTGCTGAACAAATATTTGTATGGCCTACAAATACTTGTTCCGGGTCTGGATGTTTGTCTTTGTGAAATTTATGTATGTAAACTGTCCCCACGATACAGGAGAAAGTCTTAGTGTGAGGGTTATGGTTTTTTAAAGGAAGAGACCAAAGAGAGACTAAAGACAGTTCGATGAGTATTCATCCATTTTTAATTTCTATGTACATAAAACGCTTTGATGACACAGGAATGAATCCTACAGTACCAGAGAGATTTTAAAAAGAGAAGAGTAAAATGAAAAGGGTTAATGCCTTAATGTCCGTTTAAGTTGTTGTTTTTGTTTTTTTTTTCAACAATCTACTGCAGAACACGTGACTCTCCCACAATTATTGTTCACATGCTAATAAATTATTAAAATATACTCGTAACTGCTACATTAAAATAACCTGTACTTGCTGGAGATCTTCTGATCTCTAAATTAGGCATTATTAATAAATTATTTATCATACAATCGAATTAGAATTTAAGAATTATACAGTTTTGTAATTTAAAGAAATTTATAAGATAATTTAAATATTTAAAATAAAAATAATTTGAAGCGTCAGTAACCTAATGGGAGGGCGCAGACCGCGAACTCGAAAAGTCGTGGGTTCGAACCCGCCATTCGACTAGTGTCGTGAACCACTTTTATCACAAGCATTTTAAACTTACCAGAAGTGGTTAAAGGGAATATTAGTAATATTTTATGCCATGACTAGTATTTTTTAAATAAAAAAATGTAAACGTAGAATATAGAAGAAAATTTAGACAATACTATCATTAATAAATAAGGGTGGGGTAACGTTCACCTCAATTTTGCAACTACTGCTGTCAATGCGTCGGTAAATCAATGCAATTTAGTAAAATGTCAACGATTTTCTGATTAGCTTGACGACTATTGGTTTATTGTTATTTTATTTTAACAAGGTTAACTGCTGTTATAATTATTATGAATATGGATGCATCATCTGAATGTTCTCGAAGGTGTTCGATCATCCTTAGTGCAATAAATTACAAATAAAGCAATTTCCATGTAAAATGGCCAACACGTTTTATTGCAGTTTATTAATGAAACTTTTAACAAAAAAATACAAACCTACTTTAAAACTAAAAAATTATTTTTTTTTTCATAATAGCTTCTGAAGGCGGTGCTATGGCATACTGTACCGAAATATAAAGAACCGACTTGAGAGGAGAAGTGGAAACTGTTTTATTTTTTTGTTTGGAAGTCAGTTTGTACTTTTAATTAAAAGTTTCATTAATTTTACCTCTGATTGATCTAACGAAAATATCGCAAGCTCAAGGTAACAACTACAAGGTCGTTTAAATAGTTACATAAAAAAAATTATCTCATATTTTCCACCATCAGGGTTGGTTTTTAGGGTTCCGTAGCCAAATGGCAAAAAACGGAACCCCTATAGATTCGTCATGTCTGTCTGTCTGTCTGTCCGTCCGTAGGTCACAGCCATTTTTTTCCGAAACTATAAGAACTATGCTGTTGAAACTTGGTAAGTAGATGTATTCTGTGAACAGCATTAAGATTTTCACACAAAAATAGAAAAAAAAAACAATTAATTTTTGGGGTTCCTCATACTTAGAACTGTTTTTTTTTCATCAAACCCATACGTGTGGGGTATCCATGAATAGGTCTTCAAAAATGATATTGAGGTTTCTTATATAATTTTTTTCTAAACTGAATAGTTTGCAAGAGAGACACTTCCAAAGGGGTAAAATGTGTGCCCCCCCCCCACCGCCCCCTCCATGTAACTTCTAAAATAAGAGAATGATAAAACTAAAAAAAATATATGATGTACATTACCATTTATACTTCTACCGAAAATTGGTTTGAACAAGATCTAGTAAGTAGGTTTTTTTTAATACGTCATAAATCGTAAATTATGTTACTTGCTGCTACGGAACCCTTCATGGGCGAATCCGACTCGCACTTGGCCGCTTTTTTATCTAACTATTTATGGACCACCCCTGAGGTAGCGTATTTCATAAAATAAGAATAATTTAAAACGGTTTATGGGTTCCTGAGAAATCGGTGAATATAGATAAATAACATACACGTCGAATATAAGTACCTTCTTGTTTTAAGACCATCTCTAGTCTGCATCCATACATCTTTCAAGCTTAGCATATTTTAGCCAACCCAAAGTTCTTTACCGCTTCATATTAAGTATGTGCAATCTTTTTTTTATATAAGATATGGGTGACAAGCAAGCACACAGTTCACCTGATGGTAAGTGGTTGGTGTGGCCCATAGACATCTACATCTATCCTCGTTTGCGAATCAAAATGCAGATGCGTTGTCAGCCGTGAGAAATAAGATGGAATGCCTCCTTTTCAGTAAAAAGGGTCTCCGGTTCTCTATACTCATCATACGAAACACAGCAACATTGACATGCTATTTTAAGCTGGTATTCTGTGAGAGTGTGGTCCTTCCCCGGTCGAGCAGATCCATTCGTGCGACAATTATATAATTAATAAAGCTGCAGCGTGGCTCTACCACGTACCAAACCATACTGTGATGATTAAATAATAGTTATTAAGCACCAAGTCCCAGCACCACTACTCCCAACACCACTATTATCAAGAACAACTAAGTGTCTTAGCGGTCAGCCACCGCAGAGTCTAGATCACCTGAAGATGCTGATGATGTCAGTGGTGTGTCTTTCCTAGTGTAGTGGTGTTGGGATTAGTGGTGACGGTGATAGTACACGCAATTGAGCGAGGGCGGGAGGTGCTCTTCAAACTAGGTAAGACACATCATTTTATTTTATCGAGCGAATGTACGCGAAGTAATTTCTTACCAACTTTAATATAATGGCCTCACGCAAAGTAACGCCTGATTCTATTAATTATTAAATAATGGTCATATTCGTAGCCTTAATCGTGCGTTGGGGCATGAAGCTGTGACACTGTACACATTCAAAACACTTTCCAAATATAATCTATATGATAATGTAATAGAATTGTTTTTTGATGATCCCCTAATCAAATGTGAATATGGTAATAAATTTGATAAACAAAACAATATTTCACAGCCTTGTATTAAAAAACCGGGTTTAAAGTTGCCGTGGGATGGCGACGTAATAGAATCTATCATCCCATTTCGTGCCGTGGCTGCCAGAGGCAATTATGAGAAATAGCAGAAAAAATTATTTGCTTCCGATAGATCCGTCTAGCGTCAAGGAGATAAATCTATTTCATTTACGCCACGTGTAAAATATCCAGACTATCGATATAAAGTAGAAAAAGAAATAAAGGTGCGAAACATGTGGTTTTGCGTTCACTAATCTGTAGTTTATATGTGGAACTACGCTGCCGCTATATTATGGTTGTAGCACGAATGGGTTGGCTCAACTGGGGAAAGACCACGCTCTCATAGAATACCAGCGTAAAATAGCAGCTCAATGCTGCTGTGTTTCGTATGGTAAGTGTAGAGAACCGTAGACCCTTTTTACTGGAAACGAGGCAATCCATCTTAATCTTTATAATAAGGTTACAACGCATCTGCATTTTAATTTTTAATCCAGGATAAATGTCTATGGGCCACAGTATCCACTTACCATCACGTGGACTGTGTGCTCGTTTGTCACCCTTATCATATAAATAAAATATTATGACATTTCCTTCCTATAATGAGCGTAGCTCATGTCCAACATCATAATTTGCTGACTGAAGATGAAAAATAAATAAAAAAACATGTATCACTTCACGCGGTAGGAGTGAAACATTATTATGAAATGAAATATAGAAAAAAAATTAACGGCAAATAATTCATTTAATATGATAATTTTCAACCAAAAGTTTAGCATAAAGTAAGTATAAGATAAAATTTTAATTTTATAGCGAATAAATATAACACTCCTTATTTATAGAAAAAAATATTTGTGTAATAAATCACAAGATTATTTTTTTCGAGTAAATTTGCATTGTAATAGCGCCATCTACTATATTCCATAGGTAAAGCCATTTTATCAAACAAAAACTGATTAATTACAAGGTGGTACGTAAAATAGACGCTAGATGGCCTGAATGAAATCGTGCATTGGTATATTAAGATAATTTTATATAATATGGTTAATTTCATTTATTTAATAAATTTGTTAATTTATATTTACCATCTTTAAAGTACGGCACAAAGAAGACACCGAAATAATAGGAACCCTGTATTTTTTTTACAAGAAATACTAGCAATGCTATTTAAGCTGCGTATCGATTACGCGCTCCTGGCGCGCGCGCCATAAATGACCGCTCCGACCAGTGCGCTCCGCCGAATACGCTCTAAATGTTCAAAGTGTATCAACTAAACGCTAACGAACCCTAACGAACAGTTTACTTGGATTTGTCTGTCTATGGTGAGTTATTCAGATTATTCAAAACATACAATCTCTATTACAACAATAATCTCCTAGTACATAGTGTGCAAAAACCCGTTAACTGAATGGCTTGCCCCAAATCCCTTATCACAGTAGAATTTTGGCCAGACTCCAACTGCGAATTTGCAAACATATACTTCTTTGTTACTTTCTAAATTAACTTTATGAATAATGACGTCATTTGTAGTCATATTAAAATTATCCGAATGTAGCTTCGGTATTTTCTCATTTTCAAAAACGTAAATAAATTTATCTCTGATCTAACTGCTTCTGCTTGAGATAAAAGATTAGGGAAAAGTTTCTTCATATTTTATATACAAAATTCAAAACTTTTTTCAAAGTTTAATTACATTCCATTATAATATATATGTGTCATTTTGTTTGATAACTTTTTGTCATTTTGTAGGTAGTGACATAATCCCGTTGCTGTAGAAATCTTGGGATTTTTGATGAAAAAAAAGTCAAAGTCCTCTCTTGATGTTAAGTTAACACTACCCAAAGAATTCTGAAGAGACCGAAACAGGTAAAAATTTGAGGATGCAAAGTCAGGACTATATGTATATGTAGGTAGGATGCATTAACACTTCCCAACCAAGCTCTCTCAATTTTTGCTGAGTGGCCAAAGATGTGTGTGGTCTGGCGTTATCATGATGAAAGACCACTCCTTCTCTGTTGATTAATTCCGGACGTTTTTAGGATTCCATAGTTAAACAACAAGGAACCCTTATAGTTCCGCCATGTCCTTCCTTCCGTCCGTCCGTCCGTCCGTCCGTCCGCGGTTTTAGTCAGAGACCTTAGGTGCTACAAATCTGTAATTTGGCACAGTTATAGATATTATTTACACCTATGAAACTAAGAATGTATTCTAGTTAGTTATAGTTTCATTAGGTTTCAATAGAGAATCGCAAATGAGTACACGATTCATTAGATTTCTTTCAGTGAGCTCGTGTGGTACCCAAATATCGAGCTTTTTTGTATAGCCAGACTTTTTTAAATGGGTTAAACTGTTTTGTGGTCAATCTTCGATTCCTCGGCTATGTTGTAACTACTAAAATGCTGTTCTTGCTCCACTTTTTCAAAAATGGCAGCGACTTTATACGTATGAGAGCGACCAGACCGAGCTGCATCTTTGACATGAAAATTCCCGGACTGAACACTTGAACCAACTTTGTGCTACTCTTACTAACACTGCATTAGGTCCATAAACGTCACAAATTTTATACGCGACTTGAGTCGCATTTTTACTTTTTTGTAATAAAACTTCAGAATGTATCGAATTTCTTAATTAGATTCACTCATTTTGGCGTACAGAAAAACAATTGAAAAACGGCGGAAAAGTGAGTTTTTACTTTTTATTTTTCTTTTTCTTAATGTCCTATATGTATTAGCCAGATACAAACAGTACAACCAAAGACATTTTTCTTCAGTTTAATACAAACAAAATACAAAAAAAAAAATTTCTCGACCTATTAGTTTTTAAGATAAAATAGTTCAAACTAACCCTTGTCAGAGGATCAGCCATCTTGTACAATACGATGCGCGCTATATTAACGCATGCCAATTTAAACAATGATATCTCTATAATTTTGTATGATATCTAAATATACATAAATCATATACCAATCAAATCGTTGTGAAATATGAATTAAGCTGAGAATATGAATGAAAAAATCTGGGAAGGACAAAGATTTTGATTATGTTTTCCATGATCGAAATCAAATTAATTTTTGAAAACACCCGATCTACGAAAAATTATATTTTATTGGTAGCCGTGGTAGACCAGCTGTGAATTTTACGGGAAAACTCTTAACTTCCCCGTAATTCTCACAGTACGCAAACAATATCTGTTCAATCTCCGCCGGTCCGGGAAATTGTTAAATGCATTTTAGATGCTTATTCACCGTGTTCTCGGCGGTGAAGGGAAACATCATCATCATAAAAAATATGGATATTTTCGAAGAAATGTGTGTCTAAATACACCGGGGCCGCGTGAATATCTTTATATATATAATTCTTCTACGTGTGTTTGTAACTGAACTCGTCAATGGCTAGACCGATTTTGATGAAATTTTTTGTTGTGTTTGAGTGGATCCCTGAATGGTTTAGTTTCATAATTAGACTCAGAAGGTGGCGCTGTTGTCAAGATCCAGAAATTACCCGTGCGAAGCCCGGGCGGATTGCTAGTATTAATTAAAACGCGGTATAATCTTTCAAATAATTCCATCAAATATATCTGTTTAAATAAGTGGTATATGTATAAATGAAGCCTTTATTCCCACAACTATTTATTTTTATCTTGGTTATCATACAAGCAATTTCTTAAATATTTGTTTACGTTTCTAAGCCAAAACATTTTATCAAACAGGAAGTAATCAAAACCGCAATAGCAGAAATGAATAATGGATTGCAAAATAGCGTAAACCAAACTACATATACTAAGTTAATTAAACCATATTATACTTAGTATGTGACCTTATAAAACGTTGGCCTAATAAATAACGCTAAATATGTAAAAAGTATCTATTTCTATTTCCTATTTTTATCTCATTCGCTGTTTCCTTGTTAACTCTTAAATATTTTTTTAACAAAAATGAAGTGCCTAATAAAAATAATAATAATGTACCCCAGACCGAATTTCGGTCGCGGCGGCCAGCCTCAACGTGACGGCAGAAATGTGTTAAAGGGTGGACCTATCCCTACGGAATTAAATTAAAAAAAAAACATTTGACATTTTGACGGCGCGGCACTGTAGCGCCGTGGCTTAGAATTTAGTTGCAGCGCTGCGGGTACATAATCGAATCCAGAACAAAACAAGTATTTGTATGGGTAAATTGTTCCGAATTAGTGTGGAAGGAACATTTTTTTTTTATAAAGAGAAAGAATATGTAGATCGTTTAGGCTGCAATTGACTTGTTTGTTTTTAAAGAAAATATAATATATAATTTAAGACTTAATAGTTGTTAAAATAAAATGTAATACAATGATTACAAAATTTCTAGGATGTGCGTTAACATTACCGTAACTGATAAATCTTAATAATTATTGTGTGCATACTGCATTGTATTGATATAAATACCTATTAATAATATTAATGTTTATAATTTTGTAAGTAACAAACTTTATTTTAGGTTAATTAATAAATAATTCTTTATATTATATGATTGTTTATATGAGAATAAAATAGGTGGCATACATACATACATACATACATAAACACTCACGCCTGTCACCCAGAGGGGTAGGCAGAGACTATGGACTTCCATTTGGCACGATCCTGACAGACCTCTCTCGCTTCCTCCACATCCATATACCTACGCATACACGCTCGTCGGTTAAAGGTACTCTTGATTTGGCCCATTTTCAATATATCGCCAATTTGGTCGATAAACTTTCGCCTAGGGCGACCCTTCCCGACTCTGCCGTTCACCTCTGCAACATAAATTTGCTTTGTCACTCTTTCCTCATTCATTCTTTCTACATGACCAAACCACCGAAGCATTCCTTTCTTAATCCTGGTCACAACATCATCTTGCAAACCACACTCTTCTCTTATTAAACAATTTCTCACTCTGTCCTTCAGATTCATCCCTAACATACTCCTTAATGACCGCATTTCTACAGCATTTATTCTACTCTCGTGCTTCTTCTGCCACACCCAACTTTCACTACCATACATTAAAGTAGGCACTAACACAGCATTGTGAATTGCCATACGTGCCTTTTTGGACACATTCTGACTTTTCACAATAGAGTGTAGAGCCCCATTCACTCTATTTCCTGCATTCACTCGTCGTTCTATATCCTTTTCATATCTACCATCCTTGCTAAACACACATCCCAAATACACAAACTCATCTACTTGTTCGACCAACTCCCCTTCTATTCTCATTTCACATATCGTTTTACTTTCTTCTCTTTCAAAAACCATAACTTTCGTCTTACTTGCGTTTACTTTCATACCCCTTTCTTTCAATGACCAGTTCATTAAAGTAACCATTATTTGCAACTCAGCCGCCGACGATGCAAATATGACTTGATCATCGGCGTACAAAAGGCATTTGACGGTTGACTCACCCATTCTCAACCCACATTCTTCAAAATAGGTGGCGTGTTAGACAATTAAATAATACAAGGAATATATACGTTATATAATATATACGTTAAATAATACAAAGAATATAGCTATATTAATTGTATAGTTGTAGCACGAATGGGTCGGCTCCATCATAAAAGGACCACGCTCTCACAGAATACCAGTGTAAAATAGAAGCTAAATGCTGCTGTGTTTCATATGGTGAATGTAGAGAACCGGAGACCATAGTTACTAGAAAAGAAGCATTCCATATTAGCCCTCACGGCTGACAACGCATTTGCATTTTGATTCGCAAACGAGGATAGATGTAGATGTTTATGGGCCACACCAACCACTTACCATCAGGTGAACTGTGTGCTCGCTTATCACCTCTATCCTATAAAAATACGATACATGTTTGTGCCGTTGGCGTAGAAACGAAGGGGCCATGGGGAACTGAAGCAAGACGCTTGTACTCGTCACGCCTTATCAATATACCTGGTGACCCAAAAACTGTCAAATAGATTGGTCAGCGAAGCGGTCTCGCAATACAACGAGACAACACAGCCAGCCTTCTGTTGGGATCGTGCTTCTAGGCACGGTACCAACAAGCGGCGGCGTTTCAGCAAGTATATTTTCACTATCTTAAACTTTATATACAATATAATTTTGTAAAACACTTTTTTAGTTCAATTTGTTTAATATTTTAATTAGAATAATTTGTGTTTTAATTTGATTTGTTTATAAGTTGTGTGTTGTGTACCTTCTTTCACAAAGCGTAACACAATGTAGGTGATATATTATTTTATATAATGAAGTGTTACTGAATCCGTGTTTGTACATATATCTTAATATAAAATCTATGGGAATCCTATACAGGGTTATTTTGCAATAATCGGGCAAAGCAGATAAGCTCAGATTAAGCAAATGGTAAAGAAAAATTAATTTAAAAAAAAATCTCAAACATTCTGTCCTTTTTATCATTTAAATTCAAAATGCGTATATAGATAAAAAGGACAGAATGTTTGAAACATTCCTTAATGAATTTTTCTTCACCATTATTACTTATTCTAAACCTTTTCTACAAATTTGGCTGGTAATTGCAAAATAACCCTGTATATATTCAAAGTAATCTTTGATAAATTATCATAAAGATGATGATGTATGATAATTTTTCCAAGTGGATAACAATGTTCTGTGATATCATAGATAAAAGTTAAAGTTATGGCCTATATACGTCCCACAGATGGGCACAGGCCTCCTCTCATTTCTAAGAGGGTTTTATGGCATGGAAATGTCCGCCGCGCTGCCCCAATGCGTGTTGGCGAACTTCACATGTATTAGAAATATTTTTTTCTTATTTCTCAGATATGCAGGTTTTCTCACGATGTTTTCCTTCACCGTCGAGCACTTGGTAAATCGGTACTTAAAATTACAATTAACCATTTCATTTGGTGTCAGCGGAGATCGAAACCGGGTTGCTCGCGTACTGTGAAAGTTACAGCGAGCATAGATAACAATATATTATAATGTAATATCGTGTAATATATATATTCATTGTAGTCAAAAATCGGCGTGATCTAGGGCGTATCGCAATAAAAAGTAAATCATAATGTCAGTGTAACGTTGAAATGTCATCGTACCTTATTATGCGTAAAAGTAAAAATTACAGTACGAGGAAAATGGATAAAAAATCTGATATCGAAAGCAATATATCCATTGATAGTTTAGAAGAAAATATTAATCAGAAAACTTCTATCAAAGACGAAGAAGAAAATATTGAAACTATACTCGTACCTTTTTACGAACGAGATATACTGATAAAAATTCCAAAGGCACAAAAAGGGGATAAAAATCAAGATGACCGACATACTTCAAAACGAAACGTGCAGAATGCTCAACCGATAAAAAGTTATCTAGTTAATAAGCAAAAGCATAACTCTAGACGCAACTCATATTTGGAACTATTTCGCAAAAAGAATATTTCTAAAGGACACAATGTAGCTATCGAACAAGAAATACGCTCGTTATCACCAGAATTTGGTGATACAGAAAGGGAAAGTATAGACGGGGACGTAATTAACCCATCCAAGGAATTTCTTGATACAGAGTCATATAATGAGATGTATTATGAACAAATAATGCAACAAGAACTACACCAATATTTTGATCATTCGTTCAATGACGAGATACACTTTAAACTAGATTTTCAAAATAAATCCCCGACAGAAAAAGATAACCTAAGAAGCGTTTCTGAAACTTCAATACCCAAACGCTCCGTGAGGAGAACTTCAGTGGAACCTCTTCATAATATTAAGCTAGGAGGATTAGGCCCTGATATGGAAAAAATTAGGCCAAGGCTAGAAAGAGCTCGAAGTCTTCAGAGATATTCCGAAAAGGTTAGGATGGAAAATCGATTAAAAATTTACAAGAAGACAGTAGAAAAAGAAAAACACGAAAAAGAAGTTTTATCAAAACAAGATGCTCTAAAGGAAACGCCAAAAGTACACACAGGAGCGAATGCTTCTTCATACCTTATTAAAAAGTCACCGAAAGATAAAAGCTCATCTAAATCGCTAAAACAAAATTATTGCTCAAAATCAGCACGTGTACACAATCATAAATATACCAATATCGATAAATCAAAATACAAATCGAACAAGGAAGAATGTGTCACTAATAAATCACAGCATATGGCTGAAAGCAAAGAATCACGACCCAAGTCCACAGTAGTAAATCAGAAAGAAAGGTCAAAAATAGAATCTGTCCTAAGAAATAAATCTGATGCTAAAAACTGTAAAGGAGTAAACACTGATGATCAATCAACTGATATTATATCACCGCTGCAGATAAGTCTCATGGTTAATTTTGGTGGAATGAATCCTTCTAATGCTCTTAAAATACTCGAGGAAAAACATAAAATGTATCAGGAGAAAGTTAAAAAATATACTATGCAAAAGGAAAATCTTTTGTGATATATCATTATGTTTATTTCTTGTAAATATTGTTTATTTTGCGTTATATTAAATTTTCTGGTCCTGTATTTTTTCTATGAACAAAATACCACACATTTTTATAATAATAGTATGATAAACGATTTAACAATCCATCTGATAGTGAGTGGCTACTTGAGCCCAAAAATAACTGCAACCAAATTCAAATAAGAATTAAAAATTTTGTACAACCGACTTCAATGTTAATTATTACGGATAACTCAAAAACTAACTGGTCAGACCTTGATCAATTTTATATGGGACTACATGAAAAGCACCAGCTTTCAAATAAAAAAGAATCATCGAAATCGGTTCACCAAGAAAAAAGATATAAGGTAACAGACATTAAAAAAACATACAATCGAATTAAGTAACTCCTCCTTTTTGAAATCCGTTGAAAATGAAATGAAATGTATGTACGGCTTTTGAGTTGTAACTATAATAGTTACACGTTAAATTACTAACTTCATTTAAGATCTTACGTAATATTCTACATCATGACATTAGACATAAAGACAGTCTTTGTTACTGGATAAAATAAGTCGTTTAAGCAACATTCTATTACGCTGTCACTAAACCCTTGCCCCATCTTTGATGCAGGTATCATAACGCCGCGTTCCAACGACACGTACCCGCTACGAGCACGCCACGCGCGTCAGCACCCGCGTATAACTCGATTTGAAATTTGTTGCATATAATTTGAGTCTTATGACAAATCAATAAATCTGAAATTGTAAAAAAACGCGGGCGCAAGGCGTAGCGGGGCGGGTGCAGCGCGTGTGCGGGGAGAGCGCGGGATCAGCGCGAAGTGGGAACGAGGCGAGAACGTGGCGTGTGCGAGGCGTGTGCGGTTGAACGTCGATAAATGCAATTTCAGATTTATTGATTTGTCATAAGACTCAAATTATATGCAACAAATTTCAAAACAAGTTAGACGCGGGTGCTGACGCGCGTGGCGTGCGCGTAGCGAGTGCCTGTCGTCTGAACGCTGCCTAAAAAGGGTAAAGTATTTTTATACCTATCCCTATCTTTGGCAAGTACCTACGTGTTTACAAATTATCTCTATTTACAGAACTTTCGATGATAGGTAGTCGTAATATTTTAATCAAAATACTCAATAAGAGTTAAGATTTCAGATTTTTTGGATATTTTTAATGGCATTATTGAAAATGATATGGCGGGCACCTTTATTCCCGAAATGCCGTCCCCTGATAAATGCCGGCCGGGACCGTGCCCATATAATATGTAAGTTCAGAGTGAACATTCATGTAGTATAGTTGTGTGGATATATAAGATACTATAACTCTTGCACTAAAAGCTAAGAGATAAAAAAGGAAGCAAGAATTTTAATCATTTATTGACACCCAGTCCACTTAATATCAGTAACAGCTAACATATTATTATTTTTAAATTAAAGTACCGACTAAAGGAGAGTAACAGTGGCTGCAATTTACTATCTCTCATTAGTTGTTTCAAATAGCATAATGAAATCCGGTTTTGATTTTCTACAGAAGAGAAAGTGTTATTCTGACCGTACTACGACATGACAGATATTAAAAATTTAAATTAATGAAAGGACGTAATCACCAACTTAGGTTAAAACGTAATAATATACTATATTTAATTTACCTTTTATAATTTTGTACATATACGGTCATAGTTAAAATGGTTTATTACCGCTTACTTAAGTATTAATTATATTATATCGATAACTGTCTAAAAGCGCTCTTTCCCTGTCTGTTGTCTGACTATATTTTTGCTGATTACCAAACATAACCCAGGATATATGACATATGAGGAGTCTAGATTTAAGTTCGCAGTATACTACCATAATATTTATTTATTTTACTCTTTATTGCACCAAATATTTGTACAAAAGGCGAGCTTAATGCTATATGGCATTGGCATTCTCTACCAGCTAAGCTTGGGTAGAACAGAGAGTGACTTTGGGCAGTTAACTTGTTGCGATCAAATTCAATTCAAATATATACCTACATGCAAAACATACATAAAATATACACGTATAAATAAATACACACATATATCTCATTATACATATATATATATATATATATATATATATATATATATATATATATATATATATATATCTCTCATGAAGTGTATATATAAATAACTATAAACTTATAAAGTAATTAGACTCAACTTTATACTAGGCTGCGGATATACTCGTATAATTTTCTTTTAAAAACATTTTTGACAGGTATTTTTCGCAGGTCAACAGTTAATTTGTTCCAGAGGGAGATGGAAGTAACTGTGAAGGAATTTGATATAAACATAATATTGTCAGAAATAAGAGGAGGCCTGCGCCCTGTAGTAAACAATGAGAAGTCTATAGGTCTATAGATAAAATTGTCTATCTGTAACATCGGAATAACTGCATTATGCTGAGGGGGTTATTTGCATGCCGTTAAGACATGAATTAGTAAATTAGTAAATTTTTGTCTGTCTGTCTTTTGTTATTTACTGTAAAGAGCGAAAGCAACTTTAACTATTGAATTAACGTCGATTTTTGTAAGTTACAATTATATTATGATTGTAGCACAAACGGTCTCGACCGGGGAAATCAGAAGGGTCTCCATGGGCCACAGCATCCACTTACAAGCAGGCGGACTGTGTGCTCGTTTGTCAGCCTTATTCTATACAAAAAAATTAGTGTTCTGTGAAAATTACTCTTATAATACATATAATGAATTATTAATTAAGTCGTGAATATGGTACCGAATTATGACAGCATCTCAAGGAAATTGCTTTCGAAATAAGACACTGGATTTGGTCCAGTGATTTAAACAGTTATAATCGAATATTATGTTAATTTATGACACAGACAGAACATCACTGACAATTGCAATTCAAGATCGTAGAAGTATTTTTAGACTTTCAACTAATAGTATATTCGGCCACACGCCGAATACCGAATATTCCGCGGACTTCCTGGCCGAATAGTCTAATATTAGGCAAAAGTATTCGGCCGGGAAGGAAGCAGTGTTTATTCTTCAGAGCGTCTGTTCTCTGTAGCTGAGATTTTTGGGAAGAAAAGGAGAACAAACACTACCTGAAAATGAAGAAAAATTTGTCTTTCTGCACCATTATCTTCTACTTTAATTACGATACTTCGAGTGCATAGACATTTATCTTTGACTACTTTAATAGTTATAAGAAAAAAAGTAAATATATAAATATTTTCATTTTATATTAATAATATAATAATAATGCCATTAAATATTATTTGACTACAATAAAACCTATTACTTAAATATTCGATATTCGACCGAATAGTACTTAGATATTTGGTATTCGACCGAATAGTACTTAGCTATTCGGTATTCGACCGAATAGGATAAAAGTAGCCAAATATGTCGGATACCGAATAATTGCCGAAAATCCGTTGGAAGTCTAGTATTTTTACAACAAATATAAAAAAGTGTTAGGCAAATTAATTCATTTTAACTTCCCAGCTTCGCCATAGGAAGTTACTATTATATAGTTATGGGTCCGTATTTCCAAAGGTCTAATTTTGACATATCTCCATGTTTCAAGGTTTCTTGAGTCGGATGCCATGATTGTTGGATGTGCGTGTGCATGTATCATTCGTGATTAATTTTCGTCTCGCATATATCTAGATCAAAAATAATGACATCGAGGTCGGGCAGGTTGCATTCGATGCTAATATTGTAATTAGAACCTGATTTACTTTTTTTCTAACCGGTTCAGCAGCTTTTTGCTATTAATAAATTATCGGAAGAAATGGAAAACCAACCGAATGTAGCAATTTGATAATTTATTACATATTTACTCATGGAAGTGCCGTGGGTGTCGTAAGAGGTGACAGAAGAAAACAAACCAGGAGATGGGGAGCAGCGACTTCCTAAGAACAACTAAAAATAAAAAATAAACTGCGGTTGCCAACCCGTTTGCCAAGCTTGGCAACTGTGGCAGATATCCCCACTATGAGGTAATCTACGGGGGAGACCTATGTTTAGCAGTGTACTTTTAAGAAGCTGTTACGGTAACAGTAACTCATGCAAGCTCTTAATATGGTCATAATATATATATATATATATATATATATATATATAAATTAAATTGGTATAACAATTTTCTATTAAATAAATAATTATTCAGACGCTGGGAATCGGGTCAAAACTGGATTATAATATTACATTATATTCCTACAAACATAGCTTCATTATTACATATAATTGAAGCTAATATAAAAAAGCGTGTAACAATAAAAACGACTTACGTTTTTAGAATCGTAATTATGTGTTTATAATGACGTCACGTGTACATTTAAACAATTTTATTTGTATTACATTTTCTTTTATTCTTTTTTTAAAAATGTTACAATAGAATTTTCTCCCATATCGTAGAGGCTG
The DNA here is from genome assembly GCA_033319125.1 of Parnassius glacialis. Taxonomy (NCBI): domain Eukaryota; kingdom Metazoa; phylum Arthropoda; class Insecta; order Lepidoptera; family Papilionidae; genus Parnassius; species Parnassius glacialis. The sequence continues at coordinate 32,490,654 of JAVANC010000018.1, forward strand.
TTTACGTACATAAATTATACAAGGCCAGACATCCAGACCCAAACAAGTATTTGTATGGCCACAAATACTTGTTCCGTGCGGAATTCAATCCCGCGGCCCTCAACGACGCAATTTAATGCTAAGCCACTGCGCCATGGAACTGTAAAAATGTACAATGCACATTACAACATTCTTATTATTAACTGGTAACGACAGGTTATTGGTTTAAATAACTACATTCGATTATCTACATTTTATAATATTTAATTAAAGGTTATTTTTAATATGGTGTTGAACGCATACTATCAACATAATCATCGTGTCAATTATTAGTAATAATGTTAAGATTTTGTAGACCTTTCACATAGTTCCTAAATCAATTTGTGTATTGTTATCTAGATCTATTACCCAACCCTAGAATCTTTCAAGCTGCCTCACCTTTTCTACAGACTTCAAAAATGAGACGGTACTCAATTCGAATGTATGTTTTTTTATGTGTGTTACCTCATAACTTTTACTGGGTGAAGCGATTTCGATGATTCTTTTTTTTTTATTTAAAAGCCGCTTCACATGTAGTTCCATATTTGATTAATGTCTGACCAATAGTGTTTGAGTTATTCTTAATAATTTATATTAAAGTCGGTTCTACAAAATTTTTAACTTTAAATATTTAAGAAGACTTTATTAAACACTTTTTTTCGGTCGAATCATTAGACAAAGAAAACTAAAAGTTTTAAAACAACATTATTTTTTACTGTGAAAGCGTAAAATTTATAATGTGAGCTGCTAAATACAGCTTAGACTTTAACGGTTTTATCACAAAATCCGTCGAGTGCATAAAGTTATAATTAATTACAACATACGTCCCACTGTACAAAATTCTCGTTAAATTTTAAACTGGCCAGTGTTAAATAAAAAAATAACTTTCTTTAATTTTTTTTTATGGGATAAGGGTGACAAACGAGCACACAGTCCACCTGATGGTAAGTGGTTGCTGTGGCCCATAGACATCTACATCTATCCTCTATTACAAATCAAAATGCAGATGCGTTGTCACCCGTGAGGGCTAAGATGGAATGCCTCATTTCCAGTAAAAAGGGCCTCCGGCCACCTGCACTCACCAAGCGAAACGCAGAGGTAAACCATATCACAGAATACCAGCGTGAAGTAGACTTCACGCTGGTATTCTGTGAGGTCGTGGTACCACCCCGGTTCGAGCCGGCCCATTCGTGCGACAGCAAAAGCTGCCGCGTGGCTCTACCACTGTTTAAAATATTTAAAAATTAATAGGTAATAATCTATATTGATTAGACCTAGACACCAGCACGTTTGTCGTCCGTGCTTTCAAAAATCATAAAAATTAAAAGATGAATGTTTCCCTTTTCACAAACAAGTTCGTGCGAAACAAGGAACCGCTGTGAGGCACTGTAAGAGTGGGCAGTGTTGAGTGTACTCCCCTCCCTTCGCTTTTTGTGAAAATTTGTTTGGCAAAGCTCATCGTGAGAAGTGACATATATAGACGCCATCATCTGTCCTGCGCCCAGCATCTCCTCCTGCAACGCGCCGGCGTGAGACGACACACGCCCGCGCCTTATTGGTTCAAGCTAACATCGTCAAGGCGACCAAAGAACCAACACATGCGCACAGACGATTTTTCAATCAATTTGAAATGAAACTGTCACCATGGATTTTTATTTATGTTTACGTTTAGTTTTGATTGTTATAATTTGTGATTAGGCGCTTTAATAGGATATTTTTGTAGGATAAAAATTAATTGTTAATAGTTAAAAAAAAAATAAGATAACCATAAGTATATAACAGTGAGTGCCTGTTGCCTCGGATGGAATGCTGTGTTTGCCAAAGGATTTTTTCATCGGGAATAGGCCTACGTATCCACCAGGGACGTATCCATCAGGTCCGTACAACCTCTATTCCATCTTCATCACACACCCCGGCTCCCTGCTCCCATCCTCCATTACCTCCCACCCCCGACACTCCTCTTCAGACTCTCCTCGGCCAACTCAAGCAGTCAACTTCCATTATAAAACGTATTCCACGCGGTGCCCGGTCGACGGTTTCAGAGGCATTAGCGGCAGCAATAAATAATTGCGTTAGAAACAACAATAGTAATTCTTGGCATGACCTCCTTACCTTTTCGTTCAAAATTCTCCATGTCTCAGATGAATCCAACAGTAATATTTCCCTAACGCAAAAAATAAAAAATAACACTTTAAATCCGTCTATACCTATTTGCGATCCTTCGTCTGGAACCCACAGAAAGAAGTATGACTTGTTTGGGAAGGTCGAGGATAAAATACACGACGGTGATCTCAAAGGAGCAACACGCCTTTTGTTCTCAAACGACACCTTAGCACCCGACACGCCGGAGACCAAAGCCGCATTACAGTCCAAACACCCCCCAGGCCCTTCCACCCCGATTTTTGTAGACCCTCCATCTGACCCCCCAGGCTGCCTCCACGCCACGGTTAGAGACGTTCTAACAGCCCTCGCCTCGTTTCCAAAAGGATCGGCGTCTGGTCTAGACGGCATATCCCCACAGCATCTGATTGACCTTACCAGCTACGGCTCTGGTGTAGCTGGTGAACAGTTGACCACAAGCCTCACAAAACTGGTCAATCTCATGCTTCTGGGAGATGTTTGCCCGGATGTGACGCCGCTGATATATGGAGCAAATCTTATTGCCTTGGCAAAAAAGGATGGTGGCGTGCGCCCCATCGCTGTAGGGTCTACATTCCGACGTTTAGCAGCCAAGATCTGCGTCCGGCTCACTAGAACAAAACTACAGGCCCTCTTTGAACCAGTACAAGTTGGATTTGGAACCCGTGGAGGTTGCGAGGCAGCAGTCCACGCTGTACGTACCTTCCTTAAAAGTGATTCGTGCGAGGTTCTTCTAAAATTAGACTTAAAAAACGCATTTAATTCGGTCAATAGGGACACTCTGCTAAAAGAAATTAAAATACATGTCCCGGAAATTTATAACTTCCTTCTCCAGTGCTACCACTGCCCCTCAAAACTAGTTCATAAATCCAATGAGATTATTTCGGCCGTAGGCTGTCAGCAGGGTGATCCCCGCGGTCCAGCAATATTTAGTTTGGCAATAAATCCGATAATCCACTCCCTAAATTCAAAATTAAATATTTGGTACCTCGACGATGGGACCTTGGCCGGAGACGCGCAGACAGTCCTAGCTGATTTGGTGCATGTTAAACAGCATTTCAATCGCATTGGTTTAGAATTAAATTATGACAAATCTGAATTATATATTTCGGACCAAGTAAATCCACTAACCGCTTCCCAGATCGCTCAAAATTTTAACAACATTGCTCTTAACATTAAAATAGTAACGAAGGACAGTCTGCACCTCCTCGGCTCCCCCATCTTTGAGGAGGCCATTCCTCTTCTCTTAAATAAATTAACAACAAATTTCAGCAAGTATTCGGACCGCCTTGTCAAAATTAGTAGCCACTCAGCTTTATTTATTTTAAAATTCTGTCTGTTCGTCCCTAAATTCACTTACATGCTTCGCTGTTGCCCCATTTGGAAATTCCCCCATTTGATCACACCTATTGACACTCTAATGAAATCCCAAATTGAAAACATCCTGAACATTCACTTGAGCGAACAGGCTTGGACCCAAGCCGCTTTACCAATAAGGAACGGCGGCCTGGGAACACGCAAAATTTTAAGTGTGGCTTTGCCTGCATTCCTGTCTTCAATCCACAGCACGCTAGATCTCGCAGGTAGAATATTAAAAGCCCCAGCGGGCATTAACTGCGAGATTGCATGTTTGGACGAGGCCACGAATGCATGGCTAGCTGGACCGAGTCCAAATCTCCCATCCAAACCACATAAGCAAAGGGCCTGGGATACAATAGCGTCCGTCGCCACCTTACAAACTTTAATAGAGCCTTCAACTGGCAGGGACCGGGCCAGGCTGTTAGCTGTGTCCAAGCCAGAATCTGGTTACTGGCTCCAGGCATATCCCTCGCCCAACACTGGGACTTTTATCAACCCGGACACTCTACGCATAGCCGTCGGTCTCCGGCTGGGAGCTGGGATCTGCACAGGTCACAACTGTGTTTCTTGTGGGGCTCCAGTGGACCGACTTGGCCACCATGGCCTCTCCTGCACCTCGGGCGCCGGCCGCCTGTCCCGCCACGCTGCTCTCAACGACATTCTCAGAAGGGCGCTCGTCAGTGCCAACGTTCCCGCCGCTCTGGAGCCCCAGATTGTGCGGAGCGATGGCAAGCGCCCTGACGGAATGTCGTTGATACCCTGGAAGTCGGGCCGTGCGCTGGTGTGGGACGCCACCTGTACAGACACCCTGGCGGCGTCCTATCTACCAGCAACTACCAAACGTGCGGGGGCGGCGGCGGACGCCCGGGAACGCCTCAAGGTCTCTAAATACAGCTGTCTCGGCGCCCAATATCAGTTTTTTGCTTTCGGCGTCGAGACACTAGGTCCTTGGGGCAAAAGTGCGCTGGAGCTGCACAGGGAGCTCAGCAAAAGGTTGAGGGAGGCAACAGGCGACCCTCGCGCCGGCGGCTTTCTCGCGCAAAGAATTGCAATCGCAGTTCAGCGCGGGAATGCTGCCTGCGTGATGGGCACCCTGCCAAGAGGCCCAGGCCTCTTATTTAATTAGTTATTTTATTTTATTTTTAAGGTTTAGTTTTAGTTATTTTAATTTAATAATAGTTCTAGTCTAGTATTATTTTTTTTTATTCTTCCATATTTTGTTTGTTAATTATTGTAAAGTTCTTTTTTGTATTGTTTAAAAATAAAATCCTTTAAGGCTAGGTTAAAACTAATATTGATTAATCTATATAGAAACAGTGTAGTGGCGGTGTAAGAATATCCACTACCCCATATTATCAAGTGGGTGTCGTAAGAGGTGACAAAGGGAAACAAATTAGGAGATGGGCAGCAGCGTCTTCCTAATAACGACAAAAAATTCAAAAATGCAGTTATCCGCTTGCCAAGCGTGGCAACTATGGCAAATATCCCCCCTATGTGGCAATCTAAGGGGAAGGCCTATGTTTTGCAGTGGACTTAAAAAGACTGTAACGGTACGGTAACGGGAATCTATATGGTATAAAAATAATTATATCCTATTTTACTCCATGCTGGACACAGGCCTCCCCTTATTCCTAAAAAGAGCATGTTATGCGCATTAAGTGCATTGAGTGCATGTTAGGCACATAATATAGTGTCTCACTCCACCGCTCTCCAATAAGTAACGCGGTCAACCGTCTCAGATTTATCTGGGCAGACCTACAAAAGTATTTGCAATGCTACATTGTAAGAATTAATAAAATAATCCGCCATAAAGAATATCTCATACGTGCCACATAACCCGCACTCCTTACTTTAATTACCTTCTATTGACACAACTGAATTGACAAACAAACACTCCACCTGATGGTAAGTGGACATCTTCATTTATCCTGGACTAAGAATTAAAATGCAAATCCGTTGTCACCCCTGAGGACCAAGATGGAATGCCTCTTTCCAGTATAAAGGTTCTCCGGTTGTCTACACTCCCATACGAAACACGGCAGCATTAAGCTGCTATATTATGCTGGCATTCTGTGAGAGCGTGGTCCTGCCCCGGTCGAGGCGGCCCATTCGTGCTACAATAATATTGTAGATGTAGCGTGGCTTTACCACGTAAAATACGTAAAAACACTACCCGTTTGTTATCCTTATTCTAAAAACTGTACAGAATACCAGCGTAAAATAGCAACATAAAGGTGCCATGTTTCATACGGAGAGTATTTCGTATAGGGAACCGAAAACCCTTTTTACTGGTGACGAGACATCATTTTACTATAGTCCTGAGGGTGGACAAAAAGCTTAATCGACTAATAATCGTTAATTTATATGATAATATGATTTCATTAAAATGTTTAACGAATAAAAAATTACTAATAAATTTATAATATCCATATTATTCGTACATACATTCGTAACTAAAAAGGAGCTATTGCAATTAAAGGGAGAATTTATTCAGTTATTATTCATAATCCTTTTTGATTATTAATTTACTATTGAATATATTTAAAAATACCCCAACCGGTATGGACTTAAAAGATAAACCCATTTTACAAAACACTGGGCGGGTTAGTTAATTTGTTTTAAATAGAAGATAATATCATTTATTTTTATTCGCTACTAACTGTTCCCCGAGACTTCGCCCGCGTGGAATTTATTACGATTGGATTTCTAGGGTTTTAATTTTCTTGCGCGGTACCTTGATTTTTTTCTAAAATAAAAAACCTAAGTTACTCCTTATAACATCAGCTATCTTCCAGTGAGTCTCGTCAAAACTGGTCCAGCCATTTCAGAAATTAGTCGGAACAAACGGATAAAAATTTTAAAAATTGTTTTTTTTGTGTTAGAATTAGTTCATATCCATTTAGTAACTATCAACTGTTATTTGGACATTACAAACAGACACTTCAATTTTATTTATTTGTATAGAATCTGATTGAATTTAGGCTTATGTCCATTTTGGGTCCAAGCCTCATCTCAAAAGAATGCATAAAGCTCACAGTAGCAATATTGACGTCGCAAAAGGTAAACTTTGTCGTGCATTGTTCCACGTGTGGAGATATTGCAACTGGTTTTATCCAAACACAACACTCGTACAGAATGTACCTACTTTATTGAGAACAAAAGACATTGGCCTCTACCAAGGCTTGCCACATTGTGCATTCAGTCTCACCCAGGTGAAAAAAATTCAGCGAATAATACCAACGCCAGTGCATTTCTCGTTTTGGTCGTCAGTTTATTTAATTTCGATATTTTAGTAAGCATTTACTATTTAAAAAATAAAGTAGGCATAAAGATATAAAAAAGTAAAGTAGGCATAAAGTTAAGGGCCGCGCAGTCATTTCTTTCGATATAATTTTAAAAAAAAACAATTGATCCGGGTAATTTTAATACTTTAATATAATAGATATTCACAAAGTAACGCCTGATTCTGTTAATTAAAATAAGCATAGTAAGATATATAAAGTTTGCATATAATACACAAATCATCGTATTTTTTTATGCTCCATGATCTACATGAATAAGTACCGATGTCTTTAAATATTGTAGATACTTAGGTTTTGGCTTGCAATTTCACCCGTGGATTAGGAAGTTTGGAAAGATGTAGAAGGACTTGAAATTATATAAAACAAAGTTTTAAGTTTATTTTCTATCTTCACTTTCCTTCTTACGTTTACGTTTCGATTAATTTTAAATAACAACATATTATTTTGTAACAAATATAATTAATAATATAAGTGAATATTGTAAATATTTACTTAAAAACTTCTAAATTTCACAAAAAAGCAGACAAAATTGACTTCTCTATTTTCTTTTTTCTGTTGACATGTGATTACTCAGAAAACAAAAAAAAATTATTTCCACATAGTAGTTTCTGAAGTGGATATTTTTATTCTTCGATACATTATTACAAAGCTAAACTAACTGAAATTATTTTTTTTAGTTTTCAATTCAGTTTTATGTAATTATTTACTATACTATTTAGTGCCTCTACCACGCATAGTTAATAACTAATTAATTATACGTGGTAGAGGCACGCTGCAGCTATATTATAGTTGTAGTGTTTGTAGCACGAATGGGTCGGCTCGACCGGGGTAGGAGCACGCTCTTACAGAATAACAGCGTAAAATAGCAGCTAAATGCTGCTGTGTTTCGTATGGTGAGTGTGGAAAACCTGAAACCCTTTTTACTGGAAATAAAGCATTTTTTTTTAAAGAAGTGGGTGTAAACGAGCATGCGACTGACCTAATAGACAGTGCCGACCGCCGCTCACGAAAAACTGCAACACCAGGGGAATTGCAGGTGCGTTACAGGCCTTTTAAAAAGGAGTAAGCTCGTTTATTGAAGGTCCATAAGTCGTATCGGTACGGTAAAATCGCCGGTGGAAAACGATTCCACAAAGTAGTTGTGCAAGGAAGAAAACTCTTAGTAAATCGCGCAGCATGTGGATCGTAAAGGAAGTTTTGTCGCCATGTACTTTGGTGAAATTTGGTCATTTCCTCAGAGCACTTCCCGCGGTAAATGCGGTAGAAAATGCAAAGCGATGCAACATCTCGTCCATACGCCAGTGAATTCAGCCGATCAGAAAGAACTCAGTCATCGACAGTTCCAGCAGCTCTACGCTAGATGCGGTCAAATAGTAGGTGCTGGCTCTGGAGAGCCTCTAGGCCTGGAAAATTGGAACAGTATTCCATTAGAGGCCGAACCTGCGCCTTATAAAGTTGCAAGCGGTGCGCTGGCATAAAATACTATCCCGCTCTGCTGAGCACGCCAAGCTTTAAAAAGGCCTATTTGGCCTTCTCCTCCAGGTGACCACGAAACTCCACGTCATTCAATATGTCGACGTCGAGGATTCCGATACAGGCAGATTTTATACAGTGGTAGAGCCACGCGGCAGCTTTTGCTGTCGCACGGCTGGGCCGACTCGAACCGGGGTGGTACCACCACCTCACAGAATACCAGCGTGAAGTAGAGATTTACCTCTGCGTTTCGCTTGGTGAGTGCAGGTGGCCGGAGGCCCTTTTTACTGGAAATGAGGCATTCCATCTTAGTCCTCACGGGTGACAACGCATCTACATTATGATTTGTAATAGAGGATTGATGTAGATGTCGATGGGCCGCAGCAACCACTTACCATTAGGGGGACTGTGTGCTCGTTTGTCACCCTTATCCTATAAAAGAAAAGGCTGAGGCAACAAAGGCAATGGCCTGAAACTGAGGAGATACGATAAATGGGTTCTTTTTAGCGGTAAACACACTTGTCTTCTCAGGATTGAACTGAGTCCAGTTCACATTACCCCAGAACACACTAGTTAGGTTTAGTCACCCATAGTCCGAGACTATGTTTAACGAAGACTCGACTTCAGCCACAAAACTCTGTTCCGGTAATCGGCGACGTTTTCCCGAGAAATATTGGCACGGCCGGTGTATTCACCAGTGCCGTCGTCCGCATAGCAATGAATGCTACCGGTTTGCAAAATGTATATGCAGGAGAAACAGCGTTGGTGATAGGACCGCATTCTCTATCTTAGTCCTCAGGGGTGACAACACATCTGAATTCTGATTCTTAATCGACCTTCATCCTATAAAAAAAGTTTGTACTTTAAATTAAAAAATATAGTTATTTATACCCTTTTACCCTTTCTTCGCACGGTGTATGAATAATGATTGGCAACAGCACCTTCCAAATAACTAAAAAACAAAACAGCAAGTTGCGGTTGCAACCCGCTTGCCAAGCGTTCTATGGCAAATATTCCCCCAACAAAGCAATCTATGCGGGAGTCCTATGATCAGTAGTGGACTATTAGGCTGTAATGGTTAGGAATATCATCAGTTCAAGATACCAAATAGAATTTCGTCTAAATAGTGACATTAATATTGAAATTAATTCATTATTAAATATAGGACATATAAAAAAAATGTAATAAAAAATAATCATTTGTATCGGTTCAGACGTTTCTTAGAAATCGGTGAACAAACATAAAAAAGTCAATAATAGAAACTTTTCGTTTTTGAACTCGGTTAAACTAACCCTGTTTTCGTAATAATATGACCAAAAAGTCGTAATAAAAATTAATCACTCCATTCTAGTAGCGAGAACTTTTATTATCGATCCTTGCCCCAATTTATAACTCTTACATAACCAAAAAACGCGTGCACAACAGCTCTTCGTATTTACACCGTTTTATGGCAATATTATAATCCAGTTAAGCCACTTGCACTGCCATCCCTTTCACGACAGATAAGTCGCCAATGTGGGTTAAAATCCAACCGGTCCTTAACAACTTTCACCGTCCTTCACGCCCTTGATACGTTTAATGAACCACCATTTTTGCAAGACCTTGCAATGTTGCCGGCATACATAAGTAATAATTTTTTATTTCATTTGATATGAAAATAAAATTGTTTAATAAAAGTGTAAAAATAAAAGTATAAAAGTGTTTAATTGTTTCAATTTTTTATATAATCAAATTAACGAGAAAACTAAAGATATTTTGAATAAGGATAAACTGACTACCTCAGACAATTTTATTTGTCACTGACGATCCGCCCCAGTGACAGCGCCATCTACCGGGTCCAATTGTGAATATAAAACTACGCAGTGTGCGCTCAAACGCACACTAGTAGTTTAGATTTGTTGTGAGATAAACGAGTAGAAAGTAATTAATTGTAGTACATAATATAAAACACCTATTCATTATTTGAAAAGAAAATATTTTCTTTTCTAGCTAGGGAGTTTATTTTTTCTATTTAATGATAAAAGGTAAATCAAACAACCTATATACCTCTCGCTTTTGGGCGCAGACCTCATTTCATTTCTCAGAGGGTTTTAGAGCAAGGAAGGATCTACCAAGCTGCTCAAATTAATAATAATGATAAGAATTTATTTAGAGCAGAGTAATCATAAAATATTGAATGCCCATAGAATATAAACAGTAACAAGCGCTTACAATTATTTTAGTTTTATTTTCCAGATATGCAGGTTTGCTCACAATGTTTTCCTCCACGCGGCGATGAACGGCGGCGATGAACGGTTAAACCATAGTATAAAGACAGGGAAGTAGGCTGACTCCGGCCCAATCCGCGATATAATTGCCTACTGTCTTAGGGTTGTCATTGTCACCAAATCATTAGTTTAAAGCCCGGCCCTTGCCAAAAATAATACATCTCTGTATAACTAATTCAGTGATCATTAGTCGATAAAGTTCAACAATGGTTTTCCTAACAAATACAGAAATGTATTAAGATTCAGAGCAGTATTATTTATAAAAAAAGGGATAAAATAAACCGGCGGGGCGGTGTGTGAGCTCGTGTTTAAATTATTTACTTAGTATATTCTAGTTATTTTTAATTTTTAATAGGCATAATATAGTATTTGCACACATAAAGGACCATATTAATTTTTATTTTTAATTAATACAAGCATATATATATTGAATCACACATTTATTACAAAATTACAAATTAGCTACAGAAAAATACTTTCTTCGGTTTCGACTATTACGAAACGACTTGTTATTAAACTTTAATGTGTAATATATCCGCATCCTTATAAATAACTTTTGCAAATATAATTAATTACGATTTTATAACCGTAAGTAGGTACTTAGTTACTATTATTCCTCTGTCTGATAGACAACTAATACAACAAAAATATGTAAATGTATGTAAAAAAGCCGTAACGCGCGAACCTCGTGCGGTGTTAGCCCAGACTGGCGTAGGGAGAAACAAAAACATACCGAGATTGTGTTTAAGTGTGCGTGCGGCGCCCATAGATACTATGGCGCACACATACAAGCCGCGCGCAGTGCGTTTGTTTGAAGATAACGTACTTCCCTGTCTTTATACTATGGTTAAACTCTACTATTTTTAAATCTTAATAATTAGATACAATACGATTAAGTGATTTCTTTTTAAATTGTAACGATTTTATTTCACTCATTTAAGGGACTTACTCATAAAACTCGATATCAGTTTAAAAAAAAACTTAAAGTTACTCTCGCCCTTTTCATTATATAATAAAAAAAGACAGAGAAATAATTATCTTCATACATAATCATCGATTATATAGCGATAATCATCAAATATAAGTAATGCCGTGAATTTGTAAATCCTCAAATGAAAAAATTTTTTTATAAACAAAAAACAATGTATTAAAATGTAGAAGTCAAAAATAATAAGAAACCAAAAATGATAATGATTATGCTACATTGCTATGCTATATTAGATTTATTTATTTCAAAGGATATCCTTTTTATATCGTGGGGAAATCCTCATGGATACCTTCAGCTGCGGGGGCAACAGAAAAGTTATGCCGGACTCCTACCGACCAAAATCCCACGGTGGCCACTAACAGCGTATATGAGAGGTCCCGTGATCTCCGTTTGGAACGCAACCGGGCCCCTCTCTCGCTTTGTTTTATTAAAGCACGTCCCGGGGGCAGTCCTTACTACCCCAGCTCCCTCACAGTGCTATCACGGTGCTCGAGACCACTTCCGAGTCTTCCTCGGGTGTTACATTACTAGACGTTCGGGGCCCCGCCCCGAGCGCCCGTAATCCCCGAGGCCATGTTTTTTTTTTATATGATAAGGGTGACAAACGAGCACACAGTCCACCTGATGGTAAGTGGTTGCTGCGGCCCATAGACATCTATCCTCTATTACAAATCAAAATGTAGATGCGTTGTCACCCGTGAGGACTAAGATGGAATGCCTCATTTCCAGTAAAAAGTGCCTCCGGCCACTTGCACTCACCAAGCGAAACGCAGAGCGTGAAGTAGAGGCTTACCTACTTCACGCTGGTTTTCTGTGAGGTCGTGGTACCACCCCGGTTCGAGCTGGCCCATCCGTGCGACAGCAAAAGCTGCCGCGTGGCTTTACCACTGTTAATGTTTCTGGTAGGGGAACACCACCCTCAAGGGGAGGGCTATGACAAATGCTTTGGGGACGTCATCTCCGAGCGGGATCTGTGCTCTCCCAACACCGCTCAGCAGCCTCCATCTGAACGATAGTCCCAGTTCAACAGGGAGAGGTTCTGACCGATCCGGCTTACCAGGTCCGTCCACTCCCGTTCCCACGCTGGACATGTTGCCAGCGTATGAGATGCGGAGACCTGGTCCAGCCCACCGCAGTGAAAACAATTCGCTGTCGCTACGCGTCCGATCTTAAACAAATAATCACCGAAGCACCCGTGTCCGGTCGTTATCTGTGTAAGGACATCTTACTGTAATTGCAATGTATACAATTTTTGCTTTCTATTTCAGTATAGATTTGAAAAATAGAAGATAAAATAAAAAATTGTTAAAAAAATTGTCATTTAAAGGAAAGTGATTAAATGCGTTGATAAATGTTTTTCAAACTCTTTATCAATGACAACTTTCTTTATATTTTATATATTTATATGGACGATGATATTAAACATCTTAATATAGATACTCCATTAGGTTTCAATATGCGTGAATGGTTATAGCACTGTGTAAATCCAAGTAACACAATATTATACTCACATATTTTTAGCCGACATCAAAACTCTCATTTCGAGTGTATGCTTTTTTGTATGTTATATATATATATATATATATATATATATATATATATATATATATATATATATAACGGCACCTGCACCGTTGCAGGTGCGGCGGCGTCGGTTTATCTAGACAGAATTCTTGTAAACGACACGTGTACCGCACACCTGCGGCATTGCACCTGCGGTGCCGCCCGTCCTGCTTGTATAAAACGGACGGAGCGGCCGCCGTTAAAGCAGTCTTGGCTCTGACGTGGAACGATGTGTTTGTCGTATTCCGTTACTAGTTTATCCTCGACTCGTTGGATAATTAATTCGTGTAAACGAATTAATTATTATTCCTTACTACAAAATTAGTCTCTGTACTATACTCTGTTACACTTTCTACACATATATATATATACACGCGATATTTTCGTAAATAGTGAACCGCTTTTAATATTATTCTTAAATTAATAGATTATATACTTTAGAGGTGGCCCTTATAAATTTCACCTCTACGGGTGGGAAAATAAGGTTGAAGTTTTACTAATTATATCTTGTTATTTTCAGCTTGTGATATTCCTCTCAAAAGGGTCAGAAATTGGAATGTGAAGAATCGATGATGTGAAGAATCGACGCTCCGGGAAGTATGCAGTCTGTGAACACGTACAGGATCGGCCCCGTCACTACATTAGATTTGATAGACCACAAAACCTCTCTAAAGAACACCGATTCATTCCAAGGATGATTCGCGAGGCTATTGAAATCAAAAAACATTCTCATTTCAAATAGAGAAAATGGTTGGGTGCTACCATCTGCTTGGGATGATATAATTAATTTAATTAAATCCCAACCCAAGCATACAACTGCAAGACTTCAAGATACTATAACTTCATACTGTGTAGATCGGAATAAGAATTAATAATTTTTAATCTGGAGGTAGACGTGGTTAACTATGACACTGGGACATCATACACCTCAGTCCCCCCCCCCCCCTCCGTGACTATGGGTGCTGTAAAGTACTTCGTCGTTTGAAACGTCGGGAATATAAAACAAGTTAATATACGCGATAAAATCCGTAAAACTAGTTTTATTTAATAAAAAAAGATGGCGTTATAGCTCGTTTACACCAGATGTGCTGACTAGCGACGGGCGGCAGCGTCAAAGTTGTGAGGCGTCTGTTACTGCGATCATCAATCCACCTACCAAGCGTAACGATTAAGGTAGATCCTCCCCACTAAGGGAAAAGATTACATATATCTAGCTATGGACTTTGACAAGCTGTTTAGAAGAAAATTGAGAAGATCGGGGAGGAAAACATCGTGCGGAACCTTTGTATGTGAAAAACAAAGAATTTCGAGAACATGCGAATTCCTCAAACACGAATTGGAAGAGCGCAGCGAGGCGAACTTTTCTAACAATTTTATTAGATATAAAAGGAGGCATGTGCCGATCAATGGGACTTACCTTGGCAGCTATACTCTATTCCTTCTGTACCGTTACCGTTACAGCCTATTAAAGTCCACTGCCGAACATAGGCCTCCCCCATAGATTGTTGAGGGGGATATTTACCATAGTTGCCACATTTGGCAAGCGATGCAAGTTGGCAACCGCAGTTTTTTATTTTTCGTCGTTAATATATTATATATGTTATCATTATAACGCTGCTGTCTCCTCCTGATTTGTTTCCCTCTATCGCTTCTTACGACATTCCCGCGATAACATGAGTTAGTAGATATTCTTACAACGCCACTACATGGTTACTTCTGTACGTGCTATCAGAATTAACGTGTTATTTTTAAAATTTATTATTTATATATTTAAGCCTTATTTGAACACTAAGTACAAAAAGCGAACTTGATACATAATAGTACAAAGACGCGCACGTAATGCATTAGCAGACTAGATGTTAAATGGGTAAGAATGAAAACAACTACGCTAAAATAATATTACGTTTATATTTTATGTGCATAGTAACTATAACTACATACATAAACACATATTATGAACATATTACATCTAAATTAACATACATGCACGTACATAAATATATAGCAATTTCTTAGTGAAACAGTTTTATTATTATTTATGAAAACTTTTTCCACTTCTGAAATATATAAGTAACTATTTACTTTTGATGACGAAAAGTAAAAAGCCAAACATATATTGTAAATGTGCATTCTGGGTTTTAAAAGGTCAGAAAAAAAATATACCACTATTGTGTAAATATGTTGCAAATCGTATAATAAGTAAATTATAATAAGTACATTTATTAAAATGTAGAACACGCGTGAGGTTGAAAAAAGTACAGAGTACATAACGATTACAAGTATATAAAAAATATGTAATGCATACGTACAACATAAACAATGTTCACAACCTAAAATGACGCAAATGTATTACTGTCTTTGTAATGAGGGTGCTCTGCAATCAAAATGAATTATCTCGGAAACACTATGCCCCAGTAATGCAACTGCACATAAAAGTGAATGCAAGGGAGAGTAATAAACGCGTAATTACAAATGCATACGCTTTTAAGTTGACACAGAAACATAAGTCGCTCGGTGATTTTTTTAAATCTCCACAGCGTTTTAAAATCAAAAAGTTTTCTGTATTAAAATAATGTGCTTATAATGCTTACCTGAGAAAAATATTTTACGGTTCCTTTTGTTTTTAAGCGTAGAAATATTTTTCTACTTTACCTATATAATATCTATTTTTTTTTTTAGAAAAATAGTTCGTCTAGTTTCGAGTAAGTTAAACCAATAACCGTGAAGAGAGAAAACAGATCTTAAATAAAAGTTTTGCTTCTGGGGCCAAATATTAACAACAATAAAATAATTCTATAATATCTGCGACCATTTGCTGTGAAACGTGACCATCATGATCACTGACGAAACGAAAAAATTTAATTGACGTTTTCGAGTTAAATTATTTGAAAAATATAAATAAATTATAGCTATACTGATTTCCGATTTTTGACTATTCAAAAGTATCCAACGTTATAAGCATGAAAGGCAAAATTTTTTTGCGATAATTAAAAATTTAAAAATTAGAAAATGTAATTGATGCAAACTATGACAGTTTTATTCTATTTAACAATATCGTTGAACCCGTGTATAACGGTATTCAGGTTTAAAACTTATAATTAAAAATAAAAAAAAAACAGTTGAGTTGCTATTTCAATTTAAATATTATAATAAATTAGGTTATATAATTTAAAACCAATAAATTTCATTGATGTGGAATCGTGTGTCCTTAAGTTAAACATCTCTAACATGCTAAACATTTTTTTATTTCATTTTTTACAGATTTTTTTTCATTAGGCCATTTTCAAAGGTTGATGACATAATATATATAAATTAGCTTAAATATTATCGCATGTTTTGCAAATAGAAATAAACTTTATGGAGGGCCCGCTAGCAATGGTCATCGACATTTTACACGTCAATAGTTAATAAATCAGATAAGGTCATTGACAGGAGTCAATGTCCTAAGCTATAATAATATTTTGAATGAAGAATTTGAAGATTAAAGTATTAAAAATATTTTTCAATAGTTTTAACGGACATGTACACATCAATACTTAATAAATCAGATAAGGTCATTGATAGGAGTCAATGTCCTAAGCTTTAATAATATTTTGAATGAAGAATTTGAACATTAAAGTATCAAAAAATATTATTCAACAGTTTTAACGGACATGCGAAACTTTGAGATCTAATAACAGTTTAACAATTTTTTTACGATCTAACAACTATTTTAAATATTAAAATGAGACAGTAATAAAAATATTAATAATATATTATTTATTCATGGTACTATATATTTTTTTACTATTGGTACATAATAGGCATTCATATCAAGCATGTGGTGACAGCTTAAGAGAATCGCATTTCTTGGGTTTGTAAAGGATATACTAGAAAGATCTTGTGTATTCCAAAAGATGGCGTTTTAACCATCTCGTTTAAATCACATGTAAAATGCCCTAATCGACGACGGGGAACAACATCAAAATGCGAGTATTACGATCGCAAATCGTCCCTTTATCATGAGAGGCCTATGTTTAGCAGTGGACTTTTATACGAAGAACTTCTTGAAACTTTTTGAAGACTTCATAAGTGATCTGAACAAATATTTTTTTATTACACCATAATAACAAATTATCTCATGCTGAAAATGATGGAGATTTTCTTTTGGTTGTTTTCTACCACGCCAATAACTAATTTACTATCGGAAGCTATCAACTCCCCAGGGGATATTATTGTACCACAAAACAGCTCTAAGTCATCACCTGCTTATACCCGAAGTAAAAATCACTCAGGCTAAGATGTAATACCAGGGACACAGGGTCAATAAGTATTATTGCATAAAGCGCATTCTAAACATCTGTGGATTCATAATTAATATTTATAATGTACTAGCTAGCACAGCAGACATTGTTCTGTGACTACAGCGATACCTATCGGGTCCAGCCTATTCATTCTTGCCTTAAAGACACCCACATTATAATCAGATGTAAAGACAGATGCTGGAAAATGATTCCACTCCTTTGCTGTACGCATTATAAACGACGAATTAAACCGTTTGGTTCGAATGCGTGGTATGTCAACAAAAAAGAGGTGGAGACCAGCCGAACGTCTGGTGGTCGAATAATGGAATTAAGAGGGAGAATTAAGTCTTGTAATGTAAAATGCACGCGTTTCAAAGTGTATCCTGTAATAAACTAATCTTTAGCTCTATCTGTAGTTGTGATTACACGTGGCAGAGCCACACTGCAGCTATATTAGCGTTGTAGCGCGAATGGGTCGGCTCGAACGGGGTAGGAGCATGCTCTCACAGAATACCAGCGTTGAATAGCAGCTTAAAGGATGACTCACGCTAGACCGTGCCGGGTCCGAGCCGAGTGCCGGGTCCGAGCCGAGTGTCGGCCGTAGCACGGTCACCGAGCCGGCCCGTGCATGTTATTGCAATCGACCGGGCCCCGACCGAGCAAATATCGTTGCGACGTGATGCAGTATACTCGTCCGAGCAAAAATACTGTTGTAACTAGACTACAATCATGTTGAATTTTGACGATCTGGAATTAGCGGCTATTGCGATCACTCTGGACGATGAATAATCTGTTAAATCTTCTACTACAAGGAAATGCCCGCGCCGAGCCGAGTTGTTTCCGAGCGTTGTTCGTTGCCCGGCCGTCACTCGGTTGCCGCTCGGTATAGCGTGAGTGTGTCCATACAAAATATATGTAATATTAGTTGACCGTGCTACGGCCGACACTCGGCTCGGACCCGGCACGGTCTAGCGTGAGTCATCCTTAATGCGGCTCTGTTTCGTATGGCGTGTGAAGAGAACCGGAAACCCTTTTTACCGGAAACGAAGCATCCCATCTTAGTCCTCAAGCGCGACAACGCATCTGCATTTTGATTCTTGATCGAGGATAAATGTAGATGTCTATGGGCCACAACTTCCACTTACCATCAGGTGGGCAATGTGCTCGTTTATCACCCTTATTCTATATTAAAAAAAATATTACTTATTTCATTTAGTAACATAAATGAGAACCATTAAGTGCAACATAAACTACCATTCCACATTTCAATAACGGTGAAACAAAAACCATACAATCAACCATATATCTATTTCACGCCGCCAAATGTGATGCAGCATGCAAATTCAGGCCGCGGCAAATACAACGTAATAGCTTTTCCACTCGATCGGAACGAGCATCTCGTCTAGCCAAATTGGACGTTGCATTTACTCGATGTCATGAGGAGTGAAGCTCTTCGTCATTAATTTTATATTTTACATCAGTAAATATTGCATTATTATGAACATTTTTCACTTTATTTTAACCGGTTCTAAAAAAGGCAAAGTTCTATATTCGATAGGTATTTTTTTATGTATGTTCATTTAGTACTCGCAGACGGCTGATCCGATTATTTTTGAACGAAGTTACTTATCGGACGGTACGGGTTTGGCGGATGGCAGCTAGGCGACAAATAGTGTAAGATTTTTTCGTCACTACCCCTTGCGACGAAACAAGGTAGTGAGATGGAATAATATCCATCTCCCTCGCACTTTTTCTTTACTTGCCATGAAAGAAATATTATTTTATTTCAAATGACGCTTCATTTTAATAGATGCTACTAGCATCATTCACCTACGTTTATCAATAATAATATACTACGCAAGGAACTTCGCTCCAACCGAGTGTTCCACGACACTCATGCATTTTTTTAATAATTAATAGAATCAGGCGTTATTTGCGGAAATCCGTTATATTAAAGTTTAAATTTATTACTTAAAAGCCGCATGTAATTAATTTAATAATATCCGTCATAATAATTAATTTTGACATCTTTAATGATTCTTTTTTTTAATGAGCTATGTCCCAAGGATGGGCTGAGTAAAAAAAATACTCTTAATGGTTGTAAAATAGGGGAAAAGTTAAGTTAAGAAATATTTCTATTAATATATCTAATCTGAGGATAAAAAATCGGCACTTATTTAAATAAACCTAACCCATACCAAAATCATAAATATGTTGAGTAGAAAAGAGTCTACTCTTTTTTAAAAGGCCAATCTGCAATTTCTCTGGTGTTGCAATTGTTTACGGGTGGCGGTAGTCACTTACCATCAGGTGAACCGCATGATCGTTTGCCCCCTCTCATATAAAAAAGCATTTTTATACGTGAAATAAAATGTATTCTAATGCTAATCTGATCTTTTTATTAAATCACGTAAACGTCTTTATTATTTCCAAGCTTGCTTTAAATAGTGTATATGTCATTTGTATAAGGACCCGCGATTGCACCAAAATATCTTTTCCTTTTTTTACTAGGCTTCATTTCGTAACACTTGTCATACGTCATGAACAGATAAACGTTGAGTTCAGCACGACCTCGGTTTCCAACATTTAACTTCATTTTTTCGCTTGTTCAAAGCTTGCATCGCTGTTTTGCCCTACTTTGCTCTATCGGAGAGCGTTTATCTTAACAATTTGCTCCGAGACAATGCTATAAAGTTATATCTATAACGGGTGCCGTTTACTCCGCATCCGAGCTTCAGTTAAATGCGTACTTCGGGAATTGCGATTGGATAATATCAGTACTGATAAGTAGGTTTCTTTGATTAACTTTGCAATTTACAGATTTTGAAAGGTTCTAATATTTGAAAGACCAAATTTCAACA
Source organism: Parnassius glacialis (assembly GCA_033319125.1). Lineage (NCBI taxonomy): Eukaryota > Metazoa > Arthropoda > Insecta > Lepidoptera > Papilionidae > Parnassius > Parnassius glacialis. The sequence goes on from JAVANC010000018.1 coordinate 32,510,907, forward strand.
TACTCTCTAAGAATCTCGAAACGTGCAGAAGTTTTCAAGTCCTTAGAGTTTGATCCACTTACAAACTAAAAGGATGTTTTGTGTATGTAATCGTTTGGACGTCAGTGAACTTTTTCAGTTAGAATATTTTGAGAAGAAACTACATTCGACGCACATTTGCATGATGATTACCTGATTAACGTCAGTTAGTTAGTGTTTTTAACAGTGGTAGAGCCACGCGGCAGCTTTTGCTGTCGCACGGATGGGCCGGCTCGAACCGGGGTGGTACCACGACCTCACAGAATACCAGCGTGAAGTAGAGGTTTACCTCTGCGTTTCGCTTGGTGAGTGCAGGTGGCCGGAGGCCCTTTTTACTGGAAATGAGGCATTCCATCTTAGTCCTCAAGGGTGACAACGCATCTGCATTTTGATTCGCAAACGAGGATAGATGTAGATGTCTATGGGCCGCAGCAACCACTTACCATCAGGTGGACTGTGTGCTCGTTTGTCACCCTTAACCTATAAAAAAAAACGTATGTACAAAATGATGCTGAAACTATGCTAGCTATACATAGCTGTAGAACGAATCAAGGTGGAACTGGATAGGAACACGCTGTCACAAAATACCAGCGTGTTTCGTACGGTGAGCGTAGAGTACCAGAAACCCTTTTGACTGGTGACGAATACCTCGTTACCAGGTCGCCAACGCCGATTGTTAATCGATGATGCAAGGGCTATATCATCCACTTACCGTCAGGTACACTATGTGCTCGTTTATCATTCTATACATATTTTTTAAATCTTTATTAAAGCGATAATATAATTTTAATCAAAAAAAATCTCAGACTGTGACAGCATTTAAAAGCAACATAACGATACTGGGATCATCGATCCGCCTGCAAAACGTGATGTTTGCGATAAATGGCTCTGGGCTAAAAGCGGCCTTTGTCCTGCCTGAAACGACTGAAAAAATTTTTTGATTGATGATTTTTTGAATATGATTGACTGAAAAAAAAACAAAAAAGAAAATCTCCACATTTTAATCGAGGGCATTATTTGCGTATGTAAATGTATTATACATCAATCATTTTAAAGGTAGACATAGTAAGCAACTATTAAAAAATATATACAGCTAGTTCGTCGAAATAGAATATCTCCAAAATTAGATGAAATTGACAAATAAGATAATATGTATATCTTTATCGAATTAGCAAAGATGAAAACGATTGAAAACCAAAAGTACAAATAATGTAGAAAATATTTTTGGTAATTACTAAATAAATTTGGTGAATATTCCAATAATTTGCTGAAATTAAAATTTACACCTAACTCAATGCATAGATTCTGTGCCAGTATGTGTATAATATAATGTCTATTCTAAATGTATTCATACTTATTTGTATTATATTGTAAATAAACGTTTAAAAACCCGCTGGGTTTCTTGTTGCTTCTTCCCAGGACGTAGGTTTTTCCGAATGAGTGGTAAAACTTAAATTACTTTCAATGAGTATTATTGTAATCTATATTGAATAAAAAAGATTATTTTCTATTTTATTATATGGTCCTGGTCAGCATATTAGGTGATTGAATTTCGAAACCATTTCTCAAAATAAAACTGCTGCTCCAGCAGAATGTTTAAAACATTCTGCTGCACCCGCAATTTTTCTTTTCGAGATCTCGAAAGTTTTCTTTGTATTTGAGTCAATTTTAGGATAGTCTCCATGTTAAATAAGTAAGTATGAAGTTTATAAAATGTCTTAGTTTCATTACGATATTGCTAGACTTAAAAAAATATGAAAGTAGTGAATTTATTCGTAAGAACTAGCAACAAAAACTATTCTACTCATTACAATGACGAAATTTCCCTTGGGAAATACATAGAGTTTAAGAAAAACAAACATACATAAAACATTGAGTTTAAATATGATAATTTGTCAGTTAATAATTGTTATTTTAGATATAACCGTGAAATCGATTACATATTTTTTTATTTCGCATTATTTTTGCATTTACCTTGTAGCTGTGCTTGTTAGAAGATCGACATTAAAAGTAAGCGGATTAATAATAAAAAGACTATTACTCTGTTATCACATTATTACAGTCCATCAAAAGTTCACTGCTGGCCTTCTTATATAATATATAACATAGGAGGAATGCCACAAAGCACGGTCAGAAGCCACCTGCATCGACTACCTGCATCTCTTACAAGGTCAATATAAAGGTAATAAGTATATAGTATTAATTGAATCTGTGTAATTTTCTAATACGTTTGCATATAGTAAATATTATAACTAAAACTAAAGTTATTGCATTATCTTCACCAGCTCTCTCTCTGATACTTGACAGTAGTATTGCCGTAGATGCTTAATTTCAGTCAGTGAGTTGTCGGCTCTTCGAGCTATATGGCCGGCTCATTGCCACTTCAGCTTACTGATCCGTTACGCTAAGTCGATTACTCTGTTTCTACTGCGGATATGCTCGATAGGAAGTCTATAACGCAGGAAAACTCCGAGCAGAACCCTCTTAATAGCCTACGTCACTACGTCAGTCACGTCACGTGACATAACACTAAGATATGTCGTTTCCTTTCAATTTTATTAGTTTATATAATTTTCGCTTATCGTTAACGATTGTAGAAACTCAATTTAGCTAACCCAACTCGTACTTTATTACTTTTACATCTTTTTTGTCAATACGGAATGACTGTAGTATATAATTACGAAACTTAATATAAAATCAACCCAGATATTAAACGGAGCGTAGTAAAGAGATATCCTTTGATTTAAAAAAGTTATAATTCAATTACGAAATTGTTCTTCGCTCTGATCATCTCTTGCGAAGTTTGCGGAAACGATGCTAACTTTGAATGAATATCTGCGTTAATTAAATAAAATTTTCTAACTAATTACTGCCTGTGCAAAGAACATCATTTTTAAAAAGTTATTAATTAGCTTTGCTGTTTGTTTGTTATCAATAAGTATAAGTAAAGTAAAAAGATTATACAACTAATGCGCGATGCCAGTGATGACTTATGGATCTGAGACTTGGTCCTTTACTGCTAGCTGTATGATGAAGATTAATGTTGCTCAGCGAGCTAAAGAGATAATTATGCTCGGGGTTTCCATGCGTGATAAACTTAGAAATGAGAATACCCGCAGTAGAATCAGGGTAGCCGACATAGCTCAATGGATTAGTAAACTGAAGTGGCAATGGGCCGCCCATATAGCTTGAAGACCGACAACCGATAGGGAAGTAAGGATCTCGAGCGGCAGCCTCGTAACGGTAGGCGAAGCTTAAGGGAGGACTAAGTTCAGCAGTGGACTTGTGAAGGGCTGTAATGATGATGATGATGATAAAAGTAAAAAGAAAAGTTACAGCCTATTGCCACAGTTGGGCACCAGCCTCCTTTCATATTTAAGAGGGTAGTGGAGCAAAAGCCTCGAAATATTAATGTCTCAGGATCTCAGCCTCTCAGATATGCAAATTTCCTCACGATGCTTCATCGGTATTTCAAGGTTATGTAAAATCCGCAACACGCCTATACATGTCTTTTGCTGGAGTATAAAATATAAATAATTATTGTTGCTAGATATGGCTATCCGTTAATCTTTGTATCTAATGTTCTGTGGTGATCAAGTCCTTGATGGTAAGCAAGTTAGGTATCCTAAAAATGCCTTTAAAATTGTTTCCTTAAACAGTACCAAAGTTAAGTTTAAGTGCCCAAAGAAGACTATAGCAGGTAATTTTCCCTCCCATTTTTTATTTGTTTAAAATTAACAAACATTTAAATTATATTTTGGTTTACTTTAACTCGTGTTGCGTTTAAAATTTATTTCTTAATTATATTTACAAAAGTCGGCATATTACATGGGATGATATCACTAGGCAAGATTATCATAATTGCGTTCTTCATGCTCTACTTTTTAGTGCACGCTAGTTAACTTATAAACACAGTAACGTTGCATGAAAGATTATGTTTAAGATTAGCTGTGACAAAATAATACAGTCAGCAGTAATTAGTTACTGCGCCACCATGACGAAAAGAACATAGGTGTAGAATAACTACATATCATTAGTCATTACATACTTATACAGTCACGCACTCATGTATACGCACACCCACAGACACACACACATTTCGTTTGGTTTGGATTTTTTCCCCTTTTTATTTCGTTTCATTTTTATGTTAACAAGTTTTATGTTAACAATTTTTTCATTTGCGCTTTTTGAAGTTACACTTCTTTTAGGGCGTTTGGCAAAAATTATGAGAGTGAATTTTTACGATGCGCGTGCAAACTGTCACCTAATAGCGACAACTTCAGTAGGTAATTGTCTCTCTCTCTCTCTCTTTGTGTGTGTGTGTGTGTGTGTGTGTGTGTGTTTTTTCTGTTTTGTTATGCTAAAGAACTATAACTTCCTACGTGCGTACATAAGAACACACACACTTTTTTATTTTTTGCTAACCTATACTTCTCTAGCTAAAGCTAACACTGATTTTGTGTAGAGCGCCGACTTCTATGATAATATAATCTTAGACGTAATATTTAGACGTATATTAATATATAATTTATGTAAATTCATTGTTATGCAGTAATTTATTATTATTATTATATTATCTTTATTTTTTTAAAGTAGTAATTCTATTAACGCAGTTTATAATTAATTCAAAATTTGGTTAGGAACTATTATATTTAGCTATATGAATACTTGTTCCGTGATGGAAACGAGTCTACAGCGCCGCTTCTAAACGCTTGTCACTATGCTACCGAGTCAAATTTGTTATTTACCTAAGGCTTTTGACGTTATAGACAATTAAGAATTAAAAAAGTAACAGAAGAAGACGCAAAATTTCCACTCTCGCAATGTCTTGATACTTTCATTCTCAACCATATTCTGACTACGGGACTATGGGATCTGCAAAGCGACTGAAACGCCGGTAATTAAAAAAGTTAAAATTAAATGCGATAAAATCCGTAGAATTAATTTTATGCAATATTCAGATGACAGCACTGGCTTTTTATCCCGGCCGTGCCGATATTACTAGGGAAAACGTGATCGATCACTGCAACATACTTGTGTCTGAAGTCAAGTTAAACAAAGTCTCGGATCGAGGATAACTAAATCTGATCCAGTGTAACCCTCAAGTCTCATGTTTGCGCTTTTACCAATTAAAAGAATCCTTTTGTCGTATCTCTGCAATTTCTGACGCACCGCTTGCAATTGTATCACTAGTGTTAGCACTGGGGTGCTCCTTCTACTAGACCGTATCTAGTGAAGGGTGACCCAAATTGTCGACGGCCGAGTATTCTCTGATTGGCTCAATTCGCTGGCGTTACGAAGAAATGTTGTGCTCAGAGAAATTGTTCGGACTAATTCCAGTCGCCAAATTCTACCATTTTCTACAGTGGTAGAGCCACGCGGCAGCTTTTGCTGTCGCACGGATGGGCCGGCTCGAACCGGGGTGGTACCACGACCTCACACAATACCAGCGTGAAGTAGAGGTTTACCTCTACGTTTCGCTTGGTGAGTGCAGGTGGCCGGAGGCCCTTTTTACTGGAAATGAGGCATTCCATCTTAGTCCTCACGGGTGACAACGCATCTGCATTTTGATTCGCAAACGAGGATAGATGTAGATGTCTATGGGCCGCAGCAACCACTTACCATCAGGTGGCCTGTGTGCTCGTTTGTCACCCTTATCCTATAAAAAAAATCATACATTGCAACAAAATTTGCAATACCATCCAAGTAATCTGGGGTGCTTGGTCCACCAATTTCTTATTTACCAGATGTTTTGTTCCTTGCACTACTTCTTTGTGGAATCTGCTACCAGCGGATACGGCTTAGGAACCTTCAGGAAAAGTCTACTCCTTTTTAAAAGGCTGGCAACGCACCTGCAACTCCCATAATATTGCAGTCGTTCACGGAGGGCAGTAGTCACTTAATATTAGATGAGCTGCATGCATGTTTGCCTCCTATAAAAAAAACGCCGAGCGCGTTTCATTAGTGCTGACGGGAATCGAATGCTACGCTTAACAATAAGCTATCATGGCATTGAACATAAAACGTATTTTATTTTAAATTGAAAATTGAATACATATATTTAACTCTCACGCCATCACATATTATTGTTGAAATAATGATAAATTTTGATACTGTAACAAGTAACGATTCATCATCATTACAGCCCTTCACAAGTCCACTGTTGAACGTAGGCCTCCCCCAAGGAATGCCACAAAGCATGATCCTGAGCCACCTGCATCCATCGACTTCCTGCATGTCTTACCAGGTCGTCACTCCATCTAGTGGGGGGAAGCTACACTTCGCCTACCGGTACGAGGCTGCCACTCAAGAACTTTTTTCCCCATCGGTTGTCAGTTCTTCCAGCTTTATGGCCGGCCCATTGCCACTTCAATTTACTAATCCGTAACAACTAACGATTACTTATCTATTATTTACACGAATGCTAGACATTTAATGAAATAACTTTTATGGATTTTATCGTGTTTAATCTAACTTTTTTTTATAAATTGATACTTTAAGAACTTCCATCATGGTGTCAAAGAGAGAACATGGTAAATATTTGTTCCATATTTCAGCTTTCATTTTTTTAATATCTTAAAGTTTTATTGTTGTTGTAACATCGTTGCGCTCAGCTGAATGTGCACGGTGAAGTGAGCAGAAGGGTCATATGCATTGGATTGTCGATAGTTGTCTGCTGAGGATTGAAATGATACAATCTCTTTATTTTATTATATTGTATTATTTTTCTTTACTGAGTGTTGTCCTGGGTTTAAAGTATATTCTACTTTATTTTAACGTTAGCTAACTAAGCTTACAATCTTTATATATAAAAAGTACGTGTCACGTTGTTTGTCCGCGATGGACTCCTAAACTACTGAACTGATTTCAATGAAATTTTGCACACTGTGTGCATTTTGGTCCAACTTGAGAGATAGGATAGTTTTTATCGCGATAAATGACCCTCAATTATTTTTATTGCGAATTTAAGGATTTTTATAGGAAGGGTCGTCGGAATGGGCAGAACAACGTCTGCCTGGCGAGCTAGTAATATATATATATAGCTTTTATTTATAGAAGAATATGCAAACAAGCATGAGGCTCACCGGATGGCCGCAACCCACTTTTATTACATACAGTCGAATTTCACCGACTGTAGGCAATGAACGTGGGTTAAGATAAGCTGCAAATTCGCTTGTCACTCTATTGTTATACACATAAAATGAACATAAGTCCGATTAGAACGGTTTATTGCTATTTATTTCAAGTGTTGATTTACGAAACGTTCCTCGATTAGTAACAACCTATTTATAAATCAAATCACTATTTGAATCACTAAAATTGAAGGTCTTTAAGATGAACATAAGACTCCCCCTTGTAGAGAGAATGTTCCTCAATTGCCACGCTTGGCAGCACGTTTGGCAACTATAATGCTGCTTCCCCGTCGCCAATCTGGGTATTTTAAGCCCGACGTAAACGAGATGGCTGTACCGTCCTCTATCGGAACCCAGCAATGGGATGTGTGTAAATTGAAAAGAAATGATAGGCACTGGACTGGAGACTGTTTGAAATATATTAAAAAATGTACAATGGTTTTTCCATGGTAGCTCAGGTAGGCCCGGCATTGAAGGAAAACATTGTGAGAAAGCCTGTATGTCTGAGAAATAAGAAAAAAAAACGATTAGACTATAAATCTAAAACTTATGTAAAAAAAACACTTTTATCGAAATTTTTCTTCATCGATTTCTCTCCAACGTGTTAACCGATTTTAAAGAGGTTCACAGCAATCTACGTCGTTTTCCATGTTTAAAAGTTTACATTCAAAAGCCGTTCAAAAGTTATGAGAGGTTTATGTCCAAATACTCTAACCATCTAACGCTATTCAATTTTAAGATTTCGTTATGTCTCATGGTGTCACAGTCACTTTAGCTTAAAGTGATAGAGATAGCACGAGACTTATATGATTCTTAAAGTTGAGTAGCGTTTAAGTATTTGGGCATTATACACGCACCCACGCAAGCATGCACGCACGCACGCTCACTCACACGAACGCTCACACGTACGCACACACGGACGCACACACACACACACACGCACACACACACGAACACGCGCACACTAAAACTAATTTTACGGTTTCAATCGCGTTTAGTTTTTACTTCTACATTTAGTATGGTAACACTTCTTTTCTGCGTAGGAGTTCGGCTGGGTAGGTACCACCCTCCTACCTATTTCTACCACCGAAAATGTGGAGAGCCAGTATAATTACAGGCTGAGAGACATTTTATCTTAATTCTTAGTGACAATGCATCTGTAGTTAATGTCGTTTGCAGTTTTCATTAGTTGCAGTAGATACTTACCATCAGGTGTACTATAACTTATTTGTCATTTTAATTTTATAAAAAAAACTTTTTTTTGAGTGGAGCCAATAGGAAGTTCTCATTTCAACTGATTTTTTGTTATTTACTACTAAAAATGTACAATTTATTTTATTAATTTTAATTTTGATGTCGGTTTATACTTTTTCTTAGTTTAATTATAAATCCCGACGTTTCGGGTGCTTTACTGCACTAATGTCCACTAAATTACTGAGGTATTTTATTCAGTATTCGCGGAAATGGACGAAATCATTTTAATTTCTGTTTTTGCACAAAGGATGACTATGAATGGGATTCGAACCCGGGGTTACGACAAAATAGCCAGTTAATCTGTTTTACAGCTCTGATGTCGATATGCTATCTTAGTGGGCTTAAATATAAGAGAAAATAAGAGCGAACTCAACTTACAACGAGTAATTATAAATAAGTAAGTAAATTTAAAATCCGTGCTCCAGTTATCGACTTGTTGCACACGCAATTCAGATTCTAGAAAGCACTAGGTATTTCCTAGTTTAGCTCGTGAGCGTTACTACATCAGAAAATCTTCCGGAATTTATTGTTATGATCGATGAATATTTTGAATTAACAAATCACTGTAATTACTCGTTTTAATTTTATTCCACCGTTTAGTAGCGATGTAAGAATGTCTACTAGACCACAATCAACATATCACCCCGTGGGCTTCGAAAGAGGCGTCAGAAATCAGGAAATGGCAGCACCGTTTTTTTTTTTATTTGCATTTTTAAACTTAATTCCCATTATAAAAAGTTTTATTTCGAATGCAACTAAGATAGTTTTAGAACAGTATTTGTGATTCGAAAACCGGGTTTATTGTCAAACAATTAAAGTTCACATTTGTATGGATTGCAATAATTTGAAATTCTCCCTGCTCCACGATCACGCCATAAAAGATTAACACTGCTGTTGATAACCCACCAATCGAGCATAGCAACTGCGACAAATATCCCCATTGCAATGAGGAGGTCTGTATTTAGCAGTGGAATTGAATGAGCTGTAATGAATAAATGAATGAATAAATTTTTTCCAGTTTTGGGTAACTGTGTAATGTAGTAAGCTTTTTCTTAATCGATTGACTAAGCAATATGTGTTGACGACCTTTCGTGACTTAGTGGTGGTCAGGGTCAAAGAGTAATAGGGTAATTGACATTGACACTCATACCAATTAAAATAATAAAATACTTTTTACGAGCTATCGAAATTAACTGTTATTTCCTAACGTCAATTCGGTTGTACAATTTTTCTTATTTTACCACTTTTTTGTTTTTAAGACCGGCACAATATCACTTCACTTCACTGCAAAAATATATATAGTAATTTTCTTTGTGCACATGACCTTCATGTATTGTCTACGGCTTCACCTAATTGTCAACAGTGTATGGTAAGGTTCGTTAACTTTTAGATTGGCGACCTTTACAGCTATACTTGACTCTCACGACCCTTAAATAGGGGCTGAAATTATGAGAATTATCAAGTGTAAATGGATACCGGTGTTGGAAGTACTTGTGAAGTTATTCCAATAACGTAATGAGTTATAGTAATAGGTAGTTTTTATTCGGGTTCCAGCCTTGTAAATCGAGATCCACTGTCCAGATCCCCATATCATCCCACCGATGTCGTAAGACGGGACAGAGGGAAACTGAAACATGGTTATGGGCAGCAGCATCTTCTTGATAACACCCGCCTGCCGAGCATGGCAACTACAGCAACTTACCCCCTACGAAGTAATCTATCGGACAGGCCTATGTTCAGCAGAAGACTTGTGAAGGGCTGTAATGATGATGATTATAATAGTGGAATCATCTAATATTGGTTAAGGGCCTACTTAAATACTTTTTCAAGACTCGGATTTGAATCTGTTCACGGATTCTAGAACGTTCGCACGGAACGTCTAACGGTCTAGAATTAAAAAAGAAATTGAAGAATCCCCGTCGCGATCTTAATTACAAGATCGATCTGATATTTTTTTTATAGAATAAGGCCCATAGACATCTACATTTGTCTTCAATTAAGAATCAAAATGCAGATGCGTTGTCACCTCTGAGGGCTGAGATGGAATGTCTCGTTTCCAGTAAAGAGAGTCTCCGGTTCTGTGCACTCACCATACGAAACACTGCAGCATTAAGTTGCTATTTTACGCTGGTATTCTGTGAGAGCGTGGTCCCACCCCGGACGAGCCAACCCATTCGTGCTGCAACCACAATATAGCTGTAACATGGATCTACCACGTAAAAAAATATTTGCAAGGGGTAATAGATTATACAGATTTATTCTTCTAATAATGGTGTTGAAATATAATACCATTTTATCCTAGTAACGTACAGCCAAATCTACCAATAAGATTTTATATATTTATTGCGCAATAACTTCGTGTGAATTACACATAAAGATAACCGATGGCATTGAAATGTCTTGAATATTTTGGATAAAATGTATTTCAGATGCATAATTGAATATAAGAGCTGTATTTACGATTCCAAATGAATAACAACGATCAAGAAAACCGCAACGATATGCTTTATCGCGCAATAAAAGTAACTTTTAATAAAAATAAGTGGAACAATTTTTTTTTACTACTGTCCTGGTATTTAACGTAAATTAATCAGTTTCTCAACTTTGCATATAAATTAAAGATTCTTTGCTAACTATTGATGGATCCAATGCCAAATTCAAAACCAATTTAAATGCATAAAAAAATGTTTCCTTCCATTATGATAATAGCCTAAGATTAATTCGTTTCAAGCATAACTGTCTGAAAACAAATTTATTAAAAAAAATATGTATAAATTTCTCATTGTAATAATTGCTCCCGATTTTTTGAATCCAAAATCACGATCTACTGGTGAATATATTTAATAGCATTCATTCATTCGTTACAGCCTGTCAAAGTCTTTGTATTAACTTTATTTATGGTTGATGCTACATCTAGTTAACGTTTTGTAAAATTGAAGTAACCAGCTTACATAATTACATATTACATAATTTACGTGATGATAAAGTGACTACTGCTGCCCAAGCACACCTTTTTTTATAGAATAAGGGTGACAAACGAGCACACAGTCCACCTGCTGGTAAGTAGATGCTGTGGCCTATAGACATCTACACTTATCCTCAATTAAAAATCAAAATTCAGATGCGTTGTCACCCTGAGAAAGGGTCTCCGGTTCTCTACACTCACCATACGAAACACAGCAGCATTACGCTGCTATTTTACGCTGGTATTCTGTGAGAGCGTGGTCCTACCCTGGTCGAGCCGAACCATTCGTGCTGCCACCACAATATAGCTTCAGCATGGCTCTACCACGTGAAAAACCCTGCAACTAACTTCAAACAAAGAAAACTACAGATGCATTATCATCACTGAGGACTAAAATGCCTCACATGAAATCATACTGCCTCTCTTCATTCTTCAGACCGGAGTCGTCTATGTTTATGTCCACCCCACCCTACCCAGATAGACTATTTGGTAGATAAAGAGTAGCACCTAGTGGTATTATTATATCAACGATTTAATGTCCTTTACTTGTGTTTTACTACTTTAATGGTCAAATACTTATTCCTCAATTTTTTTTAATATAATAAGGTGACCAACGAGCACACAGTCCACCTGATGGTAAGTAGATGCTGTGGTCCATAGACATCTAATTTCTCGAATAAGTATCAAATGCAGAAGCGTTGTCATCTCTGATGACTGGAATGCCTCGTTTCCAGTAAAAAGGCGGGAGACCCTTGTTCTCTACACTCACCATACGGAACACAACAGCATTTAACTTCTATTTTACAAACATACTAAAACATATTCTTTTTAAACTGATATCCTGATTTTTTTACGAAAGACGTAGATGCAAGTTGTAATATAGGACGACGGCAACAACAATTTCATCAATGCTCTCGTTTGTACACAGAAATACCGTAACGACTGTTATCTTGAGACTTATCGCCCTATAAAGTCTGAACCAGAACAACGGCAACAAATTTTCGTACAGTATTTACATACAACACTACCGGAGATTGGATCGTATACTTCACGCAATACAACGCTCTATTTAAATGTCTTGTAAGATGCAAGTGATTTTCCATCCTCAACTGTGAAGGTATTTCGACTGTTAGCCATTCTGTAATATCATTTGAAATTTAATAACGGAATATTTTTAAATTGAATTATACGTTTACTTTAAAATGCTACATTTGAAACACAATGAGCTAATGAAATTATTAAATTTTAATATAAGTAATATTGGCCATTACCCTACTATATCATGCAAAACATAACGATATATCGATACTGTTTAAAAATATCGATATTTTCTCACTTACCCATCCCTAATATTAAGCAACTACTATTATAGAAATAAATATTGTTCCGGGCCACCTCCCCTTTTCTCCGCCTAAATTATGTACTATATTGTTCACTAGCTAGTTGTTCCGCTCTTTCGGGTAGGCGGCGTGATTAATTCCATTCATAATTCACTCCGGACTTTTGAATTTCTTTTTTGTCACTATACCGACATATACTGTGAATACAAGTCGTTTTAGTTCACAGAATTTTTTAATAACTTGACTACATAGCCACCTATTTGGACCCTAGCATAGCTGTGAATTATCATTTCACCAATGCAACTATACTGTTTGAATATGACTTGAATTAGGTACACACACCAAGAATTATACAATAACTGGCCAAATTTACAGAGAATATTCAGAATAACTAATATAGGCAAATGATAAAGAAAAATTCATTAAAAAAAATCTCAAACATTCTGTATTTTTTATCTTTTAAATTCAAAATGCAAATTTAAATGAAAAAAAAAGATGGGGCGGATTATTAGTAATATAGGATTTTTAAGCACTATTCCTGATGAATATTTGAAAAAGACATAAAAAAGTATGCACTCATGATAATTTTGTCTTTAAGCTATATTTTAATTCATCATATTTCATGTTTTTTTTTTCACGTCATCCTCAGCGATTCTTCTATAGGGAACATGGCACTTTTCGATTGGTAAAATTTAAACATTTATTTGGTAAAGTCTTGAATATTATACAAAATAATGAACAGTAAACCGTTGAAGTGGTATATATAAGAGCTTTTGATTTCCCTAAAATAGTTTTAATTTTTTTCAACTTTCTTTTTATTCTCGAAAACAAACCTTTTCCTAGTCAAGATTTTTTTTAATAAAATCGCATTTGGACATTTTATAAGTATCCAAATTTAAACCATCTATGTCACACGCTCTGAGAGAAAAACGTCTGTGACAGACCGAGATAAACTGAGTTGCTCAGAAGGGCTAGAACCCAGAGCCGTAAAGCCAGTTTGCAGTTTGAGTTGTTTCCATACGTGTTCCTTCCGTCCTGCTAAAAACTAAACACCTAATAAAGTTCCGGAAATCTTCATGAATAAACAACTTAAGTATGTATATATTTGTTTTCAAATAATAAAATTATGTATGTTTATTGGCAATAACACAACTCAAGACCACCATAACTAGCGATCTACACGATAGCAAAAAGATTTATGGCTTTATGGGAAATAAAATTAACGGCCGATATTCTACTTGCGTATCACGTAAGGGTAAAATTACTATGAACTACAAGCATCCAGATATAGCATCGAGTATAAAACATTAAATTACAATGTTGTTATTATACTCTTATTGTAATTACTTAATCACACATAGATTAGGTATGTAACAAACTAAAACTTTAATATGTTTGTAATTATTAAAAGTATTAAAGTTGACAAACAAACATACAAATACCTGCGGACTCATCGCACTAATAACTTATTTCCTGCTAGGAAATATTTGTCAAAATCGTCACGCTTGGGCGTTTTTTGTTGGTTTTGGATTTGAATTGGGATTGACAAACGCAGTGCCATGTCTCGAACTTTTGACGGCGCTGTATGGTAGGTCTCGGTATTTGACTTGTGACAAATTAAATGGTATTGCCGCCATCTACCGGAAGTTATATGATTCTCTGAAATTTTCTATAGACGCCACCTACGGAACGAAATGGATGGGATTCTCCTCGCCGCCACCACACTGCAAGCTGCAAGTCAGTATTTTACATTTAACTTTAAATTTATTAAGAACTATTCCATTGTTTCAAAATACACTACCCCCGTCATCCATTCGAAATCAGGCGACAGTACAATGAACATCTAGTTCAGTGCTCTATTAAATAAACAATACGCAAGAAACCAAATATTATCATATAATTTCTTAACACAACATACCTATTCTGTTATTAAATATACATAATAAATTAAAAACGTTTATGCTAATTGGTAATTTAAGCTGAACTTGGTTACTAAAAGCGATATTATTACTTAAAATCTAACAGATTGCGTTTGCAAAGATGTCTGTCTATTTGTAAATTATAATTTGAAATAAAATATTATTAATATATTATTTTAAAATGTTGCGACACCTCAGGAGCAAAGATCTCACCGTAAATTTCAGTGTGCAAGCCGGGTTCGATCACTGCTGGCACTAATAAAATTGGTAATTGCAATTTTAAGTGGTAATTTACCATAGAAATTTAAAAAAAACGAAGCCATGTGAAGTCAGCGAACATGTATTATTCCGTCACTTCCTCGTCTTAGAATCATCCCACAAATAAGAGGAGTCCAATGGGACATACATATAAAATCGGTCACTTTCGTTTTTACTTAACTTATAACACCTTATTACTTTGCAATCTTTACATTTTGCATTTGTAATTTAAACATTTACATAAACTCATCCATATAATACTGTTTGTGAAACATTATATTATAATAATATAAGAAGTAGTTTTAGAGAAACTTCCGTGAGATGACGTCATACGAGAGTCCTTCTCTCTATTTGTACTATCTACCGACTAATGGAAATGTCAGCAAAGTTTATAGCTTCCAACAGATGGCGGTATAAATGTCTCATATTCTCTTTCTCCCGTATCGTGGAAGCGTTTTAATTATGGAGTGTAGAGAGAAGGAGGACCATCTCTATATATGAAAAGTGTCCCTAAAAACGTGTCCAATAAGGGTGGCGCTGCAGTAGCATAGGATAAATTAAAAAAAGCACCAAAAGTAATTAGAATAAGATGGAGAAATAAACAAGGACCGACCAATCCGCTTTGTTTTGTACTACGTAAATAGTTGAGATTTTGTATACTGGCATTTTATTAGTAAAATGCCAGTATACAAAATCTCAACTATTAAATCTCAAATATAAAATTTCATGAAATTTTTTAAATATTTGAATTCAGCTGACTTCACTCCCTTCACAATAGCTATCTTCATATTGTAGTTTTTCAGACGCCAGCGCTATTGTGGTAGGTTTTGGAACCTCTATTTTCAGTAATTAGTAGGACACTTTTTCAACTTTCGCCCCTTATGAGATGGTTCTCCTTGTACTCTACACTCCATAGTTTTAATATATAAATTGCATATGTGCAAACATCCAAACCCAGTAAAATCATTTATAGGCCATTCAAACACTTGTTCTATGCAGGATTCAAACCTGCGGCCCACAGCGCCGCTGTCAAATGTTTAGCCATTGCGCTACTGAGCCGTCAAATATTAATAATATATAAAACTCAGATCGGTGACGAGAAATAGTCTCACAGATTTAAGACGTCTGCTATAGGCTGGTTGTACTTATATCATTGTAGCTAATTACTACTAGTAACTAGTATGGCTATAGGGATTGGGTAAAAATACAACCGCGAGCGTGAGTCGCATGCTCGATTGCCCCCTTCTAACATTAAAAAAAAAACTTACAAAAAATACTAGCCAGCTGACATTCATTGGAAAATGCCCATGTCCTAAGATGTATTATGTGAGTTTAAAGAAACTGGCGATAAGAGTAAGGTGAACCTGCCACCATCAGGCAAACGGATTGGTGATTACAGTAGGTAACAGAAGTCTCGCTACTTAAAGCGGCCCTTTGGATATATACGACTTGACTCTAATTTATTTATTTTCTGGATTCATTTATTAAAACCTACGTGGCTAATAGGACGTATTACAAAAAGTACAAAAGAAAAAAAATAATTATACAGCTATCCAAATAAAAAAAGTTTGACGAAACTTGACTTCTATAAATCACAAGAAGTATTATAACATATAAATAACAGTTATTACAATTTTTGTGTCTGACTGTCTGTCTGTCCGCGTTAATCTTCGGAATGGCTGAACCGATTGTAATGAAACTACAAACAGACAGAGAGCAATGCCAGAAATAATCTAGGCTATATTCTATATCCGAATAATTTGGGGATATTTTAAAAAAAGGATATTTTATATAGATGCTCTTTGATTTTCTAAAATTTAAGTAATATCACATTATTAGACCCTACACAGGTGAAGCCGGGGCGAATTGCTAGTGCTTAAATAAAGTTAAATACGTTATTTATATGTTGTGCAACAGAATTAAAATAAATTATTAAAAAATATTAATTATGTAGTATGTCAAATAGAATTATACAATATACAAATAATAATACGAATAATATCTTACAACACTGATGAGACGAGATGGTGTTGAATTGTCTTAATATGCTACATACCGAATCCCTGTTGGGCCTCCTCCAGTCAGTCATACCTTATACAAGCTGTTAAAAAACTTAACGCAAATTGGCAAGTAATACAGTCGCAGTAATCTATGATAAAAAAAAGTCCCCAAATAGTAAGCAGTTAAATTAAAAGTGAACTATGAAAGTGTAAATAAACCAGCTTAGCAGACTAAGTGTACCTTTTCTTTCCTATTAGGAGGATTTCAAATTGCCCCTCAGTTGTGAGCTGGTGAGTAATATACTGATATTATTGTAATTTTTAATAAATTATACTAATTAGTTTCAAGTTATGCAAAGCAGCACTATTAAAACTTTACTTAAGCCACGTTAATGGCTCAGTACAGAATACCAATTAACAACAGATAAAACTTGCTCCGTGAATGAGGGCATCCACGACTTTTTCTGCCACCAGGGCGGCGCCACTTTATAGTGAGGTAAAATATTTGGCAGATTTCATAGCGGGGACGATAATTTCTTAGGAAAATGTAATTTTTAACGATTCTTTCTGTATTATTAATTATATTTTATATTAATTACATAACAAATGAATAAACCAAACTATAAATATAAAAGCCGATTTAAAAAAAAAAGAGTTATAAAGTGCATAAAATTAAAAATCAAACTGCTGACGCAATGTGTTGTGTATTAATATAATACTCTAGATAATGATAAACTATAATTTAAAATTAATTTCTCAATTAACTGACACTGTGTAACAAAAAACTTTACCTCAGTCGCTACTAGCGACATCTGGTGAGTGGAAGATTATTAGTCGATTATTAGCTGCTCGAATTAAGATGTACCACAAACTTTTGTTTGTAACAAATAGTGATTCGTAGGTATTTAAATAATGTGTTTTCAATTTAAAAAAAAACGATAAATAATTTTACTGGACTGAAACATCTTTAAAACGGAGATCTAAAAACCTATATTTGTTTGATATATAAATTTGGCCTCACTTTATTATAATTAAGAATAGTTCATACTTCATTTCACTAAAACTCAAGATCCAAGACGAACTTTTGCTTAATTAATAATAATTAATAATTAATACTTAGTCCTAAATTATTTCAAACGTATAGGTCGTAAATAATATAATCATTATTTTCCAAGGATTTTGATAATACTGTAGGTATTATTATTACATAAAATAATAAAAATAAAATAATATACTAATTTCGTTAAATTTGTTATCCCATATTACACGTTTTAAAGAATTCAATATGCCAGCAACTTTAGTTGTAGAATTAAATGATTAAAAAAAACAATCGCAATAAAAACTTTAAATGTAATAAGAGCAAAACTTATATAAATCAATTACTATATAGTCTATGTAATTACTGATTTATATAAGTTTTGCTACCTATATCTTTAAAGACGGTAAATATAGCAATGCCACAGAATACATAAGCAATGCACACACCTTAAAATAATCGACATCTCTATATTGGGTTACTCTGCATTTGTTACGTTCTTCAGTGAATGAATCTCAAAGGTCGAGGTCGTATGAAACAAATTATAAGAGGCAATAATTCTTACAAAGTTCATACACTATATAATTTGTTTAACTACAAGTAATTGTAATGATCTTATCTCGCCATATAGTGGCAACATAAGAATCTATCACACAACATGTTTGCCGAATAAATGCTAAGAAGGCCTTGTTACTTACGATTGACGACTGTATAAATATTCTTTATCCAGACCTAAAAATACTCAACCCCGGTTTGAGTATTTTAGGTCTGGACTTTTGGCGGGAACTTGACCGGCGGCAGATATCTGCTCCTGTATTATTGTTTAAATAATGGCTTGAAGTGGATTTCAATATATAAAAGTGGTGCTATTTTGTGTATTAAATGTCTGCGCATGTGAACTATTAGTGGAAACTGTGAAATAAGTGCTCCGATGGTGATGTGAATCTAAGGGAAAGGTGTATGTCTGATTAGATACTATCGCCAACTGTCTGTTGGCTCAGGTTGTCGTCAATATTACCCAAAAACTACGCAATGTGACACATCAACATATTGTGAAACAGTGCACTATAGAGGATTATTATCACTTTATACTAAGATAAATGAAGACATGGCTTAAACGAGGAGCATCCAAGCCAAAAATCTTAATAAAATAAGACTCAAACCGGTAAAGAGATTAGAATCAAAAGCCAAGCGTCAAGAATTGTAAACCGGCAGCCCACCTACTAAGCATGAACAAAGTGACAATCGTGTGGGTATCCTTTCTTACGTGGGTGAGACACATAAACAACAGTGCACTGATTAAGTACATGAGAGATTACTAAAGGCCGTAATAACTTAAAAAATTGATTTTAATGTGAAAATTACTTAATTAAAAAAAACAGTGGATAAATCTTGGCTTACAAGCGAAGGATTAATAAACAGTCAGCGTTGGGCCCACGTGCGGTAAAGTTCCTACAGGTACTGGGGATGAAAGGCTAAGTATACCGTTCAGGGAGGAAACGCAACCAGCGTTTTCTCCACTGTACCACGGGGAGGAGGACTGTATGATAATTTAAGAGTTTAGTTTTAATTTTTTATTATGGTAATTGTATTATATTGGTATTGTGTAAATTTTATTGTTATGTAAATAAATAGTTTATCGTCTTTACAAAGCATTGAAAACTAATATTATATTTTATTGAATTATATCAAAATAATAACGGCTAATGATGCCGTTTAACTTATTTAATTTTCCGCGATGCTTTAAAATAAATTCTAATAGTTTTATTGATACATAACAACGCGAAAATATTAATTAATGACCGTAACACGATCGATCTATATTATCGCTTCTGATTTGATTAGCATAAAAAAAATTAAAAACCGATGTGTAAATCATACTGTGTATTTGAAAAATATACATATTAAATTTTTTGCGTTTGTAGTTACCACATTAATTCTGAATAATGATAACTAAATACATAGCCTGGTAAATATGACATTGATTTTACAATATAAGTTAATTTAAAAAAGGCTTTAGCACCAATAACATCAGTTACGCGGATGACATGTTGCTACTAAGTCCTACTATGGTTGATCTTAGAGAAATGCTAATAGTTTGTAACAAAGACATTTAACTAGTTAGTATATATATATATATATATATATATTTTAAATCTCTTTGGTTTGTAAAGACCTATACGGCTGCGTATCGGCTCACTTATAATGTATAAAAACGGAGTAAGTACATTTTTTTTTATAGGTTTCGGTGACAAACGAGCACACAGTCCACCTGATGGTAAGTGGTTGCTGCGGCCCATAGACATCTACATCTTTCCTCGTTTGCGAATCAAAATGCAGATGCGTTGCCACCCGTGAGGACTAAGATGGAATGCCTCATTTCCAGTAAAAAGGGCCTCCGGCCACTTGCACTCACCAAACGAAACGCAGAGGTAAACCTCTACTTCACGCTGGTATTCTGTGAGGTCGTGGTACCACCCCGGTTCGAGCCGGCCCATCCGTGCGACAGCCAAAGATGCCGCGTGGCTCTACCACTGTTATAATCTTTAAGATCATACATACATGATCTTTAAGATCGCCAATAAATGAACTGATAACTCCTACGTCAGATGACCTTAAGGATGATGTAGATATAGAAAGGGAACGTAAGGCTCTAAGCGGTCCGTGGTAATATAGCTCACTGATTCCCCGTTGTACTGACCAAATTAAAATCACACTTTTCAAAGCACATTATCAGAGTTGTTATGCCGTGTAGGGGCTGTGTAAGAATATCCACTACTCCATATAATCCCGTGGGTGTCGTAACAGCGATAGAGGGAAAATGAAACAGGAGAGGGCACCAGCACCTTCCTGATAACAACTCAAAATAATAAAAAACTGCGGTTGCCAAATCCGCTTGCTAAGCGTGGCAACTATGGCAAAATACCCTCATGAGGCCATCTTTGATGGAGGGCTATGTTCAGCAGTGGCCTTTTCTAGGCTATAATGATAACGATGATGATGTCAGAGCTTTTACACGGGGCGTCTCTGGGTCCATTATACGAAAAGTTTGCTGGATGTTTCACGCGTCCAATACAATTATATATTCCAGATGATGTTGGGGTTGCCCCGCTGCTGTAGCCTATCTGGGATGTTTGCACAAAATCATACCGATGGTTTTACCGCCATCATGTCCAAAAAGTCAGCATCTCCGATTAGTAAAGCACGTTTTGAGAACTGATAAACAGTCCATCAAGAGGAGATAAAACTGGATAGCATTAGGTCATCTTTATGAATACTTTTTTTTATTTAATCCCATCGTGAATGGTAAATTTAAAAAAATGCAATAAATGTAAAAATGTCTTCAATCGGAAGATGATTCTGGCTACAACATCAAATAATATTTGTTTTCTTTTACAGACTGTAAAATTAAATTAAATTTAAATTATATATCTATTACTAGCTGACCAGGCAGACGACGCACCCTTTTCGACGACCAATTGCTTTCCTAAAAAAATCCTGAAATTAGCAATAAAAAAAAATTGATGGTCACTTATCGGGATAAAAACTATCTTATCTCTCAAGTTGCACCAAACTGCACACAGTGTGCAAAATTTCATTGAAATCAGTTCAGTAGTTTAGGAGTCCATCGCGGACAAACAATGTGACACGTAATTTTTATATATAAAGATTATTATGTGAACTATTGAACTGTGACATTTTTATTCTTTACTAGCCACCCGTCTCGGCTAAGTCAAGATAGGATATATTTTAGTGTGGCGTTATTTATATTTAAGATAATCATCAAAGACCTCCAAGTTTTTCGGATAAAATATAGTCTAGATTATTTCTGTCGTTGCTCTCTATCTATTCGTGAAGTTTCATCACAATCAGTTCAGTTATTCCAAATTTCAGTCCGTACACACAGACGGACAAACATTTTTAAAATGTTCATGTTTTATGGCTAATTACTCCCTCAGTTCAATAAATGGCAGTTATTTTGATACTGCAGATATACACTGCAATTTTATTAATATTTTTGACCAACTTCACAGTGTCAACAGCTAATAGTGTCACATCAAAAATATATGTCTAGGTGTAGAACGGATTTAACTTGAAAACTATTAAATGTAACATGAAATATACAACAAGGTCGTAAGTAACCCTTGGAACAACTTACTTTTTGTTTTCATTCTATGCGGTTTGGTATGTGATTTTTCTTGCGTTATCGTCGTAAAAGGCGGCATTAGCTGAATTTCAAAATGCACATAACGTAGACCAAAATATAATGATGGTAGCGCCATTAATAAACCATTACATTAAGTAAAACAACAACTAAATATAATCGCACACGCAAGATACGTTATATGAAGGTCAAATAACCACTTTGAGTACATTTTCCAAATACTTCAACGTGTTGATTTAAAACGACTCTAAATGTACATTGTTTCTTTCAACACTTACTTATATGTGCAGATAAATGCGCTTAGTACACATTTTATAAGTGGTAGAGCCAGGCTGCAGCAATATTATGGTTGAAGCACGAATGCTTGAACCGGAGAAAGACAAGGCTCTCAGAGAATAGCAGCTTAAACAACAGCTTTATGCTGCTGTATTTCGTATGATGGATGCAGAGAACCTGAGACCCTTTTTACTGGAAACAAGGCATTTCATCGTAGTCCTCAGGGGTGACAATGCATCTGCATTTTGATTCTTAACTGAGGAAAGATGTAGATGTTAATAGGTCACAGCATTCACTTACCATCACGTGGAATGTGTGCTCGCTTGTCAACCTTATTCTATAAATAAACAATCCGTATTAGTTAAAACGCAAATCAAAGAGTGTTCATGTTAATCATATCAACACACTGTTCAAAAACAAGTTAAAAATAAATTAGCAAATTTAATTATTTATAATGAATGGACAAGGTCATATGAAGTTACACAAAAAATTTATAATTACGCCTTATGAGTCCGTTTCAATGGTATTTGCGTCTTGTTTCAAAGAATATTTTTTATTTATTAATTGAAGTGAAAAATTCCTTAGAATCGTTGCGATTTGAAACTCGATGAAACGAAAAAGTGACATTAAAAAAAGGCAAACATATACATCTATAGGATTTAGCCTGCCAGAGAAAGAAATAGAATATAATATAAAGTGTTTATTTTAAATAAACCCTACAATTATCCCACTTCTAATACTTTGCATTCGTGTAATTATCTCGAAGTTTATTTTTCTGAAAGTTTCACGTCTACCGTGTGAGAACTGCACACATCATGTTTTCAATACTTTATGTTATTAAAACTTTTTGTGTCATCGTGTTTGTTTATGTCGCATTTTGTAACAGCTTTGGTCCATTCCACGGCTACGAGTTCAAGTCAAAGACAAAGTTTAGTGACCTCTGTCTGTTTGAAGGAATAAAAACTGCCCGTAAACGATTTACTGAATCTTCTTTCAGGGATAGCTCATGGCTCAAGTACTAAGCACTCTGATTATCCCTATATAAGGCTATTTGTTGGGATCTTTTTTACGTGGTAGAGCCGTGCTGCAGCTATATCATTTTTGTAGCACGAATGGGTCCGCTCGACCGGGGAAGGACTACGCTCCTACAGAACACCAGCGTAAAATAGCAGCTTAATGTAGCTATGTTTCGCTTACAAGAATACTTAATGAGTTTTTAAAAGTGTGTTTATATGATTAACATGAACATTCTTTGATTAGCGTTTTAACTAATACGAATTGTTTTTTATAGAAAAAGGATGGTAAACGAGCACACAGTCTACCTGATGGTAAGTGGTTGTTGTGGCCCATAGACATCTACATCAATCCTCGATTGAGAATCAAAATGCAGATGCGTTGTTATCTCTGATGTGTAAGATGGAATGCTTTGTTTCAAGTAAAAAGGTTCTCTGGTTCTCTACCCTCACTATACGAAACACAGCAGCATTGAGCTGCTATTTTGCTTAGTCTGTGAGAGTACGGTCCTTCCCCGGTCAAGCCGCACCATTTGTGCTACAACCATAATATAGCTGCAGCATGGCTCTACCACGTAATAAATCTCTGTCCTGGGAAGAACCAGCAAGAAACCCAGGTGCTGGCGGACTTCATATGAATCCGAAATATTTTTATTCTTTAGACAGGATTCCCTCACGATGTTTTCGTTCAGCGTGATGTCGTATATCCACACTTATAATTGCAATTTGTAAGTTTGACGCCGACAGGTATCGTACCCGGTACCCTGTTCACGTACTGATATATTTACGGCTACCACATAAAAAGAGTCTAACATTAAGATTTTTTAAATCAAAAATGAAATTAAATTTGTATATTTTGTATGTATAATGTTTGTATATGCTGTGTATATCCGTAAGAAATATACAAAAAACAATGTTTTATATTAATATGTACACTATTTGAGCGCCGAATGAAATTTATAAGTAAATAATCTGATTTCATCGTAAACAATGAAATAATATGCTTTCTATACAGTTACTTTTTTAATAAAAGATATAACTTCTAACAATAATAACAGGAATAAATACACATCTTCAGGCAAACAAAATATATTGACAAATACAACTAAGTAACTAACTGACAACAGACCGCCAATGTAGAGTAGAGAGAAAGTGAAATGAACAATCTTCACTATTTGAGCAATCTATTTTTATCTGATTTCAATTTCTTAAGATGAAATGACATGGCATCATTTCTAAACGATCATTCAATTTGTAATAGTATTATTGTAATAAGCCGGGTGGCGCCATACAAGCATTCCCAGCTTCAATCATCGTTAAGAAACTATAAAAGTATATAAAAATTACTGGAGGCGTCCTCCTCGGTAGTTTCTTTTGAACCGCTCCCTAATTTAAAATTTTCAACACCACTAACTCTGTGTTCGTTATATTACGGCGGCAATTTTTTTAATCACTTCAGCAAATTTTGTTCACGTCAGGGTCACCACTTTAATGTTTCTGTGTTGGTTCTAGTTTAATTCATATTATTCTTACCTACACTCACTGTCTTGTCCTATTATTTTCACTTATGATAGTTCAGAAGTTGTGGTGCACAAATAGAATTAAATTGTTCATATATAAGAATATATTATCATTTCCACAATAATTTCCTTAGTTAAACTAAATTATTACAGTTACGTAAAGTCTAAACTACTGACCTAGCTACTGAACTAACTAGGTACCGGACTAACTACCGAGGAGGGTGCGTGACGAGGGGCGACTGACTCGCTTAGCGGCGGCTAGCTAAAAATGCTGATTCCCAACTGTAAACATTACGTACAGTCACCACCACACAAACCACAGAAGAAAATCTGCTAGCTAGTTTTGATATTTGGGGGATATATCAAAACTAGCTAGCAGATTTTGTTCTGCAGCATATGCTGTAAAAAAGATTAGAAATCTTACCAGTGTTAAAACAGCTAGACTAACGTTGGCCTCTCAATACATTTATAAAAATGTAATGTAGGGTACACACAACATAGAGTCCGATTATACTTTTTTTTTAAAAAAACAGACATTTTTGTTTGTGCGTGCACCCCCGAGTAAAAAGTCGGTAATCGTAAAATTAAAATTTTACAGGAAAAATGATTACTGTTTTTGTAGTATAACGCAGGAACACGTTGGAATATTAAAGTAATAAACCTAATATCAATTTTTATTTATTACGCTTTAACAACCTGCTTTATATTATAACATTAATATTCTTTATAAAACAAAATACGCACAAAATACAACTAACTAAACTACTTAGCCTGCTACACAAAAAGAACATTTGTACTACCTAGAGACCATTAAAGGTCTAAAGATAATCCAAATGTTCAAGCCCACTACCAGTTGGCAGCGTACCCAGCATGCTGGCGGCATTACCACGCTGAATGGCAATGCTTATGCGTTGCGCCAAATAAACGCCAGCATTTTGGTCACGCGTCGCGTCAACC
The DNA here is from genome assembly GCA_033319125.1 of Parnassius glacialis. NCBI lineage: Eukaryota > Metazoa > Arthropoda > Insecta > Lepidoptera > Papilionidae > Parnassius > Parnassius glacialis. The sequence goes on from JAVANC010000018.1 coordinate 32,536,761, forward strand.
AGGCGCTCTGATAAGTCTTGGAAAAGAAGATGAGCTCCCGGTCCCCAAGGACCCAACGTCTCAACTCCAAACGGCTCAAATATGTAACCACTACCGAGATTAGCATATTTGCGCCGCTTGTGCTGTTCCGCTGAATGAGCCGCCGCGCCAGCCTTACTCCGTGTCTCTGAAAGATGTGACGGTGCCATTGTGTCAACGCAAGTCGCGTCCCACACAAGGGGCCGTCCCATCTTCCAGGGCACAAGTGTCATACCGTCAGGCCTTTTACCATCGTCACGTGCAAGGCCACTCGGTTCGAGTATAGCTGCAACATTGGCGGTGGCAAAAGCCCGGCGTATGATGTCATTCAGGCTAGCGTGCCGACCCATTCGCCCAGCACTTCTTGAGCAGGAGAGACCGTGGTGACCGAGCTGATCAACTACAGTACCACACTGGCAGCGATGGGCCTCAAAGCACCTTGCACCCAAACGTAAACTGACGGCGAGACGAAATGCAGTCGGGTCCAAAAGGCTACCTGTGTTAAAAGAAGGCATAGCTTGTAACCAAAGCCCAGATTCCCATACAGAGACTGCAAGAATACGGGCACGATCCGCGATACTAGGACACGTATCTAAAAGTGATTTCCGTGCTAGATCGCAGATCGGCCGATCCCACAGTCTCTGCGAAGACAAGGTCCTGGGAAAATCAGTATTTGGACAAGCCAGCCTCCAGGCATTCTTGGCCTCACTTGAATGAGCTACAATTACATCGGAATGGCCTAAAGAGGGTGCAAGGATTTTTTCTATTAATTTATACGAACCATGAATGGAGGACAAGAATGCAGGTAGCGCTACACTGGAAATTTTGCGTACCCCTAAGCCTCCCAACCTCACTGGTAGGGAGGCTTGCGACCACGTCCTGTCATCCATCTCAACATTCAAAACCGATACTAGCGCGTTTTTAACGACATTGTCTAGGCTCGAAAGGAGCTCACCGTGTTTCCACAGTGGACTACATCGTAAAGTGTAAGTAAATTTGGGAACGAACAAACAGTATTTCATAATTGTAAAAGCCATATGGGCGTTAATTTTGAGCAATCTTTCGGAAGCATTCATGAACTTTTGAATTTTTTCCTCAACGAAAGGTGAAAAAGATTCCTCTAATATCGGTGAACCCAGGAGACGGAGGGAACTCCTGTCTACTGATTTGATATTGGGAGCCAAATCATTAAATTTTTTGATAACCGAATCTTTATCTGGACAAGAATCGCAAACAAAGAGTTCGCATTTTGAAAAATTTAGTTCTAAGCCAATCAGACGGAATTCGTCAATGAGAATTTTCAAATCATTGAGCACAGTGCTCACGTCGCCTCCTAAGGTTCCGTCATCCAAGTACCAAACATTAAGCTTGGACTGGAGACGTTGAATAATTGGATGAATGGCCAGGGAGAAAATCGCGGGTCCAAAAGGATCACCCTGTTGACAGCCGACAGATGATAATAAAACATTATTTTTGTATGTTAATTTGGTGGGACTGCCGTAGCATTGCCAAAGAAAGTTGAAAAGGTCCGGAATTTTGTCTTTGACTTGTGTCAACAGGGCACCTCGATCGACTGAATTGAAAGCGTTTTTCACATCCACCTTTAGCAGCACCTCTCCACAATTTTGATCGAGAAAGGTACGAAGTGAATGAACAGCAGCCTCACACCCGCTCCGCGAACCAAAACCAAGCTGCATTGGTTGAAAAAGGCTGCTTAAAAGAGCAACCTTTTTCCTACAGCCCGCTTTGGCTGCGAGGCGGCGATATGTGGTGCCAACCGCAATAGGTCTGATACCACCGTCTTTTTTTTTAAGTGCGCATAAATTGGCGCCGTACAAAATTTCAATGACGTCACCATTGACCCGCCCCGATAACATGAGATTAAACAGTGCCGTCATGTCTTTCAAAAGGGTCTCGCCCACCTCACCAGAGCTAAAAGATAGAAGATCTTTTAGATGTTGAGGGGTTAGGCCATCTAGTCCTCCAGCTGAGCCACTCTGGAAAGACATAACCGCCGCTGAAATCTCCTGGGCAGTGACTTCAATGGCAACGTCATCTAACTTTGGTGGATCAGGTAGGTGGAGATTCGCCGCTGCAGGTGGATGTTTGTCATGAAGTGACTTAACCGTGTCGGGTGTATAGGGGGCGATAGAGTCGCTAGAAAACAAGACACGTGCGGCGCCTTTGATATCGCCATCGCTAATTTTGTTCTCTACTATTTTGAAAGTGGCCGAAACGTCAGATTTTTTGGAATTTTGATTATTCCGCTTTTTGGGCGGAATAATGCTAGCAAGATCTAAAGGATTTTCCTCCAATGCTTTATACTTTACGCAGTTTTCCTTTACTCTAGTTGTAAGGGATTTTTGGTTTAAGGGATCAAAATGTACGTAAAGAACATTGTATGGAAAAAGAAGGAGATGTTCCCAGGCTTGTTTGGAATTTTTCGAAATAGCATTTTTAATAGCCGATGATAAACAACGGGCAACCGAAATTCGAGCACCGCGCGGAATGCGTTTCAAAACCGGAAAAGAATTTTTGAAAGAGCTTAAAACCTCCCAAAACGGTTTGGAAGGAGTAGCAGCGCTGGTAGAACTGCTACTGGCTACTGTTTCGGAGCCTGTAATCGGAGCCGAAAGAGGAATTTGAAATTTTTTGTGGCATCTTGTGCGATGAATTTTGAGTCCTTTTCGGCCTTTAAAAAGTCGAACCTGGGGACACTCCGGGCACTGTATCATGTCCCCCAGCGACTCCGTCAGAATTTGGGAAGCTGCATTGCTCACCGCACTACTATGGGCACAAAGTGCCATAACAAAATTTTAGCTTATCTTAATAATCTTAGTATTTCTAAGTCGGCGTGATGACCGCCAGACGTCAGGCGTTGACGCCGCCCGAAATGCGCAGGCTCGCCGGGCGGCGTTGACCTCGAAAAACCGACTACCGATGGAGTAGACAGTGAGTCTCGGACGTAGTGTAGGGCGGCCCGTCTTGGTAGTGTTACAACCTTGTACTTTTCATAGATATTTAACTGTGTAGTGGCGTAAGAATATCCATAACTCCATTTCATCATCGGAACTAAATCAGGAGATGGGCAGCAGCGTCTTCTTATCGGTAACTAATAGTTGACGCCGAATACAATGTCTCCAAACGAATATTATTAGTAGTTGAGGCCGCAGTCAGGACAAATAGGTTGCTCAGGACAAGAGCACTTATTGTCAAATATTCGACGCGTACAAATTGGTACACAAAACAAAATTCCAGCAGCACTGATCAGTCCCAACAACGATATGCAAATCATATGAGATTTGAATAAAAGGCCGCTTGAAGCGGAATTTTTTTGGTTTCTATTGATACAGATCGCGCTTGGATGAATCAGGATCTTAAATGATATTGTTTAGCGAGTAGGTTATTTGTTTATATGTATTATTACTGCAATTAACACTTTTTTTAAGGTATTGTTCCAGTTTGTGTACAATTTAGTCTTGATTTATTTACACTGTTTTTTTTTTTTTTTAACACTATTGTACTGAGGTCTTTGATAACATCACAACCGATTTTTTTGATCACTATTCACAGTTTTACAATAAATTTAACTCGGAAATACGATACAAAATATTTTTAAATTAAATTATAAACACATTACAAATTATTGACACATATGGTTGACGTTGACGTTCTTTAAAGTAATTGATATATCAAATGAAAGTTAATTCGAAGAAAGGAAGATGCTGCTGACCCTCTCCAGTTTCATTTCTCTCTATCGCTTCTTACGACACCCACCAGACAATTACACCAGATTGCATAAAACAATTAATATTTTTCACCGGTACAAAATTTTAAATAATGTTGTAAATTTGTTTAGATATTTAGGTTTATTTCTCATGTTTCTTTCTGTAGAGACGCATGGAATCGCCCTCATTCTCGTTGTGCCCAGTTTCGATCTATATTAGATTCTACCATTACCCACTTTAAATTGTGGTACGAGTATATCAAACTCTTTACAAATCAGGAATTGAAATTGTGATATATTTCAGTGGTATAAATTATCTTTTCGTTTCTTTCTTCACGAAAAATTTTTTTTTCTAGAGATGCTTTCATTAAACGTTGAGCATGTTCAGATTTATGCATTCGTTCATATATGATATGCATAAAGGATAAAGAACATTGATCCCTATTGGTTTGAAATACGAATAGTTATTTTGTATTAAAAACAAAACTGTTAATTTGGCGTATTGTGGCCATCGGAAAATCATCGGAATCTTGTGTTGGTACTTAAATAAACGATACATTTTTAAGATATTAAGATCTTCTGAACAGTATTTTTGGTTGAGATTTACTCTATATCTGTTATTTCCTAACAGTATGTAACAAAACAGATGATGTTATGCCTTACGAACTGTCGGATAGCAAAATTAAAACATTGATGTCGAAAACATCGTAGAGACTTGTACGAATATTAAATAAATTATACGTCAATGTTAAAACATACATGTAAAAATAAATTATTATTTTTTATAAAATAGCTTCACATTTAACACAAAAAAAGTGTTTTTGTTTTGATGTGTAACGATAATTTTCTGGTCATTAACAAGTTTGTAAATTTTCATACGTATAATTATACGTATGAAAATTTTTGGAAATTTCCAGAAGTGTTATTTATCTCTTTAAGTAAAGCTAGAAAAAATTAACCAATGTGTATTCCGACCTACAGATTATAAATCTGACATCACACTAAAAACTCCGTAATAACATATTACCAGTTTTTTGCTTAAGGGCGTAGATGACTTAAAATCTTCCTCTAATAATAACTAACAATATGGAGACGCCAAACAAATTCCATTCGAACCTGAATAACATAGTCGCTGAATAATAATCTATGTTTTAATATAATCGAATTAATTACGGGGAAATGGATAGTGAGTCCCCCATCTTTATATATATAATTCTTCTGTCCGTGTGTATGTGACTGAACTCCTCCTAAACGGCTGGATCGATTTTAATTAAATGTTGTGTGTGTGATTAAGTTGAACCGAGAATGGATTCATAATTGTACTCGGCAGGTGGCGCTGTTGTCGAGACCCAGAAATCACCCGTGCGAAGCCGGGGCGGATCACTAGTCATTATGTATAATTCTTCTCTGTGATTTTCACTGAATTTCTCCTAAACGACTGGAGCGTTTTTAAATAAATTTTTTGTGTATTTGCGTGGGTTTCCTGGATGGTTTAGATTCAAAATTGGACCCGGTAGCACTATTGTCGAGATCCAGAAATCATCACGCGTATCACTAGTTTATCTTTAAAATAAATCCATGTATTTATTAGCCGGTAAGTACCTTGATCAGTGAGCCAAAGTTATCTATGGTCTTTCTTTTTTTTTATAGGAGAGGGGCAAACGAGTATGTGGCTCACCTGATGGTAAGTGACTACCGCCGCCCATGAACAACTGCAACACCAGGGAAATTGTAGATGCGTTGCCGGCCTTTTAAAAAGGAGTAGGCTCTTTTCTTGAAGGTCTCTAAGTGGTATCGGTCCGGAAAAATCGCTGATGCTAATCGATTCCACAAAGAAGTTGTGCGAGGGAGAAAACTTCTTCTAAATAGCACAGTGGTGGACCGCCAATGATCCAGATGGTATGGATGATAACGCGAGTTTTGGCGCGATGTGCGATAATGAAATAGAGCGGCTGGAATTAGTCCGAACAATTCAGAGATGCAACATCCCTACGCAATGCCAGTGTATCGAGCCGATCAGAGAGAACTCGGTCGTCGACGATTCGAACCGCTCTGCGCTGGATGCGGTCAAGTGGAAGGAGCTGGCACTGGGGTGCCCCGGCCCAGAAATGAGAACAGTATTCCATGTGGGGCCGAACTTGCGCTTTGTAAAGTTGCAAGCGATGTGCCGGCATGAAATAATGTCCCACTCTGCTTTTTTACCGCCACCTATGAACAACCGCAACACCAAGGGAATTGCAGAACACAGAAGTTGTAATGTGAATGAAATGAATCCAAAATGAGAATGAATTCAGTGTATTAATTTGTGTCTCTTATTTATTTTTATTTAAAGCCAAAAGTAGTGCGATGAGTATTAATTACTCTTCCATATCCGAGACGTGTGCCTGAGCCGAGAAACACGAAACGACTGATTTATTTGAATTTTTAAGACGTGTGAAGTGAGGGTGAGGCAGCTTGCCGGAATTCAAATTATAAATTCCAACTCTGAATTCAGAGAGGCATTCCGGATGTATGAGTCAAGTCAGGTGAATATTTTTCACCATATTTATATGGAACTACCCCCGAATATACATACTATTTAATAAAAAAAGAATCTTCAAAATCGGGTCTCAATTGGCGAAAATACATCATCAAGATATCACATACAAAAAATAATGAAATAAACGTACAGTCCATTTGCGACCTCCATTTTGGAAGTCGGTTATAAAAAGGAAGATATAGTACTCTCATGGATTTAAAACTAAGTTTGGCTCCGGTGTAGTGCGGTTTCGCTCGAATAATTTTTATTTTACAGACACGTGAGACAACTAAAATGGAAAGTGTCACATTATGGATGTTGGTGCCAACGTTCGTCGCACCAGTTGCGATCATTTTGCAACAGTAAAACCTGGCCTGCCACGAAGTATTTTTCAATGGGGTGACAAATGCGGTTACAGCCCAGCTGACGATAAATTCATAGGAGTTCTTTACTATTTTAAAAAGACAAGGCTAAGATGGATTGCCTCGTTAACAGTAAGTAGGTACGACAAATAAAGATTTATTCTCGTTAATCGAAAACCTATAACAATTAGTATTTACATTATTAAGTGGCGAAGCTTGCGAAGTCACTTATTGATTTCACGATGTCTGTCCGTCTGTCCGTCTGTCCGTCTGTCCGTCCGTCTGTCCGTCTGTCCCACGATTATCTCGAGAACGGTTTCGAATTTTCAAATTCTGTTTTCAGCAATCGATTACTGATCACCCAGGCATCTGAACCTCCTATTTTGAAACTGATTGCTCAACGGCAACCGTTAGAAACCGCTACAAAGCTGATTGCTTCGCCACTTTGCTATGCTGTTAACTTACTAGGTTTATTGTATGTACGATCACCGCTGACATCAATTAAATTGTTAATTCGTATCGTCAATATATATCATCATAAGTAGACCAGGAAATCAGCATTTCTAAGAAATAAAATATTTTCAATGACTCGTGAAGTCCACCAACAGTGGCAGTGGCCGGAGCAGTGGGGTGGATCCCCTCAGAAATGATAGGAGGCCTGTACCCAGCCGTGGGTGCGCCGTATAAGTATTAAAAGTTAAGAACTTTTAATACTTTACCTTTTTACTAATAATTTGGTCCCCACAAATTCAACTCCGTTTGTTACCGGGTGGTGTCAGCGAAAGAGAATCCATCCACCCGTTTGGTCCTGTTTATGTCGTAAGTTATAAACCTATATGAAATATGGCTATGAATCTTTTTCTAATATAGGATTAGCTAAAAAGATCTTATGACTCCCAATAGATAGCGGGGTTAATATTTCGTTTATGTGAAACGTAAACTACCTAGAGTAGCTACAGGAAGTAGCCTCAGTCTGGTACTCCGACTCCACCTGTCAAGCGTGACGATTAAGCCAAATCCTAACCACAATGGGATAGACCCCTGTCTCTCTCGGGGGTTTTCGTCCTGATGATGATGATGAGTTACCCCTTATTTACACCTGAAATACCAAATATGCATTACTCTCTCGTCATAAAGTAAATCTGAATCTGCACGCCTCACAACGTGAGGGTATGCTCTACTCTCGATGTGTGGCCATACCTTAATTTCGTTACATAAAATCGTTCATATACTTTTGCCTAGACATCTTATTATTAACGTTACAATAACTACAGAAATTGCATTATAAAATTAGTTTATTTTCTAATTAATTCACTTTATATTACATAACAAAAAAATGTAATTAAAAAAATATATGCCGTCCGTTGGTCGGTGCGTCGGTGTCTTCTCGCTCAACAGAAATGTAAGTAATAGATTGAGATATTTATCTCGTATAGTATTAAATACGTTCCATATATTCAAATGAGGATACCTATTGATTTTTGTTATTGAACTCAACACCGTTTAAAAGTTATTAATGAAAGTCGAGCAAATTCTCTGTTTTTTTTTCTTGTAAAAAGTATCGTTCCTGTTTTAATTTTTTTTCTTCAAAATTAAATGTACCGCTCATGAGGCGTGCACTTTTGGGTTTTACAAACTATTTATCACTTTAACTGCTTTATTGACGATTCCGTCAATAACCAACGTAGGCGTGGTGGTATTTGTATGACCTACAATAAATAATTGTTCCGGATCTGGATGATTCTCCTTGCGCAATTAATGTATGTAAACTGCCTTCATGATTCAGATGGTATATTGTCATTTATTTTATATAGTAGTATAGTAGTATATTGTTATTTTATTACGTATAGAAAAGCTCCGAGTATAGCCATCTCCACAGTTTGCTATATCTACTTTAAATTATACGTTTAAATGTTTAAATAATCGAAGGCCTTGAAAAATTCGAAAATACCATGAAGTTAATTTTAAAACAATATTTGAAAATCTTACATGTGTACAAAATTAATTGCATAAATTCTTTAAAAAAAACACACACACTTACCGGTCTTACTACTAAATATTTTAACAAGCTTTTTATTCTCTTTAGTTTTATTATAATTTTATGTATCTCCTTAAAATAAAGACAGAGGACAGAAATGTAATAAATTGAAACATAATACATACTGTAGTTTTTATTCAAATAAAACATATTATTTGTTTTTTATGTAGCGGCTGAACCGATTTAAGTTATTTTTTATTAAATAGACTTGGGATATATATAATTTTGAAGAAAAATTTTCATCCTGGTGGGAATTTACGTGGTAGAGCCATGGTGCAGCTATATTAGTAGTCTAGTTGTAGCACGAATGGGTCGTCTCGACTGGGGAAGGACCACGCTCTCACAGAATAACAGCGTAAAATAGCAGCTTAACACTGCTGTGTTTCGTTTGGTGAGTGTAGAGAACCGGAGACCCTTTTTACTGGAAAAGAGGCATTCCATCTTAGTCCTCACGGCTGACAACGCATCTGCATTTTGATTCGCAAACGAGAATAGATGTAGATGCCTATGGGCCACAGCAACCACTTACCATGAGGTGGACTGTGTGCTCGTTTGTCACCTTATCCTTAGAAAAAAATAGGGGATGAATATTTTAAAGTATTAAGCCAGTACTATAGTAGCAAAAGAATTTGAACCACAAAGTACCTGACCGACCGAGCTTTGATTGTAGTTAAAAAAATATAATTTCATCAAAAATCTAATAATAATTTCATCAAAAAATATAATTCAATCAGGAATGACATCTAACTAAAAAAAACTTGAAAAGTAAAACATTACATATCTAAATACAAAAAATTCACCCAAATCCTTAATGCCGTTTCCGAGAATTACATTTACATATCGACGCTGGAAAGGAAAAAATTACCAAGCGACACTTTGGTCGATATTGAGTTATATATATCATTGGGATCAGCTTTTTTTTCTGCGTCGATTGGTCCTACTTTCGTGCTTCTATGATGAATTTAATGTCGTTTAGTTATTTTAAAATAAGAGGATTTTTTGAATTTTCGGCGACCAACCGACGATAATTTTCGTCATTAAAAAAAATTTTGCGTTTAGGACAATTTTCAATCTACTTATTAAATTTATCCTGTTTTTGATATAAATTATTTTGGTTTTAAGTTACTTTTTCCTGAACTTATGAAAAATTAAAAATTTATTTGGCTATATTTTCCTACGTAAAAATTTTATTTTTTTGCAACCTCTTACCCTTTTACCTGTTCTTAATATTAGCTATTTGTCATTTGGATATTTTTTACCAGGTCTGATTAACAAAAAGATGTCGTTTAGTGATATTTTTCCTTCCTGTAATTTTGTCGCTTATATGAATGTGACCTGCCGTTTTCTAATATATTTTGGCGTTAAGATCTCTCTTCCAGAAATATTTATTTAATAAAACGTCAGTTGAGCCTTTCGCGTTGATCTTGAATTGTCGTGTAACTGGGTGGTGATTTAATATTGAAGTGGTCGTTAGGAACAAAAAATTGAATTACCGTGCTAAAAGGTGGTGCTTGGTGAATAGATGTGTAAACGCGCGTCCCAATGACTCGTCGCTTTGTCTAGAAAAGCGGTAATTATTTTCATTTAAGTATTACATAATATTCTTTAGTTGTGTGCTAATGTTTGAGTTCCTCACATTTTACAACAGCGAAAGGACCTGCGTTTTTCGAAATTAATAGACCTATTATTAATTAATTCAGGTATTAGTCCCAAGTACCTCGTTAGAAGATAATAAACCAAGGATTAGTTAATGTAATTAACTTTTATTTTGATGATAAAATAATTTTGTTTTTCTTTGCCTCACATGGAATACTGTTCTCATCTCCAGGCTGTGACACCTCATTGCCAGCTCATTCAACTTGATCACATCTAGCAAAGAGCGGCTCGAATAGTAGATTATCAAGTTCTTTCTGATCAGCTCAATTTACTGGCGCTGCGAAAAGAATTTGAAGAATTATTTGGATTAATTCCAGCCACCAAGTTACACCAACGCACATCGTGACAAAACTCACGATACCATCCACACCATCTGAATGCTTGGGGTCCATCACTATGCGATTTACTTGGAGTTTCTTTCCTTGCCACAACTTTTTTGTGCAATTATTTACAACCGGTGGTTTTCCCGAACCAGTATGACTTAGGGATTTACAAGAAACGAGCTTACTCCTCTTTAAAATGCCGGCCTTATATTCCCCTGGTCTTATGAATGCTCGTGCGTGGCGGTTAATACTAACCACTAGGCGAGCCGCATGCACGTTTGCCCTCTCTTCTATGTAAAAAAAAAGCTTATAGTTCGTTAAATAATTCTAAGTAATTAGCGTTACAATGTACTTGTGAATTCTTTTTATTTTTATAAAACCCAAGGTCTCTGACGATATTTGTAACTTGTGGAGGTACTTTTAATTTTAGTTTAGAGGGGTGTTTTGTTTCGGACGTGATTGTGAATCACGAAATTGAATATTTATTTATTAAAAACATTCATATTTAATAAACAAATTGAATTATTAGGGGCCAAACCTTACTTTAATTTGTTCTCTGGTAAAAATATCACAGACAGAAATTGATTAACCATGAAGTGGTAAGTAACTTTTAGCAGATCATAGAAATGTTCTTTTTATTATATAGATATTTTTTCCATGCTCAAATTCTTCAAAACTGTCTGATTACGAATTTTTTTCGGGTTTTACTACTAAAGTCGGTTGTCGGTAGGTCGATTTTTCCCGTTCCTGATTTTTTGATTTTTTTTACTAAGCGACACTAATTTCGGAAATGGTAAGCAAATCGGGAACTTACTTAAAGTAGGTAATAAAGTGTCCAAACAGCTTTTTTTATTATGTAAGAATCATTACAATAGGGTAAATAGTACAATTAATATGAATTTTTTTCCAAAATTTCAAACTAATCAGCTCTCCTGTAAATTTGCCTATGTGTCGCTTGGTAATTTTTTCCTTTCCACCGGTGATATACAGGGTTATTATTCAACGAGTAGTCATATTTTAAACTTAAGTTGAAATAAATAAATAATGATATACCGTTGTTGCAATTTTTGAAAATACGAGTAAATAAGGCTTCTGCTTTTATTTGAAGTTATCCCGTTTGTGGGCAAAAACGTTTTTGCTTACCGATCCAATCGTACGAATGTGTGCATGCGCAGTAAAATCAGTTAAAAAAATGCATTACCACGTATTTTGAATTTAAAAGATAAAAAGGGCAGAATGTATTACATTATTTTAAATTATTTTTTCCTTACCATTTACCTTTTTTTATAGGATAATTTGACAAACGAGCACACAGTCCACCTGATGGTAAGTGGTTGCTGTGGCCCATAGACATCTACATTTATCCTCGTTTGTGAATCAAAATGCAGATGCGTTGTCACCCGTGAGGACTAAGATGGAATGGTTCTCTACACCATACGAGACACAGCAGTGTTAAGCTGCCATTTTACGCTGGTATTCTGTGAGAGCGTGGTCCTTCCCCGGTCGAGCCGACCCATTCGTGCTACAACTATACTACTAATATAGCTGCAGCATGTCTCTACCACGAATTTCTTCTAAATTAAATTTAATAAAAATTCTCTATCGTGGAGGCAGTTAAGAAACATAAATTGCATAAGGACAAACATCTAGACCCGGAACAAATATTTGTAAGCCATACAAATACTTGTTCCTGCGGGATTCGAGCCCACGGCCTCAGCGTTGCAATTCATTGCTAAGCCACGACACCAAGGAGCCATCAATTTGCTCATAAGAAAAAGTTTATTGTTCAATGTGAGGAAGGTTAATATGTAACATCGAGGAAAATTAAGATTATATCAACGTGAACGTCTTTGAAACATTTTGTTTATGTTAGTAACTTAAAGAAATAAATAATTTATTTATTTATAAACAAGCATTGGATTCCGACAAAGCAATTATACATACTCGTATACACAAGCATTGCCCATTTTAAGATATAGAATAACATATAACTGGTTCTAAAACATTATCTCATTAATGAATTGCACATTATTAAATCTTAGTGATCTCACTGTTAAGTAATCTTGTAACTTCTGAACGACTTAACCGATTGAGGTCACGTTCACACACTATTATTTGTTTTGATAAGATGGTTCATAGCTATGCTAGGAACCGATAGGTGGCGCTGTAGACAATTCAATATCTTTATGGACCAAAATCCATCTATATCAATTTCTATATTTATGGACCAAAATTTTAATCTTGACGCGATAGGTAGGACGCGATCTTGGCGCTGTAACTACAGCGCCAAGATCGCGTCAAGTCATTATTAAATTTTATATTTACACCGTAAAAACTTCGGAGTAAAAACGAAGTGAAATTCACAGCGACACCTACTGGAAAGGGCAGAACGTCTCTCTGGCCAGCCATTGTAATAAGTTATAATATTTATACATATACATATAATAATTAATAATAGGATATCCGCAGTAGAACCAGAGTAACCGACGTAGCCCAACGGATTAGTAAGCTGAAGTGGCAGTGGGCCGGCCATTTAGCTCGAAGAACCGACTACCGATGGGGAAGAAAGGTTCCCGAGTGGTAGCCTCGTATCAGTAGGCGAAGTGTAGGGTGAGCTCCCACTAGATGGAGTGACGACCTGGTAAGATATGCAGGAAGTCGATGGATGCAGGTGGCTCAGGACCGTGCTTTGTGGCATTCCTTGGGGGAGGCCTATGTTCAGCAGTGGACTTATGAAGAGCTGTAATGATGATGATGATATAATAATTAGGTCGCTACCTATATTTATCTTTATTAAAACTTCCTTACTTTTTAAACATTATTAGAGTTTGGGTAAATATCTCAAATAAAAGTATATTTATGGAGCTGTAGTCGATCGGTTCTTTTTTTTTATATAGGATAAGAGATCATACAGTCCACCTGGGAATGACTCTTTTACAGTAAAAAGGGTATCCGGTTCTCTACACGCATCAAACGATACACAGCAGCGTTAAACTGTTATTTTACGCTGGTATTCTGTGAGAGCGTGGTTCTTACCAGGTCTAGCCTATCCATTCGTGCTACGACTATACTATTAATATAGCTGCAGCATGGCTCTACCGCGTAAAGTTGCCACGTTTAAAGCATTATATGGGTTAGATATTATGTGTCATTCATTTCTAGTGACCCGATCATACAAGTACTGATGAGTCTTAAGAACCCGGTCATTCAGGTCTATAATTCAAATACTATATTATTAATATAGCTGCAGCATGGGTCTACCATGTATAAAATTCAAAGTATTCCACTACCAACTCTAGCTTGATCGTCAATGCTAGCACCTTTAACACCGTTAATTGAACGAAAACATTTGGATGAATCCAAATGAAAAATAATGAATCTATTTAGTCGTGGCAATAATTACGAAGCAAGTAAGAAAATACGACATTATATAAAATACGACATCGTTGACTTTTTTTCTTTTTTTTTTCCAATTTGGACCACAATTTGCGGCCTTTGGTCTTATGTTACGGCTATTCTTGTGAATTTAACACTAGCATCTAAACCTACATCCGATCTTCTTTCATAATGGTTATATGGGATACTGGTAAGTTTAAAAGTTTAAGTGCTTTTATGCGTTTACAATTCTGTAATTCTGAGTTTACAGGCTGTCAAAATAGGCCAGGTGGATTCAATTTATTCTTAAGGCTGTTTTATTTCATCTATCCATCCATTATAACTTATAAAAGTCTCCTGCTGAACATAAGACTCCCCCGTAGATTACCTGATAGGAGGGGTATTTTGCCATAATTGCCTCGCTTAATAGGCGGGTTGGCAGTTTTTTATAAAAAAAATTTATAGGATAGGGTGACAAACGAGCACACAGTCCACCTGATGGTAAGTGCTTGCTGTGGCCCATAAACATCTACATCTATCCTCGTTTGCAAATCAAAATGCAGATGCGTTGTCATCCGTGAGTACTAAGATGGAATGCCTCGTTTCCAGTAAAAAAGGTATCCGGATCTCTACACTCACCATTCGAAACACAGCAGTGTTAAGCTGTTATTTTACGCTGGTATTCTGTGAGGGCGTGTTCCTTCCCCGATCGAGCCTACCCATTCGTGCTACAACTGTACTACTAATATAGCTGCAGCATGGTTCTACCACGTATATAATTTTAATTGGTTATCGGGAAAAAACTGCTGCTGATCTCCTGTTTCAGTTTCCCTCTGGCGCCGGTTACAACAGCCTCAGGACGATATGGGGTAGTAGATTTTCTTACACCGCCACTAATCTAAATTATTTTGTTTAGGTGCATTATTTTTATTCTTAATGGTAAAGGTATGACGCTTTAGTAGATTATAGTGTGATTGTTGTTAATGGCAGACATCAATAATTTTAATTACATTGAATTTGCCTGAATTTAAATTAAATTTCTGTATAATATATAATGTGTATAATTAAAAGCCTTATTTTTTTAAATTAAAGTGACCATGTGGGTTATAAACCCAAGCTTGAAACGATAGCCTAATCGTTAACTTCGCTTACGTCTAAATATAGTAGTTATAACCTTTTGGTTTAGGATAGACTACGTCTACAAATGGTTGTGTTGTGATTCAAATGATCTGCAGATAGCTCATATTGAAATAAAAACAGTTATTGCGTTAATAAAACTACACAAGCTTGGCGTGAGAAGCAGACAACTGAGTTTTTTTGAAGGCCACCTTACTGAAAAATCTAAATATGTCATGATTGAAAACTGGATAAGTACCGCTATTCCCGTTTCTCATAGCGTGCTGCAAGGCTGTATTTAAGGCTCAACACTGTATCTCATATATGTATACATAACAATCTTCGTCAACTTAAACTATCAAATAGAAGGTCTTTGTATTCGCGAATGATACTGCTCTTTTATTTAGTAGGGCGTTGTTCCGGTATTTTACTTAGATTCCTTTGCGATTATCGAGAGAATCTTCTATCCATCACTCGTCACTATAATATCCAAAACCCCTTCATGTCCTAACGTACCCATTAAAGCAAGGCAAGCTTCAACGCATTCATGAGGCACCTATTACTCGAGGTTTTGTATTTTAGTAATTTGGTGCAAATGAATGAACGTTAATTCGGCTTCTACCATTACTTTTAATTCGTCGGTATTTTTTTATTTATAGAATAATGGTTAAACTTAATGAATAGTCAAAGTTTCCACTACAAAAGCGATTAAAGCAAACGCACAGTGCATTCGTTAGTCAAAACCTCTCTAGCAGCCCTCAAACAGCATTCCTCTCTTTCCTGTTAAGACAGCATTGATGGTGCGAGCTGTGTCTGCTGAATTAAAACCATACTAGAAAGGCGTATTCGAATATTTACTCTAATTCTCTATAATACTATAGTTTCCAGGTAAATACTGAACGTAAAATCAATATTAAAGGTCAACTAAACTTATAATATTCTCGTCTTTTGAAATAATTATAATATTACATGAAAAGTGATAAAAAGATCATAGTAGTTAAGACTATATTGTTATGCAAAACAAAAATGTCACAAAAATAATCAAACAAAAAAAATACGTACCTATAACCCGAAGATGTTTGACAATGACCTTTTGAAATCATTGCTCAATAATTAACCGTACCGGGCAAAAACCATGTCGAAGCGCCATCAAATTAATGTTAAGCGAAGACAGGTAACTCTTATTTAATTGAATACCAATCCATAATAATTATGATTGATCGTTCAACTTTTCTTAAGTCTTAATCCTATTGACGATAAATAGCCGAGTAATACCAGAATTTTACCACCTATTTTATCTTGTGGGTGTCGTAAGGAAAACGGAAAGTGCCTTAGGAAAATACTGGGAGCAGTAGCTAGCTAAAGTATTTTGTGACCTCCAATATATGATGGAATATAATCCTCCTCTATTACAACCAGAATTAAAATATGTAGACCTGTGACAGGAAGTGCGACTGCGATTACTGAGCCGCCTGCCGAATGTGGCGATTACGGCATATCCTTAATAGTCAATTGAATGAAATCTGAGGTTGTATCACACTTTAAAAGCCGTCATAACAAACATTCCTATGGAAATTTTATGGAAATATTAGCCTGACGACGACAATTTTTTATAGTTCAAATAATCATCTTATATTTTAAATCTAATCTTACTTAAAATCGAAAATCGAGCAAGTTTTAAAACACTTATAAAAATAGCAAATTTATATTAGTGAAATAAAACTTATTAATGATGGTGCCAAGTATCCAATTAGAAAGGGCCATGTCCGGCTGTCAACAATTTACGGGCCGATGAAAACAAGGATTAAAGTAACGAGGGCATTAACGTCATACCACCTAAGCCCCACCTCTCCTTTTTTTTCTTTTAAATTTTTGGAAACGTCTACCGACAGTTGAGTTAGGGTTGTCACTCTCTTCATTTCAGTTTAAGGCCGTAATAATATATTCGAACTCCAGTATATTTGTAAAAACTAAAAGGCAAATATGTCTAATTTATTTAAATTAGCAAAAATAGGAGAAAATATTAGTAAAACCCTTAGCATCTTGTTCATCATTCGTTACAGGCTTTCAAAATTCCACTGCTAAACAAAGGCATCCCATGTAGATTGGGTCATTGGGGGGATATTTGCCACTCTTGACCGGCAAATTTGAAACCTTTGATTATTTTGTTGTTTTTTTTTATTATTTTGAATTATTATCAGGAAAATGCTGCTGCCCATTTCCTGTTTCATTTTCCTGTATGGTCTCCATTCCTTCTTACGGGATGATATGGTTTAGTAGATTCCTCTACGCCACCACTAGACCGCACATCTATTTATGTGTAATTACAACAATCGCATCTATTTATTTCTAATATATATCGAGTATTAAAATACTGCGAGATAATATATTTTATCTAACCATAACATTGAATCAAGCTTAAATCGTTGTCGTTTACCCTTTAGAATCCGACAATTAATAAAGAACCAAAAGCTATTTTATGTTTAAATAACGTCGCTAATATGTATTTATTTAAATTAAAAAAAATAAAACTAGTTTTACGCAAAATACACATAAAATGCGACGTATGTATATATATTCAAGTGGTATATTTTAATGCGTGACATAATGAACACTACATCCTTTTTACTTTTGTCCTTATTTTTAAAACGAATGGATTTTCTCGAAAAATCATACAATAACGTGACATGTGATTTTGTATATTTAAAGGCTGTCAATAACAGGCGCCGCGCCGGGGAGAGAAATCTCACTCGCAGCTGTGTCACTAAAAGTAAAAGTCGTATCGTAGGCCGCAGATCAAAACAGTATTATGTTAACATAATATATCTTCTTATGCATAATCACAAACAGTCGTTATATAATATAATGCAAGGAGTTATACAGAATGCTTACTAATTGTTTAAAGAAATTACAAAGTAAAATAATTAACTAATAGAATACTTTTTCTAGAAGTTACCTTTAGAAATATGTATAAATCAAATAAAAGTTTTCATTCAACTTTCTGCTTAGTACAAAATCGGTTAAGGACACAGTATGATCACATTGGTAGAATTGGCGAGGAATTACTTCGCCTTCTTCAGGGAACGCGTGCATTCTCGTCTCTCGACAAGGCTGTCCAAGGGAATTTCTGTAACCTATCATTTCAATATCTGCTCAGGGAGGACGACTCGCTGCTCACCGACCTTTTAGGCTCCCTTTTTGCATCAAACTCGACTCTCGATGACAGGGGGAACACACCGCCGCCCATCCCTCGTTGTTCGTGATATATGCCTGATGTGAGTGCTCAGTAAGCAAAGCACTCCTCTCCCAAGACATTCACAAGTCGAGTGGGTCTGATGGAATCCCCCCAAATGTATGTATTCATGGAAGACAGCTTTCGTGCACCCAATCCCTAAAAAGGGTAAACGCTCTAATCCATTCAACTACAGGCTTACCGCCATCACCTCCTTGTTCTCGAAAGTAATAGAATCCATTATCAACTGCCAGGAAGCACAGGCACTGGTGGTCGAGTTTAAGGGAGAGGCCTTGGTGATTAACTTGGGCATAACAAAGGCCTTTGATCGGGTTTGCTTCCATCTTATGGGCTATCCGAGAAATTATGCAATTAGATCACCAGTTTTCTCTCAGATCGGACCTTAAGTCCTAATCGACGGTACATGTTCCGACTCCAAGCATGCAAATGCTGGTGTTTTACAAGCGTGCTATCGCCTACCCTGTTCCTTCTCCATATCAACGATATGTTACAA
This sequence comes from Parnassius glacialis, assembly GCA_033319125.1. NCBI lineage: Eukaryota > Metazoa > Arthropoda > Insecta > Lepidoptera > Papilionidae > Parnassius > Parnassius glacialis. Next base: position 32,555,640 of record JAVANC010000018.1, read on the forward strand.
ACTAGTAACATTCATTGTTATGCAAATGACAGCACCGGCGATGCCTTATACACCGGCTGTGCTCGTAGTTCTCGGGAACACGTCACGAGTGCCGGATTATACTTGTGTCTGAAGTCGAGTCTTTTTTGAACAAAGTCTCGGATTGGAGGTGACTAAAACTAATCCAGTTCAATCTCCAGAAGACACAAGTTTGCACGTTTACCGTTAAAAAGAACCCTTTTATCGTATCTCCTCAATTTCAAGGTACTCTCCTCGTTGCCTCAGCTAGCATCCTCGACGTCAACAAAACGAATAACGTTCAGTTCCGCGGTCACTTGGGAGGGAAAGCCAAATTGGTATTTGGACAGTTTTTCATACCGGCAGAACGCTTGCAATTTTACAAGGTGCAAGTTCCGACTCACATCGAATACTGTTCTCATCCCTGGGCCGGCAATCCAGTGCCATCTCCTTCCACTTGATCGTATCCAACGCAGAAAGGTTCGAATCGTCGACGACCGATTTATATTTGATAGGCTTGACTCACTAGCGCTACGAAGAGATGTTGCATCTTTTTGCATATTCTATCGCTTTTTTCACGGTGAGTGCTCAGAGGAATTGTTCGGACTAATTCCAGCCGCTCAATTTCACCATCGCACATCGACCTAAGTCCTTTCCTTGCCTACTTGGTAAAAGTAAAAAATGGTAGCAAAGAAAAATTAAAGTTAATGAATACCAATCTCCGAATTGCCGTCTAACTAGGAAACAGCCCCGGTAGGGTTCTTGACACTACGGAGTTTAGATTTTGTAAATAAATATTCCAAACAAAACATTTATGGTTCTAATTTGAGTTATGCTACATAGTTTGTAAGCCAACAAAACTTTTTACTTTACTAAACCTTACCTTAATGTTATAACTATCTCCATAAATGAAATAAGATTCTTTTCATTGAGCGCTATCGCAACAGATTAAAAAAAATCCGACTATAGTTACTCGAACAATAATCGAAATCGAATCAAGAAAACGTTTTTAGTTTTCGGAAAACCTTTTTTATTTATTTATTTATTTTATGTTCTGTAAATACTCACCGAGGTTTCGAAGATTGCTGTTAGATGGTTTTTGAGCACTGGCTAATAAAGCTAACGATATTAAAAAAACACTTGGTACGTTCCTAATGACAAAAGATTGCATTTTTATCACTATTATTTGGCAATTAATTAAAACAAATTTACAACTGTAAGGGCAGTATAAAAATAACGATAAGTTTGTAGTGTAATTCGAATGTTCAAATTTAGAAACTCTTTTTCATTTTCGCGCGAATTTAACGGCCGCGGTGAATCGGCGCGTTCTCTACGGCCTTTTAAAACTATACTGAGACCACTGAGACGACGTGCGCTAGAGCAGGTGCGAAAACGCTGGAGAAAGATTGCGTGTACTATTACTGAGATCCAATGTTAAGGTTTATTTGTAGACCTTAATGCAAACGTATAGACACCATTTTCCAATCATTAGAAGCAAATCAAACTACAAAATCGCAATTCAAGTTGGACCGGTCTATAAATTAAAATTAGATGCTTTTGCGTATCTTCACCACTAGTGGCAAGGTCTATCAACAAAAACGCCGAAGCTTTTTATCCCGATTGTTACTGCTAAGTAGTAACGTAGATAATATTATGTTACATATTGAATTATATATGATTATGTTTCAAATATATTTTTTATCGTTCCTATCCAAATAAAAAAAAAACCGGCCAAGTGTGAGTCGGACTCGCGCACCGAGGGTTCCGAACAAATCCGTAGGTATATAAGTTTAAAATTATTAAAAATATTTTTATTATATGATATAGCTAAAAATTTATGCTTTTCGTAATTTTTCCTTTATCTGTGCTATAATACGTTGCTTCGTACCAAATTTTAAGATTCTGAGTTCACGGGAAGTACCCTGTAGGTTTTAATTCCCTTGCGAATGTCGAAAATTTGCTGCATAAACGGCTGTATCTTTTGATTGTGTTGGTAATTATACCAATAAAACCGGCCAAGTGCGAGTCGGTCTCTGATTTTTTCACAGCTCCAAGGGACAGTAGACTTGAGTATTTGATATGAATTTCAGCTTGATACCTCCACGCATTCCTGAGAAAAAGGGTCTTGATAGACAGACGGACAACAAAGTGATCCTATAAGGGTTCCGTTTTTTTCCTATTGAGGTACAGAACTCTAAAAACGAAAGTATACACGGTTGTTTTTCAAAGAGTAGCCAAATTTTAAACTTAAGTTCAACTATATAACTAATGATATACCGAAAGTATATTTTATTCAGCATTATAAAATTTCAAAAATATAAAATATTACCCACATCAACGGGAAAACTTTTCGTTTCAAAATGCCCTATACATACAAATTAACGCTAAATTTGTAATCGCATTTTATGACTATAGTTAAAATAGAATTTTTTGGGTGTTCACGGAATGACACATGTGTTATTCCGTGAACACCCAAAAATTATCGTGTGTGAACGGTATCGCACGCACTCCATGACGATATATTGAAAAAACAGTGCACGAGAATGTCGTAAAATAAATATAAAACTACAGAATGAAATCAATAAAATTAAACGTAATAACTATTTAGTATATATAGAAAACCTGCCAAAATTAAATAAGGGACGTAACAAACATTTGTTTCTCATCTTTAGTGGATGAAGAAGACACAGCAATGACAATCTATCATCAACAGATTGAAACAAAAAGTAATAATAAAGAAGCTGATAGATGTATCCCCATAAAGACGGCTCCGTGGCGCAGTGGCTTAGCAATCAGTTGTTGCGCTGGGGGCCGCGGGTTCGAAACCCGCACGGAACAAGTATTTGTATGGCCTACAAATAATTGTTTCGGGTCTGGATGTTTGTCCTTGTGCAATTTATGTTTGTAAACTGCCTCCACGACACAGGAGAAAATCTTAGTGTGGGGATGAGGTTTTTTTAAAGAAAAAAAAAGAAAACTTACTTCCAAATTTAATTTCTCCGGGAATATTTTTATTAGTTCAATTGTCTAGTTGATAGAAAAATCTAAATTTCAGATATGTTGCAACTAGGCAGGCTTGTATTGATAAAAGATGACGAGAATGTTTGGTAACTGTGTTTAGATTAGTTTTAAAGTCAGCTTTTTAATCAAAAGTTGGATGTTAGGTTGTTACCACACCAATCGATCGATCGTCGATTGATGTCGATCGATTGGTGGGGTAGCGATAGCTGATCGACGGATACTGGACGATAAATGTTGTTCAAACATGGACGTCGATCGACAATTAATCGACGTGGTTGTGGGGTCATCATCAGTATATTTTAAAATATATTCGAATAATCTAACAACATAAAGCTGCTGTCTTTTGTATGGTGAGTGACAAGAATCCAAGACCGTTTTTATTGATCTGAAATCCCTTAACCGACGAGCATGTATACATAGGTATATGGACGTAAGGAAACGTGCGAGGTGTGTCAGGATCATGCCAAATTAAAGTCCATAGTCCGACGTTTTCGCCTGCCCCTCTGGGTGAAAGACGTGAGTGGTTATATGTCATGTTTTAAACTAAGTGAAATTAATTTTGATGTGAGTGTGCACTATATAGCCGGTGTAATAAGTAAATATTCTTATCTGTAAGGCGTGTTAATAATAACATTTGCCTAAGAACTTTTCTCCTTTAAATGATGATGCTTTTTTAAAATTCCTCTCTTTTCTTGTTTCCTTGTTTCGCACTGTCACGTTATAATATTATGTTAAATTCCTCTAAAGAAAGAGATAGAGCAATAATGAAGCAGCAGACATGATAAAAGAAAGATCTTACACTTTATGCAACGTCAAGCAAACATTTATTGTCAGTTTAAACAAATATCTCTAATTAAAAACTAAATTAACTTTTAGAGAATGTTTTTGCCCATTGATTATTTAGAAAACTATACGCGCAAGTAAAAATCCTAATCCTAGTCAGCCAATTTTGGTGGTTCCAAGCTATTTTAAATATGAATCTTTCATCCAAACAATTACCCCAAAAGCCATGATGATAAAACATGTTTTAATGTTATAGATCACACAACTTCAGACGTGTTTCACGATGCTATTTATATAGTTGGTAATTTTAATCTAAAAGTACAAAACTTGATAAAGTTATAAACTTTAAAGTGAAGTCTTCACTATCGGAAAATGACGCAAAAGACCGGGTTTTACAGGATGTAAATGTTAATACAAGAGTGCCTTAAATTTTTTAAATAGTGACTTAAGTCCGACATAAAATCAGACGAATAAAACTTGGAAGAGAGTTCTTTGAAAAGATTTATAAATTTTATTCTCACGTGGTAGAGCCATGCTGCAGCTATATTAGTAGTCTATACTACCAATTCGTGCTACAACTATTTGTAGCACGAATTGGTTTGAATTTGAATTTGAGTTTGAATTGGTGGAATTGGAATTGGAAGGACCACGCTCTCATAGAATACCAGTTTAAAATAGCAGCTTTACGCTGCTGTGTTTCGTATGGTGAGTGTAGAGAACCAGAGACCCTTTTTACTGGAAATGAGACATTCCATCTTAGTCCTCACGGGTGACAACGTATCTGCATTTTGATTCGCAACGAGGATAAATGTCTATGGGCCACAGCAACCACTTACCATTAGGTGGACTGTGTCACCCTTATTCTATAAAAAAAAACATTAATCATAGTACTTTTATTTTTAGTTTTGGAATACTTTCTGAGTGGCCATATACATGAACATTTCTCTAAGATCTGAAAGAAAATTTAAGACTTCAAAAACTCTAAGCGCACTTATTATGTGGCGAAGCTTGCGAAGACACTTATTGATTTCACGATGTCTGTCCGTCTGTCCGTCTGTCCCACGATTATCTCGAGAACGGTTTCGAATTTTCAAACTCTGTTTTCAGCAATCGATTACTGATCACCCAGGCATCTGAACCTCCTATTTTGAAACTGATTGCTCAACGGCAACCGCTAGAAACCGCTACAAAGCTGATTGCTTCGCCGCTTTGCTATGCTGTTAGCTTGTTAGGTTTATTTATACACCCTTTCGCATTAGTGCAATAAAAGCTATTGTTAGATAGCGTTATAGTTCATCCTTAATCATCAAATAAAGTTAGACAAGAACTTTTAATCGTTTTTAAGTAATTTAAACATTTTTTCTTTCTACATTTATTACTTTAACTTTATTTTTGTTTTTTTTTATTTTGGATCTCATAATAATTACCTAAATTTTAGTTCAAGCTTAGATCTTTTGAATATTTTTTCAAGAGAGCTTATATATTCATTAATATATAGATATTTCTTGCAATACAATAATTAAATATTCCTGAGATCTATTTTGTGATTAACATTCTAATATTTATAAACCTGCTTTTTACATAAAAATATGTATAATACGACGTTCCAAGCCTGTTTAGGCTGGAATTAAAAATAAAGTAACCGGTTTAGCAATCATTGAACGTAGATTATAGATACTAATGTCGATCTGAAATACATGTTTTAAATATCGCTTGCCATTTTGGGAGATTAATTCTAAGACAACTATATTTGTCAAAAAGTCTTGTTTGTTAGTTACAGGTGGGCATAGAAGCGAAAATACATATTATGTACATAGCAGCCAAAAATACTAACCCCACATACAAGATATATTGCTACATTGTATTTCATATAATACCTACACATATCTAAATTATCAAGCAGGCTTAGTTTTGCAGTATATGATGTAAGAAAAATTAGAAGTCCTAAAAAATGTTGAAACATCTTCATTAGTTTATTTCGGTTACTTTTATAGTGTAATGACATAAGGAATTTTGCTTTTGCATAACGCGACTGACATCGAAACCATATTTGTTTTGAAAAAGAGCGCCGCGCCGTACGGGCAATTTATAAGTTAAATTGTAATGAATAAATGAATGTCAGAGAACATTTTAAAGATATAAACATACTACCTTTGCCAAAGTATTTATGAAAATATAATGTGTGCACATAAAAACATGAATAGTTTTGATAAGAATAAAGATGTTCATACTTTAAAAACTAGGAATAAACATAAGCTTGTAGTGCCAGTTACTAGACTCCACAGAAAATCCCAGAAAATATTCAGTTTGTCATTAACAAATTTAAAAGTTAAAGAAAAATAATTATACAAAAAGGGTAATTATAATATCAAAGATTACATGAAATAAAAAAACCCCTGGAATCAAGGTGATCGCCACCATGGTGATTCTATTAAATTTGATATGAAAATTTTACAAAATTATTGTAGAGTTATTAATAAATATATAATTCCGCTGGATTTCTAGCTGGTTCTTCCCAGGGAAGAGGTATTTTCCGAAGCAGTGGTAAATAAAGGAATGTACTTTCAATAAGTTTTATGTAATAATCTATATTGAATAAAAGTTAGGGTAATATTTTAGTTCTAGGGACACCTCCGATTTGGACCAAATTTTTTTTACATGTTTACCAATATAAATGATGAAAAACCTCGAAGGGATTTTTAGCGCAATGCCCGTGAAATTTTTACCAGGGTTTGAAGTTTTACATTTTTAAGGCAGTTTTTCATTATAAATCGATTAAACCTCACTTTTTTACACAGGGATATTGAACTAAAGTTACTTACTACTACTTACTATTATAATATACTGTGTTTTATTTCTGAATTGTTTAAAACTGCTCAGAAATACTTGAACACTCAGAAATACTTTCAGTTGTAATAGGTTAGAAGGTTGTATCGGGAGCGAAGGCAACCTGACTTTATAGATAAGATATCTGATCTGATCGAATCTGTACTAAAATTGAATCAGCGCACCCCGACTCCACGTAGTCTTATCTGCCCTAGTCCTAGAGTGTTTTTGTGAAGCCGTAGGCGTGGAGGGAGAGCAGCCCCCGCCCGCCGTAGCAAATCGTAGGCACCTGTGCGAGCATATTGGCATATTGGATATTCTTACACCGCCACTACACAGGGCGGGCCGCTTGTCTCTACATAAAATGTAGGCAATAACCAAATGTTAGTAATACTTTGAATAATATGAAACAATTTCCAACAAATAACATGTCTGTAGTTGTTATCTATCTAATACATAAACATATAACAAAATTGAAGTGTTTGTCTGTAATATCGAAATAACTGATATATATTGAGGTGAGGAGGAATGTTATAACAAGCTGTTTCCCGCGACTTCGCCCGCGTGTAATTTATTTTGCATGCCTTAAACGCGAAGCGCGTAGGTACCTATATTCTGCTAAGGCCTAAAAATTAAGATTCCAACGTTTTGTCGCATAAAATCGTATACGTATAAATGATATAAAAAGCACATTGTCAGAAAGATAAATGGTTGTTCAACTTATTAATATTTTTTTAAAATCGATTAATTGCTATTTTTACAGGAAAAAGAGGTTTTAGTGGCTTATGGTGTGGATTTATCAAGTCTGCATGGCGGCGTAAACACGATAACTTTTGAAAATATCAATTGTTCAACTCAATATATTTTTAAAACTCTTCGTCTATCATGTGGGAAGCCATTGAATGTAAATGGAAGTTTTATTTTGTTTTGTTTATTAATAATTAATTTTTAACGGCTCTAAAATCGCGAAATTTTGGTGGTTTTAGCAGCCTTGTATTAATACATTTTACTAAATAGGCCGAAACCGCACTTCGAGCCACAGCCACAGAGTACTTAAATTATTCCGGCCTCAAATGCCGTCGTGAGTGGTCGTTTGTTACAGCGGCTCGTGCTGAAAAATATCAATCGCCGTATAAATACAAAATGTTCCAAAAACCAAATTTGATACATACTTGACCAAGGTAATGTATTATTATTATTTATATAATCACAGACTTTTATTACAATATTTTGTTTCGCTAAAAGCAGGCAGGATTTATATGTAAATAAATATACTTATACGTCTTGGACTTTATAGACCTGAAGGTGTGTCGGTATCTGCTACTGGAACTCCTTGACGAGGAAAACTAGATGTGCCGAGTTTGGGCTCGTTTTGTTAGTTATGATGAGACTTTACCTTGCGACTTGATAGATGGACTTGAAAGTGTACTTTGATGACTGCTACTGGAACTCCTCGACGAAGAGAAATAGATGTGCCGAGTTTGTTATTTTTTGTGTTATATTTTTAACACATAGATGTAATAATTGGCTGAATTCATTAGTGGCTGATATTAATTTTATGTACTTTGTTGTTACGCTATTGGCTGAAATATTGGTTGGTATTAATTTAAATGAAGCGCGTCAGTTTAATATTATTTAAAATTGAAGTTTGACATAAAATTATTGGAAAATGTGAAGTATAATAAAAAGGTTGTTAGTGAAAACTTGTGTGCGCTTAGGGCATGCACAATTGGATTTACCAAAAGTTTTTATTTTTTGAGTGGAACCCTAATACTTTTTCTGAAATAAAAGTAGCCTAAGTTACTCGTTATAACATCAGCTGTCTGCGTGTGAAAGTCTCATCAAAATCAGTCCAACGATTTCGGAGATTAGCCGGAACAAACGACAGACAAAGACAGACAGACAAAAATTTAAACAATTATGTTTTTGTTATAAGTATATGTAATTTCATATGCAGGTAGTGAAAAGCCGTTATTTTTATATTTTATTTTTACATTTACAAACAGACACTCCAATAGGGTATTACACCCATTTTTAAAAAGTGTTTTAAATGAATCCCAGAGTGATAATGAACCACTACAATTTTTATATAAATTTTTTAAAACCGAATAGTGAGATAAAAATTACATTTAATCTATCGTTTTAAATTTTCGCGTGAAAACGCTAGCCGCCATACTGTTCAACTCGTGACGTCACTGTCCTAGAATTTTGACAATTTTGCTAAGGAATAAGATACTTTTGAATGTTTAATAATGAGTTATCATCTATATCATTGCTGTATTGTGCCTGATTGCAAAAAGACGAGCATAAGAACGCCGGGGAAGTTATGGATTAAAGTGCCAACTGATTTAAATATGAGAAATACATGGTTAAAACTGGCAAGAAGAGACCCGAAGGCATTGTCTACAAAATCTAAACTATACTTCTGTGAAGATCACTCTGAGGTAAGTATGACTTATATTTAACTATCGGTTAAACAAAACAAAACATCATGACATGATAGGTACCTATTGCAAGTCAAATTTTGTAATAGATTAGGTTCATTGCTCGTCTGTCCCGCGTCCCGCCTTTTGTGGGCCATTTTGATACCCTTGCAAGTGCAGTGCAGTGTTTTAGTTAATTCCTGTTTTCTTCTATTATATGGGAATAAAGACATGGTTTGCACACAGACCAAATAAAAAAGTGACTTTTTATTTCGTCTGAGGGTTTGTATAAAAAATATAACAAAAAGTTTTTCTCACCTAAGCTTATATTATAATATCTATAACATTAGTGCTAAAAGCGAAGTAATAAACTCGCTTTTACAAATCCGTCTTCCATGACGCCTTTTCAATAAAATTTGGAATAAAAGTCAACAATCGTAATGATAACTTGAAAAATTTCGAAATTAACTAGTTAGTACACAGCACATAACCTATTTCTTTGACCTAGTGACGTCACGACGCTATCTAATATGGCGGACATCATTTTGCAGATTTGAGGCACAGCTAAAAAAATTATTCTTTAAATTGAAATATAAAATTTATAATGCATTTTTATAAATAGAAATCAATATTTCTCGTTTACCTTTTACGAAATCTATCATAAATATATATTCTTTGACTTATTTTTACATAGTGTAAAATAACCTATTTTATTTATTTGTATAGATTATAAATTATACCCAATAACCTTTTTAAAATTTTTGTGTTTGTCCGTCCAGGCAAATTTCCAGAATGGCTGAATCGATTGTAATGCAACTTGACAAACAGATATGAGCAATACCAGGAGTGATCTGGGCTACATGTATCCGAAAAACTTGGAGGTTTTGTTTGAGAAACTGAAATATGTATAAAATAAATGGTTTTCGATGATTATCAAAGTTTATATGAAAATTATTAGGTGGTATGAATGTTTTTATATTACGGGGTGATTGTCTCGAAACTTACTGAAAGTACACATTATGTCTCAATTCATATACTTGACGGGACCAGCACCATTGCACGTGCGGCGCGGTAGCCGTCGGTGCAGTTAGACAGAATTCTTGTAAATTACACGTGTTCCGCACACCTGCACCATTGCACCTGCAGTGGCGCTCGTTTTGCTTGTATAAAACGGACGGCGCGGCCGCCGTTAGGACAGTCTTGGCTCTGACGTGGAACGGTACGCTTGTCGTATTCCGTTACTAGTTTATCCTCGACTCGTTGGATAATCAATTCGTAATAAATAATTAATTCGTTTAATTAATTATTATTCCTAACTACAAAATTAGTCTCTGTACTATACTCAATTACCCTTTCTACATACTCATATGAATTGAGATAAATATGATTTGAGCCGTGGTAGCTCAGATGGTTAGCGCTCGCTGTAAGCTTCACTGTACCCGAGCAACCCGGGTTCAATCCCCGCCGGCACCAATGAAATTGTTAATTGCAATTTTAAGTGCTGATTTACCACATGCTCGGCGGTGAAGGAAAACATCGTGAGGAAACCTGCATGTCTGAGAAATAAGAAAAAAATATTTTACTTTTTTATGTGAAGTTCGCCAACACGCATTAGGGCAGCGCGGTGGACAATTCCTTTCCCTAAAACCCTCTCAGAAATGAGAGGAGGTCTGTGCCCAGCAGTGGGACGTAGATAGGCTGCAATTTTACTTTAAATATGAATTTTGCGATATTTCTAAAAAATATGAATTTTGGGAAAATTTAAGTGGGTGTTTAAATTTGTATGGAAACACGTGTTTCAGTAATTAATGTAATGTAATTTATTTGAGAAAATGTTACACAATGTAATATATTAATACACAAAACAATATCAGTGGTTTGCTCTTTAGTTTTTTGCAAATTTTTAACTTTTTTTTATTTTTCTTCTTTTATGAATATCCGTGGTTTGGTTTATTATTTTAATGTTATTAACATACAATATAGCTAATAGTACAAAAAGAAACAATAACTTTTACATTTTCCGAACAAATTAACTCCCCGCTATGAAATCTGTCAAATATTATACCTCACTTTCTAGTTGCGCCGCCCTGGTGGCAGAAAAAGTTATTGAGGTGTAATTGGTGAATACTAATCTAAAGTATTCGACTCGAACAGCATTTCTCTTCTTCTCTCTTTTCACCTCTTTCTTTTCTAATGTAACTCTACATTTTTGAAGAAAAACGCAACTAAAGAGCATTACCCTCGTGAACTTTAAAATTACATTATGTATCAAAAATCTTCTTGTTCCTATGGAATGTACTATTTACAAGATATTGGAATTCATGTGGATAGGAGGCCGTGTGAAACCTTACAAAAAATAAATTACATTTGGCAAAAACATTAGGCATTTTGTACAGTGGTAGAGCCATGCGGCAGCTTTTGCTGTCGCACGGATGGGCCGGCTCGAACCGGGGTAGTACCACGACCTCACAGAATACCAGCGTGAAGTAGAGGTTTACCTCTGCGTTTCGCTTGGTGAGTGCAGGTGGCCGGAGGCCCTTTTTACTGGAAATGAGGCATTCCATCTTAGTCCTCACGGGTGACAACGCATCTGCATTTTGATTCGCAAACGAGGATAGATGTAGATGTCTATGGGCCACAGCAACCACTTACCATCAGGTGGACTGTGTGCTCGTTTGTCACCCTTATCCTATAAAAATATATATATATATATAAAACCCTTTGACTTCCCCAATTTTAACAATTAGGCAACACGGATTCCTTTAGCATAACCACGTTTAGATATTTATATATTATTTAATATAACATATTCGACTATAACAAGTCTAGTTTCCTATCTTAGGAGTACACTCGTTCAAAAAAAGTTGCTTGTCTACTAAATTTGTATTTTAGAAAATTTCGGGAATCAAGGAAGTGACACAACATTACTATTTAAAAATGTATTTATTGCTTTTCGAAGTATTCTCCACGAAATTGGACACATTTTTCCATACGATGGAACCAATCATTGAAGCAACCATTCCATTCGGAAGTTGGGGTCTCCAAAATGGCCGTTTTGTATGCGTCCACAGCTTCTTCGGGTGATGAAAATCTCTGTCCACGCAATTTATTCTTTATTTAAGGGAAAGTATAGGAATCATTAGGGCTTAGGTTGGGGCTGTACGGCGGATGGTCTAATAATTCTATGTTTTCTTGCTCTAAAAACTCTTTTGTTCTGTGTGCGGTGTGAGAACTCGCATTGTCGTGATGGAGGATGATGCGGTGGTTGCAGTTATCTTTACGGAGTTCGGAAACGACCTGTGGCAAACAAATACTAGCATACCATTCTGCATTAACCGTTCTTTGTCCCTCAAGAGGAATAGTCGTAACATGGCCGGTTTTGGAGACAAACGTGGCCACCATTTTTTTGCAACACTCCGTAAACGATCAATTTTTGTTGGCTTTAACTCATTTTCGAACACCCAAACTCGTGACTGGTTTTTTGTTTCGGGTTCGTACGTATATATCCAGGATTCGTCACCTGATACAATGTTGTATACAGCATTTGAGGATCCTGCGTGGAATCTTTCGAGAGTTCTGACGCACCAAGTAACGCGAGCTGCTTTTTGCTCTTCACAGAGCGAATGCGGTATCCATCGGGAAAACAACTTTTTTACACCTAATTGTTCATACAAGATTATTTGTATTTGACTCATGCCAATGTATAAAGTTGCTTGAATTTTGCGTTATGTCACATGTCGATCTTCCTCAATCAGCTTACGCACAGCATCAACGTTTTCTTGGGTGACTGCAGTTTTTGGACGACCTTGACGTGGATCATCACTGAGCTTGACACGTTCACGTTGAAATTCAACAAACCACCGATAAATTGTGGTTTTGGATGGGGCTTCATCACCAAATGCAGAAATCATCAGTCAACACACTGTTTTTGTGTTAAACCACTTCGAAAGTCATAATAAATCATCGCTATTGAATTTTCTCGAGTCAATTCTATTTTCTCAACGACTAAATAAGTTTGACAAAACCTTGTGACAAGACCGAGAATCTTTTTTAAAATAAATAAATGGGATTTCATTTTTAAAACCAAGGAATTTTCAATTAAAAAGATTTTAATATGACAGGAATAGTGGAAATATTCCATTCCCGATACTTTTAGTGCAGCCTATGTAAAAGATAAATTGAACCAAAACTAATTTAAGCTACTACTGATAGTAGAGACCATTCAAATTGCAGGATACCTACATTGTAAATTGGATGAAAAAAACTGCTACTTAACTAAAATAGTTTTTTTTTTATAAAATCAAACAAATAAACGCCATCTTAAACTATCATATACATTAACTATCATTTATATATAATGCATAATAATTTAAGAGCAATATTTTAAAAGTCGTTAGTAATTATATACTCTTTGGGTAAGACTACAGGCAACGAGGTTTAAGAAAGATGTAACTAATGCTTAAAAAGGGCAAACAGAAAGTAAGTTTTTAGTTTTAATAATGTAGCGCGAATAGGAAAGAAAGAGGAAAGGCTTAAGTTACTCAAAAGCTCTAGAGACGCATAAAAATAAATAAGCACCTACATAAAAATATATATAAGGAGGTTGTAATTACACGAATAAAATATTAAAAGAAGTTTAATTAAAGGAGGATGCTGCTATCCATCTTCTATTCCAGTTTTTCGCTGTCGCCTATTATGACTCCCACTTGAAGCCTTGCAAGTGGCTGCGTGACCTTTTCAACGAGACTAATATCACACTTCCGTCGTTTTCTTTTTATGAGAAAATCATAAATTTTAATTTAATAAAAATTGACTGTCTACTATAGAACGGTTCGAGGTGATATGGTTGAGGGTCCTAAATTTAGATTGGTCAAAAGTACTTAAAAAATCGGAATAAACGCATAAAATTTTAGAATATGATTATTATACAAATATTTAAAGATATGGTGCAACATTCTAACATAAATATCATGAAAATTATGAAAAGTTGTTAAGGAAACTTTGTTTAATATAATGGTCGTAGTAGGTTATTTTATAGTACCCAGTCCAGTCACCGGCGGCTCCGCTATTCCTGGCTACGGTGGCAGGCGAGCAGGGGATGCTTAGAATCTCCTGTGGAGGTTCGATTGCCACCTATGACGACTCAACCTGGCAACATATAACGGACGCACCCTGAAGACTGACAAGTTGCGCTGGATTATTATGAGAATATCCGAGGTCCGAAGAGAGGGGGAGAACATGGTAATCCTCGAATCCGGCAACTTGTTCTATTACCAGGAAGGTGACCATCTGTCCCAAGGAGGTGTCGGATTTATCGTCCACAAGTCTCTCGTTAACAAATTTGTAAAGGTTGAGAGTGTGTCGACGAGGGTTGCGTACCTTATACTCATAATCACCAAACGGTATTCACTGAAGGTTATACAGGTTTAGGAAGTGGAGGAACTTTATGAGGATATATCTAGAGCCATGCATTCCTCCAAAATCTACTATACGGTGTTAATGGGAGACTTCAACGCAAAACTGGGCACAAGAGAGAACGGTGAGCTGAAGGTAGGGAAATTTGGAATAAGGCAACGGAACCCATGAGGCCAGCATCTGGCCGGCTTCATGGAGAAAGAGGGACTCTTTAAGATGAACTCTTTCTTCCAGAAGCGGCCCTACAGGATGTGAACCTGGTCGAATCCAGACGGTTCGACAAAAAATTAAATTGACTTCATTATGACGACCAGATGACAACTGTTCAATGATGTCTCAGTGATCGCGAGGATGTAAACCGGCAGCGATCACCGAATGGTGAGAGGCACACTGAACCTAAACGTTAAGTTGTTTCTGTTTCTGTTTCTGAACACAAAAACTCTCCGATCACAATCTTAATTTCATTGCTGTTAGACAGGAAATGAAGCTGCAGTCTTCAGCAGATTTGACAGTGTACAGGCAACTGAACAGACAAATGTCCAAATGCATGCGGCGGAACTTCCGCAACTTCAATATAGCTCGTATTGAAGAAGCGATCGAGCGGAACCAGGGCTCCAAAGCCTTTGATGGAGATCTGTCTGCCATAAAGAGCCAACTGTCGAAGCTGAAGACCGAGTGTGGCAGCGTCGTTTCCGGGACACTTGAGATTTTGAGTGAGAATGAGAGGTTCTATGGGCAGCTGTACACAACATCGTAGGAGCCACACGCAAGTGTGAATATCGATTCAAAAGCAAGTCTTATCCGACACTATTCTGATGATATTCCGGACATCAGTCGGAGCGAGATTAGAATATTTTATTTTATTCTATTTTATTTTTTATAGGCTACTCTTATTTTATAGTTAAAATAAAGCAAAATATTGAGAACAATGATGCGTGGAAATAGCTCTAGTGATTATATGCTTTTTGCTCTACACTTGCAAGTCACCTGGAAACTGGTATATTTTTAAAATTGACATTATATAACCAAATTATAATCATGCTCATAACACGAAAGTCGTTGGTTCGGACGGTCCCCGCGTGGGCCACCAACCTCCACGGCTAAAGTGGGGATCCGACCTGATATGATAATCGAAACCTGCAACTTTTGGAATCTTCTAGCCTTCTTCAACATTCTCAAGAACTTCTACCATTCGCTTCCAAGGATATATCGTCTGCAGACTTCAGGCCAGACTTAACTTTACAGGGTTCATCGCAGTTCATAGTAGAGGAACGCTGTAGCTATATTATGGCTGCAGCACGAATACGCACACACAAAACCAACGTTAAAGAACAGCATAATGCTGCTGTAATGATTTTTTTACATTTACACGAATACTACACATGTACAGCATATACACAGCATACTCCTTCCTAAAAGGCCGACAACGAACCTGCAATACCCCTGGTGTATCAAACGTTCATGGCTGACGATGATCACTCACTGTCAGGTGCGCCGCATGCTCGTTTTCCTCCTCTTCCATAAAAAAATATTAAATAAAATTATTTTAAGAATTTTGCCGCGTTTAATTCTCTTACTTATTTTTAAATACCTTAGGTTTCGGAAATTAAAGGTTAAAAGGTTACAGCACCCATGATAAATGTTGAGTATGGAGAACTGGTGAGCCTTTATTACACGCTTATATTAGCGTCTCGTGCATTATATTAAAAGATTCCGTTACATAAATAGATAGCTATCTATGTAACGGAATCTTATAATATAATTTTCACCAACTTGTAGACGGCCAATTGGCTTGAAAATTTGCACTCGTTAAGGTGAAAGCTCCAGGGTGGCCCGCGAAATTCAAATTTTCTTACGTTTTTTGCAATTTGCAGGTCCGTGTCAGGTTGTATGTTTAACAAAATATGATTCGCGAGCGTAACGAATATGTATTTACAGAATTATAATAATTATAATCATCAATACAACCCCCTAAGTTCGTATAATTCCTTTGAATGAGTTTTTCTGGAAATATCCATACATTGGAATTATACGAACATAGACGGTTGTACTGATGATTATAATGATTATAATTCTGTAAATACATACTCGTTACGCTCGCGAATCAAATTTTGTTAAACATACAACCTGACACTGACCTGCAAAATGCAAAAAACGTAAAAAAATTTGAATTTCGTGGGCCACCCTGGAGCTTCCACCTTAAATTAAACTAATTTTTACTTATTTTATCGCGTTTAATTTAACTTTTTAATTCCCGACGTATCGAGTGCTTTATAGCACCCATGGTGACGAGAAGGACTGAGCTGTTTGACGTCCCGATGTCATAGTTAGTCCGGCTACCTTAAGTTTTTGAAAATTAATTTTGGTCCGATCTACGCAGAATGAGCTTACAGTATCTTGATGTCTTGCAGTGGTATGCTTGGAATTGTATTTAATTTTATTAATTATAGGACCCCAAGCAGATGGTAGCACCCATCCATCTTGTCTATTGAAATTAGGATGTTTTATTTTTATTTTAATAGCCTCGCGAATCGTCCTTGGTAGGAATCGGTGTTCTTTTGCGAGGATTTGTGGTCTATCAAACCTAATGTAATGGCGGGGACGATCTTGAACATGTTTACACACTGCAGACTTCCTGGAACGTCGGTGCTTTAAGTCAGCTATATGTTCTTTAACGCGGATTTTATAGATCTTTTTGTTTGTCCTATGTAAGAGAGACCACATTCACAATCCAGCTTGCACACTCCTGCATCTTGTAGAGGGATATGACACTTGACGGGTGGTAAAAATTGAATAATCTTCTTCAGCGGCTTGAAGTATGTTTTAATGGAAGCTCACTTCAAGATGTAGTCAACCTTGTCTGTGACTCCTCTAACATAGGGTAGTACAGCGGGCATACGCGCGACTGTGGCCAGCTTCACTCGGTCACTGTGACGTAGGCGCGGGACACGAAGCTTGTTGTCTTGCAATACTTGCTCGCCGTGCTGAAACTCGGCGGCCAGATGTTTTCTGTCACAGATCTATCATACTCTCTGCAAAAAAAATTTCCCACGGTAACTAACTGTGATGGATGATGGTGCGACTCACCATTTAAATATCGGTTGATATGGGTATTTTTCCTATACACAGTGTGACCAATAGTATTATCAGGATTTCGGATGACTAAAACAATCTAGGAAAGCTAAAGAATTGTTTGCCTCTAACTCCATTCCGAATTGTATTTTAGAGTTTATGGAAATCAGGTGGTCTAGAAATACAGTTACTTTTTCAGATGGTAAAATCGTGAAAGTATCGTCTACGTAACGCTTGTAGAATCTTGGATTTACAGGAGCAGTAAGAAGTGCTTTCTCCTCAAAGTCCTCCAAGAATATGTCGGCGACTACGGGAAATACAGGCGAGCCCATCGAAAAACCATCTACTTGCTTGTAGAACTCTTCCTTCTACAATAGATAGCCAGATTTAAGGCAGTGTTTGAGTAATACTGCATATTCTGTAGGCATGTTGTTATCTTCCAGCTTCCTAGTTACAATTGAGATGCAGTCTTCAAATGGTAAGCATGTGAATAGGGACTGAACATCAAAACTGTCCATAGTTTCATTGTTAGCGAGATGTAGGTCTTTTATCTCACTAAGAAAACGATAGAAATCCTTTGTATGTGCTCCGGTATATCCTCTGTGGTGACAATATTTTTGCCAAGAGTTGAGCCAATATAAGTTGGTGAATCGATCTGGCTTACTATGAGACGTAGTGGAGCGTTTGGTTTGTGTATTTTCGATAACCCATACAACCTAGGTGGTTTGGCACATGATGGTATTGTCGAATTCACGTCGAGATTTAATTTTTCGGAGTATTTCTTTATTAAGTCGGTAGTTGTTTTAAGTGTATTAGTTTTAGGGTCTATTCTGACCTTTTTGTATGTACTTACGTCCGATAAAAGTTGTTGTATTTTGAAATTATACTCTGACGTGTCCATTATTACCGTAGCATTTCCTTTAACCACGCGAAGAATCGTGAGCTCTGGCTTGTCGCGTTAGTTGTACAACGCTATAACCTCGTCTTTGGGGAGATTTAGTTTCGGCGCTGAACTTTGACGTAACAAGTACGAAATGCCTTGACGTATGGCCTCTAAATCTTCTTTACCGATATTATTCTTAAACAGACAATCCTTTTTCACAGAGCATGCATGTGTGCGTGGATTATATATAATATTATACCACGCATATGCATGAATATGCACGCATATACGTGGTATTTATTCTGTTAATAGACATACACACATACGCATAATATAAGTAGCGTAACAATCCACTAGATAGCGCTCTTTCCAAGGGGCATCAGTTTTACTCGCAAGAGGATTCTCTTTTCCAGTACATATTATTATACTCTTTGCTTACTATTAGTATTTATTACACATATGGCTGTGCGGTGAGTGACGATCACGAAAACCCCTTTTCCTAGTAACGAAACAAGTGAGGAGTGGTAATGCATAATATGTAGGCTTGTTTGTTTGAAGTTGGCTGAAAGTGTTCATGGACTACATACCATAATGAACTGTAAGCTCTTTTGTCATTTCAGTTTTATAAAAATAAAATGAAATCAAGTAAACGTTATACATGTTTTCATTAATTAAAAGGTGCACAACCCAAATCATCGTTAACGCCCATAATTTGATTGGAAGTCCTGTAAATAATTAATAATTTTTTTATCACAAATTATTTGCGTCACATAAATATAAATCAGCCCAAAACAAAATAAAAAAACACATACTGGCTATAGATAATCTGGTAAAGACATGTAAATATAATGAGGAGCGTTTTTGACTCCTTAGTTAAACATCAATGTGAGTGTCAATACCAGCTTCTTCAGAGTCGGTGTGTGCTGATAATATTACACCACCACCAAAACTCTATGACAGTGCCATAGCAGAGGAGGAAAAATCTAGGCATAACTTTAAATAAAGGGACAAAAAATTACAAATTCCTGCATGCCTGGAGAATCTTTTAGTGATATATATATATCTTTATATATAAAAATTACGTGTCACGTTGTTTGTCCGCGATGAACTCCTAAACTACTGAACTGATTTCAATTAAATTTTTCAAACTGTGTGCAGTTTGGTCCAACTTGAGAGATAGGATAGTTTTTATCTCGATAAGTGTTCCTCAATTTTTTATTGCCAATTTCAGAACTTTTTTTAGGAAAGTATTGGTCGTCGGAAAGGGCAGAACAGCGTCTGCCTGGTCAGCTAGTATATATATATAAACTTTGGCCTCTCAGTATATTTACGAAAATTTAATGTACTCGTATGTTCACAAAAATAAAAGTAGTTTTAGCAGAGAATAAATAATACTTAGAAGAAGTTTTAGTAAAAAAGTGATATACATTCTTTAAACACTAGGAACATATATAAGCTAGTGATACCAGTTTCTCGACTCCACAGAGTCAGTAATTCATCCCTGGGGCAATGTATACGCTATTACAACAAGGTCCCGGAAAGTGTACAGGCTCTCTCTATCACCAAGTATAAATTTTTTACTAAGCTGGGGGATGAGTCGCTCGCGTCCGTAGGCTTCGACCACCTAATCCTAGACCCACCCTACACGTGTCCCCCGGGTGGTGCTAAACGAGCGACAAAGCCGAAACAACAGACTCGGCTCCTCGCCGTGTGGTAGCGGCGTAAAATCTACCACCCTTTATGTCGCACCATGAGCCAACAAGTTAAAGAAATGGCCCCGAGTTCCCGGCGCCCCCTTAATGGGGCAGGGGTGCGAAGAATCTCCGGGAGGAAAACCGGCGACGAGGTTCGCCACCCGTCACGTCCTGTCTCCCGGAGGGGCGAAAAGTGGATTGCGGAGGCCCGTCTGGCTACGCGGAATGTATGTGGAGCAATGAATGATAAGATGGATGAAGTATGCGAAATGATGAATGATAGAGGAATAGATGTGTTATGTGTAAACGAGACAAAACGAAAGGGAAGGGATGTCACTGCACATGGCATGTATACCGCTTACTGGTCTGGAGTAGACGAGACCGAGCGGGCATGCCAGGGAGTCGGTGTCATCCTTTCAGAAAGAATGGGTCAATGTGTGAAAGAGTATGAATGTGTAAGCCCAAGGCTGCTGTGGATACGAATGAAAGTGGGCTTAAATAAGTTGTTTGTAATAGGGGTGTACGCCCCAGACATGTTTAAGCCCACTTATATCCGAGAGCAGTTTTGGGACATGGTAAGGTTGGTGCTAATGAAATGCAAGGAAAATGAAAATATTATTATGTTAGGAGATTTTAATGGAAGGGTTGGGGTGAGGAGGTCTGGTTATGAAAGGATATTAGGAACGTTTGGTGATGAAAGTATAAATGAGAATGGTGAAGACCTCCTCACCGTATGTGTGGAAAAGAATCTTTTTGTGACGAACACTTTCTTTCGTCATAAGAGGATTCACATGTATACATGGGAAAGAGGGGATGATAGAAGCATGATAGATTTCATAATTGTGGATGAAAGAATGAGGAGCGCAGTGTTAGACACAAGGGTTTACCGGGGGGTCCAACGTAGGAACGGATCATTACTTGGTCGTATGCCGAATTAATGGTCTATTCAGGCGTTGGCGGCATCGGACATCTGTGTCTACCACTGCGTTAGAGCGTATAAGAATAGAGAGGCTACAAGATGAAGGTGTGAAAGAGAAGTATAAATGTAGACTGAGGGAAAATATAAGTGATGTGAATGAATTATGTATGAGTGATTTAGACTTGAAGACTGTATGGAATAATGTTAAGAAAGTTTTGGTGCATGCAGCCACCGAGGTATGTGGTGTAAGTAAGAGAAAGAATGAAAGGAAAAGTAATACGTTGTGGTGGGATGATGAGGTACGGATGGAAGTTCAAGCAAAGAAGAGAGCATGGCTAGATTTACTATCAAACAAAGCTGGTAATTCTAGCGGTATGAATGATGAGATTGAAAGAAAAAAGGCAGATTTTAAACGTATAAATAAAAGAGTAAAAGAAGTTGTTGAAAGGAAAAAGCAAGAAAGGATGGATAAGAATGATAGAAGGATATCTGATAATTTCCAGGTAAATATTAAAATGTTCTGGAAACTCGTAATAACTGCCAGGGGAAATTCAAAACAGCCTAGAATGAATGCTATACGAGACGAGAATGGCTGCATGCTGAATGATGAAGTTTCGAATCTAAAGAGATGGAAGGAATACTTTGAAAGCGTGTTTAAGAGTGAAGAGTCGTCTGAAGTAAGTGTAATAGAAATTCCGGAAGAAGTGAAGAGAGGTAGGGAGATAAGTGTAGATGAAATAATGAAAGCAATGAAAAGCATGAAAGCAGGTAAGGCAGCCGGATATGATAGAATATCACTCGAGATGCTAAGCGCTGGAGAGGGTGTGGTTACAGGCCTGCTGTGCACCTTGTTTAATTTATGTTGGGAACTGAAGCGAGTACCGGAAGACTGGTGTAAAGCCGTTATAGTCCCAATATATAAGGGAAGGGGCTCACAGCAGGACTGTAAAAACTACCGTGGTATCAGCTTGCTTAGCATTGTGGGTAAACTGTATGCTAAGGTGTTAATTGAAAGAGTTATGGAAGAAACTGATGGAAAAATTTGGGATGTGCAAGCTGGATTTAGAAAGGGGTTGGGATGTACGGACCAAGTATTTTCCATGCGCATGATTGCGGAGAAGTTTTTGGCCAAAAACCAGAAGGTTTTTTGTGCGTTCATGGACTTGGAAAAGGCTTATGACAGAGTGGACAGGAATGTGTTATGGCAAACACTGAACTCATTTGGGTTGAGCGCTGGTTTGATACAGGCATTGAGGTCCCTTTATAGGGACTCTAGTGCTTGTATCAGGATCAACGGGGTCTACTCGGACTGGTTTGGCATACATAAAGGTGTCAGACAGGGATGTGTAGCTTCCCCGTGGCTGTTTAACCTATATATGGACAGTTGTTTGCAAACTTTGAAAGTTGAAGAATGTGGGTTGAGAATGGGTGAGTTAACCGTCAAATGCCTTTTGTACGCCGATGATCAAGTGATATTTGCATCGTCGGCGGTCGAATTGCAAATGATGGTTACTCTAATGAACTTGTCATTGAAAGAAAGGGGTATGAAAGTGAACGCAAGTAAGACGAAAGTGATGGTTTTTGAAAGAGAAGAGAGTAAAACGTTATGCGAAATAAGAATAGAAGGGGAGTTGATTGAGCAAGTGGATGAGTTTGTATATTTGGGATGTTTATTTAGCAGGGATGGTAGATATGATAAGGATATAGAACGACGAGTGAACGCAGGAAATAGAGTGAATGGGGCTCTACACGCTATTATGAAGAGTCAGAATGTGTCAAATAAGGCACAATACATTCGTAATGTGTTTCAAAATTAGGTAAAGTTAAGTGCCTCGGGGAAACGGTGACAAAGTTTATAAACTAAAGATAAAATATACCAATACACCAGATAAAAAGGCTAAAAGGCTTTTAATATAATAATAATAATATATATTTTTAAGAATGAAAGAGGAAAGAGTGACAAAGCAAATTTATGTTGCAGAAGTGAACGGCAGGGTCGGGAAGGGACGCCCTAGACGAAAGTTTATCGACCAAATCAGCGATACATTAAAAATGGGCCAGATTAGGAGTACCCTTAACCGACGAGCGTATATGCGTAGGTATATGTGGAGGAAGCGAGAGAGGTGTGTCAGGATCGTGCCAAATGGAAGTCCGTAGTCTCTGCCTACCCCTCTGGGTAACAGGCGTGAGTGTTTATGTATGTATGTAAGCTGAAACTGTATTAAAAATGGTTATTATAGTATAAATGAATACATGGTTGATAAAAACCCCTGGGAATGATGTGGTCGCTTCCAAGCAGTTTCTAAAATAAATTTTGTAAATAGTATGTGCAACCATTAATGTAAAATTTACTTTAGAAAAAAAGTCCCCTTGTATTTCTTGCTGGTTCATCCCAGGACAGAGGATTTTTTCCAACCAGTGGTAAAGTAAAAAATGACTTTCAATAAGAATCACACATGTGATCTATATTGAATAAAACATTATTCTATTCTATTCTATGTTGTTAAAGTGAACTTCAACTCAATCTTCTTGCATAACTTTTCTTGCATCGTTGATACTTTCTTTCAATCTTTACTTACTTGTTCATAGGTGGTTAGGCGGTTAGTCGGTTAATGCATAAGCATCATATTTGTCTATGGGCGGTTAGGAGTAAGTGTCATGTTGTCTGCATGCGTGACCTAAAAAGAATAAGCAAATTATTTGTTATCGCTGGTTCATTATAAGTCCATTGTTTACGCAAAAGCGTTGGTGTCAGGCATCGACGTTAGATGGCTCTCGGCTCGGCTAATACGGGATGACGTTCGTGCGTGTTGAACGTCCGAGCTTACTGAACGGTGGGAGTCGAGAGCGAAAGATTAGAAGTCTTCTTCGCGTCGAAAGAGAAGGCAGTCCGTTTTGTTTGGGAGCTCTTAGATCTAATTTTATGTTAGGCGCGTATAGTAAATATACCACTGGGAATGGTAGCGCGTGTTGAGAGTTTACCCGGGACTTTAGGTTTAACGCAGAATCTGTATAAGTGGATTCGACTGTATTAGTTACTAGTGCGGTAGTTAATATTCTAGAAATAACGGTGACCTTTGACCCGTACGTTCTGTGTTCATTTTCGCGAGTCAATCGTAACAAAGGAAGAAAGTGACTGCGGAAGGCGACCTTAGCTTGGAGAGGAGCTGAGGGCCGAACTGCTGCAGGGGGAACGGTCAAATAAGGTCAATAACACTACCAGCCACACCCAAATACACATCACTGACCTTTACTTTCTAGCACAATACATCCACACGAGACCTGACCAAATCCTGAGGGACCAGTCGCCTTGAATAGAGGTAAGTAAGCTCTGTTCAATAATTGTAACGCTCCCCCCGGATTGTTTAGTGTAATTAGATTTTTAACCCGTGGCGTGAGGACGCCCGACCAGCATCTGCCTGTAGCTTCTTCGTCTATGGGCCGCGAAGGATTCTACTCCTGGGATAGGCAGCTGCCGGCCGTAACATTTGGTAGCAGAACGCGGTGCTGGGATCGATTCCCGGTCGATCCACCGACCATAGTATTTGATAAAAATTAAATAATTTTGGTGGCAGGGAGCGTTGGGTTGATTGGTTTAATTTTGTGTCTACAATCACGCCCGTCCGTAATACGTAAAAATATTTTTTTATTATATACGTAATAATAAAATTCCTTTCTTTGTTAGCTTGCTTTGTTGTTTGCGGGTAAATTTAAAAAACCGCGCCCGTTTAGCGCGCAAGCGGGAGATTGCGTCATGTAGGTAGATGGTTATTTTTGCGTAATCGGTTAATTATCGTTGCAGATAGTTGTGGTGTATTACTTATCGAAGGGTCGATTTCCGAGCAAGGCATTTTTTGTTGATGTGTATCTTCGTTATGTATCTTTCGTATTGTAATTTGTATTTGAACTAAAGAGTGGTAATTTGTATTTACGTAATTTGAATTTAACTTGATTTGATAGCACTAGTATTTGTTATTGTTAATTTGATTTACCTTTTCTTTTGTACTAACTTGTGTTTGATTTGATAAATAGCGGTTCTTATTTGTGTACATTCTATTCAACTCGATTTGATAGGAACTGCATTAGTTAGCTGTTAATTTTTTTTTGTATTTTTTATTTGTTATTTTTGTAATTGTGCTCGAGCGGCGTCGTAATTTGTATTTAGTAGTGATGTCCTCGCCCAAGATGCTAATCCGTTGCCTGCGGACTGAGTTACGCTGGGCCACCAGCGCCCATGCTTTGATAGGTCGACCGGATATGGTCCATAATTTGATGAAGCGGTTTGAGCAGGTTGATGCTCGAAGGGCTGCAGTGGAGGAGGCTTACGCTGAGCTCGAGGATTCGGATGTGGAAAAGGGAGTCCTGGACTCCTGCTTCGCAGACTACGAGCAGTTCTTTTCGCTCACGGACGAGTTGATCGAGGCTGAAGGCAGGTATGCCGAGGAGGCACGTGAAGCTCGGACGAGTGGCCTGCCCGAGTCCTTTCAGAAGCAGCCTCAGCCGGAGCTGTTGGGACGACTCCCAACTCTGGACTTGCCAAGGTTCTCCGGGGTCCTTTCTGAATGGCTGACCTTCATTAGTCTTTTCGACGGCCTAGTGGACGCCCGGAGTGACTTGACCCCGAGCCAGAAGATGGCGTACCTCCTGGCCTCACTGGAGGGGGAGGCCCTGGGCGTTGTCAGCCATTTGAGATTGTCGGACAACGCCTACCAGACTGCTCGGGACCTCCTAGCCAGAAGATACGCCAACGTCCGGCGAATTGCCGACGAACATGTTAAGCAGCTTCTAAGCCTTCCGCTGCTTAGTGACCGGGCCAGACTACGTCCGGACCTGTTGGATCCAGTCTTGGTGGCCTGTAATACGTTGAGGCGGCTGGATTTACCAGTAGGCGAATGGGCCTTCTTGTTGCTCCGCATCGTGCTGTCCCGTCTACCTCTCGACCTTCAAATGCATTTTGAGGAGAGGTACGGCGGGGACGAGGCCTCCTATATTCCGCCCTTCTATGACCTGCTGCGGTTTTTGGAGGAGCAGTGCCGACAGATCGAGCACGCGGCGGGCACCGTCGACGACTTACGAGCCGTGCCCAGTGAGAGGCGAAATCCGCCGGGCAAGTCGTCGTCAACCCCCCCCCCCCCCCCTGCTCCTATTGTCGAGCATCTGATCACCGGGTAACGTCTTGCCCAAAATTATTAAGTAAGCCGGTTCCGGCGAGGCGAACTTTCGCCAAGGAGCGCCGCTGGTGCTACTCCTGTCTGGAAGGGCACCTCCAGCGAGACTGTCCGCACCAGCGGCCCTGTCTGCATTGCCAGGGCAATCACCATGTCGTACTGTGCCTGGGTGCGAACGGCGTCTCCTCTCGGGGCGCTGCCAGGCCCTCGACCCCCACGGGCGGGGGCGTTCCGCCATGCCCTTTGACGGGCGACGCTCGGCGCCCGCCGGCTAGCCACCAGGCCCCTAGGTTTGAAAGGGGTCCCTCCCCCGACCAGTCGGGGGGTAATTCCCATAGGGGCGGGGGTGTCATCACACCCCCTCAGCGTGCGGAGAGGAACTTCATGGCCACTCATCAGTCCGCTGGACCCTTCTCACTCCCGTTAGCTGAGTGGCCGCGACTGTTGTACCACTGTACCCCATTTGATGGAGGCGGCCCTAGCTAGCTGCCGCCTTAGCTCCCACCATGGCTGCCTCTACTGAGCCTTAAGCCGTCAACAGTCCACTTGTCAAGCTGTTCTGTTGCCGACGGCCTCAGTGAGGGCGTACAACCCGAGTGGCGACTGTTAGCGGTTGCGCTCTGTTAGTCTCAGGTTCACGCGGTGTGGCCTCCACTTGGTGGTGGGAAGATTAGGGCCCCCTGGAGAGTTGAATCACGCTCTCAAGGGGTATTGGATTTGGTTTGGTCGAGCACTTAGTTAAAAATTCTTTAAATTTAAATTAAAATGCTTTTGGGTTTTCCGCGAAATTCATATTGTAGCGGTTATGATTAAGAGAATTGAATTTAAAATACTCCTTTAAATGCTGCTGCATATTTTTTGTAAATACATTTGATCACCGCGTTTATTGTTGCACGGAAAATTGAGATTAAATTGTGTGCCCTTTTTTAATGCTTGTGATAGTGTTTAATCATTTTTCTTTGTGATAAGGAAGGTTGAAATTAGATAACCCTGTGGTTGCCGAAGGAAATAGGAGTCAATTCTCTTTTGGTTTAGATTTTGTTGGCACTGTCTAAGATATTTATTTGAAATAAGAAATAGGGCTGTCCCTTACGTTTATTGTTTTGTTTACTTTGCCAAGTTGACCTATGTGCATCGGTGATTACTTGTTTTAATTAATTCTGTAATTGAACATTGATGCTTTTGAAAAATTAGTTGAAATATGAGCATAGGATCACCTGCTAGGGACCATCTGTGCGTTTCGTTCAGCTCTCCACAGACGACGTTCATGGGGAATTTGGGGGTACTCTCTGCACTGAAGCTTGAAGGTCCCTCTGGGCCACTTCGTGTCGCGTCGCTGTTTGCAGACCTGATCCGGTCGAGTTGCGGAACTAATCATAGGAGCGCAGATAGGTGTTTGAAGGAGGTCGTCTGACTTCTGTCTAGAAATAGGACTTATTTATGTGCTGCGATGACCAGGAAGGGCATCCAGTTCAACTCTCCGGCTAGCCCACGTTGGGGCTGTAATTTTGAGGCGTTGGTCAGGGTTGCAAGATCTGATTGGGTGCGTAGGGTGGCCTAGTTTGGTTGTAGATTCGATCTTGCAACTTGCCGTCGCGACCCTGTCCCGCTGACCGGTTTGCTCGCGGACCTAAATCCTTATGTCCGGGACGGGGGTTTGTTTACGCAAAAGCGTTGGTGTCAGGCATCGACGTTAGATGGCTCTCGGCTCGGCTGATACGGGATGACGTTCGTGCGTGTTGAACGTCCGAGCTTACTGAACGGTGGGAGTCGAGAGCGAAAGATTAGAAGTCTTCTTCGCGTCGAAAGAGAAGGCAGTCCGTTTTGTTTGGGAGCTCTTAGATCTAATTTTATGTTAGGCGCGTATAGTAAATATACCACTGGGAATGGTAGCGCGTGTTGAGAGTTTACCCGGGACTTTAGGTTTAACGCAGAATCTGTATAAGTGGATTCGACTGTATTAGTTACTAGTGCGGTAGTTAATATTCTAGAAATAACGGTGACCTTTGACCCGTACGTTCTGTGTTCATTTTCGCGAGTCAATCGTAACAAAGGAAGAAAGTGACTGCGGAAGGCGACCTTAGCTTGGAGAGGAGCTGAGGGCCGAACTGCTGCAGGGGGAACGGTCAAATAAGGTCAATAACACTACCAGCCACACCCAAATACACATCACTGACCTTTACTTTCTAGCACAATACATCCACACGAGACCTGACCGAATCCTGAGGGACCAGTCGCCTTGAATAGAGGTAAGTAAGCTCTGTTCAATAATTGTAACGCTCCCCCCGGATTGTTTAGTGTAATTAGACTTTTAACCCGTGGCGTGAGGACGCCCGACCAGCATCTGCCTGTAGCTTCTTCGTCTATGGGCCGCGAAGGATTCTACTCCTGGGATAGGCAGCTGCCGGCCGTAACATCCATGTTTGTAATAATTATCTATTAAGATTTTTAAAAAAATAGTCTCTATCAGTCTGTCATCTAATCAGTTCGTTTGAATTATACTCACTGGTTTCTGATGATGTTTATGCTGTTAGCTAAACGTAGTGATTATATTCTCTTTGCTGTTAGCCTTTTGGTTTTTACAGCTTCATCAGTCTCTGGGCAGCGGGGAAATGGTATTTGTAAAATGCTATTCTAGGCCAGATTTCATGCAAGATGTATATCGGGGTTCGGATTATGTTGTTTAAATAATAATAAAACGTAAATTAAAATTAACTTTTGAATATAAAACAGCAATCAGAAGAAAGAACACATTTTCTATGATTTAATTTATTTGGGAGATCGATAACTTATAGTGTGTGTATAAGATCACGAGAGGAGTTTTATTGCTACGCTCTCACATACTATTCTATGACTCCCACCAATAAGGAGGTTCGGCGGGAGTTTCTGAAGTTAGACCGTTGGCGTATAGTTTAGATGATAAAACAGTAGCAATACTGTTTTATCATCTAAACTATACATAAAAGTGATTTAATAGTGGAACGATGAAACAAGTCAAAAAGTATATAATCACTAAACAAGTGCTTTTTTCTTCTTTATTGTTCATGGAACCAACAGCACGTTATAAATATAAACAAAAGTTCTCAGATAATCCTTAATGCCAATTACAGGTTCTTACTTTATGTGCATAATATTTGTACTATCGCTTGTTAATTGACAAATATTGGTATTAATTATATAGTGCTTAGATTTTTAAAATTTATCTTAAAATAAGTTTAAACATAAAAACAGGCAATAAGCAAAAAAGTAGAATATTACACAACAATACTGTTAGACTATACAATTAATAATTAACAGAAATGAAATTTATATTACATATCTTTTATACACGTGAGTGTGTGTGTGTGTGTGCGCGCGTGTGTGCGCGCGTGCGTGTGTGCGCCTGCGTAAGTGCGTGCGCGCGTGTGTGCGCGCGTGCGTGTGCGCGTGCGTGTTCGCGTACGTGTGCGCGTGCATGTGCGCAAGCACTTACGCAGGCGCACACACGCACGCGCGCACACACGCGCGCACACACGCGCGTTCGTGCGTTCGTGCGTGTGCGCGTGCGTGTGCGCGTGTGTGTGCGCATGCGTGTGCAAGTGCGTGTGCGCGTGCGTGTGCGTGTGCGTGTGTTCGTACGTGTGCGCGTGCGCGTGCGCGTGCGTGTGCGCGTGCGTGTGTGCATGCGTGTGCGATTGCGTGTGCACGTGCGTGTGCGCGTGCGTGTGCGCGTGTGTGTGCGCATGCGTGTGCAAGTGCGTGTGCGCGTGCGTGTGCGCGTGCGTGTGTTCGTACGTGTGCGCGTGCGCGTGCGTGTGCGCGTGCGTGTGTGCATGCGTGTGCGATTGCGTGTGCACGTGCGTGTGCGCATGCGTGTGCGCGTGTGTGCGTGCGCGTGCGTGTGCGCATTATTGTGCACGAGCGTGTGCGCGTGTGTGTGCTCGTGTGCGCGTGCGTGTGCGCGTGCGTGTGCGCGAGCGTGTGCGCGAGCGTGTGATCGTGCGTGTGCGCGGGCGTGTGCGCGTGCATGTGCGCGTGCGTGTGCGCGTGGGTGTGCACGTGCGTGTGCGCGTGCCTGTGAACTTGCGTGTGCTCGTGCGTTTGCGTGCGTGTGTGCTTGCGTACGCGCGCGCGCGCGCGCGTGTGTGTGTGTGTGTGTGTGTGTGTGTGTGTGTGTGTGTGTGTGTGTGTGTGTGTGTGTGTGTGTGTGTGCGTGTGTGTGCGTGTGTGTATGTGTGTTCGGTTATCTCTTGATAATGATATAATAATTTCCTTCTTTAATATTGATTCGCTTTGGTGGAAGATGTCAGTCGAAGAAAATTCTTTATTATAACTTTTAAGTATGCGACATATTACAGAAGTATGTGCATAATTTGAGCGACTTGAAGGAACATGAAATAACGAAGTATGTCTAGTGCGTTTAGTAGGTGCTCGTAGTTGTAAAGTGCAGGAAATTAATTCGGGGCTATCAATTTTGTTACTGCAGATACGAGTATCATGTAAGAATAGCATCTGCAGTAAAGTTCGGCGATCTTTCAATTACATCAATTTATGATAATCAATATATTGATGCTCCGATGATGATTACCTAAATCAAGTTATTTTCTCTGCTTATGCGCGCCGCGCCGCCAAAATCTCCTAAAAACTTTATAATAGAAACGCATCAAATAAAGGAAGGTTAATTAATTTCTCATTACGTTATCACATGCATAAGTACAACCGTACGTTTCCTTTATCAAAGAAAAAGATATGACATCGTTTCGCTTATTCTACACTATACATTTTACAGTCAAAAATACTAAAAAAGGATAGTCTTTGGTGGGAACTTAACCACCGGCTGATTGTTGCTTCTGTTCTTACTTACTTACTACAACTAAAACCCATTACAAATCTACTAAAAAACAAAGGGTGCAGTAATTGATTGCCACACATTGCTCCTGGGCCACCTGCATCATTGACTGCCTACGTGTTTCAATAGGTCGTAACTCCATCTAGTTGGCGTCGCCGAACATAGCGCTTGCCAGGACAAGGCTGCCACTCGAGAAATTTGCTTCCGTGGTTGTCGTAAGAGGCAACCGAGATAAACTCACCCATGAGATGGATAACAGCATTTTCTTTATAACAGCTTACTAAAAATAAAAAATTTGTGATTGCCTACCGCTTACCAAGCGTAGTAACTAAAGTGTACTCGTATATCCCCTCTATGTTTAAAGTGAATTATGATACGTATAAGTGGTGCGATTGTGTGTATTAAATATCAGCGCATGTGTGAAATAGTGGAAATTAGTTTATAAATACCTCGATGCCGATAAATATAAATTTCAAGTATTTTATCCGCTTAGGTGACTTGAAATACTGTCGTCATGACTGTCTGCTGGATTTAACTATGGTCAAAATCAATCAAAAACTGTGCAATGTGACTCATCAGCGTATTGTGAAGAATTTTGTAAATAAAATACACATTAAACGAGACTATATGGTCTAAGATCTTTGTGGCAAAACATTACATCAACAACAACAAATTGAAACCTTACTTTAAAAGGACCATATATACCGATATATACCTAAGAAGATGTCTGTGTTCAAAAGTAAATGAAAAGACACCGTCTCAGAAAAAATAACTTGTCTATTTATTATTAGAAAAGATACATTTTCCGCTAGGAGTACTATAATTGTTCTGTGGTTATATTCTGCGTAGTATCCTCTTAGTAGTCTGTGATATTCTTGTTTTAACAGGGGTTTTGGCGTGAACTTGACCGGCGACGGATTGCTGCTCCTGTATTTATTGTTTAAATAATGGCTTGAAGTGGATTTTGATATTTTAAAAGTGGTGCGATTTTACATGAAACAAGTGCTCTGGTCATGATGTGATTCTCAAAATAAGGTGCTTGTCCGCTTAGGCGTCTTGAGATACGATCGCCAACTGTTAGCTGTCTGCTGGCTCAAGTTGCCATCAAAATCTCCCAAGGGCTGCATAATATGACGCATCAACTTATTATGAAGCAGTGTACTATGAATGATAATTACATTATAACTTTAGATACATTGTTTCTTCAGTCTGAGAAGGGCTAGAACCCAGAGAGAGTTATTAAAAATCTGTTTTTAACATACTTCCTTTGCATTTTCTTTCGCATTTACCACGGGAAGTGCTCTGAGGAATTGTTCGGATAAATCCCAGCCGCTACCATCCACACCATCTGGATGATTGGCGGTCCACCACTGTACGATTTAGAAGATGTTTTCTTCCTCGCACGACTTCCTTGTGGAACCGATTACCACCAGCAATTTTTCCGGACCGATACGACTTAGGGACCTTCAAGAAAAGAGCCTACTCCTTTTTAAAAGGCCGGCAACGCATCTGCAATTCCCCTGGTTCCCCTGGTGTTTCAGTTGTTCATGAGCGGCGGTAGTCACTTACCATCAGGTGAGCCGCGTGCTCGTTTGCCCCCTCTCCTATAAAAAAAATAATCTGTGTCTGTGATAACTCTGTCTGTCAAGAAAGTTTTGGCGGGAACTTGACCGGCGGCGGTTTGCTGCTCCTGTAATATTGTTTAAATAATGGTTTGAAGTGGACTTTGATATGTAAAAGTGGTGCGATTTTGTGTATTAAGTGTCTGCGTATGTGAACTATTAGTGAAAACGGTGAAACAAGTGTTCTAATGATGATGTGATTCTCAAGATATGGTTTCTGTTTAGGCGCCTTGAGATATCATTGCCAACTGTCAGCTGTCTGCTGGCTCTATCGCTCAAGTTGCCGTCAAAATCTCCCAAGAACTACACAATGTGATGCATCAACATATTGTAAAGCAGTGTACTATGAAGGATAATTATACATTGCAACTTCAGGCTCAGAAGGGCTAGAACGCAGAGCCGTAAAGCCAGTTATAAAAAAAGTTATCTGTCAAATTATACAACAACTATTTATTTTAGCGGTGGATGTTGTAAATTTTATTGTGTTTGAATTAATTTTAGCTGTGACATGGCAGGTTTTACAGAGAACGCATTAGTTCGTAAACTGCAAGAATTGAATTCTAGCCAACAAAGTATTCAAACTTTATCCTTATGGTTAATACATCATCGCAAACACCATGCCGCCGTAGTTAAAACTTGGTTCAAAGAATTGCTAAAAGGTAACCTGTATTGTTATTTTTCTTCTTTATCGGCCTGTAAAATTCTACTGCTGGACATGGGTCTCTTGCGTTATAGGGATTTTGTCTTTATCGTCAGGCTTTGCAAGGGGGTTGACGATTTGCCAGATATCTAGCACATTTGACGCTACTTCCCGTCACTGGTTTGGGTATTTAACGTCCGCAAACGAGATGGTTATACTGCTTTTACGTAACCCAGGGAACGAAATGGGGTGCTGAAACCTATAAACCGTCACCATTCGCGATATGTATTATTGCTTTGTCAATATTATGGTTAAAATTTCCAATATGGACCATCGATTTAAATGCCCAAATTTTTTTGTAGATAGTACTCACTAAAAGAAAGCGTTTTGCAAAGTTTCAATGTGCAGAAATGCGTACTTTTTGAGAAAAAAATTATTGAAAATCAGTTATTTTTGCAAATTTATGTCAATGGTACGACTTTCAATTGCTGCAATTCCGTCGAGTTGGCGGTTCATACGTACTTTTACAGAAAAGTTACACTATTATAAGCACACACACAAAGTTACAACATGCGGAAGCGCGTAATTTTTGAGAAAAAAGTTATTGAAAATCAATTATTCTTGCATTGTTTATGTCTAATCCTACAATAAAATTGACGCCATTTTTATTGTTATTGTCAGTAGAGATGTCGGTTCTTTCCGAAAAAGATCGATTTTTTTAAATAGATTCTAATTGTAAGCTGATGTATCGATTCTCAAAAAATCGATTTCTAAAATATCTATATTTTTTTCATGTTTTCATTTATAATGTAAATATATATCCATTTTATGAGAAAAAAATGCCCTTCATCATAAAATATAGGGGGACTGATTCAGAAGGATTTCTGTATCTATTTTGAGACTGCTACGTCTCCGGCGCTGCGGGAAGAGCAGCCTCTACGCCTTAGCGTAACAAATCGTAGGCATCGGACGAGCCGGAGCGGCTGAGGCTGGTCGCCGAAGGTGACCAACAAGCCGAAGCGGCGGAGGCTGCTCCCCCTACGCGCCTCCGGCTCTTTATAACCACTCTAGGGGTAGGACAGACTTGTACCAGGTGGAGTCGGGGTCAACCAATTCGATTCTTTGACATAAGGTGAACCTAACCTATTTTATTTGTTATCTGCCCTAGTAAAAATAAATAAATTAAAATAAAACAAATTTCAATAAGAGATTATTTACTATGGTATCTTTCTGGTTTTTCATAAAATGTATTTATATTTACATTATAAATGCAAACATGAAAAAATATTGATATTTTAGAAATAGATTTTTTTGTGAATCGATACATCAGCTTACGGTTCGAATCGATCTTTTTCGGAAAGAATCGACATCCCTACCGACGATGACAAAGACAATACAAAATAGTGTCAGTTTTACCGTAGTAATTGACATAAATATTGCAAAAATAATTGATTTACAATAATTTTTTTCTCAAAAAGTACGCGTTTCCGCACATTGAAACTTTGCAACTTTGCTTTCTTTTAGTGAGTACTATCTACAAAAAAAATATGGGCATTTAAATCGATGGTCCATATTGGAAATTTTATCCCAATTATCTGCATAATATCTGTGCTTTATTATATTTAGATCAATTATCATGTATTAAATATACACATAGTAACATTGAAATCGATTTTGTTATAGTGCAAGTTATTATGAGTAAAAATATATTTAAGTATAATCTAATTTTTCATATTCGTATTATACTAAGTTTTGACATAAAAGTTTTATATTCTAGCAAAAGATACTAAACAACTCACTTTTATGTATCTCGCTAATGATGTCATACAGAATAGTAAAAAGAAAGGACCAGAATATGGAAAGGAATTTGGAGAAGTGCTTGTAGAATCATTTCAACACATGGCTAAGACAGGAATTAATGTAAAAACCAAACATTCACTCCATAGAATATTATCTATTTGGCAAGAAAGGGGAGTGTATGATGCTGCAAAGATACAAGAGTTCAAAGAAGCTAGTAAGTATTGTATAGTACATAATTTAATTATTTTTAATTCCAGCTTATCATTCTCTTTATAATTACAAGATTTTTCTTCAAAACACATTGGATTTTTACTGTAAATAGGTTGTCTTGTTAGATAAATATTTCTAATTTCTCACATTATCTATAATGCCTTGGCCACACACATCGCTATAAAGTTATTGCGATTAAACTTTGCCTTCGGTCTACAGTGAAGGTGCCTGACCACACTGCATTTTAAAGTTTATTGTCTAAACACATGCTAAACACAAAATGGACGCCATGGTCGCTCTGTATTATATGGCAGTGAAAAAAAATATTGGCTCAGACTTGTAATTACTGATATATTTTTTTGTGTAGGATAAGGGTAAAAAACAAGCACAGTCCACCTGATGGTAAGTGGTTGCTGTATCTACATCTATCCTCAATTACGTATCAAAATGCAGATGCATGGTCACCCGTGAGGACAAAGATGGAATGCCTCATTTCCAGTAAAAAGGGTCTCTGGTTCTCTACACAAACCATATAAAACATAGCAGCGTTAAGCTGTTCGTTTACACTGGTATTCTGTGAGAGTGTGGTCCTTCCTTAGTTGATACAACCCTTTTGTGCTACAACTATACCAGTAAGTAGTATAGCTGTAGCATGGCTCTACTACTTAAAAAAATAATAAAAATGAATTCTAAATATATATATTCTATAATAATAAATTCAAAGTATTTTTCAATACACCCAATCCATATCGGAAATACTCCACAAACCCCAATTTACTTTAACACAATTGCTACGCACGATGTCTGTGGGCAGATTGAAGTGTGGCTGCACAAGCGAAGTCCATAGCGATAAAACCCTTTGGAGTGCGAGAATTTACCGACAGTTAAGCGATGTGCTAGTGACTTCACACAAAGTAATGAAGTATTTACGAAGGGACAGCCACATATACATTGCGGTAACGCAAATATTCGCGCTATCGCGATGTGTGTGGCCATGGCATTATGAAAACTCAACAGTTGATTATGACTATATTTTACTGAAACAATAATATTATTCATTCATCATCATAATCCTCATTACAGATTTTTACAAGTACTCTAGCGTTGGCTATAGATGTCCGGTACTTGATTTTAATTATGTTTTCTGTTTAGGGGGCTTGTTAGGATTAAGCTTGGACCTTTTACATTGTTTTTGGATGTCGGAAATGCGTTTTGAATTAATTATGATAAAAATAAATATCACTAAAATTGCATATAACGAAATGCAAATATGTCAATTTGGTCTAGTATTATGAAGTAGATGTCCAGTATTTGAAAACCTAATGTTATCATAGTTAGTCTCGTCTTTTTAAAAGTACATTGTAATGTATATACAACTACTTACTACTAAACTTATTACTAGTGGTCTAGTTTTGTTTTTAGTATTATTTCTTAATTTCTTAAAAATGATTTTCCATAAGAATAGCATTACAAATAATACTAAAATTATGTAAAATTGTCCGATGGACACTATAAATTTTATTTGGTGCGGCTGTGGATTTTAGGATTGAATGATTTATCTAAAGAAGACATGAATATTTTTTCTTTTGACTAGTTTTAATTATTAATAACTATTTCCAGTGGATCCAAATGATGCAATACCTAATAAAGTAAAAAAACGTAAATCATTAGACACTGATATAAAGGAGACTGAAAAGAAGCCAAAGTTGGAAAATAAGGAAAACCGTGAAAGGCGCCGCAGTGAAACAAAAGTGGAAGTTGATGGCCATATAGAGACACACATTACACTAAGCCCTAAAACTCCACCTGGCGATCCCCCTGAACCAGAGGAATTAATTAAGGTTTGATTTCAAAATTATTATTTTCTAGTAATTTATTTCGTTTATTAGTAAATTATTTAGTTACATTTTGAACAGCCAAATTTATTTACTCCCTATCACTAACATGAGTTGAGACAGTGTTTTGCTCCCATCATCCCTATATATAAAAATCACTTGTGATCTTTTAGACTTGCAAAAACTCGAAAATGGCACAACCGATTTTTATGAAATTATATGTGTGTGTTTCCTTTTCATACAGCACAATTGTTGCTATGCTAATGTGATGCAGCTATATTGCATACATTTCGAGTGTTTTCAAGCTATAATGTTTAGCTTTTTTTTGTATTTGCGTAGTTAGTAGTATGTGGTCCCATGTTCGAGTACCAAATCAGGTAAAAAAATCTGTCAGGTTTTCTGTCAAGAAATTTTTAGTAGCAGCCTGGAGTCAGAAAAGTAGTAGTGTTTCACCGCTGTGCCTCGGAAAGCATGTAAAGGCGTTGGTCCTGTGCCTGTGTTCTGTTTTTGTTTCTGGTTGTGTCAAAAATTACCATACCATTGAACTATGAGAGTGATGCAATAGAGGGTTTACCTAAACCTACACCACACACTTGTACACTTTAATCCTGTCCTGCACAGCTCCTGATGACTCCTTTCTGTTAAGACTAGGCACCGTGACCAAAATTTGGTCCAGAGCCGGTGGGAATGGGTCGGTGCAATCAGTGAAGAGAAGGATTGCTCTCACTGAAAACTAGTGAAAAATAGAAGCATAATTCTGCTATGTTTCATATCATGAGTGTAGGGAATTGCAGACACTTTTTATTTGCAATGAAGCTTTCTATCTTAATACTCACGAATGATCATAAATATGTGTGTGTGTGTATTTATGTATGTAACAAGTTTCTCGTTAACTTCTCTACCAATGTTTATGAAATATAGAATTTGTTTTAAAGATAAATGTTTTCTTGCTTAGGACAATGATGCTGATGCAATCAAAATGCATATTTTCAATTAACTTAAAAAATTATGCCAGTACAAAATCAAAAAAAGCTTTTGATATATTATGGCTTTTTTCAGGCTTTATTGGAATTGGAATCAAGTGCATCAAGTGACGAAGCAGTAAGGGAAAGAATTGCTTCACTTCCCCCAGAAGTGTCGGAAGTGCATTTATTGTCTAAGTTAGAAGGTAATGGCAATTTTCATTACAAACCGCATCATGCAGCTTTTGTACTGCACCTTGTAGTTCATTTAAAATCATTATTTCGATACTTGTACAAATAAATGTTGACCTGTAAAGTTTTGTTTCATTTATATAAAACATTCAACTATTTAAAACTTCAAAGTAGGCAGAATTTATCAATTTCACTATTTAACACAATTTGTTCAAAGTTAGTTAACCAATTAAAGTTAACCAAATGATTTTTTGTTGAGTATACTTTCACATAGGTTTCATTTAAATCTCAACCAGATCTAATCATAATTATTTAAATCAGTTAATGTCTTAAGAATGAAATGCATCTTCAAATAAACTACACAATATTAAGCCGGCAATACAAGTTGGCCATAGCTTGCCAAGTGAAGACGAGTACCAACATATGGACAGATCGTTTGTCTACCCTCGTCATTGCTCGTCGTCGCTCGCCTGCCTGGCCGAGAGCAGGCGAGCGCAAACGAGTATACGGTTCATTTGGCGCGCCTTGCCACCACTCGGGATCGCTCGTCACGAATCGCCTTACTTCCGAACAGTGTCGGTTTTTTTGCATTAATCAAAAGTGCTCGCCGCCCTCGACAATTCGTGCCCACATGTTATTCGAACATGACAGTATGTTCATTCTAACTTGATCAATGTGTAGACTTTAGCACTCGCCTTGTATCAATTTGCCTACGCTCGCGTTGGCTGAGGCTTGGCCAAAATGTATTACCGACTTTACAGAAATCCACAATACACACGCCATTTAGTTGAAGTAGAGCTAAACATTAAATACCTAAATAATAAAATTATTAATAATATAATTATTGTAGGGAATTAACAAAAATGTAGGTACACAATAAAATTATGGATTAGAATTCGTAACCACATAATTGTTTATATATAATAATAATAAGCCTTTTTTATTCTGAACTTCTCGGCTAAATATGAATACTAGACATGTTCTTGTTTGTTATAATATGTCCCGAAGCTCAGTTTACCTTTTGGCATAGGTCTCCTCTAACATTTTTCACTGGGATCTGTCCACGCTACTCTTCTCCAATGATGTCCAGCTGTGAGTCTTAAGTCTTCTTCCCATCTTGTTTGTTGGCGTCCTCTACTTCTCTTGCCATCTCTGGGATACCAGTCAGTAACAGTTTTGCACCACTTCTCTTATGGATCACGCATCATGTGACCTATACTACATAATTGTTTACTATTAAGTAATCCAATGAACACTATTTTTTTTTGTAACTTTTGACACTGCTATGTTTTAACTGATGGGTGTATGGTGTGTATTAAGCTAATATACTTAATTTTTATGTAAACCAAATCTTAATGACATACAAATATGAGGTGTACCCTACAGATTGACAGATGAAGCTATAGCGACAACAGTGATAGTGGAAAATCCATCCTGGCACTCTAAACACAAATTTACCGGCCTTATACTTGCAAATATTCTTATTATAAATATCCTCGCCTGTCATTTGTCTGATAATACAAGCCTGCAATGACGCAAGGCTTTACTTCCGCAGCGTCTGGAGTAGTTGCAACCCTAAATAGCTTATATTGTAACTTTCACTCACTTAAAACCTGTATCCTTGTCCCTTCACACGACAGGATAAATCGTAAAAAAAAAATTCTTAAAAATTACAAGGTTTGACAATCCTTCGTTCACAGGTTTATATCAATCTCATTTTAATTTCCCAATACAATTAAACAGAATTGTCATAGTTTTGGTATAGACTGCGTTCACCAATCCATCTGCCCAGTATATTAAGGAATAATCAAACATTCCTATTAATACTTTCAACGGTCAAAGTTTTTAATTTAATTTTAATTTTTTTTTTGTTACTTATGTCAATCGAAATGCGGGCGGACCAACCTAAGGGATTTATTATTCTTTTTAAAAGTAAAATAAGCTAATTTTATGACTAAACTTAAGGGTTTTCATTGTTATATTACTATATACAGGGATAATTTTCAAAGAGTAGTCAAATTTTAAACTTAAGTTCAAATATATAAATAATAACATACCGTTACTACACTTTTTAAAAATACGAGTAGATAAAGCTTCTACTTGCATTTGAAATTATCCCAAATTGAATGTGATTTATGGGCAACAACGTTTTTGCCTACCGATCAACCCTTACGAATGTGTGTGTGTGCAGTAAAGTCAGTGAAACTAATACATTACCACGCATTTTGAATTTAAAAGATAAAAAGGACAGAATGTTTGAAATTTTTTTAATTAGTTTTTCTTCACCATTTGCCTATATTACTTATTCTGAACCAATTATGCAAATTTGGCCGGTTATTGCAAAATAACCTTGTATATAGTAAACATACAATCAAGGGCTCAATGCAAGTGCTATCTGCAGACTAAGCAAAATTGAGTACCTACAATCATTCATGCTAATAAATAACTAAAAATGTAACAATAAAAATCATCATTGTCACATGATATTCATATGACTTAACAATATAATATTACTAATTTCTATAAACATTAAGGTATATAGAAAGTCAACTTGGCTAACTCCACCGTAAAACTGAAAATAATACACCTAGAAATTGAAAATGATACATTCTGTAAATATTAACACTATTGTTTGTGTTTGTAATAACTAGTACAAACGGCTTAATTTTTTTTTTAATAAATTCCACATTCTGACATATTAACCTACTATTGCCTGCGGAGTCTATTTGGGTAGGTACAAACCTATCAAGTATTTCTGTCGCCAAGCATCAGTGTATGCACTGCTGTGTTTCGGTTTGTATAGAGGACCAGTATAATTTACAGGTTATGTGGCATTCGATCTTGCTCCTCATAGGCGACAACGAATCCGTAGCCTTTTTTAAGTTGGTTGCAGGTGTCCATGGGCTGTAGTACCCATTTACACCATAACGTGAGTTGTAAGTTCGTTTGTCATTACAATTTTATAAACAAAAACATAGTCCTATACGAAATCATTCTACACTTGATTCATTTATTAATTGAAGCTTATGAAAAGTCTAATATTAAACAGGCTTCTCTCATAGGGAGGTGTATGCCTTTGTTGACACACTTGGCAATCTGGTTCGCAATATATATATAATTCTCTTTATTTCCCTCTGTCGCTTCTTACGTACACCCACGGAACTATATAGGGTAGTGGATTCTCAGATCAAACAGACAATTTTATATTTTATTTAAAGACATTAGAAACACATGAGATATTTGCAATAATTTTTATTTTTTATTAAATGGTAACACAACATCTATTTTTCTTCGATTATAACAGCGATATGTCCAGTAACAGTCAGCTGATAGTTATATAACTAAATTATAATAAATACTGTCCAGTGACTGCTAACAAAATATATACAAAAATATTACACTAATTTAATATATTGGACTTAGTAATAGATTTTACAATACGGAGACATTAAATCCATGATTATTTAAATAAAAGAGACTTTATAATGTTATAGATAAGGAATCCGCGTTAAGTCTCAGTGCCATAGTGAATTCAGCCGTGGAACTTCTAGCTGAATACAACCTAAGACTGACAGAGGAGCTAGAAAAGAGAAGAAAGGTTGCAGGCATGTTAAGAGACTTTGCTCAAGCACAGCGAGATCTCGCTAAGCAAGCAGAGGCTAGACTTGAGGTATGTTACTGTTTTTTTTTTCTGTTTTTGATGTTTAATATGTATACACATATGAATAAAATCGAAGTGTCTTTCTGTAATATTGAAAATCTGGTTTCTATTTAGCTCGGGGAGTTGTTTGCATGTTATGATTTTGCTATGTTTTGGAAGACAAAAACAACCATTTAATAATATAATCTAATCTCCGAAATGGCTGAATCGATTGTAATGAAACTCTACAAACAGATAGATTGTAACGCCAGGGGTGATAAAGGCTATATTTTACGCGAAAATCTTGAACTGTGTAAAAAATGATAAAATTAATCGTTTTTGATTATCTTAAATTTAAGTAACGTCACATTAATAAATCCTATCCAAATGAAACCCTGGTGGGTCGCTAGGTTTTTTTATAATGTTACGGCGACTAACAAGCTAACAGTCCAACTTCTATTAAATATTCTTCTTCGTCAGCAAGTAACTCCACTGCTGAACAAGGCTAGATGGACTATATACTAAGACTGGTGATCAAAATTTCGCTGATCTTGGTATTTTACGTCTGATAATAACGGGACTCATACCGCCATCTGTCGGAAACCATGAAGTCATTTTAGCATTTCTCATAATCGTGGGATGATGGGTTCTATAACGTTGCCACCACATAGCAAATGACACATTCAACCAACTTCAAACGAAGATAAAGTAAGCGCATTCTATCTTGGCCGGGCTGAAGTTAGTCGCAAGATGCTGCGCAGATATAGTTTTTAGGAACAGGTGACAGTTACCGTACAGTAAAAAGTAAACTAAAGTTGCAGCCTATTTACGTCCCACTGCTGGGCACAGGCCTCCTCTCATTTCTGAGAGGGTTTTTAGGGCAAGGAAATGTCCGCCGCGCTGCCCCAATGCGTGTTGGCGAATTTCACATGTCTTCGAAATATGTTTTTACTTATTAATCAGACATGCAGGTTTCCTCACGATGTTTTCCTTCACTGCCGAGCACGTGGTAAATAAGCACTAAAAATTGCAATTAACAATTTCATTGGTGCCGGCGTGGATCGAACCCGGGTTGCTCGAGTACCGTGAAGCTTACAGCGAGCGCTAACCATCTGAGCTACCACGGCTCTACCGTACAGTACCACAGATTAAATAATGTTACGTAGATTATCGTTCTTATCGATATTGATTCGATTTTATTTAATAATTTTTGAAATGGAATTTTTAAAACGAGAAAGCAATTCTAATAAGAGACAAATATATATACATCTATAGAATGAGATAGAATACAAGATATAGTTTCCTATTATCTCGGACTCCTCTTTGTGCGGTGCTTTATGGACGATTCATATAACTTTTAACAGTTAAAATAAACATTAAAAAAACAAATTTATTAAATAAATAAAATTAACCATATTAAATAAATAAAATTACCGTATTAAATAAATAAAATGAACCATATTAAATAAGATTATCTTAACCAATCCATTAAACACACTTACAACTTACCGATTTATATTAACTAGTTATTACAGTTTTTGAAAATACGAGTAAATAAGACTTCTACTTTTATTTGAAATTATCCCAAATTGAATTTTTTTTATAGGAGAGGGGACAGACGAGCATGCGGCTCACCTGATGGTAAGTAACTACCGTGATAGTAAGTGACTACCGCCGCCCATAAACAACGGCAACACCAGGGGAACCAGGGGAATTGCAGATGCGTTGCCGGCCTTTTAAAAAGGAGTAGGCTCTTTTCTTGAAGGTTCCTGAGTCGTATCGGTCCGGAAAAATCGTTGATGGTAATCGATTCCACAAGAAAGTCGTGCGAGGAAGGAAACATCTTCTAAATCGCACAGTGGCGGACCGGCAATGATCCAGATGGTGTGGATGGTATCGGGAGTTCTGCCGCGATGTGCGAAAATGAAAATGCAAAGGGATGAATCTCTTCGCAGTGCCAATGAATCCAGCCGATCAGAAAGGACTCGGTCGTCAACGATTCGAGCCGCTCTGCGCTGGATGCGGTCAAGTGGAAGGAGCTGGCACTGGGGAGCCCCTGCCCAGAGATGGGAACAGTATTCCATGTGAGGCTGAACCTGCGCCTTGTAAAGTTGCAGGCGGTGTGCCAGCATGAAATACTGTCCCATTCTGCTGAGCACGCTAAGCTTTTTAGAGTCCAATTTGGCCTTCCCTTCCAAGTGACCACGAAACTGCACGTCACTCGATATGTCGACTCCGAGGATTCCGATACTGGCTGAGGCAAGAAGGGGAGTGCCTTGAAACTGAGGAGATACGACAAATGGGTTCTTTTTAGCGGTAAACGCGCAAACATGTGTCTTCTGAGAATTAAACTGTACTAGATTTAGTCGTCCCCAATCCGAGACTTTGTTCAGCAAAGACTCGACTTCAGACACAAGTTTGTTCCGGTACTCGGCGACGTTTTCCCGAGAAATATTGA
The DNA here is from genome assembly GCA_033319125.1 of Parnassius glacialis. Taxonomy (NCBI): domain Eukaryota; kingdom Metazoa; phylum Arthropoda; class Insecta; order Lepidoptera; family Papilionidae; genus Parnassius; species Parnassius glacialis. The sequence goes on from JAVANC010000018.1 coordinate 32,600,028, forward strand.
CTCGGCCGGTGTATAGAGCATCACCAGTGCTGTCATCCGCATAGGAATGAATGTTACCAGTTAGCAACATATCATTGATATGCAGAAGAAACAGTGTTGGTGATAGCACACAGCCTTGTGGAACACCAGCGTTAATAGGCTTGTAGTCGGAGCATGCACCATCTACAACGACCTTGATGCTCCGATCTGCAAGGAAGCTGGTGACACAATTTCTCGGGAAGCCCATAGGAAGGGAGCTTTGAAAGAAGTGCTTTGTGCCAAACCCGATCGAAGGCCTTCGCAATGTCCAAACTAACGTCCAACGCCTTCCCCTTGGACTCTACTGCCTCCGCCCATCTATGGGTCAGGTAGACCAGAAGATCACCAGCTGATCGACCCTAACGAAAACCGTATTGGCGGTCCCTAATCAGCTGGTGATCCTTAAGGTGCCGCATGAGCTGGCAGTTAATAATGGATTCCATTATTTTGGAGAACAAGGAGGTGATGGCGATAGGCCTGTAGTCGGACGGGTCTGAGCGGTTGCCTTTTTTAGGGATCGGGTGGACAAAAGCTGTCTTCCATGAATTCGAGACTACGCTTTGGGAGTAGGAGTACCGGAAAAGACGCGTTAAGACCGGTGCCAACTCCAGAGCACACGTCCTCAGCACAATTGGGGGGATTCCGTCAGGCCCACTCGATTTCTGGATGTCCAGGGAGAGGAGTGCTTTGCGAACCGAACTGTGAGAACAACACATCCGGCATGGAGCACTCACACCGCGGGATGGGCGGCGATGTTGCCCCCCCCCCCCCCCCCCCGTCATCAAGAGTCGAGTTGGACGCAAAAAGAGAGCCTAAAAGGTCGGCTTTGTCTTTTGCGGCTTGGGCCAGTGAGTACTTGGGGAAATGTGATTTATGAGCAACAATGTTTTTACCTACCGATTGACCCTTACCAATGTGTGCAGTAAAATCAGTTAAAATAATGCATTACCACGCAATTTCAATTTAAAAGATTAAAAGGACAAAATATTTGAGATTTTTTTAATTATTTTTTTTTTTTCATCATTTGCAAACAATACTTATTTCTGAACCTTCTCTGCAAATTTGGCTGGTTATTGCAAAATAACCCTGTATATATCACGTGTCCCAGAAATAAACGTCAAGCTGAAAACAGGCAATAGACCAAGTCGTGACAGTTATTAGAAAAAAAAATATAAAAGAAATCTTGGTCATGTACTTTTCAAATTATAAGGATTCAAAAATAAATCTTAAAAACCGACATCTTGTGATGATCTTTCATGTCCTGTGACAACAAATATTAACTTTTCGTCAGATTTTTTCCTGTGATGTCACCATCACTAACTCTTCTGTAAATTATAGTTAAAAATTAAAACATAACCGCCACAGTTTTAAAAATGTTAGATTTTTCCCAACATTGAATTCAAAATAATTACTTCACCCAACTTTACTGTACCGGCCTGTATATATATTATATACATATAAAACAGTTGACCGTAATTAATGAATGATTGAATGAAGTGCTATTTACACTATGTGTTGTGTATATATTTTTTGCTTTATTTACAGGAATACAATATTAAACTACAGAAAATCTATGCAGTTAAAGCGGAAGTTAAATCACACATTGAAAATCTGCCCGATGTGTCGAGATTGCCCGATGTTACTGGAGGCTTGGCGCCTTTGCCCTCTGCCGGTGATCTGTTTAGCGTCTGAAAATATATATTATTTACCTTAAATATTATATACAATAGATGTATACAAGCCACTGTTATGTTTGGTAAACGTAGGCCAACAATATACCTACCATCAAGCAATATAAGGCAAACCTGTTTTTGGCCATACTTTTAGTTTGTTACATTAATGTTAATAATTAATGTATATGCTGTTGGTTTTCTAAATAAATAAATAAAATGAAATATATGGACTGCGATTTAAATGTCGTGACTGAATTGAATTAACAAAATATACAAGAATGTTTGTTAAATTGGAACGCTAAAAGCAAAAAATATGTGCTTCCGGATCATTAGCGGTCTCATGCTTGTGCATGGAATAGATTCCAAAAGGAATCAATTTAGTGTAAACCAACTTTAAGTATTTGTGTATATAATATGGCGTAAAAGTGTTTATTTTTTTTATATTATAAGAGTGACAAACGAGCACACAGTCTACCTGATGGTAAGTGGATGCTGTAGCCCATAGACATCTACACCTATCACTGCACTACACTATTCTCAATTAAAAATCCAATATGAAGATTTCTTGTGAGATGAGGACTAAAATGGAATGCCTCGTTTCCAGTAAAAAGTATCTACTGTTCTCTACATTCACTGTACGAAACACCGTAGCATTAAGCTGCTATTTAACGCTAGTATTCTGTGAGAGCGTGGTCATTCCCGGTCGAGCCGACCCATTCTTGCTACAATCATATTATAGCTGCAGCATCAGCATGGCTCTCTATTTACGTAAATTTTTCGATTTTCATGTAAAATGTTGAGTCTAAGGTTTAAACATTTGTCTGTGCCACTAAAGAAATCCTGTAGGGAAAAATCATGCTAATTAAAATGTAAAGTATGATTGCACACCGCGGTGTTTTGATTTTGAGTTATCAGGAAGATGCTGCTGCTGATCTTCTGCTTCATTTCCCTTTGTCGCCTCTCTTACAGCACCCATGGGATGACATAGGGTAATGGGTTTCTTACGCCACTACACAGCATTAACAAATCCCTACCCCCATTAACAGTCCAAAGCTGGATCCATAAGAGTTCTCTCTAATTAAATTGCTTTGCATTTTTAAACTTAATTCCCTTCATAAAAAGTTTTATTTCTGTTGAAACTAAGATAGTTTTAGGACCTTTTGAACAGTATTTGTGATTCTAAAACGGACTTTATTCTCAAGTTATTAAAGTTCAAATTTGTATGAAATGAAATATATTAAAATTCTTCCTGCTCCACGATCACGCCATACAAGAAAATTGTTGACCACATTCACAGATCTAAGTACATTAGATCCAACATATTCCAAATGACTAGAGTACTGTAGTAGCATGTGATATAAAATACCGTCCATAAAAGTGGCTTGTATGTTTTTATTGCTTATGCGTTTGGTTTGCTTCCATGTAAATAGTGTAGTGAAAGATACAATTATATTATTAAAGGACATGTTGTTAAGAACTATTATCGCGTGCGTGGTTTAGATTTATTTCACCCGAAATTACGAATAAAAGTTTACGACATTGAAATAATATTTTTAATCATCTCGCAGCTTCTATATTTGTTCCTAAATATGAATGGTTATTGATCACTTAAACTGATTAATTTGTTTGCTTCAATATCTATTTAATTACCACTGTGGTTTATATGATGTGAGTAAGAAAGTATTCTTTCACAATACTATGTTTTTTCAAAAAAAATACAGGCAGGTTTTTTTTCAAACGGAAAGCCTTATAGTTAGATTACAAGCGTGTACTGAAAATAATTGACTTGTGTGATATAGACCTTTTTTAGAAAACGATGCTATGTCTAAATTATAAATTGATGCGTCAATTCAACAACTCTTGGGTGGTGTTAGTTGTTACTCTGAATCAAAAATTAATTATGTTATTTGACTAGTTCAAATATTTACTTTAACATACCGTTTTTGACATATTACATACTTGTTTTCTTTATTTTTAACTAATTTAAGCCAGTGCTCAACAGATTGTTAAAGCGCACTGTCTTAGCTTAACAAAAGTATATTCACTCTGCATGGATTACAACCAATTTTCACTATTGTTTGTACCTACAACATTTCGTCAAAAATTCTTTTAGCAATCAGCCACTTCTTTGCACCTTAAATTTAGATATTTTATAGAATTATATACATGCGGCAAAATAATCGTAACATATGATATTATGTTACTATACATAATAATATTACGTAATGCGACGTAGATTATAAATAAATAACACGGAGTAAAAAATGTGACTGATAAAAGTTACACACATTGCCCTGATAATTAAAAATTTGTTTGAAAAAAAAATAGGTACTTATTGTCGTTATTTTGTTTTAACAAAATGAATGTAATCCTTATTTTGATTTTTTTCATGTAAGATGTCATAAAACATGATGTCACTGTTACGGACCAAACCAACTAAGTTTATTAATGCATGTCAATATTATGCAAAAGTCGAGTACATGAGGTCTAAATGATTAATTTTAAATTATGTAGAATTTGTGTTCTCCTTCGTAGACCAAATAGTAGTCGCCTTCGGTGCGAATTAATTTTCTTTATATATTTTGTCGTTTGACGGTGTACAGTTCGATATTATCTTCGATATGATAGGTTGAAATAAATTTGTTATATTAACAACCGCTGTTTTCATTTCCTTTTTACCAAAATACATTTTTTAGCGTTTAGTGTATGGTGTTAAGGCGCAGGTTGAGCAAAATGTCGCGATAGTCGTTATTTGTGCGGTTTTTAGGAGCTATCTACTTTTTATTTAAAAGATATATCAACAAATAAAAAACACATTATATTTCTACATAATCTTGATTTCATAAGAGCTGTATCCAATTTTTTTTTAAAGGAATAAATTAATATAATCTCCTTACAACGAAACCACATAAATGCGAAATTATTATTGATAACATGCATCTCCTCGTAAAGTAAGTATTATTTTATTTTGCGATTTACACCAATGGATAGGAAATTTATTAATGAACATTTCTATTGTAAAATTTTTTTCAAAAGACCAAAATTTGAATTTATTAAGAAATTATTTTAAAATCTGGCCGTATTCACTGCCCACGGGCTTGCTCAAGTCAGTGAGCCCTGAGCTCTTCGACGTGGAGCCCGTGTCGTCTGTTAGCGCACACGCTCACGATATGTCAGTCGATAATATTATTACTTATTAGTTTATTTATAGGTAGTATTATTTGTTTGTTTTGGGTATAATTTTTCGTAGTAGTTATACATATAATTGTTGTGTTTTTACTGCGGGTTGAAGCTTTTTGCGTGTATTTTCATTTCGACAAATATTATAATTTACACTATAAAAGGCTAATTCAATATTATCAGTATAGTATACAGTTAAAAATAATCGTAATAACCAACTACAATATTTTATCAGGTGTAGTACTGCCTCGTTGGTCTAGTGGTTGTAGTAGTGCGACTGCTGATCATGAGGTCCCGGGTTCGAATCCTGGGTCGGTTATGAGTTTTTCATTTATGTTCTAAGTTATAATTAGTATTACTAAGTTATAGTTTTTTGCTAAAATATAGTATATTATTTATTGCTTGTTTTTTCTTCTTTTTCAAAAAATAATTGAGTACATAAGGTGTTCTATACTTATAATTCGGTAAAAAGTATCTAAGTAGGTACTAATATACCTACTTTTTACTATAAACTAAAAATTTTTAAAACTAAATTTAACTAAAAAGACTAAGCTGACCATTTATTTTTTAACTCAAAACAGGGCATGGGTTTATTTATACTCTAAAAACTATAACTTTATACAATAAATTAAAAAATAATGTTGCATTTAAAAATAGGTAATTATTAAATGCAACATTTTTTTTAAATTGTGAATTACATTTGTCAGTGGATTAAATTTGCTTTAATAAAGTTGGTGATGATTTTAAATAAGAATAAAATTCTGCTCAATTTTTTTTTTATTGTTATCTTTCAACATCGCCTTTAGAACTGGAACCGTAAGTGTTTCTTTCAGACGTCCACAATTTATTCAAAATAAAAAAATACTCTTTCTACCGGAGCATTTGTACCAGGTAGACATAAAATATATTCGATTAAAAAAATTATGTTGAAGATTGTTGGCTTTGAATACTTCCATCCAAAGAGTTACGGGACAATTTTGTGTCCCGGAGCTTTATTTCGGGACAATGGGACAGGTGACCGAGAAAAGGGACAGTCCCGTTCAAAACGGGACGTATGGTCACTTTACCTATAACCCGGCGACGGCTCCGTGGCGCAGTGGCTTAGCAATCAGTTGTTGCGCTGGGGGCCGCGGGTTCGAATCCCGCACGGAACAAATATTTGTAAGGCCTACAAATAATCGTTCCGGGTCTGGATGTTTGTCCTTGTGCAATTTATGTTTGTAAACTGCCTCCACGACTCTCATTCTATATTACTCTCACTCTGCGAAACATCCTATTTATTTGTTTATTCTTTATTGCACCAAAAATTTGTACAAAAGGCGAGCTATCTATCTATTTACCTATAGTGAGTAGGTATCTTTTAAACTCACAATTTTCAATGCTTCATTTTTAATATATAATTAATTATAAAATTTCATAATTAGATAATATATGAGAATACATAATTCTAATATAATGCAACTAATATACCGAATAAAAAAATTAAAATACATATATCGTTGTACGCTGTGTGTATTTCCATAAAATAGTTTATGAGTTGGCGCGGCCGGCACACAAACGGTCAAGGTCATTCGCATGGAGTAGCCCCTTAATGGGAGACTTCAACGCAAAACTGGGCACAAGAGAGAACGGTGAGCTTGAAAGTAGGGAAATTCGGAATAGGGCAACGGAACCGGAGGGGCCAGCAGCTGGCCGACTTTATGGAGAAAGAGGGACTCTTTAAGATGAACTCTTTCTTCCAGAAGCGGCCCCACAGGAAGTGGACCTGGTCGAGCCCCTGATGGTTCGATAAAAATGAGATTGACTTCATTATGACGACCAGACGACAACTGTTCAGTGATGTCTCAGTGATCGCAAGGGTGAAAACCGACAGCGATCACCGAATGGTGAGAGGCACACTGAACCTAAACGTTAAATTGGAGAGGTCATGTCTAATGAAGTCAACACTCCGTTCCCCTCGTGCTCTAATCCAAAGTCCCGAAATCTTTCAGCCCGAGCTACGAAACCGTTTTCAGTGCCTAGAAGATTGCAATGCAGTGGACGATATGAATGACAAGCTCGTGGAAACTGTCCATGCAGTCGGAGCTAAGTTTTGCAAGACCCGCCGCAGAAGAACACAAAAACTGGAATATGAAGCTGTAGTTTTCAGTAGATTTGACAGCATATAGGCAACTGAACAGACAGATCTCCAAATGCATGCGGCGGGACTTACGCAACTAATACTGCTCGTATTGAAGAAGCGATCGAGCGGAACCAGGGCTCCAAAGTCTGCTAGAGATCTGAGAAAGAGCCAACTGTCGGAGGTGAAGACCGAGTGTGGCAGCGTCGTTTCCGGGACACCTGAGATTTTGAGTGAGATTGAGAGGTTCTATGGACAGCTGTACACATCATCGTTGGAGCCACACGTGTGAGTAACGATCCAAGAGCGAGTCTTATCCGACACTATTCCGATGATATCCCGAACGTTAGTCTGAGCGAGATTAGAATGGCTCTCCAGCACCTTAAAAACGGTAAGGCCCCAGGCGAGGATGGAATTACAGCGAAGCTTCTGAAAGCGGGTGGAAAACCGGTACTTGAAGTCTTTCAAAGCTCTTTATTCCGTCCTCCATGGTGGCATTACACCGGAGGCGTGGAGCAGAAGTGCGGTGGTCTTGTTCTTCAAGAAAGGTGACTACGCTCTCTTGTAGAACTACAGACCGATTTCCCTTCTGAGCCGCGTCTACGTGCCGTTTTCGAGAGTCATTACGAATCGTCTCGCGCGCAGACTTGATGACTTCCAGCCTCCCCAACAAGCCGGTTTCCGAAAAGGCTTTAGCACTGTAGACCATATACGAGGGTGGATTGAAAAGTACTCGGCCTAACACAGATCCATTCAATTCTAAAAATCAAATCTACCCACATTATTTAGTTCAGTTCAGACTTGTTCATTGTGTGAAGTTCGAAACGTGTGCGATAATTAGTTGTGATTTTATAAATTTATTAACAAAGTAATCGGACATAATTTCCGCGAATGGAGCAAATCGAGCAGCGTGCCGTCATTAAGTACCTCCATAAGAAGGGGCTATCATCAAAAGCCATCCATGATGACATGGTCAGTACATTAGGCGATTGTGCTCTGTCATATTCATCCGTCAAAAAATGGATAGCAGAATTTAAGCGTGGTAGAGAGAGTGTGAAAGATGAACCCCGCTCTGGAAGGCCTTCGACGTCAACTACTGACGAAAATATTAAAAAAGTACTTGATTTAATAATGGGAGACCGCAGATTAAAAATTAGAGAGATAGCCGAGATTATAGGCATCTCTTATGAACGAACTCAAAACATCATTGTCAACGAGTTGGGTTTCCACAAGGTGTCTGCGAGGTGGGTTCCGCGACTGCTTTCAGTTGAACAAAAAAGGACGCGATTGACTATTTCACGCGACTGTTTGGAGTTATTTGAAGCCGATGCAGATGATTTTTTGAATCGTTTTGTTACTATAGACGAAACATGGGTTCATTACTGTACACCGGAAACAAAACAACAATCAAAACAGTGGAGAAGACCTGGTTCCCCACCCCCTAAAAAGGCTAAGTCGATTTTGTCGGCAAATAAGGTGATGGCTTCAGTATTCTGGGACTCGAAAGGTGTGATTATGATTGATTATCTTGAAAAGGGTCAGACTATAAACTCTGATTACTACTGCACCTTACTACGTCGTTTACGAGAGGAAATAAAAGAAAAACGTCGAGGAATGCTCAGAAGAAAAGTCCTGTTTCATCAAGATAACGCCCGTGTTCACACATCAGTACAGTCAATGGCTGAAATTCACAACTGTGGCTTTGAACTGTTACCGCATCCGCCGTATTCACCTGATCTGGCACCATCAGACTTCTTTCTGTTCCCTAACCTAAAAAAGCACTTGGGAGGTCAAAGCAGCTGTAGACGCATATTTTGACTCTAAGGAAGAATCATTTTTTTTCAACGGTCTAAATGCTTGGAAGGGGAGGTGGCAAAAGTGTATTGAACTTGATGGTGATTATGTAGAAAAATAAAAATATAACTGATTTAGTATGTGTTTATTTTCTTGGTTAGGCCGAGTACTTTTCAATCCACCCTCGTACATACCTTTCGGCAAATTGTACAGAAGTCCGAGGAGTACAATTTGCCACTATGTTTGGCGTATGTGGCCTATGAGAAAGCCTTTGATTCCGTCGAAATTTGGGCGGTGCTGCAGTCCCTTCAGCGGTGCCCAGTTGACTGTTCGTATATCGAAGTGCTGAAGTGCTTGTACAGTAGGGCTGCGATGGCTATCCGAGTACAGAACCAGAGTACGAAATCTATCCAATTGCAGAGAGGTATAAGACAGGGTAACGTTACATCCCTGAAAATTCACCGCTGCATTGGAAGACGTTTTCAAGCTTCTGGACTGGAAAGGATACGGTATTAACATCAATGGCGAGTACATCACTCACTTTCGATTTGCCGACGATATAGTCCTTATGGTAGTCCTCAATGACCTCATTAGTGTTTCCCAACGGATAGGTCTTAAGATGAACATGGGCAAAACAAAGATCATGTTTAATGTCCATGTCACACCTATGCCGGTAGTTGTTGGGAGCACTAAGCTCGAAGTTGTTGACGAGTATGTTTACCTGGGACAAATAGTCCGACTAGGTAAGTCCAACTTCGACCGAGAGGTCAATCGACGGATTCAACTCGGCTGGGCAGCGTTCGGGAAGCTACGACACATCTTCTCGTCAGACATACCTCAAAACCTTAAAACGAAATTACACAACCAGTGCGTGTTGCCAGTGATGACCTATGGAACTAAGACGTGGTCCCTCACTGCTGGCCAGATGAGGAAGCTCAACGTCGCTCAGCAAGCTACGGAGAGGGCTATGCTCGGAGGTTCTCTGCGTGATAAACTTAGGAATGAGGATATCCGCAGTAGAACCAGAGTGACTGACATAGCCCAACGGATTAGTAAGCTGAAGTGGCAATGGGCCGGATATATAGCTCGAAGAACCGACAACCGATGGGGATAAAAGGTTCTCGAGTGGCGGCCTCGTACCGGCGCGGCGGACGAAGTGTAGGGCGTCCCCCTACTAGATAGAGTGACGACCTGGTAAGATATGCAGGAAGTCGATGGATGCAGGTGGCTCGGGACCGTGCTTTGTGGCATTTCTTGGGGGAGGTCTATGTTCAGCAGTGGACTTGTGAAGGGCTGTAATGATGATGATGATGAGTGTTCCGTATGAAAAATACCGAAACGGGACTTCGATGTCCGTTCATTCATCGCCGTCGAGTTTATGTAAAACAATTTGACTTAATTCAAATTTAACACAAAAAGTTTATCAGGGTAAAATGCAATATGCTTTGTTTTAGCGGTGCGGCTACTGCACTATGGTTTCATAGCATTAAAAGCGTTGAGTGCTTTGCTGCTCCGATGTCTTGGTAAGTAGCAGCAAACGAGCATGTGGCTCACCTGACAGTAAGTGTTATATGAACATCCACAACATTAGAGGCTGAATTCAGAAATAAGGAGGTCTTTTTTATGGTATTTAAGTCATTCTGTACTGGGAAACCGCTGGCTACAGTAAATTCAACCATGAGGGCAGAAAATTCCTGGAGGCACTCACTTTGGTGGATTTCCAACAATCCAGATAATGATGGTGAAATTTTGCGTTCTGCCGCAGTACGCGACAGTGGAATTTAGCAGTTTATGGCAATTTATAGCAACCTATCAAAAGTCCACCGCTTAACATAGGCCTCCCCATACATTGGCTCATTGGGATATTTGTCACAGTTACTACGCTTGACAGTTGATTAGGCAGCTGCAGGAGTGTCTCTGGTCAGCGTTCACCAACACGCCCACTGTTCGAGGGAGATAACTATCTAACGTATATAAACCTTACGTGAGTTTAGTTCACGCTGTTAAATGACTAAGCGCTGGTGATCAACAAATAGTGGCACATATACCGTTCATGCTTGGTGCGAGGGTGCCAGTTCTACGATCACCATAACGGCTATGATATAACATTAATACGTCGAATATTTCAAGGTATATAAGGTACATACATGTCAGTTCTTATCATAAAGCTGATAAAGAAGTTGGAGCATGCTTAAAAACGCTTATATCATAATGGGTTTGAAAATAATTATGTTGATTAATATACAATATGTCAAAAACCTGTCCGATAGATGAGGAAGCTTGTGGGTATCGTGATGTGATACGGCATTTCATGTAATTCTTGATATAAATAACAAAATAACCGACAAAAAATTAAATGGTGAAAGTTACCTTGTTAATGGGTAACAATACCGTCACAAGTTCAAAATCGTCGCAGATGATGGTACTGCCAGATATTTTGAATAAAATAACATTTTTGTTAATTTATGATGTTTTATTTTTAATAATGTCTTTACGGAACCTATGGCCCTTTTCAATCGAACAGGGTTTTGTTTACTTATTGTTTAACTCTTTCAGTCACGCTTTAACATAATGTCATGTTTTAGTTGTAGCATCATTTACAACTAAAATATCACAGAAATTACCTAGAGAAGAAAATCTAGGTATTAATTAAGGCTTTCGAGGAATGAGGTGGTTAGTAACACTAACCACAATGACTATTGATACAAATAAAAATATGATGATTCTGTATAATATTTATTAATATTGTAAGTTATAGTGAACTTTCCCACAGGCAAAACTAACGTAAAAATTACTTTTTATGAAAATCTGAAAAATATGTTTTACCTTTGCGTAGGCAAAGGGGCACTTTAGATGTATTGCACTGCCATACAGTACGCACGAGACATTTTAGTGCTACAATTGCAGCATCTTTTCGTAGTGCTTCTCTCAGGTTAATGGCGACTGCATTCTAGACGAATTTCTTGAGGGACTGTAGGCTTGTGACTATTTATAAAAGCAGGTCCTGGAGAAGATGCCGCGGAATTATGGTTGCTTTTACCTGATTCGGCGTTTGTTTGTCTTTAACATATACTGACGCAAGTAGACCCTGCTATACACTTGTCTGAATTCTTTCAGAGTCAGTGTGCTTAGGTCCGGGCCTGAAGAGGACTGCAGTTTTTTTATAAATTAGAAAGGCATTGACAATACAACAATCAAGGAAGTGAAAAAAATCCTATGCCACCACTTGTGGGATTTTTTTTTCAACAGCGTAACCTAATTCTAGTTGATAGAATTTGTCGACAAAATTCATGTTCATATTGTAGTATTTGACGGAGCTTCTGGACAAGACACTTCAATACTGATAGCTGGTACCATCGCGCTTGCTACGGTTAACTTTTCCTACATTCTTAGGATTATGATAGCTTGATAAAATAAATACTGATCTCTTGTCTTTCCTTTTTTAGCAAACTTATTTTTATGTCACTAATCCAGTAATCATGTTCACCTCTTTGTAAATGCTCATTGCTCATATTCTTTTAGCATTGGCAAGAACTTTTAGTACCAAAGGCCAAAATGTTGTCCTCTCGTAATTTTATATGCAAACGGTAACCGTTGAAGTACCTAATTGTCAAAATAAAATTTTCGCAAAAATTCCTGACGACTTTACCACCTAAGTCAGTTTCGGTTGTAGTACCCTGCTTGCTCGTGTAAAAATCTAAATCCAGACAATAACCTGACTGTGCACACTTCATCCTAACCTTGTACCCTCGTTTATTCCATTTTTTTTTGGCTGGCATGTATTTTTTCAGATAGTTACTCCCTTTGAATTTGATCATGCTTTCATTGATCGCAACTTTTCTGATGGCTTGTAGTTTTTTGAAAATTATTTCGCATAATGTGGAGTAGAGGTCTAATTTTATAAAGTTTGTCAAATTTCGGATAATTTCTGTTTTTACATTACACTACTGCCATTATAGTTTTAATATTCTATACGTAATAAATACATTTTGAAAAAAAAATACGAGGTAGTATTTAATATTCTCCAAAAAAAAAACTGTTTAATTTACATATTGTCATTTACGTGCAAGTAATTCAAAAGCCAACAGAATCTATTTAAGCTCATGAACTTCGAAACATAGATGTCATGCAAATCAGTGAAAACCAGTAATCTTTATAGCTCGGCATTTTTTTAAAACCCATCACCAAGTTCAAGGCAATGAAAACATCAAGTTCTTCTGTTGTGGTAGGTGTATAAGGCTTTCCGGATAGAGTAGCGTAAAGGTTGGTTTGAAAACATAAAATGTCTTGTAAATGCTCTGTCCAAAAAAGGCGAAATAGTAAAAGAGGTGTAACATTTTCCATGCTAAGAATTTGTTATTCCCACACTTTCAGAAAACTCACCGGGTATGTCCATCCCATAATTTATAATAGTAATAATAATAATTTGTTCAGATAGAAAAGTGATACAGAGTAAGAGTCAAACAATGCATCTTATTTTTTTTTTATAGGATAAGGGTGACAAACGAGCACACAGTCCACCTGATGGTAAGTGGTTCCTGCGGCCCATAGACATCTACATCTATCCTCTATTACAAATCAAAATGTAGATGCGTTGTCACCCGTGAGGACTAAGATGGAATGCCTCATTTCCAGTAAAAAGGGCCTCCGGCCACCTGCACTCACCAAGCGAAACGCAGAGCTAAATCTCAACTTCAGGCTGGTTTTCTGTGAGGTCGTGGTACCACCCCGGTTCGAGCCGGCCCATCCGTGCGACAGAAAAGCTGCCGCGTGGCTCTACCACTGTTAATACTAAATATGTTCTTAAAAATGAACTTGCTTCCTAAGTTAGGCTAAACCCTGTGTTTTAGGTCAAGCAAAGTTCTTCCCACTTACATAAATCCTTAAATAAGACACAAATATAATAAAATAATACAAAAGTGTATTAACTTATTATTATTACTTATTATTAAAAAAAAGAAGTAACGAATTGACATCATGAACACTTATGCAAGTACTGTTAACAAATTCTCCGTTTCTTCATAAGACTTTAGTTGAGGGCAATGTTGCAGTCATGCCTATTCATAGAATATATATGAACAATTTTGTTTACTTTATTATATAAATATGAGCCAAGAAAGCAAAAATATTTTTTTTATGAATTTTGTGTTGGGTTTAAAACTGGACTTAATCACAATGTCTTTACGACGTTTACATTTGATTTTGTCTGGGTCATAATTTATAGACTGATGCTGTTTTTTAATAACATTTAGAACAAATATTTGGCGAACAGTTAGTACTTGGCAGTTATTGTAGAATAATATTGTAGGATATTGAAATGGTTTAAAAGTGGAGACCTTTAAAAGAGCTCTTTGAGCCCATTCTAAAGAAACCATGTACGTTTTTAGAGCCCTACCCCAACAAGAAATGCAATAAGTTAAATGCAAAGATTCACACAGAGCAAGATACACCTGTTTCAAAAGATATGGTTGCACTACATGTCTTAGATTTTTAAAAACATATAAGTTTTGCGGATACGATTTTTTAAATGTTGAATATGGTGTTCAAAAGATAGATTTTTGTCTAGAAGAATACCCAAATACCTGACAACCTCAACCCTTTCCAATAACGGACATCGGCAGGAAGTGAGAGAGCTAGGATTTTTTAAAATACAGCTATGTACACGTAGAGAGAAAGCGTTTCCTGGTTGCGTCACATCACGAATGAAAAAGGTCAGATATTTGGTTAACTCCGCATTTAAAGTTAATTTATTAGAGCACAACCACCTTTGTACAGTACTGAATGAATTTTGGGCAGCTTCAAAAGTTTTTTTCCAATCACCCTCTGCAAAAAGTAGCACAGTATTATCTGCATAGCAAATAGACTTTCCAGAAATGAGCTTCATTTGACAGAGATCATTAATATAAATTGTGAATAAAGTGGGCCCCAATATACTGCCTGAGGTACACCGTAAGTCACTGGTAAATCTGAACTCCTGTGATTACTAATTTTGACACTTTGCAATCTATTTTTCATGTAACTCTTAAATAAATCTAACTGCTTTCCACATACACCAAGCCTTTTAAACTTTTCCAGTAAAATAGGCACAGAGACCGTATCAAAAGCTTTCGCTAAATCTAAAAAGATCGCTAAACATCGTCTGCCTTTATCCAAATTTTCTAACATAATCTTAATAAGATCATGTATAGCACCATCTGTTTTTTTGCCAGATTTAAAGCCATATTGGTTTATAGCAAACAGATTGTTCGTCTCTAAATAGTTGATAAGGCGTTTATTTTATTTTTGATTCCATTTTGGAGCAATTGTAGTTGGCCAATTTGAATTTACGATGTTAGTCTTTGTAGAATCAGCATTCCGGCGTACTAAGCTAGATAAAGGGAGGTCATCATCGGAATCAGAGTTGTCATAACCGGTTACTTGAACTTCTCCAATCAAATCGCATAACACCAGCAGATTTGGCTGATCTTCTGTATCTTCTTCGTCATCCTCATCAGCGCAAATACTCTCGCTACCAGAAGGATTGTCTTCCAACAAGTATTCTGCAATTTCTTTATCTTTTAGGTAGCGCGACATACTGTAAAAATACGAAACTTTAAAACAATACGAAAAAGACACTTATAGTTACATGCATAAGCTTCAGGTAGATTACGACCATAAACCCACAACAGTCTCGGTAGTTAGTTAACTAACCACTATATTTTCGTTGTGAATACACATCAAAAACACAAAAGTAATAGTACTCCGGAAGCGGGGAGGGAGGTGGTGAATGCTCATAGCATACCACGCAGCAGGCTACGTGGTTATGTGGGACTCACAATGAAGTGCCTACCCACTAAACACCACCTATGGGACTGGCATTGGAATGTATGGCCTTTCTGCTGATTCGGAAGCGACCCCTTTAGGGAAAAGGGGGCACTGAAATAAACTGTCTGGAACTGTCTTTTAAATATACAGTAATCTATGGAGCTGCGATTATATCATTCATTCAAATTCAATATAAAACGTAGTATATATTATATATTCTCTTGGATACCGCCAAATGAATGCGTCTTCTCAATTTTTTTATAACTGGCTTTACGGCACTGGGTTCTAGCCCTTCTGAGTCTGAAATTACAATGTATAATTATCTTTCATGGTACACTGCTTCACAATATGTTTAATGCGTCACATTGTGCAGCCCTTGGGAGATTTTGATGGCAACTTGAGCCAGCAGACAGACGACAGTTGGCGATGGTATCTCAAGGCGCCTAAGCCTTAGAGTATTAAACTAACAGGAGACGCCATGCGCATAAATTTCCAAACAAAAAGTCTGTCACTTCTAGCGGGAGGCGAGGTAACGCACACTAAGCAAATCGTAAACATTGGGCCACGTCGTTACGCACGCACACAGCATAATATGAACACACGAATAAGCAAAACGCACACAACCTTGAAAATCTCTCATAAATGTCTCATCGTTACAGTGCATAAGCCATAAACAACTAGTGCGAGGGCCTTGTCGATATGGATATGTCGATGAAATTTTATGCAAGTTACATTAGCAAATAAAATAAAATAAAAATGAACAACAAGACAAAAGTATGTTTAATGTGTAATATAACATTCAAAGTAAATAAAAAAAATACATAAGGTACAAAATAATTATACAAAATTACCAAAAGTAAAACAAAGTGAAAAATTATATTAAATTAATTAATTAAAAAAAATAATAAAATTATAGAATGTTTTTACTGGTTTTTAAAGTGAATAAGTTTGGTATATATGTGACGAATACACTTTTTGGGATCACTCTTTTTTGCGAGGTAGCTAATTCTAGTGCTCGCATATTTTTCCATCACTAAGTTTGCCAGTTCAATGTTATGTGGAACGTAATCATTATCAAAATAATGTTCCTGTATGCTTAAAAATATCGGCTTGCCAATAAAATGTTTAAGTATTTTATTTCTAATAACTATCGTTGAGCATGACTGGTTAACCTTTTTATCAGGAGTTAAGTTTTTTCTAATTTCTATTTCACAAAGACGACACAAATTTATTACTTCTTTAGATGCATACATTAAGCCACCTCTATTTGTCTGATAAATTAAACTACTTTCGTCCGGTACACCCAGAAGTGCTTTAATGCATGTGCTACACTTAATTTTTTTTATTATACTAAAAACAACGAAACCCGCAATATATTCGACCACTTTTTCGCCAAAAGGTGACAAATAGGTGTAAGTCTCTATGTCCGTTACCATATTTTCTTCAGTTATTCCACTGCTCATGATAACGTCCAAGTCTGTGTCCTCTTTTCGGCTGGTCAAATTTATTCTATCGACAGCTGATGAACAATTAAGAATAGAAATCTTTTTTAAGGGAATGCAGTTAGTGCCTCTTTCAGTTCGGATCAATTTGGTATGTATTAACAACTTTTTATAAATGGCTTCTAATTGACGTGCGGAGGGATTATCAGAATAACCACCATGACTTCTGATGTTTGAAAATAAAATTTCAATATGGTCTTGGCTAATTTTGTGTAGTGGTAAATAGGTAAGTGAAGCATTTGGGCCTAATACTAGATCGTCAAATATGCGTTTAGCACTTTCAATGCATACAAGAAACCCTAAAAATCCTGTGTACCGAGGACTCTTTAAAAGATTAACTCGCTTGTATACATTGTTACGAGAAATTACATTGGTTTCTAAGTTTAATAAAACATCTTTAGCCTCATCCAACCTGGCAAAGTGTCTTTCATAGTTATTAATATTTTTTTTTTTAGGATAAAGGTGACAAACGAGCACACAGTCCACCTGATGGTAAATGGTTGCTGCGGCCCATAGACTTCTACATCTATCCTCGTTTACGAATCAAAATGCAGATGCGTTGTCACCCGTGAGGACTAAGATGGAATGCCTCATTTCCAGTAAAAAGGGCCTCCGGCCACCTGCACTCACCAAGCGAAACGCAGAGGTAAACCTCTACTTCACGCTGGTATTCTGTGAGGTCGTGGTACCACCCCGGTTCGAGCCGGCCCATCCATGCGACAGCAATTCTGCCGCGTGGCTCTACCACTGTTATTTATTTTTTTATTTATTGCTTGTTTAAATCTTTTAGACCAAGTTTTTGAGTCGAGAATATCAAAAACATCATTAACTAACTTTAAAAAATTTGCTGTGGGCGCAACGTCTTCAAATAAAGGTAAATTTAGTACATTTTTGCAAAATAATAAGGCATTTGCTACACTAGTGCTGAAGAGTTGGGTTGCTAGACGGACATTCATTATTTTAGTTTTAAAATATATATGATTAGCTTTTAATTTATTTGCCATGTAAAAAAGTTCATTATCCTGTAACTCATGCATATTTTGCAAATGTGACCACCGAATTTTATCACCAGAAGCACTTTGGATAAAATATTTATAAAACTCAAAAGCGTTACGTACCAGTTTCAACATATGGCAGGGATCTAGAAAAAAGAAAATTTTGTGCCCCGTACGTGGATCTAATATAGCAGTCTGTAAATTTTCTGTATTTAAACAACAGCCTAACTCTTCAGCCATAGCAAGATTTGCCTTCGTGCCGTCGCATGTCAATGCTTTGATGTAAACTCCGGTTTCATGAACTAGATGTAAAGCTTGGGTCACCAGACGTGCTTTTAGGTCAGCACTTGTACCCTTTACTAAGAAGTACCCAATGGGTACTTTCCAAGTAGTATTAATGCCCACTAATAAAAATACTAAAGCATCAGTGGCCTCCTCCGAATTGTCAGAAATGAAGTCAAATCCATAATTAACATAACCAAAATGTCTTTTAGAACTTGCATGGTACTCCGTCAATTGTTTTATTTTCATTTCATCTATCACTAAAGTACAATACAATTTCTTGTCAGGGTTACTCTCTGCTCTAAGTTTTAAAGCAGTTAACGCTTCCTTTGTGAAGCCAGGTCGGCCATCAATTGTACTATACCACTGTTATACTCGTAGTACGTGGTGAGGGCAGACACGTTCCAAATGTTTTGCGCACATATCGATAAGCTTTCGGTGAATAGTAATGTAAAGTTAAAGCAAAACATCTGAGTTCTGGAGAATACTTAGTCCTAGGTAGATGCCCCGTTTTTGTTTTAAGCAGCTGTCTGTTTATGAGTTCACTATGTTCAACCCCAATATTTTGTAAAACAACTTTATTTTCTTTACTTATCAAAGATTTTCCGGATAGTTCATTTAATAACTCCTGCAAACCAACAACCTTTTTTTTTAAATAGCGTTTTTGTGATTGGAGCCTTTTAATATGATTTCTTTTTTGTTGTAAGCGTTGCTTCAAGTTTCGTTTTCATGGTGTATCTTGTAACTTATGTGTGAAACTTGAGGAAGGTGTCACAGGATCGTGTTCCGAAGAAGATGCAGCCAGTTTTAAGTCACTCGCTATAGTCTGAGGTAGTTTTGATGTCACAAGTGATTGCTCATCAATTTTTCGTTTTTTAATACTTTTTTCTTCAAGATTAACAAACGTGCATGGTTTATTCTAAAATGTAATGAAGGCTCATAAATAAAAACTTTTGCAAATGAAGTTATAAAAAGGGCTTAAAAACTCAAACAAGGAACATTCAAGTACTTTCTACGGTTAAACATTCTCATAGATTAGATAAGATTTACAATATTTCTTATGTTTGGAAACAAATTAAATTATACTTCGAATATTCCCGATGTTACTTACTACTTATGCTGAATATTTCAAGTATAATTCATTAACTTTTATTTGTATAAAAAATACTATTTATGTCTGTAAATCTGAGGTATAGACATGATGAAATTAAAAACATGTGACAAATCACACTGGGGCGCGAGGGAGGGGGGGAGGGGGGGAGGGGGTTCAATATCTATTATTTATTAACTTTGCAATGTTATGTCATAAATATAAAAAAGAACGAATAAATTATTTCAATGTTATTTAAGATAAAGTCGATGAGTAAATTCCTACTTTAATTTTATGCGCTGATAACTCGTGTCTTACCTAAAAACAAATACTTGGTTAACACTGAGATTATTTGTTTGTCCTTATTTATTTATTTAAGCGCTAATAGTTTGTGTCTCATCTGAAAACAATAATTTGGTTGACACCATCTATGACGATAAACTTGTAAATAACATTTTAAAATGAATAAATATTGTTCACTAAACCTTCCATTTCGATTTGTTACATGTTTTAAATTTTATCCTTCATAATGTAAAATAAACCTGTAACAAAATAATAAACTTACTTCCAATACTTTCAAAGTCGGTACAGCAGTTTCATTTAGTTTCCTTTTATTATTTGATTGGATTACGAAAACCGATTGGTCAAAATGCTCGGAACAAATAGTGCTTGTTCGTTTAGGTACCCAGGTTATATGATTGCCACATGCTTTTATCCAAACTTGGCGCCTGTAAGGATCTTTTGGAAAACTGTAAAACCAAAGATCTTCTTTAAACATTGTACAAAAAAGAATTTTAAATAACACCTTGGTATTATATATCAAGGTATTACTTATAGTAAAATAAAAATATCGACACTAAAGATTACAGTGAACATCACTATTATTGTCTTGATGATACCATTTTATATACTCGAAATTCCCCTTCTTTTCTTTTCATAACGCAACATAACGAAATGAAAATATCTATTTAAAATGTTTTATATACAATAAAACAATTTAAACTGATGTTTTCATTTCATTAAAAACAATTAAAGATAATTAAAGATAATAATACTGATGAATATAAGTAATTAAATATTTTTTGTGCTATTTAGTTATAAGGTACAAAGGGACTGACATGTTAATAATAACGAAAGTTCCTTAAATAAAAAAGAATAAAAAAAATATTGATGAATTTAAGACTATTCAATAACACGATTGTCTTGTGTAATTAGAACAAAGAGAAACGACATTTGTCTACAATTAAGCAAAATTTAATTATGTCCTACTGGTGCAAAAGTCCTTAATATAGTATTAATACTTTAAGTTGGCAACACTACCTGCTCAGCTATATTTATCAGAATTTTCGTGATTTAATGCTTATATTAATTATTGAAAATCAAAATAAATACTTACAGATGAAAAGTGACGCCGTCCTTTTGTAAATTTGAGGTCTGCGATCTTTTTTTACAAGAAAACACACTGCAACTCGGCATTTTTCTGGAGGTCAACTCACGCTTACGACTACTTAGTAACTGACGCCGCACGCGGCGCAACTAGTTTTATATAACGGGAATGATCCGCGCTCTCGTACTTTTGACAGAGGGGAACGCTCTCCAATGTCGTCTCCTGTTAGTTTAATACTCTAAGGCCTAAGCAGACAGAAACCTTATCTCATTACCATCAGAGCACTTGTTTCACCGTTTCTACCAATAGTTTACATCCGCAGACACTTAGTACACAAAATCACACCACTTACCACTTTTACATATCAAAATCCACTTTAAACCATTATTTAAACAATAATACAAGAGCAGCAATCCTCCACCGTTCAAATTCCCGCCAAAACTTCCGTCTTGTCAAGCATCGTTCGAACCTCAGAGTAATTATTATGAGGTATCTATAAAGTTTTTTCATCTGGTTGGGCAGCATAAATATTTAATTGTAAATGAACATGATAAACATACATAAATATCAATAAAATAAGTACATAAAAAATACATAAATAAATAAAAGCCCAAGCAGATGGAAGCCCTCGGCAGGGGAGACCAAATGGCCGAGGGTTAGGGGAAAAGGAAAAAAACCGGCGTACGATGCGGGCGGTATCGAGGAGCACCCTTCTGCATTTGAGCTTGGGGCGGTTCGTCACGGAGTCCCAGTCGCCTCAGATGACCCGAGAGGCCGACTGGGATTAACCCGCAGAAACGACCATAGGAATTATTTCGGTCGACAGACCACCCCAAATGTCGGTCACCTCGTGAGCCAGGTCCAGATATTTTGTCAGCTTATCTGTTTCGGCTTTCAAGAGGTTCTCGTCATAAGGAATAGTAATGTCGACAAAAATATCCTTGACTCTGCCCGGTCCACCAGCACAACATCAGGCTTATTCGCAAGAATAGTCCTGTCTGTGATGATGGCCGGGTCCTAGTAGAGCCTGGCGCGGTCATTCTCGAGCACGGCTTCCGGCAAGTAATTATAATATGGCAGTATCCGATCCACGAGACCGTATTTCAGAGCGAGCTCCTGGTGTAGAATCCTGGCTACTAGGTTGTGTCTGTTTTATTAATTTTTGATTTTTGTCGTGTAATTATTATTATTATTATCTGGGTTATCTATAAAGTTTTCTCATCTGGTTAGGATGTTTAAATATATAATTGTAAACGAAAGATATAAATAAACATAAATATAAATAAAATAAAATAAATACATATAAATACATAAATAAATAAAAACCCAACCAGATAGAAGCCCCCGGCAGGGGAAACCAAACGGCCGAGGGTTAGAGGGAAAGGGAAAGAAACCGCGGACGATGCGGGCGGTATCGAGAAGCACCGCCTTCTGCATTTGAGCCTGGAGCGGTTCGTCATGAAAAAAATCAGCAAAGTCGATGCATCCTAGCCCGGTACGCTAAGCCTCCATTTTCTAACCCTTTCGCCATATAAATACGCCTGCAATACGTTTGTATTAATTTCCTTACGGCGTACTCCACCAGCGGTGGGTGCTGCTTGCCGAGTCTGAGATGACCCTGCCGACACCAAGCCATCTGGTGGGGATGATGGATGTGAGGGGCTGCTAGGTGGTCGTGCAGCACCTCGCGTTCGGCTGGCGGCCCGCATGCTGTCGCGTCCAGCGCCAGCTCCAAATGCGCCCCGGCGACCCCCAGGCAGCGGCCCTATATGTGGTCTGTTTGTTACCATCATTCATAAATTAGGCGTCAATTACCGGGGCCCAGGCCCGGCACTGATTTGGCTGTAAGCACAGACGGGCCCAAATTAGCACCCTCAATTCTGCCGAGGCACGGCGCTCACACCTCTTGGCAAGACGCTGACTGACTGCGCTGACGTAGCAGTTTTGTCACGTAACTGTTACGTCAGCGAGCGATGTGGTCGTCACTTCCCTACGCCGTTATTATTATTATTATTAATTACTAGCATAGAGAGAGTTCTAAAATAAGAACAAAATTTTATAGCTGAAATCTTTATACATAAGACGTTTAACGTGGTACAAAATAAGGTAACTATATTATTATTCTCCTCACCTTCTATCTGTTACAAAGTTGTTGCCGTTTTTCCATTCAATAGACACCTCTATTGAGTGTCCCGCCCTCCTTGGTTCCGCCATTAACGAAACAAAACGTTGTCGATAAATTCATTTAGTCTATGACTTCGTAAAATTAGGGATTATTAGTCCGAATCGTAATACTTATTTATATCAATGAAAGTTTTTGGTGGCTACATCTGATATCTTGCAACAAAAATGTATTCGAATGATGCGGAATTTCGTACTTTCGTTGTATAATTATAATATATCGTGAAAAGATCGCTATGAAATCTACTTAAATTCAGACGGTATATTTCCGCCAAATTATCTTCAGACTTATTATGGGTTTCACAGGGAATAATAACCCTGTTTGTTTAATCGACACTAGTTTTGCTATACGGAGCGTAGACAGAGGGCACTGCTATGATAGTACAATAACAGCGGCACGACCGCGGTCTGCCTTCTCTTTTGTCCCTAGATCACAACTACCAATTATTTGATTATAAACGTATTACTGGCTGGAGTGATTTCGATTAACACTCGCACTCACAATTGGACCCGGTAAGTATCGCTATTGTCGAGATCTAGAAAACAGTCTCGCGAAGCCGGGGTGTAGCGTTAGTCAGCGTATAAAATTGGGATAACAAATACCATCCAACTCTCTTATATATCTTGTGTATGTCAAGACTTAGTATTCATAAATTCCTAACTATTAGTTATTAGATTTTTGCGAAATGAATATTTGTAATGTATTATAATAATCATCACTCCATTTAGAAAACAATTTACTTGATAGTTGGAATAATAATTAGTCTCGCCCTATTTTATTTATATTTTAGACAGGTATAATAAAGTAATAAAAATAAATAACTAAACAAAAACGAGTATGTCGATGTCGATTTTTGCTAATATTGCGAACGAAATCACTATAGATTATAGACGTCATGTCTTGTAAAGTAACGTGATATATAATACTACTATAATAAGGATGTCACTTGTCTAGTAAATCGGAACATACGAGTGTACTTACTCTCATATTTGGCATAATATAAAGACACCAAAGATGACCACTTGACATTTCTATTTCCACGCATTAATTACACGCAACATCTTTCAATAGATAGGTCTCTTTTTGCCTTATTTGAAAATTAAATTAGAAAAAGCGGGACAAGTATATTGACTCAATTCATGTAGAATTGTAGGTTCTCTCTATGCATACATATGTATGTAATTACTCTAAGGTTCGAACTTTCATGTTTATTCCACTGATTGTCGGTAGATAGCGTGGATTGTAATTTAAAAAATAGGAAATAGGTGGTTAGTGACGTTAACCACCAAGACTGAAAGAGAAATACACTAAGTTACATATAACAACAAGTCCTCACAATCAACATCATTACAGTCTTTCACATGTCCACTACTGCTGTACATACGTTTCCACCAAAAAACGTCACATAATACCGTCCTGAGCTCCTAAGCCTCCTGTATTCATCGACTTGCTATGTCGGTTACTTTAGTTTCACTGCGGATATCTTCATTATCTTCTATACTCATATTCATTCCTATTTATTATATTTATACTCATTGCTCGCTGAGTGACCTCAAGAATTGTGAGGAAAATTCACCAAGCAGGGAAGCGCCACATCTCATATCCATCACAATTAATATATCTTAGTAATTTTTACTAAGTATGACTATCAAATATTTTTATTGAACACTAAAAAACAAAAAATATTCTCTTTATTTCGACCTTCTTGTGGTTCTTTTTTTTCTGATATGTATTTCATTAACTTCATCGTGACTTTTAAGCTATTTTGACGTATGTTTACCGCGGGCCGAGAACAAAGAGCAGTCAAGAATTTTTATAAAAATTATTTCGGTTTTTAGGTATATATTCTGACGATGAGCGAAAGTGTGGTATGTACAAATTACATCAATCTTTTTTTCTTTTTATTGGTCTTTTATTCTATTGCTGGTTTATTGCAACGAGCATATGTATACTTCAT
Organism: Parnassius glacialis; assembly: GCA_033319125.1. Classification (NCBI taxonomy): domain Eukaryota; kingdom Metazoa; phylum Arthropoda; class Insecta; order Lepidoptera; family Papilionidae; genus Parnassius; species Parnassius glacialis. The sequence goes on from JAVANC010000018.1 coordinate 32,625,011, forward strand.
GACTGGTGTGTTGTGTTTTGTTCGGCTAGTTATTGTAAGCACGACTGCCTAATCATGTCGTTCCGAGCTTAAATCCCTGGTCGGGCCAAAATTAGTAATTTATAAGTTGGCGGTATCCAGTTCCAGTCGTGTCGGATTGTCGTCCTCGGACTATGAGAGTCAGAATGCACCTGTGCTAGTGCAAACACTTGTGTACTATTTATTTATTGTCCTGCGTAGATGGTTGGTAGCTAGTAGGTTACATATTAATACATATTTTAAAATTATTACTTTTACTTTTATAAAAAAAAAATCCATTTGCAGAGCACACGGACAAAAACACTGAGCGCAACGAGCACAACTGAGTCAATAGAAATCCCTTTGGTAAATTATTAATTGAATTATATTCACAAATTATTATTTATTTACCATTAAGAATTATTTTATTATTTTATTATAATTAAATAAAAAAATATTTAAAAATATTATTGGAGAGTAGATTCAAGTTTCACTTCTTTCTCTTGTAAATTCTAAAACCAAAGTTCTCATGGGTTACGTACCGCACCGTCATCAGATTCTCACCAGAAGTGTAGAATTATTTTAAGAGTGACTAGCGAGCACACATTCCACCCGATGGTAAGTGGATGCCTTATAATCCCTGGACACTTGCAGCCTAAGAACCTGCCCCAAGTAAAAAAAAACTATAGATGCGTTGTCACCTCTGAGAACAAAAATAGAATGCCTCATAGCCTGTACCTAATTGTACTGGTTCTCTATACTCTTCAGACCAGGAAACAGCAGTGCAGGCAGCAGCACTGCTATTTGGCGGCAGAAATAGGTACGAGGGTGGTAGGTACTTACCCAGACGCAATCCTAGGCAGAATGAGAGTGCTACCACCTAAACATAACCTAATTAAAAAAAAATTGTGAGTGTACTTATTTACGCACGTAAGAATTTGTACTTCTTTACCGTAACAAATAAAAAATAATTAAAATAAAACACGTTTTATAGATTTAAATAATTATATTTGAATATAGTTATCAGTTCTCACGAAAACTTGACAGTTGACAGACAATTACCAACTGAAGTTGTCGCCTTTCGGTTTCGGTGTGCACGCGCATCGTAACAACTTCATGGTGTCGTTTTTCGGTTTCGATGTGCGCGCGCATCTTAAAAAAATCACTCATAATTTTTCTCAAATCCGCCAAACGAAGTATAACTTCAAAAACATTATTATAATCATTATTGCAGTGCATGAGTGTATCACAAGTACACACATGAACGTGCACTCCAAGTGACTGCCATATAGCACGGTCCTGAGCTTCGCAGTCATTTATCTGTTCATCAATTTCCTATTTGGTTCTGGAGCCGTCATTCCATCTAGTGAAAGATTGCCCTACACTTTGTTTCCATCCATCAATTAGGTACATCCTATAAAAGTCAACTGCTGAATATAGTCCTCCCCATAGACTGCCTCATGCCATATTATATTTTCCATAGTAGCCACGCTTGGCAGGCGGGTTGGCAACGGAAATTTTTTATGTTGTCCGAATGATGCTGTAGTCTGAGAGCTTGCGACGAATTTTGGGAATGTCCTTTTGGCAAGTTGAAATTGTGAATGTCGCCAGCTCTCAGACTACTGCTGTCCATCTCCTGTTTAAATTTCCCTCTGTCACGTCTTACGACACCCACGAGACGATATGGGTAATCTTACACCGCCCCTACACGGTTGACACTTCTGGTTCTGCTTAACTGATTCAATAATATTTATTGTCTTACAGATCGCTGATAGATGGACGAATAATATAAATTACAGGCAGCTTGTAATGTCTTCATGCATTGGCATCGTCCAAGTATGGTGGCACCCTTACTTACACGACTTGCGTAAACTCCTACCGTTCCTTTTTCTCTACAATATATTTAGCGTACTCTTCGGCTATCCTTTACTATATTTGGAATTGGCTTTAGGAGTGGTAACAAAAAAAGGAGTTCTAAATTGTTGGGATCTAGCGCCTATGGCCAGAGGTAATAAACATATGCAGTTACTTAAAAACATATAGTATTCGTTAAAAAAAATCCTTTATTAATATTTATTATATTTTATTTAACTACGAACAACATAGCTAAGCTACTTTAAGCTATTATCGGACCTAAGTGTACTACTAGCTATCGTAATACTTTGACAAGAAATTAGAAGATAGAACTCATAAGCCAATATTTTTTGGGTTAGACAAGCGATCCGCCCCGGCCTCGCACGGGTTATTTCTGGATCTTAACAACAGCGCCACCTACCGGTTGCAATTGTGAATCGTCTAGATCATCCAGGGACCCACTCAAACACACGCAGAAAATTTCATCAGAATCGGTCCAGCCATTTTCGAGTTTTTGCGAGACTAACGGACAGCAATTAATTTTTATATATAGAAATAATATAGGTGCTAATATTTATTAATTAGCACTAGTAATTAGCACCGACAACCGATGATGAAGAAAGGTTCTCGAAAGGCGGCTTCGTATCGATAGACAAAGTGTAGGGCGTTCCACCACTAGATGGCGTGACGACCTGGTAAGAAGCTCCGCGATGTTAGCACCTCATGTGTGGAATTTCGATTGACCAATTATACCATCTGAAAGGTCAGAAATTGGTCATAAAAGGTCAGTCGGTCTTATTAATTGGTCAGCGTTATAATTTTTTTTTATTAAGAGTTAAAGTTTTTCAAGGTCATTGAGAAATTTTAGCACCTTGCGAAAAAAATAAAAATTAAAAAATATGCGCGATCGAGAAGCATTCGCTGATAATTGGTCAGCTTATATAAATATTTGGTCAGTTTAATTTAATATTAAAAAAAATTAAATAAGTTGGCATGCATGTCGTAACGCACATGCTTTGCATGCGCGTTACGACATGCATGGTTGCATGCATGGTTAATTGTAACTCAATCTATTTTTAAAACTCTTCATCTATGTGGGAAGTCATGGAATGTAAATGGCAGTTAAATTTTGTTTTGTTTAGTGATTATTTTTTTCAATTATTATATATTGCTATTTAACTATTATATATATATATATATATATATATATATATATATATATATATATATATATATATATATATATATAGAAATTTTCGGTGTTTGAAGCAGCCTTGTACTAATATATTTTAGATAAGGGTAATAATATAAAGTTAGAGTTGAAAAACTTAAATTATAATAAATTTACGAGTATTTTAGAAATTAATTTTCATGGTAATTTTTATGTAAACAAAATATTTCTAATTTTTAAAAAAACCGGCCAAGTGCGAGTCAGACTCGCGCATCGAGGGTTCCAAACAAAACCGTAGGCATATAAATTTAAAATTATTAAAAATATTTTTATTGTATGATGTAACTAAAAAATTATGCTTTTCGCAATTTTGCTTTATTTGTGCTATAAAAAGTTGCTTTGTACCAAATTTCAAGATTCTGAGTTCACGGGAAGTTCCCTGTAGGTTTTGATTCCCTTGCGAATGTCGAAAATTTGCGGCATAAACGGCTGTATCTTTTGATTGTGTTGGCTTAGAAGTTTGATTTTTTCACAGCTCGAAGGGACAATAGACTTGAGTATTTGAAATGAATTTCAGCTTGATACCTCCACGAGAAAAAGGGTCTTGACAGACAGACAGAGGGACAACAAAGTGATCCTATAAGGGTTCCGTTTTCTCTTTTTGAGGTACGGAACCCTAAAAGTCATGTTTATATAAAATTATTATAAAATAAGCTAGTTAACTATCATCCCCAAATTCCATGCATGCACTTTCACCTTCACGTAGTTTAAAAAAATATCCTATTTCTTTCTCCACTATTATATATTTGATAGAAGAAAATGTCTAAGTTTTTTTCTCAAAAAAAATATAATAATTATCCCCTCCCCCCCCCCCTCGTCTCGTTCGTAGTAAAGAGCTGTAGGTAAGCGCTCACTGCCCTGATACATTTAACCGTTCCAAAGCATGCGCATTACGACAATGCCAACTTATTTTTTTTTTAAATATTAAATTAAAGTGACCAAATATTTATATAAGCTGACCAATTATCAGCGAATGCTTCTCAATCGCGCATATTTTTTATATTATTCGCGAATGAGGTGCTAAAATTTCTCAATGACCTTGAAAAACTTTAACCCTTAATAAAAATGTTTCTAACGCTGACCAATTAATAAGATCAACTGACCTTTTATGAACAATTTCTGACCTTTCAGATGGTATAATTGGTCAATCGAAATTCCGCACATGAGGTGCTAACATCGCGGAGCTCTGGTAAGCAGTACCGTCTTTACCATAAGGGCACACGGGGCCCGTGCCAAGGTAACGTCACGGGGGCCCCGAAAGGCCGATTTATTCGCTTACAATAAACAATCTTTTTTCTATTTTAGGAAAATATAACCCGACAAAAAAAATCATAGACCAAGTGCGGGTGTTTTTAGTCCAAGTAACCATGAGTAGTGACAAGTCACAAATTGCCGAGTTTGACAGAAAACGTGGCATTGACAGATTTCCAAAGTAGAAAATATGTATTTCCATGTTTCGCCACCATCTAAACGTTTTTGTCGAGCTGTACAATTGTCTTACCTTAGCCAGGATTTTTTTTAATTTTCGGCAATCTATGTATTTATATAATTGCAGCTAAATAAATGTGTAATTTTAATTACACATTTATTTTAATCAATATATTTAATCTTTTTCTAAATAGTGAACATTTTAATAAATATTTTGATACAAGAATATTCCTTTGCTTAATGGTTACCAATTGTATTGGAGAGCGATCATTTTCACACCTAAAGAGAATAAATAATTTAAAATTAAAAATTTTGTCCAACCGAATTCAATATAAATTATTAAGAATAACTCAAAAACGTTTTGTCAGACCTTGATCAAATTTTTATGGGACCACGTGCGAAGCGCCAACTTTCAAATAAAAAAATCATCGAAATCGGTTCACCCAGAAAAAAGTTACAAAAGTTAAACACACAAAAAAAAACATACAGTCGAATTGTGTACCTACTCCTTTTTGAAGTAGGTAAAAAATAGAAGATTTTGCACTACCGAAATCCCGAAAGAAACCACTGTCGTAATGGTAACCAATTCAAACCACCAACATACTTATCTAATTAATAACATATTATTTGGTTTTTACCAATTAACTATAATAAATGTAAGATCGGCAGAAAAATGTTTTTGTCATTCACTTTTTTTACTTTCCAACAGGGCCCCAAATACGTGTGTGCCCAAGGGCCCCGGTATGGTCTAAGACGGCATTGCTGGTAAGACATGCAAGAAGTCGATGGATGCAGGTGGCTCAGGACCGTGCTTTGTGGCATTTTTTGAGGGATGCCTATGTTCAGCAGTGGACTGTTGAAGGGTAGGTAATGATGATGATGAATATAATTGCGTATTTATTTCCAGCCAGAGACAAGTCGTGTCCCTGTATTAATGTAATGTAGGTCACGTACGTATCTACGTTATTTTTATGACAAAAGACGCTATGGGAAATATATGTAAGAGATTATTATTTACGAAAGATAGCGGTATATCCAACCCGCTTAGGCCAAACTTATAATACAGTGTTCGGTTACGTCACAGATTACCAAACTTACTTCTTTTACCGCCCCCTTTGAAAATCAATTATTTTTTATCGCCCTCAATTTTTTATACTTACACTCCTAAAACTTAAAAACCATAATTTCATTACTTTAATTAATTTAGTTATGGTGTGCTATATTAGTCGATTCTGGCGTTTAAACTTACATTCTAAACTAGACATTATTACAAATGAGAGCAATTAAAACGCAACTATATAATATTAAGAATATATTTTAATCAATTTAAAAGAAACAATATAGATAGGTAAGATCAATTTTAGTTTTAAAACTAATCTAATATGATGGATGGATTTGATGATTTTTAACAAGTTTGTTGATATCAGGTTCGATTTTACTCAAAAACAGTCGTAAGCCGCGTTCGGTAACATGAAAAAGATTTCTTTTTTTTAGTAAGCGGCGTTGTCACAGCGCTAAATCCACGTTCACACAAATATGAAGATGAGAATGCTATCAAAAATCTTTGAACGATCGACCACAATCCAAGGTACAACTACGGCATTGACTTTTGTATCCAAAATTCTTGGTAGCCATTTTTGAATTTGATTTTTATTTCCTCGTTCGTTGTCTGTTCTATAAGTTCTACTTCCAGTTGGGCTATGTTGACATCTGAAAAAGGATCTAACACCCAGTCTGGTATTTCCAATTTCAAAATGTCCTGGCATCTTTAAATGACATCACCGTGGAGATTTTCCAAATGTTGGCAGTAGACAAGCAAGTCGTTGTTGTAGGATACTGATGAATTTTGAAAATTATGGTACTCACGTTTTCCGATATTCTTCTTGTGTAAGAGTAGCCTGTCTACGAAAGCAGCGACGACATTTTTTTTTTGTTTTTATTAAGTTCAAGTTATCGCCTTGAAGTTGGAGATTCATATCATTAAGCAATTTATAAAGGTCTGTCAGGTATGCGATATCATTCTTTGATGTGATGATGTTGTTGAGCAATTCTGTGTCTTTGCTTTCCAAGAACTCTACGATAGAGTCAAATAGATTGTAAAATCGAGTCAAACTATTTCCTTTTGATAGATGATAAATTTCAACCGATTGATCTTTCACACTTCTATGTGAAAGATTTTTCAGATTTTTCAGTTTTTTGTAACTAATGATGAAGATTTCAACCGATTGGTTGAAATCTTCATCATTAGTTACAAAAAACTGATTAAATAATCTGTCATTTGAAGAGTTCTTTCGGATTTTATTGACTACTACTACATTACTACATTACTACTACTACATTATTGACTACACTTAAATAAGGTTTCTCCTTTTGTGTCTGTCTCTAAATTTCTAGCAAATAATAGTTCTGGACATATTATTTCATCTTTAATAAACCTCACGTAAGACTGCAACAATGCTTCATTAGTTGGTAAAGTGAACTCATCCAACTTAATTGAAAATCGACTAGTCTTCAGATGATTGCACAATAACTCTTCAATGTTTTCAGCCATTTCATCAATTCTTCTTTGCACAGAACTATTTCTTAAAGGAATTTTTCGAATTATGTCTCCCGCCGATTTATGAAGCACAGTAGTTATAACTTCTTTTGTTGCCGGCAAAATTAACGTTTCTCCGATGGTGTGTGGTTTACCTGTTTGAGCAATTAACAAAGAGATATTGCATGAAGCTCGAAGTCCGTCATCGTCTTGCTTAGCAGCCGCCGAAAAAAAGTTTTGATACACTTGGCTGAGCATTATGCTTCTTTTCCAGGTCTTGAAAATAGGCTACATTTTGTCCTTCTTATCTGGATGCATTTTATTAAAATCATCTTGGAGTCTTAAAGGCTTCATCGCTTCGTTTGAAAATGTTTTTGAACAAAGAAGGCACAACAGTGGTAGAGCCACGCGGCGGTTTTTGCTGTCGCACGGATGGGCCGGTTCGAACCGGGGTGGTACCACGACCTCACAGAATACCAGCGTGAAGTAGAGGTTTACCTCTGCGTTTCGCTTGGTGAGTGGTGTGCTCGTTTGTCACCCTTATCCTGTAAAAAAAAAACAAAGACAAAGATGGATTTGTCAAATTTTCTATGAATCCATATTTAATATATTCTGCAATATATTTTCGTCTCTTCTTTTTTGCTTCCGACATGGCTTTGTTTTTACAAATATGTAACTAAAGTGCTGAACTTAAATACTTGTTAAAAGATTGCGCGCGAAACCACAAATGAAAATTTGAAAATTATTACGACCTTCTATATAGGATTTAAATACAGTACTAACCGACAGGAATAAGATAAACAACACTCACAAACTCGTTTATCTCTTTTGACGCTCAATCGTACTGAGCAAGTTAAGACAAGTAAGTATCGATGAACCAGCCCATTGCTACCGGATTGCACAAATACTGTTATTTATGGTTATTTAACAAAAACTTGTTACAATTTAATTGTGTACGGCGTACGGACTATCCTACGAAATCTGTTTTAAGTATTTCTAGTTTATTATACATCATACAGATATATAAACTAATTATTCGATATTGAGTAGTAGGTAGGTTTTAATTTTAGTAAATTTTAAAGTATAGAGTATCTAAATGAAATTGCAAATCAACCATCGCCCCCCTAAACCACGGCGTCATCCCCATTTTTTCTGGGCCCCTTAACGTCCCGCCTCTAGGTCTCCAAAACCCACAAGGGGGGCGTTATCGCCCACTTTGAAAAAGACTGGGTTACGTGGAACAGCGTCAAAGTTACGGGGATGTATTTTACCTACTCTCACTGCGATCGAAAATCCACCTGCCAAGCGCGATGTTTATGGTAAATCCTGCGTACTAGAGAGGTCCATCTCCAGCGGTAAGCTATTATGATTTAAAAGAAGAATAGAATGTCAGGGAAATGGGATAGGAAAAAGTTATAGTCTAATTGTAATTATATACTCCTGAGCACAGACCTGGAAGGAATGGAATGAGTTGTGACTCGACTCGAGGAGTTGAATTCGCTATTTTCTACCACTAGCGATAGTAGTAAACATCATAACATACACAATATTTAAAACAATAAATTATTATTTTTATGGGATAGGGTGACAAACGAGCACACAGTCCACCTGATGGTAAGTGGTTGCTGTGACCCATAGACATCTACATGTATCCTCAATAATGAATCAAAATGCAGATGCAGATGTCAGCCGTGAGGACTTAGATGGAATGCCTCATTTCCAGCAAAAAGGGTCTCCGGTTCTCTACACTCACCATACGAAACACAGCAGCGTTACGCTGCTACTTTGCGCTGGTATATATACATGCTTCTTATTTATTTATTATAGTTGTACCTACGTAGTCAATCAAGCTTCGCTCGGCAATAAAAATATTTTTCTCATAGATGACACCAGTCTCTATCTAAATAAACTTGTAAAGTAGAACAAAATCTTTTGAATCATTTGCGAGAAACTAATAATAATGTCCTCCAGACCGAACTAGGTTCACGGTGGCCAGTCTCAACGGAGACTAGCCATGTGCGCAGGGCAGGATTATAGTGGACGAGTGTGTGCGCAAACACAGGTGTACTCTTTATTTCCTCACTCTCATAGTTTGTCGCCCGGAGAGATTAGGTGTGGTATCTAAAATTAGGTCTGATTCAGAACTTTCTTTATCAGGTGTAGGCTTCGCAATGTTGTCGTCTTGCGCGTTGACGGCTTTAGTGACAGGTGTAGTGAGTGCGTGGTGTTTGGCACTGTTCGTGCATTCGTTTCACTCGTTCTTGCCGTGGCTGCACTGTGCGGCAACGGCGCAGCCGGCTTGCGCTGCGAGGCACCGACCCCTCCCACAGGGAAGCGAGACCCCACCACAATCCTTCTTTTTGTTAGTACCCATAAATTTTATTTTTATTTACATTACACAGCTTTGCTGTGGTAGGTCATGAGTCATAAGTAAGTAAGTAAGTAAGTATCTACCATGTGCTCGACGGTGAAGGAAAAGTGAGGAAACCTGCATGTTTGGGAAATAAGAAAAATATTTCGAAGAAAGGTGAATCATGTGAACATGTGTTGAGGAAGTGCGTTGGACACTTGATTGCTCCAAAAACTTCGCCCAGACAGCCTGTGCCCAGGAGGGGATCGTATATATGTTAAAGTCAAAGATCGATATGCAGTCTCTTCCCGGAATGACTGGTTTATCCTAGGTTTGACCAAGGTCTTTCGGCAAACCCCGAAATAAATTCCAATTTCGACCTTTGACTGAAGTCATAGTCAAATCTAAACGTACCTAACTTTTCAGTCAAACGTCGAAAGTAAAATAATATGTTTCGACCTTTGCCGCTTTGCCTAGTTGATCCTAGAAGCGACTAAGGCAAATTCGGTCAAACGCCAAACGATTCATATTCATTTGTGGCTAAAGTTCCATAGACAATGATTTGAGTCGCAGTGGAGAGCCGTCAATTTTTTTAAGAAAACAGAATTATAACAATTCACAAATCATTATTTCATTTCCTACTACCGTAGCAGAGTTTAGGGCACCCTGACCTTATAGATAAGATAGGTCGAATCTGTTCCACGCCCCGACGCTACGGAGTCTTGTCTGCCCTACCCCTAGAGTGTTTATGTAAAGCCGTAAGCGCGGAGGGAGAGCAGTCTCCGCCCGCCGTAGCTCACCTACGCAGGTTTGGTTTGACCAGCCTCAGCCGCTACGACTCGCACAGGTGCCTACGATTTGCTACGCAAGGGCGAAGGGGCTCCACTTCCCGTAGCGCCAAAATCGTTGGGTCAATGTTCCTGTGTAAAGAAGTGAGGTGAAGTTCTTATAATATTGAAACAATAAACATTGAAATTGAAAATTGTCCTTTTATTATAGCTAATCTGACAAACTAACACATTCCAATACCCAATTGAGGTCTGACTGGTCAAACCCCTATTTCATGAAATTGAGTTTGGGCGTGAAAAATTCGTTAGTCAAAGGCAGAAAAACGTCATTTATTTGGACTTTAACCTAGGAGCACCGGAGCTTCGACGTGTGACTATAACATATTTTACATTACGCGGCTATAAAAACGCTATCTGTTATTTTTTGTTTTAATTATTTATATATTTGTCTAGATTAAGAAACTTCTGTTATTATTATATATATTAATAATTATTTCCTATGCTATACTATTCTACATATAATAATAAAAATAATGTTTGAAAAAAACACAACCCCACTAGGATTATATATATAGGGATATAAAGGGAGGATAAACATCCAGACCCGGAACAAATTAATATTTGTTGACTATACAAATACTTGTTTCGTGCAGGATTCGTGCCCGCGACCCTCAGCGCGGCAACTAGCTGTTAGTCTACTGTGAATGAAAAATTAAAAGATGCGATTAAAGAAATATAAAGGGAAAGGTGGTGTGCTCTCTTTGCACGACAACGCACCCGTACACAAGAGTCATGTTGTGATGGCTTCCTTACACAAGTGCAGCTTAAGCCTCTAAATTTCAAATCACCCTCTCCTTAGTCTAGATTAAGCCCCTTCGGATGATTATTCCCAAATATGAAAAAAGAGCTTCGGGAAGAGAAATTTACAGATGACGAAGAAGTGAAGTCGGCAATTTCTGCCTATTTTGAGGGCCTTCACAAAACATTTCTTGCGAAGGTATAAATAAGTTGTTTGAACGGTCACAACGGTCTGAGAAGTGTGTTCAAACAACTTATTTATAGCTTACCGCTGGGTTTCTTGCTGGTTCTTCCCAGGACAAAGGGTTTTTTTCGAACCAGTGGTAAAGTAAAAAATGACTTTCAATAAGAATTACACATGTGATCTATATTGAATTAAAAATTATTCTGTTCTATTCTATTCGAATGGAGAACGTATCGAAAAGGAAAAATTTTTTCACGTTTAATTCTACCCCCCTTTCTCTTTCATTCCGCGAACTCTTTCACTTCCCTTCGTATGCGGCGAAGATGTAACGAACTGAGTTTGCAATCGGTGCAAGACCGATATGGCCTTCCTTACTTCCATAAGACCGAGTATCTATTCTGCAAATTAAAATTTTACAGCGTTTTGTTTTCAGTAGATTTTAACCGCATCTCTGTGGACTTATAGCAGGTACGTTAGTGATAGATTTTCAGTTTCCATCATATTAAATCATCTAATAGTTCCATTTATTTGTAGCAATTTTGTTTTGACCTTGAAACGTGACGGACTAAAAGGTGGCCTGGGTAACATAGTGCCAGAAGTGACATTCTATTATATAATTTGTTGGGTTCTGATCTACTTCATGACCTTCAAGCGAATATATGGCTATTCTAAAGTAAGATTTTATATGTTGTAATTTCTAGATTTTATACAACATGTAACAAAAACCCTATGGTTCCCGTTAAGGTGGAAGCTCCAGGGTGGCCCGCGAAATTCAAAATTTCTTGCGTTTTTTGGAATTTGCGGGTCAGGGTTAGGTATTTAACAAAATATGATTCGCGACCGTAGCGATTATGTGTTTACAGAATTATTATCATTAAAATCACCAATACAACCCTTTTTTTTTTTACGGATGGAAAATCATCTAATGACGCCTTTCGCTGTGGGTTGAGCGAAAGGGAGTGTCAGACTTTTACTGACTAAAAACCATCCGTGTTCCTTCAGTGCCCTTACGTTCCGGAGCCGCGGTATCTCTTTCGAACAGCCCGCAGCCCCTGCAGGCGTCGGCCCTTGCGGGCCCCTTCACGCTGCTGACAGCTCTTTGAGGCGCGCGTGGAACAAAACGCGCCGTCGACACGGCCTGTCGTCGTTAGACGGACGGACGGCGAGCTACCCATTGCTCGCCGTCCACAGGCCCGCGCCTACGGTGGCCGGGGGCCACGACGTAGCCCCCGACGCCCGGGGCGTCTCCCGCGGCGGCCGGGAAGGAAAGCTGTTGCTCTTTCCTTCTCCCGCTCCGCCACCTCCTTCGCTAGCATCACTGCTTCGCAGAAGGTGGTGACGGCATCCCATTCCGTCTCGCTCCGGACCATGGCTTCGACCAGGGCCGGACGCGAGAGGTCGCCGCCGCCTATCGCCGCTACGAGGACACGGCGGTGCTCCGCCCAAGCAGGGCACACCTCCACGGTGTGCTCCACCGTGTCCTCCGGTCGATCCTCGCAGTGGGAGCACCCGGGCGTTTCCTCCCGCCCGATTCGGTGCAGGAACCTCCCGAACACACCGTGTCCGGTGAGGACCTGCGTCAGGCGGAAGGTGAGAACGCCGTGGCGTCTCTCAAGCCACTCCTCAAAGAGGGGTCTTATCGCCGCTATAGTGGCGTGCCCAACCAATACAACCCTGTAAGTTCATATTAGCCCTTTGAATGAGTTTTCCATACAAAGGGTTAATATGAACTTACAGGGTTGTATTGGTCATTTTAATGATAATAATTCTGTAAACACATAATCGCTACGGTCGCGAATCATATTTTGTTAAATATACAACCTAACCCTGACCCGCAAGTTCCAAAAAACGCAAGAAAATTTGAATTTCACGGGCCACCCTGGAGCTTCCACCTTAAGTACGTTATCAGTATCAGTATTCAAACCTATAGAAAAAACTTTTTTTTAAAACTCGACCATAATATATTTTTTTAATATTATTAAATAAAAAATTTAATTTTATGTCATTTTATTACCTCTTACTGACACTAGCCGCTGCTAAAGCTAAGTAAAGCGGGGTCTTTGACAATCCTCTTACTCCCCAGACAATGCAGAGGTAATAAAACCACATACAATTTGCATACAATTATTTTTTTAAATAAAATAAAAAAAATATTGTTCGTGTTTTTTAAAAAAAAGTTATTTTTATAGTTTGAACAATGATCTTGATAACGTACTTAACGGGAACCACAGGGTTTTTGTTACATATTGTATATTGTATGTGCTTTAATAAATGTTTACGTCTAGCGGTAGAGGTCCTTTTCTGCCTAGAATCGCATCCAGGTCTCTACTGATTCCTGTCTCTTATTAGCAATGCCTGCATTGCCGTGTTCCGGTCGGAAGAGTATAGAATCAGGATAATTATTATTTTAAGGCAGATTAATTTCATCTTAATCCTCACATACGACAACGCATCTGTTACTTTCTTTGTTTGGAGTTGGCTGCAAGTGTCTGTAAACAGCAGTAACCACTTATCATCAGGTGGATTGTAAGTTCGTTTATTACTTCAGTTTTATAAAAAAAATGTATGTAGAAACTTATTATAATTTACGTCCGCCGGCAGAAAATAACGCAGCAAATGTCATTTCAATCTTCGAAGGGTGACAAACGAGCACACAGTCCACCTGATGGTAAGTAGTTGCTGTGGCCCATAGACATCTACATCTATCTTCGTTTGCGAATATTTTTTATATAGGATAAGGGTGACAAACGAGCACACAGTCCACATGTTGGTAAGTGGTTGCTGCGGCCCATAGACATCTACATTTTCCTCAATTAATAATAAAAATGCAGATGCGTTGTCATCCCTGAGGACTAAGATGGAATGCCTCGTTTCCAGTAAAAAGGATATCCAGTTCTCTACACTCACCATACGAAACACAGCAGCGTTAAGTTGCTATTTTACGCTGGTATTCTGTGAGAGCGTGGTCCTTCCCCTGTCAAGCCGACCCATTCGTGCTACAACTATACTACAGCATGGCTCTACCACGTAAAAGATGCAGATGCGTTGTCAGCAGTGAGGACTAGAATGCCTCTTTTCCAGTAAAAAGGGTATCCGGTTCTCTACACTCACCATACGAAACACAGCAGCATTAAGCTGCTATTTTACGCTGGTATTTTGTGAGAACGTGGTCCTTCCCCGGTCGAGCCGACCCTTTCGTGCTACAACTATACTATTAATATAGGTGCAGCATGGCTCTACCACGTAAAAATACAAATAACTTTCTATTTCATTGTGAAAACGATTTAGATAACAGACTCTATAAAGCTACGTACATCACCGACTTCAAAACAATATGTTCAAATATGACTACTTACTAGTTATCTAGTAGTAGTACTTCTTTGCCTAGGAGTCTGTCCGGGTAGATACAATAAACCTCTTACCTGTTTCTGTTGCCATGCAGCAGTGTGTGCAGTGCAGCAGTTAGAGCTTGTATGGTTACAGGCGGTGAGGCAATTCATAGTCCTCAGAAGCATCTGTATCCTTTATCGTTTGAAGTCAAGTAAAGAATATTGGTCACGACGGCGGCCAGTCTTAACGGAGACTAGCCTTCTACACAGGACAGAATTCACAAGTGCACACTCTATTCCTTCACTCTCGTAGTCCGATGGGGTGGTCATCCTCCTGCGTCTGATCTCTCTCCGGTCTGGTTGCCAACCTGCCTGCCAAGCTTGACAGAACAAAGAAAAATCCTGCCTATGAAGCAATCTATGAGGGAGGCCAATGTTTAGTAGTGGTATTTTGCAGGATGTAATGGATAATTATTGATTTGGTTAATTTCAGTTAATATTATTCAAAGATGTTCTTGCTTACTTCATGCTGCTCATCTGCGTGCTGGGTGCTGTACGCCTCGGTGGAGCTACTACGATGTTTAACGAATGTGATTGGGGCGTATTGTTTGAAGGAACCCAGGTATATATTTTATTAACGTAGGCAAAAGGTCTATTTAAAAAAAAAACCTTACCCCCATATTAGGATTTTCTGCTGTGTCGTGGAGGCAATTAACATTCATATAAATTGCACAAGGACATACCTCCAGATCCGGAACAATTGTTTTTAGGCCATACAAATAGATGTTCCGTGCGGGATTGGAACTCACGGCACTCAGCGCCGCATTTCAATGCTACGCTACTGCGCCACGGAGCCATCTACGCAGTATCTTTGTGATAATCGATCATTTTCATATTCGATTATTAACCTTTTATCCAAATTCTATAAAACTATTCGTTTTAATAAAAAACACGTTACTTCATATAAACCAATTTACAATCTCGGTCCAACCTCCTACTTCGTTGATCACAACATTTCTTTTTCTCACGTTAAAAAGTCAGCAGGTATACGTATTTTTACTTATTTACAGATTTGGCGCGATGCATTAGAATATTCCCTTGTACAGATGTCTGTGTCACAAGGGGTGTTAGTTATGCTGGGCTCGTATTGTCCCAAGGAGCAACACAAGCTCGCTACCACGGCTTTACTTACGTTCATCGTATCTAAAATGTGCTGTATGGGTAGTGCCCTCGTACTTGGCGCAGCTCATGGGGCTCTACGCAGAGATTATGATACCGAAACAAAAATCTGGAACGGTTAGTCATTTTAATGTGAAACTATTTTTGAATAATATCAATTTGCACGTGGTATAGCCATCCTGCAGCTGTATTTGTAGTATAGTTGTACCACGATTGGTCGGCTCGACCGGGGAAGGACCACGCTCTTACAAAATACCAGCGTAAAATAGCAGCTTAACACTGCTGTTTCGTATGGTGAGTGTAGAGAACCGGATACCCTTTTTACTGGAAACAAGGCATTCGATCTTAGTCCTCACGGGTGACAACGCATCTACATTTTGATTCCCAAACGAGGATAGATGTAGATGCCTATGGGTCGCAGCAACCACTTACCATCAGGTGGACTGTGTGCTCGTTTGTCACCCTAACCTATAAAAAAAAATTAACAGGTGTTTAGCGCGTTAAAATTAAACATATTGTTACGAGCTTGAGTATCGAGACAATTAAAAACTGCCGAGTGAATTACCAAAAGTACACTTTAATTACAGAACACTAATTACAACTTAAACCCACACAAATAACAAAACACAATTGTAATACTGATCACTTTAGTTGGCAGTTGTATCGCTTCGAAGTATTCGCTGAAAGCTGGTGTCACTGATGTACTTTCATGAACGGTGCTTCGATATGACAACAAAAACGGTTGTATGTGCTTCTCCCAGTCTCGTTGCCGATTTTCCACAACTTTTGCTAGGTACCTCTCCAATGTCTGATTAAATCGTTTGGGTGGTAAGAAGTTGTGTTTTTTTTATGAGTACCCATAACTAGGCAAGTTTCCTGGAATATTTGAGACTCAAAATTCCTTCCTTGGTCGCTGTGAATTTCTAAAGGTAGTCCAAAACGACAAAAGACTTCATGAACTAGTTTATCTGCAACCGTTGAAGCTTCTTGATTTGGAATGGCGAAGACTTCTGGCAACTTAGTGAAGTAAGCCATCACAACCATGAAATACTAGTTAACACTTCACGTTGGTACACCTCTCCCATGGTGCACCACCATTGTATAATTTCAATGCACCTCTACTACGAGTCTGATGTCCCTTTACAGCCGCACAACTTGTACATTTGCGACACCAGTCTTCGACATCGACACGACAGTGGACCCAGTAAAACCGTTCTCGGATCTTCAGTAGAGTTCGTTTAACTCCCAGATGGTCTCCTGAACAACGATTATGATACATATATAGAACATCCGGTATTTTAGCTTTAGGGACAACCATTTACAAATGACAGCTCTCTCCCCGACCATTTACCCATTTACGGCACAGAACTCCTGAATCTGAATTAGCAAGCTGTCCCATTGGGCCCAATGGCTTTTCGTGGTCGAACTCATCGCTAAGACGTCGCTACACTTGGGCTTAGGAGCACTGGCCTTCATCCATTCCAGAATTGGCTTGATATCCAAATCTTCCAGCTGTGCGTGTTGTAGGTTGTCCTTCCACTCATTGCTGAGCTGGTCTATCCTGAGCATCCTCACAGATACCACTTCCTTACTCTCTTGCCTAGTACAATGCTTGCAATCTTCAGTAGAATCAAGGCAAGGTTTTCTTGACAATGCGTCTGCGTTGCCATGAGATTTTCCGTTGCGCTGTGCGGTGCTGTTAGCCGCATTACCCTTTCGAGTTCGCTCAGGGCAGCTGGATCGAAGATAGCCCCTTTCCCCACAGCCGTAGCATCCTTTATCTATATATATCTATAGGGCTGTATCCTTTATTGCGGTCGCGAACTGTAGCTTCTGCAACCTCCACTGTTTTTCTTGGCATCACTCTTGATGCAAAGCTTCAGTGGGGCCCCCATATATCCAAATTAGCAAGCAGATTAAGTTCTGCAGCCTATGCTGTAAAAAAGATTAGAGGTCTCACTAGCGTCGAGACAGCTAGATTAGTTTATTTTAGTTATTTCCATAGCATAATGTCTTATGGGATTTTGCTATGGGGAAATGCGGCTGATTCAGAAACTATTTTTGTTTTACAGAAGAGGGCCATTAGAGCTATTTACAATCTAAAACCAAGAGAGTCTCTTAGAGATAAATTTAAAGAAATTAATATATTAACTTTGGCCTCTCAGTATATTTACGAAAATTTAATGTATGTTCACAAAAACAAAGATAGTTTTAGTAAAAAAAGTGATATACATTCTGTAAACACTAGGAACAAACACAAGCTAGTGATGCCAGTTTCTCGACTCCACAGAGTCAGTAATTCATTCTTGGGGCAATGTATACGCTATTACAACAAGATCCCGGAAAGTGTACAGGTTCTCTCTATTACCAAGTTTAAATGTTTTATTAAGCTGAAACTGTATAAAAAGGGTTATTATAGTATAAATGAATACATGGTTGATAATAACCCCTGGGAATGAGGTGGTCGCTTCCAAGCAGTTTCTAAAATAAATTTTGTAAATAGTTCGTAATCATTTATATTGTAAAATTTATTTTAAAAAAAATGTCCCGCTGGGTTTCTTGCTGGTTCTTCCCAGGACAGAGGGTATTTTTTGGAACCAGTGGTAAAGTAAAAAATGACTTTCAATAAGAATTACACATGTAATGTATATTGAATAAAAATTATTCTATTCTATTCTATTCCCTGACGCGATGGGAACCATGATTCTGCCACACGGCTTCCACATCCAGTGCATGGGTCAAGGCGTCTTTAAGCGTCTCATGGTGCCCAAGCCTCACAGCAGCTCTGACTTCTAGGTCGCGGATGCCATCGATGAATGTCTGCACCAGGTTCCCTTCAATGAGCGCTGGTACAGAGTGGTATACTTTTCGAACCAGCTTCTCCACTTCCAGGGCCAACTGCTGCAGGTTTTTGTAGTTGCGTTGCACGCGATCTTTGAGTTGCGCACGAAAGACGTGTTACAGGTGAGCGTCGCCATATCTCGCCTTCAATGCCTCAAGGAGCTGCTCGTAAGTCACCTCCCTACCGAGAGGAAAAAGTCTGCTCTCACAGTCATGACCTGACTTTTTCCAGCCGTTCGCCTTCAGGACAGCCTGGAACTGGATTTTGTAGGCCGACCAGGAAGAAGTCCTGTCGAACGGTGGCACTTTGAATCCACGTAGCGAAGGTGTTGTAGTTACCACGGGAGCTGTAATTCCATCGCCAAGTTTGAGGTCGTCCAGCGTTTTCTTCACGTCAGCCATCACGTTGTCAACCTGATTGTTCACTTGTTTGATTCGTGTTTCAGCTTCCGACAGGCGGTTGTCATGTTGAACAACCCTATCTTTCACCTTCCTTATCTCTTTTCCGAAGGTAGCGTGTAGGTCCTTCATGCGGAGCATCTGCTCTTCCTAATCGCGCTGCAGCTGCTCTTCCAACTGGCGGGCCTGCTCCTGCAGCATCATCACGAGAACACCTACGTCAAATGCTACAAATGCAGGAGCTGCTGACGGGCCGGCTTCCGTGGTCGGTAGCTGACCCTCCGACGTCTGCGGAGTTGCACTGTCGAATCGGCTCTGGTCCATCTCCTGCTGTGGTTGACTTCGAGCACGGATACCCTCCGTGCCATCCTTAGGTCCCACTACTGACAACAATTGTTACTAGCTTGAGGTTCGAGATAATTAAAAACTGCCTAACTCATTAGTAGTGTAAAATTGACACTATAATTACACAACACTAATTACAACTCAAAACCGCACTAATAACAAAACACAATTGTACTACTGATCACTTTACTTCGCAGTTGTATCGCTTCGAAGTATTCGCTTGTATCGCCAACTCAACACTGACTGGGTGGCGGTCTATACCGGCCTTATATAGGGCCTCAGATAATTTCCAGAACCTTTTACTGTAGAAACATCTAGAATGTTCGAGTACATACCGGCCCCGACTGACTATGTGTCGATAGTCTTAGAAAGTTCTTCCATGGAAATTTCTAGAAGGATCTTGATTCTCCTAGTTCTGCTACTCGATACTAGGCGCTAGTGGTGACTAGTATCGCCATGTACCATGCATTAATTGTGGCGCGCAACATTATGTTTAATACCCGACGATTGTGATGTCTCTTAGATAATATCAAACAAAACGATCACTAAAAACCCATGTGAAAAAAGATGCAACCGATTCTCCGAGAAGTCTGCTGTCTTTGTACATGTTCAGTATTATCAGTTTGATAAACCAAAAATCCTCACAAAACCAACATTGAAATACTAAGGATGATTGGTGGGGCTGTTAAAATAAAAAAAAATAATCGTCCTCATTTACACAGGTAAGTTAGCGGGTGGCACCATCTGCTTCGTACCAAGGTACCAAGCAAATGGTAGCATCTATAATCTATATCTAGCGTACTATCTCATCTATAATCTGTATTGAAATAACTGACTTCTATAGGTCGAATGACTGATCCGATTGTCATGAAACTTTACGAAGAGACAGAGAGCAATGCCGGGAGAGATCTAGGATACATTTGATACTATTATTACTATATTACTTGATTTTTTTAAATAATAAATAGTCTTTGGTTATCTTATCTACACAAATAAATAAAATTGAAGTGCCTGTGTCAGTGAAAAACTGTTATTTTGACATTACATGTCAAAATAACAGTTTTTCACTGAATGTATATGAAAATATATACGGTACTTATAACAAAAACACAATTTTTAACATTTTTGTCTGTTTGTCTGTCTGTTTGTTCCGGCTAATCTCCAAAAAGGCTGGATTGATTTTGACAGGACTTTCACTGGTAGATAGCTCATGTTATAAGGAGTAACTTAGGCTACCTATATTTTTAAAAAATATTTAGGGTTCCGCGCAACAAAATTAAAACCCTAAATTACACGCGGGCGAAGTCGCAGGGAATAGCTAGTATCTAAATAACGCCAAATTAACAGCTTATCAAGGCGAAGCCGCGTTGGGTCGCTTGTTATAATAGAATTAAATCCAAGCACAAGCCTACCCCACTGCTAGACTTCAAGATACGTAAGCTCTTTCTGAATAGATCGACCCAATAATTAATACTATTGAAAAGTTGAAAGTAACCTGGATTTACTATGAAATCAGCAGCAGCACACAGTCCACTTAATGGTAAGTGAATGCTGAGAGCTAAGATGGAATGCCTGGTTTTCAGTAGAAAGGGTCTCCGGTTCTCTACACTCACCAAACGTAATAGCAGCAGGTGATAACAAAATAATATACTCGTTCTTTGTTTATTTATATTGTACTTCCGTCGACTTCGGGCAAAATTGCCACAGGGTTATGGCAAAAAGGTTTCACTCTCTCGTGTTTAGTTATACGTACCAAGTTTTTCTCACATGTTATATTTGTTATGGTCTAGCAAAACCTTGACGTTTTTATTATTCCAGGTTCTTCATCATCGCTGATATTATGGGCAGATTACGTAGCCAGGATACCCGGCAGTCAGTTTTGGTCGGCTATTGTTTTCTTCACTCTTTTTGTTCTAGCATTGTCTACCACGGTAATTATGTGATCAGTGTAACATTAAATGTATTTATTTATTAAAAATATATCAAAGCTTAGGATGGATTCATACGAAGTATAGCCACGCTACAGCTACGTTATGGTTGTAGCTCGACTGGGGGTAGGAACACGCTATTATAGAATACTCCTAGTGTAAGTGTAGTGAGAAGTTCTAAAATTCCATCGCTCGCCGAGTGATTTTGGACGTCCTCATACGGCCAGCAGTTAATAAACAAGTTTCGGTTCCGTATGTCAGTCGGTATTACAAATAATAATTGTCATAAGCAACATTTAAAACCAGATAATTAATAAATAACATTTTAACAAAAACCTATTGCTAATTATCTTGTAGTGGCGGTGTAAGAATATCCACTACCCCATATTATCCCGTGGGTGTCGTAAGTGGCGTCAGAGGCAAACAAATCAGGAGATGGGTAGCAGCGTCTTCCTAATAAATAAAAAACTGCCAAACCGCTTCCCAACCGTGGCAACTATAGCAAATACGGATATACGGAGGTCTCCCCATCGAGATTTCATAAGACGGATCTTATGAAATCTCGATGGGGAGACCTCCGTTCAGCCACAGCTTAATGACCTTTAAACTGTGGTTCAGCAGTGGAGTTTAATAGACTGTAACGGTAAGAGAATGCTAATTATTTTTACAGGCGTTACTGGTTCAAACTATAATGTCAACGTTCACGGGCCAATCTATAAGAAAGATCACTTGGGCATTTCTAGTAATGATTTGTGTGTTGTTTTGTTTCATCGGCATCATGACTCTGTGTACACAGGTAATAACAGTTAAAATAATAAACCTAGCAAGCTAACAGCATAGCAAAGTGGCGAAGCAATCAGCTTTTTTTTTTGCTGTTGAGCAATCAGTTTCAAGATAAGAGGTTCCGATGCCTGGGTGATCAGTAATCGATTGCTGAAAACAGAATTTGAAAATTCGAAACCGTTCTCGATATAATCGTGGGACAGACAGACGGATAGACGGACAGACATCGTAAAATCAATAAGTGTATTCGCAAGCTTCGCCACTTAATAAGTAATTTCTTTTCAACAATTTATAAAACGAAGCGTGAATATTTACGCTTAGCACAAGTTGTATAGTAAAATACTTAAGAAGTTTGGCTGGTGGTGCTTGCCGTGTAGATGTAGAGGCGGTGTGTGAGATTTCACTATCGCATCTCATCCCGTGGGTGTCGTAAGAGGCGACAGAGAGGGAACTAAAACAGGAGATGGCAATGAGCATCTTCTTGTTAGCTCAAAATAATGAAAAACTGCAATATATAGGAGAGGCTAATCTTCGGCAGTGGACATTTGATGGCTTGTTATGAATGAATGCGTGAAATAAATAGGAGATGTTTATAGCGCCATCTACCGAAGGCTACAAGATCTTACGGGGATTTCCCTAAATCTAAGTATTTAGATATTTAACACCGCCTCAAAACCAATATACAAACTACTACAAATGTAAAATGATACATATGCGAGTCGGTAGGGGTCGGTAGAGGAGTGGCTAAGCTTTTGGCTACGGCGCTCGGACTGCGGGTACCTAAGGATTCCGTAAAAATATATATTTCTGGGGCCTACAAATCTTAATGTTAGTTCATGTGCAATTTTTGTGTACAACACCTCCTCGATATAGTTAAAATTGGTGCAAAAATATGGAATCGAGTTAAATGTCAACATTTTGGGAACATCTGTCTGAAATAGTCCTCGTAGGTTTCCATCTTAATTCTCCTAAACGTTAGAGAAATTTGCGCAAAGAAATCGTACATTGATTTCAGTAAAAACAAAAATAAGCGATGACAAAATAAAATGAACACCTAATACCTAGCTACGTTAGCGTACCGAACCGAACGTTCCCTCATGGCGGCAAGTCTCAACGGAGGCTATTAGCCATCTGCCCAGGACAGAATTATAGTGCACGGGTGTTTCCGCAAGCACATGTGCACAGGTGTACTCTCTATTCACTTACTCTCATGACTATGATGATGGTGGGACGACAATCTGACACGACCGGAGAGACATCAGGCACAGAACCAAAACTAGCATGTGGAACAAGGTTCAAACTGAAAACAAACAGTCTTTGCAGTATTATGCTGAGGTGGATACCTCTTTGGTTTCACTTTTTTATTATTATAAAATACGCATACGTCTCTTTTCATTTTTTCTGCTTTTTTATTTGATAATGCATAAGCTGTCTACACTGATGCGTACATATTTTAATATCTTACTTTAATTTGCTTTGTTTTAAATGTGTGTATAAAAATATATTCATCTTCCTCTTGAGCCGAGAATCTCACCCGATCATTGTGCGAAAAAAATTTAAGTATTATTCTGTTTTTTTAGGCGGGACTATATGTCCTAAACTTTCTAATGACGTGGCCGGTGTCCAAAGTGCGCGCGCCTATAGCGGCAGTTGTAGCGACGGTCATAACATACATGTATGGACAGACGACGTTTTGCGAAGAGGTCTACTTCGCCGTAGGCGAATACCCGTGCATGTTTATGAGGATATGTTGGGCTGTTTCGCCAGTCATACTCCTGGTAAGAAAGCAACGGACTTTGTACTCTCTTTTAATTCTTACGTTCTCTTATTGACATTGACCGTGTTTTGGACAGTAGCTTCATTAGGTACTCGATAACAGGGACTGAAACTGTTATAATCTTTAATTTAGCGGTATCATTAATCTTTTCTTGTAAATCATTTACTAAACGATTTCAATATCGCTCTGCATCTTAGAGTTAGTTTAATACTCTAAGCTCTGCATTGATGTAAAATTATTTCGTATGGTAAGTGACAAATACTGGATATCTATTTAATTAGTAAAAAATAATTCTATCTTAGTTCGCAGGGTAACAACTGACAACGTATTTAAATTTTGGTTTTTCATCGTGGGTAAAATTAGGTGTTAATCTATTTACCAATATACCAGGTTCGCAGACGGTAAGGCATTGTACATGTCAGTCTGTCAATTAGAAAATAGTAGGTACTAGTATTACGATATTAGGTCATAGAGTCGTGGCTAGCGCAGGGTCGCTCACCGTTTTCGTAATACGTGAGCAATCAAGGTTGGAATTCGATCCCCGCTGACACCACGAAATTGTTAATTGTATTTTTAAATGCTGATTTGCCACGTGCTCGTCGGTGAAAGAAGAAATCGTGAAGAAGCCTGCGTGTTTAAGAAGAGAATATTCCGAGGGTACGTGAAGTCTGCTAACACGCACTGGTGCAGTTCAGTCGACTAATTGCATATTATCCTCTCAGAAATGAGAGGAGCCCTGAGCCCAGCAATGCGACATATAAACGTAGTATTTATAAGTGGTAGAGCCACACTGCAGCCTTATTATGGTTGTAGCAAGAATGGGTCGACTTGTCCGGGATAGGGCCACGCTCTCATAGAATACCAGCATAAAATAGCAGCTTAATGCTGCTGTGTTTCATATGTTGAGTGTAGAGAAGCATTCCATCTTAATCCTCCGGGGTGACAGAGCACCTGTATTTTGATTCTTGATCGAGGATAAATTTAAATGTCTATGGGCCACAGCATCCACTTACCATCAGGTGGACTGTGTGCTCATTTGTCACCCATATTCTATGTAAAAAAGGCTGTAACTTAACTTTACTTAAACAAATAAAGAAAGAACAATATAAAAGTACCTATTTTAGTAATTGCACTATTTCCATTTTTAGGTAATACTTCTAACTGGCATGGACACATTATCGACCTTTGAAGCGACAGTTGGATCAATATCAGTCATATTATCTTTGCTAGCTATTCCTATATTCCTGTTCTTCTATTTCGTATTCAGGTGCAGAGTAAGGGTAAGTTCACTCATTTGTTTGTGCATATGTTGTACGTTTGAACTACAGTGGACCCCCGGTTATCCGGCCCCTGTCTAATCCGGCACCACCTGTAATCCGACATGGTCTATTATTTATTATTAGATATTTTTTGACAATCTTCGCAAATGCATGATTGAACAAGGTATAACTTGATTCATAATTTTTGTTTATGTACATTTGTTTGTTAATTTTGTAATAAAATGTAAGCTCCCTGTAAGGGAGTGCAGTGGACTGTATGATTTTAAACTGACTAATTGACTAACTAACTGTGTGACGACTGATGTTATTTAAGGTAGACTACACTAGGGACTGTTTAAGAAAAGATGGTACTGTAGACGATTATATATTTAAACTATTTACAAGCGGCTTTCACTAACCCTAAATTAACTATATACAGAGGGGAGTCTTCAATGGAGTATTCTCTCTTGCAGTTTTCTCTCTTGAGGTCTTCTTTCTTGATGTAGTATCTCGTAGTGCCGCTGCCGAAATTAATAATGAATAGCTGACAGACCAAAACGCCCTTCTTATATTTCGAAAGAGAGTGTCTCGGCATGTGAGTACCGTCGTGAGGTTTGCCGCGCGCTGATTCGTCGACGGCATCACGATATTCGGGCGGAGTGCGCGGGGCGCAACGGGGTATGAAGGGGCGACGGGGCGGCGGCTCCCCTCGCCGTCCGTAACACTCCCTATTGTATTGTTTAATTTACTAAATTTGACATACATAATGAAGTATAATTTGTACTTCAGTGTACATATATAACATATAGAATCTTATCATTGGATCTGTATTACAAGGTACTCTTTTATAAAAAAATTCCGGACTATAGGGCAGGGTCTTAGGCAGTACTCTATAATCCGACAAATTCGATAGTCCGACACTGCCCTGCAAAATGTTTGTCGGATTACC
Source organism: Parnassius glacialis (assembly GCA_033319125.1). Taxonomy (NCBI): domain Eukaryota; kingdom Metazoa; phylum Arthropoda; class Insecta; order Lepidoptera; family Papilionidae; genus Parnassius; species Parnassius glacialis. Next base: position 32,650,966 of record JAVANC010000018.1, read on the forward strand.
GGGGGTCCACTGTATAGTCAAAAGTACGATTCGTCCGGTGTAAATACTGTTAACCAATTTTCTCAAATTTCAAAATTCTCATTGGCAATGTTTATTCTATTATTCTCTTTTTGTTTCAGAACATCGTGGATAATGAGAAATAACGGACTAGTTACATTTTAGATTTATATTTTAATAAATATTTATATACTTACTTCGATCGTATTTTTATTGAAATCTTGTTAAAATTTGATTGCAATGTAATTTTTTTATAGGATAAGGATTACAAGCGAGCACACAATTCATCTGATGGTAAGCGGTTGCTGTGGCCCATAGACATCTACATCTATCCTCGTTTGCGAATCAAAATGCAGATGCGTTGCCACCCGTGAGGACTAAGATGGAATGCCTCTTTTCCAGTAAAAACGCAGCGGCATTAAGTTGCTATTTTACGCTGGTATTCCGTGAGAGCGTGGTCCTTCCCCGGTCGAGCCAACCCATTCGTGATATAACTATACAATTAATATGTCTGCAGCATGGCTCTATCACGTTGAAAAATTTGAGTATAAGCGTGGCTTTGAGACTTTGATTACATTGTCCTTGTTGTGGCAGCGCAGCGTTAGGGCATCCAGTAAGGACGCCTTGTAAGTGTAAAAACCGACTATGGCAAAGGTCAGAAATGCCTGATAGCCTTCGATAGATGGAAGATACTATACGTATATGCAGATGTAAAATACCCAGAACATTGACGGGAATTAGTGACAGACCTTACATACAAGTCCTATGTCTGCCGTCTAGGCCCTAAGTTATGGATTATGGAGTGTAGGACGACTCTTTGCTATTCTACTCTCGTACTTGGCTCTCCGGCCGCGAATAGGGATATGAACACTTAACGGAAATCGTGACAGTAGTCGTATTCCACTCTGACTGGTTAGTGACCCTCCCCTTATTAGGGTTCCGTACCCAAAGGATAGAAACAGAAACAGAAACTTTTTTATTCAATATAGATTATAAATAAGGCTTATTGAAAGTCACTCTTTTGTATAATTACCACTGGTTCGAAAAAAAAACCTCTGTCCTGGGAAGAACCAGCAAGAAACCCAGCGGGACTTTTTTTTTAAAATAACAGCTTACAATCATGTATGTTACACAAATTAACAACACAACAAATTAGAAATAGCTTGGTAGCGATCACATCATTTCCAGGGGTTATTATCATCTATAAATTCTTTAATACTATAATAACCCTTTTTATACAAACTTAGTTTAATAAAGTTTTTGAACTTTGAGCAGGTCATATTTTGTACATTTTCTGGAATTTTGTTGTAAAAGCGTATACATCGCCCCAAGAATGAATTACTGACTCGATGGAGTCGAGTAACCGGTACTACTAGCTTGTGTCTGTTCCTAGTATTTACAGAATGAATATCACTTATTTTTGTAAAACTACTTTTATTTTTGTGTACGTACATTACATTTTCATAAATGTATTGAGAGGCCAAAGTTAATACATTAATTTCCTTAAATTTTTGTCGCAGCGACTCTTTAGGCTTTAAATCATAAATTGCTCTTATGGCCCTCTTCTGTAAAACAAATATAATTTCAGTGTCAGCTGCGTGTCCCCATAGCAAAATACCATACGACATTATGCTATGGAAATAGCTAAAGTAAACTAGTCTAGCTGTATCAACACTAGTTAGACTTCTAATCTTTTTTACGGCATATGCTGCAGAACTAAGTCTGCTTGCTAGTTTTGATATATGGGGGCTTCATTGAAGCGTCGCGTCTAGTGTGATTCCAAGAAAAATGGTGGTATCTACAAGACTCAGTTTCTCCCCATTTAAAATTACATTAGTATTTAATTGTTTGACATTTGGAGTCATAAATTTTATACATTTCGTTTTAGTGCCATTTAAATGAAAATTATTAACATTGAACCAATTTACTAATTTAGATATAGCATTATTTACTTTTTCATATTTTAGCAATTGTCGACTTAATTTGAAAATTAAAGAAGTGTCATCTGCAAATAATACTATATCATGGTTATCTCCTACTATGTAAGGTAAGTCATTAATGTATACAAGAAACAGAAAGGGGCCTAGAATTGAGCCTTGAGGCACGCCCATCTGTACCATCGACCCGGAAGAACTCATACTGTTAATGACAACTTTTTGCGTTCTCTTACTTAAATATGAAATAATTAATTTAAGAGCATCACTTCTTACACCATAGTGTTGAAGTTTCCTGATTAATGTTTCATGGTGAACACAATCGAAGGCCTTGGATAGGTCACAAAATATACCCAAAGCATCCTGTGAATTCTCCCATGCATTAAATATATATTTAATCAGCTCAACACCGGCATCAGTTGTCAAGCGACCCCTTGTGAAACCAAATTGATTTTTATGAAGTAAATTATTTAAATTAAAGAAATTTAACATTTGATCAAGAATAATTTTTTCAAAAATCTTACTAAGTGTTGGTAGTACAGAAATAGGTCTAAAATTAGCGGGGTCTAATGTACTACCAGATTTAAATAAAGGTATTACTTTACTATACTTCATTAAATCAGGAAACACACCAGATTCGATACTAGTATTAAAAATAGTAGCTAAATGAGGCGCGATTGTATCTATTATAGACGCAATAACTTTAACGGAAATCCCCCACAGATCCGCAGTTTTCTTAACATCAATAGTTTTAAAATATTTTACAATATCTTTTGATGATACTTTATGAAATGTAAAATTCTTTGTACACGCATTTACATTTTGTTTAAGTAATGATTCGGCGACCGCAAGAGAAGAATTCAGTGACTTAGTGGTTAATATCGGAATATCATTAAAATATTTCTCTAAAAACCATTGCAACGTCCTGATCTGATTCGGTTAATTTGTTATTAACACTTAACTGGTAGTTTGAATTGCGAGAGTTAATCTTACCAGTTTCGCTATTAATTATACTCCATGTCATTTTAATTTTATTAGAAGCCGTCTTAATTTTGTTGTTCAAATGCAAAGACTTGGCTGTGGAGCACACTCTTTTAAATATTTTTGAATATTTTTTTACATATTCCCTAAATTCGACGCTATGATTATATGACCTTTCATGGTAAAGATCATATAACCTATGTCTGCTCTTATGGACTCCTACTGTCGCCCATTCATTAAATGACTTCCGACTTTTCAAGGAGAATGTTTTAAAAGTAAAAGTATTATTAAATTCATTGCAAATAAGCTTAAATAATGTTCCATACAAAAAATTTGGATCATTTTATAGATATACCAACGGGACACTATTACTAAGCCTCCGCTGTCCGTCCGTCCGTCGGTCTGTCAGCGGGCTGTATCTCATGATCCGTAATAGGTAGACAGTTGAAATATTCACAGAATGTGTATTTCTGTTGCCGATATAACAACAAATAATAAAAATAAAAATAAACTAGAAAATAAAGGGGGCTGTCCTACCAGAAACGTGTTTTACGATGGTACGGGACCCTACATGCGCGAGTCCGACTCGCACTTGGCCGGTTATTTTTATTACAGTTCACTACTACATAATTAATCATATTACTCTTGTTATAGTTGCTTGGTTGTATGGTGAGATCCCAGATGTTTAAGTTCGCATAAATTGTATAGTTCGTCAGTTTAAATTAATAATCTAGGTACGAGGGCGGGATGATAAGTAACTAGCCTAATAAGAAAACACTTAACTTTCCGTGATAAAATTAATTTTTAGTGACCGACAAAAGATTCGGTTTCGGTTTCGGTAAGTTTCGTTTTCAAAAAAATCTAGTTTCAGTTTCGGTAATAGTTTCGGTACCGGCAAGGTGGTGCCGAAACTCAGTGTTCGTGAATTATCGTGCGTCGTTCGGATGAGTTTGTGACTCGTGTATTATTCATAATTACACAGAAACAGAAACAGGAACTTTTTTATTCAATATAGATTATAAATAATACTTATTGAAAGTCACTTTTTTGTTTAATTACCGCTGGTTCGAATAAAAGCCTCTGTCCTTGGTAGAACGAGCAAGAAACCCAGCGGGACTTTTTTTAAATAACAGCTTACAATCAGAGGTGTGCATGGATAATATAAACGTGGGCAAAGTTCCCTTTTCTTTCGTTCCAAGGATCTACCCAATAGATCTATCCTACCAAGCATGCTTTGACACGAAATACTTATATCTATTAATTCCTGACAAGTCTCGTATTCCGTCAGTAATACGTGGTAGAGCCATGCTGCTATATTACGGAGGGGCACACTGAAATGATTCGGAATAGAATATTTCGGATTGAGTTACAATAAAACCTTTTTTAGAATTTGAATACTAGCCTCTTATAATCTTAATGACATTCAAACAATTAAAAAAATATTTAAAAACAAAAACTATGTTGGTTTAAAGGTGACACGTCGTTAAAAGAAATGGAGCTCACGCGTGAACATTTCCGTGCCATAATTTATCACAATTTTCGTCGCGGCTTATCTCAAGATGAATGTCTCAGCGAACTTGTTTCGATTTATGATGTTGAAGCACCGAGTCAAACGACAATATACCGCTGGTATGCCGAGTTCCGACGCGGTCGTGTGTCGCTCAGCACTGTTTCTTCTGCAGGTCGACCAAGAACAGCGGTCACGCCTGAAAACATCGCAGCTGTGCGAACTATTATATTAGATAACCGTCATGTGACATCCGAGCAGATTCGGGCTGTTATCAGTATCGGAATGACTGCAATTCAGTCCATATTACATAATGAGTGTGTAAGAAAGCTATTTTCCTGCTGGGTTCCCCACAATTTGTCCGAAGAGCAAAAGGCGGCTTGTGTAGTTTGGTCCCGGAATACTCTGCAACGTTTCAATGGAGGGAAGTCAAATGCCGTTTATAATATCGTCTCAGGTGACGAATCATAGATTAATTCATACGAACCTGAAAGAAAACATCAGTCAGCAGGTTTGGTCTTCGAAGACGAGGTCAAACCAACGAAAGTGGTTCGCTCCCGCAGCGTGTCAAAGAAAATGGTCGCTACGTTTGTCTCGAAAAAAGGGCATGTTGCTACAATTCCTTTATAGGAACGTAGAACGGTTACCGCTGAGTGGTATATCACGGTTTCTTTGCCAGAAATGATAGCCGATCTCCGAAAAAATAACCCGACACGTCGCATCATCTTAAATCATGATAATGTGAGCTGCCATACAGCTCGGAAGACAAATGATGTTTTGAAGCAGGAAAACGTTGAGCTGATGAGCCATCCTCCGTACAGTCCTGACCTGAGCCCAAACGATTTCTTTACATTCCCTAGAATGAAAGATTTATTACGCGGTCAACGGTTGGAAGACCCTGAAGCAGCTGTGGAAGCGTACAAATCAGCCATTTTGTCAACATCAACTTCAGACTGGAATTAGGTACTGTTTTAATGATTGGTTTGCACGAATGGAAAAGTGCATTAAGTTGAATGGAGAATACTTCGAAAAACAATAAAATACAATTTAGCTATACCGTGCATGTGGTTTTTCTTATTCCCGATCATTTCAGTGTGCCCCACGTAGTAGTATAGTTGTAGCACGAATGGGTCGGCTCGACCGGGGAAGGATCACGCCCTCACAGAATACCAGCGTAAACTAGCAGTTTAACACCGCTGTGTTTCGTATGGTGAGTCTAGAGAACCGGAGACCCTTTTTACTGGAACAGAGGCATTCCAACTTAGTCCTCATGGAGTCACGGATGACAACGCTTCTGCATTTTGATTCGCAAACGAGGATAAATGTGGATGTCTATGGGTCACAGCAATTACTTACCATCAGGTGGACTGTGTGCTCGTTTGTCACCCTATTACTATAAAAAAAGTTACAATGGCTTCGCAGTCGCACTTAAGAGGGGCTTCTTGCGAGGCCCCAAACAAACACTTAAATTTTTGATTTTCTTTTACGAGCGTAAAAGTGATCAAATTAATTAGTCATCTGTGGTAAAGCCTGGGGGCATCGCATTTTAAGGGGCCTCGCGAGGCCCCTTTAATTGCAAGGCCGTGGGCGTGGGCGTGGGCCCACTTCGCCTACGCCTACCTACGCCACTGCTTACAATCATGTATGTAACACAATTAACAACTCAAAACAAATTAAAAATAGCTTGGTAGTGATCATCTCATTCCCAGGGCTTATTATCATCCGTAAATTCCTTAATATCATAATAACCCTTTTATACCAACTTAGTTTATAAAAGTTTTTGAATTTTGAGCAGCTTTTGTATATTTTCTGGGGTTTTGTTGAGTGTATATTGTGTGTAAGTGTGTGTAATTTAATGCTCTCATTGAATAATAATAACAATATTGTGAACACAATAAAATATGTTCTCAATTAGCGTGTACTTTTTATAGGTGAAGTGTTGATTTTTTACAAAATTGTCTTAAAAAATATTTTTTAACGTTAATTTGTTGATTTTTTCTTTAAAATATATAAATATATTGCTACATGACTATTACAATTACTGTTTTTCATTAAAGTGCATTACCTATCTGTAAATGTATAAAAAACATACCAGGTGTTGTGTGAAACACAACAAAAAAATTAACATGTGTAAATAAGTTTCAGTTTCGGTTAGGCCGAAACTGACACCCAGACCGAAGGTTCGTTTTCGGTTGAAAATCCTGTTTCGGTCGGACACTATTAATTTTATTTTTCGACATAGTCTCCGTGAACCTCTACGCACTTATTCCATCTTCGTTCTAAAGCAGTAATGCCTTCCATAAATTATTTTTTTCGAGGCATGCAAAATACTCCTCTACAGCGGCTATGACTTCATCATTTGTGGCAAATTTCTGTCCGCCCAAAAAAGTTTTGAGCTTAGGGAATAAGTGGAAGTCTGATGGCGCTAGATCAGACGAATAAGGTGGGTGGGGCAGCAAATCATACTTCAATTCGTTGATTTTCGCTATAGCTTTAACACATGTTGCATGAACCCTAACGTTGGTGGAAGATGATTTTTTTTTCGCCAAACCTGGTCGTTTTTGCTGAATACATTGATGAAGCTTATCTAGAAGATTAGCGTAGTATTCTCCATTAATTGTTTGACCTTTAGGAAGGTAATCTATCATCAAGATCCCATCTGCATCCCAAAAGACGGAAGCCATCACTTTTCCAGCCGACTTTGCAGCCATGGCTTTTTTTTGGAGCCGGGCATCCCGATTGAGTCCACTGTTTTGATTCTGGCGTGTAATGATGAACCCATGTTTCATCTGTTGTTACAAATCGACGTAAAAAATCGGCCTTATTACTCTGAAAGCGGTCCAGACATTCTTTTGGGTTTTGCACCCGAATCCTTTTTTGATCGTGCGTAAGGAATCGCGGCACCCAACGGGTCGATAACTTTTTCATATTTAATTCCTCACTTAGGATATGATTTACCCCTTCTTTTGAGATACCTGTAGTGTCAGCTATTTCAGATAACTTCAATCGTCGATTTGCTAAAACTATATCATGTACTTTCACGACCTATTCCGGAGTCATGACGCTTTTTGGACGTCCGGGGCGGGCTTCATCTTGGACACATGTACGACGGCGTTTAAACTTAGCCACCCAGTTTTTTACTGTTGCATAAGAAGTAGCACATTCACAAAAAAATATTCTTTAACTCGTCATAGATATTTTTCCCCTTTATGCCCTTCATATGAAGAAACTTTATCTCCGCTCCTTGTTCATTTTTATCAATTTAGAAAACAGTTTAGAGCACAAGTGGCCAGAGTCACCTGTGCTCTAAATTTGATGAATCTCTGGATACGAATTTCAGGCTCAGAAGGGCTAGAACCCAGAGCCGTAAAGCCAGTTTATAAAAAAAATGTATACGAATTTAAAAATGACATATATTTTTTTAATTTTAACTTTTTTTAAATAGCAGTGGCTAGTTACTTATCATCCCGCCTTTCATCATCTTTATATATCGGGTGTCCGGTAATGAATGGATAACCTTGAAATGTCTTATAGTACAACTTATGGCCGTTCTGAAAAAAATACGACACAATATATCACAAGTAGTACCTTTGATATATTTTTTTTAAAGAAAAGTCGATGTTTTTCTATTTTATTTTACTGTCTTGATCACTATGACCAAAAATGAATGATTTTTAATGGTTTTTTGTTGTTTTTACACACATTTTACCACTTTGGAAGTGTCTCTCGCGTAACCTATTCAGTTTAGAAAAAAAATATTTAAGAAACCTCAATATCATTTTTGAAGACCTATCCATAGATACTCCACATCAATATGGGTTTGATGGAAAAAAAGTTTATGAGTTTCAGTTCAAGTATGGGGAACCCCCAAAATTTGTTTTTTTTTTCTATTTTTGTGTGAAAATCTTAATGCGGTTCATAGAATACATCTACTTACCAAATTTCAACAGCATAGTTCTTATAGTTTCGCAAAAAGTGGCTGTGATATACGGACGGACAGACAGACAGACATGACGAATCCATAAGCGTTCCGTTTTTTGCCATTTGGCTACGGAATCCTAAAAATTACATGTCAAATTGTTTGTTCGCGGCTGAACTGATTTCAATGAAATTTTGCATTGTGTGAAGTTTGGGTCAGGATAGTTTTTGGGTTGGCTATAGACGTCCGGTACTTGATTTTAATTGTTTTCAGTTTAGGAGACTTGTCAGCGTTATGCTTGAACTTTTTATACTGTTTGGCTCTTTGTTTTGTATGCCGGAAATGTGTTTTGAATTAATTACCGCACCGCAAATATGTCAATTTGGCCTAGTATTATGAAGTAGACGTATGGTATTTGATTTTAATTATGTTTTCAGGTTAGGCTTGTCAGGGTCAACCTTTTACAGTTTTGGGATGTCGGGAATAATTACTCGGATCTAGACAATTCATTTGTGGCTGAAGATGGGACTCATACACAACGAATGCACACATGCTCACCTCCGCAGTTTCGGCTTAATGGTCGCCTCTGGCGACCAGCTTCAGCCGCTGCGTATCATACAGGTGTCTCGATTTGCTTCCCAAGGGCGAACGGGCTGCACTTCCCGCAGCGCCGAAACGAGGTTATGATTTAACAAAAAAAAAACTCATACACTATACATTTCCGCAGGGGTGGGGGAAGGGTAAATGGGGCTTCCCCTCAACCCTTCCCCTCCCCCGTACGCGAGTACCGGATGTCTATAGTTTTATCTAGTTTTTATTCTGATAACTGATTGTCAATATTTTTTATTGCGAATTTAAAGATTTTTTATAGGACAATGTGTCGTCGGAACGCGCCCTAATAACTAATATAATTTTCTTTACTTATACATATTTTTGTACCTAATAATTGTACATATAATTACAAATTGCTGTGTGTAAAATACATTGATTTCTTATCCTCATCGGCATTTTTGCTCAATCCCAGCTTCATGCTGCTGTGTTTCGGTATGGTTAGTATAGAGAACCGGAGACCCTTTTACTCGAAACGAGGCATTCCATCTTAACTCAACTCGCTTTGAAATTTGTTGCATATAATTTGAGTCTTATGACAAATCAATAAATCTGAAATTGCATTTATCGACGTTCAACGGCACACGCCACGTTCCCGCTCTGCGCCGGCCCCGAGCTCGCCCCGCACACGCTCTGCACCCTACGCCTACGTCTTGCGCCCGGGCTTTTTATACAATTTAGATTTATTGATTTGTCATAAAACTCAAATTACACAGTCAGGTCATAAGTATTGTCACACAGTAAAAACTTTTCTTTCAGAATGCTGGCCACAAAAAAGTTTATTGAATTCGAATTTTGAATTGTTCATAAAAATAAAACTGTATACTTTTTAGAATTTCACTCATTTTTTAAATATGGCGTGGACGCGGTTACGCGCCAATTCAAATTTTTGACATATTGAAAACTTTGAATATAACCAAAAGATTCGTTTATCGTACTATCAAACGATACAATGAAGACTCTAGTATAGATGACAGATGATGATGATGGTGGTCGCTCTCGGCCTGTTAGGACTCCAGCAGTGATAAAAGTTGTGAAGGCGCGAATTCAAAGAACTGAAGAATTCAAAGAAACTGTTGGCCCTTCAGATGGGGTTAAGGAGAACCACGGTGAAAAGGGTGTTAAATGAAGACTTAGGGCTTCAGGCATATCGAAGAAAAACAGGACATCGTTTGAATGCTTGTCTAATGGACCCGAGACTGAAGAGCTTCCGCGCTTTGTTGAAGCGGTACGCGGGAAAAAAATATCGCGAAATTCTTTTTTCGGATGAAAAAAGAATTGTAAAAATTTTTTACCGTAGAAGAGAGCTACAACAAACAAAATTATAAGGTGTAGTGAAGAAAGCGAGCAACCGTATTCCGCGTGTCCAACGAGGTCATTTTCCATCCTCACTCATGGTATGGTTGGGAGTTTCTTATTGGGGCTTAACATAGGTACATTTTTGTGAGAAAGGTGTAAAAACGAATGCAGTTGTGTATCAAAATACAGTCCTGACGAACCTTGTGGAACCTGTTTCTCATACCATGTTCAATAACAGGCACTGGGTATTCCAACAAGATTCGGCGCCAGCTCATAGAGCGAAGAGCACACAAGACTGGCTGGCGGCGCGTGAAATCGACTTCATCCGGCACGAAGACTGGCCCTCCTCCAGTCCAGATTTGAATCCGTTAGATTACAAGATATGGCAACACTTGGAGGAAAAGGCGTGCTCAAAGCCTCATCCCAATTTGGAGTCACTCAAGATATCCTTGATTAAGGCAGCCGCCGATATTGACATGGACCTCGTTCGTGCTGCGATAGAAGACTGGCCGCGCAGATTGAAGGCCTGTATTCAAAATCACGGAGGTCATTTTGACTAAACTTTAGTGTCATAAGAATATATGTTTTGTTAAGTTCATTTTGGTATATAAATGGTTACATAATGAATAAACTTGTTTCAATTATTATTTTATATTAAACATGTGACAGAATTTATGACCTGACTATGTATAGTGCCACCAACTTATCTGTGAATTGACAGCTTGGCGCTTCTGCGCTGAAGTGTTGCCAGTTCGGGAATATTCCCATCTAAAGGTCTTATATTCCTACATAGAGTCCACATACTAGGGTAATAAATTAGTCACGGAATAAAAAGACTAGAACACAGATTTAACAGATATATGTCCAAGAACAAGAAGAAACAAAAATATAATAATTGAACAAATTAAACTTTAATTAAATAATATGCCTTTATGCCTTTTTTACCGGGCGTTGTAATTTGCGTTCCTGTGGTTTATGTGGTTTCTGGTTCTTTAACTATTTTGGAAATGAATACTTGACTAACTAATGGATTGCATTAACCAATCCATTTATCGGAAATACGAAAGGAAGGAACAAAACATAGCAATACTGACCTGTAGCAGCTGACACTCTTTTATAGACCTGATTGAAAGGCATTATCGGTGCTTACCCTCGAGCTTCTTGCTCACAAAAGTTTAATACTTTTAAAATAATATTTCGGGCATCACTTTTAATGGTTTTCGGCATTTTTATTTTTCTATAAACTCTCAAAACAATGACGTATCGAGTGACATTTGATTAAATGGCGGCTATAGTTCACAATTTTGCCGCAGCTGTCAGTTCACAGATAAGTTGGTGGGACTATATATGCAACAAATTTCAAAGCGAGTTAGACGCGGGTACTGACACGCGTGGCGTGCGCGTAGCGGGTGCGTCTAGTCGGAACGCGCCCTAATACTAGTAATTAAAATTAAGTAAAAAATGAATGAAAACTCCGTAGCGCTGTGCCTAAGCGTTTGGCTGCGGGATTGTAGGACCGAGGCTTCGTTCCCGCACTGAACAAGTGTTGCCATGCTGTAAAATAAATAATCTGCGTCCGGATGCTTGTTTTCAACGTTAGTTTTTTTAAAGGGTAAAAATATTAGGTTATTAAAGTGATTGGATTAAATTGCTTTTAAGTTAACAAATACTAATCGCTAGGCTTTTTCACAGAGGTAGGTACCTATCTACGTACTATGTACATACTACTCGCAGAGATCGTTTACTAATTGTCGCTTTCAAAATAAGTGCTCATTATAGCTGTTTACAAATGAATCTATAAAAAAAAACATTTTTAACCAGGTAATTACAAATAACTTTGAGTTTAGTTATATAATCGAATTCTTACCAAAATGTGACTAGAGGGATCTTTTGCTACATGTAAATGAAACCTAATTAACATACACTTATAAAATCACATATTTATTGAACAAATAGAATGTTAGCATTAGCAGTCACAATTGACAACAGTATAGTTTCAAAGTATAGTTCGTTTCGGATGGCCAACCCATCGAACTATCAGATTTAAAAAATAATGTGTTTGTATTTGTACACACAATCGTACACTATAAAAACCTGTCCTACGTAGATGACTAGTCCAAAAATGTACTCGCGTTAAATATCATATTACAATTAAAGTTGAAATCACAACATAAAGGAGAAGGAGACATCTCCATACATTTTTGGGCCCAGATGTTAACAAGATGAAAGTCGGACCATTTGAAAGCTTATATATAAAAAATTCATACCTGAAAATCTGGCTAAATTTGTCAATCTAGGAGCTGAGTTATTGAAGAAAAATAAAAGTGATTTTTTGTATTACCTACACTGTAACAGGTGATTTTTCACTGTAATATCACTGTAACAGGTTATTTTTCACTATAATTACTTAAAGATATAAAAGGCGGATCAGTATAAAATCACCAAAGAAAAGCCGAGTTTATCTAGGAAATAAAACTTTTAAACTTTATTAACGAAAATTAAAACAACATTGAATTATTGTTATTACTATTATTTGTTGACATATTGATACTTGGTATTTTTTCATATTAATTTGTAGATATGTTTTTAATCTGCCTATTTAACACAGATAAATAATTAAAAATAGATATTAAAATGCTGGATTTAATCGAGAATATATTATATTGCACTCGTTTCAAATCAAATCGAAAATTGGTCTTTTTCTTTTTTTTAAATGAATAGTTTTGAAGTTTGAACTGTCAAACAAACTAATAGAAACAAGGTTATAATATAATAAATAGAAATTACTAGTGGTAGGTAGTGTACAGAAAAGAGAATTTCACTAGTGTATTCTTTATGATAATCGATTTATTTCCATAAAATTTTTATTTCTTTTTTCCTTATGCGAATAATAATATACTTTATTTCCAAATGAATATATCATATCAATATATCAACTTTATCATTTAATTTTTTTGGATCCGAATAAATATAAAATCGATTGCATCAATACAATCGATTTTCTAACTTATTTATTATTTTATTCTTTTTTCGAAATCTAGATTGTAAAATGAGCTAGTTTTTTGTATTTAACTTTAGAAAAATATAGCCAATTTTTTAAAGTATATACCAATTAGTTAACTTCAGGCCCAAAAATCCCATTGTCCTTTCATCATCTAAGGGAAATATTGCTACGAATAGCCTTTTCTTGTTACAAGTTTTTCCGCTTCTTGCACCATTTAATTGGAACGTTTTATAATACATATTTAATTTTTTTAATTCTGTAAATAAACAACGGCTCCTATAGCAAAATTAAAAGCAATCTCAATAAATAAAATATATACAAATGTAGTTGTTTCATTTGCCATTTAACAGTGGTAGTCACGCGGCAGCTTTTGCTGTCGCACGGATGGGCCGGCTCCAACCGGGGTGGTACCACGACCTCACAGAATACCAGCGTGAAGTAGAGGTTTATTTCTGCGTTTCGCTTTGTGAGTGCAGGTGGCCGGAGGCCTTTTTTACTGGAAATGAGGCATTCTATCTTAGTCCTCACGGGTGACAACGCATCTGCATTTTGATTCGCAAACGAGGATAGATGTAGATGTCTATGGACCGCAGCAACCACTTACCATCAGGTGGACTGTGTGCTGGTTTGTCACCCTCATTCTATATATAAAAAAAAACAATGTTAACATCAGCCTGCTGTAAACTATAACTGCAGAGCAGAAACGGTAACCAAATTGGGTTTTATATCGATATCCGATAACGGTTTTAGATATCTATATGAAAACTTCATATCGGTTATATAATGGTTATCATAAAAAAAGATAACGCCCATGTTTAAAAGTATGCTTTTAATTCTAAAATTAATAAATAAAAAACAGGCTTTTTTATTAGGAATGCGTTACGTTTGTGGGCTTGCGCGTGAGTTTGCTACGCAAGGATAATAATAAATGAATTCATGAAAACAAGTATGTATATATGATGTATGTATGTAACTTGAAAAATGAAAACAAAACATCTAATTTCAGAATGACACCATTTTATTCACAATTTTCATAACACCAATTTGTTACCAAAATAAAGGATTATTTTTTTATTTAGTCATACACACATATTAACAACATAGAGATAGCCACCACAACATACAAGCGTTTGCCTATTTTGTAGCAAATTATACGATTTTTAATATTATATCTCCTAACTCCCAACTTTTACGAACGTTAAGGAGTATTTTTGCAATATTTTCCGAATAGATTAAAATAAAAACATTATAAGCTTTACCTCGTAAGGGAAAACACTCCTTTTAATACAGCCTTGGATCTTATCACTAAAATTAATAGTAACTTAAATTAGAACTTCTCATATAAAAATAATAATAGTTAATGTTAAGCATATTACATACATTATTAAAATCTAAGTAGATAGACCGTTATAGACTTCATTGTTATTGTTTCTTTTACCCAGTTTTTTGATATAAATCTATTGCACATTTTTAACAATTTTTTGTATATATTACTAAAATTTGCAAATGTTACTTTTTAAATGAAATATCGACTGACTGCACTTAACATGTTATAAACAAATTTATACGGGGGACTAGATGTATTTCTATAACACATTCGAAAACTCATTGATCATTTTCGTAATTTAGAAAACGATAATGCATTTTCGGCACATAATGTAAACAATTCTATATCTACATTAACCCTTTCGCATGAGCTCATTATATAATTATGTTATTTATTGTTAATTTGAAGGGCGAGATATCTTGGTCAGATGACGTACTTATATCTCTTGCGAACAAAAATTGTGTAACACACGGTAGGCTAGTTATCTTGTCCAACATGTAGTCAACCATATCAAAAAAGAGTGCAATATTGCCATAATATGTATTTACATATCAGTTACAATCTGCTATTTATTGCAAGAACAAACAACCAGGTTGACATAATATTATATCGTTCATTAGATTTACTTTTTATAATTTATACTTGCGACTGTTGTTACAAACATGATACCGTGAGGCGAAACTGGTCGGTTTTTATAGATAATATAAAGTAAATACAAGTGAAGCAAGTACGTCAGTCAAAAAAAAATTCTATTTTCTATTTGGTTAGAAAAATTATTTAAAGGCACAACCTTGAAGGGTTTCAGACTATTGTGTTAATTTAAACTTTTGGTTATAGCCATATCGAATAGGAAATACGCATGATCAGAAATCTATCGAAATATAGAAGTTAAAGTCATTTAGTGTTCCTTCAGAAAAAAATATATATCTAAAATGAAATATTTTAAAGAGAACGAACTAAAGCAGAAGTAAACACACTAGGTAAGTAGTTATGATTGTAGTCGAACACATTTTTTACTTCACGCATCATTTCAACAAAATCAGCTAGATCGTGCTTTGGCAGATTCTGTACAACCCGCAGCGAAAGGGTCAATTTCATAAGCATCAATTTGCACTGATTATTTGCGCAAAAATATAAATAATCAAAGTCGGGATGGTATTCATAATTTGCTTACAATATTAAAAATAAATACTTATTAGTTTATTAAGATGTTTAGCTTCATTCTTAATTTTCGTATATTTAAAACTTTTAAACACAAATAACAAAATTACTAATTTAAAAATTTCGAGTGACAATATTAAAACTCTCTCGTGAGGAGTGAATGATACATTATTATCATTGTAACATATAAGTTAAAAATGTAGTCATTATTCAATATAGGATAAGGCTTTCGAGTTAATTTAAAAATAAGAAGAATAGTTCTTGTTAAAGCTGACAACTTTTAAAATTCATGGACATAAAAAATTGCGACACAAAAAGTTGCACTCTGAAACAAGTTACAAATCTATCATTTTGATCATATAATTAAAAATTACAATAAAATATCCTCAGGAACGTTCATTAATCAATAAAACTAATCTACATTATTACTATATCTAAATGTGTCATCCACTTAGTTTACAGAAACTTAGATGATCTAAATCGGATATAAACATAATTTATGTTAAATGACGTGTCTAATTATAAATAATTAATCATTAATAGTTGTATAAAACAGCTAACAGTCATTTATAACAGTGGAAAGTCCTTATTTATGTCACAGCCAACTGCGATAGGATCATTCAGTGATTATAAATGTCGGTGTTAGCTAAATGAAGGCAGTAGTAGCACGGGCGTCTCTGATGAAGCAAATATGTGAAGTTTCAAATAGCGATTGCAATGTTATTATATAGGCGAATCAACAACTGTTCCCTTTTGAACTTCAATGGACTTAGATCATATATTTAAATAACCAATAACACTTTACTGAAATTGGAATGAATACCAATACAAAACCGTCACAAAAACAAGAAATTATCATATTGTGTTATAAATAAAAACATAATTATGAACTCTTTTATCCTATTTACCTCCCTCAGAAACGATAAGCCAGTGGCCAGCAATGCGAAGTAAAACGATTATATAAAATCTAAACTGCGAATTATAAAAATAGTAAAAGAAAAATAGGGGATATCAGTTGATTTTAATGCAATACCAATTAGCTTATTTGTAACATTGACACATTTTTAACTTTTTTTTGTTACACCTTTGCTTCAACAGATGGTGGTGATGTTGTTTCTTATAAATAACAGCTATCAGTACCATATCAAAATAAATAAGCAACACGGACAACTTAACTTAAAGGCAGCATTTGTTAAAAAAGAAACTTACGTCCTAAACCTGCCGCTTCTAATCATATTACAAAAACCGACATTCGGGAACCCTGCGTTCAGTCTTACGCATGTTAGAATTTTTTTTTGAACAAGAATACCCAAATTTACACAAACTGTAATGTATATAACCCATTTATAAATAACTGGTGAAAAAAAAATTTAAATTACTACTTATCGCTTTAGTGCTTATATATGTTTTTATAAATTCGTATTATTTTTTATAGATTTTCTATTAATTTGTAGTCTGTAACTATCAAGATATAACTAGTTAAAAAAATGTTCAGTATCATTTTTATGGTCATGACGCAATATCGCAAATATATGGTATGATGATTTGATTGAAATTCAATTCAATTTGTCTACAAGATAACTTTTAATTTAATGTTATTTGACAAAAAATCAAATGATAGCATCGAGTCTGTATTAACAACAATCAATACTGGATTTAGAGGTAGCTTGCGTTGTGATTTTTTTGATTATTTAAGATCATTATATATAAAAAGTTGTATGGTATTGTTACAAAACCTTTTCAGAAGAGATAATGCTTGTGTCCAAGCATTTGAACGTGTGTAGGCTGTTTCTTTAAACTTGTTGCTGTTAAAAACAAAGCACACATTTACCAGCGAGCGACATTGCGTCACAGCATACTTATTATATTCTAATAGCGCTTACCGACTGTCCTTGGTGACCGCGGAAAGCGGCAAATCGCGAACCAACACGACACTTTATTGACACTATTATTGCTAACTAATCCATACGACATTGGATACGTGTAGGCACTCTTGATATTATCACATTGATTCGCTTTGCCGTTTTTATCGTTCACCTAGGGCAACGCCTTACCAAATAGCTGCTTAACGCTATATCGGTGTGCGAAAAAGCCTAATTGTAACATTTACATCCTAATAATAGCACGACAATAAACCGCTATTTATTGTAAAAGTTTGGTGTGAATTATAACCTACTGATTGGTGTCTTATAGTTTTAATGCCAGTAGTACATATTCTATCTACGTTATTAGCTACCCATTATCCAAACAAAAAAAAAACAACAACCAAGTTATAAAATAAACAAACTTAGAGTTAACCACAAAAATAAAATTAGTTTAAGAAATAAAACTAAATCTATTTCACTTCATTACAATCATAGTTTCAAATTGACTAACGCTTAGTTATTTCATAGATAATGGACTCGACCACAGTATTTATTACATTTTTAACACTTAAGTAAAGCTCTATAAAGGAGCAATTTTGAAGAATATAACTATTTATATAATTTACGATTAATTTCAAATTTAGCAAAATATTTGTATTTAATTAAGGCATTGACATAATGCTTCTAGGAAAGAGAAATTTACATCCATAGTGTGATTTATATCCAAACAACATTAAGGTGAGATCAGACAATTCATAATCAATATTTGATCAATAAATGAATCAAAGATAGATCAGCTATGCTTCTGTATATAACTAATCATTTTATAAACAAATACACAATAGCTTAATGTAGAATTTAGTATACCCAACAGCATTACTATCAACCATACGTATTTCAGATTTCCACAATCACATATCAATTCCAAAAGAAAAAAAGTTTCGAGTCGTTTTTCAATAATATTAAAAACAGACACCCTATGTTCAACACGCCATAATATAATCTATTTATATTTAACACTTACATAGTTATAACAATATTATACAATGAATATTATTAAACAATTCATAGTAATCGTCCAAACCATATATCACATAGCAAAGGGCACAGGCACATTACACTCATTGCCTAGCTTCCAGTCCGTCAGAGCACCGAGTTACGCGAACAGCGTGATGACCGGTGTTATTGCATAAGATGCGGGCAATTCTAAAATAATTTTCAAGAATTTCTTGAAATGGGCAAATTTAAAAAGCTTAGATAATAACTTAATGCCAGAGATGATGTGAGATGCAATTTTACAATATCGTTGATTACATTATCACAAAAAAAATTACTATATTAGGTATAATAGTTTTTCTCAATGTCTGATAAATATCAGACAGCAAATATAGCATCTTGGGTTTTAGCTTCTCATTGTAAGTGAAGTAGCTATTCTTATATATTATCATGAGAATATATGTAAAAAAGTTTACTGCTCTGGCTATCACATGATCGCCCGCATCTATTGCACATAAAATAAATCGCAAAATACTTAAATAAAATATGCATGCTAACTCATGCACATAACAAAAAGCAAATTCAAACATGCATATTACTGCAATTCAATTCGCCCAGGATATACTTATACCATTTTTGGCTATCGCATCAATACTTGTACAAGTCTGAATGTTACATACAATCAATTTTATAATTTATATACTGAGAAGATCAATTATAATGCTCTACCGAAACACTTGTTCATAATAAAATTATTCGTAAATGTAATAAGGACTCAAACCTTTCGAAATAATGGTGGACACCGACCATAACACCTTTATACATTCTACCCTTTATGATATACAAACACCACATAGATCTCAAAATGCACTCTGGCATTTAATAATTTCCCATATCACAACAATATCAGAACTTTGTACTTTGCAACGGATCAACAATTTTTTATTAAAACTGATGTTAATAATTTATATATTATCAATACAAAGTTACATATTACTCTGGTACATTTTTTTAATATTTTTTAAAATTATTTATAGCACAATTCCGTATTGTCCAAACTTAGTATCTAATCTTGGAGGAGTTGCAAAAAATAAATATACTATTAAAAACTTTGGCAGTTACATATATAGACAAGAGCATTTAAAAAAAAATAACTGACTAAAATTTTATGGAATTTCACAAACTTGATAAAAATTTAAGGTCCCATCAATTTTGCTCAACTCCTCGTACATATCTAGGTTACGATCTCGCACACGATAAGTTTAACACGCAATTGTTGATTGGAGTGACTCAACATTTTGATCACATATACTTACTTATCCGTCTCCCTCTTATATTGGCGTAATAAAAAAGGTGTGAACATTTTATATACAATCTAAATTTAAATTTATTTACAGTCATAAAACACCTAAACATAAATAATAACTTTAAGTATAATGTACATCTATGATACAAAAAGAAATTAAGGGAAACTAAATAATCCTAATTATAAATGAAAATCATGAGACAAAAATAGTTCCAAGTATTTGCAATCATAATAGGTAGGCAAATAGAAAACATACAGCAACAATTCACTCAATTACATTAATTTGAGGCTTTAACATAGTGTACTTAAATATAATGAGACAATTTCGTTGTGCTGTGAACTAATCTGATAGGCACATGAGTCTTGTTTATTTACAAATATAAATACAAATTATTTTTTATCACTGTTCTCACTGGTATAACACTTAAATTTTTAGTTCGCATCAAACGCTTTTCAAGTGTTTGAGAGACTATCCAGTTCTATTCCGGTTTTCCGGTGGCTCTGTGTGGAGGCAACATATCATGTCGTCGGTACATGAGCAAGTATGGCATCCTGGGAGGCTTAGGCTTTAATACCTGAGAATCCGTAACCTGAGTCACCGTGGAATCATCATACCTGTGGGATAATGTTAGTTTTACATAAAAATGTTGATGTAAATGAAGATGTAGTTGATTATAGCATGTTTTAATCAGTTAAAAATGTCTACATAGAAGTGATTTAAATCACTTTCAGAGACGAAAAATAAGTAGCATCATTGTAAAATATTCTTCTACATTGTATGACGCACATAACCAGCTAGCAAACTTAGTTCTGCAGCATATGCTGCAAAAAATATTAGAGGCCTTACATGTGTTCAAACAGCTAGATTAGTTTGTTTTAGTTATTTCCATAACATAATTTCATATTATGGAATCTTACTATATGGTAATGCGACTGACATTGAAACTATCTTTGTTTTCAGAAGAGAGCCAGCCAAAGAGCAATTTATAACTTATGTCCGAAGGAATCCCTAGTGAAAAATTCAAAGAAATAGATATATAAACTTTGGCCTTTCTGTATATTAATTATATTATACAGCAGCATTAAGCTGCTATTTTACGCTGGTATTTTGTGAGACCATAGCCCTACCCCAGGCGAGCGAGAGAACCGAATAGTACGAATGTACTATAAGTAACCATAATATAGCTGCAGCATGGCTTTAACACATAAAATCATTTAGTGGTATTCTCATACATATAGAAACTGTTTTGTTTTGATGATCAACCTCTCCTGTATATGCAGAAAATGCCAAATCCAAAACCTAGACTGGTGATGGGGTAAAACATTGCCAGCATGAGGGTGTAGTTTTTGCCCAGTCCCCCAACCAGCTTTTATTTGCCCAGTGTAATGAGGTACCCTTAACTCTTTTATCTGTCCAGTGTGGCGTGTATCATAGGTCAGAATATACTGGACTCTTCTTTGAAATTAATATAGGCCAACAAATTTTTCTGGAAAATCTACCTGATGATATCTTCGATCAATACTATTATTGATCGAAGAATGATATTGAATAAATATAATAATTTTTACATACCTTATCCAGCCAACCTGTCCATGGTAAGTATCAGTGACGTAGTGGCCCTTCACAGCTTCTACTCCTTCGTGATATACAACCGCAAACAACTTATAAAGGCGTTGCTTTTGTGTATATTTTAACTTCGCAGACATTATCTCTGTAAGAAATTCTTTTAATTAGTACCATGTTAAATCAATACTTTCACATCAATTTGTTATGTGTAGTATACTCAGTCATAATTCTCCACATTGTTATGATAATTTTTATCATATTCAGAGACGAAAAATAAGTTCCATCATTGTAAAATAGATAAAAAGTGGTCATAATATACTTGGAATATTTAGATTTTCTGAATTGGAATAGCAGTCACTCTTAGGTATTTTTGAAATTTGTTAAAAGCGATATTGATTAAACAGAAAATAATTTACAATAAAAAAAAGATTCAATAATACATACTAGGGTCTATCTTCAGGTCTATTGGAAAATCTATATTCTTGACAATCTTTGCAGTATGACCTTCGGAATCAAGCTGGAAGCACTTGAGGTGTAAAAGGAGCACCACTGGCAGTTCTTCAATGGATAGTTGCTGCCAGGCATCAGACACGCCTTCCAATGTGTCTTTGCCAGCTAGAAGTTCCAAGGCATCTTTGACGGTGTTAGAACGCTGGGTGGAAAAATAAACAAAATAAATATATAATTACAATTAAAGATATTTCTTTTGAATTAATAAAAATTTTGCCAATAAAAATAAAAATAAATACATATATTTTATAATGTTTATTAAAATATATTTTTTTTAATAAACATTATAAAATATATGGCATTCAATTTGTTAACCTTTAAAGTTAGTTACAGTCTATATACGACCCACTGCCGGACACAGGCTTCCTGTCACTTCTGAGAGGGTTTCAGGGCAAGAAAATGTCCACCACGCTGCCCCACTACGTGTTGGCGAGCTTCACGTCTTATTAAATATTAGAGTTTAGCCCTGAGCTGCCACAGCTCATTGAACATTTACTTGTAAATACATGTTATTCAATTTGTAAACAACTTGTTTACAACAAATTGAATAACTATTAATTAAAAACATGTTAGACAAGAACTTTTCTATAAGAGCATAAATATTATAAAATATACGACGCAATGTATTAAAAAGAGACTATCAGTTTGAAGTCAACATAGTCAAAGAATATAGGTCATATCAGGTAAGTTTATTAATTTATATGTTTACTTTAAACAATATCATGACAAATTAAAATTATTTATTTCTGTAACAATTTCTTATATTTACGTGAATACTACTCATTAAAGTGCATTACAGCATATAAGAATAGAGAGGTTACAAGATGAAGGTGTGAAAGAGAAGTATAAATGTAGACTGAGGGATAATATAAGTTGTTTGAATGAATTATGTATGAATCATTTAGACTTGACGACTGTATTGAATAATGTTAAGAAAGTTTTGGTGGATGCAGCCACCGAAGTATGTGGTGTAAGTAAGAGAACAAATGAAAGGAAAAGTAATATGTTGTGGTGGGATGATGAGGTACGGATGAAGTTGAAGCAAAGAAGAGAGCATGGCTAGATTTACTAGCAACCGAAGCTGGTAATTCTGGCGGTATGAATGATGAGATTGAAAGAAAAAAGGCAGACTTTAGAGGTATAAATAAGAGAGTAAAAGAAGTTGTTGAAAGGAAAAAGCAAGAAAGGATGGATAAGAATGATAGAAGGATATCTGATAACTTTCAGACATATATTAAAATGTTCTGGAAACTCATAAGAACTGCCAGGGGAAATTCAAAACAGCCCAGAATGAATGCTATACGAGACGATAATGGCTGCATGCTGGATGATGATGTTCGAATTTAAAGAGATGGAAGGATACTTTGAAAGTGTTTAAAAGTGAAGAGTCGTCTGAATTAGTGAAATAGAAATTCCGAAAGAAGTAGAGAGAAGTAGGGAGATAAGTGTAGATGAAATAATGAAAGCAATGAAAAGCATGAAAGCAGGTAAGGCAGCGGATATGAAAAGAGGCTAGAGAGGGTGTGGTTGCAGGCCTGCTGGTACACTTTGTTTAATTTATGTTGGGAACTGAAGCGGGCACCGGAAGACTGGTGCAGAGCCGTTATAGTCCCAATATATAAGGGAAGGGTGTCACAGCAGAACTATAAAAACTACCGTGGTATCAGCTTACTTAGCAATGTGGGTAGACTTTATGCTAAGGTGGAAAGTTATGGAAGAAAGTGATGGAAAAATTTGCGATGTGCAAGCTGGATTTAGAAACGGGATGGGTTGTACGGATCAAGTCTTTCCCATGCGCATGACTGCAGAGAAATTTTTGGCCAAAAACCAGAAAGCTTTTGTGTTCATGGACTTGGAAAGGGCTTATGACAGAGTGGACAGGAATGTGTTATGGCAAACACTGAACTCATTTGGCTTGAGCGCTGCTTTGATACAGGCATTAAGGTCACTCTAGTGCTTGTGTCAGGATCAACAGGATCTACTCGGACTGGTTTGGCATTAAAAAGGTGTCAGACAGGGCTGTGTAGCTTCCCTGTGGCTATTTAACCTATTTAGTTATGGACAGTTGTTTGCCAAACTTTGAAAGTTGAAGAATGTGGGTTGAGAATGGGTGAGTTAACCGTCAAATGCTTTTTGTACACCTATAATCAAGTCATATTTGCATCTTCGGCGGCCGAGTTGCAAATGATCGTTACTTTATTGAACTGGTCATTAAAAGAAAGGGATATGAAAGTGAACACAAGTAAGACGAAAGTGATGGTCTTTGAAAGAAAAGAATGTAAAACGTTATGTGAAATAAGAATAGAAGGGCAGTTGATTGAGCAAGTGGATGAGTTTGAATATTTGGGATGTTTATTTAGCAGGGATGGTAGATATGATAAGGATATAGAACGCATAGTGAACGCAGGAAATACAGTGAATGGGGCTCTACACCCTATTATGAAGAGTCAGTAGGTGTCAAATAAGGCACGTATGGCAATTCATGATGCTGTGTTAGTCCCTACTTTAATGTTTGGTAGTGAAAGTTGGGGCTGGCAGAAGAAGCATGAAAGTAGAATAAATGCTGTAGAAATGCGGTCATTAAGGCGTATGCTAGGGCTGAATCTGAATGACAGAGTAAGAAATTGTGTAATAAGAGAAAAGTGTGGTGTGCAAGATGATGTTGTGACCGAGGAAAGAGTGACAAAGCGAATTTATGTTGCAGAAGTGAAAAGCATAGTCAGGAAGGGACGCCCTAGACGAAGGTTTATCGACTAAGTCGGCGATACATTGAAAATGGGCTAGATTAGGAGTACCCTTAACCGACAAGCGTGGGGAGTCCATTTCTACTTAGGGCAGTAGTGAGTGGTGGAGTAGGAGCTACTCTAAATCTTCTCCACTCTAGTATGCAACCGACAAGCGTATTTGCGTATATATATGGATGTAAAGGAGGCGAGAGCGGTGAGTCATGATCGCGCCAAATGGAAGTCCGTAGTGTCTGCCTACACCTCTGGGTGATAGGTGTGAGTGTTTGTTGTAAAGAACTACTAATTGAACAGATTTAGAATAGAATAGAATAATTTTTTATTCAATATAGATTACATGTGTAATTCTTATTGAGTCATTTTTGACTTTACCACTGGTTCGAAAAAAACCTCTGTCCTGGGAAGAACCAGCAAGAAACCCAGCGGGTTTTTTTTTCAATCATTAATGTAAAGCATATTTTACATTAAAGATTGGTAGATACAAAATTTATTTTAGAAACAGCTTGGAAGCGACCACCCGTTCCCCGGGGTTATTATCAATCATGTATTCATTTATACTATAATAACCCTTTTTATACAGTTTCAACTTAACAAAGCATTTAAACTTGGTAATAGAGAGAGCCTGTACACTTTTCGGGACCCTGTTGTAATAGCGTCAGGCCTCTGTCACTCTTGCTACCTGCGTGAAATAATTACCTACAATCGCGAGCTGCCCCAGGGGTAGATCGCAGTCTGGGCTAGCGCGCTCTAGGCGATTAAATGTTAAAGTTTTTTTAACGCTGTTTACGTAAATAATTTTTTACTTGTTGAAATACTCGCCAAATTAGTTTTTATTTAGTGTTTATTATATTTAATTGTAGGATAAAATAGTTGAGAAAGTTTTAATGTAATTTAAGAATAATATATATGGATATTACCTATCTATTTGATAAATTATAATAGCAAAACGTCGTACCTACTATAATTGTTGTGGGAATGGATGCTTAATGAGCAATCAAAAGGATTCAGATATATTATTTTTTGAGTTACCGAAGGATAATGAAAGGTAAATTTATTTCATTCTTTTGTTAGATAGGTACATATACCCAAAAAATAATTAAGTAATAATTTAACCACAGAAGTAATACGTAAGTACTTTATTACAAAACTTAGTTGAAACTTACATCACTACCCGAGTACTTACTTACATATCTATACGCGTCTTTGTAAAGTAAATATTTTAAGTTATAATAGCACAAAATACTGAAATTAAAACTTTGTTTACAAAATATTCAACTTAGTAGATTACGATCATATTTCTGTTAGGAATCATATTTCGGGTTTATTTGTTGTTTACGCTATGTACCTATTATACGAACCAAGCATCGCGAATCCCGACGAATGGCCTTGCAAGTTGCATGCGTTGGGCATCACAGAACTCACACCGTAGATAATATGGTTGATTATAGTCACCATAGGTACTTTACCTTTTTAGTTACTTAACTTATTTCACAATGTATTTTTTTACTCTTTATTATCAACCCTTAGCAGCCACGGAAAGCCCGTTGTAACGTAGTAAGGAGAAAAGATGCAAAGTAATACAGACGCTCGCGCGCAGCTATAGTTTTATTTAGCTTCCGTGCGCGATTTATCTGATTAATAATAACTATGTAGGCTATTATAACGTCGGCAAGCAGTCAACATCAAAAGAGTGCAACTTCTGTACTTATTTATTCTGTGATAGCATATACATTGCCCCATGAATGAATTACTGACTCTGTGGAGTCGAGAAACTGGTATCACTAGCTTGTGTTTGTTCCTAGTGTTTACAGAATGTACATCACTTCTTTTACTAAAACTACCTTTGTTTTTGTGAACATACATTAATTTTCGTAAATATACTGAGAGGCCAAAGTTAATATATTTATTTCTTTAAATTTATCTCTAAGAGACTCTCTCGGTTTTAGGTTGTAAATAGCTCTAATGGCCCTCTTCTGTAAAACAAAAATAGTTTCTGAATCAGCCGCATTTCCCCATAGCAAAATCCCATAAGACATTATGCTATGGAAATAACTGAAATAAACTAATCTAGCTGTCTCAACACTAATGAGACCTCTAATCTTTTTTACAGCGTAGGCTGCAGAACTTAAGTCTGCTTGCTAGTTTGGACATATGGGGGCCCCACTGAAGCTTTGCGTCGAGAGTGATGCCAAGAAAAACAGTGTATTCAACAGGGTTCAGTTCTTTCCCATTTAAAAACACATTGGTACTCAGATTTTTAACATTTGTTGTTGTAAATTTATAATACATTTAGTTTTATTTCTGTTTAAATGTAGATTATAAACGTTAAACCAATGCACTAATTTTGATATAGCATTATTCACTTCATCACATTTAAATGATTGATGTTTAAGAAATCAAGGAAGTATCATCAGCAAATAATACTATATCATGATTATCCCTTACAAGAGAAGGTAAGTCATTAATATACACTAGAAATAGGAATGGGCCGAGAATGGAGCCCTAAGGGATTACCCATTAGTACAGGTGACTCGGAAGAACTTTTACCATTGATAATAACTTTCTGCATTCTATTACTTACATTTTTATTTTATAAATTTTTAATATTTTTTAACGTGTAAAAGCTATGTTGCAGCCATGTTACGGTTGTAGTACGAATGGGCAGCTCTCAGTCGGGGTAGGAACACGCTCTCACAAATACGAGAGTAAAGTAGAAGCTTCAGGGGCCTATATTACTTCACCTCAAATTCTAATTTCACTGCCACATCCCCACGCCACCTCACTCTTTTTTAATAAAATTAGCTTTTAACTTGTTTATCATATGTTTGCCTGTTTTTTTACGCCAACCCAGTCGTTTCTTATTTTTATTACGGTTATTTATCATTGCGTCAACACTGTAAACCTCAGTATTTTAATATTTTAATTTTAATTCGTCTTTTTCCGTAATGTGTTCTGAGTGCAAGCGACATAGACCTCCCGTTCGAAAGCCGAAGCTTGGGCATAAAATATCGATATATATATCGTCGATATTTTTAATCGCGATATACCGATATTTATTTTAGAGTATCGAATTAGTATAAATTTCGATATATTTTAAAATCGTTGTATTAATGGGCAATACATGAAACAACAAAAGCACCTACAAAACAAGCATTCATGTGTGGTTGTCGTTTTTTTTCGTCATCCAACTGGCTGAAATATAAAAAAATTGGGGCTTATCCTTACATCATGCAAATGATGACGATATATCGATATTAATCACGCGATATACTATACATATATCGATACTGTTTAAAACTATCGATTCGATATATATCGATATTTTTTTCTCTTGCTCATCCCTAGAGTGGTGGTGTCGGACGGCCGAGAACAAACTTCAAGACGCCTATAGTTTAGGTAATTTCTTTTTACAGTGAAACTAATGATAATAAAAACAAGACCTGCTTTATAATTAGTTCAGTTAATATGCAAACTTTTATTATCTAATTTCAATACCAGCGGTGTATTATTTGGAGGTAACATTGGATTTTTTTTCTATCGAGTAAATTTTATGGAATCGTGTTTTCGTCAAACATAGTACTTAACATTAATCCTCAACTTTACCATATATTTATTTCAAAATTAATGCTGCAGCATTTTCGGCATAAGGATACATGTAGATGTCTATGAGCCACAGCATCCACTTACCATCAGGTGGACTGTGAGCTTGTTCGTCACCCTTATTCTTAAAAAAAAATAGATGTGATTTCAATAATTATTTTGATTTGATTCTTTTTAAATACCAGTTTCATTGTACCTCAATATCAAGCTGCAGAGTGAAGAAAGGTTGCACAGCATCAGTGACGTCATGATGATGAGCGCGATGTAAGCGATGGCGAGTACGGCCTCTGAAGATATCAGCTACTGGAGTTCGTCGCGCCGCCCAGCGCCTTTCTACTGCCCCACGGTTTTTTGGTCCCATCACCTGTAAGCAGAAATAAAGGTGAAGAATTTTTAGCATATGCTTATCATTGACTTTAATCATCAGTAATGGATATTTTTAAAACTTTTTACAATATTATATCACTTTTCATATAAAATGTATATTTCAATTTTAAAACAAATATACTTTGTACAGAAAAATACTTTATTAAGTACTTTTTATACGAAGTTATATTTCATGGGTAACTGTTTGTTACTGCAAAGATAAATGCAGCAGTAGGACACAACAGGCTTGAAATAAAATAATAACAACTCAATGATAATAATAAAATACTGCATTCCCAACCCATCTGCCGAACATAACAACTATAGCAAATGTGGGTGACATTTGCTATAGTTGTTGTTTGGCAGCCGTTCGAGTTGTAATGTTGCTTCATAACAATTAATATTTTAAATTTTTATCTATTTGATTCTCTTTATAATTGAACAGGCTTAGAACTGTCATTCTACTCAATAGCACAAAAATAATATTATACCATTTTTAATCACCAGTCAATGGTAGTTGCAATAGGCATTTGTCAACTCTTATCCGATAGACTGATTACCAATCAGTGTTCCAAAGTTTCCTCTCGTACAGTGCTAAGATACATTCCCTAATCGTGCAAACTACACAAGACTACAGTAGTGGACTTTTTATTAGCTAAAATGATGATAATGATACAATAGTAATTCTAGTACTTTTAAAACTTACAACATTTATATAATTTTATACAATATTAAAATTTTAGTTTTTTAAATTATATGAATACAATGGTACTTTAAATACAAGAAATATGAAATTATTTACTGCAAAATTTCTTTACCAGTTATATTTTGAATGCTTGTAAAAGTTATTTCGATTGGTATCAATGTACCCTCCCTATTACAGATGACAATTACCTTAGAAAGAATATACCAGCTTAAAGAATATAATATTTATGTTAGTATGACTTATATTAGGCACAAAGCTAATTCATCTCCAGATATAAGTTAAATTTGTGGTCAATCACCTATATTGATCTCGTACTTATAGGAATCTTTTTCTTATTCATTTTACTTAAGCACTCGGAAGTGTGATTTTAACAAAATTAACCAGCCCTAGATGAAGTAAAAATGCGAAAATTTCTGTGTACCTTCCATTCATCATTGTCATCGTCTTCCTCTGGAGGTTGTTCTTGAGTGACAACACCATTTGGTCGGTTGTTAGCATTTTTAGGTTCCTCAGGCTCCACTAGTTTCATCAGCTGAAAGGAATTGTTTTGTTCTATTAACAACAATTAATATTAAGGACATAATGGGTAAAAACAACTTGTGTGTGTACCGAGTGCACGGAGCTTTTGCCTACTATTTACTTCCTTAATGACATGCTCAATACGATGATTCCAATTTTCCCTTCATACTTTAAACAGGTACATCATAATAAATAAAATAACTTTTTTTACATTTTAAAGGCGCGCACGCCGTGCGGCGTAATATGTTTATCATCATAATTTTACTACTTAAATATGCAATCACCTAAAATGACACTAACCATTCACAAAAATGTTTTCGAGCTGGACCATCGTTATTATTCAATGCTTGTACAGGTTGGTAATGAAATGGGCGATATACAGAAGAATTCAGTAGTATCCACACATACTGGCTAACTCTGAACCCGATCTTCTCTATAATATTGTAGTCTTTGACTCAATCACAGTGTTTTCGACAGCCGAGCTTATTACTGAATGACCACCTCGAGCACTTCCATGTGACGGAGTGGTAAACTGTCTAAAGTCTAATAGCCTTTGGTTAGCTGCAAAAATTGTTCTAGGATTGGAGGTACATGTGCATTAAATCCTTGTCTTTGCAAACACGGTAAACACTGTAATATTGCACGATGTCATAGTTTCCGCGGTTCAAATATTTTTGTTACGTCATTGGTAAAAAATTGGTAAGCGTACGTAATGACCTCATTACGGTCAACACTATCAGCTGTTGGCTTGGCTGGGCGAGCGGATACTTAGCGATGTGACGGTAAATAAAAAAAAAAGAGCGGGAGAGCTGCGCTACAAGGTACCCTTACGAATGTGTACGCGAGCATAAAATAGTAAACACTACATACTTATGAATGAAAGTCACTTAAAATAATGCATTACCACGTATTTTGAATTCAAGAGATAAAATGACAGAATTTTTGAGATTTTTTTAATTAATTTTTCTTCACCATTGGCCTATATTACTTATACTGAACCTTCTCTGTAAAGAACATTGGTCAAATACAACCTGACCAAAATATAAAAATGACCACCAATGATTGATACGTCAAAAATTAGTGACTTAGGTGTATATTAAATTACAGGGTCCAGCTTA
Organism: Parnassius glacialis; assembly: GCA_033319125.1. NCBI lineage: Eukaryota > Metazoa > Arthropoda > Insecta > Lepidoptera > Papilionidae > Parnassius > Parnassius glacialis. Next base: position 32,682,001 of record JAVANC010000018.1, read on the forward strand.
TTTTATTGGAGCCGGTAACATTATTTAGCTTTGAAATAAAAACCTCATTTCCTTACTACTTTTTATAGGTTTTGAAGGGATCTAAACCCGTCCCGTTTTTATCTGTGGTACACATTTCATCATAACACTAAAGTAATACTACCATTATATGTTTACTTTTTTTAAATACTAGTTTTTATTGTATTTTTATTTATTTTTGTAGTGTATTATCAATAACATAACAATAACTTTTAAATAATATATTTTCTATTTAGGATTGAGATTGTGCCTACGGGAACGGATTAATCCATACACTAGTTATGTTTGCGATATTTTATAGCTAGGGCACAGCAGTATGAGCCGTGACCGATGTTCTTTGGCCGGTAATTGCAAAATAACTCTGTATATATGATATAAGTTATTGATAAGTATACATTATGCTCTAATTATTACAAAAAACGTATAAACCAACCTACTTAAAACACTTTCAAATAATAAAAGTAAGACCCCCAAGCAGATATGATCTTATAACTACATGTTATAAGATAAAATGTTAATCAGTTATAATGTTACCGGTAAATCAATGTATAATTAAACATATTTTTATTAATAAATTTAATAATAATTGTTAACATTATTAATTTGCTAACCATTTGAGCCGTGGGAGCTCAGATGGTTAGCACTCGCTGTAAGTTTCACAGTACGCGAGAAACCCGGATTGGATCCCCGCCAGCACCAATGAAATTGTTAATTGCAATTTTAAGTACTGATTTACCACATGCTCGGCGGTGAAGAAAATATCGTGAGGAAACCTGCATGTCTGACAAATAAGAAAAAAAAAATATATTTCGAAGACATGTGAAGTTCGTCAACACGCATTGGGGCAGTGCGGCGGCCCTTCCTTGCCCTCAAACCCTCTCAGAAATGAGAGGAGGCCTGTGCCCAGCAGTGGGACGTGTATATAGGCTGTAATTTTTTTTTATTAAGTTGTTGCGACGACTTTTTATGCGTGCCAAAAATATATTTATAAGCTTAAAACTATAACGAAGACAAGTGTACATGTTAAATTTTACCATGAATGGATAAAATTCTTATATCATTACAGTAACATGGTAATGATAATTCATATTACAATAATAAATTATAATTATAAACAACTGTTAGAACGTGTGTTGTTGAAACATTTGTTGTAATTATATATGGTGCAATTATATCATTAGGTAAGAATTTAGATAAGAGTTAAAAACTGTACCTCAAGCATTTCATCATTAAGAGAGTTGAGCAAGCAGCCAAGGAATTCCTCTGCATCTTCCTGCCTGCCCTCTTGCGAGCCTGGGAAGGGGCGCAGCGCCCGCAGCACGCGCAGGCCGGCGGCGCCGTCCAGCGGCGGCCCGGCCGGCACTGCGGGCGCCACGCCGGCGCCACTTCCCGACCCAACTCCCGCTTCACCGCGGCGACGCGTTACGCTGGCCAACGGCCCGAACTCGTAACATAACTCTACCCTGAAACAATCAGAGATGTCCACATGTTGAGACAGGCCTTAACTTATGTTTCTCGTCCCTTTTGTGACCTAAACGACTTGACGAATTTTAAATTATAAATGTCATTAGATTAGACATTATCCTCAATATTACCAATAATAGTACTACCAATGTAATATGCTCGCAAAATGTATTAAAGCACTGGCCTGAAACATATTTTTTTACTCATACCATTGCTAAGTACCGTCCTAGCTGGTGGCAAGTACTGAAGCCCAAGATTTACCACACTGGCTTAACATAACAAAAGCCTATTCATCATTCTTGTGATGACTGCCTGGTTGTCTGATGGTGGAAAAAAAGGGAAGGTACTGAGTGGCTGGCTATTTTGCACCTGTGCTTGAGGCTTACGGGATTGGTTTTAATAAAATCATATTTTTAACAGACTGAAAAAAAGGAGTTTATCAATTTTTGTTTTTTCAAGTGAATCCATTTTGATGATTCTTTTTTTATTTGAAAGCTGGTGCTTCTCATGTGGTCCCATATAAATTTGATCAAGATCTGACCAGTAGTTTTTGACTTATCCTTAATAATGCGTATTTAATTGACTTCAACTACATTGAAAAACATCTTGTAAACACAAAAGAACTTAAGCTCAATATAATAGTTTCTTTTTTCGCTTACCTTTACATACCATTAAAATTTAAGTGTCTATGTGTAATATCTGTCTCTCTATCTAATATATATATAACTGACTTCTATTGAGTTTGGGAGGTTGTTTGCATGCTATTAAATCATGAATAACCATTTTAAAATTCTTGTCTGTTAATCTGTTCGAAATTGCTGAACTGATTGTGAAACTGCAGAAATAGAGAGAGAAAGAAATAGGGAGGGTGAGAGAGCGGGAGAGATAGGGGGGAGGGGGGATAAAGAGGGAGGGAGGAAGAGAAAGAGCGACAGAGGGGGGGGGGGTGAGAGGGAAAGAAAGAGAGTCAATGTCAGAGATATAATAGTTTCGAACAACACAACGTTTCTGGTTGGCACATGCATAAAACTTTCCTTGGTATCTTTTAAAATTTTGATACAAAATCTATTTTTACCATTTTTTCTACTTCAACACCATTTTGCAATAGAGCATTAAAGGTAACCTTTTAAATAGCTATCAAGATAATAGCCAAATGACTGAGTTCGTTGAGTTTTCAATAATTCAACTACTTGCCCACAGACCAATTACATAAACCTGTAAATGTTCAACGAGGACGAAATCGCGGGTAAAAGTTGGGTAAAAATTATCTTCTATTCTATTGTATGATATTGTGAAAATTGACACTAAAATAAAACATTAAAACAACAATAAAACAAATTATTTGTGTAATGTTCCACAAAGGCATTGTAAATGTCATCATTCATCACTCTTATCAACAATGCAGATCAATGAAAACATCATATAAAAATCATACCAGTGTCTACAGATGGAATATTTCATACTAATTACAATAGTTTTTTTTACTTACATGGAGTCAATTACAGGTGTGCTTGATTTTCCACGCCGAGTCTGGTACGGAAGTGCTTTCAACATGTTGTAAAACGGCGGGCATGCGATCAATGCTTGCAAAATGGCGTTTACATAGCAATAGTTTGAACGGTTTGTGAGTCCACGGGGAAGAAGTGATACAGGTCTGTTGTCCAATTGATATTTTGTTAGAAATTCTGAAAATAAAAGAGTTGTGATATTACTATCCTTTCTTATACTTTCTTTATTTAAAATTCATGACTAGCCAGCATTGAAGGTACATTTATTAAATTGCAACTTTTGTATACTCAGCTTAATATATCTGCGCTGTGAGGTAAAAAATCATTTTCTAATAATAGATTTTAATTATTAACAAATATTTACCTCCCATCCTGTAGGAGTTAGGATCATCGCTGAATGGCGATGGTTGAATAGGCACCGCTGGTGATGGATCTTTCTGGATTGGTATTTGCACTTCTGTAGTCACGTTTGTGGTGCTCGGTTTCAAAGGAGCCAAAGAGTTAGCAGTGTTGCTGATGGCATTAACCGAAGTCTTCTCTGAATATGAGACTGTTGGAGTCATAGTAGTCGCCGGTTTTGGCGTAGGTGAAGATTTGTCAATCACAGCATTTTGTAGTGGCGATGCATCATATGGAGGCACTTTCGCAATTGGTTTTTGCACATTCGATGGAACCGGTGGTGTGGTTGTAGTCGGACTCGAAGGTTCTTCAATAGGGACTGTTGTAGGCGGAGACGCTGTAATAGCGGTACTTTTGTTTGAGAACAGACTTGCCCATGATTTACCAGGGGCAGGCGGGGGATTAGGTTGGACGACTGTTGGAGATGGTTCACCTCTGTTCCGGGGTGTGGGGGGTGGGGGGAAATCTGATGCGGTCGGAGCAGGAGGAGGGGGCTGGGGCACTGGCGGTGGTTCAGGGATGGGGGCTACTTTTCTAGAGTGTCCGAATGGAGACTTATTAGTGACTATTAGAGGTGGACCTTGAGAATGCAGAGTGATGGAAATTGGCATCGGCGCTTTGCTTGGTGGTAAAGGTGGCTCACGTTTTGGGTGCTGTTCAGTATTTATTTTGTCACCTTCTGTGTTATCATTAGAGGGTGAACGGTTTATTCCCTCTCGCTTTTGTCTGTTTCCGAATGGAGCTTTAGGTATAGAGACAGATTGAACTGGTACTGCTGTCTGAGGCAATGAAGGTTTCGGTGGTTGTTTGCCGCCAGAGAAAGGCGCCGCGGGTCCCTTGGGCGTTTTTCCAACCACAGTTGGTGCTTTGTTGTTAGTGTTTTGACTATTTGGAGCAGGTGGGAAAGTTTTAGGGACATTTTGCGCTTGACTGTTGACCTCCGCTGCTTTATTTTCATTCGGCGACCACGCGGGTTTCGTAGGATCTGTTTTTAGTGTAGGCGAAACCTTATCATTTGAAGGAGCTTTTGATTGATTTGAGTCTGCAGGGCGTTCATTCTGTTTGGGACTACTTGGACTCTTATTGCTTATTTTGAGATCTTTCATGGGAAGTGATTCGACCGATCCTGCAGTGCTACTCGCGGATGCTGAAGCGGTAGCTGTTGCATTCTTATCCGTTTTATCCGGAGGTGTATAGTTTTTCGTATGGTTCTGGCCTTGAACAAAGTTCTTCGCATGCACGTTGAATTGATGGGGAGTCGACTGGTGAGGTAGCTGCTGTGGTATTGGAATCGGCCCCGGATGTGGAGGCGGCGGTAAATACATAGGTGGCATGTATTCCACGCCCCCTTCTACCGGAGGTCCATACGGCGGGCCTGCGTAATGTGCACTAGCGTAATATGCGTCCACTGCTTCCTGTTCCATGACGACCTCTTGCTGATACTCATCGGGGCCCTTTTCACCAGCATCGCCTTCAACCGGTATCGGGTATTCAGGATAGTACGGTGGATAAGCATACGGACCGTAGACTAGCGGTTGATACATCGGTAAATGGTACAAAGGTGGACCCTGCGCTTGCGCCGCTGGATAATACTGCGGGTATTGAACGTAATACGGTGGCGGCTGAGGCGGTGGCGATGGTGCTCTTTTGCCACGTCTGTCTCGTCTGTGGTTACGAGGCGGCCGTTCGACTTGCGGCGGCGGTGGCACATATTGATGCTGGGGCGGCTGGTAGTACTGTCCCATGTAGCCGTGTACGTTGACGTTGGCGGTGACCTGGCTGACGTAGACGTTGGGGGGTGCGACGGGCCACTGCGGGGGCGGAGGGTAGGTCGGAGGAGGCTGCACGTAGGGCGGCGGCGGGGCGTGCGGGGGGGCGTGCGGCGGCGGCCCGGCCGCGCCCCGTTGCGGCGAGTGGGGCGCCATCTCGCACTCGCCGCCCGACAGACTATCCAGGCTGCTCGACACGGTCGGTGCGCCTGCTGTGCTCGATGAACACGATGAAAAATCTAATCGAGAAAAACACTATTTTAGTTTACAGACAAGTACCGTGTCGAAGGGATTGTAAGAGATCTGTTTTAATACAGATGTAAGGGTGAAAAATGAGTATACAATTTATGTGATGGTAAATCGATTCTGTGACGCATAGATATCTGTCCTGTATTAGGAATTAAAATACAGATGCATTGTCACCCCTGAGAACTTATAGGGAATGCAGGAAAAATTTATAGCTGTATTAACTACAGTAACTAACTTTCTGAGGACCAACATATTATAATAATCCAGGTACAGGCTGATTAAGTCAGAGAACTAGGAAGGAATAATCATATTATAATATAATATTTTTGTATATTTATACATATTCTGTCTGTAATATAACTGCCCTTTATTGAGTTGATCCTATTTTCATGCCATTAAAATAATAATATCCATTTTTAATCGACTTCAAAAAGGCGGAGGTACTCAATTAGACTGTATTGGTTTTTATGTTTGTATGTGTGGTACCTCATAATCTTTTTAAGTGAACCGATTTTGATAATTCTTTTTTATCAGTAGTTGTTGAGTTATCATAAATAATTTATATTAAAATTGTTAGAATTTTTGTCTGTCTGTCCGTCGTGGGCTAATCTTCGGAATGGCTGAGCCAATTGTAATGAAACTTCATGAACAGATAGAGAGAGAGAGCTAGGCCAGGAGTGATCTATGTTATATTTTATCCATTAAATTTGGGAGATTTGTTTGAGAAATCGAAAAATTGATTAAACTCTTCTTTAACCTTTTTGATGGTTATCTTAAATCTAAATAACGCCACATTACACAATAGATCCTAAATGCATAGGATTGCCATCTGTCCGGCTTTAGCCGGGCATGTTTGGCTTTTTCGGGTTGTGTCCGGCCAATTTTTTTTTGTGCCCGGCCTGTCCGGCTTTTGTTAGACTTTTTGTTTGGGTAATGCGTTGCACGCATCGCTTGCAGAATAAATAAATAAGTAACGAATACACTTGAAACTGTGCTGTGATTGATTAATAAACAATTAACGTATTTAACGGAGTATTTTAGTTTTTTTTTTCTCGGGGGGTTGGAGTTGGTGAGTATTTTGGCTGCATGGCCTCAGAAAGGTATGTTTGCCTAAAGATTACTGTTCGGCTTTTTCATTTTAGGAGATGGCAACCCTATATACGCAGGTTAGCTGCTTTCGGCCAGAGAGGGCCACTATGTGTCATTAAAATAAATAGTTATGTTAAATTAAAAAATAATAAAAGCATAAAGTAACTACTTTCAACATATCAATGATATAAAGGTTAATGAGCGGGTCATGTTCATAACCTTGATAAATATTTAGTTTATATATGTGACCTTCATATAATCATATTTAGGCCACTAGGCTGCTTGCTGGAAAACATTGCAAACCATGGTAGTTCTATTAAGATTAATTCAAAATTTGTACAAACAAAATTATTGCAAAGTGAAATATGCTTAAAAAATGTCCCACTGGGTTTCTTGATGGTTCTTCCCAGGACAGAGGTATTTTCCGGACCAGTAGTTTGAACAGTGGTAGAGCCACGCGGCAGCCTTTGCTGTCGCACGGATGGGCCGGCTCGAACCGGGGTGGTACCACGACCTCACAGAATACCAGCGTGAAGTAGAGGTTTACCTCTGCGTTTCGCTTGGTGAGTGCAGGTGGCCGGAGGCCCTTTTTACTGGAAATGAGGCATTCCATCATAGTCCTCACGGGTGACAACGCATCTACATTTTGATTTGTAATAGAGGATAGATGTAGATGTCTATGGGCCGCAGGAACCACTTACCATCAGGTGGACTGTGTGCTCGTTCGTCACCCTTATCCTATAAAAAAAAAAAAAAAAAATTCTATATATATAATCTATATTGAATAAAAATTATGCTAATCTATTCATTCTTCTATTTAATTTTAAACTTAAACAGTGGTTATTGTGGCTTTTACAAATTCCTACACGTAACTGCGATGCTGGGTCGACGCAATCTATATAATATAACAAAACTCTAACACGACGTCTGTCTGAACAAACACGCAAAAACCTGTGAACCGATTTAGATGGAACTTTCACTGCAAATAGAACTGATGTTATAAGGAGAACTTAGGAGCTCCGCGATGTTAGCACCTCATGTGCGGAATTTCGATTAATTGGTCAATCCATCCAAATACCATCTGGAAGGTCAAAAATTGGTCATAAAAGGTCAGTCGGTCTTATTAATTGGTCAGCGTTAGAATTTTTTTTATTAAGGGATAAAGTTTTTCAAGGTCATTGAGAAATTTTAGCACCTCATTCGCGAAAAAAATAAAAATATATGCGATCGAGAAGCATTTGTTTGTTGAGCTCCGCGATGTTAGCACCTCATGTGCGGAATTTCGATTTACCAATTATACCATCTGAAAGGTCAGAAATTGGTTATAAAAGGTCAGTTGATCTTGAATAATTAATCAGCGTTAGAAACATTTTTATTAAGGATTGAAGTTTTTCAAGGTCATTGAGAAATTTTAGCACCTCATTCGCGAAAAAAATAAAAAATAAGCGCGATCGAGAAGCATTCGCTGATAAATTGGTCAGCTTATATAAATATTTGGTCAGTTTAATTTAATATTAAAAAAAATAAGTTGGCATTGTCGGAACGCGCATGCTTTGGGTTTAATTGTAACTCAATCTATTTTTAAAACTTTTCATCTATCATGTGGGAAGTCATGGAATGTAAATGGCAGTTAAATTTTGTTTTGTTTAGTTATGATTAATTTTTTCAATTATTTATATACATACAACATGTCCCAAAATTTAACGATAAGCCAACACCGGAGGATAGACCTGCCCCGTACGCTCTGCTCCATTGTTTACTGCGCACCGTTCCCAATTTAACTTACGTGGCTCTCGTACATACTATCGACTTTTGGCTTGGCTTTTTGGACTGGAATCGACCTGCAAACTTAACTGACCTGGCATTATTTGGACTGGAAGTGATCTGCAAACTGAACTGACCTGGCATTATCTTGGACTACGATTGTGTGTTTTGTGATTTAGAGTTCTGGCGCATTTTGGACTGTTTGGCGTTTAACATGCCGCAACCGCACAGGAATACGCTAATATGCATTTAATCTATGGAGAATGCCGATGTAATGCTAACGCTGCTAGCAGACTGTATCGAGAAAGATACCCAAATGCTCAAAAATATCCTGATTATCGAGTGTTTTTTAATGTGCATCAAGCGTTTTCGGAGGGTCGTATGCCATCCAATAGGAGAAGCGCTGGAAGACCTAGATTGGATCGTGATGAAGAAGTTCTCAATGAGATAGAAAATTACTCGACTACTTCGGTACGTGCCATAGAAGAAGCTACAGGAATCCCGAAAAGTTCTGCACATCGAATATTAAAACGTCACAAGCTTCACCCATATTACTACAGGCGTGTGCAGACGTTATTACCGCGGGACTATCCGCTACGGGTCACATTTTGCCGTGTAATGCTGCAAAGGCAGAGTGAAGATCCCCACTTCCTAGACAAAATTCTATGATGAAACAACGTGCAAGAAAGATGGGTATTTAAATCTTCACAACCTACATAGTTGGAGTAATGAAAATCCACACTTGATGAGACAAGACAAAACCCAATATCAATTCAAGGTTAACCTATGGACCGGTATATTAAATGGAAAAGTAATTGGGCCCTTTGAGTTACAAGGAAACTTAGATGGCAATAGTTATTTAAACTTTTTACAAAATGACTTGCAAGAATTGTTAAACCACGTGCCCTTAAGTGATCTTCAAAACATGTGGTTCCAAAATGATGGTTGCCCAGCACATTATGCCCGTCCTGTGCGAGAATATTTAAATCAAGAGTATCCAGGGCGTTGGATCGGGCGACTTGTTCCTATCTTATGGCCACACCGTTCACCCGATTTGAACCCCCTGGACTTCTATTGGGGTTGTCTTAAAAATAGGGTCTACTCAAAACCCATTGTGACATTGGACGAGCTTCGTCGAAATACGATCATTTTTAAGGCGATGTCGTGCATGTATTAATGCTGGTGGCAAACAGTTCGAACATTTGCTATAATGTTAATAACTTAATAAATTACACGTGAAACTGTTTGTACCATTTGTTTTGAAATATTAAACATTTTTCAAGAACTAATACTTTTATTACACCCGACCGTCATTTGGCCCCTGTTAAGAAATGATAGGCCGATATTTTTTTATAACTTGTTTTCCTAGAGTATTATACCATTTTGGAATGTTGGTTAGTTGCGTCAATTTTTAAAAAAACTTGCCATACTATTGTTCATACTTTTTTTTTTACACCACGATAAGTTAAATTTGGTTACAAGTAAAAGTCTTCAAAAATTTAGGGAATAAAATAAGTTTCATTAATTTTCGTGATAAAACAAGAGTTATTCTGGATTTTTTAAGAATTGTGGTAGATAGCAGTACTATTCAGGTTGCCTATAAAAAAAAAAGAAAAAAATATTTAAAAAATTGTGGTCATGGTAGTGAAAAATATCATGAACGGTCTCAATTTCTGAAGAATTTAATTTTTTTTATATAACTTAAAATATAATTGGGATATATTTTTTTTTTCTTTTTTTCCCCGATTAGTCCAGGGCAGGTCTATCCTCCGGTGTTGGCTTATCGTTGAATTTTGGGACACGTTGTATATACCTAGTCAGGTCATAAGTATTGTCACAGAGTAAAAACTTTTCTTTTAGAATGCTGGCCACAATAAAGTTTATTGAAATCGAATTTAGAATTGTTCATGAAAATAAAACTGTATACTTTTTAGAATTTTACTCATTTTTAAATATGGAGTGGACGCTTAAAGAAGACCGTGTTGCAGTTATTGCGTTGCATCGTTGCGGTTACGCGCCAATTTAAATTTTTGACATACTGAAAAATTTGAATATAACCAAAAGATTCGTTTATCGTACCATCAAACGATACAATGAAGACTCTAGTGTAGATGACAGGTCAAGAAGTGGTCGCCCTCGGTCTGCTAGGACTCCAGCAGTGATAAAAGCTGTGAAGGCGCGAATTCAAAGAAATCCCAAACGTAAGCAGAAACTGTTGGCCCTTCAGATGGGGTTAAGCAGAACCACGGTGAAAAGGGTGTTAAATGAAGACTTAGGGCTTCGGGCATATCAAGAAAAACAGGACATCGTTTGAATGCTCGTCTAATGGACCTGAGACTGAAGAGATGCCGCGCTTTGTTGAAGCGGTACGCGGGAAAAAAATATCGGGAAATTCTTTTCTCGGATGAAAAAATTTTTACCGTAGAAGAGAGTTACAACAAACAAAATGATAAGGTGTACGCACACAGTAGTGAAGAAGCGAGCAACCGTATTCCGCGTGTCCAACGAGGTCATTTTCCATCCTCGCTCATGGTATGGTTGGGAGTTTCTTATTGGGGCTTAACAGAGGTACATTTTTGTGAGAAAGGTGTAAAAACGAATGCAGTTGTGTATCAAAATACAGTCCTGACGAACCTTGTGGAACCTGTTTCTCATACCATGTTCAATAACAGGCACTGGGTATTCCAACAAGATTCGGCGCCAGCTCATAGAGCGAAGAGCACACAAGACTGGCTGGCGGCGTGTGAAATCGACTTCATCCGGCACGAAGACTGGCCCTCCTCCAGTCCAGATTTGAATCCGTTAGATTACAAGATATGGCAACACTTGGAGGAAAAGGCTCTCTCTCGGTGCTCAAAGCCTCATCCCAATTTGGAGTCACTCAAGATATCCTTGATTAAGGCAGCCGCCGATATTGACATGGACCTCATTCGTGCTGCGATAGACGACTGGCCGCGCAGATTGAAGGCCTGTATTCAAAATCACGGAGGTAATTTTGAATAAACTTTAGTGTCATAAGAATCTATGTTTTGTTAAGTTCATTTTGGTATATAAATGGTTACATAATGAATAAACTTGTTTCAATTATTTTATATTAAACATGTGACAGAATTTATGAACTGACTAGGTATATATATATATATATATATATATATATATATATATATATATATATATATATATATATATATATATTAATGAGAGTGAGGGAATAGAGAGTGCACCTGAGCTTGCGAATACACTTGGGCACTATAATGCTGCCCATTTAAGAATGATCGCTTTGTCAGAAATTCGAAGACATTATTATTATATTATAACTACAGCATGGCTCTCTACCTACAATTGAACTTATTAAATAAGTTTGTTAGATAAATTACTATCGTGTATAGTCACAAGATTACACAAACTCCATAAATATTTACAAATTTATGATACAATACAATATAATAATAAATAACATGGTTAGTTAAAATATTATGTAAAGATATCTAACCTGTTGCAGGCTCTGTCCAACCCAATGCAGTTGATGTGGGCACAGAACAGTCAGGATTCCTCTCAAATAGTGCACACTGCAGACTGCTAAGCTCCGCCTCTTTCACATCTGACAAGTCTAGGAACTCATATTCCTGAAACACGCCACCAAAATTTAGCAGGGCTCTAAAATCTACTCTACCTTCCATATTCGTTTTGTGAACACACCCCTTACAACATACATTCAAAGTTTTTGTTTCAGAGATAATTACAGTAATTTAAAGATGGTTTTTTTTCAACAAATGAGCACACAGTCCACCTGATGGTAAGTGGTTGCTGCGGCCCATAGACATCTACATTTATCCTCGTTTGCGAATCAAAATGTAGATGCGTTGTCACCCGTTAGGACTAAGATGGAATGCCTCATTTCCAGTAAAAAGGGTCTCCGGTTCTCTACACTCACCATACGAAACATATCAGTGTAAAGCTGCCATTTTACGTTGGTATTCTGTGAGAGCGTGGTCCTTCCCCGGTCAAGCCGACCCATTCGTGCTACAACTTTACTACTAATATGGCTGCAGCATGGCTCTACCACGTAAAAACACGTTGCCATGCCATGCCACGTTAAGACACTGACTAGAAACAACTTTAAGCCCTAGGCTATCAATTAATTATGTTCTGCAATAAGATCGTTGTCTTAGTTATTTCAAGTCTTAGACAATTCTTTAAAACCTGTCACTAGTTGTAATTATAAGAATTAAGTTATGAATAGAGCAGCATGTACACAGCTCGTAACAGTCATTTGTGCGTTGCGGCATCAATTGTACTATTGTAACACTTGAAACTGTATGGAAGGCATAATAGCGTATGTGTTCACACGCACTGTTTCAGTGACCGTCGGCGGAGTGATATCTTCGCAATAGTTTCATAACTTAATCACCGATGTAGCAAGGAGAGGCGCGGTAGTGGCGTCTCAGGATGGCAAACTTTAGAAGCGGAATTTTGGAAACCCCATTCTCATCTTTTTAAAATGATATTAATAAAAATTCTGAACATTAGTACACACTTGGCCCATCCAAGTGTGTATGCTAATGTTCAGAATTTTTAGGATATGTATAAAAAATCCCTACATTATATTGTTTCGTCCATTTTTAATCAATATCAAAGACTGTTAAAAACCTTTAACGGTTTTATATTTTTAAGATACCTCAAAAATGAGGGTGGTTAAAAGGAGGCCTTATTGGATCTAGATACCCATGCTACGCTACTGTGGCGTCGTTACTGAACGTTGGGCAGCGACGCGTTGCAGTGGACCGCGATTTCGATACGTGCAAGGAACAAGTGAATATACTCTTATATGGCCGACAAATTATTTTTCCAGGGCTGAATATACGGGGTGTGGACTTTAAGTATGTAAAACGCCACCATAATATAATAAAAACTTAGTAAGAACTGAAAACATTTTAAGAGAAAAAAATCCACCACAAATAATATGAAATATGCAAACACAGTCCCGGTCATTTTACAACCAACTTTTACACTTATTTCTACAACCAATTTCTCGTAAACATTTTTTTGTGATCGGTAGTCCTTGGCAATGCTAAAGAGTTTTCAAAGGGTATTTGTAAGGCCCTGTCCACACTGCGATATTTCACCGCGCGATTTTTATTTTTGCGTATTATATTCCTTGATCGGTATTACACTTAATACGCACTGCGAATAAAATTTACTACGATTTTTGCCAGTTTGATGCAAACGATCCAATTTTTAGATTAATAATTAAACAAATAATTCAAAAGACGCATCTCGAGTCATAAAATATAGATTATGAAATTAATTTCTTCAGATGCGACGTTTCTGTAGGTACTTAAGTGTGTTTTTTTTTGTAGAAGCAAATGGAAGTATTCATAATTACAATGAATTTCTGATGTTTAAATTTGCTGATTAATCTTTTATTTTATTTTTAGGTTTCCATGTCCAAGCCATGAAAATAGGGAAAAATGGAATAAATTCATCCATTTTTTAACTCTCGCGTGCCCAGCATTTATGAACGACTCCTATTCTAATCTAAATAAATATATTTGTAAATTATATGTTATATGAATAAGTTTTGTTACAAATACATTTAGTATGTTTTTTATATTTTACATAGTTACCTTTTAAAATATTCAAATAAAAATATAAGTTAAATATAATTCTAATGTAATATTAGGTTATTATATTAAATTAGCACATACTATATGCAAAATAAATGACAAATTTTGAAAATTGTCCTCGATATAATTTGCATAATTAACAATACAATCTTATTTCGTACTGATCATTCTGCCTACGCATAATCTATGATAAAAACCAATCGCGCATGCGGCACACTACTCTTCCCTGCGCATGCGCGAAGACATGAGTAGCGCACATTTTTTGTTTGAAATAGCTGTTCTAGTACGTAAGTACATATTACTTCAATGTAAAATATTTAACACGGGCGACGGAAAGTAATGTCAAAGGTGCAATATGTATGATATTGTTATCTCCAAGCCTGCCAAGCGTAGCGATTATAACAAATCGTCCCTAACAAGGGAGCACCGAATATTATTTTTTATAGGATAGGGTGACAAACGAGCACACAGTCCACCTGATGGTAAGTGGTTGCTGTGGCCCATAGACATCTACATCTATCCTCTATTACAAATCAAAATGCAGATGCGTTTTCACCCGTGAGGACTAGGATCGAATGCTTCATTTCCAGTAAAAAGGGCCTCCGGCCACTTGCACTCACCAAGCGAAACGCAGAGGTAAACCTCTACTTCACGCTGGTATTCAGTGAGGTCGTGGTACCCACCCCGGTTCGAGCCGGCCCATTCATGCGACAGCAAAAGCTGCCGCGTGGTTCTAACACTGCTAAAAATGTATAAATGAATAAGGGCTCAGTAGTAAATTGTTCAAGGACTGTTGACAATGAGATGACGTAAGTCGTAATTGAATAAGACAAGTCTTCATGTATATACAAAATTCAATACAAAAAAAAAGAAATTGTCTTTCTTAAAATTGTTCAAATATGTGATTGAGAAGCACCAGCTTTCAAATAAAAAAAAAGAATCATCGAAAGCGGTTCACGTCGAATAAAGTTATGAGGTAACACACATGGATGCCACGGGCGCCTGTCGATTAAGATTCAAAATAAAACCCGAAAACTAAGAATGGAGCCTCATTGCAGGTCTAATGGTCTCTCCCCTAACCATACGCAATACAGTAGCAATATGTTGCTATTTTAAGCTGATGTTACGCGTTTGGAAGGGGTTTTTTAGGTCGCATTTGAGTTGTGCTTCTGCATTACATCCGCAACGTGGTATTGTCACGTATAAATAAATGTGAATGTATCCTTAATGAGCACATTCTCAAATGTAAAGGGCATTATTATTGCGTCATTTATTGTAATCCATGAAATCTTCCGGGCATTTTCCTTATAGAACGAAATTGGGTCACGGACTCCCTTACGCCGCCCAAAAAAACCGCAATTGGATAGTTTACAAAATTACGGATCTTAAAATTAAAAATTGCTACATACAGTGGTATTAAAACTTAATAGATTTTCTACTTTAAGTTAAATTAGATTTGTAGTCCTTAAAAATTTACAAATAAGACAATTATTTGGCTTTATAAGCTATGACGTCATTACACTATATTCTCATACTTTCTATTGTAATGTTTCTGACAATTCTTAAAAGTATATCAATTGACTATAGCGTCAAATTACCCAATTGTGAACGTGAAGTTAATGCCCCCTAACTTGTTACTTTAATCTAATCCAATAACGAGGCAGATACTGACGAGGTGAGCATTAATGGATATCTCAAACTGAAATCTTTTAAAATCACGCAATATCAATGCAAATCACGTGCAATTCAAACTCACGTGTTATCAATGCAAATTTGTCTAGCGATTGTAGCTGGCGCTGCGGTGAGTTTTAGGCGTAAAAATACCCAGATAATTTTCTGTTCTATAAAATACGTGTTATTCTAAAGGCGCATTGACAAATACAATTACTGTCAATTTTTTAACATACATGTAGATTTTTATATATCTTGTTTTTCAATTAAACTAGGTTTATTGCTAAAATTATTTTTTTCGTAAATATTTAATTTAACGAGAAAATGTTCCCGGCGGCCTCGTTCCCATAGGCGAAGTCTAAGCCGTTCATCCACTAGATGGAGCGACACCATGAATGACATACAGAAAATTGATGGATGCAGGAGCTAAAACACTGTATCGTGGCATTCCTTCGGTAGGCCACTATATTTAAACAGCGGTCTTTTAAAGTGTTGTAAATGTGTACGAGGGCTGATCCAAAAGTAATGATAATCGGTTACTTAAGGTCCGCATAAAAATCCAAAAAAAATATTTTTTGCTTGCTTATATACTCACTACGTTAGCCTAAAAAAATCATATAAATAGATCACGATTTCCGGGAGATACGTTCATTTGAATAAGAACTGTCAAAGACACATCAACATGGAGAAAAACGAAATTAGAGCTGTCATCAAGTACCTCTGTTTGAAAAAAATGTCTTCAAAAGACATACACAGTGACTTAGTGGAAACATTGGGGGACTCTGCTCCTCCATATTCTACAGTTGCACGCAGGGCCAAGGAGTTTAAACTGGGCAGAACATCCACTGAAGACGAACATCGCGAAGGACGCCCATCCACGTCCCTCACTGAAGACAACGTGAAAAAAGTCGAAGATGTTGTGTTGGCAGATCGAAGAGTGACCATCGGGCATGTAGCTGAAGTCACAGGGATCTCATATGGCAGCGTTCAAAGAATCCTTGCGAACGAGTTGCATATGAAAAAGGTCTCTGCGCGTTGGGTACCCAGAATGTTAACCGACGAGCAAAAGAAAAATCGAGTTGACATTTCGAGGGTCAATCTCGAAAAGTTCTAAGCAGATCAAGAAAATTTTTTGTTCCGTTTTGTGACTATGGACGAGACCTGGATCCACCATTTTGATCCTGAAACGAAACAACAATCGATGACTTGGAAGCGAGTCTCCTCACCGACGCCAAAGAAATTCAAAGTTTCAAGTTCGGCGCGAAAGGTTATGGCATCTGTTTTTTGGGACGCTCAAGGCATAATTATGGTGGAATATTTGGAAAAGGGAGCCACTATTACGGGCTCTTACAACGCAGACGAAATAAGAAGATTACGGGAGGCCATTAAGGAAAAAAGACGCGGCAAACTGCGAGCTGGGGTGCTGTTTCACCAAGACAACGCACCGGCTCACAAAGCCGCAGTTGCGATGGCTGCCATTCAAGAAACGGGATTCGAACTGCTCAAATACCCTCGCTATTCGCCAGATCTAGCTCCTAGTGATTTCTACCTCTTTCCTCGGCTCAAGGAACGCCTCCGAGGCAAGAAATTCGAAGACGATAGCGAAGTAATGGCCGCTGTTGAAGCGTTTTGGGAGGGTCAAGACAAAGATTTTTTTTCAAAGGGAATCCTAACTACTTTGAGCCAATTGATTGCTCCTTAAATGCTCCAGCAGAATCTGAAATTGCTTTACCTCTATTGCTATTAATTAATTTATAAATAATTTTTAAAACATTTAAGTATCGAAAATTTAATTTTGCTATAAAACATAAAATGTGTACTTTATAAAATTAAACTGTATGACAATTAATTGCTCCTTAAATGCTCCAGTAGAATCCGTAATTTTTCTGTCTATTGCTATTAGTTAATTTATTATTAATTTTGAGATAGAGTGAACCTATTTGAGTAATAGCGCCATCATCAATAGAATGTAGTAACATTCTATAGTTAAAGTCATGTTATCGAACAAAAATTGATTGACTCTCAAGGTGGTACGTAGAATACATGCCTAATGGCATAAAACAAAAAAAAGTATTGATGGGTGAGTTTTGAAATTATGGATTCTTATGAATGGATTAGACAACCATGTTAATAATATTTTTGTGTTTATGCCATCTAGAGTCTTTTCTACGTACCACCTTGAGAGTCAATCAGTTTTTGTTTGATAAAATGACTAACTATAGAATGTTACGACATTCTATTGATGATGGCGCTAGTACTCAAATAGGATTAGGATCACTCTTTCTCAAAATTAATTATAAATTAACTAATAGCAAAAGCCAGAGAAATTACGGATTCTACTGGAGCACTTAAGGAGCAATTAATTGACATAATTTAATTTTATAAAGTACATATTTTATGTTTTATAGCAAAATTAAATTTCCGACAACTATTTATTATAAAAATTAATTATAAATTAACTAATAGCAATAGAGGTGGAGCAATTTCGGATTCTGCTGGAGCATTTAAAGAGCAATTAATTGACATACAGTTTAATTTTAAAAAGTAAATATTTTATATTTTATAGCAAAATAAAATTTTGGATACTTAAATTTTTAAACATTAATTATAAATAAAGTAATAACAATAGAGGTGGAGTAATTTCGGATTCTGCTGGAGCAGCTAAGGAGACAATCAACTGGCATACAGTTTAATTTTTAAAAGGAAATATTTTATATTTTATAGCAAAATTAAATTTTGGATACTTACATTTTTTAAAAATTAATTATAAATTAACTAATAACAATAGAGGTGGTGCAATTTCGGATTCTGCTGGAGCATTTATGGAGCAATTAATTGGCATACATTTTAGTTAAAAAAAAAGAATATTCTACGCTAACTTCCATCTGGTGACGAAGATCTGACTTATTTTTTTTTTCTCTTTATTTGGATCACCAACAGACGATACACAATACTAACAAAAAATATAACTTAACAATGCGACTACATGCTATGTGTTCATCTTCTTACAGGTAACCACAACTTACATAAATAGCGAAGTGATTTAAAAAAAAATAGAAAACAGATAGATATATGATATATGATAATAAATATACATGGAAAACCAGATTTGATATAGCTACAGTTTGTGGATTTCATGCTTACATTCTATATATAATATTGATATTAAATTAAATCTACTAATTTTATTACACATTTCTGAAATGTTTATGGATCAAATACTTAAATCTAGACAACGGTGTATACATTATATCTATTTCTATAGAATTTGGTATACGGTTGTATAATGACATCATTCTGGTAAGTGGGGAGTTACGACCTAAATTACTTTTACAGAGACGCTCTTTGAAGAGCTTGTAAGCCTTAAAGCGCGGTAACTTATTTGGCACAGATATATTTATTTTACTTAAAAGTTGCGGGCAGTCAATATGGTTATGTAATAATTTGTGCAAGAACATAAGATTTAGTTTTTTCCTTCTATTGTTAAGTGTTGTCATTTTAAAATATTTAAGTTTTTTATGATATGAATTAAATAAATGTGATTTCTTTGTGTGGTGACATAAAAAGCACAAAAATCGCTTTTGAATTTTTTCAATACGGTTCTTGTGTATTTCATAAAATGGATTCCAGACTTGAGGACAGTATTCCAGAATACTCCTTACTAATGTATTATATAACAATATAATAGTTTTAGGGTGCTTAAATTGCCTAGAATTCCGCATAATAAAACCCAACATTTTGGAGGACCTTTTTATGATATCATCTAGGTGAGTATTGAAACTTAATCTGCTGTCAATCATAATACTAAGATCTCGAATAATAGAAGCCGGTTCTAAAGGTGTCTTATTTATTTTATATTGAAATAAATAAGGTTCTTTGTTACGTGAGAAAGTTATGACGTGACACTTATTCACATTCAAAAGCATTTTATTGTCTCTACACCAATTACACAATCTATCAATGTCCTCTTGTAGCAATACACTATCACTAATGCTTCTTATTGGCCTTAACACCTTAAGATCATCCGCGAAAATATAAGGCTCAGAGTTCGGAAAGCAATTAACTATATTGTTTATAAATATTGAGAACAAGAGTGGACCAAGGTTTGAACCTTGAGGAATACCTGATGTGACGACAAATGTTTTCGATCTAGCTCCATTGACAACCACAAATGATTGGCGATCTTTTAAGTAGGACGCAAGCCACTGTAAATTAGAGCCCACAATACCAAAGTGAAACAATTTATGGAGAAGTATTTCATGGTCTACCTTGTCGAATGCCTTGCTAAAGTCAGTATATATTGTATCGACTTGAACGCGTTGATCAACGAATTCCGTCAAGGTTTCGACAAAGTCGACCATGTTCGTGTTAGTGGATCTACCTCTGATAAATCCATGCTGCTTATTTGTTAGCTGAGTTTTAACATGGTTGTATAGATAAGAATAGATAATACTTTCAAATACTTTTGAGAAAATAGATAGAATTGATATTGGTCTATAATTTTTTATGTCTCGCTTAGAGCCATCCTTATGAATTGGCACAATTTTAGTTTCTTTCCAACGTGCTGGAAAGATACCTGATTTTAGAGACTTATTAAATATTATGGTAAGGGGGGCGTGACAATTGTTTTGCGCAATTGACAATGAAAACTGGTGGTATGTCATCTGATCCCGGTCCCTTGCATAAAACAAGTCTTTTTAATTTGATGAAGACTTCTAATTCATTTAGTTTTAGATGATTTAAGGTATTCAACAGCTCTTCAGTATTTTTTGTTACAGTTATACACATTAGTAGATGATGCAGCATTATGGTAAATTGATGAATTTTTTTTTTTGCAAACAACAAACTAATCTTTACATTATCCTCAGCTAACTCATTTTCCAGAAACATAGATGATAAAGTATTACTTCTATTTTTACGTTTACTTTTTAAAAAGGTCCAAAAGTATTTTGGGTTTTGTGAGATGCTGCTTTCGATTCTGTTACAGTAGTTATTATAACTTAAAGATAATAATTTTTCACTTCTTTTTTTTAGTATTTCATAACTGATATTATCTAAAGGATTATGATATTTTTTGTAACGAAGACTTTTTTTTTAATAATATTACGTAAAAAATTGGATTAAGAACAACGGCAGACTTTCATACAAAATTAGTTGAGAAGGAATGGTAGCGTCTATACATCTAAAATATCTTAAAATGTTAAGCGTCAGTCCCTTAATAACTCCGTCAAAGAATTTTGTCCTGAGAAGGCATAAAAAAAAAGATATTTAGATTTGAACCTTTTAAGGTTAAGTCTTGTCACTTGGAAAAAGTCATGCGTCCTGTGGTTATTTGATTTGATACATTCTCGACATAGTGTACCTTATCTATATAGTTGAGAGTTTTTAGATTTTTGTATCTCTATTATATATTTGCATACTATAAATGTGCATTTCTGGCATGGCTCCAGGGCCTTTGTGTCATACAGTGACATTCTCAGAAACGCTAGAACCCAGAGCCGTTAAGTAAGTAAAAAAAACAGTAACATTTTGTTTTTGCTAGTGCTGCCATAACATTAAATAGAATTGTTACAAAGTACTATGATTGAGATAATGTATTATTGTAGGAAGTTCTTTGTAAGAGATTTATTTTCAACCATATCACTTTTATTTTTATTATTACCGATAGTATAGTTATTAGTAATAATAACTTAATATAAAAATATTTTGTGTTTGTGTGTTGTGTTGGTAGTCTTACAAATTAATACGAAAATAGTATGAATATAGTAAATGGCAATACTTGAATAGAGTAAAATGATTAAGTCATTTAATTTTCCCAAAAATGTTTGTAATTTTTCTGTGGCCTTGATTAAAATACATTTTTATTTCAAAAATCATAGAAAAATAATAAAACTCATTTTATATATAACTTATTTCTAAACGCAATAATTTTTGTCAACTATTTTCTGCCTTTGCTCTTTAAATAAAAAGAGTATAATTAATCAAGTAATGGTGTTTTATTGATAATTTGGGAGTTATGTTGGTAGTCATAATTCACATACATACACATAATGTCACTTGACCACAAACTGACAATATAATTCTAGGAGTATTTATCACAACCCTTTTTTACTATACGTAGTAGGGTAATCAGTAATTCGGAATAGTTCAGTAGTCAGTGTACACGTGGCTAATAGTTTAATTTAGTAACAATTACAATGATTTCGTTACTTTTTTCGTAACTACAATTTCGATACGTACAATTATTTTGAAAAACACTTTTGAATGAGTTTTTCTGGAAATAGCCATACAATGGGATTATACGAACTTAGAGGGTTGGATTGATGATTATAATTCTGTAAATACATACTCGTTACTGTCGCGAATCATATTTTGTTAAACATACGACCTGAACAGATCTGCAAATTGCAAAAAACGTAAGAAAATTTGAATTTCGCGGACTACCCTGGGACTTTCGCCTTAAAATAAAGTAAATAAAAAATATTGGCATTAGTGTGAAGTCACACACTATTTTTTTGAGTTTCCCACATGTTGCGTACATCCCCTATACCTATATAGAGGAGGTTGCCGGGTGGGCCGTGACCATCCCAGGACGTTTGGTTACCAAACCAAATCTAGAATTATTAATAGCTGAAGAAACACTGAAATATTACATAAACATTAGTGCGAAGTCACACACACTGTTTAGAAGCAGATGCCTGTGTTTTTACATGTATTATAATATATGGTATTATACATACTTGTATAATTAAAATATTTCCCTAAAATTTAGTAACTTTTTTGGATAAAGGTGTCATAACAGCCAGCAATAGGTATTGTCTCCATTAATTTTTTCTTTAAAATTTCTTGACATTGCTTTACAAATGGCTTTATAAACTTTGCATACAGTTAAGCACTGCAACAAAGCATTACTTTAGTAGCTAAATCAGAGATGAGATATCCGACATAAGTGTCTTTTAAATGTATACAGATACAGTAGACTAGGAGATGGTGACAGAAAATAGTCTCTCATTTTCTCCTGCATGCCTTTTTAAGAATTGATAACTAACCCTAAAATATGAAAGATAGAGGGGTTACTAGCCCTTACGCGCTTGCACGTCATAAAGAAAATGGCTTCTCTTTGTATAAAGAATTTTAGTATTTTTCCGTGACATTATAATGCATGCCTTTATAATATAACGTAGTTGGAACAAATTAAGCTATAATAAATGATGGCATGCTATTAACGGCCAACGGCCGTTGCGAATAGCATAATATAGCGTATGCGAATAATACCGACGTAATAAGTATAGTAAGTACCGACGTGCGGCCTGAGAGGCCGCGTCGGAATTTTAAATCGTAATTACTTACCAAATGCGCGTGCGACGTCACCACTTCCTGCTCCGACGTTAAAGCGAGGACTGTCCTTGCAGCTACTTAAAAGCGTGGATCGGTATTACGCGAGGAAAGGGGGTAAACTAGCTTGTCAAGTGCCCACCGGGGCCTCACAGACCGCACGTCGGTACTTAAAGGTTAATACGCATGCCGTTTTCGGTATATACTTAAAATAATATGTTTTTTATGAAATACAAAACGGCATGCAAATAAAAAACGCGGAAATGTTATATTTGAAAATTTTTGGTATATCCAATTAAAAAAATTGGTAATTTTTTGCAACTTTTGTTATTATTTATAATATAATGATCATGTACAACATGCATGCCATTTGTATTTCAGAATTATTTGGCCATAACATTAATATTTATCTTTATTAGAAGTAGTTTGAAATCACGGAAAAGTTTTATTGAATTTGCACAACATTTTCCTAATATTTTCCACCCTTGGTCATACGAGGGGTGCATGCCAAATTTCGTACAGTATTTTTGAGATAAAAAAAAACTAAGTTTTTACAACGGCATGCAATTTGTAAACACGGAAATTTTCTATTTTTTTTCATTTCTACGTAACCCTTTGAGCCCCGTCGGCCGTTGCGAATTGCATGCCATCAATTATTATAGCTTAAATTTGTTCCAACTACGTTATATTACAAAACCCATGCAATATAATGTCACGGAAAAATACTAAAATTCTTTACACAAAGAGAAGCCATTCTTTATGACGTGCAAGCGCGCAAGGGCTCGTAACCCCTCATCTTTTATATTTTAGGGTTAGTTATCAATTCTTAAAAAGACACGCAGGAGAAAATGGGAGACTACTTTCTGTCACCATCTCCTAGTCTATCAGAGTCAGCAGTGTGGTAAATGAAAAATTTTGAGAAAACATTTAAGATTGCAAAACATTACATATATGCAATATTGTAACAAGCGACACGCAGCCTAACATACAGGTCAATGCACGACATGCAAGTGATGTTGAACATTTGGGAAAAATACGGCATATTCGCTCTTACAACTGAATAGTAACCTTTTCCTATTTACAGGTACAAAAAGAAAATGAAATGAAATTATATGAAACTAGAGCCCGTTTCGGCTTTGCCCGCAGTGAACAATTATTATTTATAATATGTCGCTCCCGCGCCGATACCCCCGCCACCGCTGCGACGACCGCCACCATGATTATTTTATCGCGAGAATTTTTAAATAGAAGTGGTTACTGCGAGTTGTTTTCATCATGGACTTTTTAACTTCCAAAATTCAATGATTTTCAAAAAATCGAGAAGTTTTGGTTTCACCCCAGTTTTCGAAAATCGAGCTTTCATCAGGTCTCGACGTTTGAGGTCCTAGGAAGCTATTCTGACTATTCCTACGAGGATGTCACTATGTCTGTACGTGTGTGTGTGTGTGTGTGTGTGTGTGTGTGTGTGTGTGTGTGTGTGTGTGTGTGTGTGTGTGTGTGCGCGCGCGCATGCGCGTGTGTGTAAACCTCTCATAACTTTTAAACGGCTTGACCGATTTGAAGGAACTTGGTGGCGTCTGAAAGAGTTTCACCAAAGTAAGATTTTCAATACTGCTTCGACCAATTTGGACCGGTAGATTTTGAGAAAACTCAAAAATAAAATTTTCAAAAAACGTTTTTTTTTTAATAACTTAAACAGATGTAACGATCAATTCCTAAGTCTCTTGTAAACGAAAAAAAATTATTTCACATAACTTTTGAATTTAATCGTTTTTTTTTCTCTATATAATAGATTTTATTAGTGTTCTTAAAATACCCCATCGATTGCTACCAATTACATCAAAATAGGTTGGGTCCGTTCGAAAGTTATTGTTGTCAATAAAATTCAGAATAAATTGTTTTTTAATAACTTCGAAATTTCTACTCGGATTTGGATGGAATTCCATCCATTCGTGATGGAATATTTCTTAAGCGTTTTGCGATCGAACATAGCATTACTCTATATGTTTATAGTTATTTATATATACATTTATTGGGATATATATATATATATATGTGTGTAAATGTGTGTATTTATTTATATATGTATATGAATTATATATATATATATATATATGTGTGTGTGTGTGTGTATATTTTATGTATGTGTTGCATGTACATATATTTGAACTGAATAATACCATGACAACTTTACTGCCCAAACTCACTTTCTGTTCTACCCAAGGTTAGCTGGTAGAGAATGCCATATAGCATTAAGCTCGTCTTTTGTACAAATATTTGGTGCAAAAAAAATAAAATAGCGGTAAGTTCCAGGGATGGCCTGCAGCGTCAACTGTATTTTTTTAGCACTTTTCAAGAGGTACAATTCAGCCAAATATTTTTTTCGTGCAACTTTTACTTAATAGTTATTCTGTCTTGAAAGCTTTTACAGCATGCTCTGTGTATTGACAAAAGCTTTCAAGAGGAACATTTTTTTTTACTTAGTTAACAAATATCAGCATAACTTTTAGGCATAATATATTTTTAGAAAAACATAATAATATAAATAATTTATGTCCATTTAGGATAATATACCTTTCAAATGGTGAAAAACTTTTTGTGGTTGCTGTGACCCCTAGACATCTACATTTATCCTCAATAAAGAATCAAAATGCAGATGCGTCGTCACCCGTGAGGACTAAGATGGAATGCCTCTTTTCCAGTAAAATGGGTCTCCAGTTCTCTACACTCACCATACGAAACGCAGCAGAGTCACACTGCCATGTTACGCTGGAATTCTGTGAGAGCGTCGTCCTTCTCCGGTCGAACTGATCCATTCGTGCTACAACTACACTACTAATATAGCTGCAACGTGGCTCTACCACGCATAAAATAAAATATGTAATTATTATTAAGCAAGTCTTTTTTTTTATTTCTGTGGTTCCCACTGTGACGAAGTAAATTTAGAAGGTGATGGCTTGAACAAAGGTCAAGCTTGAAAAGTCATTGAGAATCATTTGAAAATCAATTTGCTTCAGATACAAAAATAAATTGACAAATCCAAAATAAACAATATATATTTTTTATAAGAAATTAAAAATAGAACCAAATTGAGACAAGTTATATGCCTTGATGAAATATGGCTAAACACTAACCACACTGTGCCACAGACATGGACAGATGACACATACCCTTGGGAAAAGGTGGGTGCCTCATAACTTGCTGTGGTAACTACTACACATGCGATCACAGGGCCAAAGTGATGCAGAAAACTGTTATGTACGACTATGAAAGAAACATTCATTTTGAATTAATATAGAAAATAGAATAATAATTAATGTAAACAACGATGATGAAGACAACTAGTTCAACTAGTTATATTGAAAGTGATTAAATAAATTTTGTGTTTTGAGTTATCTCTTTCTAATTTATTCTGGTATTTATCTAGATAAAACTGTAAATGTTTATAAAGAATCTATATTGATATCTCTTAAGAATCAAATAAATTTGACAACTGTCAAATGTGAATTGACAATTTTGATAGTTATTTTGGTCCTAATCAATGGCCTATAATGCTTTGACGCATTTCCTTGTAGCTTTTTCCTTAGAAATTATTTTTTTAAACTTCTAAGATAGATTAATCGAAGTCAAAGTATTGGTGTACAAAAATATTTTTTTTAGATTGATTCAGTGAATAAATGCAAGAACCCATCAGATTGCCAACTATGTTATCTATATACTGACTTACATTTAGCTTTAATGAGTGAATTTTGTAATGTGGTGTAATAATATGTGGTTCTCATGTCACCTATACTAGGCAAACCAGTAGATTAGTAGATAATGCCTAAAGGCATTAAGTCTGCTCTTGTTTAATGTAAATGTCAGGTATGACAACTAGCAAAGTGAGAATCTTTGATTACTGGTGATTCAAAACACACGAGCCAAGAGAACAAAGCGAAGAGATTAAGGCAAAGCAGGGCCACAGAAGAACAATTTAAAGGCATTTCTTAGTATCCTATCACTAGGATCAGGGGTATTGGTGGGAGGTTGACACTTGTTATCTATTAACCTTGTGTCCAGGTGATCTTTTTTTATAAAAATGTTATCTCCCCATTGGGATTCACATTAATTTATTTTTAAGTAAAATTATAACTACTAACATGGAATAGAATCCATACTTTTTGGTATTGTTCCTTTCCTTACAATACTGATACTTTAGCTCTTGATAATTTTTTTTTGATACTTGTTAGGGTATACTTTTTGACAAGTATTATAGTTTTAATAATCCATAATTAGTCCAAGGTCTAAGACAAAATACTCATAAAACATTTTCTTAAAGCCGCATTTAGCAATCATTGTTTCTGCATAAAAACTGTACTACTCAATTACAAAAAACTTGGCTTTATAATCTATACCACCCTTATCGATAGATAGACCAAACACCAAAACAGTTAACAAATTATTGTTTTTGAGTGATTGTATAGAAAAAGAATGGGAAGTTGTTAAAAATTCAAATACGACATGATGTATTTAAAATATAATTTAGTAAAAAATATGGATTAATTAATTTAATTATCATGGATTAGACAAGTGGCAATAACTCAAGCTATCATTTTGGTTTTGATACTTTTAATTTGATAATGTGGCCCTAAGTAGAACTGAAGACTTATCTTTTGTATGAAATTTTCAAAAATGCATATATAAACTATAAGCTTCCACACCGTCAAGAATAGGTAAGTGCTGAGACCACTAAGGGCAGGTTGGCCATCAAATTAAATGGATAAACAACAACTCTACTATATTCTGTCGAAAATAAATAAACTGAGTGTAAAACTAATAAGTGTCACTTTTTAACAAAAACAGCAAGAATTATTATTTTCTTTAGATTTATTCATTGGCACTGTATGGTATATTAATCTTTGGTACAATTAAATAAAATTGTAGTCCTGACTGTGGCGTGCAATTTTTTAGGAGGTACCACTTATTAGTTTTGCATGCTACTTTTATCTTACTACTTTAGACAGAAGCTGTATTTCAGTAGAGTAGTAAGTAAGAAAAGCATGCAATCACAAAAAAGTAATACAATTGCTTTGTTAAAACAACAATATACCTACCTACTTTTTAGAAATGCGTTCAAAGTTACAGGACAGACAAGGAAGTAAGAAAATTTGAACGTGCATGCAGTTTGTATTAAGCTACTGACACCAAACTAATCATAATTTACGTTTTTTACTTCCTTTTTTAATTGAAAATTAATATGCAATAATTTATCGATACAGTAACTCAATCAAATATTGTTTATTCCAATAGACTATATAACCTTGAAATCGGTTTTAGAATATAGACTGTCATCAACAATGAACATTGGACTTCATTCCGGGTTGTCAAATTTTTTAGGTTATAATAATATCAGGAATGAGTTTGATAATAAGCGTAATAAAAATAAATACATCGTATAACTACGTTCTTTGAAAATATGAATACCGTGCAAAAATATATTATGCAACTTGGTAGGTGCCGACCGAATAACAACAACAAATCCATCTATGCACATGTGGTTTGTCAAGTCATGTAATACGATGCAATAGTGAAATACACATACCTAGAA
Source organism: Parnassius glacialis (assembly GCA_033319125.1). Classification (NCBI taxonomy): domain Eukaryota; kingdom Metazoa; phylum Arthropoda; class Insecta; order Lepidoptera; family Papilionidae; genus Parnassius; species Parnassius glacialis. The sequence continues at coordinate 32,710,481 of JAVANC010000018.1, forward strand.
CCAATGTTTATTAAATTCACTTCCTTTTCAATTCCTTCTGAATATAGTATGTTTTTCAGCGTCTAGTACTTTCTTGTACGAATTTGAAGCAGCAAAATGTGCGGAACATTTGGAGGACTATAAGATGGCGTAACAACGCTCGGTTGCCGGGTGCCATTTATTGACAAATCAACAAACTTCAATTCTTTACTGTACAAACTCGAAACTGGACACCATCTACTTAATAAATACTAATAGACTTACCTCCCTCGTGCACACACTTTCTGGAAAGAGATATTTTTTCTAATGTAATGGCCAGTTTCAAAATCACCAAAACAAGAAACAAAAGCCAAACAAAATTAAACGAAATGTGCTGTTACTATGTTACTCTTACCGTTTTCATCAAATCCATGGCCTTTTACAGGACACCATCACGAACAATATATTGCAGTAATATTACATATATGAAAAGACTGCGGTGCGGAATAAAAATCTTGGAACGGAATCAACCTCGAGGCCATGTATCACCAATTTACCAGCACATAACAGGATGTGACAAAACGCGCGCCATTTTTAACTTATTGTCTTGGCCAATAGAATTACGATATTATGGTCAGAGACAATGTGCATAGATAATTTTGTGTTGAATGTTGCCGCTCTGTTCAGAATTCGGATGTTACGAACAAAATATTTTATATTAAGACTCTTTTACACTTTCCACGTGCTATGATTTATACCACAGGCACGTAGTACTATTATTTATTCTGTGCCAGAGGTATTGTGTTATAGAGTTCATTCGTAAAGAAACGACGAAAAATAAACTAACAATAATATGCGGAGTTTATAATAATTCTGTAAAAGTCATGGTACAAAAACAAGTCAGTTGAATATTATATAATAATACTAAAATATACTACTATATTTCTATAATATTACCTACATTCTTAGATTAATTACTCTCTAAATAACGCCTCACGCAATGGCTACGATGGAGAGGTGTAAGACAAGGTGACGTTATATCCCCGAAACTCTTCACCGCTGCATTGGAAGACATTTCCAAGCTACTGGACCTGAAAGGACATGGTATTAACATAAATGTCGAGTACATCACTCACCTTCGATTTATCGATGATATAGTCCTTATGGTAGAATCGCTGGATGACCTAAACACTATGCTCAATGACCTCAAGAGTGCCTCTCAACGGATAGGTCTTATGATGAACATGGACAAAACAAAGATCATGTGTAATGTCCATGTCACACCTATGCTGGTAATTGTTGGGAGCACTAAGCTTGAAGTTGTTGACGAGTATGTTTACCTGGGAAAAGTCCGACTAGGTAGGTAATTCCAACTTCGACCTAGAGGGCAACTTTTGGGATATTACGACACACCTTCTCGTCAGGTATACCTTAAAACTTGAAAACGAGATTGTGTAATCATTGCATGTTGCCAGCGATGACTTAAAGATCTGAGACGTGGCCCTTCACTGTTTGCCGTATGAGGAAGCTCAGCGTGCTATAGAATGTATATGCTCGGAGTTTCACTGCGTTATAAGCTTAGAAATGAGTAATATAATCACCCAACCCAATAGCCCAACGGATTATTTATTTATTTATTTATTATTTACTGTACAGCAAAATACAAAATAACGAGTACAGTTAAATCTTAACTATAATATGTACAACAGGCGGTCTTATCACTCTGAAAGTGATCTCTACCAGACAACCATTTCATAAAGAACTGATACAAACAGTAGTTAAAATAGAGGAGGGCGTACAAAAAAAGATTGAGATACATATAAATAAACATAAGTGAAAATTATATATAATGTGATATAATAAATTAAATGAAAAGAGTAAGAAAAAGGAAAAGTAAATGATCTAATAGCGTTTTAAGTACCTAATATGATTTAAAAAGACTTTTGAAAGAATGAAAAGGTTTAGCACGACGAATGTGAAGAGGTAGAGAGTTCCACAAACGCACAACAGTGACAGCAAAGGATTTCTTAAAAAAGGAGGAAGAAGGCAAAGGAGTCGAGAGAGAAAGGTTGACAGAGGATCGAAGAAACCGATTATGGGTAAGGGAAAGATATTGGAAACGGTTTTTAAATAATGGGGAGTGGAAGGCATTAACCTGTGAGGTTCAAGACATACTGGAGTCGAGATATATACCCAGGTTTTTAACCTTGTTACTGTAAGGATTGTCGGTATACTAAAGTGTGTAGGGCGTGTAATTGCTGCTAATAATCGTCCACCCGTGCGTACAACTTCAGGCGGAATAGCACGGATTCAGGAGGGACCACTCGACAGCAACACAGCTGACCAGGGTGCTGCACTACCTTGGGGCCGAGCACAACCGCGGCTGCACATCGTTGGGCGTCTTTCTCGATGTAGAGACAATCAATAATATAGAAGGATAAGAAAATCTGGTAAAAAAAAGAAAAAAAGTGGAAATAAAACCACTAAATTTTTTATCACTTCTTATTTCTTTTTTTACGCTGTTATACAGTCTTGAGAGCTAATTAACTTTACCTATATTCTGAAGTTCTTGGAATGGATCCAATTTTTAGAATTCCAAATTTCCAGTCTTAGGAGTCTAATTTTACTGTGTTTGAAAGAATATCTCTGCTTTTGTGTGTATGTTTTTGTGTGTGAGATTTTTTTCATCTCGCTTCCTAAAGAAAAATCTTCTCTAAACCAAATATTTTAGACGCAGAATAGCATTATTACATTTTATCATTAAAATTGATTTCTTAATTGTATTTCTAAACAGAAAATAAAATAGTACTTACGAATTAAATCATAATATACAATCTCTGTTTAACAAAAAAAAATGTATCAATTTGTAATCAAGGACTAATAAATAACTAATAATGTAGGTTAGGGAGAAAATGTTAAAAACTATCTACTTAATAGGAATAAGTCATTGTTTTGGGTAGTGTTGCCCAAAATCGGTCTTGGTCTTGCAGTCTTGGTCTTGTTCTTGCATTTTTGCAAGACCAAGACCAAGAACAAGACCGCCTATTTTTAGCAAGGCCAAGACCAAGACTGACCGTGCAAGATTTGCGTAAGAACAAGACCAAGCTTGCGAGACTTGCGTCTTGCAGTTAGGACTGTGTGTCGTTTCAGGGAGTATAGGAGTTTGGGTACACGCTTAGGGACTCTATGAGACGCAAAAAATGTAATAAAAAATGGAAAATTGGACTTATGTACATTACGAACAATACCATAGACATACATAGCGCATGAAAATATCCATTAAAAGAAAAAAGAGTGCATCCCTAGTTTTGACCATCGGCACTTTGATAGTGCGCTGCGTCTTGTTGTTGGCGTCATCAAAGGCCGTATACTGACCTGTCAAAGAAATTGTACAGCTATTCGAAAGTACAAGGTCAAGATACACGTGCCGGCGGCTACTATTGATATCGCAAACAATCGTCGCCGCCGCGCCGCACGTACTACATTTGACAGTGTTTGATTGTCGCCACAGAGTACATATTCCAAAGAATAAAATAAGTTTCCGGGTGTTCAGAATAGACATGAATACATTATGCAGATCTCGCAAGGAATATTGTAATTAGATAATGGTAAGGATAGGTAGATATCATAATAATTTATTCTAGGAAGTAATTATTATAACATTAACTATTTGGGTTTATAATAATTACTATTGGTATAATAATAATATATATATAATAATAATAATGGTATATATATATAATTACTTATTATTATTATTATTATTACCTAATAGATAGACTTGTTCAATAAGTTCACTGCAAATCTCGACTTTTGGAAGTGTGTGTTTTTAAAACACAAAGTGCTCTGTCGTCACCCATTTGATAAACATTGTAGACACTTTTAAAACACTTGAAATGTGTAAAAATGGATCTGGATCTTGTCTGCAAGGCTTAGTTATTAACGAGTTAGAGGAGTACCTAAGTAAACCCAGAGCCGTGAGCTCGGTTGACATTTTAGAGTGGTGGAGGTCGCATGAGACTCTATTCGATTTTATCGAAGATGGCTCGTGATTTTCTTTCAATTCCTGCAATTTCAGTACCTGATGAGAGATTATTTTGTAAAGCGTCATTAGTAATTAGAAGACATAGAAATACGTTAAGTGATGAGTCAGCAAGTAACAGTAATGTCAAAGCTATTGTGTACTGTGAAGTAATTTAATTTGTATCGCATTTTATTTTTTATTTAAATAAATGGTATTTTGTATAACTCTTTTATTCCATTTCATATATGGTGAGAGTCCATCAATCTCTTTCTAGACAGATAATCTTTAAAATACGGTGAAGTTATTGCCATTAATTTGTTTTATATGTTTAACCATGTTTTAGCACATGTAAGCTTATTAAATGTAAACGTTTAATAAGAAAGAGACTGACGCCCGTGGCCGTGGGATACGGTAGCTCAGTTGGTTAGATCATCGGCACGGATCGCTTAGGTCGTGGGTTCAAACGCCACCCGGTGTTAGTTGATTTTTCGAATTTCTCATTAAATGTTTAGACATTTATTAATATGGTTGGCCTTTACTATGGCTACGTTAATTCAAGCTCAATATGTACTTATTCTGTTAAGTTGTTCTAAGATCTAAAGTAACGAATAATAAATAGTAATAGGCTAATAGGTAATTGCGAGACTTGCGAGACTCTTGCTGCAAGACGAAGACCAAGACCAAGACTGGGAGCGCAATACCAAGACCAGGTGTATTGGCGCAAGACCAAGACCAAGACTTGCTAAGTCTCGTCTTGTTTTTGCATTTGGGAAACACTAGTTTTGGGGAATTTGGCTAGTTTTTAAATACGTTAAAACTGATAACCGTACTCTTGGTCCCCAAGATACAGGCTTTGTCTGGTTTGGAGTCCGCCTGTATTTTTTTATATGTAATTAAAAATGAATGTAAATTAATATATTGCTCTTTGTGTTCAGCTCTATTTTAAGAATAAATTATTTTTTTAAATATTTTTTTACAACAACAAATGGAATTTTGATAGTATACGCGGACCTATTTGTACCTAAACCATTTTTTAACATAATAGCCAAATACGGATGTTTATTTCTTTGTTACACAAGACGGCCAAGTAAATGGATTAAGATGAAATGGGGATATCAGCTAATAAAACACGAAAACACAAAAGTTGTTTATTCAATTTTGGTTATTGACAAACAACAAACATAATCGTTACTGGTTTGCATATAACAAACCCATTGCTGTAGTTGTAAAATAAAATTTGTGTTCTTACTTTTTTCTTTGCTTACTGATTTGTGCTGCTTTTTGATTTGAAGTTTGAATGGAGGAACAGCTGGAGGGTTCGGATAAAACTCTGAATTAGAAAACATATGGCGGAGCCTCTCATTAGAGAAATAAAAGCACATCGCCTGGGTGGCTCGGTCATGTAGTACTGAAATGATGACATGTAGATGGAAGAGGATCTGAGTGCAAATAGTGGATTTAAAGTTGACTGATAGGCCGAGGTCCAACTGGTTGACCCAAACACCGTTGGAGCAACTGAGTGGAAGCCGAGCTGCGCGCATTTCAAACTGGTGACAACTGACAATAGGTGACGCAGGACAGGGACAGGGACAAGCGACGTGTTCTACTGTCGGAGGCCAAGCCACTGCGTCACAGGAGTAAGTGAGCGAATATAGCTTGTTAAAATGTGTGGGGTCTATGATGATATGATACGGTAAAATCACTACTAAATATGAAATCTAAAATATAGTGATTATAATATCTTTGCTGTGTTGAAAATCTACTCCTTTCTCCTTTTCGGCCTCGAAAAAAAAAAGGTTTTTGTACAAAGGCACTGCCTAACATCATGGATAAATCAACTGAATCTAAGTGTTTGAGTTTTGGACGAATGTTTAATAATAATTTAAAGTTTATGTTAAAACGGTGTATTAAACGAGTAAAAAATATAAAATTAATATATGTTATGTTAATGAGTTCGCGTCCGTCGCGATTAAGGTGAATACATGAACTAACATAATTATTGTAATTGCCAAACTATAGCGACTGCTTTGTGTAAAATGTTAACGTCAGCAGGAATGTACGGTCGGACCGTGCTTAGTGTAGTGCCATTCCACTGCCCACCACAACAGTTCTAGTACTTGTTGAAGGTGGGAAGGGATTGTATTCTTCACCATGAGAAAATTATCATCAACTCAACAAATTAACTTACAGTCAACATTACTACACTAATGATTTCTTATATTTACGCGAACACTACACATTTAAATAAAACTAATTTTACGGATTTTATCGCGTATATTAACTTATTTTACATTCCCGACGTTTCAAGCACTTTACAGCAATGTCAATGTCATAGTTAACCACGGCTACCTCCAGATTAAAAATTATTAATTTTTGTTCCGATCTACGTAGTAGGAACTTACAGTATCATGAAGTCTTGCAGTTGTGCGGCGAAGCTCAGCGCCAAAACCGAATCTACCTAAAGACGAATTTAAAGCGTTGAATAACCTACGCAATAAACGAGAACTCACGATTCTCCACGCAGATAAGGGAAATGCCACGGTAGTCATGGATAAGTCGGATTATAATTCTAAAATACAAGAACTTTTGTCGGATGCAAGTACTTTTTTTTTTATAGGATGAGGGTGACAAACGAGCAAACAGTCCACCTGATGGTAAGTGGTTGCTGCGGCCCATAGACATCTACATCTATCCTCGTTTGCGAATCAAAATGCAGATGTGTTGTCACCCGTGAGGACTAAGATGGAATGCCTCATTTCCAGTAAAAAAGGGCCTCCGGCCACCTGCACTCACCAAGCGAAACGCAGAGGTAAGCCTCTACTTCACGCTGGTTTTCTGTGAGGTCGTGGTACCACCCCGGTTCGAGCCGGCCCATCCGTGCGACAGCAAAAGCTGTCGCGTGGCTCTACCACTGTTAAAAGGTACTCGTACTTATAAAAAGGTTAAAAATGACCCAACAAATAACATACTCAAAACAACTAGTGATCTCATAAAGAAACACTCCGAAAGATTAAATCTAGACGTAAAATCGATAATACCTACGTGTGCCAAACTACCGAAATTGTATGGGTTACCAAAAATACACAAGCCCAATGCTCCACTACGCCCTATAGTGAGCCAAATCGATTCACCAACTTACAAATTGGCTCAACACTTAGCGAATATACTCTCACCGCTCAGGGGATATACAAGAGCACACACAAAGGATTCCTACCATTTTGTCAGCGAGATTAAATACCTACATCTGGCAGACAATGAAACTATGGTCAGTTTTGATGTGCAGTCTTTGTTCACATGCTTACCTGTTGAAGACTGCATCTCGATTGTTACTAGAAGGCTAGAGCAAAACAACATGCCCGTAGAATATGCAGTATTACTTAGACACTGCCATACATCTGGCTACCTATTGCGGAAGGAGGAGTTCTGCAAGCAAGTAGATGGAGTGGCGATGGGCTCACCTGTATCTCCCATTGTTGCCGATATATTCATGGAGGACTTTGAGGAGAAAGCCCTGCGTACTTCTCCCGTATACCCAAGATTCTACAAGCGGTACGTAGACGACACTTTCACGATTCTCCCTTTAGATAAAGTAATTGCATTTCTAGACCATCTTAACTCCTTAAATTCTAAAATTCAGTTCACAATGGAGTTAGAGGCAAACAATTCTTTAGCTTTTCTAGATGTGTTAGTAATTCCTAATCCTGATAACACCTTGAGCCACACTGTGTATAGAAAAAAGACCCATACAGATAGATATTTAAACGGTGATTCTCACCACCATCCTTCACAGTTAGCTACCGTGGGTAAATCTTTGTTTCAGAGAGCACGAGGGATCTGTGACAGTAAACACCTGGCCGCCGAGCTCCAACACGTCAAGCATGTTTTGCACGACAATAAGCTTCGGGTCCCGCGCCTACGTCACAGTGAACGAGTGACGCCGGCCACAGTTGAGCGAGTGCCTGCTGTACTGCCATATGTCAGAGGTTGTCGTGAAGCGACAATTAAAAAAAAGAGAACCTAACCTAAGAACAACAAAACAACAAAAGTGGAACAAGAAAATAATATATTTAAATTTTTAAAAAGGTATTTACAATTTTATAAAAAATGAAATATGATGATGATGATGGATGAAGTGAGATTACAATTAGATTAAAAAAATAAAGATAGGAGAATAGGAGAATATAGTGTTGTAGTGGAGCCTAAAGGTCGAAGTGACACACGCTGCGCTTGGAGTAGTAGTAGGCACACGCGGAGCTTGAAGTTTCCTGGCGGCGACGGCACGCAGCGTCTGGTCTGGGCACACTCAGCGTCCGGAGCCGGCGCACGTAGCGCCTGGAGTAGGTGCGCTCAGCGTCTGGAGCAAGCAGTCGTAGCGCCCAAAGGTAGCGCGGACAGTAGGTGCACTCAGCGCCTGGAGCAAGCAGTCGTAGCGCCCAAAGGCAGCGCGGGCAGTAGGTGCACTCAGCGCCTGGAGCAAGCAGTCGTAGCGCCCGGAGTAGTGTGGCCCCGCGCTTGAAGTAGACTACGCCGACGACTTCAAATGAAGATGGAGGCTTGCAGGATCCCGGGGCAAGGCGGCCCCGGGATAAGGCCTTTAGTAGATGCTTCTTGTTTGAAAACTGAAGCGAGACTCCCTGTATTCTCCGATTGTTCGGTTTTTATACCTTTTTAGAGAGAACGAGAAATTATTATAAATGACCTAGAGCAAAAGAGTATTTATGTGAAATATCGAAATAAGAACATCAGACCAGTGACAAAGTTACCATAACAACCATATAAATAATGGTTGTCAAAAATATAAATTTTTGGTTTTAGGTATAATTGAAAAACAGTTACATTTAAGTAAGAAATGAGATATTATTCATATAGGAAAAACTATAGCGTGGCAGCGCGCACAAAACCTGAAATTGCAGAGTTACGGAGAACTCAATAAAAGATAGAAAAAGGTAAGACTCCATTGACAGCGATTTAAACGGCGCTGATAGCGTGAAAATACGAAGTGAAAATGATTTGTTATTGTGTAAAAACGTTACAGGATCCTATGGAAATAAAGGTGATGCAAAATATAAATGCAGAAAATCAAAAACAGAATGGAAAAATAGTGTAAAATGATATGTAAGTAGCATAACACTACAAGGTGTCACTGACAAGATTGGCTACATCTTGAAGCGTGCTTCCATTAAAACATATTTCAAGCCGCCGAAGAAGATCAGTCAGTTTTTACCATCAGTCAAGTGTAATATTCCTCTGCAAGATGCAGGAGTGTACAAGCTTGATTGTGAATGTGGTCTCTCTTATATAGGACAAACTAAAAGATCTATAAAAACCCGTGTTAAAAAACACAGCTGATGTGAAGAATAGACGCTCCGGGAAGTCTGCAGTCTGTGAACACGTACGGGATCGCCCCCGTCACTACATTAGATTTGATAGACCACAAATCCTCGCTAAAGAACACCGATTCCTTCCAAGGATGATTCGCGAGGCTATTGAAATCAAGAAACATCCTAATTTCAATAGAGAAGATGGCTGGGTGCTACCATCTGCTTGGGATCCCATAATTAATAAAATTAAATCCCAACCCAAGCATACAACTGCAAGACTTTATGATACTGTAAGTTCATACTGCGTAGATCGGAACAAAAATTAATAATTTTTAATCTGGAGGTAGCCGTGGTTAACTATGACATTGGGACGTCATACACCTCAGTCCCCCCCGTGACCATGGGTGCTGTAAAGTGCTTGAAACGTCGGGAATGTAAAATAAGTTAATATACGCGATAAAATCCGTAAAATTAGTTTTATTTAAATTACTACACTACTTTTGCCTATAATAATAATAATTAATTTATTTCAGACCAACCACCCATATTTCTTAAAAATGTATATTCCAAACACATATAACATTAAAGAAAAAAAATAATTAATAACATTAAATAAATTTAAAATTAACATACGAAGACAGATTGTGGCGTGTCAAATTTGCAGTATGCAAATATAAGGTACAATTTCGTAGTCGACTGCAGGCAGCAGTAGCAGGCGACGTGTCATCGCGACATGTTGTGGCGTCATGTCGCTGCAGTCATGATTCCGAACCCGACTGCAGGCGGCAGCAGTCCGTGTTCCAGTCTGTTCAGAATGTTCTGTGTTTTCTCTGTTTATGTAAACAAAATAGGTACTTACCGCTTTTATTACTCTAACTCCTTTCCTATATTTTTTCAAATATTATCTTTTGTCACACTGTTTAAATAATTATTGTGAGATGCATCATACAATGCGGGATATTGGGCCTCCTGGTTTATCAGTTTCTCTTCCTCGGAATCGGTGAAACTCATTTTTTGAGAAAAATTCAACGTGTGGTTCGGGCGTTGGCGGCCCTACTGATCTGCGATCGGGTGACAGTGTCGTCTGCTGCCCGGCCCGTAGCGGCAAACGACGTGTTACGGAACGAGCTAAGGAAGGTATTTCATAGAACTACATAGAAACCAGTAGTGTCGCGACGACACGTCGCCTGCTGCTGCTGCCTGCAGTCGGCTACGGAATTGTACCTTTATCCAACGCCCCAACAATGGTGATCTGTCCACTAGTACACCCAGGATGATGTTGGCGCTAGTCCGTATGTGATTCAGCTTGGAGGCACATCTTTTGCGCATTATGGCTTCAAACCCATCAACACGAGCCTCTGCAAACATGCTAGAGACGCTTCAATACCGAGGCAACCCCATTATAATTCTTAACGCGTTATTGTATTGGATGCGCAGCGCTCCCTCTCTATTTCAGAATAGAATAGAATGATTTTTATTCAATATTGATTATTACATAATACTTATTGAAAGTCATGTTTTTATTTACCACTGGTTCGGAAAATACCTCTGTCCTGGGAAGAACCAGCAAGAAACCCAGCGGGACTTTTTTCTAAACATATTTCACTTTACAATAATTTTGTTTTTTTGTTTGTACATATAAGTTGTTGTTTGTCCAGTAACTTTGTCGTCTGAAACTATCGGGTAGTATGCGTTAAATCCGGTAGTTCTGATGTTTTGCAGACTTGTTTATGATGTTGGCCTAGTGAATAATCCAAGTTTGTGACCTCGAGCGCCGAATGCAACTTTGTCAAAAATCAAAAAAACTGCGAAAAAAATAGTTTTTTTTTTAATTTTGGCGATTATATCCCTAAAGGAATAGTTTTTGAAAAAACTTTTTTTAGGACTACAATATGATACTAGAACTGTCTCTGTAGACCCAATAATTTCCGAGATTAAGCCTTTCAAAGTTTATCATTTTTTTCGATCTTCGCAATTTTTTGCAATATTTTAGACGTCACTCGAACAACTCTAGCGGGATGAAGTTCCAATTACCTCCGACAGAGTGTGATTTGTGTGTTTGAAACCAGAGCTTTTCCTCTTCATCCATGCCTTTAGTGCTTGTGACTCGACATCATGCTGCTTTGGCTTAGGGAAGAAGCAAATGATATCCATGGTCGAAAAAAATTCGGACGTTGAAAAGCAAGCTGCGATTTTTCTCGACACCAACTCTACACCTGACGAGATAGCAGCAGCAGGAGGGTGAGTTATAATTGCTCTATACCGAGGCAATCCCAACACCCATAACCTTGACGAGCTGCGGTACCAACTATTCGCCAGGGCTGCGACGAAAACCAGCTTCAATCTAGCCAGGTTACCTCCTACATGAGACTCTGCTCGATTTTATTCCTTGCGAACATACCATCGGGTAAAATTTTGTTCTTGTATCAATAATACACATTACATATCATTCATCATTTTCTATTCTTATGTACAAACTTCTTACGTGTACAGGCATGGTTGGGAGTGACACTGCAGTGCAGGAAGGCAGGATTAAAATGTTAATCAGTCTGCATGCACTGTAGCGGGGCCTCTTGTGACAATATACCTGATGTTGCAGTAGTAGATCCCAGAACGCGACGATCTGTCCGATGTCAAAATGGAGGATGACTTGTGGGCACAAGACGTCGACGAGTCATCACCATCCCCTGACGGGGATATGCCATCTCAATACGTCGATCCAGATATGGACGGACCTTAACCGGGACCTTCCAAGAGGGCTAAATTAATTTAATTTTTTGATTTTGAATATTACACAATTTCCTAACAAAATTAACCTAACCTAACCTAAACTTATTAACTTTTGTTGTAATCTTTTTTACTTCATTATTCGTAGCTTAGCTTAAACATCATCGTTCACACTTCTCATTTTCTTTATAATATCCCATCATAAAAGTACAGGGCTTTGATAGTATAATCAGGGTTAAAATTAATTCATAACGAGGTTCTGAATTAGAAAAATTTTGAATTGAATTGAAAAATTGCAAAAAACTGTGAAATCGAAAAAATTTATAAACTTTGAAAGGCTTACTCTCGGAAACTATTGGGTCTACAGAGACGTTTCTAGCATTGTATTGTAGCAAATTTAGTCTACTTTAAAAACGTTCTATTAAGTTTTATCAAAAACTATTCCTTTAGGGATATAATCGCCAAAATTTAAAAAAAAAAACGATTTTTTCGCAGTTTTTTCGATTTTTGACAAAGTTGCATTCGGCGCTCGAGGTCACAAATTTGGATTATTCATTGGGCCAACATCATAAACAATTCTACAAAAAATCAGAACTACCGGATTTAAGGCATACTGTGATGTATAAAGTATTGGAGTTAACGAAAATTCATACAACGAGTTTGATTTTCCTTAATAAATTTATTAGCTCTTCCGCTTACACTTTATTATAGAACAATCCGACAGTATTATTATTGATCAAATTCGGCGTAACGTCCTACTTAAGCTTCCTTCACTGTTGAAATGCCAACGAGCGAATGACTCCCCCGGTATCGTTTCACAAGTCATGTCTTTACCTTTCCGCATAGCCGGAAACGGTAAATACACGAACCGGATGTAGTCTTACAATGTTTTTCTTATTCTACGAAAGTTGTATTAAATTTCACAAAAATTATATTAGCTTAATTATACATGGATTTTAATTAATTATATTTATAGTAATCCGAAGTTTTGAATAAAATCAATAGCTTGAGATTAATTAACCACCGGAAATGGCAATTTATATTATTTATAGTAAGGTAATCCCTAACAGCTCGGCCATCCTGTATAGCGCGAGACCCTTCGCGATGTAATCTCGAACTACATACCAAGATTTTTTTTTCACAAATTTAAATCTAAATTGAAGTACATAGTACATATTTATTTACGGGAAACTTAATTACAATTCAGATTTATTCATAAAATATTACTATATTAATATAAAGTTTACTATATTTATATATAACTAATATAGATATGTATTCGGTTTATTAAAAAAACTTAATAGTTATACCTTATAATTATACATAATTTGAATAACTGAACATAATCACAAGCATTTAAAGTAAATAGAAAACAATAGTGACTTAATTACTTATATTATTAGTACAAACTCATATTTCGTGGGTTCCTTTACATTTGTAGTATTATTTTGGTTCATTATTATACTTCATTAGTAAGTCCATTGTCGCCAGTATCATCATCAGTATCACTTGTACTATTTGAACTATTATCAAAGTCCCTATCAAAGCTCATCCATGGTTGAATTTTGTCCAAAGCCACTGTTCCTTCGTACCTACGACCATTTTTACGTGACAACGGCGTGTCTTCAACTATAAACCTATCATGAGGGAGCACTTTAATGATACGATACGGGCCCTGGTATTTAATTACCAATTTTTGCGATTTACCATCATGCGGGACTTGTCTTTCTATCCGAACTAAGTCTCCTACCTTGTACTTTCTGCCTGCTTTTCTATGCCTGTTATATCGATCAACATCTTTTTGCTGTTGCGCCTGAATACGTTTCTTAGCCTCCTCCCTGACAGATTCTAATTCATCAGACGATATTACATTTAACGTATCATTGATTATTGTACTTAGGATTCCCTGACTTCTGTTATTTATACTAAAGCCAAATAAGAGTTCTGATGGTGATTTTTGAGTAGTTTTGTGGACCGTAGTGTTAAGACCAATTTGTATATCTCGAATGTGTTCGTCCCAAGCCCTTTCGTCCTTCCCATGATTTGATGTAGCTAGTGCCTCTGTAATGGTTCTGTTGAACCGTTCCACCTGACCATTGGCTCTCGGAGTCGCAACTGCGTTCATGACATGCTTTATTCCATACTCGGCTATAAAATCTTGAAATGATTTACTTGTAAAGCTGGACCCTCTATCTGTAATAAGACGCGTTGGTACTCCAAAGAAACTAATGTGGTCTTTTAAAACTTTAATAGTTGTCAGTGATTTAGTGTTTTTAACGGGTGTAATATTAATGAATTTTGTAAAACTGTCTATTATAACTAATATATAACAATTTCCTACTTTACTTTTTATAAAAGGACCCAGGTGATCAGCGTGAATAGTATGAAATGGTATGCTATATTTTTCTATTGGGTGCAACTCACCTTCTCGCCTCCCACCTGGTACCTTATGGTGAGCACATTCTAAACAGGCTGAAACATACTTCTTTATGAACCGCCTCATGCGTGCAAACCAGTAGTGCTTTTTAATGCGTGCTAACGTTTTTTCATAACCGTAATGGCCAACATCGTCATGATTCCTCTTAACAATCTGCCACCGAGCTCCACTTGGCACAACCCATTTTAATTCGTCACCTATAATGCGGTATACGCGTCCATTTTTAAGTTTAAAGTTTTTGCGGATGTCAAGTACATTCTCAGTATTCGGATCATTGAGTATGTTTTTTATTCTGGTAATTTCCTGATCAGCTGATTGCACGGTAGCGATCCAATCTTGTTCAGGTTCAACCGACAGTACATCGAGAACGTGTGACTCATTGACATTTGTATCTACTGGGTTGCGACTAAGGGCGTCCACGTGAGACATCTTTATTCCTGGTCTATATTCAATTGTGCAATCGTACTCTTGCAATTGGATCCACCACCGAGCAACCCGTGGCACTAAATCTCTCTTGGTTAAGGTCGACCTTAGTGCGTTACAGTCGGTTTGTACAGTAAATGGGATTCCAATGAGGTAAACTCTAAATCTCTGTAGGGATGCAATAACAGCAAGGGTTTCTAGCTCAAAGGAATGGTATTTTTGTTCTTCCGCGGTGGTTTTACGACTGAAGTACGTTACCGGTTGTAAAACTCCATTTTGATTGCGTTGAAGTAGGATGCCAGCTAAGCCATTTTTGCTGGCGTCGGTATGAAGATGAGTCTCGGCGCGAGGGTCGTATAGAGCAAGTAACGGACGCTCGGACAATAAGTTTTTGATGCGGGTAAATGAGTGTTCTTGCGGTTCGCGCCATATCCATTCGTTATTCTTTTTTAGTAAGTCAGTTAGTGGGGCTGCTATTAATGCATAATTTTTAATAAATCTCCTGAAAAACCCAGAGAGGCCTAAAAATTGGCGCAATTCGTGCTGATTTCTTGGCTTGGGAAATTTTGATACTGCTTCGCATTTTCTCGAGCCCGGCCGTATACCATGTGCACTCACCTCAAAACCAAGGAAATCAATATTTTCAAAAAAGAAGTTACATTTACTTAGTTTTAATGTGAGGCCACCTTTCCTCAATAAGCCCAGTACTTCTTTTAATCTTGTTAAACCTTCGTCAAACTCTTTACACGGTATTAAAATATCGTCCATATATATTAAGGCATATTTAATTTTGGCCTCGGATAAAATTTTATTCATAGTCCTCTGAAAGATAGATGGCGCATTCACGAGTCCAAATGGCATCCGATTATACTCAAACTGCCCATCTGGGGTCACAAATGCAGTTTTGAAACGCGAGCTCTCATTGATCGGTATTTGGTAGTAACCGGACGCTAAATCTAATGATATAAATAGATTATTACCTGCTAGCAAGTCCAGTTGGTCTTCAATACGAGGAAGCGGATAGTGATCCTTTTTTGTCTTACGGTTTAAAGCACGATAATCCACGCACAACCTCTTTTCGCCAGTTTTTTTCTGTACCAGCACAATTGGACTAGCATATGGGGATGATGATTCCCTGATAATTCCACTATCGACCATTTCTTGAACCATTTCTCTAACTAGACACCTCTCTGAGTAAGCCATACGGTACGGTCTGTATACGATTGGTTCAGAGTCTTCGAGCTCAATAACCATTTCGGTTGCATTAGTGAGTCCTAAGTCCTTCAGACTACTCGAGAAACAGTCTTGAAATTCGGTCAATGTATTTTGAAGTAACAGTCGTTGCTCGGTCGTCAAATTAGGATTACAGATTACGGAGTCGTCCATTTCAGTTTTACTTATAGTAATTTCGCAAATGTCTGCAGTTTGATGTATTTGGGTAGCCCTTGTCAAGAGTAAATTCTTTTCTACAATAATATCCTCGTTGGACACGTTATAAATCAGCAACGCACATTTATTATTTCTTACGGCGTATTCTCCCGGAAGAAGATAGTATTCTTTGCCAGAGGACCCTCGAGTCGACCCGCTTACATAGACGTATCCGTTGTTCAATGATTCGCAGTGAACGGGCACGGCGCGTAAGCTGTTAATGGGAATTATTACTCTGTTCTGCGAAATCAAATGAACCTTTTGATGTTGGATTTTTTTAAATATAACCTCATCTGGAGTTTTGGTAATCACTATATCCGGTTTCTCAGAGAACGAATGACCCAGTAACAATGGATAGCTCAAAACGTAATCTTGTACCACATATACGTCGATGACTTCTTTAATATCCTGCACTTCTACGGTGGCTATTATCAATCCCAGTGGTCGAACAAGATTTGCACCAATACCCCTTAAAGTAGGCAGCTCTTCGTTTTTAATCATACTCACATCTAGTAACTTAGCATCAGTTTCTCTCATAAGAGAACATTGGCTACCCAAATCCAAATGACATTGAAATGTTTTATTGTTAACTTTTACATCCATCACATATTTATCGTTAGTTTTACCGGTTACACTAAGTTTAGAGACCTGTTTTTCGTTTATGTTGGCGGAGGTGTTGCTAGAAACTTCCTTGTTTTTGTTTCTATAACAGTTTGACAACTGGTGACCAATCCTATCGCAATTCGTGCATTTAATCAATGGTTTCTCGCATTTAAAACTTGGGTGGCCTATCATGTTGCAATTGAAACACCGTATGTTAGAGTTATTTCCAGCAAACTTCGAAAAAGATGGCTTGTTAACGTTAACATTTTTATCTAGTCTATTCTTCCTTAAATAATCGCTACTGTCCCTAGAGTTTCCAACCCTAACAGACCTAAAATACTTAAGAACTTGTTCTGGTTCAGAAAGTTGTGCTGCCTGTGCTCCAACTTTTACAGCACGGTCATCAACGCCATGAAGTAGACAATCTACTGCTTGCCTACCGCTTATTTTGCAACGATTTAACAGATTAATTTTAGAGTAATAATAATGTTCCAACGACTCGCCATACCTAATCCGCTTGTTCAGCATTTCTGTAAGGAGTTCGGCATAATCTTCGCGACATGGAAACGATTCAATAAGCTTTTTCTTCCATTCCGTCCAATTATACAACAAAGTTGGAAGACCTTGATACCATGACCTAGCAACACCGCATAATTTCGGAAGTGAATAGTGAATTATTTCCTTTTCGTCCCACCCATAGATCTCTGCACATTCTTCTACTTTATTAATCCACGTGAGTATGGTCTGTTCCTTTGTCATGGGATCAAAGTCTGGAACGGCGTTATTATTGTAAGATAGTCTGGGTTTATCCGAACTCCTTACGTCTTTAATTATGGAAAGGAACTTGTCCAGTATGACGTCTGTACTATTTTTAAGGTTTTTACCACGATTAGATTTTGAATGAGCCTTGACGGACTTACCCGAAGATTCTGATGATGTACTGGGACACCTACGTCTACGCCTTGATATCCGTTCATTAGATAGTCTTCTTCTCCGCCCCCTTGAATCGCCTCTTCTAAAACTTTCATTGTCATCAGACTCTTCCAACGAACACGTTCTATCCCTGGTACGTTTCCGTAAACTTAAATTATCTCGCGACTGTCCCGGTGTTTCTTCCATATAATCCAAAGTTCTATACTGGTGCCCTTGACCTCGGGCGTTACCTTCTATAAGCCCCTGACCCCGAGCATCATAGTTTCTCGACCCGTGGTCGTGAGTGTTTTCACTATCTAGGCCTTGTCCTCGACCATTATCTACGATAAACCCTTGACCTCGGGAATCATTTGCCCATAGCCCTTGACCTCGGGCGTCATCATTAGGCCCTTTACCTCGGGCATCAATATTAGGCCCTTGACCTCGGGCATCAATATTAGGCCCTTGACCTCGGGCATCCATATTAGGCCCTTGACCTCGGGCATCAATATTAGGCCCTTGACCTCGGGCATCCATATTAGGCCCTTGACCTCGGGCATCCATATTAGGCCCTTGACCTCGGGCATCCGTATTAGGCCCTTGACCTCGGGCATCCGTATTAGGCCCTTGACCTCGGGCATCATTGATTAAAGACCCTTGACCTCGGGTTTTATCAATAAGCCCTTGACCTCGGGCAACGTTTTCATCCATGTCTCTGGAACTTAGAAAAATCAAAGCTTAGAGTGATAACCATGAGTGTAATTCCTTACTATCCTTCTTCTCATTGATTAAGTGGATAAAAGGAAAGATAATTTGATATAGGTAGAAAGAAACAGAAAATAAAATATTTAATTGTGATCTCTTCATGTGAAATCCTAATATAATATATGTTTCGCTCTTTCCATTCTTTAATTTATCGTTGGGACATGGCATTCCCCTTTCATTCTTCCATATAATCTTTTTTTTTATTAAATAACAATAAAAGAAAATATACAAAAAAGAAGCTAATGGCAAAGGAAGGGAAACTAATAAAAACCAATGTTTTATAATAGGTCCAAAAAGAAGAACATTAATTGCAGGAAACAATGCACCAACTTTAAGTGCGTTCGATATAGCTCATCATCGTCGTCAGAAGCACTTAAAAGTTTATTGTATAATAAGAGCCCCTCCGCTACAGGAAAGACATGCTTCAATCATCACGCTTGAAAATCAATGGTAATAAGAGGATTCCTTACGTTACATACCAGCACATTCTATAATTACTAAGTAATATATTTCCCGAGTAATACAAAAAGAATCACAAAGTAGGCATTTAAATGTAAATAGTTATGCGGGTTATAAAAAAAAACAAAAAAAATCATTCATTCCCTACACAGTTTAAGAATTTTCACAATTTAAGTGTTACATCATTTAACAGAAAATTATTCACTTTACTTACGTTTTTATAGGCGTGAAAGGAAGTTTTATGTATCCTTTTCGTGATCCCACTTCTGAACTATTGGAGTTAACGAAAATTCATACAACGAGTTTGATTTTCCTTAATAAATTTATTAGCTCTTCCGCTTACACTTTATTATAGAACAATCCGACAGTATTATTATTGATCAAATTCGGCGTAACGTCCTACTTAAGCTTCCTTCACTGTTGAAATGCCAACGAGCGAATGACTCCCCCGGTATCGTTTCACAAGTCATGTCTTTACCTTTCCGCATAGCCGGAAACGGTAAATACACGAACCGGATGTAGTCTTACAATGTTTTTCTTATTCTACGAAAGTTGTATTAAATTTCACAAAAATTATATTAGCTTAATTATACATGGATTTTAATTAATTATATTTATAGTAATCCGAAGTTTTGAATAAAATCAATAGCTTGAGATTAATTAACCACCGGAAATGGCAATTTATATTATTTATAGTAAGGTAATCCCTAACAAAAGTTACTGGACTAATATTTTAAATGGATTTTAATAGAACCAACATGGTGGCGATCACCTCATTCCCAGAGGTTTTTTCACTTATGTATTATATGTATTCTTTGATATTATAATAACTCATTTTTTACAATTTTTCTTTAATAAAACATTTAAACATATTTATAGACAAATTTTGTACACTTTCTGGGATTTTGTTGTAAAAACGTATACATTGCCCCATAAATGAATTACTAATGATTTCTTATATTTACGCGAACACTACACATTTAAATAAAACTAATTTTACGGATTTTATCGCGTATATTAACTTATTTTATACTCCCGACGTTTCGCTGGGTCACGGGGGGGGACTGAGTCCCCCCCCGTGACCATGGGTGCTGTAAAGTGCTCGAAACGTCGGGAATATAAAATAAGTTAATATACGCGATAAAATCCGTAAAATTAGTTTTATTTAAATGAATTACTAATTCTGTGGAATCTAGTAACTGGTATTACAAGCTTACGTTTGTTCCTAGTGTTTAAAGTATAAACATCTTTATTCTTATTAAAGGTTTTTATGTTCTTAGGTACATACATTTTCATAAATATATTGCGATGCCAGAATTAATATGTTTATCAGTATTATCAGTTAGGTTTTCGGTGACCCAGTGGCCTAATTACTATGGACACCTGTAACCAACTTCAAACAAATAAGGATATAGATGCGCTGTCACCTCTGGGGATTAGGATGGAATACCACAGCCTGGCTCCCTATAATCTGCAGACCAAAGCACAACACGTACTGCTTCTCGGCGGCAGTGGTATATATTTATATAGTTGTAGCACGAATGGGTCGGCTCGACCGAAGAAGGACCACGTTCTCACAGAATACCAGTGTAAAATAACACTTTAACAATGCTGTGTTTTGTATGGTGAGTGTAGAGAACCGGAGACCCTTTTTACTGGAAAAGAGGCATTCCATCTTATAGTCCTCACGGGTGACAACGCATCTGCATTTTGATTCTTTATTGAGAATAGATGTAGATGTCTATGGGTCACAGCAACCACTTACCATCAAGTGGACCGTGTGTTCGTTTGTCATCCTATCCTATAAAAAAAGTTATATTTTTAAAGATAATAAAAGGAACACATTTTTATTTGGTTTCATATGATATGAGTCACATATAGAATATGATGTTTCTGCAAATACAACATATAAATACAAATACAAATACATAATATAGCTATTTTGTAATAATAGAGCCATTTTGTTGTATATTTTTATCCAATTTAATAAATATATTGGACACAGGAATAGGTTTGTTAAAATGAGAAGATACAATAACGAGAAGGCAAGGACAACGCTTCGAAATTGCCAGCCGAAACGATGCATGAGTCAGCTAACACCTGCCCACGGCGATCTCAACAATTCTATTAACCCTCTTATCTTTACAAATATTGGATTGTTTGCTTCGTCCGCCTAATTCGGTCGCTACGTGACGAGTTTACTCCATTATTGTCATATTAGACGTTCGAAAATAAGCGATGATTTGCCGTTTTTATGTCTTCAGTCGCTTACTTTTTGGTAATTGAGTGACCTTTTGTTTCGATCTTTTTAATTTTCTCTTTGGCTTTGTAGTGGCGGATACACTAAAATAATTAAATTAAACGCGATAACACCTGGAAAACTTAGATTCATTGGAGGTTCTGTATTTCACGCTTACACTTACGCTTACCGCACTATAATAGTATGTTTAAAAAAAATATAAGATAAGGGTAACAAACGAGCACACAGTGGGTACACTTGATGGTAAGTGGTTCCTGTGACCCATAGATATCTACATCTATCCACAATATAGAATCAAAATGCAGATGCGTTGTCACCCGTGAGGACTATAAAATGGAATGCCTCTTTTCCAGTAAAAAGGGTCTCCGATTATCTACACTCCCAATAAGAAACACAGCAGTGTTAAGCTGCCATTTTACGCTGGTATTCTGTGAGGGCGTGGTCCTTCCCCGGTTGAGGCGACCCATTCCTGCTACAACTATACTAATAATATAGCTGCAGCATGACTGCATATATGTCTTTCTGAGCCGCCAACTTGCTAATATCTTGATGTTAACGCCGTGATCAAAATCAACTGGATAATTTTGGAGTAATTTTGGAAATTGAGTGACTTTTTGCTTCCTTTTTAATTTTCGGTTTCCCCATGTAGTAGCTACGTAAGAGATTACTCTGCTACTCTGCCCTTTGGAATCCTTTTATTAAGGTATACTATAAAGTGTAATTAAATAAATAACATCATCCTCAGGATTACAGCACCCTGAGGCGACGAAGGGGAAACTGAAACAGGTGGTGGGAAATATCTTCATAAGAGCAACTAAAAATAATATATGAAAATTTATACGTGGCAGAGTCATACTGCAGCTATGTTATGGTTGTAGCACGGATGGATTGGGCCACGATCTTGCACAATATCAGCGTAAAATAGCGGTTTAATGCTGTCGTGTTTCGCATGGTGGGTATATAATAACTAGAGGCCCATTTTTACTGGCAACGAGGCATTCCATCTTAGTCCTCAGAGGTGACAACGAATCTACATTTTGATTCTCAATTGAGGATAAATATTGAATGTTTGGGCTACAGCATCCACTGACTGTCAGGTAGACTGCGTGGTCGTTTATCACCCAATTCTATGAGAGCGTGGTCCTACCCCGGTCGAGCCGATCCATTCGTGCTATACAACCTTAATATAGCTACAGCGTGGCGCTACCACGTATAAGTTTTAACTTTCTTCGTGATCATTGCTATGCTTTTGCTTATTGAAGAAAGATAACTACCTGTTACATATTCTGGAGTGACACGTAAATTTACTTTATTTAAAATCTATATAAATAAAATGATAGAGGTTTGCAGTTATGCGTGCATCCCGGAAAAACTACTGGATAGATTTCAATAGGTTTTCTAAATTTTATTTCTTAGGCATCTTTAGGCCCTTATCTAAAAAAAATATTGCGATATTTTCATTCAATATAAAGTTATTAAAGTTTTAAGAAACAACGATTTTTATAAGCACTACGTGATCTACGTGATGTGTGTAAGCAACCCGGACGAAGTCACGGGTGTCAGCTAGTTTCTAATAATGCATGAATACTTTGTGGTGTATTAAGTAAAAGGTTTAAAGGTTTTAACAGTGGTAGAGCCACGCGGCAGCGTTTGCTGTCGCACGGATGGGCCGGCTCGAACCGGGGTGGTACCACGACCTCACAGAAAACCAGCGTGAAGTAGAGATTCACCTCTGCGTTTCGCTTGGTGAGTGCAGGTGGCCGGAGGCCCTTTTTACTGGAAATGAGGCATTCCATCTTAGTCCTCACGGGTGACAACGCATCTACATTTTGAATTGTAATAGAGGATAGATGTAGATGTCTATGGGCCGCAGCAACCACTTACCATCAGGTGGACTGTGTGCTCGTTTGTCACACTATTCCTATAAAAAAAAGGTGATTAATAACTTTAGCAAAGTGCAGATACCGAAAACATTTTAAGTTACTAGTTGGTCTATTTGTGTCGCAGATTTTAATAGCTTTTTGAAATTTAATATTTCAGTAATTAAAAGGGAAAAGTTATTTTTCTTAATTATTTTCTGAGAAATTATGCTCCTCAAGAAAAAAATCGGTTTTCTTCTACGTCTCTTTATAGTAGAATAATAAATTTGAAACCACTCATTTTGTATTATTTCAGTTTAATGTATAAAAGCAAACATAATATGTACGAGTCTTACAGGTTCATGCATTAAAGTGTAACGATTAGACTAGATTAGATTTTTTCTTTATTACCAGCCACTAGACCTATAGTTAACAGATGGATATGTATAATAAGAATGTGAAAAAGTATTAATATAACACCCATACAGACCAGTCTATGGAATTTGGGCTAAGCATTTTCGCTTAGGAGGCATGTTCGCGGTGCCGTGTGGTGGCGGTGTAAGTGAACGGACTACAAATCCGTAATAATAAAGTGTCTTGGAACACTCGGTTGGAACGAAGTTCTCTTCGTAATATATTATTATTGATTAACTGATACAAATAAATGAATTACTAGCGTCTATAAAAATGAAGCGTCATTTAAAATAAAAAATTTTGATGGCAAGATAATAAAAAGTGTGAGGCAGATGGATATTATTCCATCGCACTCGCAATATAGAAAAGGGGTCGTGACGGAAAATCTTACACTTTTTCTCGATTAGCCTTCATCCGTCAAATTCGTACCGTGCGATAAGGAACTTCGTTCCCATAAAAAACTGCGGTAGCTAATCCGCCTGCGACCGTCTGCGTGGTAATTATGACAAATATCCCCTCTATGAGGTAATCTAAAGGGGAGGCCTATATTCAGCAGTGCAGATAGCATCTTAAAAATTGAAAATCATAGTTTGAAAAAATTTCAGGCTTAAAAGAGTTATTGCTTACATACATACATACATACATATAATCACGCCTCTTTCCCGTAGGGGTAGGCAGAGACCACTTCTTTCCACTTGCTACGATCCTTACATACTTGTTTTGCTTCGTCCACTTTCATTATTCCCTTCATACATGCTCTACGGTTTAGGGTACTCTTGTTTAAAAAGCTACCAAATTTAGATATTGTGACAGAGGAAGACTTACAAAATTATAAATTGTTACTTTTGCATACTAATGCACACAAACGTAATTATGATCCATCCAAACCGATTAACAGTAACAAAAGATTTAAATATATGCAAATGATCAAACCATTATTTAAGCACTCGAGAAATCATAAAGTTAGTGCAGAAAGACTTCCAAAGGGAGAAGAAGTTGATATTTTAAAAGAAGTTAAAAAGATTCTTCGTCGTCGTCGTCCAGGGCTGAGCTGGGGAAGTTTTGGGAGAATGTAAGAGAAGTTCTAGATTTGGATAGGGGAAACGAAAGAATTGTTGTGTGTGGTGATTTGAATGGATGGGTTGGTACCGCTCGACCAGGGTACGAGTCAGTGCTTGGAAAGTTTGGCGATAAAAGGGTTAATGATGCTGGCAAGCTTATACTGGCGGTATGCAAGGAAAAGGGTCTTCTTGTGACAAACACTATGTTTAATCACAAGAAAATCCATATGTATACTAGAGAAAGAAATGAGAGAAGTATGATCGATTTGTTTCTGGTGGATGACCGACTGCGAAAACAGGTGATGGATACGCGAGTGTTCAGGGGTGCTGACCTGGGAACGGATCACTATCTAGTGATTACTAGATTTAGGGGTCTGTTCGCGGGTTGGCGCTACCGGACGGCGGTAACAGAACCACAGTCGGTCTGTCGCATCCGAAGCTGGAAGCTTCAGGAAGCGGATACTAGGGATAAATATCATGCGAGGGTAGCCGAAAAGCTTGACACCATCGATGGCAGAAATGAATGTGTGGAAAGAACATGGCAGAACCTTAGGGATGGAATGGTAAGTGCAGCGGAAGAAGTGTGTGGAACAATAAAAAGAGGCAGTAGTAAAAGAAGAGATGCATGGTGGAATGATGAAGTGAAAGAAGCTGTAGAGAAGAAGAAGAAAGCATGGTTAGACTACTTGGCCTCTAGTAATGATAAGGATATGAGAGAGAAGATGAAAGAAAGATATAAGCTGCAGAAAGTTCACACGAAAGCATTGATTGAGGAAATGCGTGAAAGGTGTAGAATGGAAGCGGACGAAAGGTTGTCGCACAACTTTAAGGAGAACTCCAAACTCTTCTGGAAAGAGGTTGGAAGGACCCGAAGTGGTGCGACGGCCTTAAGAATGAACAAAGTGCTTTCGAGAACTAATGACGTCCTCACTGAAAAATCGGACGTCATGCAGCGATGGAGCGAATTTTATAGAGAAATGTATGCGTGTGATGATCTTAGTGAGGGATCCGGGGATGACGCCGTGACTGGTACGCCAGACCTGGACCTCGATGACACTGAGGTCATCAGTATGAAAGAGATTGAACGTGCGATTCGAAGTTTGAAATGTGGTAAGGCTGCGGGACTAGACAGAGTTACTGCTGAAATGGTCAAGTATGGTGGGCCTCGCGTCTGGGACAGCTTTTATCTGCTGTGCAATTTGTGCTGGCGGACGGGGGATGTCCCGGATGATTGGCGATCCGCAGTCATTGTGCCTTTATATAAAGGTAAAGGTTCACATTTTGACTGCGGGTGCTATCGGGCGATCAGCTTGACCAGTTTAGCAAGTAAAGTTTACTCGAAGGTTTTGACACGTAGGATGCAAGAGAAATCGGAAAGATTTCTATGAGAGGCACAATGTGGATTTAGACCTGGAAGAGGATGCACGGATCAAATGTTTTCTCTACGCATGATCACGGAAAAGCTTCTGGCTGCTAACCAGAAGATTTTCTGTGCTTTTGTGGATCTTGAGAAAACATTTGATAAGGTTGTAAGGAAGAAAATGTGGGAACTGTTGCCGGGGTACGGTGTGGATGGTCGATTGCTAAGGGCTGTGCAGTCACTTTACTGTAAATGTAAAGCCTGTGTGCGGGTAGGGCATGACCTGTCACCCATGTTTAGCGTCCAAACGGGCGTAAAACAGGGTTGTGTCATGTCTTCCTGGCTGTTCATACTGTATCTCGACAGCTGTTTACAGAAGCTGAAAGATTGCTGTTTGGGTGTGAAATTGGGTGACATAAAAGTAAATTGTCTGCTGTATGCTGATGATGCAGTGCTTATTGCACCATCAGAGGCAGAACTTCAGGCATTAGTCACGTGTATGAAAGAGGAATGTGAAATTAAAGGTCTCCGTTTGAATGTTAATAAAACTAAGGTTCTGGTATTTGAAAGGGACGAAGAGAGAACGAAGTGTGAAATATGGGTAAATCAGGAATGTCTAGAACAGGTAAATGAAATTGTATACTTGGGTAGTGCTTTTAGCCGGGATGGAAGATGTGATTTAGATGTGGACAGGCGTGTCGCTGCCGGGAACAAAGTCAATGGTGCCCTGACTGCGTTAGTCAAAAGGCAAGGCGTAGTGAAGAGTGCACGCCTTGCAATACATAACGCAGTGTTGGTACCGACTTTGTTATATGGCAGCGAAACCTGGGTGTGCCAGAAGAAGCATAAAAGCAAGTTGAATGCAGTGGAGATGCGATCTCTTCGTAAAATGTGCGGCGTTACCATGGCCGACCGAAAGCGAAACGAAGAGATTCGCAATATGGCAGGTTTGAAAGATGACCTTATCACAAAAATTGATAAGGGCGTGCTTCGATGGTTTGGGCACGTTGAGCGAATGAGTGAAGACCGAATGGTGAAGAAAATATATAGCGTGAAAGTTAATATTAAAAGCTGTCGAGGTAGACCGAGACTAACTTTCGAAGACCATGTGAGCAAACTGCTCGAAGAGGGGAGGGTCAAGAGTACTCGGATACCTAGACGTGCATGTATGAAGAAGATAATAAATCTGAAAGAAGCGAAAGAGGTATGTAAGGATCGTGACACTTGGCGATCTGTTCTCTCTGGCTACCCCGTCAGGGATTGTGCGTGAAGATAAGTAAGTAAGTAAGTAAAGTTAAAAAGATACTGATTTGGTTTACTGGAACGATCCAAACGAGTTAGTGGAACGATTAAAATTATTACTTGCATCATGGGCAGCTGGTAACACAGGGGTTTACAATGAAATTTATGCAACAGTCGAAGAATTGCATGAATCTGGCATCATATAAAACATTAAATATATTAAGCTGCCTACAGGAGGATTACGCAGTACCATTTCATTACAGAAACCGATAAGACGGCTATGAATATAGACAAATTTGGTCATCATGTTCATAAGCGTTTACGACTATCTGAATGCTCTGATATTCTCAGTGACGCTTTAGTAAGAACAGACGCAGGTGATTTTGATTTGAAATCAACAAGATTAAAAGGACTGCAAACTCCTGAAAAAGAGGATGAGGCTGTGAATAAAGAATATGTGGATAAATGTGTTCAAGAACTTAAAAATGAAATGAAAACAATTCACGATAATGTCAAAAAGTACCTTAACAATTTAGAAAAATTTACTACTATCAATTTCAGGACAATGTATTACACTAAAAAGTAAATCGACCTCATGATTGCATCAAAACCTGCCCAAAATGAGTAAACAAGATATAGTAAATGAGCTTCACAAAGCAGCAAGAAGAAATTTTTCTCGTCAACTTACGATTATTAAAGGAATAAATGATTTATAGCAAGCTGAACTGATTGATTTTCAAAAATATTCCACGTTTAATAAAGGATATAAATATGTTCTAGTAGTAATCGATGATCTATTAAAATGCGTATGGGTTAGACTATTGAAAACGAAACAAAAATTGTGTCAAAAATGCGATGCAAAGTTTATTATCAGAATCAAGACGAAAACCTAAAAATTTACAAACAGATCTTGGTACAGAGTTTTATAATGATTCTTTTAAGAATTTAATGAAAAATTATAATATAAATCATTATTCCACGTACTCCGTTAAAAAACCCTCCGTTGTAGAACGAGTAATAAGAACTTTAAAAACTCACCTTTACAAAATATTCAGCCTATTAGGACAATATCAATGGTTCAAAAATAATTTAGATTTTGTTGTAAATCGGTATAATAATACTTTACATCGCATTACAAAATTCAAGCCTATCAACGTTAATGATTCAAATGCGATTTTAGTTATGTCAAACATCAAGAAGTCTCAAAAGCCTAAGATACGTCAAGGACCAGCGTTTCACGTTGACGGTTACGTTCGTATAAGCAAATACAAAGGAGATTTTACAAAGGTTATACACCTAATTGGTCTACAGAAATATTTCGTATCGTTAAAATCAACCAAACCAATCCTCAAACTTATCAAATAGAAGATAAACATAATCAAAAAATTCTAGGCTCTTTTTACGGTTACTAATTACAAAAAACTAAATTTCCAGACCTTTATCTTATTGAAAAAGTCATTAAAAGAAAAGGAAATAAGCTTTTAGTAAAATGGTTAGGTTTGAGTGATGAAGAAGATAGTTGGGTGGATAAAAGTGAATTAGTGGTTTAGGTATATAAATAACGTATTATTACTTAATAATCTCATTTTATACTTATCGATGAAGGAAGGCAGTGGTATAATTAATAAAGTAATAGACAATTTACCGTTTGAGTAACATTTACCCGGCTATCAATTTTGCGGCCCCGGAACGAAACTTCAAAAACGGTTACTCAAAGGCGATCGCGGAATAAACAAATTTTACTTACACTAACAAAGATTCGGGCGCTCGACAAAAAGCGGATTTAGAACTTTTGAAAATGGCTAAGAGGAGGTTGAAATTAGAAGATAATAGGAAAGGAGAAGAAATTGCCTCATGTATAGTCAAAAATGCGATGAAAGCGAAAATCTGGGCGCGGAGGGGTATAAAAGCATTTAAGAAGAGGATAAAAAAATACAGTCTCAGTTGAAAAAACTAAAATCCAAAGACAGTCACTCGGCTATAAAATATGCCTATGCAGCTGCAAAGAAAATATTTAGTAATAAAAAAGGAATAAGTTTACCCCCTTGTATTCCTCTTCCAAAGTGTGGAGGACTTTTACTTCTTATTCCCATATTTGCAGGATTGTCAGCTTTAGGATCATTAGCCGGTGGAGCAGCGGGTATAGCAAAAGCTGTTAATGATTCAAAAGCAGCACAAAAGAGTCTTCAGGAATCTGAAAGACATAACAGAATTATGGAAGCCGTTGCTCTAGGAAACAACAGTTTTAATAGTTTTAACAGTGGTAGAGCCACGCGGCAGCTTTTGCTGTCGCACGGACGGAACCGGGGTGGTACCACGATCTCACAGAATACCAGCGTGAAGTAGAGGTTTACCTCTGCGTTTCGCTTGGTGAGTGCAGGTGGCCGGAGGCCCTTTTTACTGGAAATGAGGCATTCCATCTTACTCCTCACGGGTGACAAAGCATCTGCATTTTAATTCTTTATTAAGGATAGATGTAGATGTCTATGGGCCGCAGCAACCACTTACCATCAGGTGGACTGTGTGCTCGTTTGTCACCCTTATCCTATAAAAAAAGGAAAAGGAAAATATATTAAACCTTATAAACAAGGAGCAGGTTTATATCTTAACTCAAAAAACTATTTAAACGGCTACCCAGACGGACGCTCACTAATCTCGACATATTAGAACATACAAGTGACATTCCATACTTTCGCGGCGTTTTCAAGAGAAATAAAATACCTTTGAAACCGAGAAAGATAGAATGTGGAATACTGAATTTGGATAGCTACAGAAATCCTGGAACGCATTGTAAAGCACAATAAATACGTAGAATATTATGATAGTTTTGTTAATTTAAAGCCCCCGTTAGAATTAGTTAAATATATGCATAATTTACCTATGAACTATAATTATGCGCGACATCAAGCGTTTGGTGCTACAAACTGTGGACATCTTTGTATAAAATTTTTAAGGAATTACTGGAAAAATCATTTGTATAGTGTATGAAATAAATAAACGTATCAGTATAAAAATGTCTTTTACTGTGTCTATAACTGGGACAGGAGCCTCTTTATCAACGAACTATTCACCGACAATAGAACTACAAGGAGACTACGAATGTGGTCTTTTGTATTTTTTTTCTATTCCCAATATAGATGAAAGAAACAATAAATTTTATTATGGTGAAAAGAAATGATCGAAATTTCTGAAGGGTCTTACGAGCTTCAAGATATTTGTGATTATCTAAAAAATAATATTAAGAACACTGTACTAAAACTAACTTGTAAGAATAATACATTGAAAACAAATATTTTTTGCTCTGAAGATGTGCACTTTAATAGAAGTGAATCACTGGGTAAAATTTTAGGCTTTGGTATGGAAACAATAAAAGCAAATATAAGTACTGAATCAAAGTATCCTGTCAGTATTCTATCGACAACCATCGTGCGGATTGAATGCGATGTAGTTAGTGGTTCATTTGTCAACGGGAAAGCAAACCATATAATTTATGAATTTGCACCTAATGTACCACCTGGTTATCGAATAATTGAAATACTTAGAAACTTGATTTATTTTCCTGTTAATCAAAGTTCCATAAGTGCTATCAATACAAAGTTATTGAATGCTGAGAATAAAGAGATAAATTTACGAGGTGAAGAAGTACAACTGTATTTACATTTCCGAAAAAATATGATAAATTTAAATAAAAGCCCGTCTACTTCGTGTATCCAAGCCAGTTTTAAAAGAACATCTCATAAAAGTACACTTCTTCAGCTAAAAAAGAAGCTTACCAAGTCTAACAAAGAATTTCTTAAGCTAGTTGGCTTGATAAAATGAATATTTTAATCGTATCTCAACAAACATCATATGATAACAGCATTGAAAGTTTTGAATATCATTCATACAAACTGTATGAATGATACTCAAAAAACTAAACTATTAACTATTGCCTTAGAGACAATCATATTATAATCGGATGGAAATAGAGATGCTGGCAATTTATTTTTATTTACTCCTTAACGAATAATGAAACCGTTTTATGGTAAGTCGACAACGAAGAAGTGAAGATTGGCCAAACATCTTGTTGTCCAATGTTGGAAGAGAGACAGAGGAATTAAGTTATGGAATTCCTGCGCACAATCTCCGAAATGTATGCTAAAAAAACCGAAAGGCTACTTTTCGCCTATGTTCGAGACTGGTGAGATTTGTTTTAAACAAATTGGGTCACCAATACTCGACTCTACTACCACTTACGCCTTTTCATTGAATCCAAAACTGCTAGGCAGCATTTTGCAGTACCAGCCCATAGTTGGAAGCAATACTTCATGCACGACCGGACTTGCGCTATATAGACTAAACAGCTGTCTAGGCGTGAAGTACCGCCGTACCTTTGCAAGAACTTTCTTGCCACTGCTTTGGCTTTCGACTTGATAATGTTTTTATGTTATCAGCTGGTAGCACGTGGTTGGAATTTTATTCGCTCTATAGATATAATTGATATTATAATAGAGCGAATAAAATTAGCCGGAGCCAAATACTAGCCGGCGTAGAAAGCAAGTATTTGTAAGCTCTCCAAATCCAGGTTTGGATGTTTGTCCATGTGTCCAATTTTTGATTGCAAAACTTCTAATGTTGGGGTTGTAAATTTTTTTAATCTCTGCAAGAGTAAAATTAAATATAATTTATTACGAAAAGTTATTTCAAAAATTTACCAATACGAATGCAACTTGGACACGAGTATACTTAACCTTAGTAGAATATATTAGATAAAACAGAACCAGTATGAAGCTCTCAGCCTTTCATTCTCAATAATATGCAATCATAGTTCATTTTTGTTCGTTACTAAAAGAATAATATAAATTCTACGCGAACTCGCTTGCACTCTACCAGTATGGTAGTCGGCTAAAAAGGAACTTCTAATTTAGACATAGTTTAGTTATTTCAGTTAAAAATATATCTTAATTTCCGCTAAAAAGTTAGATAATCGTATGTATCTTTGTATATCTTACATCCTTTTGAAAATGACAACATTTCGAAATCTTATGGATTCCAATAATGTTGCAGGCATTGATACTCTCGAGCGAGTTTTCCATATCACTTGTATTTGTTTACTCACTGAACAAATAACACCATATATGTATATGAATATGGATGTTTATTTATTGCGAATTCGCTAAATATAGTTATATATGGTGGTTCAAAAATACACAAAGTTTTTTTAATAGAATAAGTGTAACAAACGAGTGCACAGTCGACCTGATGGTAAGTGGAAACTGTGTGTCATGTGTCACCTGAGGACTAAGATGGAACGCCTCATTTCCAGTAACTACGTACGAATCATACTAGTTTACAAGTTGGGGTTTTATAATGAAATAATTAGTAGAATGCTCAGAATGAGTAGAATGATTTATTGCCGAAATGTGACCTTTTATACAAAAAATTAACAAAAAATATATTTCTAGCCAACGAATATGTCTACATTAAAATATTTACGACAGATCTGAAGCCCTGCTGTGCGTAGTATGACACATGCTTCATGCGGATAATATAAATAGCTGTTTTCAGAGCTAACTTTTCTGTGTTTCACGAGAGGTCGAGTGTAGCTGCAACAGCATTAAGTAATTCATGTTATAACCATGATATAACTGCAGAGTGGCTCTCTCACTTATAACAAAGGACATTTTTTGACCATGTCACTTTTATAGTTCAATTTAACTTATCAAATCAGATCAACAAAGATAGATACACGAAGCGCTGTGTGCATTTCAAATGACGCCGAAACTATGCTTAGTTTTGTGACAGGCACTGACACACATATTTTCTTCTCATTTTCCTTAACATCCCGCAAAAGTCCACTCCTGGACGCACACATATGCACTTAAAACAAACTTGTTGGTTGCAAATAATTTTAGATGAATATGTTTGTGAGTGCGTGTTCTTACAATAAGTTGAACATGGTTTTGAGTTGGTTTCGACGGTATTAACTTAATGCGAACTTTTACGGGTTGATATAAAATCAAAATAAGAGTCATAATGATGTCTTATATTTACGCGAACACTACACATTGAATAAAACTACTTTTACGGATTTATTAAGAATAATAATTTTTAACGGTCCCTGATGTGTTAGTAATTAGGAATCCTAATATTTAACAACATAAGTCAAGCTGCCGTTTGTTCGAAAAATACCATTATAAATATTAAGATACCACTATCTAAGTCTTTGTTTCACAGATGCTGCTTGAGGACTAGGAGTTTCCTACTGTAGAACCCTTACTGTTACAGCTATCTTACTACTGTGGTTCTATTTTTCCTAACGGATATTTAAAAAGACCGTTATCAATATAAAGATATGTAAAGATTGAATTTCACCACTATCCAAGTCTTTGTTTCAGAGATGCAGCTTGAGGACTACGAGTTTCCTACTGCTGATCCCGTTTTGCATTAGAAGACTCGTAGTCCTCATGTTACATTAAATCAAACAATTATAATGCAACACTGTAGCTATACTACAGTCCCGCACCTTAGTGCTACGTCATGTGACGTAGCACGTAGATGAAGCACGAAATACATCTTGATTTAGGTTCCTTTATGAAAATCAAATGCGGCACCGAAAGAGTTTTATCGATTTATATCATCCTTTAGTTGTAATATTCCTCGACAAGATGCAGGAGTGTGCGAAGCTAGGATGTAAATGTGGTTTTACTTATGTTTTTTTTTTTAAGTGAAACTTCTTCAGTATCGTAGAAGACGTAATGCTTATAAAAATCGTTGTTTCTTAAACAACGATTTTTATAAGCATTAGGGGGGGGGGGGGGCAAAATTCCGCTCAAAAACATAACTGCTCGGAGCAAACTGAGCAACAATACCAAGGCGACCCCTGCCACTCTATCCGTGAATTTCTGCAACATCAGGGGACTTCACTCTAACCTAAACGCCGTCCACTACCATCTCGAGACGGTGAAGCCGGCCTTGCTCTTTCTGACCGAGACGCAGGTTTCCTCTCTGGCTGATATTTCGTATCTCTCCTACCCGGGATACAAATTGGAGCACTCCTTTGTGCCTCGGGCTGGAGTTTGCGTGTATGTCAGAGAGGACATCTGTTCTCGACGCCTCGGCAGTCTTGAAGCTTCGGACCTGTCCATCCTTTGGCTACGCGTAGACAGCGACGACCATCCGCGCGTCTACGGGTGCCTCTATAGCTCCCATAGCGGTAATGCCGAAACAGACCGACTCATCGACCACGTCCAAATGGCTGCAGATTCCTTGCTACAACAGGTCCCATCCGCAGAGATCGTGATCCTTGGGGATTTTAACGCCCACCATGCCGAATGGCTCGGTTCACGTTTAACCGATCATGCGGGGAGATCTGTTTATGACTTTGTCTTGGCATATGGTCTGACGCAACTGGTAACTTCGCCTACGCGGATTCCAGATGTGGAGGATCATACACCTTCCCTGTTGGACCTTTTGCTGACCTCTCATCCGGACGGATATCAGGTTTCCGTCGATGCCCCTCTCGACTCTTCGGACCATTGTCTGATCCGGAGTATGGTGCCACTCACGCTCCCTTCGCGGTTGCGTACTGCAGGTTGCCGCCGTGTTTGTCATTACAGGTCGGCGGATTGGGACGGAATGCGGTCGTTCTTTGCATCCTACCCATGGGGACGGGTTTGCTTCTCGCCGGATGATCCCAGCGCTGTTGCTGACTCTGTCACTGATGTGGTGCTACAGGGAATGGAACTATTTATTCCATCATCTGTGGTACCCATCGGAGGCAGATCTCAGCCTTGGTTTGTTCGCTCCTGTAAGATTGCATTACGCAGTAAGTAGGAGTGTTATCAAGCCTGGGCTGCGGCTTCGGCGACTCGGGATGTAAGCACCAGCACACTTAAAAAGAAGTATAACTTCGCCTCCAGGTCCTTCAAAAGAGTTATTGCCAAGGCAAAGTCAGAGCACATAGGCAGAATTGGCGAGAAACTAGTTCGCCTTCCTTCGGGAACCCGTGCATTCTGGTCTCTCGCCAAAGCTGCCCAAGGGAATTTATGTAAGCCATCACTACCATTTCTGCACAGGGAGGACGACTCACTGGCCCAAGACACTAAAGACAAAGCCGACCTTTTAGACTCCCTTTTTGCATCCAACTCGACTCTTGATGACGGGGGAAAACACCGCCGACCATCCCGCGGTGTGAGTGCTCCATGCCGAATGTGCTGTTCTCACAGCGCTCGGTTCGCAAAACACTTCTCTCCCTGGACATCCAGAAGTCGAGTGGGCCTGACGGAATCCCCCCAATTGTGCTGAGGACGTGTGCTCCGGAGTTGGCACCGGTCCTAACGCGTTTTTTCCGGTACTGCTACTCCCAAGGCGTAGTCCCGAATTCATCGAAGACAGCTTTTGTCCACCCGATCCCTAAAAAAGTCGACCGCTCAG
Source organism: Parnassius glacialis (assembly GCA_033319125.1). NCBI lineage: Eukaryota > Metazoa > Arthropoda > Insecta > Lepidoptera > Papilionidae > Parnassius > Parnassius glacialis. The sequence continues at coordinate 32,746,149 of JAVANC010000018.1, forward strand.
ACCCGTCCAATTATAGGCCTATCGCGATCACCTCCTTGTTCTCCAAAATAATGGAATCCATTATTAACTGCCAGCTCATCCGGTATCTTGAGGATCACCAGCTGATTAGTGACCGCCAATACGGTTTTCGTCGGGGTCGATCAGCTGGTGATCTTCTGGTCTACCTGACCCATAGATGGGTGGAGGCAGTAAAGTACAAGGGGAGGCGTTGGCCGTTAGTCTGGACATTGCGAAGGCCTTTGATCGGGTTTGGCACAAAGCGCTTCTTTCGAAGCTCTCTTCCTATGGGCTTCCCGAGAAATTGTGCAATTGGATCACCAGCTTCCTTGCAGATCGGAGCATCAAGGTCGTTGTAGACGGTGCATGCTCCGACTACAAGTCTATTAACGCTGGTATTCCACAAGGCTGTGTGCTATCACCAACGCTGTTTCTTCTGCATATCAATGATATGTTGCTAACTGGTAACATTCTTGCTATGCGGATGACAGCACTGGTGATGCTCTATACACCGGCCGTGCCAATATTTCTCGGGAAAACGTCGCCGAGTACCGAAACAAACTTGTGTCTGAAGTCGAGTCTTTTCTGGACAAAGTCTCGGATTGGGGGCGACTAAATCTAGTCCAGTTTAATCCTCAGAACACACAAGTTTGCGCGTTTACCGCTAAAAAGAACCCCTTTGTCGTATCTCCTCAATTTCAAGGCACTCCCCTTCTTGCCTCAGCCACTATAGTTATCCTCGGAGTCGACATATCGAATGACGTGCAGTTTCGTGGTCACTTGGAAGAGAAGGCCAAATTGGCCTTTAAAAAGCTTGGCGTGCTCAGCAGAGCGGGACAGTATTTCATGCCGGCACACCACCTGCAACTTTACAAGGCGCAGGTTCGGCCTTACATGGAATACTGTTCCCATCTCTGGGCAGGGGCTCCCCAGTGCCAGCTCCTTCCACTTGACCGCATCCAGCGCAGAGCGGCTTGAATCGTCGACAACCGAGTTCTTTCTGATCGGCTCGATTCACTGGCACTGCGTAGAGATGTTGCATCTCTTTGCGTATTTTATCGCATCTATCACGGGGAGTGCTCTGAGGAATTGTTCGTACTAATTCCAGCCGCTCAGTTTCACCATCGCACATCGTGACAAAACTCGCGTTACCATCCATACCATCTGGATGATTGGCGGTCCACCACTGTGCGATTTAGAAGAAGTTTTCTCCCTCGCACAACTTCCTTGTGGAATCAATTACCACCAGCGAATTTTCCGGACCGATACGACTTAGGAACCTTCAAGAAAAGAGCTTACACCTTTCTAAAAGGCCAGCAATGCATCTGCAATTCCCCTGGTGTTGCAGTTGTTCATGGGCGGCGGTAGTCACTTACCATCAGGTGAGCCGCATGCTCGTTTGCCCCCTCTCCTATAAAAAAACTGCAACCCCATATCATTTTATTTATATAGATAAAATTAAACTTTTGTTTTATATTTTGTATCACACTTGTGGCTGAAAATGATCAAATTAAATAAATCATTTGCTGTAAAATATATAAGTTTTATATTTAATTTTATTTGAAAATTTCACCTCTACCGCGTGTGAACTTCACACATACTTCTTTTTATAGGGGTGACAAAAGAGGACACAGTCCTCTCGATGGTAAGTGGATGCTGTGGTCCATAGGCATGTACATTTTTATCTTCGATTAAGAATCAAAATTCAGATTTGTAGTCACCCCTAAGACCTACGATGGAATGCTTTGTTTCCAGTACAAACGGTCACTACACCATACGAAACACAGTAGCATAAAGCTGTTATTTTACACTGGTATTCTGTGGGAGCGTGGTCCTTCCCCGGTCGAGACGATCTATTCGTGCTACAACCATAATATAGCTGCAACGTGGCTCTACCACGTGAAAAGTTGTATATATAGGAACATATCAACAAAATTTGGCATTAAATCACGTTTTATTTCCCTCGGTCAACTGTTATCACTCTCGTACCATACAGCACCACACGGTGGTTGGTAAGTGCGGTTAATTAATTGACTCTTTGAATTCAGTAGTAGAATTAAACTAACCAAATTCAGTAGAAAAATAAAATTAAAAATCACTTTCCTGCCATTTTTCAATTGTTTATTTGTCCGCCAAGGAAAAATGCGACCCAAGCCGTGAAAAGATGCAGCTCGCTTCATACGAAAAAAGTAGATGCCATTTTTGAAAAAGTGGAACAACATCGGCATATTATACAGTATACATATAGTTACGACATAGCCGAGGAATCGAGGCTGGACCACAATAAAGTTTTGACCTATTTGAATAAGTCTGGCTATACAAAAAAGCTCGGTATTTGGATACCACACGCGCTGAAAGAAAACTTACGAATCGTGTACTCATTTGAGATACTCTATTGAAACATAATGAAACTGACCCATTTTTGAAAAGATTGATCACTGGTGATAAAAAGTGGATCACCTAGCCAAGCTCCAAAGACTGCAGCGAAACCCGGATTAACACTCAATAAGGTGATGCTGTGTGTGTGGTTGGATTAGACCGCCAGACTAAACCATCGATTCGGATCTCTACTGCCAACAACTAATGAGACTCAAGCAAGAAATTGAGAAAAAACGCCCAGAATTGATCAACAGAAAAGGAGGATCTTTCATCGTGATAACGTCAGACCACACACATCTTTGGCCATTCAGCAAAAATTGAGAGAGCTTGGTTGGGAAGTGTTAATGCACCTCCCATATAGTCCTGACCTTGCACCCTCAGATTTTCACCTGTTTTGATCTCTCCAGAATTCTTCGGATAATGTTAGGTTGACATCAATAGAATAACAGTGGTAGAGCCACGCGGCAGCTTTTGCTGTCGCACGGATGGGCCGGTTCGAACCGGGGTGGTACCACGACCTCACAGAATACCAGCCTGAAGTAGAGGTTTACCTCTGCGTTTCGCTTGGTGAGTGCAGGTGGCCGGATGCCCTTTTTGAGGCATTCCATCTTAGCCCTCACGGGTGACAGCGCATCTGCATTTTGATTCGCAAACGAGGATAGATGTAGATGTCTATGGGCTGCAGCAACCACTTACCATCAGGTGGACTGTGTGCTCGTTTGTCACCCTTATCCTATAAAAAAAAGACTGTCAAAATTACTTGTCGCGTTTTTTTATCAAAAATCTCAAGATTTCTACAGCAACGGGATTATGTCACTACCTACAAGATGGCAATGAATTATTGAACAAAATAGCACATACGAGTATATATAATAATTAAATTTAATTAAACTTTGAAAAAATAAAGGTCTTGAATTTGTATATAAAATACGAAAAAAAATTTTCCTCGAGCTAATATTATATACTTAGATTATTTTCATTAGTTTTCGGTGAAATGTATAGTCGCAGAGAGAGATTATGATAATATACTCATAAAAATACGTTTTTAAGGTACTCAGTCTGTACTAATTTTATATTATAGGCCTAATAGACAAAAATAATGTAATATGTATTTCAAGATACATAATCGTAGAAAACAAAAATACTTTTGTATCTCCTAAAACAATAATGTCTAATGATAACTAGTAATCGTTTGAAAGACAATCCGTTTAGTAAGTAATTTCCAATATATTCGTCATTCGCCAATCCCGCATTATTTGTTTTGTGGAGTCTGTCTTTAATTGAGATAGCTCGTCAGCCTTAATCTGAAGGGGCGATTTGTGGGTTTTCGAAGTATCATATTACGCGTTTCAATACTTCGTGATTGTGTTTTTACGAAATACGCCAAATAAGTTTATCGACGACAGTGATATATAGGCTGCATTGCAAATAATATAAATAACATAACAATAAAAACCAGTACATTTATTTTAAAATACATATTAACATAAATGAACTCTCCTTTAAATTTAATGACTGAAAAAGTTTTCTTCTTTATATTTATATAGGCTGTAATTAATGAATAAATGAAAATCAATTGGTTTGGGAATTTGAAGAAATTTTAAAGAAAGAACTTTTCTTTTTAAGAAAAATTATTAAAAGAAAAGCTTTTAAATTTCGGTAGCAAATTTTAGAAGCTTATGTCATCTCAAATTTCAAAAGACTGTAGACAAACTAGTCTAGACTATTGGTGGATAGTTGTTGTCTTGAAGAATTAATGAAGCGAGAAACTATTATCAGAGTACGCAACCACTTTTCCATATTAAAAAAAGTTTTACAAATGGAAAATAATAAACGTTATCCTATAAGTCGCACGCAGAAGGCGTTTGCATTGAAAGCAATTACTTAAGTCGGCAGTACGTAAGCTGTGCTAAGCGTTACTACTACGATGGCCTCATACGATAGGAAGCTCATTTAACTAACTTAATTGCGACGATGATGTCCGTTAAAGAAAACTGTTGCAATTAATAAAAGGTATTTTACAATTTGATTTCTAATTTATCAAGAAGTGTCACATCCAATGCTAAATATTTATAAAATAAGAACCTAATATTATTAAGTGACAATAGCCTAAGGGTTAACGATGCGGACTGCAAACTCGGAAAGTCGTGGGTTCGAATCAGCCATTTTATTACTGTTTTATACTCCTAGTACAAGCATTTTAAACTTATTTGGAGTAGTTAACGGAAATATTAGTAATGTAGTATTCTTATAAAGTTTGACAATGCTCTAACTGCATTTAAATATATTAATTATGTCTTTTTTATGAAGTTGAATACTTAAATAGGCTTGCATTAACTTGGACTACTTTAAGTTAACGCAACTTTAATCCACCATCCATGGTCTCCGTGGGTGTCATATAACTATACGCAATACGAGATTAATATTATATCAAATGGTTTTTGAACAAACTGATGCCAGTATACCACTTTATTTATACCAGACGAAAATACCCAGGTCGGCGACTTGGGACGGCGTCAAAGAAAAGAAAATTATTTTACGGGCTAATAACGAAGAAGAATAAGACATATGTCTCTTATTAACCTTCTTATGTTACCATATATATATTCTTATATTATTATAAATTATAAAAAGATATAAAGGAGACGAAAGCACAAGTAGTCCCAGAACAAAATACACTAAGCCTTTTCATTAGTTGTTTAAAAAAATAGATCCATTTTATTTCATCTTTCAATATTTTTTTATAGGATAGGGTGACAAACGAGTACACAGTCCACCTGATGGTAAGTGGTTGCTGTGACACATAGACATCTACATTTGTCCTCGATAAAGAATCAAAATGCAGATGCCTCGTCACCCGTGAGGACTAAGATGGAATGCCTCTTTTCCAGTAAAATGGGTCTCCGGTTCTCTACACTCACCATACGAAACACAGCAGCGTTAAGCTGCTGTTTTACGCTGGTATTCTGTGAGAGCGTGGGCCTTACCCGGTCGAGCGGACCCATTCTTGCTGCAACTATACTACTAATATAGCTGCAGCATGTCTCTACCACGTATAAAAGATCCCGCTTTTTAAGAAAGCAAAAGCTTAATAAGATTGCGTAAAATCACAGAATAAATAATACTTAGTACAAGAAGTAATAGTATAGAGAAGAAATAAACATTTTAATCAATCAGATTAGCACACAATACCAGCGTATAAAAGCAGCTTAATGTTTCCTGTTAGTAACGAGGCATTCTATCTTAGTCCTTAGAGGAGGGGACACATTTATATATTGATTCTTAATCGAAGATCGATGTAGGTGTCTATGTTTAATAGCATCCACTTACCATCAGGTTAACTGTGTGTTCGTTTTACACCCATTTTCCATTATAAGAATATAATTTGTTGTTTTAGATATGTTTTCAAATAGATTAAATATTTAGAGGTTCCATAGTTAGCTAAGTGGACTAGCTACACTTGATCACCAGCAATTCTGCTGAGGCGACAGACGGATATCTACAGCTAATTTATGTGACACTTAAACGTTAAAGCTTTGCAAAATATAGCGCAATTCATTCGCTAATCCAACGTTAATATATCACTTCGTAGTTAGTACTTTTATTTCTCGATTCCCTGTTCTTAGTTAAATAGTTAAAGTTACAATGTATATACGTCCAACTGATAGGTACGGTCCCTTTCTCATTGCCGAGAGACTTTTAGGGCAAGAAAGTGTCAACCGCGCAGAATTACGTGTTAACGGACTTCAAATGCCTTCGAAATATTTTTTACTTCTTTTTTATTTTATATCTTAGACATGCAGGTTTCCTCACAATATTTTCTTCATCACTAAGCACGTGGTATTTTCGCACCCGGAGCTACCACGATCTGTAATTAGTTGGTTCAAATTATGGCCATTTCTTCCAGCGAGTGTCGTAAGGCGACATCTTTGGGAAATGGCAAAAAAATTTCATACATTCTGGTAGATGTCAGTACAAACATCTCGCCTACTCCTGACGTAAAATATCCAGAACATAGATGGGAACCAGCGTCAAAGGCGTGTGTCGTCTGGAGTTGTGACCACTAACCAACTGTGCTACGTGGCGATTATGGCAAAGTCTCTGTCAGTTGGAGAGGCTCTTATTCAAATTGATAAAGAAGAAAATAATTATAGTTCCAGGCAGAAATCTAACATATCTTTAAATGATTCTGGATATCTTTTTGATCCGAATTTGTATTCTTCCATGTGTCTGTGTGCTCGTACCTCACTACAATTTTCAAAAAAATAATTACTTACTATGCACGAGGTAGTATAGTGAAACAAGTACCCGCAAACGTGGGATCACTCTCTTGCTTTACCTCATTCAGTGTAGAACTTAATAATATCAGAGGTAGTAATGTCTTCCAGACTGAATTTCGGTCACGGCGACCAGTCTAAATAACACAAGCCAGGTGCAGGACAGAATTATATATACCGCACGAGTGTCTGCGCAAACACAGATGTACTGTTTATTCTCTCACTCTTATAGTCCGATAGAACAAAAATTCGACACGTCCAGAGAGACGGGTGTTTCCAAAGCACAGGCACTCTTTCTAAGAATTTATTAACAGAAAAAAACCAATGATTGATTGAAAATTTGAAAATTGAAATACTAGCTCCGCAGATGGATACCGTTGTTGGGCTTTACCTGCCATCTCTGTCAGGTGTTTAATAAGCCTGGTTGTTTTCTGGTCTCCTCTGTGCGATTGATAGATACAGGCATAAAGGGTTGTCTCTACACCGGTGTCCACCAAAAGCCACATCGCTGAAAACCATGAAAGCTTAAAGCAATGGAGACGCAGACAGCAATTGTCATCACGGACGTACACACAGACTGTTTGAACTTGTGTTCACCTGGGTAGCTGAGGTACGCCACATGAGACGGAGTTGCTATCTGGGTCTCCGTTAAGAAGAATAGGTGAAGGTGGACCGGATATTTTATATAAAATCGTATCTTAGGGCATAAGTTCCTCTTTTTAAATTACATAGTTCGAGGGCATGCGGAGTACGATCTCCGTTGGTATCATTGATATTATGATTTACAATTTTAGATTGCAGTATTATTGTAATCTATTTTTATGAGTACATATTTGTGCCATTTGCTGCAGAAACTATCGGTCCGTGGGGTCCACGTGCGGTAAAGTTCCTTAAGGAGCTCTATCCGCGACTGGTCGTTGCATCTGGTGATAAGAGGGTTGGTGCTTTTCGCTCGAAGGCTAAGTATAGCCATTTAGCGAGGAAACGCTGCCAGCGTTCTTGGCAAGATACCACCGGGAGTAGGACTGTATGATTATTAAGTTATAAGTTTTAGTTTTTTTTTAATTATAGTTTTTATTAAAAATTGTATAAATTATTTGTAATATAATTAATTTTGTTTTAAATGTAGCAATGTTAATATGTGTGCCATTAAAAATTGTATAATATATTATTTGTAATACTTTAACTAAAGTTTCATATTTGTAACCACTGGTTCGGAAAAAGTCCTCTGTCCTGGAAGAACTAGCAAAAAACCAAACGGTATATTTTGTGAATGGAATAGCTTTCCAGCACCTTAAAAACAGCAAGGCACTGGGCGAGAATCGAATTACAGCGGGACTTCTGAATGCTGGTGAATAACTGGTACTTAAAGTCCTTTAGAAGTTCTTATATTCCATCCTCCATTGATCTGAAGTAGGTGGAAAAAAAGTGGGTGGTTTAAAAAACCGACAACATTGTATTGAAGAACTACAGACCGATTTGCCTTCTGAGCCGTGTCTAAGACGGAAGTAACTCGGCTGGGTAGCTTTCGGGAGATCAAGACAAATCTCGGAAGAACCAACAACAGATGGGGAAGAAAGGTTCTTGAGTGGCAACCTCGTACCAGTAAGCGTATAGTACCACTAGGTAGATTTTAGACCTGGTAAGGTGTATGCAGGAAGTCAATGGCATTCATTGTTTTCAATGGCAGTGGTATAGGACTGCGCTTTGTGGCATTTATTGGAGGAGGTCTATATTCAACAGTGGATTTGTGAAGGGCTATAGCGATGATGATGATGATGATGATGATGATATTTTGTAAATATTAATTTACAATATAATATGTTGTGCAATTAAATATGAAGACATTTATAAACAAAATGGTAGTGATCATTTTATTCCCAGGGGTTAAATATGTTAAATATGTGTAGGCACGTCTATAAAATACTGGCTAGATTGAGAGTAACTAGAGTTGTTTCTTTGGTAACTTGGCAACCGTTGTTGTTTAAATGGTTTTTGAAAATAACATCATCGACAAAACGAACCATAATTTTGCGACGACCTGCTAATGATCTGCTTAATATATTTTCTTGTATTTTATATAGTAACGCCCGCATATTTTCGCCACCCATCATGAATGTATCTGGATGATCCTCTTTCGCCTACATATTTATCAATGATGTAGTTATTAGCACAGCAAGGTAAACTCTTACTTGGCGTAAACTCCTCTTTGAACTGCGAGGTGGCCTGTGCTATGTGCAGTGGATATTTATAGCACTTTACCATTTTTTGTCAGAAACCTTTGCGAACATGCTCAATAACTCACCAGTTTCATCATAAGCGGATGAATGGTATAAATGACGATCAGAAAAAACAAATATAAAAAAGCGTAAATTAAGAATTAAATATTTTTATAATATATCCATTACTTAAATGTTATAATTTAAGTAGTTAAAAATTACCAAGACTAAAAGAAAAATGTAAAAAGAATTTTTGGTAACGGATAAAAGTTTCATGGTGCCTTTGTTTTACTTAATAATACAATACAACTTTGCATTTGACAATTGTGATTCATACAAAATTCTTACGATAATTTTTATCGAATAAGGGTGACAAAGCAGCACACAGTCCACCTGATGGCAAGTGGGTGCTGTGGTCCATTGACGTCTATGTAAATTAATTTATACTCAATTAAGAACTGAAAAGCAGATACGTTGTCACCCTTGACATATATAGATTGCCTCGTTTCCAGTAAAAATGTCTTCAGTTCTCTACACTCACCATACGAAATAGAGCAGCATTAAGCCGATCCTGTATTGTTCCGGGTCAAGATGTTTTGTCCCTGTGCAATTTATGTTTGTTAAGTACTTCCACGATATATCAGAAAATTCTAGTGTGTGGGTAACGTTTTATTTAAAACTAAACTTTAGCTGCAGCGTAGCTCTACCATGTAAATAAACTAATTATTAGATAAAGTTCTATTTAATTAAACCAATAATTGCCTTACTTTTTAAATCAATACAGATAACGTTTTACAACTCTTAAAAAATAAATAAAGGAACTAAATTCCTAATATATATTATATTTGTTTAAAAATATAATATGTATAAAATATAAATATCTTTTAAATTGCTATTATATCACGTTTAAGAGAACGGTCACTAAATTGTAATTAGTATTGAAAATAATTCACGCCTTAATGACTGCATCGGTTGAGAAAATTAGAATTAGATCGTTTAAAAGTAATGGCACTTGAAGAAACGACCCTAGAATTGCAAATGAAGGATGGGCTACGAGTACCTATGTTACTATTGTGCTCCAATAAAATGAGACTAATGTGTCTCCTAGATCTATATCTAATTAATTAATTGTCAAAATATATTTATCAATCTACACGTTCTAGCCACGCTGTAGTCGTTTTATGGCTGCAGCACGAATAAGTCGGCTCGACCGGGGAAAGATCACGCTACGATTCGTGATATCGTACAAACTTGCAAAGCAGCATAACGTTGCAGTTTTTCCAATAGAGGTATCGATGAATTTCATCTTAATCCTCAAAGGTCACAATATATTCGTGTCTACGGGCCGCAGCATTGGTACAAGGTAGAGGCATGTTGCAGCTATATTATGGTTGTAGCAGGAATGGGCCATCTCGACCGAGGAAGGATCACGCTCTCTTAGAATACAACGTAAAGTAGCACCTCAATGTTGGTATGTTTCGTATGGTGAGTGTAGAGAACCGGAGACTTTTTTACCGTAAATGAGGCATTTCATCTTAGTCCTCAGGGGTGACAAAGTATTTGCATTGTATTCTCAATCGAGGATAGACATAGAGACGTAGGTCCACAGCACTTACCATCGGGTAGATTGTGTGCTTGTTTGTCACCTTATTTTTATAAAAAATCTCATCAAAATTATTGTGTCACATTTACGTGTAGCTACAAGAACCGATAAACAATGGAATAGAGAGAAAGAAGACTCATACTGGTAAATGCATTATATGGTAGTTTGGTTAAGATCGTGCTTTTTGAAGAGGTCTATAATCGATAGTCGGTTTTCGATGGACTGCATTACGTACATGATCCAGGAGATGAGCAACAGCGTCTTTCTAATAACAACAACCCGCCTGCTTAGTGCGGCAACTATGGCAAATATTACTCTATAAAATCGCGGAGGTTCAGGGCTGGAATTTTGATAGACTGTAACGGAAACGGTAAGTGTTCAGATCACTTAACTATATTAAGGTGAGGGAAGCGGAAAAACCGTTCTGTTGGCATCCGGGTGATCGCTGGGAGTGGAGCGGGGAGTGAACTAATGAACCTTGCACCGACACTACGCGCGGCAGCTCTAATAATATCACATTTTAATTTGCACATATTTTATCTATTATTTCCTCACTATACAAGTTTTTATAAAATTACAGTAATTTGTTTTCTCCTGTAACATAGAGAACGTAACAGTAACAAAGAACAATTTTTTTAAAGGTAAACATCGCACTGGCAATATTTTTAAAAAGGCCAAAGGCCGGAAAGGTATAGAGAAAGGGTAAATGAATTGTGTAAGAATTAGCTATTTATATAATATTTAGGGTGACCAAGTTTTGTTCAGCGTTAGAAAATAATATAATTTTCCTAGGACTCCTATCTTGATAAACTTGGCAAGTAAAACATTAGCTTTATACAATACTTTATCTATATCGTTAGAACCGCCTCAAAGAAACCAATTACATATACATATATTCTAACATTTTTTGGGACCTTGTTCGCGTGAATTCCGCCGTACCAACATCATTAGTGTCCTATGCAAAAATTCGAAATCACCTCTTGATCTGTCAGCGTGTCTGTCTGTCTGTCAAAAACGTTCTTCTCAGAGATTTGTATAATACTTTCACTCCGTAAAATTTAGATTAAAAAAATTAATACAGATTGAAAAATACAAAATTAGCGCTTAAAGTAAAAATAAGGATTTTGATTTTATTACGAACTGGCGATCCATACCGGTCACACGAGTGATTTCTGGACCTTGACAACAGCGCCACCTACCGGGTCCAATTGTAAATCGTTTAAATCATCCAGGGACCCACTCAAACCTTTTCAGGTTTTTGCGAGACTAACGGATAGCAATTAATCTATACTATTATAATATAATAAAGCGGAAGAGTTTTTTTTGTTTTTTTGTTTGTTTAAACGCGCTAATCTCTGGAACTAAAAGTCCGGTTTGAAAAATTCTTTTCGTATATTATAGCCAGATTCATGTGAAATAATAAAAGTTATCTAGCATTAAGCTATATTACTCAGCTAGCCTTAAATATGGATATTTGTTAAGCAAGTCAGAAGAAAAAGCACACCCGAAATAATTTCTCCGCGTACGCTGGTGTTATCGTTAGGGATACGTAAATACAACGTTCTAGAAAAATATAGACCATTACTTCGTCTAAAAAATGTCCGCGATACCATGTGTCTATTTCTTATACATAAGCCATAACTTGATATTTTGTGACAAAAAAAAAATATTGAAAATTTAAAAGTGATTTATGAGCGTTATTATTAGGCATGGCCTATTTATTCTTACGAACGAAAGTTACTTCATCATCAAGACAATTTTATGACGATAAACTTTGTTCATTATACCATGTTATTTGGATGCATAGTTTAAGAGATAATGTAAAATTAAAATAATTCAATACTTGGCTGGACGCGCGAACGACGCTTAAACCCTAGCCGTTATAAAATGCTTGAACTAAGTCATGTCGCGCACCTCGGACACGTGATGACGCGGGTGAAACCGCGGGGCACAGCTAGTTTTTATATATAGAGATAAAATACTTTACCTTTACTGTTACTATGTAAGAGAACATGTCGCTCCCTTTCATCCCATGGGTGTCATAAGAGTCGACTATAAATATTGGTGAATCCAATTGAGCATGCCTTCGCATTAAAAATAACGTATAGCATGATTATACGGATTTTTTTAAGGTAGTTTAAATACATTTCGACAGCACTATCGGCTTCAACACCCTCGAAAACCATGAAAATGACACCTATGATGAAAAAATTGGTACGTACTTCAGCCGCCATCTTGTATTTACATTTCGACAGCACTATCGGCTTCAACACCCTCGAAACCCATGAAAATGACACCCATGATGAAAAAATTTATGCCTATTGCAGCCGCCACCTTGGATTTACATTTCCACAGCACTATCGGCTTCAACTCTCTCGAAAACCATGAAAATGACACCCATGATGAAAAATGGATATATATTGCAGCCGCCATCTTGGATTTACATTTCGACAGCACTATCGGCTTCAAAACCCCCAAAAATAATGAAATTGACACCCATGATGAACAAATTGGTACCTACTTACTTTTAGTACGTGCTACTATTATTTATTCTGTGCTTTTAAAATATTGTAATAAAAAATCTCTTATTATTATTATAATCAAGTATTTAAGAAATTTGGTATTCGAATATTGTGTATTTGTACAGCGATCTTTTTGAGCCGCTGCAAACAACCGAAACAATGTCCACTCACGACGGCGAGTGGCGGCGAACTGATATGTACAGTAATCTATGGCGATGGCGAACTGAGTTAGTGAGTAAACTACTCTATGGCTGTAGCTCCCCATTTACAGAAATAATTTTATACAAGGCTACCAAATCAAAGAAAATTTCGCCATTTTGGAGCCGAAAAAAACTAATTATAGCTAAACAAAACAAAATTACACTGCCATTTACATTCAGTGGCTTCCCACATGATAGATAAAGAGATTAAAAAATAGATTGAGTTAAACAATTGATATTTTCAAAAGTTATAGTGTTTACAAGCCTTGGGGACATGATAAATCCACACCATAAGCCACTAAAACCCCTTTTTTTATTTAAAAATAGCAATTAACCGATTTAAAAAAAATAATAAATTCAACAATCATTTATCTTTCTAACAATGTGCTTTTTATATCATTTCTATGTATAATATAATTGCTGGATACGATTTCATGCGACAATACTTTGGAATTTTGATTTTTAGGCTTTAGTAGAACATACCCACGCGCTTTGCGCTCGGCATGCAATACCGCAATGATCTTATGGTTATCCATCGATACTAGTACGAGTACAACCATCTCTGTAATCTCTGTACTCCAGGTGTAAAAAAATACGCAGAACAACAATTGGGAGCAACGTCAAAAGTGCGAGACGTCTGGTACCTACCGAGCAAGATGATTAAGGCAAATACATCGGGAAAGGCCTACGTTCAGCTTTTTCGGGCAGATTGAGAAATAGAAGTAGATTTTCAGCTGTTTCTTTGAATAATGATATTTTATATTTACGCGACCACTAAAAATTGAATAAAACTACGTTTATATAGCGAACTGAGGTGTTTGACGTCCCGATGTCATAGTTAACGCAAAGTACCTTCAAGTTTAAGTACCTTAGTACTCTTAATTAGCTTAGTAAGTAGCCTTAAGCTGAAGTTAAGTTGATATCTAGGTCCCTCCGTGACCATGGGTGCTGCAAAGAACTTAAAATGCCGAGATTTAAAATAAGTTGAATTAAACGCAATAAAATTTGTAAGATAAGTTTTATTCAACATTATTATGAAAATAAATTTGAGGTTATGCCGTTTCTTAAACTGATTTTGAATATTATCCAATGTTTTCACCTGGGTAAAATATCTTGTTAATCTCTAAGTGCAAACATAGAGGCTCTCAATACTCTAACATATCCGTAGTGATACTAATGGAAAAAGATCAAAGATTACTTTCAGACCCATAAACATTTTTTCCTACAACTTTTGACACAAAATGATATTCGAAATAAGAATACGGCTGCGACTACATATACATAGACTATAGTGCTCTGCAATTCATCTAAGCAAATCGTTAACCAAGAGCCGTAGTAGCTCAGATGGTTAGCTCTCGCTGTAAGTTTCACAGTACGCGAGCAACCGGGGTTTGAAATCCACCGGCACCAATGAAATTGTTAATGTAATTTTAAGTGCTGATTTACTACGAGATCGGAGGCGAATGAAAATATCGTGAGGAAACCTGCATGTCAGAGATATAAGAAAAAAAAATTCGAAGACATGTGAAGTTCGCCAACACGCATTTTTTAAAAAAAAAACAAACGTTACCCCCACACTAGGATTGTCTCCTGTGTCGTGGAGGCAGTTTACAAACATAAATTGCACAAGGACAAACATCCAGACCTGGAACAATTATTTGTAGGCCATACAAATACTTGTTCCGTGCGGGATTCGAACCCGCATTGGGACAGCGCGGCGGACATTTCCTTGCCCTAAAACAGAGAGCGTTTATGTTTATTTAGCGATATAAGAGAAGGCCTGTGCCCAGCAGTGGGACGTATATAAGCTGTAACTAACTTTTTAATCGTTAATTATTCATAGCACTAATATTGACAATGATGATGATAATAATGTTCGCCTGGTCGCTTTTGGACTGAACTGCGCTTTTACAGTATATTGTTTATGCAATATATTTTTCGCATTGCTTAGTGGTAAGTATGTACTACTGATAGTTACGGGGTTTTAGGTTTAAATTTCAAACATCCCCATTTACAGTAAATCTATAATATAAAAATAAATCGCTGAATGTGTTACTAAGCGCAAATCTCGAGAGCAGCTGAACCGATTTCGCTAATTTTTTTTTTGTAATATTCCCTGAAGTACTTTCTTGAGTAATTATTCTTAGCAATTAATAAAGACAGTGGAAAAGACATTGGGAAGGTTTATCTCATCGTTGGTTTGATATGAAAGTGGATACATAGCATTTCATTCCAAAAATAAACTAAAATAACATCGTTTTGTAAGTCTATATATCTTTAAACTAGTCAAGGTGAATAAATTTAAGTAAAGTACTCTATGCATTGTGTGTATTTTTGTTGTATTTATTAATGCTACCTTTGTTTTCTATACAAGTAAAGGTGACGAACGAGTGCACCGTTCACCAAAAAATTGGATACTTGGTCCCATTGATATATAAAGATATTCTCGGTAAAGAATAAAAACGCAAGCGACTTCTCACTCCTGAAGACTAAGAAGAAATGTCATTACTAGCAAAGTAAAAGAAGAAAAGTCCAGAGTATAATATGTGTTGGAGGTAAAAAAATCGTATTTTTTTATAATCCTGAAGTGAGTAATGAACTTACAGCCCACCTGATGGTAAATGGTTACTGCATCATGGACATCTGCAATCAACTTCACACGAAGAAAGCTACAGAGGATTTATTACCTATGATGACTTTTTTTTTAATAACTAACTTTACGGCTCTGGGATCTAGCCCTTCTGAGCCTGAAGTTACAATATATTATATTAATTATCTTTCATAGTATACTGCTTCACAATATGTTGATGTGTCACATTATACAGCCCTTGGGAGATTTTGACGGCAACTTGAGCCAGCAGACAGCTGACGGTTGGCGATGATATCTCAAGGCATCTAAGCTGACAGACACCTTATTTTGAGAATCAAATCACTATCAGAGCACTTATTTCACAGTTTCCACTAATAGTTCACATGCGCAGACACTTAATACACAAAATCGCACCATTTTCACATATCAAAGTCCACTTGAAACCATTATTTAAATAATAATACAGGAGCAGCAAACCGCCGCCGGTCAAGTTCCTGCCAAAACTCCCACAGCCTATGATGACTAAAATGGAATACCTTACAGTCTGTTATTATAGTGGCTCCCTTATCCTTCAGGCCGAAACACAGTGCAAGTACTGCTATTTTGTGACAGAAATAAGATCCATTTTATATTCAATAAACAAAAAAATACAATCAGTTTGACAGATCTTAAGGAAAATAGTTACTAGAAAAGAAGTTTTGATTTCGGTTATGTACATACATAAGAAATTAAAAATTCAAACCAAGTGACATATTTATGAAAACGTTGTAGATAAAACTATTATTTTCACCATATATTTAAGTTAATTGATTTAATAAAATAGTAGCTTAATATGTTACTTTTTATTCTATCTAATAAGAGACTTTTTTTATATATATTTACATCTATCTTCGTTAGCGAATCAAAATGCAGATGCGTTATCACCCGTGAGGATTAAGATGGAATGCCTTTTTTCCAGTAAAATGGGTCTTCGGTTCTCTACACTCACCATACGAAACACAGCAGCATTTAGCTGCTATTTTACGCTGGTATTCTGTGAGAGCGTGGTCCTTCCCCGGTCGAGCCGACCCATTCGTGTTACAACTATACTATTAGTATAGCTGCAGCATGGCTCTACCACGTAAAAACACTTTATTTAAAATATCAGACTGGTACGTTGGTCCAGTGTTCGTAAGCGCGACCGATGATCATGTGGTCCCTGGTTCAAATCTCGGTTTGGGACAAAATCAGTTATTGAGTATACTGTTAATTTTTTTTAGTAGCACCCCGGAGTCAGGTAATTGGCAGTTCTTTCTAAACTGATCAACGAGTATGAGACAATTTTTTTTTGTCTGTAAAAAATATATTCTTTATACCGCTGCATGATAAAGCTATGCGGTAGCTGTATTTCGGCTGCAACATAAAGGGAAAGTCACTCACTCAGGGAAGGATTCACTTGCCCAAAATCCCAGCGTGAAATAGAAGTATGAGGATATATTTTGTATGGTCAATGACGAGAAACTTTTTTAATGGAAATGAGACAACGCATCTGAATTTTGGTTCTTAATCAAGGATAAACGTTGTTGTCTTTGGCTACAACATCTACCATAAGGCGAACTGTGTGTTCCTTTATCAACCTTACTTTTTATATATCATAATCTAAAAGTGATATTGGGCAATGAATAATATACGGCAATGAACATAGTCGGCTTGGAGGACGAGGTGGATAACAGGTCATCTTATGTCACCACCGTAGTATTTAAAAAAATAATTTTGAATTATAGCATTGCTTTGATCGTTAAACTTCTAATTATTCAATTGCTAATTGTTGGATTTTGATTTCGTATCATTCTGATACTACGTAGCACACGAAAAAATTACGACCTTGATTATAATTAAAATAAATGTTTAAATTGTTTGAAACTAAACTGTATACTATATTCGTCACTGTCGCGTGAAAGTTCAACACAAGATACAAAACGAGACTTTACAAGTTAAACATTTGTAAAATTATATAAAATCAAAACTTATTTAATTAATAACTATCCAATTTTAAAGTTCAAAACAGAATCCTTCTTCATAAAACGATAGCGTCATGCCCTCATATTTTGCTGTAGAAAATTAAGGTCCATTTCCATCACTGATCTGTTCAAAATCTTGCATTTAACAAACTATCTTGGTATTGTTATAGTTGATGAGTTAACTTTCAGGGAACATGAGGGTGCAATGTCCGATCATGATCATCAGTCGATTATAAGCTGTTATATCCAGGCATAAGAAGGTATGATGTATAACACGTGATATCTTCGATCCCTGAAAGGACAGAAAGAGCAGTTATAAAGTTAGCTCTTAAAAACTAGTATTACTGATTACCTGTACCATTGATATTTACAATGATGCGAACGTTCTCAGTGTTAAAAGATTATACCTGGTGAGGGTTACAGTAGCTACACACAAACCTATCGTACGCTCTTCTAGGTATGTTAATATGCTTAAAAGAAACAGCATTTAAAGTTCCTAAATCAGCATTGAAGACTAACTTTTTAAAGATATTTAGACTGTACTTTTTATCACGTATAAACAACAAATTTTTTCTAGTTTAATTTTGTCATATTTTAGATAGAACTCGGTAAAGGAATATAAATTCAATATCACACACATTCTTTTGAAGTGGTCATATTAGCTACTTACTAATGCATATATCATGTCAAATTCGAAATAATAATTTCTATACATATGTATATAGTAGTTACTAACTCTCACAGAACAGAGATAAGCATAGTTTTTCGTTTTAATTGTAGAAGTTAGTTGCAAATAATTGAAAATGTATTAATCTTCTAAATTTTTAAGTCATTATTAAGTTTCATACAATTATTTAGTTTTGCTATTAAAATTATAAATTATTTTTCAATTAAACACTATTTGACGGTGTTTGAGCACCTCAGTCTGCTGTAGTCGGAAGCCTACGCACGCCTACGCCGTAGGGCGAGGCGTAGCGGTGTAGCACCAACCGCTAAGCTCGCAAGTTCACCTCAGGCATATAAAATGGACCAGTGAGGACCGTTCAAAGCCATTCCGGTACCATCGGCTCAGCGTGTGTGACGCATCCGTAGCCAATACAGTGACAGTGTTCCCGTGACCAGTTACGTTAACTTGTAAGGTAAGTTTTGAAACTCTGTTTCAAGAGTTATAATAATGTATGAAATTTCCATTTGAAATTTATTTAAAAGAAACAATTCATAAAATATTTTATAATTACATTTATAAAGTTTGTTGCGTTTTATTTTAATAACGTTAACAAAAATAGTTAATTCATATAATTAATATAATTTAAATAATTAGAATTTTTTCAAAGTAACACACTGTTCACTTTTAATTTTGCTTAAAGCTTTTTAACAACTATATGAAATGGGTTTTTAATTACTTATTAACGCAATAAAAAGTTAATTTTAAATTTAAAATAATATACATTATGTTATATAATATAACTTTTAATATTAAAGCACTTTAAAAAAGAAAACCAAAACCGAAGGCATTGAATGCTTTAGTATGCAATCGAGGTAAAGGATATTTTTAATAAACTAGTACAGAGGTTGCAAGAGTGATGAAGCGTTAGGGTGCTCACTGACCTATGTAATACGACATGATCTATATATTGGTTTAATGTTTACACTGAATACAAAAACTCCGCAGTTTGCGTAAAGTGGCAACACATCATAATCATTTATTACCGAAAATAAATCGCGGATTAATGAGGTTCTTTGCAATTTTTTTTAGTGTTTGTAAAGCGTTTTTTGACAATAGCAAGCAATATATAAAAATGAAATAATGATCAGCCCGATTATATTTAAATATTAAATATTACAAAATATAAAGTTAAAGTACGTGATATACTAGAGGAAGGAAGGAAGTAACAATTAGATTCGAATTTCAAAAGAATAAATAGACGTAATATTTTTAAATGAATTATGAAACCGCTGTTAAACTTTTTACTAACATTTCTTTTCATATAATATAAAGTTTGACATGAAAGAATTATTGTTGCTGTTAAATAAAATATTATATAATATTATTGATATTATTCAATTCACAACTCGTTTAAATTAAAAGATTAAAGACAATTCTCTCGGCTAAAATTTTTATTCCACTATCAACTAACATAGATTTGACTGAAATTTTTATTTATTATGATGAAAATAATTTTTAATGTCCGGTTGGTTATGAGGCAAAGGGAAAAAATGCTTCAAACATAAACCGTTAAGTAAAACTTGGTTTGACGAAAAATATATAAAAATTTCTTTTTATGTACTTTATGCAAAATTTTAACAAACTTATTTCGGTGACACATAATACCAGTTTTTGTGATTTGGATAAACATTTGTTTCACAATATTAATTTTAAATTATTAATATACTAATTATAAAAACTGACCGGTTACGGCTCACGGCATCATAAGGCTGTATAAGAAAACCGTTCGGTTTTAATAGTTAACATATAAATATTGTGCAACAAGTACGTGTTTATCCAAATCACAAAAATGAAGCTGACTTTTCACCAAGTGACAATAATCGCAAGTATAAATTATATATAATATTAAGCTACATATATTAATAAAATAATAGTTTAGAAGATAACATATTAGTTGAAGGAAGTTGTATAATATTTAGGTTAAAATAAGTTGTAAAATAAAAAAAAAATTGTAAAATTTATCATTTTTGATAACAAAATTCCTTTTGTCATAATTTCGTTATACCTAATATGATGCGCGGCAAATATCCATTACAAGGGGAAATCTCTAATGAAAAATAGGTATGAAATTTTTGATGTAACATTTTAGACGAATGAAATTCTAGTTGTTAGTCCACAGAAAAAAACGACAATGTTTTTATAATAAAAGTAAAAACAGACTTCTAAAAGCTATATAGTTGCATTCATTTTCGTTTTTAAAATTTTCAACCGACTTCAAAAAAGGAGGAGATTCTCAAGTCGTCGGAATCTTTTTTTATTCATGTTCACCGATTACTCGAAGACGCCTGAACCGATTTGGAAAAATCTTTTTTTGTTTCAAAGGGTATACTTTCCAGGTCCCATTTAAATTTTATCGATATCGTCGATCGGTTTTTAAAAATCAACAATAAAATATTTATATTGAAGTCGGTTGTACAAAAATTTTAATTTTACCACTTGTAACTAAACATTATTTAATTTAACATGCATGACAGAGATTATATTGGGTATTTATGTAGTACTTTTATAACTTTTAATGTTATATTAATTTTATTATACAAAGAAAATATAAAACATGATATCGTTTGGAACGTCAAAAAATTTCGTTATCGTCCTTATGTTTTTATAAGCCCTGAAATCATATCAAGATATCTCTGTTTACACTATATCCAATAAAGATTCGGGTTCAGTAAAGGTAGATTTCATATGATATTGCCAGAGTCTTGAGAATAGTGAGCTTACGCGTCAGGATGCGTTTGAAATCAGACACTTGAGTAGTTTTTATTATATTGCACGATTCTCTAAAGTCGGTATTCAGAGACAATCTTGAGTTTAAGCTTAAACTTCAATATATTGAAATTTTAGGCTAGATTCTAGACCATATTATTATGTAACACAAATTCTGACATTGTGAAATTTGAATATAAACTCGAGATAGTATATGAACACTAGCCAAAGAGTTGTAGAGTCGTTTTTCATATTATAATTCTTTTTTTATTTTAAGCTATTTATGTTAATGTGCATGATTAATATAATTATGCATATATTATTTCTTACAAAAAACATCTAAAAATTTTATTTACCAATTGATAGTGTCTAATAAAACTGATCCTTTTCAATAGGAGTGAATGGGAGTAAATAATATACAGTCTATCTGATAGCAAGTTGATCCACCTAATTATTCCTTAATTAAGATTTAAAATGCTGATTTAATGCTTTTTTATACGTGGTAAAGCCATGCTGCAACTATATTAGTAATAAAGTTGTAGCACGAATGGGTCGACTCGACCGGGGAAGGACCACGTTCACATAGAATACCAGCGTAAAATAGCAGCTTAACACTGTTGTGCTGCTGTGTTTGGTATGGTGAGTGTAGAAAACCGGAGACCATTTTTACTGAAAAAGAGGAATTCCATCTTGGTCCTCACGGGTGACAACGCATCAGCATTTTGATTCGCAAACGAGGATAGATATAGATGTTTATGGGCCACGGCAACCATTTATCATCAGGTGGACTGTGTGCTCGTTTGTCACCCTAGTCCATAAAAATGAAAAATTAATAAAATACTCCGTGGACCTCTTTTAAGTTTCTAAATGCCGACTTTTAAGAAATAAAAAGATTTAGATAAGTTTCACATAATTTCATAAGTCGGTGCTAAGATATAGTGCATAGAAGATTAAAGCCTTTACTTCAGAAGCTATTATGTGTATACTATTTTATTATTGGAACGAAGTTCCTTATCGGACGGTAAGATTTTTTTTTAGGGTGACAAACGAGCACACAGTCCACCTGATGGTAAGTGGTTGCTGTGGCCCATAGACATCTACATTTATCCTCGTTTGCGAATCAAAATGCAGATGCGTTGTCACCCGTGAGGACTAAGATGGAATGCCTCTTTTCCAGTAAAAAGGGTCTCCGGTTCTCTGGATTCACAATACGAAACACATCAGTGCTAAGCTGCTAATTTGGCGGATGGGGGCTAGGCGAGAAAAAGTGTAAGATTTTTCCGTCACAATCCCCTTTCTATAGTGCAAAAGAGATGAAATAATATCCATCTCCCTTGCACATTTTCTTATCTTGCCAGGAATTAAATATTATTTTAAATGAACGCTTCATTTTAATAGACACTAGTAATTTATTTACTTGCATTTGTTAATAAATAATATAACACGTTTATCAATTATAATATACTACGAAAGGAACTTCGTTCCAACCGAGTGTTCCACGACACTCAACACTCACTCTTTTTTAAAATTATTTGAAGTTGAATTAAAATTTTATTAAAATTTTAATCTTTTGATGTTTTTCTATGAAATGACTAAGGAATATAACAAGCTTATGGTGTTGTTACCGAATAGAATATAACCTGAATAGTTACATTAAAACTTTAATTCTATGATCGGTTCACAATGGACGAACATATTGCGGGCCATACGTGGAAAGATTAAAAATTTTGTACAACCGACTTCAATATAATTAAAATGAGAACATCATCAATGTAGTCGAAGTCAATTAAATACGCATTGTTAAAAATATCTCAAAAACTACTGGTCAGATCTTACTCAAACTTATATGGAACTATATGAGAAGTACCAGTTTTAAAATACAAAAAGAATAATCAAAATCGGTTTACCTAAAAAAAAGTTCTGAGGTAGCACACATAAAAAATACAGTCGAATTGAAAACCTCCTCCTTTTAAGAAGTCGGTTGGAAATAAGAAATAATATACCGTATAATTATGCAGCATTATGTTGCTAATTTAGGATCATATTTTGTGCGAGCTTGGTCCTTCCTCGGTCGATCTGATCCAATCATAACGTATAATAAATACTCTACAGCGTATCTCTATCAGATGAA
Source organism: Parnassius glacialis (assembly GCA_033319125.1). Taxonomy (NCBI): domain Eukaryota; kingdom Metazoa; phylum Arthropoda; class Insecta; order Lepidoptera; family Papilionidae; genus Parnassius; species Parnassius glacialis. Next base: position 32,769,500 of record JAVANC010000018.1, read on the forward strand.
AAATCATCTGCTCCCCATCGGCCTGCAAATGATTCACTGCTGTATATGAAACTTCCCATAGTATAGAGAATTTCCTTCAATTGCCAATAAGACAAATCATATGTTCAAAAATACATAGCTAACAAGCATTAGCAAACATAAAAAATCATAATTGAGTAGTATATATTTTTTGACTAATATAATTAACTATTTGTCAACACAAACATGTGATGGCTTGATCGGCAATCCGCAGGCCAAGCGTGATGAATGAGGCAAATCCCCCCACATTTTACAACGAAAGAGGCCTGCGATGTTCGGAAGTGAATTACTTCCGTGGTAGTGCACTTCTTGATGAAGAACAAGTGGTAACATTAAAAATTTTTGACTACCGGCTTCAATATAAATTATTAAGGTAGCTCAAAAACTACTGGTCAGACCTTGATCATCTATATGGAACCACATGAGAAGCACCAGCTTTCAAATAAAAATCCTCAGAAACAATAAGAATCATCAAAATCGGTTCACCTAGAAAAATTTGAGGTAAAAGACATAAAGAAATAATTAAATAATATAAAATTTAAAATTTTGTACAACTGACTTCAATATAAACATTAAAAATAACTCAAAAACCATTGGTGAAACCTTAATCAAAAAATGCGACCACATGTGAAGCATCAGCCTTCAAATAAAAAAAGAATTATCGAAATCGGTTCAACCAGTAAAAAGTCATGTGGTAACACACATAAAAAAGACATACAGTCAAATTGAGTACCGTTCGCTTTTTGAAGTCGGTAGAAAAATACAGTCGAATTGAGTACCACCTCCTTTTTGAATACGGTTAAAAATAATAAGTGATTTTGTTCATTTAATTATAATTGGCCTATAATAGTCCACCGATGGACTTACCTTCTCCAAAAAATAAGAGATAATTTTTGTTATTCAACTAATATCGAAATAATATGGTAGTTTGTACTTAGGTCGTTTCAGAAATATTTCGCCTGTTAACCGAAACAAATTACAATGAACCTATGGTTTTAATTCACTTACGAAGTTTTCATTGAATTTTGTTTCCTTTGATAATACAATTTTGATTATACATTCTTACAAAGGGAATCAAACAGATTGTTTAGAAGTCTTGTACCTACAACTTATAAAGAATTTATTCGCTTTGTTGTGATCCCAGTTTAAAATAATTTTCAAAGAGAAAAGTTAAGCCGACTAGCTCATTTAAAAGCTTTCGATTAAATAAAAACGTTTCAAGTTCAAGAGATTAAAAGGACTAATTCCTGTTTTAAAAAGAGGGAACATTGTCAACGTCCCGTCCCTATTTTGACAAAATCTCTTTATTACAGCAACTGGTAGCCGCAGTTTAAGGTAGTTTGCTGAAAGAAATGAAAGTAGAATATAAATTATTAAGTTTTTTTACAGATTTTGAATAAAATATTTTAACCGGATTTGACAAACGAGAAGATTCTATATGCGACGGCTATGTTTGTTTTATTCACCGATTTCTCGGAAACGGTTTATCAATTTTAATAATTATTTTTGAAGTTATACTTCCTTTGGGACGTTTGGGAAAAACGATGAGAGTGAATTTTTACGATGCGCACACCGACACCTAAAACGACACCATGAAGTTGTTACGATAGGCGCGCACACCGACACATAAAAGCGACTACTTCAGTAGGTGATCTCTCAAGTTTTTTGTTTTGTTACGCTAAAGAAGTATAACTTCCTACGTGCGTACATAAGTACACACACACACACACACACACACACACACACACACACACACTTTTTTATTAAATTTGTTATGCTTTAAGAGTGGTTACATATACATTTTAGAAACTTTATTAAGTGATAGGACTTCTTTTCTGCCTAGAAGTTCGCCTGGGTACCACTCTCTAATTCATATCTGTCACCAAATAGAAGTACTGTGTCTGAAGGGTGTAGAGTAGTGATGCGACTACGAATACGAATACGGATAGACGTATTCGTCGAATAGTAGACATTTACCAAATATTCGTATTCGGCATATACTGATCACGAAGTTTTTAAATAAACTAATTTTTTTGTACGCAACTCTAATTACCGACGGACTTGGATAACGCGCGTCGTCGGCGCGTAAAAAATACGTGTGTTTTGGCCCTTAGCCTCAATGACGGGGGACTCCCAAAAATACTTTTCACTGAAACTATATACAGTCGCCTCGGAAAGACTTTTTTCAACGCCTGGGAACATCCAAACTGAAAAAAGAAATCGCCTAACACCAGAAAATCTACAAATTTTATGTTTTTTAACACGTTCACTGTCCGGTTTTAAAACACAATAGTAAGACAATAGCAATGACCTATATGTAGTGCACGGGACAGCGAAGTGGTTAGATAAACATTTGCCTATTGTAAATTTTAATTATTAGAACAATAGAAAATCATCAAATAAATTAGTTTTTTATTACCAAGGCGAGATATTCGTATTCGTATTCGCCGAATAGTAGGTTGATATTCGTATTCGTATTCGTAAAAGTAGTATTCGTTGCATCACTAGTATAGAGACCTAGTATAATTACGGGCTGTGAGGTAGTTATACTTAGTTGTCAGAAGTGTCAATTCGTTGTCGCATCTATAACCTTCTTAGTTTGAAATTGACTGCGGGTGCCCATGGACTACAGTGGCCACTTACCATTAAGTGGAATGTAAATTCGTTTGTCACTTCGGATTTATAACAAAATGTGAAAAAAAACCCTTCATTTCAATAATTTAAATAATGGTTGTTAGGTAAGAAAGTTGGGTAAAATATTGTGATAAAACTATATAACGATATTCTGTTTATTATTTTGTACTTGCGATATTTCTTAGTCAACTCAATAGGTCTAAATAAGAAATAAAAAAAAAACATAAAATAATGATTTTTTTAATTTTTATTATTAGAAAGCCATCTTAAGTTTCGATCTTCTAAGGCATTATTAATTCGGTTATCGTCAGTCTGTACTTTTTTTTTAAATTTTGCAATTTCCATTTTAGAATATGCGTTTTCATAAATCCAATATAATAAATACATCTTGAGGAAAACGTAACACTTTAAACAGTCTATCTAAATATAATGTCCCTTTTAATTAACACAGCAGCAATATCAATACGGGTACTTACAATATATTACGATGTCGCAAAATTGATTAAAAATGGCGTCCGACGGTATTTAATAGAACAGCCGAACACATGTTATATTTGCACGCCCCTTTAACTTTGCCACTGTAGTCAATGGTCGTGTTTATATGTGAACCTGATCTATATTAAAGTTCTTGTTATAAAAAATGTATTCAAAAATACTAAACTAACTAAACTAAATACAAAAACGCAACGAACATTATACCCATCATAATTAGCTATTCCAAGTCGGCTTAAGTTATTTAAATTGGAGGTGATGGATTCTCGACGTAGTCGATTGAAGGAGTTGAAATCACGAATTATTTTGATAATTAATGGCATCAGGCATTACTTTTCGGAAATCTATTAAAGTAACTGCGTTAAAAATTAAATTAAATTGGCTAAGATCTGCGCAATAACATAAAATTATGTGCCTTACCTAGTTTGAAGAGCACCTCCCGGCCTTTTTTTTTATAGGAGAGGGGGCAAACGAGCATGCGGCTCACCTGATGGTAAGTGACTACCGCCCATGAACAACTGCAACACCAGGGAGGGAATTGCAGATGCGTTGCCGGCCTTTTAAAAAGGAGTACGCTCTTTTCTTGAAGGTCCCCAAGTCGTATCGGTCCGGAAAAATCGCTGATGGTAATCGATTCCACAATGAAGTCGTGCGAGGAAGAAAACATCTTCTAAGTCGCACAGTGGTGGACCGCCAATCATCCAGATGGTGTGGATGGTATCGGGAGTTCTGCCGCGATGTGCGTTCGTGAAATTTAGCGGCTGGCATTAATCCGAACAATTCCTCAGAGCACTCCCCATAGTAGATGCGAAAGAAAACGCAAAGGGATGCAACATCTCTTCGCAGTGCCAATGAATCGAGCCGATCGGAAAGAGCTCGGTCGTCGACGATTCGAGCCGCTCTGCGCTGGATGCGGTCAAGTGGAAGGAGCTGGCACTGGGGAGCCCCTGCCCAGAGATGGGAATAGTATTCCATGTGAGGCCGAACCTGCGCCTTGTAAAGTTGCAGGCGGTGTGCCGGCATGAAATACTGTCCCGCTCTGCTGAGCACGCCAAGCTTTTTAGAGGCCAATTTGGCCTTCTCTTCCAAGTGACCACAAAACTGCACGTCACTAGATATGTCGACGCCGAGGATTCCGATACTGGTTGAGGCAACTAGGGGAGTGCCTTGAAATTGAGGAGATACGACAAAGGGGTTCTTTTTAGCGGTAAACGCGCAAACTTGTGTTTTCTGAGGATTAAACTGGACTAGATTTAGTCGCCCCAGTCCGAGACTTTGTCCAGCAAAGACTCGACTTCAGATACAAGTTTGTTCCCTGTACTCGGAGACGTTTTCCCGAGAAATATTAGCACGGCCGGTGTATAGAGCATCACCAGTGCTGTCATCCGTATAGCAATGAATGTTACCAGTTAGCAACATATCATTGATATGCAGAAGAAACAGCGTTGGTGATAGCACACAGCCTTGTGGAACACCAGCGTTAATAGGCTTGTAGTCAGAACATGCACCGTCTACAACGACCTTGATGCTCCGATCTGCAAGGAAGCTGGTGATCCAATTGCACAATTTCTCGGGAAGCCCAAAGGAAGGGAGCTTCGAAAGAAGCGCTTTGTGCCAAACCCGATCGAAGGCCTTCGCAATGTCCAGACTAACAGCCAACGCCTCCCCCTTGGACTCTACTGCATCCGCCCATCTATGGGTCAGGTAGACCAGAAGATCACCAGCTGATCGACCCCGACGAAAACCGTATTGGCGGTCACTAATCAGCTGGTGATCCTCAAGGTACCGGATGAGCTGGCAGTTAATAATGGATTCCATTATTTTGGAGAACAAGGAGGTGATCGCGATAGGCCTATAGTTGGACGGGTCTGAGCGGTCGCCTTTTTTAGGGATCGGGTGAACAAAAGCTGTCTTCCATGAATTCGGGACTACGCCTTGGGAGTAGGAGTACCGGAAAAGACGCGTTAGGACCGGTGCCAACTCCGGCGCACACGTCCTCAGCACAATTGGGGGGATTCCGTCAGGCCCATTCGACTTCTGGATGTCCAGGGAGAGAAGTGCTTTGCGAACTGAGCGCTGTGAGAACAGCACATCCGGCATGGAGCACTCACACCGCGGGATGGTCGGCGGTGTTTTCCCCCCGTCATCAAAAGTCGAGTTGGACGCAAAAACGGAGCCTAAAAGGTCGGCTTTGTCTTTTGCGTCTTGGGCCAGTGAGTCATCCTCCCTGCGCAGAGATGGTAGTGATGGCTTACAGAAATTCCCTTGGACAGCCTTGGCGAGAGACCAGAATGCACGGGTTCCCGAAGGAAGGCGAACTAGTTTCTCGCCAATTCTGCCTATGTGCACTGACTTTGCCTTGGCAATAATTCTTTTGAAGGACCTGGAGGCGAAGTTATACTTCTTTTTAAGTATGCTGGTGTTTACATCCCGAGTCGCCGAAGCCGCAGCCCAGGCTTGATAACACTCCTGCTTACTGCGTAATGCAGTTTTACAGGAGCGACCAAACCAAGGCTGAGATCTGCCTCCGATGGGTACCACAGATGATGGAATAAATAGTTCCATTCCCTGTAGCACCACATCAGTGACAGAGTCAGCAACAGCGCTGGGGTCATCCGGCGAGAAGCAAACCCGCCCCCATGGGTAGGATGCAAAGAAAGACCGCATTCCGTCCCAATTCGCCGACCTGTACCGTACCTCCGGCCACCTGCACTCACCATACGAAACGCAGAAGCAGAGCTCCTACTTCACGCCGGTATTCTGTGAGGTCGTGGTACCAACCCGGCTCGACCCGGCCCATACGTGCAACAGCAAAAACTGCTGCGTGGCTCTACCACCGCCCTCCCCCACTTGCGTGCCATCACCAGTAATCCCAGCACCACCACTCCCAACACCACTACAACTAGGAAAGACACACCACCGTCAATAATACGACACGTGTTCTGCCTCTATACGAGGCATCCTCAGGTGAAGTAGACTTTGGTGGCTGATCGCTAGTCTTTAGCGGAGGGCGGGTGATGCTCACGAGACTCACAGATTCACCAGTCTGTATCCTTTAACATTAAGCTACTGTCGATTCTAAATTATAAGATATAAGTAAAGTAAGAGCATATAACATCAGCAGCAGGCACAGGCCTTTTCTAATTTCTGAAAGGGTTATTGGAGCAATGAATCCTTCGCAGTGCCCTATATTTGTGCTGCATGTTTGTGGACTTTATATGTCTTCAACACGATTTATTTTTAATTACTTTTACCCAGGTTTTCCTTCACCGCTAAGCATGTGGTATATCAGCACTTAAAATTGATATTACTGATTCCGTTGTGGGTCCGAATTGTAGTTTCTCGCGTCACATGAAGTTTAGGGCTAGCACTTAGCTCCTAATTTCAACAGAATATATGTATATGTATAATTTTTATTTAATATAGGTACAAGTAAAACTTATGTAAGTTATTAATAGGAAGGAAATGCCTAGGAAAGAAGCAGCAAGAAATCAGCGGCACCTATAATTTACAATTTTGTATAATTAAATATAAAATATTTAAAAACAGCATGGTAGCGATCAACCATATATTATACCTAAAATTTATATATACAAATTCTTATGCGACATGCGTATTTTCCGATACAGCAATGTTATAAGTGTCCGTGTGCTTGCTTGATCACTTTTTTCACAGTCAGCGTAGCTAACTACTGTCGATATTGTTCGGAAGTTGCCGCGGTGTACGAACTGAGCCGTAAGAGAGAATTAACCCTGTTTTATACCACCTCTATCACTTTAAAGGATTTGTATGTACTGTTGGTTTGTATGCCAGTAGTTTTCAGCTATAATACATTCAAAGTCAAATAGTAAAATTATATTTAGTTACGTTTTCTACTTGGTAGAGCCACGCAGCAACCAGCAACGTATTAATGCAGCGTAAATAGGTCGGCTCAACAGTGAGAGGACCACGCTCGCACAGGCTACCAGCATGAAATACCAGTGTAATAAGAATAATAATCATTTGTTTCGGCACATGATCCATATGGGTTAGTAGGTAAAGTAAAAACTAAAATTAATAATACTAACTAAATTAGTAATAACATTGACTAATTATAACAAAATTAATTCATATACCTCTGCCCACTTTCCACTGCACCAGACCCGCAGCAGTGCATACGTGCTCTGTGCTGCAGGAAAGGGAGTCTGATTTCTCCGCAATAACTCTTAGGATGCTGTTGGTGCTCCCCCGAAGTCTGCGCATCAGAGATGCTGCTCTTTTTCGGCACAATATTTTGAAAGCTGTCCGTTACCGCTTCAGTAAATATGCCTGACGCACCACAGAATTGCTGAAGTCTCAACAGCACCCTAAATGAATTATTATATTGCACACGAAGAACATTGTAGGGCCACTGCGTACGTCTAATCCACAGGCTGCATATGTAGAATGACTGGCAAAACGCCTTGAAAAGAGTAATTTTCTTTTCTCTCGTACAACGTGCAAACCTCCAGGCCAGCATGTTGCACAGGACCCAAAACGTTCTTCGCTCCCTCTCTATATCATCGTTGTTATCTTCATTAACTATGTGGCCAAGGTAATGCTGCTGTGTTTCGTTCAGTGAGTGATAATAATTGGACGTCTTAATTTTGATTCTCAATCAAGTATATATAGTTCGCCGATAAAAGGCTGTATATTCCTATTAATGTTATGATTTCAGCAACTGCTATGAAGCTTGTTGCCTCTTCGATCATAAGGCGAAGCCGTCAATCAAGAACGTCATTTATACTGAACTTGGCCCCCCTTCTCATAAATTAAATATAAATATATTACATGATTGATATCTTTTGTCAAGAATGAAAAACTTTATTATAACTTGAATCGATGTTTTTTATAATTGTTACACAAAGTCAACTAAAATTGGAAAAATGTAATTTGTAATTTGTTAAGCATATTTAATCAAAGAAAGCTCTATGAAATTAACTGTTTTTTCTTTGTTTACAAAAAAAACCGAAAAAATATTAAAAACATACATTAGCAGCTTAAATGTTTAAAATGAATCTTTCAATGGTTAAGATTGTATTTTTAAAATGTACATGAAAAAAGCTTTCTATACGAAACTTACAAAGGCTTTAGAAATTCATTGCGTGTGTGAATATTTCTTGCAATTCATTCACTGATAACGCTTCCAATAAAAAGGCATTTCATTGCAAAGGTGTATCAGTTCTTTGAGCTCAGTACTTTTTAACGGCAAGAAATACAAGATTTCTTTTACTAGGCAAACTGTAGCAACTTTTTCTTCTACTTCTCGCAAAGAATAACTTTGGATATTAGTTTTGAATATTTTTGAGATTGTATTTTAAGTTTTTAAGTAATTCATCAATTATTATTTCAATATTGTCTCCAGATAAAATAAAACGATGACCGTAAAATCAAATGTCGTACACTTAAACAAATGTTTCTGTAGAGGTACACTAATGGATATAATACGAGGACTTTACATAAACGTAAATGTTCTGTTGTCTGCACAGAGCAGGTATCTTTATTATATTGTTTCTACGTTTATATTTTCTTTAAAGATTTAATTTTGCCATAGAAAGTTGTTGCATATGTTTCACTGTAGGACAATTATTAAGTTATTCTAATTTCAGCTTGCGCTTTACCATTAAAGGCTATAAACATTTTACCTGTAGTTCATTGTCATCATCATCATCATCATTAAAGCCTATCAAATGCCTTGCTGAACATAGGTCTCCCCCACAGGTTGCTTCATAATTGACTGCCGCAGTATCCTTGTTATATTATTAAGTAGTAATCAGGAAGATGCTGCCGTCCATCTCCTGCAGACGTATTCGCTAACTTCGTTCACGTCAAAATAATAGTCAATTTAAAATTGACCCCTCCGTGGCGCAGTGGCTTAGCAATGAGTTGCAGCGGTAAGACCGTGGGTACTAATCCCGTACGCAACTAATATTTGTACGGACTACAAATAATTGTTCCAGGTATATATGTTTATCCTTGTGAAATTTATATATATAAACTGCCTCCACGATACAGGAAAAAAGTGTGAAAGAAACAGAAACGGAAACTTTTTTATTCAATTTAGATTATAAATAATACTTATTGAGAGTCACTCTTTTGTTTAAATACCACTGGTTTGAAAAAACCTCTGTCCTGGGAAGAACCATTATCATCCATAAGTCCCTTAATATTATAATAACCCATTTTATACAGACTTAGTTTAATAAAGTTTTGGAACTTTGGCAGATCAAATTTTTCTGGAATTTTGTTGTAAAAGCGTACACATCGCACCAAGAATGAATTACTGACTCGATGGAGTCGAGTAACTGGTACTACTAGCTTGTGTCTGTTCCTGGTGTTTACAGAATGAATATCACTTATTTTTGTAAAACTACTTTTATTTTTGTGTACGTACATTACATTTTCATAAATGTATTGAGAGGCCGAAGTTAATATATTAATTTCCTTAAATTTTAATCGCAGCGACTTTTTAGGCTTAATGTTTAATTTAAAAAATATTTTTAATGTTTAATTTAAAAAATATAGTACATTGCATTGTATGTTTCTGAGCCATGGTGGCTGTTCAAGAAAAGCTATATAAAATATGTAATGTACTACAAAATGACTATCATTTTGGTGTCGCCAAAGTTAACGAATAGGCCTGCTGGTTTGTCTGCCTCTGTCGCTTCTTACGACCCCCACGGGACGACATGGGGTAGTAGATATTCTTACACCATCATAGTTTAAATTTGTAAAATGAATGTTTGAATTATTTAAGACAGTAAATGATTCCGCATTCTCGTCTCCAAAGATCCATCTCTCGGGTATAATTACGCAAAGTTTTGTAAACCAGCAAATTAGTTTAAATTTTAATCACCGCGGAAACTCTTAAGAAAGTTTTGATATCTTTATGATAGTTTAATGCGTGCTTCGTGTGTTAATATGATCATTAGTGTTTCTTAGTTTCTTATTCGCATTATGTTAAGTTAAAGGAAGTTGTGGGAAAAGTAATTATAACGAAAACCATTATAGTTATATGCGCTATGTCCCGGTATAAAGAGTATAGAGAGACAGACAGATAGAATAAAAAATTTAAAAATGGTTATTCATGTGTTAGTTTCATGCAAGTAACCCACTCGGCTCAACCTAAGCCAGTTATTTCGATGGTACGGACATACATTTCAATTTTATTTATATGTATATTTAGATAAATGTTCAGTTATTTTTAATTTTAAGTCAATAATTTAATAATGATGACGTAACTTGCCTGTCAAATCCCGCACCTATAGCATCTTTCCCTGGTTAAAATAATGACTGGTGAGTGATTTCAATTAAGTAGAGAATGATATGGCGTTTGCTTTAAAACATAATTAATGAATAGCTCTTCATTACAGAGGTATGAAGCAGCGAATTTTGATAGACTCAATATAATATTTGAACTTGTATATTTTTAACCTAGTGACATTATAAAACTATTAGTATTATTTAATTATTATTAAAAGTATAGCGCAATTGATAACCTTAAAGTTAGTAAGTAAATGATTTCAATGTGATTCACGTGCAGTTGACGGTTTTTAAATAAAAATTACAAAAGTAAATTATAAACATGACCTGTGTCGTTTGAGAGATCTGTTATCGTATCGTCTAAAAAATTTTATTGATTAACTTATTTTTTTGCAATAATTTAGTCACAAAATATTTTTAATAATATAAGGTTTGATCGGTTAAATTTTCTCTTAAAATAAATGTAGTTTTGTTGGGTTGCCTATACCGCAAAAATAAGGATAAAAAAGTATTTATTTATGAAGCATTTCGATTTTTGCCACCAACTAAATGTAACACCAACTCTGGAAGAACACAAATTCTTTCAAGTTTCAAATTTCCTTGAAGAATTTGATATCGTTTTTGGGTGTGAATCAATTGTTGCCAATTATCAAGTATTCGTATCGTATCGTGATCTTTCTAATTCACCAAACAGTCACAGTCCTGGCGGATAACTTCGTGTACAGGGGGCTTAAGAAAGAATAATAGTAGTATGTACTAAAAGTAAGTAGGATGTATATATTTATACTTAAATACGTCTTGGACTTTATGGAGTAACCAAAATGCTCATATGATGATCATTTTAACAGTGGTAGAGCCAGGCGGCAGCTCTTGCTGTCGCACGGATGGGCCGGCTCGAACCGGGGTGATACCACGACCTCACAGAATACCAGCGTGAAGTAGAGGTTTACCTCTGCGTTTCGCTTGGTGAGTGCAGGTGGCCGGAGGCCCTTTTTACTGGAAATGAGGCATTCCATCCTAGTCCTCACGGGTGAAAACGCATCTACATTTTGATTTGTAATAGAGGATAGATGTAGATGTCTATGGGCCGCAGCAACCACTTACCATCAGGTGGACTGTGTGCTCGTTTTTCACCCCTATCCCATAAAAAAAATATGAGTCGCATTATGAGTAGTGCACTTTTGGATTTTCCAAACTTTTTTTTAAATTGACGTTTGACATAAAATTATTGGAAAATTGGAAGTATAATAAAGGTTATTAGTGAAAACTTGTATGTATTTAAACTACTTTAAAAAATTCCGTAAAATCATGTTATACGTAATTTTTTTAATGCGCTTAGGGCACTAAAGAAAACACACAATTGGATTTGTCGATAATTTTTTTTACATTTTCCGAACAAATTCACTTCCCCGCTATGAAATCTGTCAAATAATATACCTCACTTTCTAGTGGCGCAGCCTTGGTGGCAGAAAAAATCGTGGATGCCCTCATCCACAATCAGCTCAAACGCAACGCGAGTCGAAGCATTGTTTGCCAAAGGCTAACTAATATTGTGATATTGTAATTGCAGGAAATTAAATTTATCTATACTAATATATTGTCCAACATTCCTATCAATCTTCATTATTTTCTGGCTTCTTCTATAGTTGCCCATAGGATAAAAAGAGGTAACTATCTTACGCTGTTACATTTAGGTCGGTTACTTGAATTCAACTTATATATCCTCAATGATTCTTCAGTTAACTATACAATAATACTAATAAGAGCATTGTATTTGTGGTTTCCTTACACCTAACATTTCCTTTTAGTAATGCGTAAATCGAATCCTACCAATTATCGTTTGCAAATAAATGCACATAAGCTAATTTCTCTGTGGTCAGGCCGTTGTGAACTCTCGAGATTGGAAGGACTGAATGGAGTAATTACAGTGTACGCTACTCGTTTGTTTTGTCTCCATACCGTGTACGGTTGCAATATGCAGTGTAGAACTAAGAAACTCCAATCCAATTAAATTGAATCACATAAATAGATATTTGAAGGGTAACGGATCTTTGCTCGCACAAATGCTAAAATTGAACAAAAATATGTGTGTCGTTATATTCTAAATATGTGTTATAAGTTTTGTAAATACCATGTTTTGTGTCATCATCATCATGATTACAGTCCATCACAAGTTCACTGTTAAAATAGGAATCCTTCTAGAAATCATTCATCGACTTCCTGCATCTCTTACCAAGTTGTCACGCCATCTAAACGTGGGTCGCCTGTTGTATATCTTATGTACTACGTTGTATTTATGTATATTCTTTCCAAGACATAAAGTCAAAATTAACTCCGCAATATCATTACAAGCACTTTTGAATCACAAATATGAAATGTGTCTAAAGTTTAGAAATATTCAGCCTTTTAATTTTGTTGCGTATTTATTGAAATATAATTGGTTTTTAAATAATCAATCAATAATCAATATATTTTTTACTGTACACCAATACACATTAAAACGAAACAAAATGAAATATATAAATTGAAAGTACAACAGGCGGTCTTATCGCTAGAGAAGCGATTTCTTCCAGACAACCTTTTTGCGTAAAGAACTATTGTTAACAACGAATAGCGGATAAGGAAGGTATAAATTTGAAAGAAAGTATAAATTTGACAATTAAGTAATATATATATATTATATATATATATATATATATATATATATATATATATATATATATATATATATATATATATATTACTAGCTGACCATGACAATGTGTCCTAAAAAAAAACCTTAAATTCATAATTAAAAAAATTGAGGGTCACTTATCGGGATAAAAACTATGCTATCTTTCAAGTTGGACCAAACTGCACACATTGTGAAACATTTCATTGACGGCTCCGTGGCGCAGTGGCTTAGCAATGAGTTGCTGTGCTGGGGGGCGCGGGTTCGGATCCCGCACGGAACAAGTATTTGTATGGCCTACAAATAATTGTTCCGGGTCTGGATGTTTGTCCTTATGCAATCTGTGTTTGTAAACTGCCTCCACGATACAAGAAAAAATCCTAGTGTGGGGGTAACGTTTTTATAAAAAAGAAAAAAAAATCAGTTCAGTAGTTTAGGAGTTCATCGTGGAAAAACAATGTGACACATAATTTTTATATGTAAAGATAATATATTCACAAGATTTGGGTAGGATAATACAAAGATTAGGTAGGATAGATACAATTACGGACGGGAATTATGATGGGATATATTGGAGCGCCAAGTTTTGAGTAGGTTTTTGAAGGAAAAAAGAGAGAGAACTGTGTGAATGATTCAATGAAAATATATTACATAATAGACCAACACAAACATGTTGGAAATCCAAACATACAATCGACTGCGCCTATGTTAAGTTTGAATTTCGAACCCATTGTTAATTTATGTGTGTGTTTATACTTCTAGATCGGTAATAAATTGTTATCTTCGATAAACACCCTTCGGACCTTGTAATCCTTGTGATAGTTGTTTTATTTGTACAATTAACCTTCTTTGATACAAGTCTTAATACAAATATGAATTACTCGATGTATGGTAGTCCTTTCTATTTATATTTAGCAGTTAAACTTCAGAGATTGCTTTTAGTTTCAATTATTAAACAGTTACAATGATTTTGGAAATAGATGTAAAAATTTGCTTAGTGATATAACATTTAAGTATATCATTTTTTAAATATAAATACAATTCACACATTATATAACTTTCAAATTGTTATCGTTTTTGATTATATGAGGTACCATGTGATTGGCGGTAAAGAATCACATTGTAAGAAATTTTGTCTGTACAATCTATACAAACAAATAAAATTGAAGTGCCTGTTTGTAAAGTCAAAGTAACAGTATTTTATAATGAAAAAAATAATTTCTTGTCTGTCTGTTTGTTCCGGTTGATCTCCGAAACGGCTGGACCGATTTTGACGGGACTTTCACTGGCAGATAGCTGTTGTTATAGAGAGTTACTTAAAATAATTTTATTTTAGAAAAAGAGTTGGTGTTCTAAGAATTAGGGCTTCTGCGCAAAAAAATTCAAACCTATAATATTGTGAACAAAATCTAATTCAAATAGGGAAGTATCATAATAAATTACTAAAAATTATTCTATGCGAACGAAGTCGCGGGTACAGCACAGTCAATAATAATTCGAAGAGTCAAGTTAGCAAATTAACACTGTAAAAGTACGCCGAAGTATAATTATTACTCTTATTATAACCCTCTTCGTATTAAACCATCATCTGTACAATTAAATGGCAAACAATAGTGAACATTTCAGCAACACCTGCTCAATTAATCAAAGCAAATTAAACTATCTTCATACTTTTACAAAAGATAAATAGATAACTCACCATTATTTATCAGAGTGAATTTAAATATCTACGTCAATAAAACTTTTGTTTGGAGTTAGTTGCGTAAAACTTCTGTAAGAATTCAATGAATAAAATTATTATTGTTTAATCGACGTATGTATAGGTTTAAGAGAATAATGAGTTGATCAAGTTATAATCATATTTTATTGTTGCATTTACATTTAAATTAAATGCAAAAAAATATAAATTTAATTAATTAATTAAATTTATGAAAATAAAACAAATTGCTTTTTGAAATAATTTTAAAGAATGTGTAGAATGTGTGTGTAGCTTAGAAGTGGAGGTTTATAATATCGATTGTTTTTTCACGTACTATTTAATTTAAAAAAAATTAAGACGATTTTATGACAATATACAACTTCTTTAAAAAATTTTACAACTAATAAATACATTTCTACAAGGATTCTTGTTATATTAAGAAATATACTTTAGGCGAAATGGTTCACATAACTGATATTTTTTTTTTGGTTATATAACCTTTTGATTATTAGTTAAAATTTAATTTTTATCCTAGTTATTGAGGATCTTAAACGAAAGATAAAGATGAGTTCTATAAGTGTCCAATGTCATTAATGTAATTCTGTTTTTATGTACGGTTAACTAGGCCGGTCAATAAGGTGACTAACAATTATGTCTCTTGGCACACACAGTACAACGGTTGACTTGAACAATCTTAATGATATACCAATTCTAAGCAAAGCTACTGACTTTAGTAGTAACTTTAATTTAATATGTAATATTTTATTATATACAAGAATAAAAACCTATATTAATAATAAAAAGCGTGTGTATGTACTTATGTACACACGTAAGTTGTACTTCTTTAGCGTAACAAAACAAAATAACAAAAATAAAACAAATTTTATACATTCATAAATATTTGAATAGCTACCTTAAATATCAGTTCTCACGAAAACTTAACAGTTAACAGACAATTACCAACTGAATTTGTCGCTTTTAGGTTTTAGGCTTTTAAGAATGTACCGCCGCCTCACAGCCACCTTTAGTGCCAAAGCCAAGTTTTAAGACTCGGTTGAAATTTAGTCTAGGCTGAAATTTAGTCTTAAGGTTAGAGATTATGTGCTTGCAAGCCAACTTTACTATTATTTTAAAAACTGACTTACTTTAATTTTAAAAATAATGAGATTTAAAAAATATAATTAAATTTTTTAAGTGGAAAAGTTTTGAAATAATTTACAATTTACCATGTTTTGTAATTTATTGCTCATGCACTACTTTATATTTTTTATAATATTATTAGTGACAAACGAGCTTACAGTGAATTCCATGGTAAATAGCTATTTACCTATGCCTATAGATGATAGCAATCAACTTCAAACAATGAAGGTAAACAGATACATTGTTCCGTCAGGGCCCTTAGATGGAATTCCTCAAACACAACAGTGTGTTCAATCCTGCTTCACAAAAGGAATAGATAATATACTGGATCTAATCTAGATAAATTTCTAAGCAGAAATCGACCCTTTTGCGTCGTAATTAATAATATGTTTTGAATGTTAATTAAATATAAAGTAAAATAATACTAGAGACGTGGTAGCTCAGATGGTTAGCACTCGCGGTAAATTTCACAATACGCGAGCAACCCGGGTTCGATCCCCGCCGGCACCAATGAAATTGTTAATTGCAATTTTAAGTGCTGGTTTACCACGTGCTCGGCGGTGAAGGAAAATATCGTGAGGAAACCTGCATGTCTGAGAAAAAAAAATATTTTCGAAGACATGTGAAGTTCATCAACACACATTAGGGCAGCGCGGCGAACACTTCCTTGCCCTAATGCCCTCTCAGAAATGAGAGGAGGCCTTTGCCTAGCAGTGGGACGTATATAGGCTGTAACTTTAAAATAATACTATTTACTGACTATAAATTTTTTAACATAAAAGCAATATAGATAAGGTAGTTAATGGAAAAATTAAAATAAAACAGATAATGGCGGTGTTTTACCCCATGCTTCGGAAAACATGTAAAGTTAGTCCACGGCTTGAACTCTTTCCAGTCATATTGGATTGCCTTAACCATCTGATTATGAGAGTGAAGGAATAGGAGTGCCGCGGCGCTTGCACCCACACTCGTTAACACTCGTTTAGTACAGATGGAGTCTTTGTTGACACTGGTCACCATAAACACTTTGGCTTAAATTGTACATAAAAGTCTCAAACTGGAAGCGACTAAATCTAGCCCAGTTCAATCCCCTGAAGACACAAGTTTGCGTGTTTATCGCTAAAAAGAATCCCTTTGTCGTATGTCCTCAGTTGCAAGGCACTCCCCTTGTTGCCTCAGCCAGTATCGGAATCCTCTGTGGCGACATATCGAGTGACGAGCAGTTTCGTGGTCACTTGGAAGAGAAGGCCAAATTGGCCTCTAGAAAGCTTTGCGTGCTCTGCAGAGTGGGACAGTATTTCATGCCAGCACCGCTTGCAACTTTATAACGCATAGGTTCGGCCTCACATGGAATACTGTTCCCATTTCTGGGCAGGGGCTCCCCAGTACCAGTGTTTTTTTTTTTAAAAAACGTTACTCCCACTCTAGGATTTTCTCCTGTGTCGTGGAGGCAGTTTACAAACATAAATTGCACGAGGATAAACATCCAGATCCGTAACAATTATTCGTAGGCCATACAAATACTTGTTCCGTGCGGGATTCGAACCCGCGGCCCCCAGCGTAACAACTCATTTCTAAGCCACTGCGCCATCTGTTCCTTCCACTTGACCACATCCAGCGCAGAGCGTTTTGAATCTTCGACGACCGAGTTCTTTTCGATCGGCTTGACTCAACGGCACTGCGTAGAGATGTTGCATCTCTTTGCGTATTTTATCGCATCTATCACGGGGAGTGCTTTATCAGGAATTGTTTGGAATAATTCCAGCCGCTCAATTTTACCATCGCACATCGCGTCAAAACTCGAGACACCATTTATACCATCTGAATGATCGGCGATCTACGACTGTGTGATTTAGAAGAAGTTTTCTTCCTCGCACAACTTCCTTGTAGAATCGATTACCACCAGCGATATTTCCGGACCGATACGACTTAGGGATATTCAAGAAAAGAGCCTACTCCTTTTGAAAAGGCTGGCGACACATCTGCAATTCCCCTGGTGTTGCAGTTGTTCATGGGCGGCGGTAGTCATTTACCATCAGGTGAGCCGCATGCTCGTTTGCCCACTCTCCTATTAATAAACATAAATAGCATTTTATACAAGAGGTTTGTCAGGTTTGGGAGCTGGGGTGTTAAAATTACCACATTTTTTTAAATTTATGTGATTTGCCAACATTAGAAACAGCAATGAATGTTTGGTTACATTACAGTATTATAATTCGTAAATAACTGCTCTTATATTTATAGGCAATCACAGCATGCATTGTGTTACAAAAAGTAAAACAATTTAAGCAAAAATGTTAATAATCAAAAAATAAACACACAATTTTACAGCATTAGTTTTACTTCCATGCTCCTTCTGCCAAACCTTACGTACCTTTTTTTGAGAAATTCTAACTTCTCAAATATAAAATTATGAGCCCCATTTAATCTGTGTCCTGCATCCACTATTTGTTGTATATTTTTGTTATGTCTACCATCTCTGCTAAACATATCATCTATTATCATACCAAGGCTTACCGAAACTTATTTCGAGCTTAAAATTTTTATGACAGGGCATTGGCACCCATTATTTTTGGGAATTTGTTCACAGTTTTTTTCAGCTACTACAAGATATGTCATCAATAGCATGAGTAATCAAAAATATACAGGGCCTAAAACAGAACCTTGTGCAGTGCCTTCTGTAACTGTGTTTGGATCGCTTTGTTAATTATTGATCTTAACATTAAATTTTCTATTATTAAGTGGTGAAGCTTGCGAAGTCACTTATTGATTTCACAATGTCTGTCCGTCTGTCCGTCTGTCCGCCCGTCTGTCCGTCTGTCCCACGATTATCTCGAACGGTTTCGAATTTTCAAATTCTGTTTTCAGCAATCGATTACTGATCACCGAGGCATCTGAACCTCCTATTTTGAATTTTTTTTCCGTTAGAAACCGCTACAAAGCTGATTGCTTCGCCACTTTGCTATGCTGTTAGCTTGCTAGGTTTATTAAAGTAATTTTCGCTACTCGTTGGGTCTCCTGATCCCTCAGCCTGCCTAGCTTGCCCAATAGATTATGTAGTCTGAAAAGTGAAATTCTACTTTTGGTGACCTTGATTGTACTGAACAGTATATTGCGAGTAACTCCCACCCCTTTACGGTGAAAACAAACTCCCCGGCGAACATTCATACATCGTACATCATAATCATAATACAGTTTTAAGGGAGTGTCCGCAAATTTAAGCCTTATTTTAATTAGAACTACCACTTAACACATTTCTATTGGGATTAAGGGACGTCAAAGTGTATAAGTGTAACATTCGTTACTTAATTACTTATTAACATAGAGCTCTTTTCTTTTAAATACTTATGTAATGTGCTCTCTTTAAAGGTACAGTTTAGGTTCGTTTCTATCTTTTGATAATCGTCTTGAATTTCTCCTAATACAATTTTGAGCGTATTTGAATGGTGTTTGTTGTTCTTTTTAATATGACTCAAATCTAAACATAAAATAACCACTTAAAAATTTTGTTAAAATTAAAACCTTACTTAAAATCTACTACAATTTAAGTAATGATTAAAATTGCTCTTTCCCTTAACTGAATGACTAAAGAAAAAACAGGGGTAGAAATAATTAATACATAAGCAAGCAATAATAAACGGTTATAAGTAATGTTATAAATGATAGAAAACTTGTGAGTTGTTTATATTTTTTAATAAATTAAGGATGACGCGAGAGCCCACAGTCCACCTGATGGTAATTGTATGTTTTTGCTATAGACATTTATCATCGATTAGGAATCAAATTCAGGTTCGTTGTCACCCCCGAAAACTAAGATGAAATGCTTAGTCTCCAGTAGAAAGGGCCTCCGGTTCTGTACACTCACCATACGAAACACAGTAGTATTAAGCTACTATTTCACGCTAGTATTCTATGAAAGCGTGATCCTAACCCTACTGACCTTACCCATATGTGCTGCAATTATAAAATAGCTACCAAGTATTATTCTTTCGTGGCTTGTGTTTTCCTTAAACTACTTTGTTATTTTTAACACTGCAGGTATTTTAAAGCGTATTTTTGTATTCTTCTTAAAAATATATAATTTTAAAATGTGGAGTAAAATATTATTAGAATGCATTACATGAAAACTTTTGGTTGATAATTTATAAGTAAGATTTTTTTCTACACTGACCCTTACCGACATATTAAGATTGCTCAATGATTGAATTGCCTTAGGTCGTTTAAATTTTGCACAGTCAGGGGATTATCGGTAAAGCGTAAGAATTGGACGAGATTTCGCTGTCAAAGTCCGTAATAGCAATTTTATAGTTATGAATCCGACCTTTCGGTGTTTGGTATTCTACCTTTTTGAATTAAATAAGATGACCTATTACGTGACCAAAGAACGTGGGAACAATTACAACGTTCTGTTACTTTAAATGTATGCTTTTGCTTATACTCGTAAGAACCTGGCAGAGCTTTGAAATCGCGAAATATCAGCACTGATCTAACAGAAATTATGTAAAACGTTACTGAAATTATAATAAAGTACGAAGTTTGTTTAGATTAATTAATTCAAGAAATACTACGCAATAATGTATATAAATAAACGTAATAGTAAGTAAAACTATATGCTTTTATACGTCCCACTGCTGGGATCATAGATCTGGCATTTCTAAGAGGGTTATAGTTTTAAACAATCATTCCACCGTATACGTCAATCTCGGGAACATTGGGAATGTTTCGACTGGTGTTGCGAACCTTATACCACAGAATAAATAATAGTACAAAAACTTATATCCAGAATTACCAAGCGGTATTCGTTGAAGTTTATACATATTTACACACCAATCGGCACATTCCGATGAGGAGATGAAGGAGATGAAAGAGGATATCCCTAGAGTCCTATATTCCTCCAAATTACAACTAGGCATAAAAATGCGAGCTGCAAGTAGGAAAATTATGAATAGGGCAACAGAACCCCAGGGGGCAAGAGCTGGCCAACTTCATGAAGAAGGACGTAGCTGTACGATGATCTCTTTCTTCAAAAAGCAGTCCCATAGAAAGTAGTCCTGGTCTAGCACTGACGGTTTGACGTCAATTGTTCAGTGAACTGAACACACTGTAACTTAACGTTAAGTGTAAGAGGTCACGATGTATCGCCATCGTGCTCAAATACAAAACCCCGAAAACTTAAGGCTCGAATCACACAATAGTTTTTAGTGGAATTTGTCCATGAGGTCGGAGCTAAGTTCCGCAAGACTCGTCGCAGGAAAACTCATAAACTCCGATTACAATCTTAATTTCATGATGCTCTCATTTTCAACAGATATGACAGCATACAGACAATTTATACGTGGTAGAGCCATGTTGGAGCAATATTCGTTGTATAGTTGTAGTACGAATAGGTCGGCTCGACCGGGAAGGGTCCACGCTCTCACAGAATACCAGCGTAAAATAGCAGCTTAAAATTGATGTTTTGTGAGGTGATTGTAGAGAACCGGAGACCTTTTTTTTACTGGAAAACAGGCATTCTATCTTAGTCTTCACGGGTGACAACGCATCTGCATTTTAATTCTTTATTGAAAATAGATGTAGATGTCTATCGGTCACGGCAACCATTTACCATCAGGTGGACTGTGTGCTCGTTTGTCACCTATCCTATAAAAAAAAATTGAACAGACGGATCTCCAAGTGTATGAGGCGAGACTTTCGCAACTTCAATACACACGAATTGAAAAAGCGATTGAGCGGAGTCAAGGCTCCAAAGTCTTTGCCATATATATATATATATATATATATATATATATATATATATATATATATATATATATACATAGCTCGTTATTTCACTTAGTAATATTAATGTTGTTATATTTATTTCTTATATCAATTTTGTTAAAAAAAGAAGGAATAGAGAGCAAATAAAAACGGCAAATAGCTTCCATTTGGCCATTGAAGACTTGCTAAATGACTCCATCTGAACTTTGTAACATACTTTGTACTACCTACCCTTATCTAAAAGGGTTTTACCTTCACAAATGTCCGTATTCTATTAACGTGTAAAGAGTATCGACGTTATAATAGCCCTTAGAGAAGTTTCAAACAAGAGTACAATACTCTCACAAGTTTGACGCACGGTCTAGTTGACTGAGTGGTGAGCATTCTATTGAATTAGTTTTCATTATGTTCATGCATCGAGAGCATCGTGCATTATTTCAAGAATGGAAGGTTATTTATATATTTTCTTTATTAAACTTAAGGATATGGGTAAGTGTGACGGGTTTTATTGTCACTAATACTAAATAGCTGGTCTGATAAATTTAATTTCTGTAATTTAAAGTATATTTATATAATATATAATATTTAAGGAAATGTGTAAATTCGCTATGTAACCTAAATAAATAAAGTTCGAGTGTCTGACTGTAATATCGAAATAACTGCTTTTTATTGAGCTTAATAACCATTTTTACATTTTTTGTTATATATTATCTGTTTTTGCTTATATATTATCTGTTCGGGCCTATCTGCGGAATAGTTGAACCAATTGCTATGAAAATTCATAAACACCTAGAAAGCAATGCCTGGAGTGGTTTAGAATATATTTTTGTAAAATCGACTAAATCGTAAAATAAATGGTCTTCGATGATTAACTTAAACCTAAATGGGGCTACACTAATAGATCCAAGTCAGGAGAATCCTATGAAATAACTAAGAATAGCAACTTATCCCGGTTGCTAGAGATTATTTAATAAATTTGTGGTATGTAGTGGCAGCATAAATAATTCTTTTAGCTCTTTAACATCCCGCAAGTGTGGTAAGAAGCGACAGAGGGAATGAAATATGATGGGCATTCTGTTTGGATTATGGAAAAGATCATTTTTTCGCCGTGCTGCTTCACTGCGAATGGTTTGACTTTACAAGGAATAACTTGTCAGCGTTTGTCTTTCCGTCAGATTCAATTTGAGTGTCCTTAAGGCAAGAGTGAATAGGTTTTTGTTAAGTAAGCTAAGTTTATGTGATATACCATCTCGGGCTTTATCACCTCTTACAACCAAGTGAAATTGCAATCTAGCACTAGCTAATTTAAACTTGGCGTGGCATTTTAATTAAAAAATTCAAATGTACTCGAAATATTTGTAATTTCCCAGAGATATTGGTTGACTCTCAATAATAATAATAATATAATTTATTTAGTTCTAAACATAAACACAAATTAACATAACAAAATAAATTAATGGAATGGAACTAAAATGGTGTCTACTCAGCACAAATGTTATAGAACCCACAAAGTGGTAACTATAACGCCATTTGCAGTAAACGCCAGAGACATAGGTGCAATAAAATAAACTTAGCTAATCACAGGCTCCAACATAAAATAAAAATACACTCTTATAAAATGAATAAATAATAAAAAGCAAAAACAGGCACAACAAAAAGCCAATGCAACAAAAAACGTAACAATAGGTATGTGCGATGCATAAGGCACATAATTTAATTATTTAATAAGTTACAAAAGCAAAATAAATGTAGAATTAAGCAAGTATTTCTTAGTTTTATAATATACAGACACAGTATACTGCATAAGAAAGGTGTGATACATCGACACAGAATTATACTAACTTTGCAAATTTAAAAGTACGAACTGGTCTGCTGTTTTTGATCGGAGGTGGTATATTATTCCAACACTTTGTGGCAGCACACCGAAAGCTACCACGAAACGCGGCCGTTCTGTGTCTTGGGTACAACAAGCGAACAGTTTCCCGTGAGAAACGTTGCGAGAATCTGAGCTTCTCATATAAGTATTTCGGTTGTTGATTTTGTAATATTTTATAAAGTAAACATCTGTAGTGAACCGATCTACGAGATTTCATATTAATAAGTTTGCCCTGATTTAAAAACGGTGTCACGTGACCTCTACGAAGGATTCTAAAATAATATTTATATCACTATTAAACACGTGGTTATACAGCTCTCAAAATTCAAATTAACACTTGAAGTGATAGTGACAGCGCGAGACAGATCTTAAAATTGAGTAGCATTTCAGTATTTGGACATTAGTGTAGTGTCTGTTGTCAATTGCTTCTGCCAAACACTTGCATATTTCATTTTACACATGTACACTTAAGGTAGAAATAAGTAAATAATTAATAAACATCAAACCTGCCTACAGTTATCTAGTTATTTGGAATATCCATAATAACACCATTAATGCGATAATACATTTTACATTATTTTTTATTTACTATTTATAAGGGTCATAAGTAGCAATTTAAATATGTTAGTTTAATTTACTGAAATGGTCTGGATATTTTTCTGCTGACCTAATAAAATAGATAATGTTTTCAAAGGATCCTTTTTTGATATCATTAAATAAATGTATGGAAATGTTTCAGGTTTAAGCCAATCAATTTTATGTGGCCTTTCTGAATTCATAACAATTCATAACATTTTATTTATTTTAACTCAATCTAGGCGTAAGAATAATTGTGCTCTAGATTCACTTTGTGTAATAATTATAAAGAATATTTCACACAAAAAGATATTGAATTATTTATATATGGATATGTAATCCAATAAATTATGAAGTGAAGTAATGAAATATATGAACGACTCCGTAGCAAGGCAGTTTGGCTGCGGTATTAAAGATTGCGGGTTCAAATCCCGCACATCCGTTACCATTACAGCCTATTAAGGTCCACTGCTGAACATAGGCCTCCCCATAGATTGCCTCATAGGGGAGATATTTGCCATAGTTGCAATGCTTGTCGCAGGTTGGTAACCGCATTTTTTTTATTTGGAGTCGTTATTAGGAAGATACTGCTGCCCATGTCCTGATTTGTTTCCCTCTGTTACCTCTTACGATACCCACTGGATGATATGGGGTAGTGGACATTCTTATACCGCCCCTACACGGTAAAAATCCCGCACATATGTACTATGTTCCTTTAATTAAATGTCAATTATATTTGTAAAACATATTTACGATACAGAAGAAAGTGCAAGTTTCATCTTTCTACATCAATCATAAATTAAAGTCATATAAAAACTATATCAGAAATAAGTACAAGTTGAATATATAAAAACTTTTTTTTATAATAAAAGTTTCATGCAAAAAAAGACTTCGAAGCGCTAACCTTTTGCACACTTGCGGTAAAATAGTAATAATTTTGAAAGTATGTCTGTGCCGTGTACTGCCGGCGCAAAATATTCTACTACCCCAAGTCATCCCGTGGGTGTCGTAAGAGGGAAACTGAAAGAAAGGAGTTTCAGAAGCGTTATCCCGATAACAACCAAATAATGTAATAAACTAGCAATAAATAATATAATTAAACGTCTACATGCCGTGTAGTGACCGTGTGAGAATATCCACTATCCCATATATTCCCGTGGACAGCAGCATATAACAACTCAAAATAATAAAAAAACTGCAGTTGCCAGCATGCTTGTACAGCGTGGCAACATCGTCTCTATGAGGCATTCTTTGGGGAAGCCTATGTTCAGCAGTGGGCTTTTATAGGCTGTAATGGATGTATAGATGAATATAATAAAGAAGCTGCGATTGCCAACCCGCCTATCTACTGTGGCAGCTGTGGGAAATACCATCACACCCTCCCTATGAGGTCAGTCTGTGTAGTTTCTATGATCGATGTTGAATATTGTTTTGCTAAAAGCAAATAAATTTATCCACCATAGATTAGGTGTCTAGAATATGATGACAGGTGTTTCTAAACGACACAACCTACATCCTGAGTTCTATTTTGGTCACACTGTCCGTTTCGAACTGTCACGAATGTCATATTCAGTAATGACTGAGTTGGATGAGATGCAATGCACAATTCGGAATTGGTAATAGATAATACAATAAAAGCCTTAACTTAAGAATTTGTATTAGGTGGAACCAAATCATAAACAAAACAAGCACTTAGATCTTGCTTGCGGAAGTTCGTACAGTAAATTAATGTAAAACACTGTTGCTAACCTCGTTTGCTAATGAACTGACGGGTACATTTAATACACCAAGGAGTTTTATTGTAGTCAATTAGTTGTATTTATTATTTTGTAGTTGTAAATTATCTTAGATTTTACATATATTTAGGCAGGTTAACATTTAGATTTTGAGACTTAAATTTTTTTCTTGCTTATATACATATGTACGTCAATTTTTGGTAGATAAATTTATTTTATTTCTTTATTTCACTTCTTAAATACACACTCAATCATTAGAACTTGGGTGACAAGTTACTTCATAGATACATAGTCTACCTGATGGTAAGTGGGTGCTGTGGCTCATTTAAAACTAGAAAAGATTTTCCTAATCTCCTCACTCAGCATACATCAGCACTATTACGCTGGTATTCCGTGCGAAAATGGTCCGTTCCAGTCCATATTATTTATATAAAGATAATAGTTTTAATGTTAATATATTTTTTTTAATTTATACAGTATGATTAAAGCAAGTCAACCTACATAGAATAGTATACAATGGACTATTTTGGCATTTTAACTCATTACTGAACCGAGTGTGCGTGAGTTCTTTTTTAAATTACTACATCAAATTGATTTAGAGAAATACTCGTAAATCCAAAAATGCTGACCTCAAATGTGATTTGTGATGGGAAGTAGCATTGCCAAATTTGGTATAGGCTATCAACTTTACGTTATTAGCGTTGTAAGTATATATATATATATATACTTACAAATATATATATATGTATATATATATATATATATATATATATATATATATATATATATATATAAATAGCTTTTTATTTTATATAAATTTCTGATTATGTTTAAGTATTTAATAGGATGTTAGGACTTCTTAATAACTATATAATAAAAAACGAGTGAGTGTCGTGGAACATTCTGTTAGAACGAAGTTCCTTTCGTAGTATAATATTATTGATAAATTTATTATATTATGGATTAAAAAATACAAATAAATGAATTACTAGCGTCTATTAAAATTATGCGTCATTTATTACAAATAACAGAGGAGAGGGTCGTGACGGAAAAATCTTACACTATGTTTGTTCAAAAATTCTTTGGTTTATTTTGCAAAGTATTTAATTAATTAATTTATGATGCAAACATCTTTTTTAGCATTAATTTATTTATTTTACACAAGTCAAAGACACTCGTAGGAATTCGGAAAGAGAATATTTAATTTCTTAATACGTAAGAAGTTGTGTTTTAATTAAGAAAAAATCCAGCAATGTATATAAAGTAAAGCTATAGAATTATTGCCAAAACATTTATTAAGTAGTCATAAATTTATTAAAAACCAATACTAATAACATTATAACTCTTAAAGATACCTACTTCCACTAGGGCGACCGCACCGCAGACTGTAGGCCTAATTGTTATTAGATTTCGCGTGTTTCTACATCAATTTGGTACAAATGTTGTGGTTAAGGGTTGTGAGGAATATACATATAAGTAGGAATACTGCAATTTGTCTAAATACTAACCTCACATGCACGAGGTGTAGGCGTCTGATTGACCAACAAGACTTTGGCGACAAACTCTTGCCGGGAAGTTCTTTCTTAAACATTTAACTCTAATTTCATAGTCTAGGGATAGTTAAGTCTTGAAAGAATGAATAAAAGAAGAAAACTTACCAGTATAAAAATTACCAGTGTGAGCCCCCTGAGGACTAAGATGGAATGCCTGATTTCCAGTAAAAAAGAGTCTCTAATTTTCTACACTCACCATACGAAACACAGCAGCGTTAAGCTTTTTTTACGTTGGTATTCTGTGAGAGCGTGGTCCTTCCCCGGTTGAGCCGACCCATTCATGCTACAACCACAATATAGTTGTAGCATGGCTCTACCACGTATTAGTTTAAAAAAGTTAAGTTACAGCTTATATACGTCCCACTGATGAATGCCTGTTCTCATTTCTGGGAGTATTATGGAGCAATTACTCCGTCGTTACGCTCCAGTGCGTATCGATGGATTGCTGACGTCATTAAAATATTATATTCTTTAGATCTGCAGTTTTTACAATGTTTTCCACCTTTACTGGCGTCACCGGCTTAACCTTAGAGCGCATATTATTATAATTCGCTTGAAAATATTTTTTTATAGAATAAGGGTGACAAACTAGCACATAGTCCACCTGATGGTAGGTGGTTGGTGTGGCCCATAGACATCTACATCAACCTTCTTTTGCGAATTAAAAAGCAGATGCATTGTCACCTATGAGGACTAAGATAGAATGCCTCTTTACCAGTAAAAAGGGTCTCTGGTACTCAACACTCACCATACGAAACACAGCAGCATTAAGCTGCTATTTTACGCTGATATTCTGTGAGAGCGTGGTCCTTCTTCGGTCGAGCTGACCCATTTGTGCTAAAACTACACTATTAATACAGCTGCAGCTTGGCTCTACCACATAAGAAATTTCAAATAACATTTTCATTGGTGCCAGTTGGAATGGAACCCGGATTACTCTATTACTGTAAAATTTAAAGCGAGTGCGTAGCCTACTGTCTGGGCTAAAAATTAAGGTCGATACTAAGTGTTGACATCACTTTTAATTCTTAGTAATAGGCGATGTAAAAATACAGCTTTTGATTATAAAAAGTACACACCGATTACAAAACTAAAAAAACGTACCACGTTTAACTATTTTACCCATTTGCGTGGTTTGAGCAATATCACAAGTTCAGGGTTATAAATAAAATGTCGCCTAAATAGTTACATTAGAAACTTCATCACCTATTTTCAATCTTGAGGGATGAAATTTTTCTTTAAATTTTTAATGGACCACCCGTCTAGCCTATTTAGTATAATTTAAAATCAAAAATTTTGAACAGCCGACTTCAATATAAGCGACTTCAATATAGGTCATTTAAGAATAACTCGATAACCATTGGTCTGACCTTGATCAAATTCATATGGGACCACACGAAAACTATCAGCTTTCATATAAAAAAAGAATCATCGAAATCGGTTCGCCCAGTACAAAGTTTTGAGGTAACACACATAAAAAAAAACATACACTCGAATTGAGTACCGTCTCCTTTTTGGAAGTCGGCAGAAAATAATAATCATTTAAATAGGTTCGGCCGTCGCCACAAAATGGGAGATTAAACATTAAAATAAAAATACGCGTTCTAGTTTATAAACTGGGATAAAAATAAAAAGCTACTACGGATCCACGGTAATGAAATTGCAGCTAATTCAGCTAAAGAAGCCATAAAATCTGACTTTTTCTCCAAATAATGTCTATGTATATAACCTCCTGCCAAAAGCAGGCTCCACTAGTAGACAGTAGGCAGGCCTATGTCTTCATGGTAAAATAATTGGCAGTAGTCTAAATTTATCAAAACATACAATATTTATTCAATATCGCTATTTCAGTAAAGTTTGTACTCCAATACACTTGGTTAAACTCAGAATTAGGGATAGCTCATCACTGAGTGTAAAGTTCTTAGAGTGCCTATCTTTCATTCTCTTTGATAGCCTACCCAATTACGCCCCGCGTCCAATAAATTTGCTCCGTTTGTAAATATTTGTGTTATTTTATTCATACTAATAATATTAAACTATAAAAGTACTAATCAATTTTGGTGCCGATATTTGTAAGTGTGACATCTTTTGTTGTAGATAGTGAATCCCCTCGTAAAATTGAGAACCTTTAATATATATAATTTACTTGTCACTCCCATGACTGACTTGATATTGGCAAGAGCAGCCATAAATTAAAAGAAGGAGAAGAAATAGTAAATTTTGTTGATAATACTTTGTGATAAATTCAGTAAAAATGTGAAACAAGACTCACAAGTGCAACGGTTTTCTTTATCAGAAGATTAACTGTGTAAGACTTCTTACTCACGTCGATTCCTACTTCATCGTATTGTATTAGTATTTTTGTTTTGCCTAATAGAGTTTTAATTTACCGTGTAGTGGCGGTGTAAAATATCCACTACCTCATATCGTCACGTGGGTATCGTAAGAAGCGATCGAGGGAAACTGAAGCAGGAGATGGTCAGCAGCATAATCTTGATAAGAACTCAAAATAAAACCGGCCAAGTGCGAGTCGGACTCGCGCATGAAGGGTTCCCGTACCATCACACATATTTCTAGTGGGGGAGCCCCCTTCAATTTTTAATTTATTTTTATTTTTTGCTGTTATAGCGTCAACAGAAAAACACATTCTGTGAAAATTTCAACTGTCTACCTATTACGGATCATGAATTGAGAGAAGCGTCAGTAGCCTAATGGCAGGACGCAGACCGCGAACTCAAAAGGTCGTGGGTTCGAAACCGCCATACGACTACTGTCGTGAACCACTTCTAACACAAGCATTTTAAGCTTACCAGAAGTGGTTGAAGGGAATATTAGTAATGTTTGATATCATTACTAGTATTTTTTTTAAAAGAAAAAAAAAAAAGATACAGCCCTCTGACAGATAGACGGACGGACGGACGGACAGCGAAGGCTAAGTAATAGCGTCCCCTTAGTTACCGTTTGGGTACGGAACCCTAAAAAGTGGCTGCCAACCCACCTGCCAAGCGTGGCAATTATGGCAAAATCCCTTCTATAAGGTAATCTATGGGGGAGGCTTATGTTCAGCAGTGGACTTTTATAGGCCATAATGGATAGATGGGTGGAAAAATATAGCCTTAAGAATGAAATGAATACTCCTGGTCCATTTTGACAGCCTGTACACCATGAGACAATCTATGGGGGAGGTCTATGTACCGCTGTGAATATTTTATAGGCTGTAACGATAACGATACCATTTTGGAATGAAGTTCCTTATCGCACGGTACGAATTTGGCAGATGGGGGCTAGTCGAGAAAAAGTGTAAGATAAAAATCTTAAACTTTTTCTCGACTAGCCCCCATCCGTCACGACCCACTTTGTGTAGTGCGAGCGAGATGGAATAATATCCATCTACCTCGCAATTTTTCTTATCTTGTCATAAAAGAAATATTATTTTAAATGTCGCTACATTGACGTGACGAGACGTGAGAAATTCATTTATTTGTATTTGTTAATCAATAATATAATACGTTTATCAATAACAACATACTACGAAAGAAACTTCGTTTCAATCGAGTGTTCCACGACACTCACGCATGTTTTTTTATTCCTAATTATGTAACGTGAAGCACTACGTTCGCTCATTTACTTCATTATAGTTATCATCTAGTAATGATGATAATGGTGACGGTGACAGGACTTGGTCACGTTAACAGATCAACATACATTTTTAAGACAGATCGGTAAGCTGTAAAAATTAAATATTATCATCTCTTTAAAATTTCGAAAAATTTTAATTGATACCTTTTTCATATTTATTTTTTTGTCTATATAACTTTTAATTTTCAGTAGTAGGGATAATAAATTGTGAACCGATGTGGACATCGGATAATCCTATTTTAGGCGCGTCTACTGCTAAACATGAGGGGTCTCCCTGATTTTAGCACAGACATGTTCTGTACTCTGCCACCTGCCAGTAGTAATTACTCATCAGTTAACTGAAGAGGGGTCTTCTTGCGTTCCGCCTGTCTGTAGTTATCATTCGAAAATCATTCTTATCTATGTGGCTTAATTGATGAAATGATATGAAATGAAAGACGAAAATGTTTATTTATTTTAGTTAATTTTATAGCATAATGTTGCACTAGCATTTAAATTATAATTGTTTTCCAAAAGTAGGCCGTAAGGGCAATTTATAAATGAAATTGTAAAGAAGGGACTCTTTACAATTTCATTACATTCAATTTCAGAGGAAAGTTTAAAGAAACAAATATATTAAATTTAGGCTCGTAAAATATTTACGTAAAATATATTATATGTACATAAAACATAAATAACTATGATAAGAACATAAATATTTATTCTTTAAGTACTAGGAACAGAAAGAAGTTGGTAATGCCAGTTACTATACTATAAATAAGTAATTCATTTATGGGGCAATGTGTACACTATTACAACCAAATCTCAGAAAATGTTCGATGTATGTCAATCAACAAGTTTAAAAATTACATTAAACTAAAAACTATATAAAATAGTTTTTATAATATTAAGGAATACAAGAACGAAAATAAACCCAGGGTATGAGGTGGTTGCTATCATGATGGTTCTATTATAATTTATAAAAAATATTCTGTAGTATTATTGTAAAATTTGTTTAAAAAAATAATCTCATCCATATAATACTGTTTGTGAAACATTATATTATAATAATATAAGAAGTAGTTTTAGAGAAACTTCCGTGAGATGACGTCATACGAGAGTCCTTCTCCCTATTTCTACTATCTACCGACTAATGGAAATGTCAGCAAAGTTTATAGCTTCCAACAGATGGCAGTATAAATATTCCATATTCTCTTTCTCCCGTATCGTGGAAGCGTTTTAATTATGGAGTGTAGAGAGAAGGAGGAACATCTCTATACATGAAAAGTGTCCCTAAAACGTGTCCAATAAGGGTGGCGCTGCAGTAGCATAGGATAAATTTAAAAAAAGCGCCAAAAGTAATTAGAATAAGATGGAGAAATAAACAAGGACCGACCAATCCTCTTGGTTTTGTACCACGTAAATAGTTGAGATTTTGTATACTGGTATTTTACTAACTACTCTAATCATGAAATTTTTTAAATAATTTGAATTCAGCTGACTTCACTCCGTTCACAACAGCTATCTTCATATCGTAGTTTTTCAGACGCTAGCGCTATTGTGGTAGGTTTTGGAACCTCTATTTTCAGTAAATAGTAGGACACTTTTTCAACTTTCGCCCCTTATAAGATAGTTCTCCTTGCACTCTACACTCCATAGTTTTTGTAATTCTTCCCAGGACAGATATATTAACGATATTAACTAGAAGTAAATAAAAAAATACTTTCAATAAGTAATAAGTGATAATCTATATTGAATAAAAATATCTTTATCTACTCTATTGTTTTCTATTCTATTCTATGATATAAAAACAAGGTATAGAAGTCGAGTAGGCAATTTTCTACCGATTCGTTAACACTTTATCGCTTTTGCCATAAAAAGGGTCGTTAGTATGAAAAATCATTAAACTGTTTCGCGTAAATTCACAAAGGTAACAAAAAGACATCAGGGGGACGATAAACGTAACCTGAGGTGTTAAGTACGTGGTAAAAGATCAGTATTGCCCTATAAAACACTGCTGCACGTGCCCCTGTCTTGTTAGCTCAAAGATGTATTACAAAACGTGGGTGTGCCGGTTCGTATATTAGTTTTAACGGGGTACTCATAAAACAAGTATGTTCGAGTGGACCTCTATATTCTACCTTCTCCAGGCTAAAAGGAAAGATGTGCTATTTGAGACGTTTAATAATTGATAATCATAGGTAACTAGATGCAACTATAAGAAACAAAGTAGACAGTTCACTGTTAGGTCACTTTCAGGGAATAATTTCTATAATTACCTCTCTTAGTCCAGTTAGACTACCAGTGTTCACGCAGCTTCACGTCACCTTATTCTCTTTTATTCACCAATTTATACTAAAAGAACAGTTGAACTTTTAATAGAAATTAAAAGAAACTAAAAAGAATTGAACAGAACTTCAAAGTAATAGTACTTCAAGAAACTAAAAAGAATAAAGTATTTTTCACATAGCTTAATAGCTTTTGAAGTCTGTGCTAAGACCTAGAGCCTAGACCTAACGAAAAGCCCGACTTTGAAAAGTTATAATGTGAAAATTTCTTTATTATTATATTTCTTTAAAATCTGCTTTAGTTTTATTACCATTTTCAGTGGACTTAGAAACATCACAAGCAACAGCTATAATGTCGTAAAAATAGTTACATTAGATCCCGACAAAGTATTTTTTGATTTTGGTTTTCCCCTATTTTCCACCCTTATGGGCGAAGTTATTCTCTAAAATAATATGAGAACCCTGAGGAAAAATCTGTTTTGTAAACAAATAATTATTACAATCGCTTAACAATTGGTAAAAAATATCGCGTAACATAATGTTGAATTGAGAACTTCCTTCTTTTCCTAAATCTGCTAAGAAATGAAATACATAAAGAAGGCACAATAAGCGGACTTTTTGCTTTGAAAGCGGTTTATTGCAGACAACCGTTTTACGCAAATAACTTGTTAACAAATAATAAAGAAGAGGGAGTTGTGAATAATTATACAATACAATTAAAAACAAAAAAAAATATTAAAAACGACGATGACAGTGGGGGATAAATAGCTTAAATACAAAAAAGGATGGAAGTTTTGGCGGAAAATATTAGAGTTGAAGATTTTAAAATACTGTCAGTCTTTATCCTTTATCTCTTTATCCCTCCCTCAACTTTTGTCGTTTATTTAAAAATTACTACCTATTTTTCCTCGCGACTTTTATTTTACCTGTCTATATGTGTATATGTATGTATATTTTTCTATATTATTTCTCACTCCATCTATTCTCACCCATATCCTTTGTTGCCCGGTAGAGATCGCTTCTAAGCGTCAGTTGTACCTTTGTATAAGTTTTCTTGCTTTTTTTTTTGTTTATTGGTGTACAATAAAGCATATTTTATTCATTCAGTTCCAAGTAACAAGCTTTGAGTCAATTTTTGAAGATAAAAACAGCATCTCACTTATGTAGTGTAAGTGATTTTTAAACGAGATTTTACTAAATGATACCACCATAATATATCGGAAGTTGTAATTCAGTGAGCTCTCTCACTGAATGATCTAGACGTTTATCTAAGTCATCTTTTTATAATCATAGAATGCAATGGGGTGATATCATCTACTACCTGTTTATGATGTGTGCCAGGCAAATTTCCACGAGCGCGATCACTATCACTTCTTAATTAAATTAGAATAGCTATAAATGAATTTAATAGGCTATTTCCGTGGTAATAGTTACTTTTAGTATTTTATGCGCTCCTTATGAAACTTTAGTTTTAATGTATTATAATACAAACCAGACGTTACGGTTACATAAATATTTTTGTATATAGGTAATGATGTGATGGCAAAATTAAATCTTACTTTTGTTGTTTTTAAAAACTGACAGTTCTTTAAAATATTTATAGATCTTTGACAATGTCATCATCATCATTACAACTTATCAAAGGCCATTGAACATAGACTATCCCCTCATAAGCTATAGGGGTATAATTGCCATTTTTGCTATGCTTAGAAAGTCGGTTTGGCAACCACAATTTTCTATTGTCTTATTTGTAGAATTCACTTCTTGATTAATAAAATAAACGCGGATTTAAAAAATTGACACAGATTTATTCTTCAAAAGTTACTCTCTTGTAGGTTACAACACGAATGCCTTATGAACTAACGCTAACGCTAAAATCAACTTTGACAGTTGTCCTACTTAAATGCGGTATCGATATTTATATCGACACTTTTAAACAATATCGATTCCCATAGCGAAACATTATAAAACATTATCATTACAGAGGAATAAATAAAGAAATATAGTGATATAATTATCATTAACATAATAAGTTTGTTTGTTTATGACGGCTCCGTGGCGCCGTTGGTTAGCAATGAGTTACAACGCTGGGGACCGCGGATTCGAATCACGCACGGAACAAGTATTTGTAATGGTATACAAATAATTGTTCCGGGTCTAGATGTTTGTCCTTGTGCAATTTGTTTGTAAACTGCCTCTACGATACAGGAGAAAATCCTAGTGTGGAGGTAAGTATGTTAACAGGTTGTTGTTGGAAAGATACTGTTACATATCTCCTGGTTTGTCTCCCTTTGTCGCTTCTTACGATATCCACGGCACGATATGGCGTAGTGGATATTTTTACACCGTCAGTAGACAATATATATTGTATTATTTTTTAATGTTATAATAATAAATGACATTGTAAAAGAAGCTATAAAAACGAGCCCAGAGTGTCTTGCCGGTGCTTCTCAGAGGTCTTGTATTTGCGAACCGGTGTAGATTTTGACGTCTATACGAGCTTTAAGCAAGATTTATTTAAATAAACTGTATCTACTAACGTTTTGAATACTTTACATTCATATTTGATATAAGTATTTTTAAGTACCCACTATAATTAATATACACAAAATATTGAACTTCGTATGCCCACAGGGTAGGACATAGTTGAATTTTATATTCGTAACTGAAATCTATGTACTCGTATTACCTATGATACACGAAATACATAATTCTGATTCCGATTCTAAATAAAGAAATTAACAAAAACTAAATATCTTCCAAGTTGCAATAATAAGTTGAGTAGGTTTTGATTTGACTCTTTATAACTTTTTACTTATTATTGAAGATAGGGCGGGGAAGTTATAAAATGACTTAATCAATCAATCAATCAAAATCAATAGTCCTCAAGCCGAGGAAAAACTGTCACTCCAAAATTATACCTATTCCTACAAAATTAATATAATCTTTTTTGGCTGCAGCCATGAATATCTCAATGCAAGTTGTCATCGTGGTGGCGGCCGTGTGTCTGTGTCTAGCGGACGGCGCACCTGAGGCCCGGCTGACCAGAAAACAGCAGCGACCGACTCGCGGCTTCAAGAACGTGGAAATGATGACCGCCAGAGGCTTTGGGAAGCGTGACAGACCCTCAGCTAGGGCTGAACGTAAGTTACCTTTGTCACATAACAAAAAACATATTTTTATATGTTGTTGTAAATACAAAAGCTATGCCCCCTCGAAGGAATTTATTAAGAGCACAAACAAATGTCTCCCTTTCTCAGTCACTGAGAGATGAGACAATGTGTTTGTGCCATTTGGCGTAAATAACAGTCCGTAAAGTTCGCGTTTGATTAAGAGTCTAATGGAACAGTATCCTCACAGAAAATTGATTCGTTTCTCGTCTGGAACCATCAGAGTGGAACACAACCAGTATTTTTGGTCAAAGAGCAGGAGTGGTGCTTTATAATAATTTTAGTTTTTACACTTTTGTCATTGTAAATATTGTAAATAGCTGTAAATATTATAAACTTACGACTTTTGTCATGTCTATTTTCCCGGTCATGGATCCGGAATATGGCTTATTGTATTCAGTACGTCCCCCAAGGAGAGATGAGTTAAGTAAGCTTTTTGGAGGGTCTAAACAACTGAAATATCGTACATAGCATGTCCCCTCGAGGCGGCGTATTATATACTTTTTTCAGCTACTGCAAATGATAATATTGATAGAAATCCGTACCTACTCAATGAGGCTACAAAAATGTAACTTTGTCAAATATAAAAGCCCATATTGAGTTATATCAGCT
Source organism: Parnassius glacialis (assembly GCA_033319125.1). Classification (NCBI taxonomy): domain Eukaryota; kingdom Metazoa; phylum Arthropoda; class Insecta; order Lepidoptera; family Papilionidae; genus Parnassius; species Parnassius glacialis. The sequence goes on from JAVANC010000018.1 coordinate 32,806,624, forward strand.
GCAAAAGGTTAAAGTGCTGCATATATTTGTCTACACATTTATACACATATAAATAAAATTGAAATGTCTGTAATATCGAAAAAACTGCCTATTATTGGAGCTGAGGAGGTTATTTGCAATAAAATGCACATGACGCTCCTGTTTGAACTGACTATATTTTTTAATTATATGTCACAGGTTAAACAGTTACACGATAGTTGCACAATATGACAGATGATGGTAAGAGATGACGTTAGCTGTTATTGATTTATAATTTCTAACAAGATGGATATTTTGATACATATTTTAAATCTCCTCTTATAACAATAATCTAGATATTTACAAAAAATAAATGATGAATATTGGATACGATCATCAATTAAACTATGTCCTTCATACCTAAATTCTGTGCAAAACAATGATGTTTTCTGCCGACTTCCAAAAAGGAGACGGTACTCAATTCGAGTGTATGTTTTTTTATGTGTGATACCTCATAACTTTGTACTGGGTGAACCGATTTCGATGATTCTTTTTTTATATGAAAGCTGATAGTTCTCGTGTGGTCCCATATGATCCCAATTTGATCAAGGTCAGACCAAGAGTTTTTGAGTTATTCTTAAATAACTGATATTGAAGTTGGCTGTACAACATTTTTAATTTTAAATTATACACTGAGTAAACTTTTAGTAATCAGCAGGCACCTGTGTTGTTGGCAGATAAACAATTTTTATCAGATTGTTCAGCAGCTTCTCAAAAAAAATGATGTCGAACATGTATGTTCTTTGTTATTTTACGGAATAATGGGGATTTTGTCAACTTCTGAGCACCTTGATTATCGTCATACAGAGTTATTGTATTATTAAATAGATTTACAATTTCTGACAAGTTTTTTAAGTATATCGCCTTTTTACAGGCTTCAGCTATCGTCATATACTCAGCTTCGGTACTTGATACGGCTACAGTTTGTTGTTTTTTATATTCATGGGACCACCTGATAACTCAAAACAAAATCCTGTGTAGGATTTCATATCTACCGTATTAGAACCCCATACTGTATCTACAAAACATTCTAAATTACTATCATCTTTTTTAAATATTAATCAAATGACTTTGTTTTCTTCAAAAATTTTAAGACTCTTTTAGCGTTGTTCTAATATTCAAATGAGTAGAATTAAAACAATTCTTAGATTGACTTAAATAGTTAACACTATATTAAATATCTGGACGTGTTAACACTGACCAAATACATAAGGCTCCTATCATATTAGCTATTGATATGGATACTGTTTATCTACAGTTTCAGACTTTTATAATTTTAAATTATTGTCCAATGGAGTGTCAAATTTCTTTAAAATTTGTTCTACGAATTGTTCCTGATCTAAGGAGATCTGCTGAGCTCCCGATCTGAGGGAAGAACTGGTGAATATGTTTATCTGTAGTCCACACCTTCCTTCTGCGTAAAGCCTTTTGCTACAGTAGTCTAGAACGGAATCTAACACCGTTTTCACTCTCCAACTTATTCTTAAATACCCATTTTCCCCCTGTAAAACATTTTTGACATAGGGGGACACCTGTATATGGCTACTTTCCTCCGGTCTGATGGTGGCACGTGTTGCTCTATGTAGACAAAAGTCATTCTGCTGGCATCACTAACAAACAAAAGAAAATATTTGCTTTACCAATTTATCTCTTCTCCATTGGCCCGCATAAATCTGAATGTACCACTTCCAGTAGATTTTCACTTTTATGGTTTGCCAATGTGAAACATATTACAATTGGATTCCTGCATGTCAGCCTTCTTATCTAAATAAACTCTCTCCACAGCACCATTCTTCATTTTCAGCACATCGTTGTTATTAATGTGTTCTAGTCTTCTGTTCCATTAAAACATTATAACTTTACCCCTTTTAACCTCCACTCGTCGACTTCCTCTATCCATCTAGCGGGGATACGCCTTAGATTTTCCTTACTGGTACGAGGCTGCAACTCAAGAGTCTTCGCTATCGCTTGTCAGTTCTTTGAGTTATAGTGGCCGCCCAATTGACTTCTTTAGCTTACTATGGTGGACTATGTCAGTTATCTCTTCGGTAAATCCTCCACAATACTGGAGAGGTTCATTTCGAGTGTACGCCATGCCGAACAAATTGACAAGCTGCTCGGTGATATCCCTTAGCCATAGATTTTTTTCTATGGGGGTCTCTTAATAGTAAGGTGTGCGAAACAAATTCAGCGACTTCTATTTTTTTTCGCGAGTTATTCGAAATGGTGAAGTCAGATCAGAAGACGAAATAATTATCAAAAAACAAAATTTGACTTTTTTTCTTTTGTAGAACTTATTTAAATAAATTTAAACGGTTTGTAGATTTTTGGTTTTTTAATTTAAAAAGTCCAAATTCTTCACCGGATACATTGTAAAAAAATATAAATCTGTCGTTGACATAATTGCTTAAAATTTTGAGAAACAATTTTTCCACAATAGATAAGAGACCTCTTCATGGTTATGAAGGTTGTCCTGAAATTCGATAAAATGAATGATGATATAGCATGAAGGTTGGTCAAACAGAATTCTCTTTCATTCAGAGAATGGAATTCTCGTGCATTCTCGAGAATTCCCGTAGCTACTGTCGGCTCCGTCTGTGGAATCCGCGGAAAGTGGTGACGTTTTCATTTCATCCATAAATCATGCACTGAAATACTTCCTTTCCTTTTTTTTAATATTCTTCCTTTTCTCATCATTGTCTTCTTCTGCCTCACAAATAAGTAATATGAAAATAATATCCAATCAACCATTCTTCTCAAATAAAATATCTAGACTAAATAACTGAACGGTGATTATAGCTTGATGGCGCAGTCGCAGTAATACTCGAGCATTTCCGCGAATTCGTGCGCCTTTCCGCGCAACTAGGAAAAATTTGATTTGAGATTGACGCTTCCGTTCCGTTCCATTCCGCCGAAATGTAAATTGAGCCTTAGATAATTTTGCGGTGGTGTTTATGGTGCTCCCTCAGACATGATGCCAAACAACTACCAACATAAAGACTATTTAGAACTAAAAACTAACAATTTATATCTTTGGATTTTTGTTAACTTCGGCTGGGATTTCAACCCAATAGGTAAGGTTAATAATTAGGCTAAAGCAGTCATATAAATACATATTTTATACAAACAGGTACAATATAATGCTTCTAGTAAAACTAAAAAATATAAAAAAAATATAAAAATGAATTTCAAAAACAATGAATATCAATTGTTTGAAAATCAAAACTTTGTATCTGTATTAATTTAGGTAGAGGTTAATTTCGTTTTCAGCTCCCTGCATTTCCCTATTCTCGTCGCGGTTTCCTCGGAGTTATTTTCAGAATAATTGGATTTACAAGGGGAAAATAAGGGAGCAAAATTGGTATTGAATACATGAAAAATAAATTTAAGTAAAATATCTTACATTGTATATTTTATAAAATGAAATGAAATTAATTGAAAAATCTTTATTTCTCTACGTAAGAAATTAAAATTTCGATTGTCAATCGACAACATGTATTTAAAACATGTTTAGTAAAAATGAAGTTCCCTGGCGAAAGGGACTTTTTAGAATTTTTTAGAAGCCAGTGTTATAATATTCTCTCTAGTTATTATAAAAGAAATACGACGAATATTTTTATCGTCGCCGTCCGTTAGTGTATGGTGTGTTAATGATAAGCGGGACTTTTAATCGGTTACCTGAATGTCCCTGAAAAGTATCATTTGAAGAAAATCACATGTATTTTTCCATGCTTATAAAGTGTTTCGAAGTAAGTCATTGTTAATATCTCTATTGTTTATGTTAATAATGCCAGTTTTAGGGTTACGTAGAGATTGACTTGTGATTTGTTCTGACCACATATAATTCTAATTTAATGTATAAAATATTCTTGTACGGAAACTATCGTCAAAATTATATTTTGATTCGTGTAGTATGGAAGATCGGGGTCTAATGTAGAGTTAATGTCAGGTAAGGAGTAAAAAGGTGAGGTTATGAGGAACAATGTAAGTGTAATGACGTCAGTTTGTTTCAATAAAACAAACATCTTGGTTGTATAATAAAATTCTACACAAACTGATCAAAATTACAAATTCTACAAAAAATTGAAAAGTCCACTAAGTTTCGTGATACAACTAAATGCAAATAGAAATTACTCTTGATGTGTTAATTCATTAATTTTAAGTGTCCAATTGAAAAATATGAAATTCATATTATTATTACTCTGTGTTATAAAATGTATGCTCAACTCATAAAGTTAACATTAAGTGCTTAAAAGTTAACATACAATAATCTTTTAAAACGATATTAATGCAGTAGGTCGTATTCTTAAAAGAGTTTTAAGTTGTGCTGGGCGGGCATCCATCTTGCCCTGTCAACATGAGTTGTTGCACAGCTAATGGGTAATGGAACGTAAAATTTATTAAAAATATTTAATGGTATTATCATGTATCCGTTTAAACTGAATTTTAAAAAAAGACACCCAACGAGACTTTACAAAGCAGATTACAATTATGTAATATTTTTTTATTTTTTATTTTATAGTTAATTATACAAATTTTTATTAAAAAAATCATGGTATTTTTATTTTTATTTTTCCAAAGGTAAAAGTTAAAGTTATTATAAAAAGTAAAGCTATTAAAATATTTGATTATATTAAATCATATTATTTAATAAGTATTTTGTGAAGTTGAAAAGGATGCTAAGATAATTAAAGTGATTTCTAAAGGCGATGTTGAGCTTCAATCGTCATCAGAACGCGTAAGCCGCAGCATACCAACCTTTAAGAGTCCAACGGTCGGTATTGCAAGGGATTTTGGCAAAAGAACACCGGAACCAGAGTTGGAAGGTACAGAAAGGTGTTATCGGTTTTCTAGCTTTGACTGAACAATTTGCTAGGAAAGCAGTAATAAGACTGTAGAACGGGCAAACAGTCCAGCTTGAGTTGGGGCAAATAAAAATCCATTTGAAGTTGAGACAGGAAACCCTCAGACGGGTATTTTATGTGTTGCTTGTTTAAAAATTAAATTTACTTCTAGACTAGTCATGTTCGCTTGAAAGTTTTTACCTTCAATATTACCTCATTGGTTACTTTCGCTTCTATGATTATTACATTAGTTTCAAACAAAATTGACTCACAACTAGATTGCAAAGGATGAAGGTGAAAGTTTTCGATTGCAACAACTCTTTTGAAGGAAGCTTCTGAATTCTCTTTTCATGTCGAACTTGCAGTCACTACATTGAGCAAGAGCTTATTATATTTCAAATAAATAGTTGAGTACCTATCATCAGGAATGTTACTGAAAATAATTACCTATTATGAAATACGTGTTCGTTTTAAAGTGATTTTTGTTGACATGAGTTTTTAATGATGTAAAAATATCCAAACTATAAGAAAATAAATCAATATTATATCTATCAACACCAATAAGACTGGTGGCCTTTTGTATTTGAATGTCAAGGCAATGGTAAGACATCTTTTGTTGTTGGTGGAATTGCTTTCTGGTACATACTTATGCCTATAACAATCGTAAAATGTTTCTGTTGTTGTGAAAAGTTACTGAATCTTAATAAAAACGTAAAACACTACCTTATCATATGCATATTTTTGTTAACCGCAAATAAGAGAGGAAAAAGTGGGGGAAATACTTAATTTATAAAAAAAATAACTAGTGTAAGGTTACTGCACAATATTGTAATACTGCATAAGTAACACAATGCAAGTCTATTCTCTACATAATTATGTTGGTTTCAACCGAACAATCATACAAACATTTTACACAAATTCATAACATACATATCACATTTCTTTAGATAACTATGAAGCGCCGCGCAGGATATTTAAGCCCAAGACCAGGCTTATGGTAGCTCCTGACTTTGGTAAAAGGAGCGGTTACGATGACATTAATGAAGGAGGTAACTAACAGACATATTAAAATGCTTTATCTATTTATAGTTTGTTCACGGAGACAAGTTAATATAGTGTGTTCTCTCTTGCACAATTGTATATATGTGAAATGGACGCACTAACATCGTGATTGGTCAGTGGGTTACAATTTTCTAAAAATGTGAGGGTGCTTTTATATTGCTCACTACAAAATTACTAGCTTTTCCTGTGGCATCCACAATGTAACTTCGGGATTTTGGGAAGTTTGTTTTTGTATAATGTGTAAGTAATTTAAAATAAATAAAACATTAAAAGTTTTGATTATGAAGTTTTTAGAAGTAGTTCTTTTCTTTATATTTTGACATAAAATATTACTATAAGCGTTTCATTAAATCCATAGGCTTCCGAGGGTTAAGTTGTGTTTCAGGAGTCCATGGCTTCTCCCATAAAATTGCACTATTAATTTATGTCTTAACATAGTGGGATTATAAATTTATTTAATTTGTGATTCACTTCAGTGTCACTTCTGGATCATCCTCCAACTTGATAATACATTTTTTTGCCGTATTTATAATTTTGTTAAACAGTATACTGTCCGATGAGCAAGCCCCATTAACGCAAAATCTAAATCTGAGAACGTCTCTAAGGAGCTCCAAACGGCTCGAGATCGGCACTAGAAAAAGATGAGCCTGACATTTTCAGGGCAAGTCGCAACGTGAATGTGCCCTAAGTGCACTATCTGCAACTAATGACGTGCGAATACTTATTTTCCTGTTAATTCGTATCCGTAAACAAACTATAGTATAATAGGTTACATTTATAGAATAAAGCATATTATTTAAAATATTTTAAGGCCTTTATTAGGATAAGCGCTTATATTTTGAAACCCAGATAAACATATCATTAAAATATTTAATATTTTTATTATCTCACTATATTATAACTACTAAGTATTATATGTAGTTCTCTAAACAGATCCATAACTTTCCCGCTCGGTTAGTTGAGTACTAGAGTGTTGTCTTCATAAGGACGATGTTGCATATTTCCCAATTTAATTTATTTGAAACTTCACTTTGGGCTGCGGGTATGGGGGTCTGTACCCTGCCACCGTCTGTAACTGTTCACTACGTGACAATAAAAACAAAATTAAACAACAAGGATTTTTAACTACTGTAATGTAATTGTAAATGGAAGTAAAGGGATTTTATTTTTGGTAATAATCGTCCATCTCTGCCATCTTAAAAACTTACGTCTTCGTACAACTATCCTATCCTATTCAAGATGAAGCTTGGTGTGAAATTTTTATTTACATTAATTTCTGGAATGCTTTAATAATGTATATTGATAGTATATACACGTTTAAACAGAAGAGGAAATAAGGGTCACCAGGGGCACTTTCAAGCCTAATTCAAACATACTTATCGCCAGAGGCTATGGGAAAAGAGATCAGACTCAAGATTGTGGTCGAGGTAAACCGATTATGTGAGATGATCCAACTCCAATATAAAGGAAAAACATATACGTTATATTGGTGATTCTTTATCAATGTTTGCCTTCGTATCGAGCTAGCCTCGATGAATTTTATTTTACTGGTATTTATTTAATATATTACATATTAACCGAAAGGGCCCTAGGGACTGCCCTTATGTGACATAAGCGAACACGACAGGTCCATTTCACTGAATTCAACTAACATAAAACACGAAATGTTTCACCTATACAATATACATATATGTCTGTATGTCTTTTGCTTCGTTTATGAAGTTATTATGTAAGCTTGAGTTATAATGCATTTCTTTCACATCTTTGTACTGTAATGGAGGAATGAGACAGTTGAGATAAGGTAAAGTGCCTTTTTGTGTTGCGAGCCACCGAAAAGAACAATCAATGACTAGATTGTGCTTAGAAGGTAAAACTGCTTTCGATGTCTTATGAATCCTCTAGATTTATTTTTGTGACTAAAATTGTCACTGCTTATTACGTCTTGTGCGTGTGCTATTATTGCGAAATGGTATTTGTGTGGCGACCATATTACATGTCGGGCCGAGATTAATATAAATAGCTATAATCTTTCTAATACTGACTGAAATTACAGTTTTCGGCTTGGACAACTTCTGGGATTCACTTGAGAACACTCCAGAAAAGGATAATCAAGATATTAATGAAGAAAAAACCATTGAAAGGTAATTAAGTTATTTAAGCCAGTACATGTACTGACTTAAATAAAAACTTTAAACTAAAATGCCTACGCGTACATAATGTGTTCGGTGTAAACTGAACAATAACTGCGTTCATGAGAATAAATTAATATAAATTTAATTACTTAATGATAAAACATTTCGTTTATTTCTTCTACTTTGTTATTAATTAAATAGTATTTAAAACATTAGATGAAATAAGGGTGTAGTGCCGTTCATAGCCTTAATGGTAATAATTGTTAAAAAAATATTGTACTAACCTTCGTACTAATAATTTGGTATTATTTATTATTTATTTGTAGAAATTTTCCTTATTGAAAATTTTGAAAGTTTTAGGACTTTTTGTTATAAAACGTACCTTTTATCATCTGAGTCGAAAATTGTTTAAAGTCTTGCAGAAACAAAATTACTGCTGTTAACTTTTAAATAGGATAGTAACGTTAAGTAAAAGATGGCGTATCAAAGACAGTAAATAAACTTTTAAGTAAATCAGCAAACTTTTGTATGTCTGAGATCGTTTTACAAAACAAAAACTATATAAAATTGTTTTTCTTATTCAGAAAGATTCTTAAACTAACATTTTTAAATAAGTTAACTTTGTAGAGATGAAATGAAAAGAAAATAATATTGACACTTGAATGTTAGTATCTTCTCATTATATAAGTATTAATAACATTTTAATAAATATTAGAATTATTAATATAGTTTTATTTGTTATAGCATCCCATTGGACTGGTTTGTGAACGAAATGTTGAACAACCCTGAATTTGCACGATCTGTCGTCCGGAAATTCATTGATCTCAATCAGGTAATATAATCTCATAAATAATCAGAAATATATCACCATTTGTTTGAGTTTACCGTTACCGTTACAGCCTATTAAAAGTCCACTGCAGAACATAGACCTCCCTCATATATTACCTCATGGGGGATTTTACGGGGATTTGCCATAGTTGCCAACCCGCCCGTTTTAGTATAATGAATGTAATATTATTAAAACGTTTGTTGATTACTAATAATCTATGTCGGGACACATTTGATACTGTTTGCATAATTATCATAGCAAAACATACGTGGAAATGTAATAATGTCCATTAAACTAATTAGATAAGTTAAGTAATAGGCATTGAAACTAAAATATTTGATTCTATTGCATTCAATATTCGGAAAAAGATTTTATTAATTATTTTATTAAACGGAAAATTGTTGTCCGTTTTTGTAGTTTTTTTTTTAATAAAAGGAGTCTCCCCTCTCCCTTACTTCTGTAATTCGAAAGATAGTTACTGTGCCATAAATGTACAGAAAAAAATTATATGTGTATGTTGCTACTAAAGTAGGTAAAATAAAGTGATAAAAGAATGTAAAAATTAATTGCGACAGCACAACTCAGCAATATTGTACCTTTTTTGGAAACTGGCAAAAGGCTGTCTAGTAAGTGTCGTAAGAAGCGACTATATACTCTCAATAATAATATGACAAAAAAGATCTTATGGCTAGAAAGCCATAAGATTTTTTTTGTCATATTATATATATATATATATATATATATATATATATATATATATATATATATATATAATGGTATTTGTTCAACAGTTAGGTGATGTGATACCGTAAATCAAAACACAACTGAGTTTCTCTGTAATAAAAGATTTATGTTAGTTAACATGTTTGTTTAGCACTAATTACAAAATATAATATTCTATTTACATAAATCACTGTTCATGCTACCAGTTTGCTGATGACACATGTTTGCTAGTCGCCGATAAAGACCCTGATATAGCATGTGACCTGTTACAGTCTGACTTTAATATGCTTGCAAAATGGTGTCATGATGCCGGATTGGTTCTGAACTCCTCTAAAACCAAGCTGTTACACATAAAGTCTCCTTATATCAAGTGTACTTTATCCAAGCACATTATTGCTCACAATCATAATTGCCTTCACTCGACTTGTAAAAACACTTGCAGTTGCCCCTCTATAGATCTCGTCAATACCCAGACATATCTCGGAATGCAGATCGATAGTAAGTTTACTTGGCATAACCACATCGAGGGTGTTTGTAACAAATTAAGACAATTCTTAGCTAATATTATAATACTGAAGAACAGAATTCCGTTCCCAGTTAAGATGATGTTATATAACTCTCTGGCAGAATCTTATATACAGTATGGTTTAGGTAGCTATGGTCGTACATTTAATACTTATTTAAACAAAATATATAACCTCCAGATAAGAATCCTTAAAAACATTGTAACAGACAAAATTCGACGTCAATTTCATGATGACGATAGTATGCTCTTTAAGCACTGCAATATACTACCAGTTCATACACAAGTCAAATATTTACTTTTAAAAAAACACTTTTTTAATGAAGAGTTGAAATTAGAAATTAAGCATCCCGTGTGTACGCGCGCCTTAAACAGCCGCAAGCTGCAGACGAGCCATGCAAACAATATGTACGGGGAACGAACGGCAAGTTACATTGTTCCACGACTTATAAACAACCTACCCCCAGATTTCCGCGATAACTTAAATATAAAAAACATTAAAAAAAAACTTAAATTGTACTTTTTGAATAATTTATAAAAAAAATAATACTTAAAACAGCGTATATGCGTTTGCTCAGGTCCTAATTAGGCTGTAATGTTTCCTTTTTACAAACTATATTAAATATTCTTAATGTAACGTCGACTCTGGTCGCGTCATCACAAACCTTAGTGGTTTTCTGTATGCGACTTTTTAGTAATTTTTTTTTTGTAATGCTTTGTAATATGGTAAATAAATAATAAATAAAATAAAAAATTTACTATAAACCTTACCTGTAATAAAAGAAACGACATTTAATGTTATTAATTACAATATCAATTCCTAACGTCAATAGTTTTCACAATGGCATTCATTCGACCACAGACTAACAAAAAAAGGTTGACTATATTCGCTGGCGCTAGCAGCGCGGCCTTTATTTGAACTAAAGAAAATATATTTTCTTTACATCACCCCCCCTGGGAAAGATAACACATACAAAATATTATGAAAGTTTATCATTAAATAAAACTTATTGTGACTTTTCTACACTTCTTAGTCATCTTCGTCAAGCGTCGGAGCTGGAACCAATTTTGAAATATGGAAAAAGTTAGACTCTGGTTTTTTATAACCAGAGTTGATCCTGTAAATCGTGTTAGACAATTTTTCCATTATTCTGTATGGTCCGATTCTCAGTTCATCAAGCTTTTTCCTATTTAGCATGTTGCCATTTTCCACAAAAACCATATCACCTACTTTGAAGTCGAAGTGTATACGATTTTTGTCATAAAGTGTCTTGTTGTAATTGTGTGACTGAAGTGAATTTTCTAGAGCTTTTTTTCTGTCTTGAATCCAATCGGTCTCTGTCTTCTTTGGTTTTAGCTCATTAGGCAAAATCGTAACATCGGTGCCATTTAATAGATACGTGGGAGCATATCTAGTGACAGTATGCTCCGTTTCATTATATTTTTTTACACAATTTTGTGCTATGGTCGTCCATGCTACTTTAGTATCTTTTTCGTTAATCTTGCATCTAATTTTGTTAACCAATGTTTGATTTAGTCTCTCATTTAAACCATTCGAAAAGGGTGAATTCACTGCAGTAAAAATTAGTTGAATATGTTGATCTTCTAAAAATTGTTTAAATTCCTTTGAATTAATACCTGGATATTGATCAGAGAGAATCATGCCAATATTGTCAGTTTCTGCGGTGTTCTTCACTAGTTTAATAAAATCATTTGCATTTTGAGTTTTTGATGTCAAAATAAATGCATACCTCGTGAAATGATCTAATAGTAGGTGCAAGTACTTTTTTGTGGACCTGGAACCTCCAAAACCTCCAATTGTATCAATAGAACATATCTCAAAGGGTTTCGTAGCCGGGCCCAAATGAGACATCATTCCATATTTGTTTTGTCCCCTTGATTTGTTTTTTATACATACCGTACAATCTTTACAGGTTTTTTTTATGTTCTTTGTTAAGTTTTCAGCTGTATACAGTGAACTTATTGTTTTTTGCATTTGATTTATTCCTATGTGACCTAGGTCCATATGTATTCTTTTAATGAATTCCCTGCTAAATTTTTCCGAGAGAATTATTTTATCTTTTTTCTTAACTTTTTTATAATAAATATTGTGATCTGATTTTAGCTTTTCTTTCCTGGACTGTATATATTTATTTATTTCTTGATCTTCTAAAATATCTTTTAGTTTTATTAAGTTTACCACTTTTAATTGTTCCTCCAGATTTTCAGTGGGATCTAAGACTGGGTTCCTGCTCAGGCAATCAGCTTCCAAGTTGTATCTTCCTGGGGAATATTTTATTTCAAAGTCATATTGTGATAGGTAGTATGTTAAATCTCCTAGTTCTTCATCAGTTCTTGATTTTATGTTCATATTCTCCAACGGTTTGTGATCTGAGAAAACAGTGAATTTCCTACCTATCAACAGATGTTGCCAATACTTTACACATTCTTTTATTGCTAGGCATTCCAGATATATAGCCTTCTTCCTTTTTTGTACTTCATTCAATTTTTTTGAGAAGTATGCTACTGGTTTTTCTTCTTTATTTTCTTGCAGCTGTTTTAGGACGGCCCCCACTCCTAGTATACTAGCATCTGTGTATATATGTATAGGCAATTTTGGGTCATAAATCGTTAATATCGGTTGAGAACATAATATTTGTTTCATTTCATCAAACGATTCTTGACATGCTTTGGTCCAATTAAAGGCTTGTCCTTTTCTCAAAAGGTTATGCAATGGATCCAATTTTATTGCTATGTTTGGTACATATTTATGATAAAAATTTATCTTTCCTAAGAATTGTCTCACATTTTTTTGTGTTTTTGGTGTTGGAAAATTCTTAATTGATATCAAGTTGTCTTTCAGAGGTCTAACTGAATTATTTTGTATTATGTGACCCAGATATTTTACTGAGTCAGCTGCAAATGTGCATTTGGAGAATTTAAGTCTAAATCCTTCACTTTTAATTGCTTGGAACAGCTTTGTTAGATGCTTGACATGATCAGAGAAAGATTTGGAGAATATTAAAATGTCATCTATGTAAGTTATTGTGAACTCTGCAAGTTTGTGTTTTCTTATTATGTTACACATTATTCTCTGAAATATTGCTGGCGAAGTTTTTAGGCCAAATGGCAAACACGTCCACTGGAAATGACCTTCTTGTGTCACGAACGCAGTTTTGTGTCTATCCGTAATACGTAGAGGTATTGACCAAAACGCTGAGTTTATGTCCAGTGTGGAGAAATATTTGCAATCTCTTGTTTTTATCATTAGGTCCTCAATAAGAGGAAACGGTTGTGATTGCGGCACAACAATTTTATTTAGGTCTCGAAAATCTATACACAATCTCGATCTTGTGTTTTCCTCTTTTTTGTAAGCTAATGTTACTGGTGCCGCAAATGGACTATATGATTCTTCGATCAAATTTCTCTTTAATAATTGTGCAATTTGTTGTTCGATTTCTTTTTGATCTTCAATTGTGCAACGATACGGTCTTTTACTGCAATATTTTTCTACTAATAAATCAATGTGTGCTTCATAATCCTTTACTGTGCCAATGTCATATTTATCTTTTGCAAAAACAGATTTATTGTTTGTTATTAAGTCATCAATTATTGCCTGTTTGTCAATGTCTAAATGATTTATCCAAATAATGAAATTTTCTTTACTGAAGTATTCGTTAAAGTTTATAAGGTTTTTTTTGTCATTTTGAGAATTTTCAAATTTTAGTTCCTTTCGAATTATTTCATTTTGCGTCTCTTTATTTTTCATTTCTTTAGAAATATTGTTAATCTCTAACCTTTTTGTTATTGTTTCCTTAGAAACGTTGTTTGTCTCTGAATTTTTAATATATTTTTTTTGTATTGGAACTTTTTGACTGATTTCTAAGTTTTCATTTTGAATCAAATAGAATTTTTTAATACAGTCTAGCCCAATCAAAAAATCATGATCAAAATTTTCTTGATCTATTACAAAGACATCCATTTTTCTTTCTACATTAAAAATGTTTACGTCAAGTGTTATTATACCACTTGCCTTTTTAACGCCATTAATTGTTTTTAAATTAGTATTGTTGGAATAACCTAATGTTTTATGTTTAAATTTCAGTAATCTTGAATTTATCAAAGACACGTTTGAGCCTGAATCATAGATTCCAAATACTTCAAGGTTTTTATTCAATACTAACCTTACTTTAATTAATGGCGGCACTATTAGTTTTTTGGTTCTTCACACTGCAGTTCACATTCCAATTCTGAATTATTAATAAGTTTGATTTGTTTCTTTTCATTTTCTTTATTGTCTTTTGTTTTAAACCAGCATGAATCTTCTGAGTGATAGCGTACTCCTTTCTTTAGCTTCTCGCAAATGCTACATTTTTGCATCTTTTCTTTCGATGGTTTAGTATCATCCTTCTTTTTCATAAACTTTTTCTTGATGGCCAAATGTTCTAATTTACCGACTTCATTGAATAAGTCTTTTGTTTCTAATATTTCTTCTTTGTTGATCTTATCCGTTATAAAGTCTGGCAATCCAGCAGCGATTAGATCAATCAAGGTCCCTTGATCAATTGTCTTTCTTACTTCAAGTAAAAGTTTTTCCTTTTTAATGGAATATTCCAATAAAGATCCTGATTGATACTTGAAAGCTAAGGCATATTTACTACTAGTCCAACCCTTATTTGCATAGGTTTCTACAAAGTTTGATTTCCATTTCGACCATTCCGATTGCAAACTTAGCTTAATCATCATGGAAGTATACCAATCAGTGCATGATTTTTCTAGAAATAATCTGAGGATTTCAATTTTCTCTTCATCTTGTACTATATCAAATCTTGTACATTCCTTTTCGAAAACTTCCATCCACTGACATGAACTAACATTTTTGCCATCAAATTTATCTAGTACAAATCTGTCTGCTAATTTTTTTACGCTTTGTTTTTCGTTTCTTTGTTGAGTTTCAACTAATTTTTCCAAAATTTTCACCATGTGATCTTCAGAATTGTTTTTGTTCATAGTAGCCAATTGTTCTTCAGTAACTTCCTCTAGGTATTGGTCCTCAAATATCATGTTTTCATCTTCATCAAAGTATGTTTTTTGCATATCTGGTGTTAGTTTTATCCAAACACTTCTAGTTTGATGTCTTTTCTTTATTGTATTTCGCACTATATTGTAAGCCTTAGAGGCGTAAACATATTTGTGAAGTGATGCTGCTTCGTACTCCTCAGGGATCAGGAAAACTTTATCATTTTGTGTAATGATTGAGGTTATAGCGATATAGGTTGTTTTTCCATCTTTTGTAGCTTTTGATCTGAATACGAATTTTAGCTTCTCCATTTTCTTGATAATTACAAGAAATGTCGTTTTATAATGGTATTTGTTCAACAGTTAGGTGATGTGATACCGTAAATCAAAACACAACTGAGTTTCTCTGTAATAAAAGATTTATGTTAGTTAACATGTTTGTTTAGCACTAATTACAAAATATAATATTCTATTTACTATAAACCTTACCTGTAATAAAAGAAACGACATTTAATGTTATTAATTACAATATCAATTCCTAACGTCAATAGTTTTCACAATGGCATTCATTCGACCACAGACTAACAAAAAAAGGTTGACTATATTCGCTGGCGCTAGCAGCGCGGCCTTTATTTGAACTAAAGAAAATATATTTTCTTTACATATATATATATATATATATATATATATATATATATATATATATATATATTATAAAACATTTATTCCGCCTGCCAAGCGTGACGATTAAAGCAAATCCAGCAGTGGACTTTTACAGGTTGTGGAAAAAGGAGAGCTGGTTGCATAATATAATAATTTTTTTTCAATTAACTAAACCTTTAATCGGTGAAACGTTTGTAACATTTGCATACTATTAGTCCTGCTATAGTAGATAGTATATTTCATTTCTTTTTAATTATTGTGATAAATAAGCTTTTAGCTGACCTTATAATGAGTGACCAACATTGACCTTGAATATCTACGACCAACTTCGAAGAGGCCTGTAGTTTTTATGTTATATTGACAAATGCATTTCATGCATCTCAGTTTTAGAACAATTATAATTGCATAAATAAAACAGCAGCCTAAGTATCCACCAAAACAGATTCCTAGGCAGAAAAGGTTATATTTAAATAAAACTAAATTTACGGATTTTATCGCGTATATTAACTTATTTTATATTATTGACGTGTCGAGCACTTTACAGCACCCATGGTCATGGGGGGGAATGAGGTGTATGAGGTGCTGTAAAGTGCTCGAAACGTCGGGAATATAAAATGAGTTAATATATGCGATAAAATCCGTAAAATTAGTTTTATTTAAATGTGTAGTGTTCGCGTAAATATAAGAAATCATTAAGAAAAGGTTATAGTTAATATTATTAACGATATTATAGTTGTTGCACAATTATTAATATTCATTTTAATTTATTTCAGGATGGCATGTTGTCTTCAGAAGAATTGCTCAGGAACGTCGTTTAAATTTCTAAATAAGGCTAGGAAATTCTTGAATTGTGGTTATGATCAGTTACTGTATTTTTGTATAGGCGCTCTATTTATAATTGAGTTATAGAAATATATGTTTATAACTTTACGGTACTGTGATATCATTATATAAAATACTTCTCTCCTTCCTACGAATGAGATAAAAAAAAGCAAAAAATTGTTCCTTTTCATTTAATCTATATCAAATGGACCTACATTGTAAAACTTGCTCCGTTATCTTGTAAATAATATTTAAACGACGTTACACAGGATCGGCTGGTATTAGAATTGTCCATAGAATAATTAAATCTTTGTATCTTGAAAATAGACGATTAGTATCATCTTTATACGTTTTGTCTTTTACATTTTTTGAATCTCTGTATTTACAGTCTACAGAAGGAAAACTGATTTGAGTCCTGAAGAGTATGAGATGCAAAATACTTTAAGAGATACAAGACTAAAATGTATTTGTTAGTAGTTAATCTGTTCATAGTTTTCAATCAATGTTACAAATTATTTCTAAAAGTTTTTTCAAATATTTGTGTTTAAATAAATCTTATCTTTAAAGGGGAAAGGCAAATTTTATATATGTATGTAAGTGTTTGAATAGTAAAAGTTATATTTTAGGCTGGGAATAGGCTTGATGATTTTCAAGATGTCAATTTAATATAAAATAAAATTTTTGTTCAGGCTCTCTGTCTAGTAATAACCGCTCTACATACATACATATTATAAGAAATTGATTACTATACTGATATTTAGGATAATCAGTGGATATTCAAATACTGAATGTATGTTTGGATACTCGATAACTATTTAATTAGTTGTTGTTACTATAAATCATTGTCAAAGTTATGGACGAATAATAAAAATATCGGGTATCGAAAACTTAATGGCTTTTATTTATTCTCTTTTTTCTATAATCCATTATATTAATAAAAATATCCTCCAGACGAATTTCGGTCACGGCGCAGCACGTGACATGATTATAATGCAAAAGTATATGCGCAACCTCAGGTGCACTATCCATTCCTTCACTACGATAGTCCGATGGGACGACAATTTAGATGGAATGTGTCGTTTTCAGTAAAAAGAGTCTACAGTTCTCTCACACTCACACCATACGAAACACAGAAGCTGCTATTTCACGCTGGTATTCTGTGAGAGCGTGGTCCTTCCGGGGCGGCCCATTCGTGCTACAATCATAATATAGACGAAGCATGACTCTACCACGTATAAATATAGCACACCGTTTACATTATAGAATCACTGACAGTTTAGGCTTAAAGTGTAGAAACTTAGTGACGTGCGTATAGCGAGGCGGAACGTGCACAGTGGCGTGCACAGTAAATACGCTATTTTAATGCAGTGTTACGTCGAACGTGCTGCTACGCAACACGCCACGCCGAACGCTCTTCACTCAGTTCGTAGATTCATTATTAGTCAACATATTTGTTTCTCTGCGTGTTAAACTTAGAAATGAGGATATCCGCAGTAGAACCAGAGTGACCGACATAGCCCAACGGACTAGTATGTTGAAATGGCAATGGGCCAGCCATATAGCTAGAAGAATCGACAGCTGATGGGAAAAAGTTTTTCGAGTGGCAGCTTCGTACCGGCAGGTGAAGTGTAGGGCGACCCTCCACTAGATGGAGTGACGACCTGGTAAGACATGAAGGAAGTCGATGGATGCAGGTCGCCCAAGACCGTGCTTTGTGGCATTCCTTGGGGGAGGCCTATGTTCAGCAGTGGACTTGTGAAGGGCTGTAATGATGATGATGATGACAATATATTGCCATGCCTCAAGCGCAAAGCGCGTAGGTATATTCTACTAGCGCCTAAAAATCAAGATAACAACGTTTTGTCGCATAAAATCGTATCTAACAATCATATTGAACATATAAATTATATAAAAAGCACATTGAAAGATAAATGATTGTAGAACTAATTGATATTTTTTTAAATCGATTAATTGCTATTTTTACAAAGAAAAGTGGTGACTTATGGTGTCGATTTATCAAGTCCGCATGGAATGGTAAACACGATAACTTTTGTAAATATAAATTATTCAACTCAATCTGTTTTTTAATCTCTTCATCTATCATGTGGGAAGCCATGGAATGAAAATGGCAGTTTAATTTTCTTTTGTTTACTTATAATTAATATTTTTCGTCGTAGAAATCAAAAAATTTCGGTGTTTTAGCAGCCTTCTAATAATTTTTCACTAAATAGACTGCCTCACTCACACGACGTCACTTCGACGTCAACCGCCGTCGTGAGAGGATACTGTATCGGTTGTTTGCAGCGGCTTAAAAAGATCGCTGTACAAATACAAAATATTCGAAAAACTTAATTTCATACATATTTGATTATTATAATAATCAGAGATTTTTGTTACAATATTTTAAAAGCACAAAATAAATAATAGACGTACTAAAAGTAAGTAGGATGTATATATTTAAGTATATTTATACTTAAATACGTCTTGAACTTTATGGAGTGACCTGAATAATGATATAATGATCATATGAGCATTATGAGTCGTGCACTTTTGGATTTTCCAATTTTTTTTAAATTAAAGTTTGACATAAATTTTAGTATTAGTTTAAACTTGTGTGTATATAAACTACTTTAAAAAAATACGTATAATCATTTTATACTTATTTTTTAATGCGCTTAGGGCATGCACAATTGGATTTACCAATATTTTTTATTTTTTATATTATGTACTACTGAATACTTTTTGTGTGACTGAAATAGGCCTGCTAAACATCATTTATTTGTCATTGATTTGTGGTCTATTATTTTATCTATGCTTAAAATCGACTTTAACTTTGACTACGTTGGAGGTCGGGCAATAATTAATTATTAGGTTTTCTATCAAGCAAGATTTAGTAGAAGTAAGGAATTTGGTGGTGTTTCACACCCCCCTCGCATAACACTTAAAGTCATTGTTTCTGCGCCAGATCTTTCTCCACATATTCGTGTATAATAATCCTGTTTGTGCGTAGATGGCAGTCTCTGTCGAGACTGTCCTCTATAACCGAAATTTAGTCTTGGAGGACATAAGTAATTAATAATTATATTAACATACATAAAAAAACATAAACACTCACGCCTGTCACCCAGAGGGGTAGGCAGAGACTATGGAATTCCATTTGGCACGATCCTGACACACCTCTCTCGCTTCCTCCACATCCATATACCTACGCATACACGCTCGTCGGTTAAAGGTACTCTTAATTTGGCCCATTTTCAATATTTCGCCAATTTGGTCGATAAACTTTCGCCTAGGGCGACCCTTTCCGACTCTGCCATTCACCTCTGCAACATAAATTTGCTTTGTCACTCTTTCCTCATTCATTCTTTCTACATGACCAAACCACCGAAGCATTCCTTTCTTAATCCTAGTCACAACATCATCTTGCAAGCCACATATTTCTCTTATCACACTATTTCTCACCCTGTCATTCAGATTCAGCCCTAGCATACTACGTAATGACCGCATTTCTACAGCATTTATTCTACTCTCGTGCTTCTTCTGCCACACCCAACTTTCACTACCATACATTAAAGTAGGCACTAACACAGCATTGTGAATTGCCAAACGTGCCTTTTTGGACACATTCTGACTTTTCACAATAGAGTGTAGAGCCCCATTCAATCTATTTCCTGCATTCACTCGTCGTTCTATATCCTTATCATATCTACCATCCCCGCTAAACACACATCCCAAATACACAAACTCATCTACTTGCTCTACCAACTCCCCTTCTATTCTTATTTCACACATCGTTTTACTTTCTTCTCTTTCAAAAACCATAACTTTCGTCTTACTTGCGTTCACTTTCATTCCCTTTTCTTTTAATGTCCTGTTCAGTAATGTAACCATCATTTGCAACTCGTCTGCCGACGAAGCAAGTATGACTTGATCATCGGCTTACAAAAGGCATTTGACGGTTAACTTACCCATTCTTAACCCGCATTCTTCTACTTTCAAATTTTCCAAACAACTATCCATAAATAGGTTGAACAGCCACGGGGATGCTACACAGCCCTGTCTGACACCTTTATGGATGCCAAACCAGTCCGAGTAGGCCCCGTTGATCCTGACACAAGCACTAGAGTCCCTATATAGCGACTTCAATGCCTGTATCAAGCCAGCGCTCAACCCAAATGAGTTCAGTGTTTGCCATAACACATCCCTGTCCACTCTGTCATAAGCCTTCTCCAAGTCTATGAACGCACAAAAAACTTTTTGGTTTTTGTCCAAAAACTTCTCCGCGATCATGCGCATGGAAAAGACCTGATCCGTAAATCCCATTCCCTTTCTAAATCCCGCTTGCACATCCCAAATTTTTCCATCAGTTTCTTTCATAACTCTTTCAATTAGTACCTTAGCATACAATTTTCCCACAATGCTAAGAAGGCTGATACCACGGTAGTTTTTACAGTCCTGCTGTGATCCTTTTCCTTTATATATTGGGACTATCACGGCTTTGCACCAGTCTCCCGGTACACGCTTAAGTTCCCAACATAAGTTAAACAAGGTGTACAGCAGGTCTGCCACCACTCCTTCTCCAGCCCTTAGCATTTCGAGAGATACTCTATCATAACCGGCTGCCTTACCTGCTTTCATACATTTCATTGCTTTCATTATTTCATCTATACTTATATCTCTATCTATTTCCTCTTCTTCCGAAATTTCTATTTCATTTAATTCAAACGTCTCATCACTCATAAACACGCTTTCAAAGTATTCCTTCCATCTCCTTAAACTCAAAACTTCGTCATTCAGAATACAGCCATTCTGGTCTCGTATAACATTCATTCTAGGCTGTTCTGAATGTCCCCTGGTAGTTCTTACGAGTTTCCAGAACATTTTAATGTTTGCCTGGAAGTTATCCGATATTCTTCTATCATTCTTATCCGTTCTTTCTTGCTTTTTCCTTTCAACTACTTCTTTTACTCTCTTATTTAGGTGTCTAAAGACTGCCGTTTTCCTTTCAATATCATCATTCATACTGCTAGAATTACTAGCCTTGGTTGCTAGTAAATCTAGCCATGCTTTCTTCTTTGCTTCAACTTCCATCCGTACGTCATCATCCCACCATAACGTGTTAATTTTCCTTTCATTCGTTCTCTTACTGACACCACATACTTCGGTAGCTGCATCCACTAAACCTTTCTTGACATTATACCACACAGTCTCCAAGTCTAAATCATTCATACACAATTCAGCCATACCACTTATATTTTCTCTCAATCTATATTTGAACTTCTCTCTCACACCTTCATCTTGTAACCTCTCTGTTCTTATACGCTGTAACGCAGTGGTAGACACAGATGTCCGATGCCTCCAACGTCTGAAAAGACCATTAATTCGGCATAAGACCAAGTAATGATCCGTCCCTACGTTAGAGCCCCGGTAAACCCTTGTATCTACCACCGCGCTCCTCATTCTTTCATCAACAATTATGAAATCTATCATACTTCTATCATCACCTCTTTCCCATGTATACGTGTGAATCTTCTTATGACGAAAGAAAGTGTTCGTCACAAAAAGATTCTTTTCCACGCATACGGCGAGAAGGCTTTCACCATTCTCATTTATACTTTCATCACCAAACGTTCCCAATATCCTTTCATAACCAAGCCTCTTCACCCCAACCCTTCCATTAAAATCGCCTAATATCACAATATTTTCATTAACCTTGCATTTCATTAGCACCATCCTTACCAACTCCCAAAACTGCTCTCGGATATAAGTGGGCTTAGACATGTCTGGGGCGTAGACCCCTAAAACAAACAACTTCTTTAAGCCCACTTTCATTCGTATCCATAGCAGTCTCGGGCTTACACATTCATACTCTTTCACACAATGACCCATTCTTTCTGAAAGGATGATACCGACTCCCTGGCATGCCCGCTCAGTCTCGTCTACACCAGACCAGTACGCGGTATACATGCCATGTGTAGTGGCATCCTTTCCCTTCCGTTTGGTCTCATTTACACATAACACGTCTATTCCTCTATCATGCATCATATCGCATACTTCATCCATCTTATCATTCATTCCTCCACATACATTCAATGTAGCCAGACGGGCTTCCGCAATCCACTTTTCGCCCCTCCGGGGGACAGAACGTGACGGGTGGCGAACCTCGTCGCCGGTTTTCCTCCCGGAGATTCTTCGCACCCCTGCCCCATGAAAGGGGCGCCGGGAACTCGGGGCCATTTCTTTAATTGTATGCCTCATGGTGCGAAAGTAGGGTGTGGTATTTTTACGCCGCTACCACACGGCGAGGAGCCGAGTCAGTTCTTTCGGCTTTGTCGCTTGTTTAGCACCACCCGGGGGACACGTGTAGGGTGGGCCTAGGATTAGGTGGTCAAAGCCTACGGACGCGAGCGACTCATCCCCCATATAATAATTATATTAATATACGCTTAAAACTAATGCATTTTAAAGTTTCGTTGAATTGTGCATATATATCAACAATTAAAGTATATGTAAACGATAGCTTTCTCTATATCTCTTAATAAATGAAACAAAACTATTCCTTATTTATAGAAATTCAGTATCTATTTAAAAAGTGTTACAGTGAAATCTTTACAACGCATTTTCTTTTATTAGCCGGTGTTCCGTTTGCCATGTCTATTTCTTGTTGTTCGTTTACTATGAAAGGAACTTAAAGAGCTTTAAAATTAACTTTATCTTTTGTTATAGAGCAAGTTTGTAACGGTGAAATAATTAAAGGAAGTCAGAGAAATACTAGAACTACCAACTTACTCATTAAAAGAACGTATTAGAAAATCTGGAAAGGTCCACAGTTAAACATAGTCCTCCCCCATAGATTGCCTCATATTGCCATAGTTGCCATCCCGCTTGCTAAACGTTGTTTTAAGCTGTTACTTAAATAATTACTTGAAAAACTATGAAATTAAATAATATTTAAAATAAAACTAGTTTTACGGATTTTATCGCGTATATTAACTTATTTTATATTTCCGACGTTTCGAGTACTTTACAGCACCCATGGTCACGGGGGGGGGGGGGGGGGGGTACTGAGGTGTTTGACGTCCCAATAGCGTAGTTAACCACGGCTACCTCCAGGTTAACTATGACATTCACTTCCAGGGGTCTACCCTCAGGAGTAACCGCATCTGTATCCTTCTATTTCTGAAGTTTTATTCCAGATGCCCAGCTATAAAGTGTTGTCTATAGTGTAGCTATGCAATATAGATAACACTTTTATAATAAAAGTAATGCAAAAAAAAGCATGACAATGGTAGTTTTCATCCATGCATCCATTACAGCCTAAAAAAGTCCACCGCTAAACATAGACCTACCCCATAGATTTTTCAAATATTACATTCAAATTCATTTATTTGCCAGAATGTAGGTGTACAATAAAGTATGATCTTAAATTATATCTAATGGCCCATTTACATTCCACTACTATATATGGTGTGCAAATATTTTATAGGTAGGTATACATGCAATTTTTTTTTAACAACAAATAGGAACTGAATTGTTGCTGCTCATCACGATATCTCTGGAACCATTAAGGTGGCTACTGACCTGCCTGCCGCAGGGGCAATCTAGGGTGTAGGAGTGGGGATCACCCTCAATTGCCTCCTTAAGCGGCTACTCCATGCGAACGACCTAGAGCATTTGCCGTGCCGCGCCGACTCGCTACAATATAGGATCGCGTAAGAAATATGTAAGATGCCACCTACTGTATGGACGTAGTATTTTTTCAACATCAATAAACTATTTTATGGAAATACACACAGCGTACAACGATAAATGTATTTTATTTTTTTTATTCGGTATATTAGTTGCATTATATTAGAATTATGTATTCTCATATATTATCTAATTATGAAATTTTATAATTAATTATATATTAAAAATGAAGC
Organism: Parnassius glacialis; assembly: GCA_033319125.1. Classification (NCBI taxonomy): domain Eukaryota; kingdom Metazoa; phylum Arthropoda; class Insecta; order Lepidoptera; family Papilionidae; genus Parnassius; species Parnassius glacialis. Next base: position 32,831,181 of record JAVANC010000018.1, read on the forward strand.
ATTGAAAATTGTGAGTTTAAAACGTACCTACTCACTATAGGTAAATAGATAGATAGCTCGCCTTTTGTACAAATATTTGGTGCAATAAAGAATAAACAAATAAATAGGATGTTTCGCAGAGTGAGAGTAATATAGAATAAGAGTCGTGGAGGCAGTTTACAAACAAAAATTGCACAAGGACAAACATCCAAACCCGGAACAATTATTTGTAGGCCTTACAAATATTTGTTCCGTGCGGGATTCGAACCCGCGGCCCCCAGCGCAACAACTGATTGCTAAGCCACTGCGTCACGGAGCCGTCGCCGGGTCATAGGTAAAGTGACCATACGTCCCGTTTTGAACGGGACTGTCCCTTTTCTCGGTCACCTGTCCCATTGTCCCCAAATAAAGCTTCGGAACACAAAATATAAGTCCCGTAATTCGTTGGATGGAAGTATTCAAAGTCAACAATCTTCAACATAATTTTTTTTAATCGAATATATTTTATGTCTACCTGGTACAGATGCTCCGGTAGAAAGAGTATTTTTTTATTTTGAATAAATTGTGGACGTCTGAAAGAAACACTTACGGTTCCAGTTCTAAAGGCGATGTTGTTAACAAAGATAACAATAAAAAAACTTGAGCAGAATTTTATTCTTATTTAAAAACATCACCAACTTTATTTAAGCAAATTTAATCCACTGAAAAATGTAATTAATAATTATTATAATTAAAAAATATGTTGCATTTAATAATTACCGTCTATACCGAATATAATTTTATAGTGAACACTAATTGTATAAAGTTATAGATTTTAGAGTATAAATAAACCCATGTCCTGTTTTGAGTTAAAAAATATATGGTCAGTTTCGTCTTTTTAGTTAAATTTAGTTTTAAAAATTTTAGTTTATAGTAAAAAGTAGGTATATTAGTACCTACTATATACTTTTTACCGAATTATAAGTATAGAACACCTTATGTACTCAATTATTTTTTGAAAAAGAACAAAAAACAAGCAATAAATAATATACTATTTTATTATTTATATATTATACTATTTATTTTATCTAGATGGCTGTGCCGATTTTTATGAAATTAGTGTGTGTGATTAAGTTGATTCGACGGCTTAGATTCACAATCGACCCTACCGGGTGGCACTTTTGATGAGATCTACAAATCACCCGTGCGAAGCTGGGGCGGATGGCTATAGTTATATACCAATATTACTTATGTCTTATTTTTCGCATACATTATTTTTCGCAATAAGACATAAATTCATTGAAGTCGTAATAGTATAGTCAAATAACGTTTGAAATTAAAATTTGGCACTGCACTTTGCATTTTTGATAGTTTTAATGATACAAAAACAATGTGTAAATGTTTTTGTGTATGCAACCCCCAGCAGGGGTTGAAAAGAATTGTCAAATGTGATTTTTCGCAATTACTCGGAAACGTTAAAAATTAGACAAAACATTTCTAACAAAAATAGCTTAGAGATGGATAGACAATTGTCCAGCCCTAATCTATATTTGAAGTATCAAGTCTCTAGCTCCTAGGGAAGTTAGTTTAAAACCAAATGCAAAATTTAATTTTTTAATGTTCAATTTAAAAAAAAAATTGCAAAATTTGTACCGAACAGAAAAGGAAGTAAGTTAGTAAACGCATGATATGGTATGGTATGGTACCAGAACAAACTTGTGTTTGAAGTCGAGTCTTTGCTGAACAAAGTCTCGGATTGGGGGCAACTAAATCTAGTCCAGTTCAATCCCCAGAAGACACAAGTTTGCGCGTTTACCGCTAAAATGAACCCCTTTGTCGTATCTCCTCAGTTTCAAGGCACTCCCCTTGCTGTCTCAGCTAGCATCGGAATCCTCGACGTCGACTTATCGAATAGTGTGCAGTTTCGTGGTCACTTGGAAGGGGAAGGCCAAACTGGTCTCTAAAAAGCTTGGCGTGCTCAGTAGAGCGAGACAGTATTTCATACCGGCACATCGCTTGCAACTTTACAAAGCGTAAATCCGGCCTCACATGGAATACTGTTCTCATCTCTGGGCCGGGGCACCCCAGTGCCAGCTCCTTCCACTTGACCGCATCCAGCGCAGAGCGGTTCGAATCGTCGACGGCCGATTTTTTTCTGATTGGCTCGATACACTGGAACTGCGTAAAGATGTTGCATCTCTTTGCGTATTTTGTCGTATTTACCACGGGGAGTGCTCTGAGGAATTGTTCGGACTAATTCCAGCCGCTCAATTTCACCATCGCACATCGCGACAAAACTTGCGACACCATCCATACCACCTGGATGATTGGCGGTCCACCACTGTGCGATTTAGTAGATGTTTTCTTCCTCGCACAACTTCCTTGTGGAATCGATTATCACCAGCGATTATCCGGACCGATACGACTCAGGGACCTTCAAGAAAAGAGCCTACTCCTTTTTAAAAGGCCGGCAACGCATCTGCAGTTCCCCTGGTGTTGCGGTTGTTCATGGGCGGCGGTAGTCACTTACCATCAGGGGAGCCGCATGCTCGTTTGCCTCCTCTCCTATAAAAAAAATGGTAGTCATTGTCTTAAGTAATAAATATATGTCTTAAGTAATAAATATAACGATTAAAAAAATTCGGACGTCTCATTAATTTTTCCGATTATAAAAGGAGATATAGTGGACTCCCTTTCAAAATTGGGTTGCGTATAAAAATAATAATGTAATAACTATCGTTATGACGTCCTTAAATTCTTCGAGTTATGATGTAATATAATATAGATACAATAAAGCTATTGATATTAACTATGTGGCCATAAGATATAAATTCTTAATATAACAATGTTTATGTTAATATCTTTACTCTTGATATAATAAAAAAGTATATGATTACCTTGTTCTGCAATTTATATAAAAATATAGAAAGTGTCGCAGAGATTCAGTTAACCCTAGTTGTTTGCTTTTTGATGGTCAGAAGAATAAATTAAAAGCGCTGGTAAATGATAGAAAAGTTTCTTCTTTATTTCCTCGACTGTTACAATCGTTGGCCGTTCAAAAGAGAGGGGAAATAACCGGCCAAGTGCGAGTCGGACTCGCACATGAAGGGTTCCGTACCATTGTAATACATGTTTCTAGTAGGGGAGCCCCTTTTAATTTTTAATATATTTTATTTTTATTTTTTATTATATAGCGGCAACAGTAATACACATTCTGTGAAAATTTCAACTGTCTACCTATTACGGATCAAGAGATACAGCCCCCTGACAGACTGACGGATGGACAGATGAGGCTTCGTAATAGGGTCCCGTTGGTTATCCTTTACGGAATCCTAAAAAGGGGAGATCGTTACACGTGAAGCTATAAATAGTCACCGTATCATAAGTGATATTATTTCCGGTTAAGAACGGATGCATTCATATCATGGTTTTATCTCAAAATGTTTGATATATTTTTAGATTTACTATAATCTTCCATTTTACGTAAAAAGGTTTTAACTTAAAGAATGGAATGTTGCCCTAAAACCCTCTCGAAATGAGAGGAGGCCTGTGTCCAGCAGCGGGACGTATATAGGTTGTAACTTTTATGGAATCTTGAGATAGACGTGCTTACGTGAAAACTATTGTATATTTTTTTATTTCGTGTATCGGAGTAGTTGGTTCCTGGTCAGTTGTCTTCCGTTCAAACAACCAATAAGGAGAAATGGATAAGAACCGTTAATAATTTTAAAAAGCTGCAATGTCTAACCTAAAAAATCCCCGCTGTCAGGCAGTCTATGTGGGAAACCTGTGTAGTAGGTGATTCTGTGGTAGAGCCAGGCGGCAGCTTTTGCTGTCGCACGGACGGGCCGGCTTGAACCGGGGTGGTACTACGACCTCACAGAATACCAGCGTGAAGTAGAGGTTTACCTCTGCGTTTCGCTTGGTGAGTGCAGGTGGCCGGAGACCCTTTTTCCTGGAAATGAGGCATTCCATCCTAGTCCTCACGGGTGAAAACGCATTTACATTTTGATTTGTAATAGAGGATAGATGTAGACATCTATGGGCCGCAGCAACCACTTACCATCAGGCGGACTGTGTGCTCGTTTTTCACCCTTATCCTATATAAAAAAAAATCTATAAATAGCAGCAAATTTTTGATAGGTCGTAATGAAAGAATACATTAAAAAGAGTGAAAACACAATCATAAAGGAAGACTAAAACATTTTGTTGATACCAAATTTGACGCGACAACCCAGATCGGCGACGGAGAGTAGCGTCAATAGGTCGATACATCTGGTACTGAGAACATCAATCCGCTTGTAAAGTTAATTCACCCTACAATATGGGGGATATTGTATTCAGCAGTTAAATGTGGCGTACTAGCAAGAAAGAAGAGGAGGATAAATATACAAAAAACACAGCTCCTAATATAAAATTGTAATGATTGGAAATTGCATGACTATAATTAAAATCAAATTCACCAGTACGCTGGAATCCAAAAAGTTTGATAGATTTTCGTAAACAGTAAATTCAGTTTCCAATTCAATCAATTTTAAAATTAATTAACGCTTAACACTTTCACTGTCCGGTTTCCAGACAGAATAGTAAGACAATAGCAGTGCCCTATATGTAGTGCACGGGAGAGCGAAAGGATAACTTATGCGTAATTATTTTTTTAATGGATCTCTTCAACAAAAAATCCAAAAGAAAGACAGCAGCATTAAGCTGCTATTTTACGCTGGTAGAATACCTGAGATACCTGACAGCGTGGTCCTTCCCCGGTCGAACCGACCCATTCGTGCTACAACTACAACTGTACTATTGATATAGCTGTAGCATGGCTCTACCCTATGGTTTATAAAGTTATTTTTGAGTAGGAAAGATTGCTACTGTGAAATTATTTTATCCCACACAGTGGTACAGTTTTGCGAACTTGCATAATTTGACTATTTCGAAAGCTTTGTTTAAAACGTAAAGTAAGCTAATAATTTAAAATTAAAAATTTTGTACAGCTGACTTCAATATAAGCGACTTCAATATAGGTTATTTAAGAATTACTCAATAACCATATTCGATTGATTTGATCAAATTCATATGGGACCACACGAGAACTATCAGCTTTCATATAAAAAAAGAATTATCGAAATCGGTTCGCCCAGTACAAAGTTATGAGGTAACACAAATAAAAAAAACATACACTCGAATTGAGTACCATCTCCTTTTTGGAAGTCGGCAGAAAATAACGTTAAAATTAAAACTTAAGTTGCTCAGCATCGGACTCTCACATTTCTGAGGTTTATGGTCACGCTGCTCCAGTGCACATGTGCTTGAAAAATATTTTATTTCTCAGACATTCTCAGTCACGTAGTGAATCAGTACATATGTGTTAAGAAAATGGCACTGAATACAGAATTAATTTTATTCTGTATAATAAAACAACTGCAGCTAAGCAAGATGTTCTTACTAGATACAGTTGTAATTTAGCCGTGAAAGCTTCTTACCTTCTCTAAAGCGCAAGTCCGGTGTGGGGTATGCTGTCATATGCTGTCTAGTGTGCTACACTGCAGCGTTCCCCCTGCAACCCCTATCGAGAGGCGTGCAAAGAGATTGATGCTCTTGGTTTGGTTGAAACTGACCTTGTCAGTGTCGAGCACAGGCGCAAAGAAGCCACCTTCTCGGTATTTAAAATATATTCTAGGGAGTGTGCGAAGGAACTACCAGATTTAATTCCTCCATCCCCTTTCCACCACTGGACAATCAGACGCTAAATGCATTGGGAATAAATGGCTTGCTTCGTCTTTCGTAATGTGCACACCTTTGCTCACTATAGTGGAATAATTTCCATTGTTCATTGTGTCATTAATTGATTAATTGTAAAGGAAAAGTGTTTCCATAGCATCCTGGAATAATGAGAATTGAGCACAGGCGAGCCGAGTGTTGCCATAAATTCTGTACGTATAGTTGTGTTCAAAATGCTGGACTGCAATCTTTGCTACTGCTGTACAAAGCATGGGTTATATATGTAAACAGAAATAAGCGAACCAGAGACAAAGCTTCACACAACCGTGCTGTTTAGTTACCTTACTGCATGCATACGGAGTCAATCCGAAAGGCCACGCGCAGTGAAATGAGTAAATTTTACTGGTTATGAGTATCAGTTGTCTCATACTTAAAAAAGCCATCATCAAGTACAAGAGCAACTTAAGTAAGTCTAATAAAGTACGAGTAAATATTAAATATAAATTATTCAACAAAATGTACGTTATTTTAATTTCGGTATGCTGGTTACAACATTTTACGAGAAAATTATCTCAACTAAAATTTTCACCACTAGTACCATTCTATCTGTGCGCATAATTTTTGTGAATGCACACACTCGCACACCCAGAACCGGAACAATTATTTGTATAAAATGCCGGCGGCCTCGTAGCGCTGCTCATGTATATAGCTATAATAATGAACACTTACATATATAGCAAAAAATAAATACAACTGGTAAAATATTTAAGACAAAAACCTTATAATTAAAATGTTTTTAAATTTATCGTACGTTACCGGAGACGTATTTGCTGAAAAAATTTGCAAGCGTGATCGTTAATAAAGGTAGCAACGAATAGTTTCCGTAATGGACTTGCATCCATTGTTTTGAAACAATAAGCATGTGTTCTTTGTTTGTTTATAGAACTAAGAGTGCTGGATATTAAGGCAGAAAATAGCAAACATCTTCCTCGAAAGAAAAAATACACAAAAACATTTTATTACAAGAAAAGGTTTTAATTATTATTATTACAATGGTGTCAGGTGTTAGTCTGCGCGCGTAACGTAACAACTTCATGGTGTCGTTTTTAGCTGTCGGTGTACGCGCGCATCGTAAAAAATTCACTCTCATAATTTTTCCCAAACGCCCCAAAAGAAGTATCACATTAAATCATTATTATCAAATTTTTATATTAACAAAAAAATAAAAATATTACACTTCACATTTCTACATTCTGTTTAATAAAGGTTTTAACTTGTTTCTTGAACTAATTTTCAATTTTTTCAATCTAAAGCCAAAAGTAGTTACAAGTTTACATATTATTATCATAACGGATCCGTGGCGCAGTGGCTTAGCAATGATTTGTTACGCTGAGGGCTGCGGGTTCGAATCCCGCAAGGAACAATTATTTGTATGGCCTACAATAATTGTTCCGGATCTGGATATTTTCCTCGTGCAATTTATGTTTATAAACTGCCCAAACGCCCCAAAAGAAATATCACATTAAATCACCATTTACATTTCACATTTCTACATATTTCTGTTCAATAAAGGTTTTAACTTGTTTCTTGAACTAACTTTCAATTTTTTCAATCTAAAGCCGAAAAGTAGTAACAAGATTACATATTATTATCATAACGGCTCCGTGGCGCTGTGGCTTAGCAATGATTTTTTGCACTAAGGGCCGCGGATTCGAATCCCGCAAGGAACAATACTAAAATACTGTACCTACGCCATGTATAGTCTAGTCTAGTATAGTCCATAGCTCGCTGAGCGACCTTGAGCTTCCTCATCCGGCCAGCAGTGAAGGACCACGTCTCAGTTCCGTATGTCATCACTGGCAATACGCACTGGGTGTACAGTCTCGTTTTCAAGTTTTGAGGTATACCTGACGAGAAGATGTGCCGTAATTTCCCGAACGCTGTCCAACCGAGTAGAATCCGTCGATTGACCTCTCGGTCGAAGTTGGACTTAACTAGTCGGACTATTTGTCCTAGATAAACATACTCGTCAATAACTTCGAGCTTAGTGCTCCCAACAACTACCAGCATAGGTGTGACATGGACATTGAACATGATCTTTGTTTTGTCCATGTTCATCTTAAGACCTATCCGTTGGGGAATACTATTGAGGTCATGTTGCATAGTGCTTAGGTCCTCCAGCGATTCTGCCATAAGGACTATATCTTTGGCAAATCGAAGGTGAGTGATGTACTCGCCGTTGATGTTAATACCGTATCCTTTCCAGTCCAGAAGCTTGAAAACGTCTTCCAATGCAGCGGTGAAGAGTTTCGGGGATATGACGTCACCCTGTCTTACACCTCTCTGCAATTGGATAGGTTTCGTACTCTGGTTCTGTACTCGGATAGCCATCGTAGCCCTACTGTACAAGCACTTCAACACTTCGATATACCGACAGTCAACTTGGCACCGCTGAAGGGACTGCAGCACCGCCCAAATTTCTACGGAATCAAAGGCTTGCTCATAGTTCACATACGCCAGAAATAGTGGCAAACTGTACTCCTCGGACTTCTGTACAACTTGCCGAAGGGTATGTATGTGGTCTATGGTGCTAAAGCCCTTTCGGAAACCGGCTTGTTCGGGAGGCTAGAAGTCGTCAAGTCTGCGTGCGAGACGATTCGTAATGACTCTCGAAAACAGCACGTAGACGCGGCTCAGAAGGGAAATCGGTCTGTAGTTCTTCAAGAGAGCATTGTCACCTTTCTTGAAGAACAAGACCACCTCACTTCTGCTCCACGTCTCCGGTGTAATGTCACCATGGAGGACGGAATTAAAGAGCTTCTGAAGGACTTCAAGTACCGGTCTTCCACCCGCTTTCAGAAGCTCCGCTGTAATTCCATCCTCACCTGGGGCCTTGCCGTTTTTAAGATGCTGGAGAGCCATTCTAATCTTGCTCTGACTGACGTCCGGGATATCTTCGGAATAGTGTCGGATAAGACTCACTCTTAGATTGTTACTCACACTTGCGTGTGGCTCCAACGATGACGTGTACATCTGCCCATAGAACCTCTCAATCTCACTCAAAATCTCAGGTGCACCGTAAACGACGCTGCCACACTCAGTCTTCAGCTTTGAAAGTTGTCTCTTTCTGGCAGACAGATCTCTGGCAATCAATCAATCAATACAAGCTGTATTGAAGTTGCGTAAGTCCCGCCGCATGCATTTGGAGATCTGTCTGTTCAGTTGCCTGTATGCTGTCAAATCTGTTGAAGAATGTAGCTTAATCTCCCGTTTAACAATCATGAGATTAAGAGTGTGATCGAAGAGTTTTTGTGTTCTTCTGCGGTGGGTCTTGCAGAACTTAGCTCCGACCTCATGGACAGTTTCCACGAGCTTGTCTTTCAAATCGTCCACTTCGTTGCAGTCTTCTAGGCACTGAAAACGGTTATGTAACTCGAGCTGAAAGGTTTCGGGACTTTGGATTAGAGCACGAGGGTGACGGAGCGTTGACTTCATTAGACGAGACCTCTCCAACATAACGTTTAGGTTCAGTGTGCCTCTAACCATTCGGTGATCGGTGCCGGTTTTCACCCTCGAGATCACTTAGACATCACTGAACAGTTGTCGTCTGGTCGTCATAATGAAGTCAATCTCATTTTTTGTCGAATCGTCGGGGCTCGACCAGGTCCACTTCCTGTGGAGCCGCTTCTGGAAGAAAGAGTTTGTCATAAAGAGTCCCTCTTTCTCCATGAAGTCGGCCAGCTGTTAGCCCCTTGGGTTCCGTTGCCCTATTCCAAATTTCCCTACTTTCCTCCTCATACATTTCCTCCACCTCCTCATCGGGGTGTGCCGAGGTTAGTACGTAAACCTGTATGACCTTCAGCGAATACCGTTTGGTGATTCTGAGTATAAGGTACGCAACCCTCGTCGACACACTCTCAATCTTTACAACGTTGTTAACGAGAGACTTGTGGACGATAAATCCGACACCTCGTTGGGACAGATGGTCGCCCTCCCGGTAATAGAGCAAGTTGCCGGATTCGAGGATTATCGTGTCCTCCCTCTCTCTTCGGACTTCGGATAATCCTATGACATTCCAGCGTAATTTGTCTATCTCTTCTTCCAGCTCCACAATCTTCTCGTCAGTCCTCAGGGTACGTGCGTTGTATGTTGCCAGGTCGAGTCGTCGTAGGTGGCAACCGAACCTACACCGGAGATTCTTAGCACCCCCTGCCCCGCCGTTACCATGGTCGCCACCGTAGCCAGCAATAGCGGGGCCGCCGGGGACTGGGGGCCGTCTCTTCGTAACTTTCATCATGACGGGTATATTGCCATAGTTGCCACGCTGGGCGAGCGGGTTGGCAACCGCAGTTTTTTTGTTGTATTTTTGCCTTTACCAGGAAGATGCTGCTGCCCATCTCCTACCTGTTTCCCTTTGTCGCCTTTTACGACACCCACGGGAAGATATGGGGTAGTAGATATTCTTAACCGCCACTACACGGCGGTTTTTTAACGGTAATTTAACTGTAAGTAAGCAATTCCGACATAAAACCATTAAATTAATAGGCAACTGCTTAGGTACATAGTTATGGACATATTTTTTAAATAATGAAAATAAAAAAATCCAAAGTTTGTTAAACTATATAACACTAATTATAATACTACGCGTTTTGATTATTAACCTTTGGTTTTTTTAAATAGTAGGTAACAAAGCGAGATCAAAAATCACTATTACTTATTTATAAAATTATGTAAGCACTTAACATAAAGGTAAATTGACATAATTGCGGGAATTGAGGCTGATAACTCGCATCACACCTATTCCGCACTGCTTACACACTTTTTTAACTCTTAAAATACAAATATAATGAGTGATATATTTACTTACTGATAGATAGATAGAACTAATTCATTTGAGCACGCTAAGTATATTTAGTACAGGAACTTCTATCTGGTGTAATGGTAAAACCTCAAGTAGTTGGAATTTTGATGTATAAAAAATATCAAAATTTAACATTTATAATAAAAATGGACTTTTAAATACCTCTAAAATTGTTTAAACATTTTTGTAACGAAGTTCTTTATCGGAGCCAGAAAAAGTACAAGATTGAAGCATACTGAATTTCACCTTCGTCATCGGTTTCACTCGAAGAATCTTTGATATTTTTTTTAGGTTTTCGTTTAGGTGTTTTTGCTGTCTTATTTTTAATAGACTGCTCAGGTTCTCTTGATGTGCTAGCCTGTATTTGTATATCTTCTGCAGATATGCTTTTACCCGCTGGTACATTGAGCTTCTTCTTTCGTCCTTTACCGTCTGATTCCACCACTCGTATTCTTTTATTTCCTAAAAATTATATAAATGATTCTGAAACCAGTACCGGGTCTTGAAGTGGAGCGTCTGGATGTCTAAACGTAGGTCAGCGTTGTAATACTGGAGCTTCATCAGTCGGCAAAATACCGGTTTTCTTAAAGCCAGCTTTGAGATTATTTGCTGAGTTGTCCATGATATTTTCCCACAGCTTATTTAGCAACGTAGGAAACGTGGTTTTAGGAATAGTGGGTAGTCTTTGCCCTTCAGGTGGGCCATTGGTCTAAGATTTGACGCCAGCGCAGTTTAAGAGGCCTAAAATAGGCCACGTCCAAAGGCTGTGTAAGGTGGGTGCTATTTGGGGGTAAAGCCACAAATGCGATATTATGAGACTGGCATGCCTTTAAAACTTCCATATTTATATGAGAACTTAAGCTGTCCCCAATGAAAAGCTTCTTCCCTTCTTGGCTACGTAAAGTGGGCAGAACCAATGAAAAGAACCAATCCTCGAATGTACTAGTGTCAAACCAACCGGACTTTGACCGATTGTAACGAGTGCCAGGTGGCCCACCCTCTGTCCACGTGCTCCACATATTGTCTGACTTGTAGTTTACGTAAGGTGATAAAATTTCTGCAGCAGCATTGCCACATACCTTTAAACTAATGGCTGCTTTCGTTGAATTTTTTTATAGCTTCTGGATATTTACATTCACGCTTCATAAGCACTTTTTTCTTGCTTGGTTCGTCAACAAGGTTGGTTTCATCATAATTATAAACATTTTCGGCTGGAACTCCTTCAATTTCAGTCTTCAGATGCTCAAAATACGTCCGAATCTGCTCGTTGTCTACAGCTGCTCTCACCCTCTTAATATTAGAACAAAACCTTTGAGATAGTTAATTTTTGTGGCGTCTCAGAAAAATATTCGCCCAAGTCTTGCCAGGTAAATTATTTTGGAATTGGTCTACTTCACGTCCTGTTCTGTCGAGATACATTTTTACAATGCACCTTAAATCAAAACGGTAATAGGGAAACCGTAATTACACATTTCGATTGCATACTGGATGAAAGCAGTTTTTTCGGTATCAGAAAAGATACGCTGACGGCCTGGTTGTCTAACTTTATTTGTTCGTATTCCTTTTAATTTTAAAATAATTGAACTTCGAGGAATTTTATATTTTTCAGCAGCTTCGCGTTGATTTACAATTTTATTTGTTATATCTGATAAACGTAGTTCCATCTGCCGTTCACTATAACACTTATAAGCCCTCCCTCCAACTTTTGTTCTCATCAACTTATCTCGTGACAACATTTTCTGTAACAAAATAAGTTAGTTTTTAATTATGGTCCAAAAAACCAGTAGGACCATAGTTGAGATCCAAGAGGGTACTTACGAGAAAAAAATATTTTTTTTTTATATAGGTGTATTTATACAATAAACTATACGTAAAATGAATGCCAGAATCTTAACTTAAGTACCATATGAATCCAATTCTGAAACTTTGTCTTCACTTTAACCAATATTTTCAAATAAAAGTTTACGATATTCAGTTAACGCGTTCAAACAGGTTTTTATCGGAGAAGGTCTACTAATTTGAATTAGAGAGACATCTGACAGTTCAATTTTGTCGGATAGTTTTATTGGACTATAGTTGGGACCCTGCACTATTGTTGTGTAATTTTACGGTACCAATAAGTCCGTCCGAGAAGGTACAACAAATCTTAACCTATTTCTGCCGCCATCTTTTCGTGCCCCGATCTGTAAAAAGAACTGTAAAGCAGGCTCTGAGGCAATCCTTGCATTATAGCCTATCAAAAGTATGTTGAACATATATATATAAAAGTGCTGCTGAATATAGGCCTCCCCATAGATTGCCTCATAGGGGAGCCCATACATTGTATTGTGATGGTTGCCACGCTTGGCAGGGAGGTTGGCAAACGCAATTTTTTATATTTATATTAGGAAGGCACTGCTGCCCATCTCCTGGTTTGTTTCCCTCTGTCGCCTCTTACGACACCCACGGGATGATATGGGGTAGTGGATATTTTTAGCGCAACTACACGGTCTATTTAAAGGCTGTAAGTTGGATTAAATCTAAATTTCTCCTAAAAGATGATGTTTAATCTTTTAACGTTGATTTATTTTTCACATTATATATTGTGGCTCTTTCATTGCTTTAAATCGTGGCCGTACAACGCGTGGCTGGGTTGCTATTATAACTATAAATATAATAATATTATCTATAATATAATACAATATATTTCTATAATAAAAGCTACCTTTGCAAACGCGAAAGTAATGTTACAGCCCTTATACGGCCCTCGGTTGAGCGCAGGTCTCTTCTCATTACTAAGAGAGTTTTAGGATAAGAGTTTTAGGATAAGAAAGGGCCGCCGCCGCGCTGCCCCAATGACTGACGGAGTACATGCAGGTTTCCTTGCAATGTTTTTCTACACCGTAGTAAATCAACAATTAATATTGCAATTAACAATTTCATTGTTGCAAGCGAGGATCGAACCCGTTTTGCTCGCATACCGAAAAATTTCCAGCGTTTCCGGCCCTGACTCATCATGGCCCAAGCTACAAACACAAAAATGAACATAATTAGGTATTTGAGACATTGTTATAGTGCCGAAGAGTATGTGCAAGCACAGGTGCACTCTCTATACCCTCACTCACATAGTCCGATGGAACGGAAGCCTGACACGACCGGAGAGAGATCAGGTGTAGGACCTACGCTTGCTTTCCGTAGCACGGGGGTGAAACACCAACGACTTCCAAACTCCGGGCTGCTACTGAGCATTTCTCGACAGAGAAATCCAATAACTTATTTTAGCTCGACCCGGGAATCGAACCCACGATCTCATGATCAGCAACCGCTTTAACGACCACTTGACCAACAACACAGTCATGACAAATAACCGTGAATGTAGTCAATCTATGGGAGACTCTTTTTTCAGCAATTAACTTTTGGTAAGCTGTAAGTGTTCTAAACTACGAGTAATTTTAAATTTAATAAATTTTTGCCGTTATTGTTAACAGGAAATTAAAATTAATAAGGTATTCAATGCAAATTAACATTAAGTTCCGCGTACCAAACCGAGCGAATATCTCTCTTATTTACTGACTTAAACTTGATGCTGCCCACGCAATATTGTTAATTATTAACGTTTATAGAGGCAGGTAGTGTTCATTGATATTCTTAAAAAATCAAATACTGAATGTATTGGGATTAAGTACGAAGCTTAAATAGTTTTTCTAACATAAAAACCAACTGCTTTTAAAATATTGATTTCTTATATTAATCGCGAAATCTATAAATATAATAAAATTAATTTTACAGATTTTATATCCTTATATAAAATATTTTGACCAATTTTTTTTATAGGATAGGGTGACAAACGAGCACACAGCCCACCTGATGGTAATTGGTTGCAGTGACCCACAGACATCTAAATCTATCCTCAATAAATAATCAAAATGCAGATGCGTTGTCACCCGTGAGGACAAAGATGGAATGCCTCTGTTCCAGTAAAAAGGTTGTCCGGTTCTGTACACTCACCATACGAAACACAACAGCGTTAAGCTGCTATTTTACTCTGGTATTCTGTGAGAGCGTGGTCCTTCCCCGGTCGAGCCGACACATTCGTGCTACAAACTATACTACTAATACAGCTGCAGCATGGCTCTACCACGTATATTATGTGCTTAACAAGGGTTTAAATCAAGTTTGAAGTAGTTTTAATAACAAAAATGTTTAACGTTTTTTTCATATATATTTGAAATGATACATTCCTTGAGGTCGTATAAATTTTATTTAAAATAGAATTATAACTAGACTTTCAAAACAGATATGTAATTAATTATACATGATATAAAAGTTATCCATCTAAGTTATAACCTGACTGAATACAACAGTTATAATTTTTCAAAGTCACTATTTTATTAATACTGTACCGTATTTTTTAATTTAAATTATTTTTTTTAAAATTAATTTAAATAATTTAATTTAATTAAAATCATTATATAATTAAAATAACCGTGTTTTTAGGGTTCCGTACACAAAGGGTAACCAACGGGACCCTATTACTAAGCCCCCACTGTCCGTCCGTCCGTCTGTCTGTCAGCGGGCTGTATCTCATGGTCCGTAATAGGTAAACAGTTGAAATTTTTACAGAATGTGCATTTCTGTTGCCGCTATAAATACAAATAATAAATATAAATGAAAACTAATGGGGGCTCCGCTATTAGAAACGTGTTTTACAATGGTACGGAACCCTTCATGCGCGAGTGACCCGCGCCTCCCGGTTCACCCGATGGTGAACCTGTAAGTTCATTTGCATTGCCACTTGTGTACTGCCGCCCTAAACCCTAAAACCGAAACCTAACTTCAAACAAACTACACATACGTTACAACCTTGACTTTACTTAGTATACATAAGGCTGTGGCCTGTGGTTATTTAACTCAGCTGTAGAGCCCTTTATGTGTATTGGAGTTATATAGACCGGCATAAAGATATCAGGCAAAGTACGTTTAACAGAGAGAGTTTGCAAATAGACATCATTTATTAAAATAATATAGGTAAGTGATCCGGACTAGCAGATTAAGATGGGTGAATTTTGAGCAAGAGATTAAGGAAAGTTTTATATAGTATTTAATACGTTTAAATAAACCATTGAGATATAAACGGAGTTTAAGTATCTACAATATAGATTGTGAGCATTTTATTTTTATTGATAAAAAGGCTTGATATAATATTGGACATAGATAAAAAAGCTATTACAGTAATGGCATCCAGTCTATTGTAATGAAATCAATAGAGAATGAATTCGACGAGTTTTATTGAAATGTTTAGTAATTGTTCTTTTAACATATATGACGAAAGTTACATGTGATATTTTATTCATGCCATTTATCAATATCATTTGATTTTTATTTAAGAAAATGATTCAATAACTCATGTCTAGAAACTAAACTTTATGTCGAACGTGAATTCGGATAGAATTATTATCTTTTATGTTTTGAAAAGGCTAAATACACAGTCAGGTCATAAGTATTGTCACACAGTAAAAACTTTTCTTTTAGAATGCTGGCCACAAAAAAGTTTATTGAATTCGAATTTCGAATTGTTCATGAAAATAAAACTGTATAGTTTTTAGAATTTTACTTATTTTTAAATATGGAGAGGACGCTTAAAAAAGACCGTGTTGCAGTTATTGCGTTGCATCGTGCGGTTACGCGCCAATGCAAATTTTTGACATACTGAAAAATTTGAATATAACCAAAAGATTCGTTTATCGTACCATCAAATGATACAATGAAGACTCTAGTGTAGATGACAGGTCAAGAAGTGGTCGCCCTCGGTCCGTTAGGACTCCAGCAGTGATAAAAGCTGTGAAAGCGCGAATCCAAAGAAATCCCAAACGTAAGCAAAAACTGTTGGCCCTACAGATGGAGTTAAGCAGAACCACGGTGAAAAGGGTGTTAGATGAAGACTTAGGGCTTCGGGCATATCGAAGAAAAACAAGACATCGTGTGAATGCTCGTCTAATGGACTTGAGACTGAAGAGATGCCGCGCTTTGTTGAAGCGGTACGCGGGAAAAAAATATCGGGAAATTCTTTTACCGGATGAAAAATTCTTTACCGTAGAAGAGAGCTACAACAAACAAAATGATAAGGTGTACGCAAACAGTAGTGAAGAAGCGAGCAACCCTATTCCGCGTTTCCAACGAGTTCATTTTCTATCCTCGCTCATGGTATGGTTGGAAGTTTCTTATTGGGGCTTAACAGAGGTACATTTTTGTGAGAAAGGTGTAAAAACGAATGCAGTTGTGTATCAAAATACAGTCCTGACGGACCATGTTGAACCTGTTTCTCATACCATTTTCAATAACAGGCACTGGGTATTCCAACAAGATTGGGCGCCAGCTCATAGAGCGAAGAGCACACAAGACTGGCTGGCGGCGCGTGAAATCGACTTCATCCGGCACGAAGACTGGCCCGCCTCCAGTCCAGATTTGAATCTGTTAGATTACAAGATATGGCAACACTTGGAGGAAAAGGCGTGCTCATAGCCTCATCCCAATTTGGAGTCACTCAAGACATCCTTGATTAAGGCAGCCGCCGATATTGACATGGACCTCGTTCGTGCCGCGATAGACGGCTGGCCGCGCAGATTGAAGGCCTGTATTCAAAATCACTGAGGTCATTTTGAATAAACTTTAGTGTCATAAGAATCTATGTTTTGTTAAGTTCATTTTGGTATATAAATGGTTACATAATGAATAAACTTGTTTCAATTATTTTATATTAAACATGTGACAGAATTTATGACCTGACTAGGTATAATACAATACATAGAGCACAACTACAGTCACCAATCACAAGAGAGCGCCCTTAGAAAAAGTGAGGGCCAGGAGTATATAACAGGATCATTCACTTAAAATAAGAATCAAATTAAGATTCTATTTTTAAGTGAATGCTGTGATGAATTTGTAAAAAAAAATTTTTTTAGTTCTTTTGTTGTCGACATCACGGTGAAACTGAAAGTGTTCTGTTCTATTTGTATCTTGTTAAGATGTTCTGCAGCTGATTTTGACATTAAAATTTGTCGTTATATCATCATCATCATCATTTCAGCCTTCACAAATCCACTGCTGAACATAGAGCTCCCTCAGATAATGTCACCAAACACGGTACCGAACCTCCCTTATGAATCGATTTATTACATGTCTTACCAGGTCGTCACCAAATGTCATTACTGACCCTCATATCCCCGACTCCAATGCAATTTTTTACTCATCTGAAACTAACCGTGCGTATATTATTTAATATTTTCATTAATTTAAAAATCCAGATTTTCTTATAGTACTTATAAATATGTATGTGTATGTATTTGTATTTTTTTGAGTTAAGCCCTATCTTCTCTTATTCCGATGAATTATTTAACGTTTAAATTGAATTATATATGTATATATTAAATTTTAATATAAAAAATATAGCCCATTTTGTACGTAGTAGAGCCATGCTGCAGCTATATTAGTAGTATAGTTGTAGCACGAATGGGTCGGCTCGATCGGGGAAGGACCACGCTCTCACAGGATACTAGCGTAAAATAGCAGCGTAACACTGTTGTGTTTCGAATGGTGAGTGTAGAGAACCGGAGACCCTTTTTACTAGAAAAGAGGCATTCCATCTTAATCCTCATGGGTGACAACGCATCTGCATTTTGATTCGCAAACGAGGATAGATGTAGATGTCTATGGGTCACAGCAACTACTTACAGGTGGACTGTGTGCTCGTTTGTCACCCTATCCTATAAAAAAATATCGTCCTTGGTTGTCGTAAGAGACGACAAAGGGAAATGAAACAAGAGATGGGCGATATCATTTTCCTGATAACAACTCAAAATAATAAAAAACTGCAGTTGGCAACCTGAATAAAAAGCGTGACAACTATTGCAAATGTGAACGAAACTATGGGGAAGGCCTGTTCAGCTGTGGACTTTTGGTAGTATGTAATGAAAACAAAACTTCGCCCACTTTTATTTGTCGGCGATACTGACATACCTAGTATATTTATAATGGTCTTTTTGCAATGACGCACGCACACACGTTTGAACTTCAATTTTAATATTTTTTAGTCTTAAAATAAAAAAGCAACATATATGTATATTTAATGTATTCCTGCACTAACCCAGTTATTATCTTTGTACGACAAAATTTGGACTTGTTGTCGGCGCACCGCTGCGGGTAGATGTGTTCGCGACACATTGCACGTTACGTTACGGTGCGTACACATTATATAACATAACACGTTATATAACATGTTTCTCTAATGTGGAGGCTAAATGTTATAATACGAATGTTATATAACTCGAGATGCGACGGAAGCGTCGCGCGGGGCAATGACAAACGACAATCGACAATGTCATACGACAATGTCATGTAACATATTTTATTATTATTCTAATGTGTACAGTATTGTTATTTGTTGCAATGTTGAAACACAATGTTTCATAATGTGGACGTGTTATAAAACAAAAGTTATACAACATATTACTTAATCCCTTACGTTACCCACCTGTATGCGTATGAACTCCACGGTGGAACCGAGCTTACGTAGCTTGGGCTTGTTATATAGTCAACTTATGTACTCGTATGTATTCATTTCATCTATACAAATAAACAAAATAGAAGTGTCCGTTTGTAATGTCAAAATACTGCTGTTTATTTATTTACGGTACTGATAACAAAAACACAATTTTTAAAGTGTTTGTCTGTCTGTTTTTCGTACTTGT
Source organism: Parnassius glacialis (assembly GCA_033319125.1). Classification (NCBI taxonomy): domain Eukaryota; kingdom Metazoa; phylum Arthropoda; class Insecta; order Lepidoptera; family Papilionidae; genus Parnassius; species Parnassius glacialis. The sequence goes on from JAVANC010000018.1 coordinate 32,850,447, forward strand.
TATAAACCAGTGCTAGTGGTAAGTGGTGATGCAACCTTAGATGGTAAATCGCACTGTCTTAGCGTAACAAAAGCCTATTCACTCTTGCCTTGAAGACGCCTAGATTGTATTCGGACGGAAAGGTTATTCCACTCTTTTACTGTACGCATTATAAGACAAGACAAACCGTTTGGTTCTAATGCGTGGAGTATCGACAGCAAAGGAATGAAGACCCGCCGACCGCCTGGTTGTCCGATGGTAAAAAGGAGAGGGAGAAATTAAAGCGTGTAATTCCTGCGCACACTTACCGAAATGCCTCCTATAGAATACCGAGAGATTGGCTACTCTGCGCCTATGCTCAAGGCTGACAAGATTGGTTTCAACCAAATCATGGTCACCAATGAGCCTCTTAGCATATCTCTCCACTGAATCCAACGCTGCCAGGTGGCATTTTGCAGCACCAGTCCATATGTGACAGCATTACTTCATGCACGACCGGACTTGCGTTTTATATAAGGTAAGCTGCTGCCCCGGCATGAAGTACCGCCGCATCCTTGCAAGGACATCAAGTTTCCTTGCGGCTCCTTTGACTCTGGACTCAATAAACCGCCGTTAGTTGAGGTTCGGAGAAAATTTAACCCCTAACAACTGAAGACGTTCAGTGTAATCCAAGGATACATTCCGGAAAGTAGGAGCCAGGGTGAGCGGGCTCCTTTTAGTGGTGAAAAGACACGCTTGTGTTTTGGAGACGTTAAATCTCACGAGATTCGCATCGCCCAAATCGGGGACTGCCTTTAGTGTGAGATTCACACGCTCAACCATAGCCTCTCTTTCTGACTGGATTTGATCCCGGCTGGTCCGGGCACTTGGTTGGTATCTCTCCACAACTGTGCTGTCGTCTGTTTACCCATATATGCCGGGAATGAGTAGATCATTTATATGCAGCAGAAAGAGAGTTGCGGAGAGAACGGACCCCTGAGGAACACAGACGTTAGTCGTCACAGTATCGGATGAGCAGCCATCGACCACGACTCGGAGAGACCGTTCACTCAGAAAGTCCTTCACCAGACAATCATGCCAGGGGATAAGCCGTATGCTGAAAGCTTGCCCAATAGACTAGCGTGCCAAACCCTGTCAAAGGCCTTCGAAACATCGAGGGAAACAGCTACTGCTTCACCACTGTTCTCGAGGGCTTCGCCTCATATATGAGTGGTATACGCTAGAAGGTCCCCAGTTGATCGATTTCGGTGAAATCCGTACTGGCGATCACTAAGGAAATCATTTTTCTCTAGGTATAACATGAGCTGGTCCTTCAATATACGCTCCATAATCTTGCAGAGCATGGAGGTAAACGAAATTGGCCGATAGTTGGCACGGTCGGTACGGCTACCTTCTTTAGGCATAATTGCTAGCTTACAAGATTTGGGCACTATTCCAGTCCTGAATGAGAAGCGGAACAAGCGTGTCAACACAGGAGACAACTCAGGTACCCAGGCCTTTAGAACTATAGCTGATATACCTACAGGCCCAAGAGCTTTGTTCACGTCTAGACTTCGCAAGGTTTTAGAACCTCCTTGTTGGTGATTCGGACCTCTGACATAGAAGTACCGCGGTGAGGTAATTGAGATCGTACGCTGTTGCTACTGTCCAGACGCGAATTGTAAGCAAAAAGAGAAGCAAATAAGTCCGCTTTCTCCTTAGGCACATGCGCCAGTTATCCATCTGGTTTTACCAGCGGAGGCAGTGTAGACCGACAGAAGTTTGTCTCCACCGCTTTGGCGAGAGACCAAAAAGCTCTACTGCCAGATGGTTTGACAGAGAGTTTTGTACCGATGCGTTTAATGCGGTCGAAACTGGCTTGGCGTAATGCCTTTTTGCAGGAATTGGCGGCTTGGTTAAAGGTTCTCTTCTTAAGTCTAACATCTCATCTCGGTCTCGAGCATCGACCCACGATAAGTACGCTATATGCTTGTGCTTTTTAGCACGATCGTACTTGGCGTTGAACCATGGGCGAGCTTTACCACCAATGGGCACTCTCCCGGCGTGGTCCGTCTTCGGGTATGGGAACAGCTAGTCCTGATGATAGGCATTAAAATCCCCCAGAAAAACCAACTGTGCATTAGGGTGACAATTTAAAGCCACATCAGAGGCTTCACTGAGGTGTTCAATTATCCTAGTTGTCTCCTGGTCACTGCTGTGCGATCGGTAGACACAAGAATAAATAATATCTATTTCTGTATCTATCAATACCCAGATCGTAGAGAAAGTGGGGTCTTCAAGGTGACGGAGACGCTAACAGCAGATGTCGTTGCGGACGTAAGCACAGACACCGGCGCGCTGATGGAAATCATGCTCCAATGTTTACCCAGGGTAGCCAAACTACTTTTTCATAAATGGTGAGAGTGAATAAGTTGAGAGAATGGCAGTTGGACGAGGCATCACACATATAACCTAGAGACGTAAACAGAGTCACAACATCGATGGTACCTAGCATGGAAATCGCAGAGACGAAAGAAATCGCCACCAGGCCCTTGTGGAGCCATTGCAGGATTTTTCGTAAGATGCCGGGGTAGCCTTTCACGAGTGGCTGGCTCATTAATTGGGCCCCCAACTATCTACGGTCGGCCAGCTCCTGCGGCGGGTCTTGAAAAACTTAGCTCCGACCATATGGACAGTTTCCACAAGCTTATCATTCATATCGTTCACTGTAAAAAAATTAAAACAAATGAAATCCAATCGTAATAAATTACACGTGAACGAAGTCGCGGTGAACAGCTAGTATAGAATATATGTTTCCATTTTGCGATTTTTCATTTAGAAGTATTTAATTCAATCGTAAAAACGTAATAACAATGTTTTGCTTTGAAATTACAATTCATTTACAATTTGAAACAACAATATTGTAAATTGGAATATTATAGCATGTGCGCATTTTTTTACGGTTGTGTATTTAAGCTAAATGAGCAAATGATTACAAGATTTTACCAGATAAAAGAATATTCCCAAGGAGTAAAATGTATCGATCATAGAACACTAATTCTCTTTACTGAGAGGTATCGTTGATAACCACGGCAACTACTGCAAGTTGTTACCACTAGTAAGTGTATAATTTAATATTATTTATCTTAATATTTCTTAGCTTTTGGTCTAAGCTTTTGGATTTAGTTTTGACGATAAACCTTTTAACCAACCTACCGTTACCGTGACAGCCTATTAAAGTCCATTGCTCATAGTCCTCTCCATAGATTACATCGTAGGTGCACAGACCGCGGCCCGCGGGCCGCATGCGGCCCGCCGGTCGAATACTGGTGGCCCGCCGACAGCAAAAATAATACTCTCGTACATTCGAAAAATATTGAATTATATTCCAGAATAAAACCAAAAAAATAAATATGTTCGAAAAGTAATTTGAATCTCGCGCGCGCGCTCTTAAGCTCTTGCGCTTATCGGTGCACCGTGCATGCGTCGGTAACAGCGGTCGGTAATGTTCGTGCTGATCTCGGTTAAATTCGTTTTCTTGAGGAACCGCCGCGGCCGGCGGCGCGGCGACGACGGCAGCACGGTGGCGGCTTATCCACGGGTTATATTGTTAGAGCAAGCGAGATAGTAATAGTCCCGAATTCCCGATCGCTCGCGTAGGCAGACACACGAAGCTTCCAGAGTCGGTTTCGTGATCTCTCCAGACAGTTTTCGACTCTATACGCGCGGTATAAAAGCCACGCTAACCGCAGCGACCGACAGTTCGGTTTTAATTTGAGTGAAGTGTCAATAGTACTAGTGTAGATTTTAACTCGACTAGCCGGTGTCATATATTTTGATCCACATTCAACGTAGATTTCCCGTCCAGTGCCGTGTATAATTGTGTTGTGAAATCGTAAGTAAAACTCTGTTATTAATAAGTGTTTCCCTACCTATTTAATCAATTGTTTTTGGTAATTTAAAAAAGGATGGGTAATTTAAGTAAGTACTGTAATTGCTTTTAGGTGCTGTGTTAATCCTAGCCAGGATTAGAACGCAATATGGACAAGCCAGGACCTAGTAAAAAACGTAAGGTTAAAGATGGAAATCGGCAGTTTCAAGAAATTTGGACTGAGAAATACTTTTTTGTATGGTCGCATAACAAAGTCGTTTGTTTAATTTGCAAGAATTCTGTTGCGATTGAAAAGGAATATAATGTAAAAAGGCACTATGAAACGCAGCATCCTACTTTTACCAAGTTTACAGGCGAATTAAGAAAGCAAAAAATGTTGTCTTTAAAACGGGAGATTATTGGTCAGCAAGCTATGTTTACAAAACCCATTCAAGATTCAGAAACAGCTACAGAAGTTAGTTATGAAATTTCTCGAATGATAGTAAAGTGAAGTCACCCCTTCAATGATGGGGATTTTGTAAAAGAATGCATAGAAATTGCTGCTAAGAAAATGTGTCCAGAATCAGCAAAAAAGTTTGAGAAAATTCAACTGAATCGTATGACTATCCAAAGACGAATTATGTCTTTGTCAGGTAATATTGCGGAACAATTAAATGAAAAAACTAAGATCATTGAATTTTTTTCATTAGCACTCGACGAATCCACTGATATTAGTTCCACAGCTCAACTTCTGATATTCATACGAGGTGTTACTCAAGATTTGGAAGTCTTAGAAGAGTTATTAGGAATGTGTTCATTGAAAGGTCAAACCAGAGGAGTTGATATACACAATGTACTTTTGGATGACTGTTCAAAAACTGATTTGGACTTATCAAAATTATCGGGAGTTGCCAATGACGGTGCTCCTTCGATGATTGGTGTCAATTCTGGGCTAGTTACTTTGCTGAAAAAGCATCTGCAAGAAAAAAACATAAACGCTGAAGATCTCATGCAGTTTCACTGCATTATACACCAAGAAGCCCTCTGTTCTAAAAAAATTTAATTTCAAAATGTCATGAAAGTGGTAGTTTCGACTGTAAATTTCATAAAATCACGAGGACAATTCAAACAATTCCTTGATGACATCGAAAGCGAATATGGAGATTTACTGTATTATACAGAAGTAGGGTGGCTAAGTTGTGCATTGACACTGGAACGATTCCTAAATTTAATAGAATAAATTGGAATATTTCTGGCGGAAAAGCAAAGGGATGTCCCGAAACTTAAAAATCCTGATTGGTTGTGTGATTTGGCTTTTTTAGTTGATATTACAAATCATGTGAATGATTTGTAATATCAACTAAACACGCGGCTTCAAGGCAAAAATCAACTGATATCCCAGCTCTATGCTCATGTATCATCCTTTCAATGCAAGCTGACACTTTTCAGATCGCAATTGAATTCTGGAAATTACAATCATTTTCCTAATTATAAGAAAATGGCTGAAAAATTCAACAAAACTGCGTTTAATTTCAGTTATGTAGAAAAGCTAGATATTTTGATTCAATCTTTTCAAGACAGATTTTCGGAGTTGAAAAAAGTGAAACCTCTATTGGACATATTCAGCAATCTTTTCACGATTTCAATTGAAAATGCGCCAAAATGAGTCAATGCAGTTAGAAATTATCGACATTCAAAACGACCAAGATTTACGCAAAAATTCAACGAAGGAGACTTGCTGAACTTTTACCGCTGCATTGATAAAAATACGTACAAAGAGTTGCGCCTAAACGCTTTGAAATGTGTTAGCTTATTTGGTTCTACCTATATATGTGAACAAACCTTTTCAATACTAAATAATAATAAAACAAAAAATCGAAACCGCCTTGCAATTGAAAGTTTGGAAGCAGTTTTACGTGTTGCTACAAGTAAATTTGAGCTAAATTTAAAAAGATTGTAAGCACTATGAAGTGCCACGCTTCAAATTAATATTTTTTTTTGAATTTTAATATATTATTATCAATTTTTTATTGTCTTTAATTACCTATACTTCTGGCGGCCCGCCATCAGTTCATAATTTGCCCGAGTGGCCCCTAGTCTTAATAAGTCTGTGCATCACTGGATTGCATCATTGGAAGGATATCTGCCATAGCTGCTTTGCTTGGCACGCGGGTTATCAACCCCAGTTTTTTATTTTGGTCGCTATTAGGAAGACGCTGCTGGCCATCTCCTGATTTGTTTACCTCTGTCGCCTTTTACGACACCCACTGGACGATATGGGGTAGTGGATATTCTTATACCGCCACTACACGGTAAAGTAACCTATAATATTCAACTTAATTTCATCGTTAACTGCTCATATATTTTATTGTTTTGTTTAATAAATAATGACTTGGAATAATCTGAGTTTTCTTGTAAATGGAATATTTATATAATATTAGCATTTAACGTCTTATTTTATGTGCACTAGTAATAGTATTTGTGGCAAGTGTAAAAACTGAACTACACACACACTGGTAAATTTTTTGCATTGGCTTCGGCTTCGGTCGAAGGTAAACAGTTTGATTGCTGTGGTAGTCTTGTGGTCGTAAGCTCAACTGCTAATAAATTAGGCCCGGGTTCGAATCGCGGGCCAAAATCAGGTGTTGCGTGTTTTTGTCAAAACATTCTTAGTAATAGCCCCGTGTTAGGAAATTGGAGGTGTTCCACTCCCTTGCCACAAAAACCATCTTAAACCGTTGCTCTTGCGCCTGATCAGCGTCGGGCCGTGTCGGATTGCCGTTCGTTGGACAATAACAGTGAGAGAATAGAAAATACACTTATGTTTGCGCTAACATTCGTACACTATCACACTAATATAATACACTATTTGTGGCATTCCTTAGGGGGGCCTATGTTCGAAATTTTTAATACTAATTGTGAAGGACTGTATCGATGATAATAAAATGCATTTAGACTTTACAGTTTTTTTGTGACATTAATGTTACAATTGAATTAACCTGATAATAAGTGGCTGCTGTAGTGTGTGTGTAATGTAAGTGGATAGTGTACCACATAGGCCCAAGCAAATCTAACTTGTTGTTTATGCGTGTAGTAGCGGTGAGATAATCCACATATCATCCCGTGGGTGTTGTTCTTACGACAGAGGGAATGATATAGAGAAAGGTCAGCACCACCGTCCTGATAAAGACTCAAAACAATAAAAACTGTAGTTACCAACCTGACCAGCATGCGTGAAAACCGTGGCAAATATCCAACCAATAAGTCGATGAGGGAGGCTTATGACCAGCAATAGACTTCAATTGGCTGTAGGAAATGAATGGATTAAGAAAACTTGTTATTATAACGTCAACTTTACAAGGCATTATCCCTTTACATTCATCTCTCAAATCACTTAAACTTTTCCCCAACCTTATAATAATAATATTAATATAATTTATTTAGTTTTAAATTTATTTTATCAATTAGAACTAAAATGGCGTCTGCTGAGCACAAATGTTGTAGAATTCACATAGCGGTAACTATAAGTTGTGTATCGCTAGCAACGCAAAGTCGGGAATTTGCATTTGAAAAAATCCAAAATTAGGGGCTTTTTAGGTGCTAATTAGGTGGCAAATTTAAAAATTAGGTGCTCTAAAATTTTCACCGCAACGAACTGTTGAAATTTGCGTTGCTAGCAAAACGTCTCGCTAGCAACGCAATGAAGTTATTAGATATACGATAAATATTAATAGCAAGGAATTAAGTGCTAATTAGGTGCTGCAAGTATACGCAATAACAAGGCGCCCCTAATAAAAATAAAGTCGTTATTCAGAACATAGCAGATGCAAAATTCGGACTTCCTGACAATCAAAATAGAATCAAAATTGCTTTCATAACAAGTCCAAATTAGGGGCTTTTTAGGTGCTAATTAAGTAACAAGTTTAAAAACCGACTAGGTAAGTCCAACTTCGACCGAGAGGTCAATCGACGGATTCAACTCGGCTGGGCAGCATTCGGTAAACTACGACACATCTTCGCGTTAGACATACCTCAAAATCTGAAAACGAAATTGTACAACCACTGCGTGTTGCAAGTGATGACTTACGGATCAGAGACGTAGTCTTTCACTGCTGGCCGTATGAGGAAGCTCAAGGTCGCTCAGCGAGCTATGGAGAGGGCTATGCTCGGGGTTTCTCTGCATGATAAACTTAGAAATGAGTCTATCCGCGGTTGAACCAAAGTAAACGACATAGCCCAACGGATTAGTAAGCTGAAGTGGCAGCGGGCCGGCCATATAGCTCGAAGAACCGACAACCGATGGAGAAGAAAGGTTCTCGAGTGGCAGCCTCGTACCAGTAGGTGAATTATAGGGCGACCCCCCACTAGATGGAGTGACGATCTGGTAAGACATGCAGGAAGTCGATGGATGCAGGTGGCTCAGGACCTTGCTTTGTGGCATTCCTTGGGGGTGGCCTATGTTCAGCAGGAAAGGCTGTAATGATGATGATGATAGGAACACTGGTTCATTCACTGCAAATTTAACTTTGTAATCCGGTATATTTATATGGTATTACAAAGTTATTTATGCAGTTGTTGTATCTCGAGAACTGGACCGAAATAGGAAAATATTTTAATTTCTCCTTGATTTATATACTAAACAATAATTGCGTTCCAAGTTTGAAGCTTCTATGTCTACTAGAAGTGCCTTAGAGTTTTGATGATCGGTCAGTCAGTGAGTGACAAAATTACGAAACTGACTAGTTATAATTCTTAAACTACTGATGTAAATTTAATGAAATTTGAAATATACTGAGTTTATACAATGCCCACTTGGTGTACAGTAATTCTCTATACTGTGCTTCTAATTTTATCCACAACGAAGTTATAGGGTTTCTAAAATGACCTCAACTGCTTCTAGAAAAGGATGGTACGGCCGTGCTGCTTTTTTGCTCGACTTGGCGGTGGCACTGCCGTGCCCCCAGTTTGTTACCGTGGGTTATTTTGAGCCTGCTGGAAACGATTTTTAATCATGATTTTGATGAATATGGAACAAAATTAGTTTTGTTAAATATAGTCTACATAGTACCAATAAGATTCTTCAAAAATGAAATCAGGAATTTATTTTAAAATATTGATTTTTATAAGGTGCAAGATTTCCTGGGTGACCTTTTACTTATGTTAAATGGAAAATATGGAAAAGCAATATTTGTGTGAGGCAACTTAATTTATACCGCGGAAAAGTGAGCCCACAAAGCCTTTTAAGTGCCTTTTATGGAAGCAGGTAATAATTGTCACTCCCGCAAAAGCGAACGTGACCTATATTATTTACGGGAATTTCAGTTGTCGAATTTTAAACAGTGTCAGTAACTTTTTCATACGTGGTAGAGCTATGCTGCAGCTATATTAGTAGTATAGTTGTAGCAAGAATGGGTCGGCTCGACCGGGGAAGGAGCACGCTCTCACAGAATACCAACATAAAATAGCAGCTTAACACTGCTGTGTTTCGTAGGGTGAGTGTAGGGAACCGGGGATCATTTTGACTGGAAAAGAGACATTCCATCTTAGTTCCTACGGGTGCATCGCATCTGCATTTTGATTCTTTATTGAGGATAGATGTAGACGTAATTAGGTCACGTCAGCTACTTACCACCAAGTGGACTGTGTGCTCGTTTGTCACCCTTATTCTATAAAAAAATGTGTATGTGTATGCTGTTAAATTTGAAACCTGGAAGAAGATAATAGAAAATAAAATCTTATCGTGATGTTGACAAATTTTCATTTAGGAGTAATCAAATGCCTTGCCTGTTTAAATAGCATTTTAGTGGTATTATAAATTTAACCTATCTGCACATCTTACCTACATACAATTATCAAAAATAAAACTCGACATCTTTTGATGTTGGTCTTATGTCGGGACAGGGATATTGCACGCAGGGAGGTGCTCTTAAAACTAGCTAAGACACATTATTTTATTTTATTATGCGGATAGCTGACTAATTATTAACATTTTTTACAAAATAGAGACAACGCAACGCTTGATTCTATTAGTTCGTCTTACGTTTTCAGTATAAAATATTGTCTCCATCAATCTCAATTATTCAGTCGCTTACTGGTATGAAAATGCCACACGAGCACCTTTTCTAAATTGTTACTGATTACTGTAACATTGAAATGAATTAGAAATACTTAGGATTACGTTGAGATGTTTTAGAGCAAGATTTTAAATTGCATTTTGGCTTTAAGATTGGATCTGTGCTTTGTAGACTGACTAGCTTTTGTCGATTTATAAACATTTACGTCGTAGAGCCCCGCCGTAGCTACATTATGGTTTTTTGAGTTTAATAACATAAATTAAAGACCTTATTGTATCCTAAATTTATTTCATTCATTTTAGTGTATTTATTGTATCATATAATGCCATTAAGCATTTTATTTCAGTCCCGTCAAACATCTAAGGACTTTTTTTAATGTTGGTAGCAGCTGTTCACTTGTTGGTTATTCCAATATTACATCGAAAACTAAGAGACTAAATGCTAAAGGCGTAATAGGCGAATGAAGTGGAAACCTTTATCATAAATACATGTACTATAAATTATTTCTATCTCTATTGACAGTTCACAAGATTGATCTATTAATAAATATTACTTCCTCATTGAAGAAAACTTTTTATATAGCGTAGGTTTACGATTAAGAGTGTTACAAATCATTGATACTTTTCAATTTCTACGTCTTTTACTTCATTCGCTACATTTCTTATTTTTTTGTTCACGGTAAAACAGTCAGCTGGTTTATTTTAGCCGTATAGTGGCGACAAGATATACTGTCGCATATCAGCCCGTTGGTGTAATAAGAGCCGACAGAGGAACATTAAACAGGACAAAGGCAGCAGCATCCTCGTGATAATTACTGCAAATAATAAGAAATTGCTATTAGTAAGCATGCCAATCTTAGCAAATGTGACAAATAGCTCTTATGAGGTAATTTGTGGCGGCGCTGTGGTCGCGCCACAAGCTTAACACATCGAGCCTAAATCGCGCTAACAAAGTTCCGAAATTAAAACAATATATATAGAATAGCTCCGAACTACCACTTGTAGTGTTGGCCGCTCCCACGGGCAGCACAGCTTGCCCGGCGGGAGATCTCCCCTTTACCTTCCACCGGCTACAGTGGTGACCTCGACGTGATGACGTATGGGGGGAGGCAGTAAGGAGTTCAGCAGTAGAACTTTGATAGTTTGAAAAGATAAACAAAAGAATGAATATATATTGGTAAGTACATACATCATTTATTAAAAAATCATTTAACACAATTTTTTTACGTCAGTATAATAATCGGAACAGTAGAGAAAGGGCTTCGTAATTTCGAATCTCTCCGCGTCGATTGCGTTAGCGGAAAGGTTTCAAAGTAGGTATGTCACCGCGGTTTATTGGCATGAACACCGTTGGCAATCGATAAAGGTCAAATAGTTGTATTTCAACTGTTGAACAATAAATATACTTTTTTTTATAACCGTCCATCCGATGGTAAGTGGCTAATGCAGCCTATGAACACCTGTAGCAAATTAAACAATGAAGGCTACAGATATATCGTCACCTCTGAGGACTAAGCTAGAATGCATTATTTACAGCCTGGAATTATGCTGGTACTCTATAACCTTCCGACGGGAATAACGCCTCCTGCTCGGCGGCAGAAATGGCTAAGTGGATAGTACCAGACAGACTTCTAGGCTGAAAAGCAGGCCTATATCTGGGGGCACGGTAGTGCCCCCGCCAAGTCGAGCAAAAAAGCGGCACGGCCGTACCATCCTTTTCTCGAAGCAGTTCAGACCATTTTCGATACCCTATAACTTCGTTGTGGATAAAATTAGAAGCCTGAATTTAGTAACCAAGTAGGCATTGTATAAACTCGGTATATTTCAAATTTCATCAAATTTGAACCAGTAGTTTAAGAATTAGAACTAGTCAAAATTTTTTAATTTTGTCACTCACTGACTGACCGATCATCAAAACTCTAAGGCACTTTTAGCAGACATAGAAGCTTCAAATTTGGAATACAACTATTGTTTAGTATATAAATAAGAAAAAAAAACTTAAAATATTTTAAAATTTCAGTCCAGTTTTTGAGATACAGCAACTGCATAAATAACTTTGTAATCCCATATAAATATATAGGATTACAAATTTACATTTGCAGTGAATTAATCAGTGTACCTATATATGTATAATATAATGGAATAATAGGTGTAAATAGGTACCTAGATATAACTATCTACAAAAAGAAATGAGATGCCATCAAAAACATAACTTGTAAAAAAAAACCAAGTCTCGCAACTCAGTTCTTCTACCGTAAAAAGTTGTGAGATCCATGTAATACCAAGTCGGTTAATTTATTCATTCCCTACTTAAGGGTCCCAAGGGCTACTAAATTGACTTGGCAATCGCACTAAACAATCTTATTTAATATAATATGTATTATTTGAGATATACATTGCGTTTTCATGCGATGGCCAAGTCAGTCTATTTATTTAAAACATAAAGATTTTTAATATTGATATGGTCACTATAAGATGTTGTTAGGTTAGCGTAATAACTTAAGAGAGAAGTACCCTTAACTAGGGACTGAATAAATTTACCCACTTGGTATTACATGGATCTCACAACTTTTTACGGTAGAAGAACTGAGTTGCGAGACTTGGTTTTTTTACAAGGTTATGTTTTTGATGGCATTGCTTTTTCTTACAACCAATGCTAGTTCTATTGCGTGGTACTGAGAATATTGTGGTATGGTGTTTTTTAAACACAGGAATGATTTTCAACATCTTGCACACTGAATAGTATTTTTGTCTGTCATGTATTCTATACATATAATAAATCTATAGAAAAGTCGTGTCTGTAATTCTAATATATTCTTGAAAAAACAAGTCCAGGGGACTAAATAAAGGGTTCTGAAGCCAAATTAATGGTTTTTAGAATTTTTGTCTTGTCGTGAAGCGACAATTAAAGAAAAGAAAAATATAACCTAACCTAAGAACAGCAAAACAACAAAAGTAGACCAAGGAAATAATATATTTAAAGTTTCAGAAAAGTATTTACAATTTTATAAAAAAAAAATGAAGTATGAAGATGATGGATGAAATGAGATTACAATTAGGTTTTAAAAAAATAAAGGTAGGAGAATAGGACAATATAGTTTTATAGTGGAGCCTGGAGCCTCGCTGCTTTTGTAGAAATAGGCACACGCAGAGCTTGAGGTTTCTCAGCGGCGACGGCACGCAGCGCCTGGACTGGGCACACGCAGCGTTCGGAGCCGGCGCACGTAGCGCCTGGGGTAGGTGCGCTCAGTACTTGGAGAAATAGTCGCCGCGCCCAGAGGTAGCGTGGGCAGTAGGTGCACTCGGCGCCTGGAGCAAGTAGTCGTAGCGTGCTCGAAGGTAGCGCGGGCAGTAGGTGTACTCAGCGCCTGGAGCAAGCAGTCGTAGCGTGCCCGAAGGTAGCGTGGCCCCGCGCTTGAAGCAGACTGCCGACGACTTCACGTGTAGATGGAGGCTTGCAGGATCCCGGGGCAAAGCGGCCCCGGGATAAGGCCTTTAGTAGATGTTTCTCGTTGGAGAACTGAAGCGAGACTGTCCTGTATTCTCCAATTGTTCGGCTTTTATACCTTTTTAGAGAGAACGAGAAATTATTTAAATTAAAACGAAATTTATTGTAAATGACCTACAGCCAAAGAGTATTTATGAAGAAATAACATCATACCAGAGACGAATTTGAATAAAAGTTACCATGACAACGGTATAAATAGTAGTTGTCATATTTACCAATTTTTGGTTTTTGGACTGTTATTAAGAAACTATTACATTAAAGTAAGAAACGAGATATTATTCATATAGGAAAAACTGATGCGCGACAGCGCGCCGAAGCCTGAAATTGTAGAATTACAGAGAATTCAATAAAATACCAAAAAAGGTAAGACTCCATTGACAGCTATTTTAAAAGTACTAAATAGTGTGAAAATACGCAGTAAAATGATATGTTATTGTGTAAAAACGTTACAGGATCCTATGGAAATAAAGGTGATGCTAAATATAAATGCAGAAAATCAAAAACAGAATGGAAAAATAGTATAAAGTGATGCAAAACATGAATGCAGAATATCAAAACAGAATGAAGAAATGGTGTACAAAGAAATGTAAGTAGCATAACACTACAGTCTGTCTGTCTGTCGGTCTGTCTTTCTGTCTGTCTGTCTGTCTGTCTGTGTATTCCGGATTCACGCAAAAACTACTGAACCGATTTACATGAAATTTTGTATGTAGGTAGTCAGTAACCCGGGGCAACTTTTTGTCGTATTACGGACCTTAAAAAAGGGAACGTTAAGTATTTTATTTCCTTTAGATGTTAATTTTCTGTTGTATCTTAGTTATAGGCGGGATGACGGGTGTTTTTCAAATAAATACCATATTTGTAAATAAAGTTTAGAATATAGTTATAATCTTGGTAAAACAATTTGAAACTACACCGATTTCGTATTTATAACACCGCCATCTATCATCAAACGGAAAAAGTAGTATATTTTGCCTTCAGTTACTAATAAATGAAATAATATAAATAACTTACATTTATATGATTAAATTATTATATTTTTAAAAATATTAAAAAAGTCTAATGTTGAGTATTTTAGTACTTTTGTTATTACATTTTAAAAGTGTAATAATTTCAATGGGATAATAGTGACGTCTATCAAAAATATGAAAATTGATAAGGTATTTATTTCGAGAGATTCTGCTGTCAGAGTGATTGGTAGTCACACGTGTTTCAGCGATTTTCGGATATATATTTGTGTTGAGCTTCGTTAATATCTGTGCCGTCTTCTGTGTTTGTTATTATATAAATTTGTGTTGTGTTGTCCATTACTTATTTGTTGGTAAGTAGCGATAGTTAATCAATTTATGTATTCTTAACTAACACGATGGACGTTGACGGGGTGGATTCGGAACCACCGGATAAAGACAATCCATCTGGTTTCGGTCCCTCTAAACGAAAATGTACGGATATAACATCAAGCATCCATAAAAAAAAAGTTGGTCATGATGACACGCCTTCAGCGTCATATCAAAACATTTACACCCACCCTGATTTTCTAGAAAAGAAAAAATACACAGATAGTGATAAAGGGCCTTTTACAATCCACCTTAAGCGTATAGAACCTGATCCTTCATCTGGTTATACAATCCGACCTGTCAAGATTGGCCATATCCTATCCCAAAACAAGGTTTCCAATATTGAAAAACAAAGTATAACAAATTTAGGTCGTAACAGGGTCTCAATAGCTTTTAAAACTGCTACAGATGCCAATAATTTTATCGAATCATCCTTCCTTGCTAAATATAAACTATCAGCAGTCATTCCAACCTTCAATGTTACCAGAATGGGTGTCGTTAGAGGCATACCAACCGATATTTCCATGGAGGAGTTGGTGTGTGAGTCGGAACTTCCCCCAGGTAGAGGAGAAATTATAAAGGCTAGGAGATTACACCGAAAAGTAAAGAAAGGCGATGATATTGAGTGGGTCGCCACCCAAACCGTTGTCCTTACATTTTCAGGCCAAGAGCTTCCTTCTCACTTATACTGCTTTTACACCTCAATTCCTGTCGAAACCTATATACTCCCTTCCATACAGTGTCTGAAGTGTTGTCGCTTTGGACATGTAAAGGCCCAGTGCAGATCAAAGCCACGCTGTTTCAAATGCTCAAAAGAACACACTGGAGATAATTGCGTTACAGATATCCCAACATGCCTGTTCTGCTCTGCTAATCACTTGGCAACTGATAAAAGTTGCCCTGAACATACTAGACAAAAAGGCATTAAACTGGTCATGTCCCAAGAAAATATTTCATATTTAGAGGCATCCGCTCGATTTCCTGCAGTTAGAAGACCTTACGCTGATGTAGCTGCATCTTTAGGGATTCCTTGCCCACCCACTTCATCACAACAGTTATCAAGTATTCACCCTGCTCCTCATGCTTCTCAATCTTATAGAAAGACTGTTTTCAGAATTAACCCAACTAGACCTGTTCCAAAATCGGTAGGCTATGATAAGGTAGCACACAACAATATTGTAAAAACCCCTACCTCTTCCCTCCCAAATGGTCATGCTCTTCAAGCTAATTTATCCCCTAATGATAATCTCCTGGAAAACCTTGTGTCCTCCATCTCTGACATAATTGGCAAATTTGACGACATACACCTACCGTTTAACGTGAGAAATAAACTCGACATGCTCTTCCAAAAAATTTATAAAATTCAATCGCCTCCACATCCTCCAGTGGAACTGTCGGAGCATCAAGAACAAGAAATCTGAACTAATTAATTTGATAAATATTCATAACCCCTCAGTCATTGCTATTGCGGAAACCTGGCTAAGACCTGGTTTCAGATTCAGAATCCCTGGTTTTTCGTGTATCCGTGACGACCGCAGCGATGGCTACGGTGGCACTATGATTCTTCTAAATGGAAATCTTACCTTCTGCTCAATCCCCCTTCCACCTCTACAAGAGAATATTAATGCAACAGCTGTAAAAGTAATGGACATCACAATTGTGTCAATATATATTTCCAATCCTACTCCTGCCTGTATCCCAGAGCTTAACTTAATCCTGTCTAGCATATCTCCTCCTTTTATTGTAATTGGGGACTTCAATAGTCACAATGTACTGTGGGGTTCTCATAAAAATGATTCTTTCTCCTATCTTTTAATAGACGTCTTTAATGAGTTTAACCTTTGCATTTTGAATAACGGGTCTCCCACCCGCATGGTCTACCCTTCCCAAAGCCCTAATTCTGTTGTAGATCTATCCCTCTGCTCTGCTAATTTAGCTGCAAGTATCAATTGGAACACTCTATCATCCACCTTTGGTAGTGACCACTTCCCCATCCTCTTGTCTTTGTCCAGTAGAAGCCTTCCCACTAGGAATAAATCATGCATCTCGAAGTTTAACGTGTCCAAAGCCAACTGGGATGTATATCTTTCTGATATAGAAACTAAAGCTCATTCTCTCCCTCCAGTGTCTAACATTAACTTACAACATGCCTACTCAGATTTTATCTCCCTTATAAATGAATCTGCTACAAAATCTATCCCCCTTAAAAATAGCTCCATTAACAAAATTTCCTCACCTCCTTGGTGGGACGCTGAGTGCTCTTCTATTGTTAAAAAACGCAAAGATGCTGAACAACAGTACTCTGCAAATATGTCCATGGATAACTCTATAAATTATAAAAAGCTCAAGCCAAAAAAACATTCTCAGATAAGAAGAAAAAAGCATGGCTTTTATTCTGTGAGAGTCTATCACCTCGCTCTCTAGCCTCCCTTGTTTGGAAAAACATAAAGCGATTCCGTGGTTCTCTCAATGATAGCCAAATAAATAATCCTGACCCCTCACTTTGGATAGACAACTTCTGTAGCAGCTTGTCTCCTCCATGGGTCCCTTCCTTAGAGGAGATATTCCCAGTAACCTACCCACCTTCCCAACTTTCTTATGATTCTATGAATGATACCTTTTCCCTCACAGAGCTTCAGTTGGTGTTGAACCATCTGAAGGACTCCTCTCCAGGTATCGATGGAATCCCGTACTCTCTTTTAACTCACATGGGCCCCACATCCAAAAAATATTTCCTAGACATAATCAACTGTATATATTCTACAGGGGCAGTTCCTGTTGACTGGAAAACCCATATCATAATACCTATCCTTAAAACTGGTAAAGACCCCTCTACAGCCACTAGCTACCGTCCAATAGCCATTTCATCCACTTTATCAAAGATAATGGAGCACCTCGTCAAAAATCGCCTAGAGTGGATACTAGAAAATAGAGGCATCTTGCCTAAAAGCCAGTTTGGTTTTAGAAAGGGTTTGAGTACCTCTGACAGCCTCAGCCTTTTGATTTCCAATGTCAGACTTGCATTTTCCCAAAACAACTTTCTTGTAGGTGTCTTCTTGGATGTTTGCGCAGCTTACGATAATGTTATACTTCCGCTGCTCAGGCATAAGATGCATCAGCTGAGCATCCCTGTGAGGATAACGAACTTTGTGTCAAACCTTTATTCAGGAAGACGTGTTCTAGTGCGCGTAGAGGGTAATTTCATGCCAGAGAGATACATCTGGAAAGGTCTTCCACAGGGCTCTGTTCTAAGTCCCCTTCTGTATAACCTATATACCCACGATCTAGATAGTTCCGTAAACTGTCTGTCCAATATCCTCCAATACGCTGACGATTTGGCTCTTTTTGTTAATGACCATTCTTTACCTGACGCCTCTTCTCGATTATCTCGTGCCGTATATTACCTCCAAGAATGGCTTACAGAACATGGTTTATCCATCTCCCCCCCAAAAAGTAAAATCGTCGTATTTTCGAGGCGAAGACTCATCCCAGAAGTGTCAATCTCTATTGAAGACTCATTGATTCCCAATGTGAGCCATGTGAAATTCCTCGGTGTTATGCTAGATAGCAAATTGTCTGGAATTCCCCACATATCCTACATAGCTTCAAAATGCGAAAAAAATCTTAACGTCTTAACTTCAAAAACTTCTAACAAAGATTGTGTAGGTTCTGCAGTTTGGATCCCTAAATATAGAATAATATTAAATTTTAAGTGCCCTCCTGAATCATCAGTTTTCACAGGTGAATCTATTGCCATCTTAGAGGCAATTCGATATGCCGATTCTCACAACCTGGAAAATACCTTAATTCTCTCTGACTCTCTTAGCTGTCTCCAAACCATTATCTCCAGCTCCTTCCACTCTAAATCAAATATTTTCCCTATCCTCTTTATTAAAAAAGCATTATATAATTGTCACAAAAAAGGCCTAAAAGTTGTTTTGGCTTGGATTCCAGGCCATTCTGGGATACGTGGTAATGAGTGTGCTGATTTCTTGGCTAAGAAAGCAACACGAACAGGTATCCTCTCTCAGTATCAAATTTTCCCCCATGACTTGCTTCCACTAGCAGGATCTGACTTCATGGCATCTTGGCAAGGTCTCTGGGATCAAACTAAAACCATAAAATGTAAACACTATGCTCGGGTTCAAGACACAATCCCATACAAACCTTGGTTTTTCCATTATCGTGAAGCTAACAAATTTACTACATCAACCATTTGCCGTCTTCGCTTTGGTCATTCTTGCACACCGGTACACCTAGCCAAATTAAGGATAAGGGATAATTCTTTATGTGAATGTGGTCTTGATGAAGGTACAACCGATCACATATTTTTTGAATGTCCTCGACTCAAGTTCTCCTTGTATGATATCCTTCCTCACAACATCCCTCGTCCTACTAATGCTACCTGTCTGTTGTCTCTTGTGTTCTCCCCATTTGTTCATATTTTATGTGATTTTATTTATACTAATAGTATTAAGTTGTAACATAAAATTAATCATTGTTGGTGGTAGAACTATAAATGTTTGTGTTGTCTTTTGTTGTAGATTAGAAGCCAATCACAAAAAAAAAAATTAAAAAATAAATTATAAAAAAAAAAAGATTTTATTCACCTTGTTGTCACTCCCATGACTGACTTGACATTGGCAGAATTCTTTTAAGAGAAGCCAAAAAGTAAAGAAGAAGAAGAAGAAGAAGGTATTTATTTCAATTACTAATATATATGTAAAGTGATAAAAACTGGTCTGTCTGCAATTGTTGCAAAATTTTCATTATCATCATAGTTTTATTAAAGAGATTTTTATGTATGTCGTGGCCAGATCGTAGAATTGATCATATTATCATGAAGTAGTAGTCTATCATTTCGTGAAATAGTGTGGTAATTTCATGATATTTAACACAATTTGTTGACCATGTCATGAAATAGCTTGACCAAATCAATGAATAGAAATCGTTTGAAGATATTAGTAACTAAACACGACGTTGCTATTTCATAATATGGTCATATGACGATATCACTAAATCGTTTTTCACCGCTAGCGGCGCTGATAGCTTATTCTTAACAGAAAAAGAACTTTTAAGAAAATTGACATCACTTTGTCCCTTATTGATATAATAAATAAATGTTCGCTTTTATTTCTGATATTACTAGATGGTATGGTTTCGGCTTTCATTATTTCATCAAATATTAGCGCAACCTGCTTACTTCTAAATAAACTAAAATGGCAAGTCATTGATAAAATGAAATAATACAATGCTACTGAATATACGATGTAAATAATTGAATTATTTACATTACATTCATCCCGCGTTGAAATCAGTGCAGCGAACTCTTTTTTGGTCAAAAACTCTGCGGCCTGTGCCCAGTAGCAACATGTATGTAAGCTGCTTTTTTACTTTTCATGGGGCAATATATGCAGTTTTTTTTCATTAATTTCATTCGTGTTTTCGGGTATGTTAATTTTTGTTTTCACTCTACCGTAAATATTAAGGCTTGCAAAGATGAGTAGAACTCATTATTGTTAGCCTATCAAAAGTCCACTGAAATTAACATAGGCCTCCCCCATAAATTGTGAAGTCGGACTATTTGTCCCGGGTAAACATACTAGTCAACAACTTCGAGCTTAGTGCTCCCAACAACTACCGGCATAGGTGTGACATGGACATTAAACATGATCTTTGTTTTGTCCATGTTCATCCGAAGAACTATCCGTTGAGAGACACTATTGAGGTCATTGAGCATGGTGCTTAGGTCCTCCAGCGATTCTGCCATCAGGACTATATCGTCAGCAAATCTAAGGTGAGTGATGTACTCGCCATTGATGTTAATACCATACCGTATCCTTTCCAGTCCAGAAGCTTGAAAACGTCTTCCAATGCAGCGGTGAAAAGTTTCGGGGATATAACATCACCCCGTCTTACACCTCTCTGCAATTGGATAGGTTTCGTACTCTGGTTCTGTACTCGGATAGCCATCGTAGCTTTACTGTACAAGCACTTCAGCACTTCGATATACCGTCAGTCAACTTGGCACCGATGAAGGGACTGCAGCACCGCCCAAATTTCGACGGAATCGAAGGCTTTCTCATAGCCCACATAGCCAATATACGGTGCTAATTGGAGACTTCAATGCAAAGCTAGGCACAAGAGAGAACGGTGAGCTGAAAGTAGGGAAATTTGGAATAGGGCAACGGAACCCAAGGGGCCAGCAGCTGGCCGACTTCATGGAGAAAGAGGGTCTCTTTATGACGAACTCTTTCTTTCAGAAGCGGCCCCACAGGAAGTGGACCTGGTCGAGCCCCGACGGTTCGACAAAAAATGAGATTGACTTCATTATGACGACCAGACGACAACTGTTCAGTGATATCTCCGTGAACGCGTGGGTGAAAACTGGTAGCGATCACCGAATGGTTAGAGGTACACTGAACCTAAACGTTAAGTTGGAGAGGTCTCATCGAATGAAGTTAACGCTCCGTCCCCCTTGTGCTCTGTTCCAAAGTCCCGAAACCTTTCAGCTTTAGTTACAAAACCGTTTTCAGTGCCTAGAACACTACAATGAAGTGGACGATGTGAATGACAAGCTCGTGGAAATTGTCCATGCGGTCGGAGCTAAGTTCTGCAAGACCCGCCGCAGAAGAACACAAAAACTCTCCGATCACACTCTTAATCTCATGGCTGAAAAAACGATCGAGCCGAACCAAGGCTCCAAAGTCTTTGCCGGAGATCTGTCTGCCAGAAAGAGCCAACTGTCAAAGCTGAAGACCGTGTGTGGCAGCGTCGTTTACGGGGCACCTGAGATTTTGAGTGAGATTGAGAGGTTCTATGGGCAGATGTACACGTCATCGTTGGAGCCACACGCAAGTGTGAGTAACAATCCAAGAGCGAGTCTTATCCGTCACTATTCCGAAGATATCCCGGACGTCAGTTTGAGCGAGGTTAGAATGGCTCTCCAGCATCTTAAAAAGGCAAGGCCCCAGGCGAGGATGGATTTACAGCGGAGCTTCTGAAAGCGGGTGGAAAACCGGTACTGGAAGTCTTTCAGAGGCTCTTTAATTCCGTCCTCCATGGTGACATTACACCGGAGGCGTGGAGCAGAAGTGAGGTGGTCTTGTTCTTCAAGAAAGGTGACAATGCTCTCTTGAAGAACTACAGACCGATTTCCCTTCTGAGCCGCGTCTACGTGCTGTTTTCGAGAGTCATTACGAATCGTCTCGCACGCAGACTTGACGACTTCCAGCCTCCCGAACAATCCGGTTTCCGAAAGGGGTTTAGCACCATAGACCAGATACATACCCTTCGGCAAGTTGTACAGAAGTCCGAGGAGTACAATTTGCCACTATGTCTGGCGTATGTGGACTATGAGAAAGCCTTTGATTCCGTCGATATTTGGGCGGTGCTGCAGTCCCTTCAGCGGTGCCAAGTTGACTGTCGGTGTATCGAAGTGCTGAAGTGCTTGTACATTAGAGCTACGATGGCTATCCGAATACAGAACCAGAGTACGAAACCTATCCAATTGCAGAGAGGTGTAAGACGGGGTGACGTTATATCCCCGAAACTCTTCACCGCTGCATTGGAAGATATTTTTAAGCTTCTGGACTGGAAAGGATACGGTATTAACATCAATGGCGAGTACATCACTCACCTTCGATTTGCCGACGATATATTCCTTATGGCAGAATCGCTGGAGGACCTAAGCACTATGCTCAATGACCTCAATAGTGTCTCCCAACGGATAGGTCTTAAGATGAACATGGACAAAACAAAGATTATGTTTAATGTCCATGTCACACCTATGCCGGTAGTTGTTGGGAGCACTAAGCTCGAAGTTGTTGACGAGTATGTTTACCTGGGACAAATAACCCGACTATGTAATTCCAACTTACTTTTACCTGCATCTTTGACATCAAAAACCGTCGTTTATAAAAACAAAGTAAGAAAAACTCAGCCTAAATTATTTCAAAAAGTAGGAAACACGCTCATTTCGTCGTTCAAGCGGTTGAGAAAAATAAATTTTTGCACGTTTGGTCGCTTCACCCAGACACTTCTGAAGAAGCTATAGCTCAACATGTAGCTCAGAGCATCTGTGGTTCAAAGGATATAAAAGTAGAAAAACTTATCCCTAAAACTAAAAGAGATTACGCGTCTTTTATGATAGGAGTTCCCGAATCGCAATTTGAGAATGTTAATTGTACTGATTGCTGGCCAATAAACACTCAGTACAATGAATGGGTGTGGTTTCGAAACACCCAAAAAGCAACAGCAAGTCGGGAATAACAAAACTAAACCCGTTCTGCTACATTATCAGAATGTACGTGGACTGAGAACAAAAACAGCAGATTTTTATACCAGTCTTTTGGATTCTTCGTGCGATCTGTTTGCTATTACAGAGACAGGTCTCAATAGTTCAATACATAACAGTGAACTTTTTACGCCAAACTAAACAATACTGCGATGTGATCGAGCAGATGGACGCAAACAAGGAGGCGTCCTCTTAGCTGCATCTTCCAGACTGGATTTGAAACGCGTTTCCGTAGCTAATGTGGACGCGACCTTATTTGAGATTGTTTGTGCAACGGTGCACCGTAGCAAAAATTTTTTATTCTTTTGTTGTGTCGTTTATATACCGCCAATATGAGATGTTAAAGAATATATGTATTTATTTCATTTGGTAGAAATGGAGTGTACTAAATATGACAAAGTGTTAGTGATCGGAGATTTTAACATGCCTTCTTCGACGTTAGAAATACAAAACTATTTTGGGTATGTTACAGCATATTGTGGATTTCGTCAGGTAAAAGTGCTTAATATAAACAATCGCATTCTAGATTTGGTATTAACAACTTTGCCAGTAAGTGACGTGGAGGTATCACTATCTGGTGAGTCTTTAGTTAATATTGACGAGCAGCACCCACCTCTGACCATAAAAATCACGGCAGTGGACGCGAGGAGTGGGCGATCCTCTTTCACAAAATGATAATAATATATTAATTGAAAGCTCTAGTTGGAATTTTAGGAAATGTGACTTCTTCGAATTATATAATTTTTTAAATTTAATTGACTGGAGTTTGTTATATCTCTTAGAGGATGCTAAATCATCCTTGTCTTATTTCTACGATAATGTAAAAAATGAGATTAGTAAATGTGTGTCTTGGAAGAAACGTAAATTAAGTAATTATAATGCGAAGTATACTTACCCTGATTGGTAAACAACTGATTTAATATTAGATATAAGGCTATAATGGAAATATCATAAATTATTTAAAATAACGGGATCTCGTACGAATTATGAATTTTTTTCACGGTATCGTGCATTAGTTAAAAATTAAATAAGATGTGCTTACGAGGCATATCAGTGTAGGGTACAAAATAATATAAAAGAGGATCCAAAAGCTTTCTGGAATTTCGTTAGGAGTAAACAGTCAAAACTTAATAGAACTCGAATTACTAAAGAGGCAAGTGATTAGGGATGCGGACTGTGCAGAGTATTTTGCTTCATATTTTCATTCAATATATAGTATGGAGCAGCCCGCGTTAGATCCGAGAGAAGCGGAGCGAGTAGCGGCACAAGTGTTGAGCTACGCGATGAGCTCAACCCGCGTTCATATCGGGCGGATAAACGTGCGAGATGTTCGAGACGCGCTCACACATCTTAAGCCCAAAAAATCCGTGGAACCAGATGGGATACCACCGGTCATTTTAAAAGACTGCTGTGCGGTGTTTGAATTGCCTCTCTTACATATTTTTAACCTGTGTCTAAAAGAAGGTTACTACCCGGACATATGGAAAGTGACTCGAGTGATTCCTGTGTTAAAAGGAGGATCGGGTTCCAAGGTGGATGAATATCGACCAGTAGCTGTATTGTCTGCAGTCGCTAAGGTATTCGAGTCAATTATTTATAAATATGTTTATAATCAAGTGTACCCGCAGCTTACCGAAGCTCAGCATGGTTTTCGGTCAGGTCGAAGTACGGGGAGTAATTTAATGTCTTTTATGAGTTATGTGGTGCCTGTAGTAGTTTTACACCTAGCTTACTAAATTTTTTTGCAAATTATCTTAGTGGGCGTAGACAATACATGGATTTTGGAGGTTTTAAATCGCAACCGTACTGTATTTATTCTGGAGTGAGTCAAGGGAGCAATCTCGGTCCTTTATCATTTATGTTAATGGTTAATGATCTTCCTACGGTCGTTGAGGAGGCACAGTGTCTGCTGTTTGCCGACGATCTTAAAATTTATTTGAAAGTAAACAATGCTTCTGATTGTCAACGTTTGCAAAGGGACATTGACAGAGTGGCAAGGTGGGCTATAGAAAACAAATTGAGCTTAAATGTGAATAAATGTTGTGTCATGAGTTATGGTCGTGCAAAATCCCCTCATAGTTATGCTTACCAAATGAACGGCCTGGTAATCCCTCGAGTTACACATATTAGAGACTTAGGCGTCGAAATGGTCCCGGAACTTAATTTTCGTAATCACATTTTAAATATTTGTAAAAAAGCTTATAGGAATCTCGGCTTTATCTTAAGGCAGTGCAGGGATTTTAGTAATGTACTTACTATTAGAATTTTATTTAATGCTCTCGTAAGAAGTCAACTTGAAACGAATGCCATTATTTGGAATCCACATGAAAGCAAAAATAGTCTCATGATCGAAACACTTCAAAATAAATTTACACGGTTTTTATATTTCAAGCAGTACGGAATCTATCCTAGTTTTCCACTCATGTATCCGAGCCTATTTGTACTGGGTATTGTCGGTTACAGCCGCCTGAATGTGAGGAGAGACATCGCGCTTATCCACTCACACGTCCATGGATACTACGGTATCCAAAATAAAAGTAGCGTTGTCCGTCCTGGATACTATAGTATCCATAGCGTCAAATTTTATAAAACTGACATCTAGGGGCCATCTGCGGTTCTTTTTGTGAGTTTTGTTATTGTTGTTTTAAATATGTGTGGAACGTATTACGTGGACGGATACATCACCCAGATGTGCTCGCTGCGCTAAAGCTACGTGTACCTGATAATTACGTATGTTCTCGTCGCCGCGCCACGTTACTCCTCGTGCCCACTGCTAGGACGAAGTTGCTCCAGAATGAACCATTGACACGTGCCTAACACTACGTTAATATCATTTCACAGGATATTGACATATTTACATGTAGTCAGACGAAGTTTACAATTGCAGCATACAAATGCGTTGAAAATTGTAATTTTTTTAATTAGTATTTTATTTTATAATCATGTTAATATTATTATTCATTATTTATTATTTTACAGTCATTATTTATAAGTCAGTAGTTTTCTTATATTTAGGTTAGTTATAGCATCGCATTGGTTAATAAACTGTAATGATGTTATAATTATGTAATAAATAAATAAATAAATAAACTTCAACCGAGAGGTCAATCGACGGATTCAACTCGGCTGGGCAGCGTTCGGGAAGCTACGACACATCTTCTCGTAAGACTTACCTCAAAGCCTTGAAACGAAATTGTACAACCAGTGCGTGTTGGCAGTGACGACTTACGGATCTGAGATATGGTCCTTCACTGCTGGCCGTATGAGCAAGCTCAAGGTCGCTCAGCGAGCTATGGAGAGGGCTATGCTTGGAGTTTCTCTGCGTGATAAACTTAGGAATGAGGATGTCCGCAGTAGAACCAGAGTAACCGACATAGCCCAACGGATTAGTAAGCTGAAGTGGCAAGCCATATAGCTCGAAGAACCGACAACCGATGGGGAAGAAAGGTTTTTGAGTGGCAGCCTCATACCGGTAGGCGAAGTGTAGGGCGACCCCCCACGAGATGGAGTGACGACATGGTAAGACACGCAGGAAGTCGATGGATGCAGGTGGCTCAGGACCGTGCTTTGTGGCATTACTTGGGTGAGGCCTATGTTCAGCAGTGGATTATGAAAGGCTGTAATGATGATGATGATGATGATGATTTTTAATATTATGATAATTATGAAAAATATATTTATTTTAAGTATTTCTGTTTTCTTTTCGTTAGAATATACTGTATTTGAATAAACATTTTTATTCACAAGCAATATTTTATGTTACTGCTATTTTTAAAATCAAATATATTTAATCCTTGTTACGCATTAAATCTATATCAAAGAGATATTTCCGCGAAATTTAATATTTAAATACTGTTACAAATATGCATTATTAAAATTATATTTGTATTCGTATATTGCGTACATTTTATTATTGACCGTGATACCGTAAACATTATTCTATTTGCACATATAACTCTGAACTTTCATTGCATCAATGCATCCATTACAGCGTATTTAATTAAAAATTAATAATTTTTACAGCCAACTTCAATAAAAGTTATTAAGAATAACTCAAAAAGTATTGGTCTGACCTTGATCAAATTTATATGGGACCACACGAGAACTACCAGCGTTCAAATGAAAAAGAATCATCGAAATCGGTTCATCCAGTAAAAAGTTATGTGGTAACACACATAAAAAACATACAGTCGAATTGAGTACCGTCTCCTTTTTGGAAGTCGGCAGAAAAGATTGATTGATATAAAATGATTATCTCATGGGGAGATTTTGCCATACTTGCCACGCTTAGCAGGCGGATTGGCAATTATGAGTTATTTATTAGTTTGACTTGTTATCAGTAAGATGAAGAGAAAATGAATAGAATAGCATAATTTTTCTGCCGACTTCCAAAAAGTAGACGATACTCAATTCGCAAGGTCAGGACTATATCGTGGATGCATTAACACTTTCCAACCAAACTCTCAGTTTTTTCTGAGTGGCTAAATATGTTGTGATCTGGCGTTATCATGATGAGAGGCTACTACTTTTTCTGTTGATCAATTTCGATCATTAGTTGTTGGCAGTAGCGATGCGAATCGATGGTTTTGCCGGGTGGTAAAAGCTCATAATAAACGATGCCCTTCCAACCCCACCATACACTCAGCATCACCTTATTGCGTGTTAATCCGGATTTCGCTACAGTCTGTGGAGCTTGACTGTCCTTTCACCATGATCTTTTTCGCACGTTCTTGTCGTAGGTGAACCACTTTTCATCACCAGTAATCAATATTTTCAAAAATGGTTCGATTTCATTACGTTTCAATCGCAAATGATTTATTTGATTGATTAGATTTTATTTCAGTGAGCTCGTGTGGTACCCAAATATCGAGCTTTTTTGTATAGCCAGACTTTTTGAAATGGGTCAAAATTGTTTTGTGGTCAATCCCCAATTTCTCGGCTATATCTTAACTACTGCTATGCGAATCTTGCTCCTTTTTTCAAAAATGGCATTGACTTTATCCGTATGAGGGCGACCAGAGCGAGCTGCATCTTTGACATCAAAATTCCCTGACTGAAAATGCTTGAACCAACTTTGTGCTACTGTTACTTAAATTTAGATCCATAAACGTCACAAAGGTTTTTCGCGGCTATAGTAGCATTTTTCCCTTTTTTGTAATAAAACTTCAAAATTACGAATGAGATGATTAGAGTAAGATTCTGAGGCTTTGAAGAAGTTCTCAGACAGTGTTTTCAGAAATTGCTGGACGATGGGGAGCTCTAAGTGTCGATGGAGGTTGGCGTTACGGACGTACCAGAGTGCGTTCGAGGCTACGAACGCACCCTGTAACTACACGACAGAAGTGGTTTTGAACTATTTGGAGTTCGTTAATGATTTTGGGATTAGCGTGGGCAAATATGGGGCCCGCGTAAGTTACGACTGGTCGTATACAGACCTTATAAATGGTTCGTTTGTTGCGGAGGGACATTTTACTGTGTCGACCCAGCATACTGTTGAGCCTAATTAGATAGAAATGTGCATTGCGGGTTACTCTTTTGACATGGGGCTCGAAGGTGAGCCTCGTGTCAAGGGTGACACCTAAATATTTGGCGGTCGTATGCCAGGGGACAGGGGTCCCCAGCATACGGATTGGCGGAATGTTAGTGAGGCGGCGTCGTTTATGATCGAAGTGAACGGCGGAGCTCTTCTCCGGGTTCACATCGATACGCCATTTTTGGAACCAAGCTCCTAAGTCATTAACTGACTTTTGGATCTTGTTCCGTATGAAAGGTAGTGGGTACCTTTACAGAAGTGAACAGTGTCGTCTGCAAAGAGGGAGAGCTGAACACCTTTCGACGGGATGGGAATGTCGTTGGTGAACAGGATATATAGGAGAGGAGCAAGAACTGAGTCCTCAGAGACACCGGCTTTGATGGGTGCTGAGAGGACAGTATGCCTTCGTGTCTAAAACGAAAGGTACGATCCTTCGGGTAAGAGGCCACGAGACGAACAAGACGATCAGGGAGACCTATTTTATACAGTTTGTAAAAAAGGCCTTCGTGCCAGACTATCGAATGCCTTTGCTATGTCGAAAAAGATCGCGATAGTCTTATGACGACGAGGATAAAAACCACTGAGAATATATTCCACAATACGGTGAACTTGTTGGGGACAAGAATGTTTCGCTCGGAAACCAAATTGGTGGGAGATGACAAGAGGGTCGCCGTCTATGGGAAACAGATGGAGCCTAATGCGAGGAAGAGGATGACTGGTTCGAAGAGAATACCCACGGGCTTGAGGAGGCTGATGGGTCGATGACTGGAGGGGATGTTGAGAGGCTTTCCTGGCTTGGGGATACCAATGACAGTTGCCTCTTTCCATGTAGTAGGAAAGTAACTAAGGTTGAAGCAGGCGTTTAAGATAATAGCTAAAAGGGTTAACACCTGCTCGGGAAAATGTTTAAGAGCTTGGTTGGAGATGCCATCCGCGCCCGGAGCCTTTTTGGGCTTCAGTCCTTTGATAAGGAATGAGATCTCATCATTGGACACAGTGATAGGGTCAGAGGCAGTGGGGGATGAGTTCCGGCGGCGGAACTCTTCCTCCACTGTCTGGATATGGGAGGGGTTGGTGGGTTGAGAGCTAGGAGAGCATTGTGCGGCAATGCTGTCTGCAAAGTACTCAGCCTTTTCCTCGTCCTGAAGGCAATAGTATCGTCAGGACGGGTGAGAGAAGGAGTGTGGGTGATAGCGTCTATGCGGAGGGCTCTCGCCATCTGATAGTACGCTGTATGAGAGGGAGAGATATTCTCCATGAGCTTGTTCTTTTCGAGGTCTCGAAGTTCGGAGAGGCGGTAAAGGACTTCTCGTTGAAGACTATTGGCCGTACGCCTATAGACGGCGGTGGGATAAATTGCTGCTCTCCGGAAAGCAGCTCTCTTGGCTTTCATTAGGTTGCTAATATGTAGGGGAGGAGCATCATTATTAGCAACCGGGATCACCCTTTCATTCTCCTTAAATGAGGATTTTATAAGGACTGAAAGAAAATCGACCGCGGTGTCGATTTTTCGGGGCTGTCAAAGTCCGCCGAGAGGGGGAGTTCTGTGAGTCCATAGATTTAGCTAGGGACTCCTTGAAGCCCTTCCAGTTAGTGAAGGTTTTCGTGAAAGGGGTTTAGGGAGGAGGTTGATGGTCAAGAATGAGGGAGACCGGTCGATGGTCGGATACTAGATCGTTTAAAGTCTCGATTGCCTTGAGGGGGGGGGGGATCCCTGTTCTCCAAAAACAGGGGCTTGTTCTAAAAAGAACAAGAGATGTATCCAAGAAACAGTATACACAATATAACTAAGTTTGTATAAAAAGGGTTATTATAATATTAAAGAATTTATAGATGATAATAACCCCTGGAAATGAGGTGATCGCTACCATGCTATTTCTAATTTGTTGTGTTGTTAATTTGTATAACATGCATGATTGTAAGCTGTTATTTAAAAAAAATTCCGCTGGATTTTTTGCTGGTTCTTCCCAGGACAGAGGTTTTTTTTCGAACCAGTAATTATACAAAAGAGTGACTTTCAATAAGTATTATTTATAATCTATATTGAATAAAAAACGTTTCTGTTTCTGTTTCAAAAATATAGCAATAACAAAAATATAAAAATTAACAAGAACAATTAACAAAAATAAAAAAATGAGCGGCGATACTTTATACTGCTAAAACAAGTGGGAGATTACCATTCTACCTTCATTTGTTCGTATTTCCTTTTATTTTTTTACCCTCATTACCAACAATATGTATATATGTATATATTAGCACGGCACAAGCTCACGAGCTCAACATACAAATAAAATAGGTAGTTTTACGTGGTAGAGCCACACTAGCTATATTATGGTTGTAGCACAAATGGGTCGACACGATCGGGTAAGGACCACGCTCTCACAGAATACCAGCGTAAAATAGCGGCTTAATGCTACTGCCTTGCGTATGGTGAGGATAGACAACCGGAGACCCTTTTGTCTGGAAACGTATGTGTAACAAAAAAGTTCTATCATTAAGGATATTATTATTAAATATTATCAAAGAACTCTCTACTAGCACCTATACAAATTGTCCTGCATCTTCGACACCTCTTCGTCGCCTGCTCAAAAACCGCGAGCTTGCATGTCACGATCCCTGAGCACAGTCCTGAGTCATATTAAGGTGTAAAAGCCAAAAGCTAACAGCAGTTACATCTCAGAACATAGCAAACCTCTCTTTTTTAAATTTTACAACCATACATAAGAATTTTCTTTTAGATCGTGAAGGTTGCACAAGGGCATTTATCCAGACCCGGAAAAAATATTTGTAGACAATACAAATACTTCTTTAGTGCGGGTTTCGAAACCGCGGCTAACTGAGGTAACTGCGGCGAAGCCACTGCGCTACGGAGCAGTCTAATAATAAGCGTATAATTTAAATAAAAAATATGATCGAAAAGAGGCCAGTTTTCGTTATAAAGTTTGTCCTTGAAGTGCTTTTTTGTTTATTGTAATTTTATTATATTTTTCTTTGTATTTGGTTTTTTAAATGCATAATAAGGAATAATTTCCCAATAATTTTAATTATTTTGGAATATTTAAAATTGACATGACTTGTTTTATATTTTATTAAATTTTGCAAAGCCTGATGTATTTATCCTTTTTGTCCCAAAATGTCTAGAACATTTTTCATTGCTATAAATTCTTATTTATCTTTACTGCGCGTATCCTACTACACTACGTGACAACGTACGTGTTATAGGCAGGGGTATAACTAGGGTCTGGAGTTTTATTTTGTATTTATTTTCGGAATCACCGACTAACAGTTAAAATTTTGTTTTGATTTTTCTTAATCTCATCAATATGTACACTATGAAGATGCTTACAATTTGAAAAATATCCCACAAGTAGACAAGCTGCATCAAATGTGACCGTAATGGACTTCAATCTATTGTTATGAGACAAAGGCAAGCAGGCGTTCTTTGTTTATTCACTGCTCTGTACATTCTAAGCTTCAAGGTGAAGAGATAAGTGACTATCTACTAATATCCATAACTATCCATAATATCCAGTCACATATATGATAGACAGCATCACCTTATTCTATAGTACGTGAGGGTAATATGGTCATCCGGTTAATGTGGTCACTTTCTTATAATTCAAAAAATACAGCCTTGTTTGCATAGAAGGCTCTGTGATACGATAGCTCTTAGTCAATCAATTATTAAAGGGTCAAAAAGGCGCTGCTTTATCGACGCTATTTTTATAGTTGATATTATAGTAAATATTTTAGTCGATTTTAGCATTGTGTAGTATAGTTCGTTTTTAAGCTGTATTTTCAAAGTGTTCCTAATTATGGCCAAAGCTTGTTTGTATTTTTTTCCTACTATATTAGTTATATGTATACGATTTTATGTATGGGTGATAAAACTTAAGGTGACCATACTACCCTCACGTACCTTATTAGTTATATAATATTGACCGTGTATTGGCGATGTAAGAATAACTACTACCCCATATCGTCCCGTAACTGTTGTAGTAGAATTTAACTTTTTAATTCCCGAAACGTCGGGTATTAAAAAGTTTAATTAAACGCGATAAAATCCGTAATAATTAATTTAATTTAATGTGTAGTCCTCGCGTAAGTATAAGAATTTGTTATGAAAACCCGGAACAATTTTCTGCTAGTGCAGACAAGAAGACTGGTTATCTTTCCCTTCCAAAGGGTAAGTAAAGTATCCTTGAAACTATACCCAGAGAGTTTTTCAGTATTTAGTTCTCTTTGCTTGTTGTTTTAGTAGTTGTAAGGTCGGGTCAAAATCAGATTGGTTTCTACGTCAAGATTTTCTCACTAACAAACAGAAATAAGTTGGCGGTGTTTCACCCTCGAGTCTTGAAAAGCACGTCAATCCGTTGGTCCTGTGCCTGATCTCTTTCCGGTCGTGTTGAGTTACCGTCCCATCGGACTTTAAGCGTGAGACAATAGAGAGGCACCTGTGTTTTCGCAAATACTCCTGCGATATATTGCTGTCTTGCACAGAATGGCCGCAATGTCCAAAATTCGACTTGGAGGACATTGTTATTTATTAGTTTAAGGCATTACAATTAATCTCTTCAACAATATTTTTACATTTATACCCGGTATAGCTTTTTTAGATTTTACTTAAAGAGTAGGTAAGCCAATAAATATTAAATCATGTAAGTCACTGAAATGGAAGATATTAAACGGCGTATGCGTACATAATTTAGTTGTTCTCTTCTTATTTGCGTAGTTTATGGCCATAATAAATTGTACCTTTACTAAAAATTTATAAAAGTTTAGTAAAAACTAGTGATGCAACGAATACGAATATTGGTATTCGCCGAATAGTAGACATTTACCGAATATTCGTATTCGGCGAATACTAATCACGAATATTTAAAAACTAATATTTTTGTACGCAACTCTAATTAGCGCTGAAAGAGAGAAAGTTTGTTTGGTCAAGAACACATAGCCGAAATGTTAACCACATGCAGGGGAGTTATTATTATTATTATTTTTTATAGAATAGGGGGCAAACGAGCATGCGGCTCACCTGATGGTAAGTAACTACCGCCGCCCATGAACAACCGCAACACCAGGGGAAATGCAGATGCGTTGCCGGCCTTTTAGAAAGGTGTAAGCTCTTTTCTTGAAAGTTCCTAAGTCGTATCGGTACGGAAAATTTGCTGGTGGTAATTGATTCCACAAGGAAGTTGTGCGAGGGAGAAAACTTCTTCTAAATCGCACAGTGGTGGACCACCAATCATCCAGATGGTATGGATGGTAACGCGAGTTTTGTCGCGATGTGCGATGGGGAAATTGAGCGGCTGGAATTAGTCCGAACAATTCCTCAGAGCACTCCCCGTGATAGATGCGATAAAATACGCAAAGAGATGCAACATCTCTACGCAGTGCCAGTGTATCGAGCCGATCAGAAAGAACTCGGTCGTCGACGACTCGAACCGCTCTGCGCTGGATGCGGTCAAGTGGAAGGAGCTGGCACTGGGGTGCCCCGGCCCAGAGATGAGAACAGTATTCCATGTGGGGCCGAACTTGCGCTTTGTAAAGTTGCAAGCGATGTGCCGGAATGAAATACTGTCTCGCTCTGCTGAGCAAGCCAAGCTTTTTAGAGGCCAATTTGGCCTTCCCTTCCAAGTGACCACGAAACTGCACACTATTCGATATGTCGACGCCAAAGATTCCGATACTGGCTGAGGCAGCAAGGGGAGCGCCTTGAAACTGAAGAGATACGACAAAGGGGTTATTTTTAGCGGTAAACGCGCAAACTTGTGTCTTCTGGGGATTGAACTGGACTAGATTTAGTCGGCCCCAATCCGAGACTTTGTTAAGCAAAGACTCGACTTCAGACACAAGTTTGTCCCGGTACTCGGCGACGTTTACTCATTTTAATCACTCAACCTCCGCACTCAAAGAACTGAAAGATTCTTAACAAGCTAACAATATACCGAAACATATTTTGTTTCAAGATGTTGAAACTAGATGGGACTCAACGTATCTTGATTCAAGATGTTTTACCATCTCTACCAAATTGTCGTCATGAAATTACAGCAAGGCAATGGGCTCTTATGAGTCAAATTATTGATATTTTGGCCAATTTTTAAAGAGGCTACTAAATAGCTAAGCAAAGAATCAACGACATTATCTCAAGCAATCCCAATAATACGAAGTCTTAAATCTTGCCTCAATAAAATTAACAATGATCCTTCTTCTCATCCTGATGTAAAATATCTGACAAATTCCCTACTCAGTGAACTTTCAAATAGATGTGCGTTTATGGAAATTGATGAAACTTATCTATTAACAACGATCCTTGACCCACGATTAAAAACAAGGATTTTCAGCACATCAATGGTCGCTGAAACTGCTCGATCAGTTCTTACCGCTGCTGTTGATGACAGAGAGGACATAAGATCGACAAGACCTCCAGAAGAACCTCAACCGTCGACAAGTAGAGGAATTTGGCAAGCATGCCAAGAAATAATTGAAGAGGCCGAAATGGAAGAGCCAATTTCAATATTTTTTGATGAGTATTAAAAAGGACACATTCTGACTCTTCATAATAGCGTGTAGAGCCCCATTAACTCTATTTCCTGTGTTCACTCGTCGTTCTACTCGTATATCCTTGTCATATCTACCATCCCTGCTAAATAAACATCCCAAATATACAAACTCATCCACTTGCTCAATCAACTCCCCTTCTATTCTTATTTCACGTAACGTTTTACTTTCTTCTCTTTCAAAAACCATCACTTTCGTCTTACTTGCGGTCACTTTCATAGCCCTTCCTTTTAATGACGGAAGACGGAATGGGATGCCGTCACCACCTTCTGCGAAGCAGTGATGCTAGCGAAGGAGGTGGCGGAGCGTGAGAAGCAGAGAGCAGCAGCTTTCCTTCCCGGCCGCCGCGGGAGACGCCCCGGGCGTCGGGGGCTACGTCGTGGCCCCCGGCCACCGTAGGCGCGGGCCTGTGGATGGCGAGCAATGGGTAGCTCGCCGTCCGTCTGTCTAACGACGACAGGCCGTGTCGACGGCGCGTTTTGTTCCACGCGCGCCTCAAAGAGCTGTCAGCATCGTGAAGGGGCCCGCAAGGGCCGACGCCTGCCGGGGCTGCGGGCTGTTCGAAAGAGATACCGCTGCTCCGGGACGTAAGGGCACTGAAGGAACACGGATGGTTTTTAGGCAGTAAAAGTCTGACACTCCCTTCCGCTCCACCCAGAGCGAAAGGCGTCATTTGATGATTTTCCATCCGCAAAAAAAAAGGGTGAGAGGACACAGGTGGCGCTATTTAAGCAGTTAACATAGGCTCCGTATAATATTTGTTTTAAAAATATTATAAACGAACTTTATTGAACTTTACTACAATATAAGTATTAATTCTAACATAATTTAGTATGTCCAGTGTTATCTTATTGTTTGGAGCTTGATTATCAGTGTAAAGTTGATTAAAATAATCCAGTGAATCAGTGAACTATAATTTGTCATTGTTTTGAATTTATTGTAATAAGACAGTGCCTTTTAAAGTGAAACGCTAAGGAACGGTATTAACAAACTAAGCCACAGTGCTATCAACGTTTCATTTTTGTTGTAAAGTGAAAAAACATTAATTTAGTATTCAAGTGACGGTTACAGTAGTTTAAAATGTTAAAATTTGTGTACATCTGATTAAATTAGCGACATCTATGTGATAATTGATAACCAAAGTAGAGTAACAATTTGTATATTATCACGCCATCTATTAATTACTGGCAAAATAAGCTACAAACTTATGTTAATAGATCAATTTGATCAATCCTACGATCATCCGTTAGAGGACGCGCTCATTCATCTGATTTTATAGTATTATTTTAATTTTAACTTTGAAGTAAGTCTTAGTTCTTTTGTACAAAACGATGTCGTCACCAACCGAGACTTGTGCTGCATGTGCGAAACCTTTACCCAAAAGAGAATATCTACGTTGTTGTAATTGTAAAGAGGTTTATGATATTGAATGTTTAAATATAAGCAGTAAACGCTTTTATTCTTTTTACTCGTTTAATAAAGAGCGTAAAGATAATTGGAAATGCATTTCATGTGTGAGCAAACTTCCGCGCACGAATAATTTGAATACACCAGTGCGTACTGCTGACTCTGAAATTTCTAGTCCTCCTGCATTGGTTGTCTCACCGGAGAAATCGTATGTGGCAGTCCGCCACAAAAATACTCAGGACAAGAATATTCATGTAGAACAGAGCAGCGTAATGGAGAATATTATGTCAGAATCGCTCGATGATACTGCTGTGGACTTCAAACTGCCTCTTAGTGAAATGAAGGCCATCCGTGCTGAAATGCGCTTGTTCCATAATTCTATAGCAGATCTCATGACTTCCATTAAGATGCAAAGCAACCGCATTGATTCCATCGAAACCAGGATATCAGCCTTAGAAGACAAATCAAAAGGCTTACAACGCTGTGAAGTTTCGACTTTGGAGGAGACAGTGTCACAGTTGAAGTCTCAAATATTGGAACGTGATCAAGACTTACTATCTAATGATATCCAGATAGCGGGTTTTCCTGAAACGAGTGGTGAAAATACCGCACATATTATCTTAGCTATTGCCAAAAAATTATGCGTGGACCTGGATGAGCGCGATGTGGTGTCCTCAGAACGTACAGGTTTCATACGCGAAAATGGCGAGAGCCCTACAGCTCCGCGGCCACGCCTTTTAGTTGTGCGATTGGCGCGTCGTGCTCAGCGTGATGCGCTAATACAGGCGGCACGCGTACGGCGCAATATCACCACTGAAGGTCTGGGACTGACGGGAATAGCTCGCAGAATTTATGTTAACGACCGTCTTACTAAGCACAATAGCCGGTTATTTTATAAAGCCCGTGTGGCAGCCAAAAGCAATGGTTGGAAGTATGTATGGTCACGTGACGGAAAGATTTATGTAAGGAAGGAACATGGGAGTGAGCGACATCGGCTTCGGTTGGAAGAGGATTTAGCTAAGGTTTTTGGTGTTGAAGCTGTTGGCTCTAAAACTATGTCACTCGGCGAATAATAGGAATATATTATTTTTAATTATTTTAATACGAACTTCTCACATTAACTTACAATTTTTTTATTTCCTAAATGTTATGATAACATACATTTCATTGTTATATTCAGGCAGATTAGCTATATATAAATTTAAGATATATAAATGTCTTATGATTATTATTTTACATTTGCTTGCTTCAACACGTTCTGTATTTTATAATGATACAAAGGTTATGTGCTCACAGATTTTTTACTTTAAAATGTTCTATTTATGTGTAAGTAAAAGCATTAAATTATGTTAGGCATACAATGATTTTAGGAAATATGGGATATGTTACAACAGTTTTTATGGCCTAATAATATATTGTATAATTTTTTACCTTTTTACATGGAATTGTCTAAGCTTTGTTAATAGAACTTTAATAGAAATTCATTTCATCACGCGTATACTTTATTTTCTGAACTGTTTAGTGTTGTTTTTGAGGGAGGTTGTATTTATTTGCTTTTTTATTATTATTTTTTATGTTTTATTCATATTGAGTTTTGTACTTTTCGCGAGCATTTTATATTGTCTTCTTTTAAGTAATAATTTCTATGCCACAATGTGCTTTAAAATATTTTTAAATAAAACTGTTCTAGGAATAGCGTATATACTCGGATATTACAAGACGTTCGTTGGTTTTCATAAATTATTATTGCATTCATTTGTGGATATGCGACATCTGACTTTACTACGAAAATATTTATTTCATTGCAAGTATGTTCAGATAACATACTCTTTTGTCATACAATTTATTATTAAAAAAAAATTATCTCTAGGCTTTCTGAATCCGGGTTCTTTATGTACACGTCATGATGAATTTTTGGTTTTCTTTGATCGTCATGCGGTAGATATTATGGCGATAAATGAAACGTGGTTGAAGCCAGGCGAGGAACTGCGCGCACCTTCCCCTCCAGGATACAAGCTGCGACACAAACCTCGTCCTGCAAGCATTCGAGCACGCGGAGGAGGTGTGGGTTTTTACATTAGAAATGGTATCCACGCTCGCGTCCTGGAACATCCGAGTACGCTCTCTATTGAACAGATGTGGTTAAGTGTTAAAGCTAATGGTTTGAAACTTGCAATAGGTACCGCGTATCGTCCTCCTTGGTTTCACATTGATACTTTTATAAATGATCTATCTGATACAGTCAGTTCATTTTCAGCCTATGACTACACTGTATTGTTAGGAGATTTCAATATTAATTTACTTGCACCTTCAGATCCTAATTCGAAAAAGCTCAATGATTTTCTACTGTGTATGGGTCTGAGGCAGCACGTCACACAAGCGACTCATTTTACTGATCACTCGGAAACTTTACTTGATTTGATTTGCAGTAGCTGTGATGTATTTAATGTACAGGTTGACTATGTGCCAGATCTGAGTCATCACGCTTTTCTATCTTGTGAGTTGAATGTAAAGAAGCCAAAGCAAGTGTCAACATGTATTACTTATAGACCAATTAAGGATATAAACGTACCAAAATTTAATTCTGATGTTGATGCTGTACTGTGGGAAGAGTTGCTTTGTGATGACGTAAACAGTTCTGTAACGACTTTTAATTCACAAATATTGTATCTGTTTGATATTCATGCACCAATAAGAACATCTTATATTAAAGGCCATAGCTATCCGTGGATCACACCAACGATTAGGGAAATGATGAAGCTAAGAGATAAAGCTCACGCAAAATGTAAAGGCATTAATTCCAAAGGTGACAAAAAATATTATAAAGATCTGAAGAGTACTGTTAATGCTGCTATACTGAGTGAAAAAACAGCCTACTTTCGTTACTTTATTAATAACAATACAAAAAATCCTCAAGTACTTTGGAGAAATATAAAAAAATGTGGTAGACTTCAAAAATAAAGATATTGATTTGCCATCAAACTTGAATGATCCTGACATCATAAATAATCATTTTCTACACATACCAGGAAGCAATAGTGTAAGTCCTTCAACATTATGCTATTTTGAATCTAACCGTTTCAATTCGTCGGTCTTTACTTTAAAATTAGTGGATGAAAACTTGGTATTAGAAATTTTGAAAAATATTACCACAAATGCTATGGGTGTAGATGGTATTACTAAAGATATGGCTCTCTTAACATTGCCACGGACTTTGAGTGCTATAACCAACATTATTAATACGTCGATACGGACAGGAATTTTCCCAGACATCTGGAAGGAAGCTGTAATAATTCCAATACCAAAAAATAATCATCCTGTAGAACTAAATCATCTTCGACCTATAAGTATACTACCTTTTTTATCTAAAATCGCTGAAAAGGCTGTTTATATGCAATTAATGAAATATCTAAACCAGAACAACATTTTACCTCTAAAACAATCAGGTTTTAGGGCTGGACTAAGCACGGTTACAGCGCTATTGAGTGTTGTCGATGATATTCTAACAGCGCAGGATAAAGGAGAGGCTACAATTTTGACACTGCTGTACTTTTCGCGTGCATTTGACACAATAAATACTACCTTACTTCTGTCGAAGTTGATGTATTATGGTTTTGACTGTAACGCATTGAAGTGGTTTGAAAGTTATTTAAATGGTCGTACACAGCGCGTCAGACTTCGAAATGAAACTGGTACCAACATTTTTTCTGTTGCGTCTCCTGTTACTCGTGGCATTCCACAAGGGTCGATTCTAGGTCCTTTACTGTTTATCCTTTACAGTGCCGATATTACGGGCTGTTTTAAATATTGCCAGTATCATTTATATGCCGACGACCTTCAAGTCTACATATCATTTAGGCCGGATGATACTAATGAGGCAGTTAACAAACTAAATCTGGATTTAAGCATGATCGCTGAGTGGGCGAATAATAATGAACTCATATTAAATTCAAATAAAACCAAATTCATGGTTCTAGGATCAAAGAAATTAATAGAACGAACGAATGCTCATAAGCCCAAAATTGTTGTTGGTGGCAACCATATTGAACAGGTATCCGAAGTTCGTAACTTGGGTATAATTATGGATAATAGACTAAGGTTTGAAAATCATGTTACGCATACAGTAAAAAAATGTTTTTACAGATTAAAAATATTATATAATATTCGGCAATACCTAAGTGAAGAATTGAGAGTTCAACTTTGTGAGTCACTAATACTCTAGAAACTAAATTATGCTGATATTGTCATGGGAGAGTGTTTGCTTGCGCGAACCAAACTCGTTATACAACGAGTACAAAATGCATGCGCTAGGTTCTGTTTTCGAATCCCTCGTAGAGGTCACGTGACACCGTTTTTAAATCAGAGCAAACTTATTAACATGAAATCTCGTAGATCGGTTCACTACAGTTGTTTACTTTATAAAATATTACATAATCAACAACCGAAATACTTATATGAGAAGCTCAGTTTCTCGCAACGTTTCTCACGGGAAACTGTTCGCTTGTTGTACCCAAGACACAGAACGGCTGCGTTTCGTGGTAGCTTTCGGTATGCTGCCACAAAGTGTTGGAATAATATACCACCTCCGATCAGGGGCAGCAGGACAGTTCGCACTTTTAAAGTAAAACTAAAAGAATATCTTTTAAATTTGCAAAGTTAGTTCTGTGTCGATGTATCACACCTTTCTTATGAAGGTTCATTGAATGTTTGTATATTATAAAAATACTTGCTTAATTCTCCATTTATTTTATTTTATTTTTGTATCTTATTAAATAATTTAATTGTGTGCCTTGTGCCTTGCATATTATGTTTTGATTTTTGTTTTGTTAAGTTCTTTTTGCGTTGGCTTATTATTGTGCCTTTCTTTCCTAAATGTTAACAGTTTTTTTTTTAATTATTATTTATAAATTTTATAAGAGTGTATTTTTTTATGTTGGAGCCCGTGATTGGCTAAGTTTATTTTATTGCACCTATGTCTCTGGCGTTTACTGAAAATCAGCGTTATAGTTACCACTATGTGGTTTCTATAACATTTGTGCTGAGTAGACGCCATTTTAGTTCTACTCCATTAATTTATTTTGTTATGTTAATTTGTGTTTTTTGTTTAGAACTAAATAAATTATATTATTATTATTATTATTATAAATAGTGTGATAAAAGAAAAGTTTGGTTTGCAAGATGACGTTGTGACTAGGATTAAAAAAGGAATGCTTCGGTGGTTTGGTCACGTAGAAAGAATGAACGAGGAAAGAGTGGCAAAGCAAATTTATGTTTCAGAAGTGAACGGCAAAGTCGGAAAGGGACGCCCTAGACGAAGATTTATCGACCCAATCGGCGATACATTGAAAATGGGCTAGATTAGGAGTACCCTTAACCGACGAGCGTGTATGCGTAAATATATGGATGGAAATAAGGCGAGAGAAGTGTGTCAGGATCGCGCCAAATGGAAGTCCGTAGTCTCTGCCTACCCCTCTGGGTGACAGGCGTGAGTGTTTGTATTGTATATTGTATTGTATTAAAAAGGAAAGTTAGTAATAGGTAATCATTGTCATCTACATAGTAAAAGAAAAAATTAGTTTCAAAATGTTTTTACAGGGGATTCGCAAACTAAAAACGAGATAGATGCTTATCTAAAGCTCCCAAATTTATCGCCGACTGCTGATCCATTGGCCTTTTGGCGAGAAGATGTCCATTTTCCAAGGCTGAAAAAACTCGCCCAAAAATATTTTTCACTGAAACTATGTACAGTCGCCTCGGAAAGACGTTTTTCAACAGCTAGGAACATCCAGATTGAAAAAAGAAATCGCCTAAAACCAGAAAATCTACAAATTTTATGTTTTTTAAATAAAAAATTGCCTATTGTTTTAATTATTAGAACAAGAGAAAATCATCAAATAAATTAGATTTTCATTACCATGACGAGATATTCGTATTCGTTTTCGTATTCGCCGAATAGTAGGTTTGATATTCCTATTCGTATTCGTAAAAGTAGTATTCGTTGCATCACTAGTAAAAACATATATATAAAATATATATGTATCTAATAAAATGCATTAGCAGTAATTATAACATGTGTTATTATTTCCCTATACTAAATTATTGACATATTTTTCTTGTATTCTATTAAGATTATTATTACTCTCCCTCTTACCTAATTCTGCCGCCAAACAGCTAACAAGTCATGCCATAAAATTTATCGGAGCCAACCAAAAATTTTTATTTCGTTCAGTAGTAGTCTTATGAATGAGTGAAACTACATTCTGCTACTAAAGAACGTGCGAATTTTATCGGATCCCGCATCCGATAAATTGGAACAGGCCTGGTATCCTTACTTGCTATAACTTTTTCAATTTAATAATACTGGAATATGTTACAACAACATTCATTATTTTCACTCTATTGTTGGTAAAATAAAATAGTCTCCACACTAACTTTCTGACCATTTCCGTACGATTAAAATATAAATAATTATTTTGTGACTGAAAAGAAATAATAAAAATGAAATATTTACGTAATAATAAGTTTTAAGGTTACTTAAATCTTGTCGATCTCAAGTGCTCAAATTCGTGATAATAGATGAAATTATTGTGCGAAACTTATTGAAAGAAATCAACTTCAGTGACTTTTAAGTGCGAAAAGACAAAACATTTAATTGTTTTTATGTTTCAAATAACAATTGAGAAATACAAATTTTATCAATAATGGTTTAATAATTAAAGTTTCAGTACTAATTTGTCGGCTGGACCGGAGAAGGGCCTCATTTTCACAAGATATATTTAAATGAGCAGCATAGTGCTGTTGTGTTTCGTGTGGTGAGTGTCGAAGACCGGAGACCCTTTTTAAGGATCATTCTATCATGTTCCTCGAGGGGACAAAATAAACGAAGTACTTACTTTGTTTTATAGGGTTGACAACGCATTTTGTATTATGATTCATTATAGATTATAGATGTATGGGATATACATCTATTTATCTTCACGTGGACTGCGCGCCCATTTGCAACGCTTAGTTGTAAAAAAACACAAACTTAATTTGTAAGCAAATTATATAAGATCATCACAGCTCATCATCAATGTGCGTTGTTTAAGTTTAAAAAAAAACTTTAACAACACGCATTGATCAATA
Source organism: Parnassius glacialis (assembly GCA_033319125.1). Classification (NCBI taxonomy): domain Eukaryota; kingdom Metazoa; phylum Arthropoda; class Insecta; order Lepidoptera; family Papilionidae; genus Parnassius; species Parnassius glacialis. The sequence continues at coordinate 32,894,116 of JAVANC010000018.1, forward strand.
TGTGTACAGTCCTAATACATAGTAAATATCTTACAAATACAATTTTTTTTCAACTACTTTACAAAGCCTTTGTACACAGCTATATAAAAGGAAGGTATACAACCACGTCCGCTGTGTGCCAATTTTATCCCTATGCTTTATTTATTGTCACTACAAAGCAGACAGGAAACGCGTACGTGATTAAGACAGAAAAGAAATTGTTGGGTATGACAACCGTATAAGTGAAATTCGAACAACAAAGATAATAAAATAAGTTTCCCAGGTACCACATTCCGGTAAGACACAGAAACAGAAACAGAAACTTTTTTATTCAATATAGATTATTAATAATACTTATTGAAAGTCACTCTTTTGTTTAATTACCACTGGTTCGAAAAAACCTCTGTCCTGGGAAGAACCAGCAAGAAACCCAGCGGGACTTTTTTTAAACAACAGCTTACTATCATGTATGTTACACATAACCACACAAAACAAATTAGAAACAGCTTGGTAGCGATCACCTCATTCCCAGGGGTTATTATCATTCATGAATCCCTTAATATTATAATAACCCTTTATATATATATATATATATATATATATATATATATATATATATATATATATATATATATATATATATATATATATATATATATTTTAATAAAGTTTTTGAACTGGAGCAGGTCAAAGGAGAATGGTATTTTTGGGCCTGAAGTTAACTAATTGGTTTATACTTTAAAAAATTGGCCATATTTTTATAAAGTAAAATACAAAAAAGCAGCTCTTTTTACAGTCTAGATTTCGAAAAAACAATAAAAGAAGAAATAAGTTCGAAAATCGATTGTAGTATATTCTTTATGGCAATAAATCGATTACCATAAAGAATACTCTAGTGAAATTCTCGTTTCTGAACGTTATCTTCCAATAGAGTACTTCTCATTTTGAAACTTGACAATTCAAACCTCAAACTATTTACTTATGACTTAATATGGAGTGTAGAGTACAAGGAGAACTATCTTATAAGGGGCAAAAGTTGAAAAAGTGTCCTACTATTTACTGAAAATAGAGGTTCCAAAACCTACCACAATAGCGCTGACGTATGAAAAACTACGATATGAATATAGCTGTTGTGAACGTAGTGAAGTCAGCTGAATTCAAATATTTAAAAAATTTCATGACTACAGTAGTTAGTAAAATGCCAGTATACAAAATCTCAACTATTTACGTAGTACAAAATCAAGCGGATTGGTCGGTCCTTGTTTATTTCTCCATTTTATTCTAATTACTTTTGGCGCTTTTTTTAATTTATTCTATGCTACTGCAGCGCCACCCTTATTGGACACGTTTTTAGGGACACTTTTCATATATAGAGATGGCCCTCCTTCTCTCTACACTCCATATTACTTAAGAAAAAAAAAGACATTTGAAACGAGCGCAATACAATCGATTCTCGATTAAATTAAGTATTTTAATGTCTACTTTCGATTATGTTTCTGTGTTGACTAGGGAGATAAAATATAATTGCGGACATATCTACACAATAATAATAAAAAATACAAAATATCAACATTCGAACAAGTAACAGTTACAATGACAATTAAAGTAATCGATCTCAGATCGATATCCCTAATATTTACTTCATTTAGTTGTTGTTGTTTTAACTTTCATTAATCGTTTTACCATTTCGTTTCATTATATTAACCACTGTATACATATACACATTATACAACCACTTTAATGATTTTATACTGATCCTGCTTTTATATCTTTATGTAATTATAGTTTAAAGTAGCCTATTACAGTATAATAACAGTGAAAAATCACCTGTTATAGTGTAGGTAATACATAATCTCACTTTTACTTATTCTACAATAACTCAGCTCCTAGATTGACAAATCTTGCCAGATTTTCAGCTATGAATTGGTTATATATATACGATTTCAAATGGTCCTACTTTTATCTTGTTAACACTTAGGCCCAAGAATGTATGGAGACCTCTCTTTCTCCTTTTGTAAATTTTATGGAATTTTGTTGTAAAAGCATATACATCGCCCCAAGAATGAATTACCGATTAGGAGTTACTGGTAATACTAACTTGTGTCTGTTCCTAGTATTTACAGAATGAATATTTAATTTTTAATTTACAGAATTAATAATTAATGAATATTATTTCTGTATAACTACCTTTATTTTTGTGTACGTACATTACATTTTCATAAATGTATTGAGAAGCTAAAGTTAATATATTAATTTCCTTAATTTTTTGTGGCAGCGCCTCTTTAGGATTTAAATCATAGATTGATCTTATGGCCCTCTTCTGTAAAACAAATATAATTTCAGTGTAAGTCATGTGTCCTCATAACAAAATACCAAACGACATTATGCTATGGAAATAGCTAAAGTAAACAAGTCTAGCTGTTTCCACAGTGGTAAGATTTTTAATATTTTTAGAGCATAGGCTGCAGAACTAACTTTGCTTGATGATTTGAATATATAAGGGCTCCATTGAAGCTTTGTGTCTAGTATTATTCCAAGAAAAATGATAATGGTGGTATCGACAAGACTGAATTCCTCCCCATTTAAAATTACATTAGTATTTAATTGTTTGATATTTGGAGTCATGAATGTCATGAATGATGAATTTTATACATTTTGTTTTGTTGCCATTTAAATGCAAGCTATTAACATTAAACCAGTTTACTAATTTAGATATAGCATTATGTACCTCGTCATATTTAATAATTGTTGTTTTAATTTAAAAATTAATGATGTGTCATCATCAAATAATATAAAAATTATGGTAATCCCCTACTATGTAAGGTAAGTCATTAATATATACAAGAAACAGAAAGGGGCCGAGAATTGAGCCTTCAGTTACGCCCATTTGTACTATCGACCCGGAAGAGCTCATACTATTAGTGACAACTTTTTGCGTTCTGTTCTGTTACTTAAATATGAAACAATTAATTTAAGAGCATTGCTTCTTACATCGTAGTGTTGTAGTTTCGTGATTAATGTTTCATGGTGCACACAATCGAAAGCTTTGGATAGGTCACAAAATATACCCAGAGCATCCTGTGAATTCTCCCATGCATTGAAAATATATTTAATCAGCTCAACACCAGCATCAGTTGTCGAGCGACCCCTTGTGAAACCGAATTGATTTTTATGAAGTAAATATTTACATTAAAAATACTTAACATTTAATCAAGAATATTTTTTTTTAAATCTTACTAAGTGTTGAAAATACAGTGATTGGTCTAAAATTGGCGGGGTGTAATGTACTACCAGATTTGAAGGTAGTATTACTTTACTATTCTTCATTAAATCAAGAAACATACCATATTCGATACTAGTTATTTATTCTGTGATGCGAGTATTAAAGATAATAGCTTGTTGAGGCGCGATTATATATTTATAGACTTCCGCCGGTATTACTTCGGTGAACTCAATTTTCTAAATAATGCTATAAGTACACCGACTAAAGGTTGTGCAGTGAGCATTCGGCACAACGTGTTTAAAAATTAGACGTGATAACTTTATGAGACAACCGTCAAAAACGTCCGTCCTCACGCATACTCACGCGTCTGCTTTGTTATAGTTGCTAAACTCTTTGCGAATGCTCTGCTGCCCGCGAGCGTGTTCGCGTTGTGACCACCTACTTTTCTTTATAAAACTAAAGTGACAAATGAACTTACAGTTCACTTCATGGTAAGTGGCTAATGGACATCTGCAGACAACTTAAAACAAAGAAGGAGATGGAATTGTTTACAGCCTGTAATTTTACTGGCTATCTATACCCTTCAGACCGGAACGCTGCAGTGCAGACTGTATGTGGCGGTAGATATAGGTATATATAACGATAACTTGCCCAGATGTACACCTGCGCAATAAAGGAGTTCTATCATCTAGTATTTGATGATGTCCCACTCATGCGCATCGCTTCGCTCTCTCTCTCTCTCTCTCTCTCTCTCTCTCTCTCTCTCTCTCTACGGTTACTATTACTGTAATGAGGGCATCCACGACTTTTTCTGCCACCAGGGCGGCGCCACTTTCGAGTGAGGTAAAATATTTGACAGATTTCATAGCGGGGACGATAATTTCTTAGGAAAATGTAATCTTTAAGGTTTCTTTCTGTGTTATTAGTTATATTTTATATTAATTACATTAGAAATGAATAAACCAAACTATAAATATAACTAAAAGACGACATTTTAAAAAAAAGAGTTATAAAGTGCAAAAAATTCAAGATCAAACCACTGACGCATTGTGTTGTGTATTAATATAATATTCTAAATGATGATAAACTATTATTTGAAACTAATTTCTCAATTAAATGACACTGTGTAACAAAAAACTTTACCTCAGTCGCTAGTAGCGACATCTGGTGAGTGGAAGATTATTAGCCCTCATTGTCTGAAGCCGTAACGCGTAAACTTGTGTTTTATATGAAAAGCGCACAAATTCACCTCACGGATTTAGACCTTTTTCTATTCTGGTAAATCATACACTGATATAAAACTATAGCATAAAATTACACTTTTTAAATACGTATAATTTAATTATATTAACCAAAAAGCATTCATAGCAATTTTCAAATTACAAAAATCAATTAATAGTTTTCTCCATAAAAGTATACTACTACGTCCAAAGGGGTCGTGACGGAAAACCTTTACATTTTTTCTGCGCCTAGTTCGTACCGTCTGATAAAGAACTTCCAAAAAGTGTCATACAAACTGTGACATAATACATCATCCTCTAATGGCTTAAAATTTCCAACATCCTCTCTTAGTGGATGGCTACGTAATAAAAGGAAGCTGTCGCCCCAATTTCACGCTTCTACGTTCAGCGGTTTGGACTGTGCGTCAATAAGCAATTATTTTGGGTGGGTGTAAACCATTTATAACAAGATTCCCGGCAAAATTACTGATTTGTCTTTGTAATTCTGTTTCTATTTCATAAATACAAAGCGAAAGAATGTTATAAATTTGGTAATTATTTAAAAGATAACATTTTACATTTTACTTATGTACATATGACATTAGCTTCCTTATTGATTTTTCACTTGTGTATATATTTTATAAGGTTAAATTTTAAACATTCGGAAAAAAATAGTCTACTCAAGTTTAATGCCGCTTCTTTTCACTGGTTCTCCCCGTGTTAGGGGTTTGTTGAAGCAATGGCGTAGCGTTTGACCTTAAAAAAGTACTTTTTAAAAGCCAATTATGAATTAAAAACATAGACTTTGTATCTTGTTCAGGCTAAGCGTACCGCGTACTTGTATCTCGAGGCATATTTCGACCATATCGTATCCGTGGAATAAGTGTGACAAACAAGCACACAGTCCATCTGATTATAAATTAATGCGTTGTCTCTCCTGAGGATTAAAATGGAATGCAGTATTTCCAGTAAAAATGGTCTCTGTTTCTATACACTCACCATACGAAACACAGCAGCATTAAGCTGCTATTTTACGCTGCTATTCTGTCGGAACGTAGTCATTCGCCGATTGAAGCGACACATGCGTGTTACAGTCATAATATTATAGATGTACACAAAAGTTGCAATCACAGTTACGAATAGAATTATTAAAGGAAGAAAAATTGTTAAATATTAGTGCTGAATATAAAAATAAAATGTAAATAAATTCGTCACTTAAATAATAAATTGGATGACGACAAAACTGGGATTTGATTGGCCTGATAACAAAGGAATCGGCGGTTACGTGAGGTTGCCCGTCGCCCAACAACAGATTTGGGTACACCACCTATATTCTTTTTAAAAAGGTCTACGTTAAAATTTCGTTTATATTTTATTTTCTTTATATAATTAATTACAAAACAAAACTAAAGAGATTATTGCAAAAATGAATTATTATATTAAACAGTAAATTTGTTTAATATAATAATGTATTCTACGAATATGAGGTGTATACAACATTGTAAATTTACTAATTAATATAATTATTCTACCTGCGGCTCTGCTCCCGTTTAATTATAAGCCGACTTCGTTATTGCTGAAATTATTTTAACTACATTTTTAGAACGTTCTACTGCAATACGAAGTGTATTATATTACATACATACACTCCATTGAATTATTTGTTTTTTAAATATTTCTCTTAGCGAAGCAGATTTCGGATCCTAAAAACACGTGGGCAAGCAATCCTGCTATTTACTAGGTTTGACTTTTTTTATAGAATGGGGTGATAAACATAGTCCATCTGATGGTAAGTGAATGTTGTCGTCCATTGACATCTATATCTATCCTCGATTAAAAATCAAAATGCAGATGCGTTGTCATCCCTAAGGACTAAGATGGAATGCCTCGTTTCAAGTAAAAAGGGTCTCCGGTTCTTTGCACTCACCATATGAAACACAGCAAGCAGAATTCAGTTGATATTTTACGCCGGTATTCTGTGAGAGCGTGGTCCTTCCCCGGTCGAGCCGACCCATTCGTGCTATAACCATAATAATATAGCTGAAGTATGGCTCTACCACGTATAAAGTGATTTCTTGGAATACGTTAAGTGTCATTAAGAAGGCTATTTTTAATAGGTATTGTAATATTTTAAAATTACGAGTAAGCGATACGGTATACGTGTAAGAACACAGTCTCTCCTTTGGGTTCTCCTTATAATACTACGGCGTATTATGCAATAAATTGTGTCATCGGACTACAGCTTTGTATGTATGTATTATAAGCAAGGCAGTTTAAGCTAATTTAGTTTTTTTTTAATATTTTATTACATAAGAGGAAATCCGACAAAATATTAAAGCTCAGGTCACACACAGGAAAAGCGGTTCAGGAGCGGATACGTGGGCAGCGAATGCATTGCGGCGCGTGTGACTCAAAAGCCGCGCTTGGACTGCGCCGCGATGACCGATGTAACAGCAAAAGCGCCCACGTTTTATTTTTCAAAGATCATGCATGCATGTTCATCGTGATTCAAGTATTTCGTCATCGAACAGTCATGAATTGCTTCTACTATCACTACCTATTATGGCAAAATAAGACCCAAATGGAGTGGGGTACACGATATAAATCCGAAAATTTACTGTTCGGGGAATAAAAACTTTAAAACACGGGTTGTCCCGTTATTCTTGCACAACTTATTTTCATTTCATAATGTTGCTTTAAAGAAATTTCAATGGCCTAAAGACCAAATATCAATAAAATAAAATATTCGTAACGATACAGACAAACATTTGATGAGGAGTTAGTTATGTAGATTTAGTAATAGTATCAAAAATTGCGACCAAAATACTCACAAGGTATTATTTATATATTAATAAATGAAATAGAAATTATTGTGAAGACTTTTTTAAACATATTGGTAAGAAGTGTGATTCATTGGTACATTTTATAGTTCTACTTTATTAAATTTTACGCAGCGCACAACAACAAAATAAAATTTATTAGTGATTTTTAGCACTATGGAATAAAAAGACTGCGAAAACTTAAAAAAATATAGCTTGTGTTCTATTTTGGGTTGTAATCTATATGCCAAGTTTCATCAAAATCTTACATAGTTTTACGCGATTGAGCCATAGACATACAAACATGTAATGAAACTTTCATATTTATAATATTTTAAAGAGGATGGCATAATATCAAAGGTTATTCCCCTTTGCTTCGGTTCTAAAGAAAAATCTTTGTATAAGACGTTACAAGCCTACAAGTGCGAACATATTGGCGCCCTTTCAGCTCAAAATCGACGCAATATTAGCCTGCTACACTTGAGCAGTCGCTAGTCAGTAACGCAAATATAAGTCATTGTACAAATACGAAGGCGGCACTGAAAATTTCGGGAATCAAGGAAGTAACACAACATTACTATTTAAAAATGTATTTATTGCTTTTCGAAGTATTCTCCGCGAAATTTGACACATTTTTCCATACGATGGAACCAATCATTGAAGCAACCATTCCATTCGGAATGGTTCCATTTGGAAGTTGGGTCTCCAAAATGGCCGTTTTATAGGCGTCCACAGCTTCTTCAGGTGATGAAAATCTCTGTCCACGCAATTTGTTCTTTATTTTAGGAAAAGTATAGAAATCATTAGGGCTTAGGTCGGGGCTGTACGGCGGATGGTCTAATAATTCTATGTTTTCTTGCTCTAAAAACTCTTTTGTTCTGTGTGCGGTGTGAGAACTCGCATTGTCGTGATGGAGGATGATGCGGTGGTTGCAGTTCTCTTTACGGAGTTCAGAAATGACCTGTGGCAAACAAATGCTAGCATACCATTCTGCATTAACCATTCTTTGTTCCTCAAGAGGAATAGTCGTAACATGGCCGATTTTGGAGACAAACGTGACCACTATTTTTTTGCAACACTCCGTGAACGAACAATTTTTGTTGGCTTTATCTCATTTTCGAACACCCAAACTCGTGACTGGTTTTTTGTTTCGGGTTCGTACGCGTATATCCAGGATTCGTCACCTGATACGATGTTGTATACAGCGTATAAGGATCCTGCGTGGAATCTTTCGAGAGTTCTGACGCACCAAGTAACGCGAGCCGCTTTTTGCTCTTCACAGAGCGAATGCGGTATCCATCGGGAAAACAACTTTTTTACACCTAATTGTTTATGCTATTAGTACATGCTATTTGTATTTGACCCATGCCAATGTCTAAAGTTGCCTGAATTTTGCGATATGTCACATGTCGATCTTCCTCAATCAGCTTACGCACAGCATTAACGTTTTCTTGGGTGACTGCAGTTTTTGGACGACCTTGACGGGGATCATCACTGAGCTTGACACGTCCACGTTGAAATTCAGCAAACCAGCGATAAATTGTGGTTTTGGATGGGGCTTCATCACCAAATGCAGAAATCATCCGGTCAACACACTGTTTTTGTGTTAAACCACTTCGAAAGTCATAATAAATCATCGCTCTTGAATTTTCTCGAGTCAATTCCATTTTCTCAACGACTAAACAAGTTTGACAAAACCTTGTGACAAGACCGAGAATCTTTTTTTAAGTAAATAAATGGTATTCGATTTTTAAAACCAAGGAGTTTTCAATTAAAAGGATTTTAATATGACAGGAACAGTGGAAACATTCCATTCCCGATACTTTTAGTGCAGCCTATGTACTACGTACTAGTGTCATTTATAGAAAAAAGTTGGATCGATGGATTCCCGGTGTTAATCCCGATGGTCCGGTATAATTACTATTTTATTTTATTTTTATTTAAATAATTATGTGTAAGTATAATGCGGTGTAGAGAGCGAGGACACCTGCGTGTCTGGGAAATAAGAAAAAAAAATATTTCGAAGACATGTGAGGTTCGCCAACAGGCTCTAGAGCAGCACGGCGGACACATCAATGCCTTAAAACCCTCTCAGAAATGAGAGGAGGCCTGTGCTCAGCAGTGGGCGTATATAGGCTGTAACTTTAACTTTAACATAATTATGTTTAATGTGGGATGTGGTTTCCCAAATGGGCAAAAGAACTAAAAAATAATTTGTTTTTGTGCTTGTTAAGAATAGAAATAGAAACTTTTTTTTTTCAATATAGATTATAAATAACACTTATTGAAAGTCATTTTTATGTTTAATTTTCAAATAGTTCAGAAAATACCTCTGTCCTGGAAAGAACTGGCAAGAAACCAAGCGGCACATTTTTTGAAAAAAGAAAAGTTTACAATCGTAATATATTACTTCATTGTCCTCTTTAAAATATCACTAGTTCACTTATTATCTTACATCTGAAATAATCACTATCCGTCAACCCTCACTCTTCATCAGTCTTGATCTTTCACTCAAACGTCCCCTTTTAGACATTCAGCTATCATACGAGTACTTATGTGTAGGTAATAATATTTAAATGAAATACATAATATCTTTAATTTTAATTTTGATTTCTCAAAGTTTCCACGATAACTATTCGCAAAACCCTTCACATATTAAGTAAGTTAGTGGTTATCCCAAAATCAAAAGATATTACCAAGGGATTGGAACGGACAGTTAAAATTAGGTTATTATTACTTAAATATTCAGAATCCAGTGAATTTAGTGTGAAAGATAATGTGTAGATTATAATTTCGTTTGTAAGTTATTGTATAGCTACAAAAGTAACTTTTTTGAAAGAAAGAAAGAAAAATATTTATTTGGTACACAAACGTAATAAACACAGTAATTTAGTTACAAAGAGAAAAAAATATTTTATGCTATTAGTGCACCAAAAAGGTTTCCACTCAGCGTTAAATTCACGAAGTTTAATAATAAGAAACTTCATGAAAGCTGATTTTCATTGCAACCTATATATATAAGAAGGTAGATGGCGATACCGTCGGCTTACAAAAATATCTTAAAAAGCAAGTAACAGATCTTAAACTATAAAATAATGATAGTAAAAAACAAAAAACGAAAACAACAAGGTTAAAAAAATCATAATAAAAACAAACAAAGGTACATGTGTGGGTGTGTGTGTGTGTGCGTGTGCGTGTGCGCGTGCGTGTGTGCGTGTGAGAGAGGGATGTGGAGACAGGGATGAAAATGATGAGTGACAACTAAGTGCTAGACTTTTGTAAGGAGAGCAAAAACATTTTAAATTTTAACTTAAATGAATTTATGATTTTCGAGTTTCTTAACGGGGGGGGGGGGGATAACATTCCAGCACTTAGTAGCGGAAAAACGAAAACTACCACGGAAAGCAGCAGTGTTATACGGTGTGTAATTAAGTCGCGGTGCTGCTCTAACGCAACGCTGTGAGAAATTGAGCTTGTCGTATAAGTAAGAAGGTTCCCCAGTTCTAACCACTCCGAAGAGCAGGGAGGCGAGGTGAAGCTTCCGTCTGGTGGACATGTTCATCAAGTCGCGTCGGTTTAGGAATGGAGTGACATGAGATCGAGGTGGTATTGAAAAACAGAAACGTGCGCAAGCGTTTTGTATTCGTTGTAACAGTTTTTTAGTTCTTGACATTAAGCATTCACCGAAAACTGCGTCACCATACGACAACTTTGACAAGATGAGAGTTTCACACAACTTAATGCGCACATCCAGTCAAGTACTCGCGAATTTTGTATAAGACTTTAAGTCTATATAAAAAGTTACGCATTGTCTCTATAACATGTTCCTCAAAGCGCAACTTGTCATCCATAATCAATCCCAGGTTCCGAGCCTCCGATACGCGATCAATGGGACAACTGTCAACAGAAATTTGGGGATTCCAAGCTAGGATGTTGTCAATTTGTTTACGTGCTCCGATGAACATGAACTTTGATTTAGAAGGATTAATTACCAAACTGTTGTTACTGCACCATTTTGAAATACATTTCAAATCAGCTTGAATTTTACTAATTGCCAACTCTGTATCGCAAGGTTTAAACGATATAAATAATTGGAAGTCGTCAGCGTATAATTGATACTTACTAAACTTGATTGTAGTAACGATATCTGATATCTAAACATAATTGACAAGTGAAGCTGGCTGTCTGGATCGCTCGCTAAGACGAGACTAGGCCGAAACGCATATAATATCTTATTTACTTTTAGTATTTGTACTGATTTTAAAGATAACATGTGTGGAGTGGGCTAAGCCTACGCTGGCCTTTTTATACTTGTGTATAATATAAAAAATAGTGGCCCTAAAATAGAACCCTGTGGTACACCTCTACAACAGACATTGTTGACGATACCATATCAGAGCCGTTATCACCGGATATTTTAACGTACTGCAGACGATTGGAAAGGTAACTTGTAAACCACTTTATAGTGGAAATGTCGAAACCATAGTAGGCTAATTTAGAGAGAAGAAGCGTTATGTTTTTCGTATCAAATGCACGCGAAAAATCAAGCAAGACCAATAAAGTACCTTGCCCACTGTCCCGTGCTGTTAAAACTTCGTCCACGACATCCAACAATACCGTAGTAGTACTACGAGTCCTTCTGAGGCCGTATTGTTTTTCAGGTAGGATTTTATTTTCTTCTAGGTATTTTGTCATCTGTGTGCAGTCAATTCTTTCTAAGATCTTGGACATGAATGGTAGAATACTAATTGGACGAAGCTCCCTATAGTTACTTGGGTTTGGTTTCTTTGGAATCGGTTTCACAGAGGCTACTCTCCATTTTTCGGGGAAAACGCTCGTTCTAATAGATTCGTTAACCAATCTCGTAATTAGTTGCAGAGTTTTTGGTAAAGTAAGCAATATCATATCTAAAGTAATGCCATCATCACCCCGTGCATTTGTTTTAAATGATTTTATTACGTTTAATACCATTGTTTCATCAACTGTCTTTACTTTGAAAGTATTAATGCCAAATCTATCAAATTCAAAGCGAGTTAAAACTGACAATCTAATGGGGTCTTCACTTTTTGATTTGATTATTATTTAATAAATACGTGGTAGAGCCACGCTGCAGCTATAATAGTTGTAGCACGAATGGGTCTGTTTGGGTATATTGCATCATACACAATTTTCTCAAAAAGCTTGGGGATAGTATTAAGTTTGGATATCGGACGATAATTTTCTATATCCTGTTTATTACCGGACTTAAAGACAGGTGTAACAAAGGACTGTTTCCAGGCATATGGCATCACTCCCGTTTTCAATGAAAGACAACAAGTTAAACAATCTAAAAAGCGGCTCAGATAATTACTTGTAGCAGTTCTTCAATAAAATTGGAGCCCGTCGGGACCGGCGCCTTTTTAATAAAGAAATATATGAAAAAGATATATATATATATATATATATATATATATATATATATATATATATATATATATATGTGTATGTGTATATATACACACACTATGCACTAAACAATCTAATTTAATATGTATTACTATATTATATAATTATGTATTACTTGTGAGATACATTGTGTTTTCATGCGACAGCCAAGTCAATCTATTTATTTAAAACATAAAAGATTTTTAATATTGATATGGTCACTATAAGATGTTGTTAGGTTAGCTAATTACTTAATAACTTGAGACAGAAGCACCCATAAGTACGGACTGAATAAATTATCCGACTTGGTATTACATGGATCTCACAACTTTTCACGGTAGAAGAACTGAGTTGCGAGACTTGGTTTTTTTACAAGTTATGTTTTTGACGGCATTTATTTTACTGGTTACGAGGCATTCCATCTTAGTCTAAATCGAGAAAAGTTGTAGATGTCAATAGACGACAACATGCACTTACCATCAGGTGGACTATGTTCGTTTGTCACCCTTATTCTATAATAAAGAAAAATGGATCGCGTCTAAGACCTTTTTTTACTTATTATAAGCTAGTGCTTGACCAAAATCCCTCCTGGTGCTAAGTGGTGATGAAGCCCTAGATGGTAAATCACACTGTCTTAGTACAACAAAAGCCTAATTAACTCTTGCCTTGAAGCCCAGAGGGTATTTTGACAGAAAGAGTAACATAAAAGTAAAAAATACTCAGTGTTCAACCCCACTGCGGTCTCACCGTGTCGTGGCCAATGAGCCAATTGCGTTACCGAGGCACCACCTTAATCCTGAATTAATTGATTTAACAACAGACTGCGCGATCCATTGACATTCTTAAGAAATTAGTAAGAAAGCATTACTTGTCTCAGTCTCTAAGACACTGTAAGAATAAATTACTACTATAATTATGGTTATTTTTTTATTTAGAGCTTCATTTTGTCTTTAAGGATTTTTTTTATTTATTGGTGATTTCTGGATCTGGAGAACAGCGCCTACTACCAGATCAAATTGTGAATATAAAACATCCAATGACGCAATCAAACATACACAAAAAAAAATCATCAAAACGTCGAGCTGTTTTTTAGTTTTAGCGAGACTTTTAGATTTGGAGATTTTGGGTAGATATTATGTTTGGTTTTTTTTTCTTTTATAGGATAGGGTGATAAACGAGCACACAGTCCACCTGATGGTAATTGGTTGCAGTGACCCATAGACATCCACATCTATCCTCAATAAAGAATCAAAATGCAGATGCGTTGTCACCCGTGAGGACTAGGATGGGATGCCTCTTTTCCAGTAATAACGATTTGCGGATCTCTACACTTACCATACGAAACACAGCAGTGTTAAGCTGCTATTTTAAGCTGGTATTCTGTGAGAGCGTGGTCCTTCCCCGGTCAGGCCGACCCATTCGTGCTACAATTATACTATAATATAACTGCAGCATGGCTCTACCACATAAAAATATATTGTATATGGTGTATATTTGTGTATACCTATGCATTTATATATAAAATTAATTATGTATTTTATAATTGATATTAGCAACTTATTTATTATATTAGTTGCATTTTAGAGAATTTATAACCTTTAGTTGTATAGTCTTTATGTTTATATTGTACTATATACCGCGCAACTGTGAAGTTTTATTTCTTTACGATTTTAATTGCCGGGAAAAGAACATACTCGTAATGCAGCAATAATGGCGCCTAACTTAACATTCTACTTAACTTTTATCTTTTTTTCTTTTATGGAGTACAAAAAATATATATTCATTAATTAATTCATTCACTAGAGTCCGGTTTATTGTTCTTAAAAAATAGTATTTGTATTTCTCTGTTAAGAAGGGCCTGTAAAGTATTGTAAAGTAATTATGGACTGCAATTTTGTTAAATTTCCTCAATTTTCTCCGTTCAATTCTTAATATAAATTGCAAAATCTAAGCCAAAGTTCCATAAATAAAATCACAGCGGTGAACTTAATTTTAACTTACAACTATAAGTACCTTTTAAAACATAAAATGTGAAAAATATAAAATATTTTATGATATAAATTGCATTCACGTGGCGGTCTAAGAGGTTCTGTTACCAAATGTCATCCCATGAGAGTTTTAATAGCCGTCAAAACGAAGTACCGAAAAGAGTTCTGATGATTTTAACAGTGGTAGAGCCACGCGGCAGCTTTTGCTGTCGCATGGATGGGCCGGCTCGAATCAGGGTGGTACCACTACCTCACAGAATACCAGCGTGAAGTAGAGGTTTTACCTCTGCGTTGCGCTTGGTTAGTACAGATGGCCGGAGGCCCTTTTTACTGGAAATGAGGCATTCCATCTTAGTCCTCACGGGTGACAACGCATTTACATTTTGATTTGTAATAGAGGATAGATGTAGATGTCTATGGGCCGCAGCAACTACTTACCATCAGGTGGATTGTGTGCTCGTTTATCACCCTTAACCTATAAAAAAAATATTGGACCCTCAGAACACGTGGGCAAGCCATCCCGCTATTTTATAGGTTTGACTTTTTTTATAGAATGGGGTGATAAACGAGTACACAGCCCATTTGATGGTAAATTGTTGCTGTGGCCCATAGACATCTACATCTATCCTCGATTAAGAATCAAAATGCAGATGCGCTATCATCCCTAAAGACTAAGATGGAATGCCTCGTTTCCAGTAAAATGTGTCTCCGGTTCTTTGCACTTGCCATAAGAAACACAGCAAGCAGCATTCACCTGACATTTTACGCCGGTATTTTGTGAGAGCGTGGTCGAGTCGACCCATTCATGCTACAACCATACTAATATAGCTGAAACATGGCTCTACCACGTATAAAGTGATTTCTTGGAATACGTTAAGTGTCATTAACAATGCTACTTTTAATAAGTATTGTAATATTTTAAAATTAAGCGGTACGGAATACGTGTAAGAACACAGTCTCTCCTTTGGGTTCTCCTAATAATACTACGGCGTTTTATGCATTAAATTGTGAGTCATCGGCCTACAGCTTTGTATGTATGTATTATAATCAAGACAATTTAAGCCAATTTAGTTTTTTTTAAATATTTTATTACATAAGAGGAAACCCGACAAAATATTAAAGCTCAGGTCACACACAGGAAAAGCGGTTCATGAGCGGATACATGGGGAGCGAATGCATTGCGGCGCGTGCGACTCAAAAGTCGCGCTTGGACTCCGCCGCGATGACCGATGTAACAGCTAAAGCGCCCACGTTTTGTTTTTCAAAGATCATGCATGCGTTTTCATCGTGATTCAAGTACCATTTCGTCATCGAGCAGTCATGAAGTGCTTCTATTATCATTACCTACTATGGCAAAATAAGACCCAAATGAAGTGGGGTACACGATATAAATCCGAAAAATTACTGTTCGGGGAATAAGAACTTTAAAACACGGGTTGCCCCGTTATTCTTGCACAACTTATTTCCATTTCATGATGTTGCTTTAAAGAAATTTCAATGACCTAAAGACCAAATATCAATAAAATAAAATATTCGTAACGATACAGACAAACATTTGATGAGGAGTTAGTTATGTAGATTTAGTAATAGTATCAAAAATTGCGACCAAAATACTCACAAGGTATTATTTATATATTAATAAATGAAATAGAAATTATTGTGAAGACTTTTTTAAACATATTGGTAAGAAGTGTGATTCATTGGTACATTTTATAGTTCTACTTTATTAAATTTTACGCAGCGCACAACAACAAAATAAAATTTATTAGTGATTTTTAGCACTATGGAATAAAAAGACTGCGAAAACTTAAAAAAATATAGCTTGTGTTCTATTTTGGGTTGTAATCTATATGCCAAGTTTCATCAAAATCTTACGTAGTTTTACGCGATTGAGCCATAGACATACAAACATGTAATGAAACTTTCATATTTATAATATTTTAAAGAGGATGGCATAATATCAAAGGTTATTCCCCTTTGCTTCGGTTCTAAAGAAAAATCTTTGTATAAGACGTTACAAGCCTACAAGTGCGAACATATTGGCGCCCTTTCAGCTCAAAATCGACGCAATATTAGCCTGCTACACTTGAGCAGTCGCTAGTCAGTAACGCAAATATAAGTCATTGTACAAATACGAAGGCGGCACTGAAAATTTCGGGAATCAAGGAAGTAACACAACATTACTATTTAAAAATGTATTTATTGCTTTTCGAAGTATTCTCCGCGAAATTTGACACATTTTTCCATACGATGGAACCAATCATTGAAGCAACCATTCCATTCGGAATGGTTCCATTTGGAAGTTGGGTCTCCAAAATGGCCGTTTTATAGGCGTCCACAGCTTCTTCAGGTGATGAAAATCTCTGTCCACGCAATTTGTTCTTTATTTTAGGAAAAGTATAGAAATCATTAGGGCTTAGGTCGGGGCTGTACGGCGGATGGTCTAATAATTCTATGTTTTCTTGCTCTAAAAACTCTTTTGTTCTGTGTGCGGTGTGAGAACTCGCATTGTCGTGATGGAGGATGATGCGGTGGTTGCAGTTCTCTTTACGGAGTTCAGAAATGACCTGTGGCAAACAAATGCTAGCATACCATTCTGCATTAACCATTCTTTGTTCCTCAAGAGGAATAGTCGTAACATGGCCGATTTTGGAGACAAACGTGACCACTATTTTTTTGCAACACTCCGTGAACGAACAATTTTTGTTGGCTTTATCTCATTTTCGAACACCCAAACTCGTGACTGGTTTTTTGTTTCGGGTTCGTACGCGTATATCCAGGATTCGTCACCTGATACGATGTTGTATACAGCGTATAAGGATCCTGCGTGGAATCTTTCGAGAGTTCTGACGCACCAAGTAACGCGAGCCGCTTTTTGCTCTTCACAGAGCGAATGCGGTATCCATCGGGAAAACAACTTTTTTACACCTAATTGTTTATGCTATTAGTACATGCTATTTGTATTTGACCCATGCCAATGTCTAAAGTTGCCTGAATTTTGCGATATGTCACATGTCGATCTTCCTCAATCAGCTTACGCACAGCATTAACGTTTTCTTGGGTGACTGCAGTTTTTGGACGACCTTGACGGGGATCATCACTGAGCTTGACACGTCCACGTTGAAATTCAGCAAACCAGCGATAAATTGTGGTTTTGGATGGGGCTTCATCACCAAATGCAGAAATCATCCGGTCAACACACTGTTTTTGTGTTAAACCACTTCGAAAGTCATAAAAAAAAAAAAAAAAAATAAAATAAAAATAAAAAAAAGAAAATCATCGCTCTTGAATTTTCTCGAGTCAATTCCATTTTCTCAACGACTAAACAAGTTTGACAAAACCTTGTGACAAGACCGAGAATCTTTTTTTAAGTAAATAAATGGTATTCGATTTTTAAAACCAAGGAGTTTTCAATTAAAAGGATTTTAATATGACAGGAACAGTGGAAACATTCCATTCCCGATACTTTTAGTGCAGCCTATGTACTACGTACTAGTGTCATTTATAGAAAAAAGTTGGATCGATGGATTCCCGGTGTTAATCCCGATGGTCCGGTATAATTACTATTTTATTTTATTTTTATTTAAATAATTATGTGTAAGTATAATGCGGTGTAGAGAGCGA
This sequence comes from Parnassius glacialis, assembly GCA_033319125.1. Classification (NCBI taxonomy): domain Eukaryota; kingdom Metazoa; phylum Arthropoda; class Insecta; order Lepidoptera; family Papilionidae; genus Parnassius; species Parnassius glacialis. The sequence continues at coordinate 32,912,393 of JAVANC010000018.1, forward strand.
GGACACCTGCGTGTCTGGGAAATAAGAAAAAAAAATATTTCGAAGACATGTGAGGTTCGCCAACAGGCTCTAGAGCAGCACGGCGGACACATCAATGCCTTAAAACCCTCTCAGAAATGAGAGGAGGCCTGTGCTCAGCAGTGGGCGTATATAGGCTGTAACTTTAACTTTAACATAATTATGTTTAATGTGGGATGTGGTTTCCCAAATGGGCAAAAGAACTAAAAAATAATTTGTTTTTGTGCTTGTTAAGAATAGAAATAGAAACTTTTTTTTTTCAATATAGATTATAAATAACACTTATTGAAAGTCATTTTTATGTTTAATTTTCAAATAGTTCAGAAAATACCTCTGTCCTGGAAAGAACTGGCAAGAAACCAAGCGGCACATTTTTTGAAAAAAGAAAAGTTTACAATCGTAATATATTACTTCATTGTCCTCTTTAAAATATCACTAGTTCACTTATTATCTTACATCTGAAATAATCACTATCCGTCAACCCTCACTCTTCATCAGTCTTGATCTTTCACTCAAACGTCCCCTTTTAGACATTCAGCTATCATACGAGTACTTATGTGTAGGTAATAATATTTAAATGAAATACATAATATCTTTAATTTTAATTTTGATTTCTCAAAGTTTCCACGATAACTATTCGCAAAACCCTTCACATATTAAGTAAGTTAGTGGTTATCCCAAAATCAAAAGATATTACCAAGGGATTGGAACGGACAGTTAAAATTAGGTTATTATTACTTAAATATTCAGAATCCAGTGAATTTAGTGTGAAAGATAATGTGTAGATTATAATTTCGTTTGTAAGTTATTGTATAGCTACAAAAGTAACTTTTTTGAAAGAAAGAAAGAAAAATATTTATTTGGTACACAAACGTAATAAACACAGTAATTTAGTTACAAAGAGAAAAAAATATTTTATGCTATTAGTGCACCAAAAAGGTTTCCACTCAGCGTTAAATTCACGAAGTTTAATAATAAGAAACTTCATGAAAGCTGATTTTCATTGCAACCTATATATATAAGAAGGTAGATGGCGATACCGTCGGCTTACAAAAATATCTTAAAAAGCAAGTAACAGATCTTAAACTATAAAATAATGATAGTAAAAAACAAAAAACGAAAACAACAAGGTTAAAAAAATCATAATAAAAACAAACAAAGGTACATGTGTGGGTGTGTGTGTGTGTGCGTGTGCGTGTGCGCGTGCGTGTGTGCGTGTGAGAGAGGGATGTGGAGACAGGGATGAAAATGATGAGTGACAACTAAGTGCTAGACTTTTGTAAGGAGAGCAAAAACATTTTAAATTTTAACTTAAATGAATTTATGATTTTCGAGTTTCTTAACGGGGGGGGGGGGGGGGGATAACATTCCAGCACTTAGTAGCGGAAAAACGAAAACTACCACGGAAAGCAGCAGTGTTATACGGTGTGTAATTAAGTCGCGGTGCTGCTCTAACGCAACGCTGTGAGAAATTGAGCTTGTCGTATAAGTAAGAAGGTTCCCCAGTTCTAACCACTCCGAAGAGCAGGGAGGCGAGGTGAAGCTTCCGTCTGGTGGACATGTTCATCAAGTCGCGTCGGTTTAGGAATGGAGTGACATGAGATCGAGGTGGTATTGAAAAACAGAAACGTGCGCAAGCGTTTTGTATTCGTTGTAACAGTTTTTTAGTTCTTGACATTAAGCATTCACCGAAAACTGCGTCACCATACGACAACTTTGACAAGATGAGAGTTTCACACAACTTAATGCGCACATCCAGTCAAGTACTCGCGAATTTTGTATAAGACTTTAAGTCTATATAAAAAGTTACGCATTGTCTCTATAACATGTTCCTCAAAGCGCAACTTGTCATCCATAATCAATCCCAGGTTCCGAGCCTCCGATACGCGATCAATGGGACAACTGTCAACAGAAATTTGGGGATTCCAAGCTAGGATGTTGTCAATTTGTTTACGTGCTCCGATGAACATGAACTTTGATTTAGAAGGATTAATTACCAAACTGTTGTTACTGCACCATTTTGAAATACATTTCAAATCAGCTTGAATTTTACTAATTGCCAACTCTGTATCGCAAGGTTTAAACGATATAAATAATTGGAAGTCGTCAGCGTATAATTGATACTTACTAAACTTGATTGTAGTAACGATATCTGATATCTAAACATAATTGACAAGTGAAGCTGGCTGTCTGGATCGCTCGCTAAGACGAGACTAGGCCGAAACGCATATAATATCTTATTTACTTTTAGTATTTGTACTGATTTTAAAGATAACATGTGTGGAGTGGGCTAAGCCTACGCTGGCCTTTTTATACTTGTGTATAATATAAAAAATAGTGGCCCTAAAATAGAACCCTGTGGTACACCTCTACAACAGACATTGTTGACGATACCATATCAGAGCCGTTATCACCGGATATTTTAACGTACTGCAGACGATTGGAAAGGTAACTTGTAAACCACTTTATAGTGGAAATGTCGAAACCATAGTAGGCTAATTTAGAGAGAAGAAGCGTTATGTTTTTCGTATCAAATGCACGCGAAAAATCAAGCAAGACCAATAAAGTACCTTGCCCACTGTCCCGTGCTGTTAAAACTTCGTCCACGACATCCAACAATACCGTAGTAGTACTACGAGTCCTTCTGAGGCCGTATTGTTTTTCAGGTAGGATTTTATTTTCTTCTAGGTATTTTGTCATCTGTGTGCAGTCAATTCTTTCTAAGATCTTGGACATGAATGGTAGAATACTAATTGGACGAAGCTCCCTATAGTTACTTGGGTTTGGTTTCTTTGGAATCGGTTTCACAGAGGCTACTCTCCATTTTTCGGGGAAAACGCTCGTTCTAATAGATTCGTTAACCAATCTCGTAATTAGTTGCAGAGTTTTTGGTAAAGTAAGCAATATCATATCTAAAGTAATGCCATCATCACCCCGTGCATTTGTTTTAAATGATTTTATTACGTTTAATACCATTGTTTCATCAACTGTCTTTACTTTGAAAGTATTAATGCCAAATCTATCAAATTCAAAGCGAGTTAAAACTGACAATCTAATGGGGTCTTCACTTTTTGATTTGATTATTATTTAATAAATACGTGGTAGAGCCACGCTGCAGCTATAATAGTTGTAGCACGAATGGGTCTGTTTGGGTATATTGCATCATACACAATTTTCTCAAAAAGCTTGGGGATAGTATTAAGTTTGGATATCGGACGATAATTTTCTATATCCTGTTTATTACCGGACTTAAAGACAGGTGTAACAAAGGACTGTTTCCAGGCATATGGCATCACTCCCGTTTTCAATGAAAGACAACAAGTTAAACAATCTAAAAAGCGGCTCAGATAATTACTTGTAGCAGTTCTTCAATAAAATTGGAGCCCGTCGGGACCGGCGCCTTTTTAATAAAGAAATATATGAAAAAGATATATATATATATATATATATATATATATATATATGTGTATGTGTATATATACACACACTATGCACTAAACAATCTAATTTAATATGTATTACTATATTATATAATTATGTATTACTTGTGAGATACATTGTGTTTTCATGCGACAGCCAAGTCAATCTATTTATTTAAAACATAAAAGATTTTTAATATTGATATGGTCACTATAAGATGTTGTTAGGTTAGCTAATTACTTAATAACTTGAGACAGAAGCACCCATAAGTACGGACTGAATAAATTATCCGACTTGGTATTACATGGATCTCACAACTTTTCACGGTAGAAGAACTGAGTTGCGAGACTTGGTTTTTTTACAAGTTATGTTTTTGACGGCATTTATTTTACTGGTTACGAGGCATTCCATCTTAGTCTAAATCGAGAAAAGTTGTAGATGTCAATAGACGACAACATGCACTTACCATCAGGTGGACTATGTTCGTTTGTCACCCTTATTCTATAATAAAGAAAAATGGATCGCGTCTAAGACCTTTTTTTACTTATTATAAGCTAGTGCTTGACCAAAATCCCTCCTGGTGCTAAGTGGTGATGAAGCCCTAGATGGTAAATCACACTGTCTTAGTACAACAAAAGCCTAATTAACTCTTGCCTTGAAGCCCAGAGGGTATTTTGACAGAAAGAGTAACATAAAAGTAAAAAAATACTCAGTGTTCAACCCCACTGCGGTCTCACCGTGTCGTGGCCAATGAGCCAATTGCGTTACCGAGGCACCACCTTAATCCTGAATTAATTGATTTAACAACAGACTGCGCGATCCATTGACATTCTTAAGAAATTAGTAAGAAAGCATTACTTGTCTCAGTCTCTAAGACACTGTAAGAATAAATTACTACTATAATTATGGTTATTTTTTTATTTAGAGCTTCATTTTGTCTTTAAGGATTTTTTTTATTTATTGGTGATTTCTGGATCTGGAGAACAGCGCCTACTACCAGATCAAATTGTGAATATAAAACATCCAATGACGCAATCAAACATACACAAAAAAAAATCATCAAAACGTCGAGCTGTTTTTTAGTTTTAGCGAGACTTTTAGATTTGGAGATTTTGGGTAGATATTATGTTTGGTTTTTTTTTCTTTTATAGGATAGGGTGATAAACGAGCACACAGTCCACCTGATGGTAATTGGTTGCAGTGACCCATAGACATCCACATCTATCCTCAATAAAGAATCAAAATGCAGATGCGTTGTCACCCGTGAGGACTAGGATGGGATGCCTCTTTTCCAGTAATAACGATTTGCGGATCTCTACACTTACCATACGAAACACAGCAGTGTTAAGCTGCTATTTTAAGCTGGTATTCTGTGAGAGCGTGGTCCTTCCCCGGTCGAGCCGACCCATTCGTGCTACAATTATACTATAATATAACTGCAGCATGGCTCTACCACATAAAAATATATTGTATATGGTGTATATTTGTGTATACCTATGCATTTATATATAAAATTAATTATGTATTTTATAATTGATATTAGCAACTTATTTATTATATTAGTTGCATTTTAAAGAATTTATAACCTTTAGTTGTATAGTCTTTATGTTTATATTGTACTATATACCGCGCAACTGTGAAGTTTTATTTCTTTACGATTTTAATTGCCGGGAAAAGAACATACTCGTAATGCAGCAATAATGGCGCCTAACTTAACATTCTACTTAACTTTTATCTTTTTTTCTTTTGTGGAGTACAAAAAATATATATTCATTAATTAATTCATTCACTAGAGTCCGGTTTATTGTTCTTAAAAAATAGTATTTGTATTTCTCTGTTAAGAAGGGCCTGTAAAGTATTGTAAAGTAATTATGGACTGCAATTTTGTTAAATTTCCTCAATTTTCTCCGTTCAATTCTTAATATAAATTGCAAAATCTAAGCCAAAGTTCCATAAATAAAATCACAGCGGTGAACTTAATTTTAACTTACAACTATAAGTACCTTTTAAAACATAAAATGTGAAAAATATATAATATTTTATGATATAAATTGCATTCACGTGGCGGTGTAAGAGGTTCTGTTACCAAATGTCATCCCATGAGAGTTTTAATAGCCGTCAAAACGAATTACCGAAAAGAGTTCTGATGATTTTAACAGTGGTAGAGCCACGCGGCAGCTTTTGCTGTCGCATGGATGGGCCGGCTCGAATCAGGGTGGTACCACTACCTCACAGAATACCAGCGTGAAATAGAGGTTTTACCTCTGCGTTGCGCTTGGTTAGTGCAGATGGCCGGAGGCCCTTTTTACTGGAAATGAGGCATTCCATCTTAGTCCTCACGGGTGACAACGCATTTACATTTTGATTTGTAATAGAGGATAGATGTAGATGTCTATGGGCCGCAGCAACTACTTACCATCAGGTGGATTGTGTGCTCGTTTATCATATCCTTAACCTATAAAAAAAATATTGGACCCTCAGAACACGTGGGCAAGCCATCCCGCTATTTTATAGGTTTGACTTTTTTTATAGAATGGGGTGATAAACGAGTACACAGCCCATTTGATGGTAAATTGTTGCTGTGGCCCATAGACATCTACATCTATCCTCGATTAAGAATCAAAATGCAGATGCGTTATCATCCCTAAAGACTAAGATGGAATGCCTCGTTTCCAGTAAAATGTGTCTCCGGTTCTTTGCACTTGCCATAAGAAACACAGCAAGCAGCATTCACCTGACATTTTACGCCGGTATTTTGTGAGAGCGTGGTCGAGTCGACCCATTCATGCTACAACCATACTAATATAGCTGAAACATGGCTCTACCACGTATAAAGTGATTTCTTGGAATACGTTAAGTGTCATTAACAATGCTACTTTTAATAAGTATTGTAATATTTTAAAATTAAGCGGTACGGAATACGTGTAAGAACACAGTCTCTCCTTTGGGTTCTCCTAATAATACTACGGCGTTTTATGCATTAAATTGTGAGTCATCGGGCTACAGCTTTGTATGTATGTATTATAATCAAGACAATTTAAGCCAATTTAGTTTTTTTTAAATATTTTATTACATAAGAGGAAATCCGACAAAATATTAAAGCTCAGGTCACACACAGGAAAAGCGGTTCAGGAGCGGATACATGGGGAGCGAATGCATTGCGGCGCGTGCGACTCAAAAGTCGCGCTTGGACTCCGCCGCGATGACCGATGTAACAGCTAAAGCGCCCACGTTTTATTTTTCAAAGATCATGCATGCGTTTTCATCGTGATTCAAGTACCATTTCGTCATCGAGCAGTCATGAAGTGCTTCTATTATCATTATCTACTATGGCAAAATAAGACCCAAATGGAGTGGGGTACACGATATAAATCCGAAAAATTACTGTTCGGGGAATAAGAACTTTAAAACACGGGTTGCCCCGTTATTCTTGCACAACTTATTTCCATTTCATGATGTTGCTTTAAAGAAATTTCAATGACCTAAAGACCAAATATCAATAAAATAAAATATTCGTAACGATACAGACAAACATTTGATGAGGAGTTAGTTATGTAGATTTAGTAATAGTATCAAAAATTGCGACCAAAATACTCACAAGGTATTTATATTATAATAAATGAAATAGAAATTATTGTAAAGACTTTTTTAAACATATTGGTAAGAAGTGTGATTCATTGGTACATTTTATAGTTCTATATTATTAAAGTTTACGCAGCGCACAACAAGAAAATAAATTTTATTTGTGATTTTTAACACTATGGAATAAAAAAACTGCGAAAACTTAAAAAAATATAGCTTGTGTTCTATTTTGGGTTGTAATCTATATGCCAAGTTTCATCAAAATCTTACGTAGTTTTACGTGATTGAGCCATAAACATACAAACATGTAATGAAACTTTCATATTTATAATATTTTAAAGAGGATGGCATAATATCAAAGGTTATTCCCCTTTGCTTCGGTTCTAAAGAAAAATCTTTGTATAAGACGTTACAAGCCTACAAGTGCGAACATATTGGCGCCCTTTCAGCTCAAAATCGACGCAATATTAGCCTGCTACACTTGAGCAGTCGCTAGTCAGTAACGCAAATATAAGTCATTGTACAAATACGAAGGCGGCACTGAAAATTTCGGGAATCAAGGAAGTAACACAACATTACTATTTAAAAATGTATTTATTGCTTTTCGAAGTATTCTCCGCGAAATTTGACACATGTTTCCATACAATGGAACCAATCATTGAAGCAACCATTCCATTCGGAATGGTTCCATTTGGAAGTTGGGGTCTCCAAAATGGCCGTTTTATAGGCGTCCACAGCTTCTTCAGGTGATGAAAATCTCTGTCCACGCAATTTGTTCTTTATTTTAGGAAAAGTATAGAAATCATTAGGGCTTAGGTCAGGTCTGTACGGCGGATGGTCTTATAATTCTATGTTTTCTTGCTCTAAACACTCTTTTGTTCTGTGTGCGGTGTGAGAACTCGCATTGTCGTGATGTAGGATGATGCAGCTTTTGCAGTTCTCTTTACGGAGTTCAGAAACGACCTGTGGCAAACAAATGCTAGCATACCATTTGTTCGTCCATTAACTGTACTTTGTCCCTCAAGAGGGATAGTCGTAACATGGCCGATTTTGGAGACAAACGTGGCCACTATTTTTTTTGCAACACTCCGTAAACGAACAATTTTTGTTGGCTTTATCTCATTTTCGAACATCCAAACTCGTGACTGGTTTTTTGTATCCAGGATTCGTCACCTGATACGATGTTGTTTACAGCATTTGGGTATCCTGCGTGGAATCTTTCGAGAGTTCTGACGCACCAAGTAACGCGAGCCGCTTTTTGCTCTTCACAGAGCTAATGCGGTAACCATCGGGAAAACAACTTTTTTACACCTAATTGTTTATGCTATTAGTACATGCTATTTGTATTTGACTCATGCCAATGTCTAAAGTTGCCTGAATTTCGCGGTATGTCACATGTCGCTCTTCCTCAATCAGCTTACGCACAGCATCAACGTTTTCTTGGGTGACTGCAGTTTTTGGACGACCTTGACGGGGATCATCACTGAGCTTGACACGTCCACGTTGAATTTCAGCAAATCAGCGATAAATTGTGGCTTTGGATGGGGCTTCATCACCAAATGCAGAAATCATCCGGTCAACACACTGTTTTTGTGTTAAACCACTTCGAAAGTCATAATAAATCATCGCTCTTGATTTTTTTCGAGTCAATTCCATTTTCTCAACGACTAAACAAGTTTGACAAAACCTTGTGACAAGACCGAGCATCTTTTTTTAAGTAAATAAATGTAAAACCAAGGAGTTTTCAATCAAAAGGATTTTAATATGACAGGAACAGTGGAAACATTCCATTCCCGATATTTTTAGTGCAGCCTATGTACTACGTACTAGTGTCATTTATAGAAAAAAGTTGGATCGATGGATTCCCGGTGTTAATCCCAATGGTCCGGTATAATTACTATTTTATTTTATTTTTATTTAAATAATTATGTGTAAGTATAATGCGGTGAAGAGAGCGAGGACACTTGCGTATCTGGGAAATAAGAAAAAAAAATATTTCGAAGACATGTGAGGTTCGCCAACAGGCTCTAGGGCAGCGCGGCGGACACATCCTTGCCTTAAAACCCTCTCAGAAATGAGAGGAGGCCTGTGCTCAGCAGTGGGACGTATATAGGCTGTAACTTTAACATAATTATGTGTAATGTGGGATGTGGTTTCCCAAATTGGCAAAAGAACTAAAAAATAATTTGTTTCTGTGCATGTTAAGAATAGAAATAGAAACTTTTTTTTTTCAATATAGATTATAAATAACACTTATTGAAAGTCATTTTTATGTTTAATTTTCAACTAGTTCAGAAAATACCTCTGTCCTGGAAAGAACTGGAAAGAAACCAAGCGGCACATTTTTTGAAAAAAGAAAAGTTTACAATCGTAATATATTATGTTACACAATGTAGTAACAACTTCAATGTCCTCTTTAAAATATCACTAGTTCACTTATTATCTTACATCTGAAATAATCACTATCCGTCAACCCTCACTCTTCATCCGTCTTGATCTTTCACTCAAACGTCCCCTTTTAGACATTCACATACGAGTACTTATGTGTAGGTAATAATATTTAAATGAAATACATAATATCTTTAATTTTAATTTTGATTTCTCAAAGTTTCCACGATAACTACTCGCAAAACCCTTCACATATTAAGTAAGTTAGTGGTTATCCCAAAATCAAAAGATATTACCAAGGGATTGGAACGGACAGTTATAATTAGGTTATTATTACTTAAATATTCAGAATCCAGTGAATTTAGTGTGAAAGATACATTATCTTTCACACTAAATTCACTGGATTCTGAATATAATTTCGTTTGTAAGTTATTGTATAGCTACAAAAGTTACTTTTTTGAAAGAAAGAAAGAAAAATATTTATTTGGTACACAAACGTAAAAAAACATATAAAAGACATAAACACAGTAATTTAGTTACAAAGAGAAAAAAATATTTTATGCTATTAGTGCACCAAAAAGGTTTCCACTCAGCGTTAAATTCACGAAGTTTAATAATAAGAAACTTCATGAAAGCTGATTTTCAGTGGAACCTATATATATATAAGAAGGTAGATGGCGATACCGTCAGCTTACACAAATATCTTAAAAAGCAAGTAACAGATCTTAAAATTAAAAACAAAAAACGAAAACAACAAGGTTATAAAAATCATAATAAAAAGAAACAAAGGTACATGTGTGGGTGTGTGTGTGTCTGTCTGTGCGTGTGCGCGTGCGTGTGTGCGTGTGAAAGAGGGATGTGGAGACAGGGATGACAATGATGAGTGACAACTAAGTGCTAGACTTTTGTAAGGAGAGCAAAACATTTTAAATTTTAACTTAAATGAATTTATGGTTTTCGAGTTTCTTATCGGGGGGGGGGGGGGGGGACTATCATTCCAGCACTTGGTAGCGGAAAAACGAAACCTACCACGGAAAGCAACAGTGTTATATGGTGTGTAAGTAAGTCGCGGTGCTGCTCTAACGCAAAGCTGTGAGAAATTGAGCTTGTCGTATAAGTAAGAAGGTTCCCCAGTTCTAACCACTCCGACGAGCAGGGAGGCGAGGTGAAGCTTCCGTCTGGTGGACATGTTCATCAAGTCGCGTCGGTTTAGGAATGGAGTTTCACACAACTTAATGCGCATATCCACAGTCAAGTACTCGCGAATTTTGTATAAGACTTTAAGTCTATAGAAACAGTTACGCATTGTCTCTATAACATGTTCCTCAAAGCGCAACTTGTCATCCATAATCAATCCCAGGTTCCAAGCTTCCGATACGCGATCAATGGGACAACTGTCAACAGAAATTTGGGGATTCCAAGCTAGGATGTTGTCAATTTGTTTACGTGTTCCGAGCAACATGTACTTTGATTTAGAAGGGTTAATTACCAAACTGTTGTTACTGCACCATTTTGAAATACATTTCAAATCAGCTTGAATTTTACTAATTGCCAACTCTGTATCGCAAGGTTTAAACGATATAAATAATTGGAAATCGTCAGCGTATAATTGATACTTACTAAACTTGATTGTAGTAACGATATCTGATATGTATAATATAAAAAGTAGTGGCCCTAAAATAGAACCCTGTGGTACACCTCTAACAACAGGCATTGTTGACGATACCATATCAGAGCCGTTATCACCGGATATTTTAACGTACTGCAGACACTTTATAGTGGAAATATCGAAACCATAGTAGGCTAATTTAGAGAGAAGAAGCGTTATGTTTATCGTATCAAATGCACGGGAAAAATCAAGCAAGACCAATAAAGTACCTTGCCCACTGTCCCGTGATGTTAAAACTTCGTCCACGACATCCAACAATGCCGTGGTAGTACTACGAGACCTTCTGAAGCCGGATTGTTTTTCAGGTAGGATGTTATTTTCTTCTAGGTATTTTGTCATCTGTGTACAGACATTTCTTTCTAAGATCTTGGACATGAATGGTAGAAAACTAATTGGACGAAGCTCCCCATAGTTACTTGGGTTTGGTTTCTTTGGAATCGGTTTCACAGAGGCTACTCTCCATTTTTCGGGAAAAACGCTCGTTCTAATAGATTCGTTAATCAATCTCGTAATTAGTTGCAGAGTTTTTGGTAAAGTAAGCAATATCATATCTAAAGTAATGCCATCATCACCCCGTGCATTTGTATTAAATGATTTTATTACGTTTAATACTATTGTTTCATGAACTGTCTTTAATTTGAAAGTATTAATGCCAAATCTATCAAATTCAAAGCGAGTTAAAACTGACAATCTAATGGGGTCCTCACTTTTTGATTTGATTATTATTTAATAAATACGTGCTAGAGCCACGCTGCAGCTATAATAGTTGTAGCACGAATGGGTCTGTTCGGGTAGATAGCATCATACACAATTTTCTCAAAAAGCTTGGGGATAGTATTAAGTTGGATATCGGACGATAATTTTCTATATCCTGTTTATTACCGGACTTAAAGATAGGTGTTACAAAGGACTGTTTCCAGGCATATGGCATCATTCCCGTTTTCAATGAAAGACAACAAGTTAAACAATCTAAAAAGCGGCTCAGATAATTGCAAGTAGCAGTTCTTCAATAAAATTGGAGGAAGTCCGTCGGGACCAGCGTTTTTTTAATAAAGAAATATATGAAAAAGAAATATATATATATATATATATATATATATATATATATATATATATATATATATATATATATATACAAGGCGACAAAGGGAAACAGGCAGGAGATGGGCAGCAGCATCTTCCTGATAATAGCCAAAATTTCAATTAAAGAAAACTGCGGTTGCCAACCCGCTCGCCAAGCGTGGCAACTATGGCAAATACCCCCCAATGACTAAAGCAACAAACAGACGACTCCCAGTCCCCGGCGGCACCGCTATTCCTGGCTACGGTGGCGACCATGGTAACGGCGGGGCAGGGGGTGCTAAGAATCTCCGGTGGAGGTTCGGTTGCCACCTTAGATGACTCGACCTGGCAACGTACAACGCACGCACCCTGAGGACTGACGAGAAGATCGTGGAGCTGGAAGAAGAGATAGACAAGTTGCGCTGGCATATTATAGGATTATCCGAAGTCCGAAGAGAGGGGGAGGACACGGTAATCCTCGAATCCGGCAACTTGCTCTATCACCGGGATGGCGACCATCTGTCCCAAGGAGGTGTCGGATCTATCGTCCACAAGTCTCTCGTTAACAACGTTATAAAGATCAGGGGTGTGTCGACGAGGGTTGCGTACCTTATACTCAGAATCACCAAACAGTATTCGTTGAAGGTCATACAGGTTTACGCACCAACCTCGGCACACCCCAATGAGAAGGTGTAGGAAATGTATGAGGGTATATCTAGAGCCATGCATTCCTCCAAAACCCACTATAGGTCGTTAATGGGAGACTTCAACGCAAAACTAGGCACAAGAGAGAACGGTGAGCTGAAAGTAGGGAAATTCGGATTAGGGCAACAGAACCCAAGGGGCCAGTAGCTGGCCGACTTCATAGAGAAAGAAGGACTCTTTATGATAAACTCTTTCTTCCAGAAGCGGCCTCACAGGATATGGACCTGGTCGAGCCCCGACGGTTCGACAAAAAATGAGATTGACTTCATTATGACGACCAGACGACAACTGTTCAGTGATGTCTCCGTGATCGCGAGGGTGAAAACTGGTAGCGACCACCGAATGGTTAGAGGCACACTGAACCTAAACGTTAAGTTGGAGAAATCTCGTCTAATGAAGTCAACGCTCCGTCCCCCTCGTGCTCTGTTCCAAAGTCCCGAAACCTTTCAGCTCGAGTTAAAAAACCGTTTTCAGTGCCTAGAAGACTGTAATGAAGTGGACGATATGAATGACAAGCTCGTGGATACTGTCCATGCGGTTGGAGCTAAGTTCTTCAAGACCCGCCGCAGCAGGACACAAAAACTTTCCGATTACACTCTTAATCTCATGGCTGTTAGACGGGAGATGAAGCTACATTCTTCAACAGACTTGACAGCATGCAGGCAACTGAACAGACAGATCTCCAAATGCATGCGGCGGGACTTACACAACTTCAATACAGCTCGTATTGAAGAAGCGATCGAGCGGAACCAAGGCTCCAAAGTCTTTGCCAGAGATCTGTCTGCCAGAAAAAGCCAACTGTCAAAGCTGAAGACCGAATGTGGCAGCATCATTTCCGGGGCACCTGAGATTTTGAGTGAGATTGAGAGGTTCTATGGGCAGCTGTACACGTCATCGTTGGAGCCGCACGCAAGTGTGAGTACCGATCCAAAGCGAGTCTTATCCGACATTATTCCGATGATATCCCGGACGTATGTCTGAGCGAGATTAGAATGGCTCTCCAGCACCTTAAAAACGGCAAGGCCCATAAGGAGGAAGCGGAGGCCAATAAGGATGGAATTACAGCGGAGCTTCTGAAAGCGGGTGGAAGACCGGTACTTGAAGTCCTTCAGAAGCTCTTTAATTCCGTCCTCCATGGTGGCATTACACCAGAGGCGTGGAGCAGAAGTGCGGTGGTCTTTTTCTTCAAGAAAGGTGACAACGCTCTCTTGAAGAACTACAGACCGATTTCCCTTCTGAGCCGCGTCTACGTGCTGTTTTCGAGAGTCATTACGAATCGTCTTGCTCGCAGTCTTGACGACTTCCAGCCTCCCGAACAAGCCGGTTTCCGAAAGGGCTTTAGCACTATAGACCACATACATACCCTTCGGCAAATTGCACAGAAGTCCGAGGAGTACAATTTGCCACTATGTCTGGCGTATGTGGACTATGAGAAAGCCTTTGATTCCGTCGAAATTTGGGCGGTGCTGCAGTCCCTTCAGCAGTGCCAAGTTGACTGTCGGTATATCGAAGTGCTGAAGTGTTTGTACAGTAGAGCTACGATGGCTGTCCGAGTACAGAACCAGAGTACGAAACCTATCCAACTGTAGAGAGGTGTAAGACAAGGTGAAGTCGTATCCCCGAAACTCTTCACCGCTACATTGGAAGACGTTTTCAAGCTTCTGGACCGAAAAGGATACGGTATCAACATCAATGGCGAGTACATCACTCACCTTCGATTTGCCGACGATATAGTCCTTATGGCAGAATCTCTGGAGGACCTAAGCACTATGCTCAATGACCTGAATAGTGCTTCCCAACGGATAGGTCTTAAGATGAACATGGACAAAACAAAGATCATGTTTAATCTCCATGTCACACCTATGCCGGTAGTTGTTGGGAACACTAAGCTCGAAGTTGTTGACGAGTATGTTTACCTGTCGACAATCGACGGATTCAACTCGGTTGGGCAGCGTTCGGGAAATTACGGCACATCTTCTCGTCAGGTATACCTCAAACCTTGAAAACGAGACTGTACACCCAGTGCGTCTTGCCAGTGATGACATAGGGAACTGAGACGTGGTCCTTCACTGCTGGCCGGATGAGGAAGCTCAAGGTCGCTCAGCGAGCTATGGAGAGGGCTATGCTCGGAGTTTCTCTGCGTGATAAACTCAGAAATGAGGATTTCCGCAGTAGAACCAGAGTGACCGACATAGCGCAACGGATTAGTTAGCTGAAGTGGCAATGGGCCGGCCATATAGCTCGAAGAACCGACAACCGATGGGGAAGAAAGGTTCTCGAGTGGCAGCCTCGTACCGGCAGGCCAAGTGTTGGGCGTCCCCCCACTAGATGGAGTGACGACCTGGTAAGATATGCAGGAAGTCAATGGATGCAGGTGGCTCAGCACCGTGCTTTGTAGCATTCCTTGGGGGAGGCCTTTGTTCAGAAGTGGACTTGTGAAGGGCTGTAATGATGATGATGATGTTTTTGACGGCATTTATTTTACTGGTTACGAGGCATTCCGTCTTAGTCCTCAGGGGTATTAATACATCTGCATTTTAATTCTAAATCGAGAAAAGTTGTAGATGTCAATAGACGACATCATCCACTTACCATCAGGTGGACTATGTTCGTTTGTCACCCTTATTCTATAATAAAGAAAAATGGATCGTGTCTAAGACCTTTTTTTACTTATTATAAGCTAGTACTTGACCAAAATCCCACCTGGTGCTAAGTGGTGATGAAGCCCTAGATGGTAAATCACACTGTCTTAGTACAACAAAAGCCTAATTAACTCTTGCCTTGAAGCCCAGATGGTATTTAGACAGAAAGAGTAACATAAAAGTAAAAAGTACTCAGTGTTCAACCCCACTGCGGTCCCACCGTGACGTAGCCAATGAGCCAATTGTGTTACCGAGCCACCACCTTAATCCTGAATTAATTTATCTAACAACAGACTGCGCGGTCCATTGACATTCTTAAGAAATTAGTAAGAAAGCATTACTTGTCTCAGTCTCTAACGCACTGTAAGAATAAATTACTACTATAATTATATTTATATTGTATTTACTGCTTCATTTTGTCTTTAAGGATTTTTTTTATTTATTGGTGATTTCTGGATCAGATTCAATTCAATTTCATTCAAATTCAATCAGATCAGATCAAATTGTGAATATAAACCATCCAAAGACGCAATAAAACATAAACAAATAATTCATCAAAATCGGTCGAGCTGTTTTTTTTTGGAGTTTTAGCGAGACTAACGGACAGCAATTGATTCTCACAGAGATTTTGTGTAGATATTATGTTTGTTTTTTTTTCTTTTATAGGATAAGGTGACAAACGAACACATAGTCCACCTGATGGTAATTGGTTGCAGAGACCCATAGACATCCACATCTATCCTCAATAAAGAATCACAATGCAGATGCGTTGTCACCCGTGAGGACTAGGATGGGATGCCTCTTTTCCAGTAATAACGGTATCCGGATCTCTACACTTGCCATACGAAACACAGCAGTGTTAAGCTGCTATTTTAAGCTGGTATTCTGTGAGAGCGTGGTCCTTCCCCGGTCGAGCCGACCCATTCGTGCTACAATTATACTATAATATAACTGCAGCATGGCTCTACCGCATAAAAATGTATTGTATATGGTATATATTTGTGTATACCTATGCATTTATATATAAAATTAATTATGTATTTTATAATTGATATTAGCAACTGATTTATTATATTAGTTGCATTTTAGAGAATTTATAACCTTTAGTTGTATAGTCTTTATGTTTATATTGTACTATATACCGCGCAATTGTGAAGTTTTATTTCTTTACGCTTTTGATTGCCAGGAAAAGAACATAATGCAGCAATAATGGCGCCTAATTTAACATTCTACTTAACTTGCTCTTTTAATATTTTCTGTATCTTTTTTTCTTTTGTGGAGTACAAAAAATATATATTCATTAATTAATTCATTCACATTCATACAAAATCTAAGCCAAAGTTCCATAAATAAAATCACAGCGGTGAACTTAATTTTAACTTACGTAACTATAAGTACCATTTAAAACATAAAATTATATAAATTGCATTCACGTGGCGGTCTAAGAGGTTCTGTTACGAAATGTCATCCCATGAGAGTTTTAATAGCCGTCAAAACGAATTACCGAAAAGAGTTCTGATGATTTTAACAGTGGTAGAGCCACGCGGCAGCTTTTACTGTCGCACGGATGGGCCTGCTCGAACCGGGGTGGTACCACGACCTCACATAAAACCAGCGTGAAGTAGAGGTTTACCTCTGCTACGAGTGCAGGTGGCCGGAGGCCCTTTTTACTGGAAATGAGGCATTCCATCTTAGTCCTCACGGGTGACAACGCATCTACATTTTGATTTGTAATAGAGGATAAATGTAGATGTCTATGGGCCGCAGCAACCACTTACCATCAGGTGGACTGTGTGCTCGTCACTCTTATCCTATATAAAAAAAAGTTCTTGGGTTCGATTCCCAGGCCGGACTAGTTCGTTGTTTTCTTAGTAATATTTTCTTAATGAATTCATAAAGGGAATTTTTAAGATATAAATTATGTTTCCGGGTTCAGTTCTCCGGTTGAAATTACCTTTCCAAATAGCATTGTTAATTTAAATAAATATTAAAATAAAGTTAGAGACCAGGATTTGTTCCCCGGTCGAAATGATCACTTTGTGTATAAGTGAAAATATTGCATACGTATTATCTTATATAAGTTGAATACGTTTTGTATGAAAAATAAAATGTCTATTTTCAATGTTTGGTTCATAAAATATTTTCTTTGTGTTATCTGATAAGAACATGATAAGTGATAACAACTTTGATATCTGATAAGAGATCTTATTTGAAGCTACCATGCCGACAATGGGGGTCGTGCAGGGATTGGTTGCTCATCTTGTGTTAACGGACAGCAGTGTAATATGCTAAAATTGTCACCTGCTTTACCGACAACGAGGTGTAGGGTGAAAGTTAGTTGTTCATTTAGCTGCAGATAACAGCAGCACGCTAATCCGTAGAATCAAAGTTTGAATAAGTCGAAATTTAAATGTTTGTAAATTTCAGCAATTTATGTAAAATTGACTTGTAAAATGTTTCAGGTTAACTTTATGAGCAAAATAGGTGAATTCTGTGTTGTTTTCATGTATAAATTCTTTTGGAATAGTGAAATATTGATAGTTTTGTATAAGAAACTTAAAAGTGTTTTAAATAGTAAAATGTGTAGGAAAAATGTAAATTAAACTATTGTTTTAGTTAAGATATTTGTATTTTCAAATAAAGAACATTGTTTCAACCTTATATGTTAGATATTTAAGAATTCTAACTTAGGACATATGTTGTAAAATGGGCATATTTTGTTGAATAAATAAAAGGTTTTTTGTGATATAAAAATGTAATGTATATCATAGTATAGATATTTTTTTGTGCTATCTTTATAAATAAAATGTATAAATGTATGTCTTATATAAATAAAGATATTGGGCAAACCGTGAGGGAGTGATAGTACAAATTTGATGTAATTGAGTTGCGAAATCGCACAGAGGGCGCGGTTCTCTTTCGAGTATAGCTTTATTGATACCCCATTAGACTGGTTTTCATACAAATCGTTCGGGACCAGCTACCAATATATTATATAATCAAGAAAGAAAAGCATATAGGGAAGTGATAGGGAAAGTAATTACTCTCTCACGGAGCGGTTTGAAGATAATTACTGTTTTATTCCCAAGGGATCCTTCACCTTTAAATATAAATACAGTCCATCTGGTGTCGCTAACGCGGCACATATTGAAGAATTAAGGCGCCGGGACCAGGACGACCTCGGAAGACCCGTAATCCCCGCCTGAACCTATTTGAAGAAAAGGAAGCGGCCGATACCCTTGTGTGTTACTCCGTTACGGGGTTCACATACGTTGTTCCCGAACCCAACGTAGGTGTCATAGGAGGTTACGGAATCCGCTGTTGAACAAGCCGTGACAACACCCTTCCCTCGTTCCTTTTCACCGACTCATCGCCCAAGTCCAAATGGCTGCAGACTCCGTGCTACAGCAGGTCCCATCCGTAGAGATCGTCATACTCGGTGATTTTAACGCCCACCACGCTGAATGGCTTGGTTCTCGTTTAACCGATTATGCGGGTAGATCTGTCTATCACTTTGCCTTGGCATATGGTCTAACACAACTGGTTACTTCGCGGATCCCAGATGTGGAAGACCATGTACCTTCCGCTGACCTCTCATCCGGACGGATATCAGCTCTCCGTCGATGCCCCTCTGAGCTCTTCGGACCAATGTCTGATCCGGAGTACGATGCCACTCACGCTCCAATCGCAGTTGCGATCTGCAGCTTGCCATCGTGTTTGGCACTATATGTCAGCCGATTGGGACGGGATACGGTCTTTTTTTGCATCCTACCCTTGGGGGCGGGTTTGCTTCTCGCCAGAAGATCCCAGCATTGTTACCGATTCTGTTGCTGATGTGGTACTTCAGGGTATGGAACTTTTTATTTCATCCTCTGTGGTGTCCATCGGAGGAATATCCCAGCCATGGTTTGATCGCTCTTGTAAAATAGCATCACGCTATAAGCAGGAGTGCTACCGTGCCTGGGCAGACGCATCAACGTCTTGGGATGTAAGCACCAGCGCACTTAAAAAGAAGTATAATTCCGCCTCCAGGTCCTTCAAAAGCGTCATTTCCAAGGCAAGGTCTGAGCACATCGGCAGAATTGGCGAGAAGCAAGTTCACCTTCCTTCGGGAACCCGTGCATTCTGGTCTCTCGTCAAGGCTGTCCAAGGGAACATCTGTCAGCCATCTCTTCCATCTCAGCACAGAGAGGATGAGTCACTGGCCCATGCCGCAAAGGAGAAAGCCGATCTGTTGAGCTCTCTCTTTGCGTCCAAGTCGACTCTAGATGACGGGGGGAACGCACCGTCGACCATCCCGCGATGTGAGTGCTCCATGCCGGATGTGCGGTTTACACAGCGCTCGGTTCGCAAAACACTCTTCTCCCTGGACGTCAGCAAGTCGAGTGGGCCCGATGAAGTCCCTTCCATTGTGCTGAAGATGTGTGCTCAGGAGTGGCACCGGTTTTAATGCGTCTTTTTCGGTATTCCTACTCCCAAGGCGTAGTCCCGAATTCATGGAAGACAGCTTTTGTCCACTCGATCCCTAAAAAAGGCGACCGCTCAGATCCGTCCAGCTACAGGCCTATCGCCATCACCTCCTTGTTCTCCAAAATAATGGAATCCATTATAAACTGCCAGCTCATGCGGTACCTTAAGGATCACTAGCTGATTAGTGGCCGCCAGTACGGTTTTCATCGGGGTCGATCAGTTGGTGATCTTCTGGTCTGACTCATAGATGGGCGGAGGCAGTAGAGTCCAAGGGGGAGGCTTTGGCCATTAGTTTAGACATAGCGAAGGCCTTCGACCGGGTCTGGCACAAAGCGCTTCTTTCGAAGCTTCCTTCCTATGGGCTTCCTGAGAATTTGTGCAAATGGATCACCAGTTTACTTGCCGATTGGAGCATCAAGGCCGTAGTAGACGGTGCATGCTCTGATTTCAAGCCTATCAACGCTGGTGTTCCACAAGGCTGCGTGCTATCACCAACGCTGTTTCTCCTGCATATCAATGATATGTTGCAAACTGTTAGCATTTATTGCTATACAGACGATAGCACTGGTGATGCCTTATATACCGGCCGTGCCTATATTTCTCGGGAAAACGTCGCCGAGTACCGGGACAAACTTGTGTCTGAAGTCCAGTCTTTGCTTAACAAAGTCTCGGATTGGGGGCGACTAAATTTAGTCCAGTTCAATCCCCAGAAAACACAAGTTTGCGCGTCTACCGCTAAAAGGAACCCCTTTGTCGTAGCTCCTCAGTTTCAAGGCACTCCCCTTGCTGCCTCAGCTAGCATCGGAATCCTTAGCGTCGACATATCGAATAGTGTGTATTTTCGTGGTCACTTGGAAGGGAAGGCCAAATTGGCCTCTAAAAAAAATATTTTATTTAATTAACGTAACAATAGCCTATTCACTCTTGCCTTGAAGATGCCCAGATTGTAGTCGGATGGAAGGATTAGGCCGGCAAGTTATTCCACTCCTTTGTTGTACGCATAACAAAAGAAGAAGCAAACCATTTGGTTCTAATGCGTGTAATATCGACAAAAAAGGGGTGAAGACCCGCCGACTGCATGGTTATCCGATGGTGGAAAGGAGGGGTAGAAATTAAAATATGTAATTCCTGCGCACACTCAACGAAATGCGTCCTATAGAATAACTAGAGGCTGGCTACTCTGCTTCTGTGCTCGAGGCTGACAAGGTTGGTTTCAACCAAATCAAGGTTACCAATGATTAGCACGTCTCTTCACTGATTCCAATGCTGCTAGGTGACATTAGTACTCCATCAACGACCGGACTTGCGCTTTATACAAGGTAAGCCTCGGCGTGAAGTAAAGCCACACTCTTGCAAGAACACCTAGTTTTCTTGCAGCTGCTTTGGGCCAATGAACCGCCCATAGTTGAGGTTCGGAGAAATTTGAATTCCTAGCAACTGAAAGTGGTCAGTGTACTCTAAAGATACATTCCGGAAAGTAGGAGCCATGTGAGCGGGCTCCATTTATTGGTGCAAAAATATTGAAGGGCTAGCGTTGACGATTCGCCTCATAATAAGAAGCTGCTGCAACTTTAAGATATTTAAGACTAACAACCGAGTTCAATCAATGAAGGCACAGACAAATGCATTATCACACCTGACGGCTAATGGAATGATGGAGATATAGTTGTAGAGTCAACATCTACAAATTAATCTTATTATTATAATATTAATAGGTACCAGGTGATAGTAGACGTTGCATTTTTTTATAAAACCGAAGTGTCAAACAAACCTACCGTACACAACCGAGCCACCGTCAAACAAAGAAGCTTGTAAATACGTTGTCACTTCTGAGGACTAAGATGGAATGTCTCACAGGCTATAATTTTACTGACAAAATACCCTTCAGATCGTAACAGAGCAGTGCACGCGCCGTTATTTAGCAGGAAAAATAGGTAACAGGGTAGTATATAGCCAGACGGACGCCTAGACAAAAATGAGCACTACCACATATATACATTTAGATTTCAATCAAAACTTTTATAATCCCTAAGCACAGCCGGGTTCCAAAGTAGAACACAGCAGTGCACACACTGCTTTGGCGGCAGAAATAATAATAAGAGTATGGTACCTACTCAGTCGGACTCCTAGATAAAAATTAGCCCTACCACCTATACACATTTAGATTTCAATCAATACTTTGATAATCCCTAAACACAGCCGGGTTTCAAATTAGAGCACAGCAATGCACGCTACGGCTGCTACGGTAGCAGGAATAAAAATACGAGGACGGTACCTACCCAGACGGACACCTAGACAGAAAATGAGCCCTACCACCTATACACATTTTCATTTCAATCAATACTTTGATAATCCCTAAATACAGCCGTGTTTCAAACTAGAGCACAGCAGTGCGCGCTACGGCTGCTACGGCGGCAAGAATAATAATAAGAGGACGGTACCTACCCAGACGGACACCTAGACAGAAAATGAGCCCTACCACCTATACACATTTCCATTTCAATCAATACTTTGATAATCCCTAAATACAGCCGTGTTTCAAACTGGAGCACAGCAGTGCGCGCTACGGCTGCTACGGCGGCAGGAATAATAATACGAGGACGGTACCTACCCAGACGGACTCCTAGACAGAAAATGAGCCCTACCACCTATACACATTTCCATTTCAATCAAAACTTTTATAATCCCTAAGCACAGCCGGGTTCCAAAGTAGAACACAGCAGTGCACACACTGCTTTGGCGGCAGAAATAATAATAAGAGTATAGTACCTACTCAGTCGGACTCCTAGATAAAAAATGAGCCCTACCACCTATACACATTTCCATTTCAATCAATACTTTGATAATCCCTAAACACAGCCGGGTTTCAAACTAGAACACAGCAGTGCGCGCACTGCTATGGCGGCAGAAAGAATAATAAGAGTGTGGTACATACTCAGACGGACTCCTAGATAAAAATGAGCCCTACCACCTATACACATTTCCATTTCAATCAAAACTTTGATAATCCCTAAACACAGCCGGGTTTCAAACTAGAACACAGGCGGCAGGAGTAATAATACGCGAACGGTACCTACCCACACGGCTTCATAAACAAAAAAAGTTAACCCTACCACCTATACGTATTTAGATTTAAATCAAAACTTTGATAATCCATATAGTTTAGGTGTGAAACAGCAATACACACAATAGGAACAATTTATGTCGTCATTTCATTTTGTCTATTGTTATCGTAAACTTTTGTGTCATCACGAAGCACTGCTTCAAATGTGGTGTATTTATTCATTTATAGTTACTACAAAAATATGTTACGTTTTATTTGTATATTATGTTTCTCCGTTTTACTACGTCTTTACATACATTTAAATAAGATACACAACCATAAAAATGTTAAAAACAAAAATTATTGTAATGTATTATATATTTTCGTTGCGGATATCAGACGTAGCTATATTAAGTGGCATTTGACGTTCTCGTGAATATCTAAAACAGAAAGACTTATAATTATAATCATAGCAGGTGACAAAACGTTTACGTAGTTTACGTGGTAGAGTCACGCTGCAGCTATATTATGTTTGTAGCGCAAATAGGTCGACATCGACCTAGGAAGGGCCACGCTCTCACCAAATAATATCGTAAAATAGCAGCGTAATGCTCTCTTTTTACTGAGAATGGGTCATTCGTATCCTATCGTAGTGCTCATGGGTGAAAAAAGTTAGTTACAGTCTATATACATCCCACTGCTGGGCACAGGCCTCCTCTCATTTATGAGAGGGTTTTAGGCTAAGGAAATGTCCTCCGCGTTGCCCCAATGCGTATTGGCGAACTTCAAATGTCTTCGAAATATTTTTTTCTTATTCCTCAGACATACAGGTTTCCTCACGATGTTTTCTTTCACCGCCGAGCGCGTGGTAAATCAGTACTAAAAATTGCAATTAACAGATTTCATTGGTGCCGGCGGGGATCGAACACGGGTTGCTCGCGTACTGTGAAACTTACAGCGAGCGCTAACCATCTGAGCTACCACGGCTCAAAACATATCTACATTTTGATTTTGATATATGTAAATGTCTATGGGCCACAAAATTCACATTGCGTTGTATGTTCGTTGGTATAAGGTTATTGGTTGCATATAAAATATGGCCACCTAAATGATTTTTTATACTATATATCAAGCGTCACTATTCAGCAGTGTTCCTGGTCTTATTCTTCGAGAAGGAACCGAGTAATGTTTAAAAATATGTTTGTACTTTTATATAATAGAGACAATAGAGACTTTATTGTACGTATAATTTTCATTTCATTCCTAATATTTAATTCGCATTAGTGAAATACCTTTGAGAAGAGATACTTTAATTTTACATCGAACAAATAAAAAAGATATAAATTTATATAATTATATTATATTATAATATAACATATTAACATGTATAGGTATTATAAACTCTGCTGTCTGAGACTTTTTGCTTTACCTTTGCATGGCACCATCTATCGACGACAATGGTTAAGTATTGTACTTATTCTAAACAAAGTTACATAAATTTTTATGAGAAAATATATTCCTTTTGTTAACTGTATTATATCTAATGTTAATTAATATAGAATATTATTTACATCATTTAATTAAGATTTCTTTCTGAGATTAAATTAAAATGCATTTGATGACTCGACGTCACCATTACCAATGAACAAATTCTATCTATATTTCGTACCCATATTTTAAAATATAACCATAACTTATGATAGATTGAATCGATTTTAATAAAACAAAAACTAAATGTGTCTGCCTCTCAATCACTTTTGTTAGAAAAATATAAAATGTACAGACATCTACAGTTAACATTTTTAATATATGTATAGATTATATGTATAAAAATTATAAAAAATATCAAGAGAAAAACATTTCAGAATTAGCCATTTGCTGAAAAATAATTCCTTAAAAATGTTCGCTGAAAAACGAAGGGAATAATTTAATGTTACCCGTATATAAAACAATGTTGGCTTTAGTTACGGTTATTAATTAAATCTTTACGGAGTAGTTATTTTAATTCTCTTCCAAGACCTTTTCTAAATTCTACTTCCCCATTGTTAATCAATTACTTGCAACAATAACTAATTTTACTAATTATGTACACACGTGTTAACGCAACGGGTCGTTCAGATATGATTGATTACCAAATTTCTTTTAACACCTGTTATCGCCACAAACAGCCATTCTTCTTGTGAATTCATCCATCCATACATTACATCGCACAAAAGTCCCCTGCTAAATATAGGCTTCTCCTTCCATAGGTTACCTCATAGAGGTATATTGCCACAGTTGCCATGGTTGGCAAGCGTGTTGGCAACCGCAGTTTTTTTTTATTCAGCTGTTATATTTTTCGATTTTCGGTTCGATTTCCGCGAAATATTTTTATGGCCTACAAATAATTGTTTCATGTCCAAGTGTTTGTCCATATTACATTTATACATGTCATTATTACCATTACGGCCTATTAAAAGTCCACTACTCACATAGGCCTTTCCCGTAGATAGCTTCATTAGGATATTGAGTATAGTTGCCACGATGGGCAGGCGGGTTGGTAACCGCATGCCCCTCTGTCGCCTCTTACGACATCCACGGGATGATATGGGGTAGTGGATATTCTTACACCGTAAGGCCGTGTAATAAAACAATTAAGAAAGTTTATCAAAATTTTCATCATCAATTTCATCGTTATCACAAAGTGTGTTTTAAAGCTAAGTAACATATTGTTCTGCTTAGCTTTAGGATATAGTAAGAGTTACAGAAACAAAAAAATTCTAGGTACATAGAATAATTTCTAGTGAGTAGTCAACGCTGCTTCTTAACTTAACTTCTAAAGTAATTGTATAGTAAGTAACAAGGCAAATACAATTTTACCTGGTATAAGTCAATGCTCGAATACTATCCCGAGTAAGTGGAGATGTTGCCAAAGATGCTTTGCATCTTCGACTACATCTCCACTAAGTTCCATTCTTCACGCATCTGGCTTAGCTTAAGAAAAACCTCTTTACTGTTGCCTTGATCCAACTACGTTGTAAACAGATAGAAAGACTACTGGCACGTTATTTCACTCGACTGCTTGTTCATTTTTTATAGAACAGAATAAGGGTTACAAGCGAGCACTGGTAATCCACCTGGTGGTAATGGATTTTGTTGTCCATAAACATATAAAATTGAAATGAAATATCTCGTTTCCAGTAAAAAAGATTTCCGGTTCTCTACACTCAACTTCACAGAACACAGCAGCTCAATACTGCTATTTCACGCTATTATTATATGCGAGCGTGGTCCTTCCCCGGTCAAGCCAACCCATTCGTACTACAACCATATTTTCGATTGCGTAGTTGTGGGCAAAAAATATTTATTTTTAATTATTATCAGTCTAGTTGTTTGATAGTGGAAGGGGGAGGTAGGAATTTAATAACAAACCTTTAAATCAAAATGTGTGTTTAAAAAAGTTAAAAATAAATGTTACGATTCTTATTTCGTTAAAAAACAGTGCAAGTGAATATTAAATACAGGTGATTTATGCGGTCTTATATCAGCGGATAAATTTACGGTTATTTCCAAGTTATGGTTTTTAATTCCGCTTACTATTTGTCTAACCGTGCAGTGATGGTGTAAGAATATTCATTATATCATTACGTGGGTGTTGTAAGAGGCCATGGAAGGAAACTGAAACAGAACACGGGCAGCAGCACATCCCTTGTAACAACTTAAAGTTATAAAAAAACTACCTAACGAAATCTTTGGGGAGGCCTATGTTCGGCAGGGGCTTTTATAGGCTGTGATGGATGGATAGATTGCTTGTCTATATTTTTACTTCTTTCCATTATGATTTCTTATATTTACGCGAACACTACACATTGAATGAAACTACTTTTACGGATTTTATCGCGTTTAATTAACTTATTTTATATTCCCGACGTTTCGGTTGCTTTCCAGCAACCATGGTCACGGGGGACTGATCTGATTGACGTCCCGATGTGAGAGTTAACCCGGAGTACCTTCAGTTTTTTAATTAATAATTTTGGTCCGATCTACGCAGAATGAACTAACTGTGTCTTGAAGTATTGCAGTACTATGCTTGGGTTTAGTTTTAATTTTATGAATTACAGGATGTGCCGTGTAGTGGCGGTTAAGAATATCCACTACCCCATATCTTCCCGTGGGTGTCGTAAAAGGCGAGAATGGGAGACAGGCAGGAGATGGGCAGCAGCATCTTCCTGTTAACAGCAAAAAATACAATAAAAAAACTGCGGTTGCCAACCCGCTCGCCAAGCGTGGCAACTATGGCAAATACCCTCTTATGAATGAATGTAACAATGAGACGGCCCCCAGTCCCCGTCGGCCCCGCTATTCCTGGCTACGGTGGCGACCACGCTAACGGCGAGGCAGGGGGTGCTAAGAATCTCCGGTGGAGGTTCGGTTGCCACCTACGACGACTCCACCTGGCAACATACAACGCACGCACCCTGAGGACTGACGAGAAGATTGTGAAGCTGGAAGAAAAGATAGACAAGTTACGCTGGCATATTACAGGATTATCCGAAGTCCGAAGAGAGGTGGAGGACACAGTAATCCTCGAATCCGGCAACTTGTTCTATAACCGGGAGGGCGACCATCTGTCCCATGGAGGTGTCGGATTTATCGCCCACAAGTCTCTCGTTAACAACGTTGTAAAGATTGAGAGTGTGTCGACGAGGGTTGCGTACCTTATACTCAGAATCACTAAACGGTATTCGTTGAATGTCATACAGGTTTACGCACCAACCTCGGCACACCCCGATGAGGAGGTGGAGGAAATATATGAGGATATCTCTAGAGCCATGCATTCCTCCAAAACCCAATATACGGTGTTAATGGGAGACTTCAATGCAAAACTAGGCACAAGAGAGAATTGTGAGCTGAAAGTAGGGAAATTTGGAATAGGGCAACGGAACCCAAGGGGCCAGCAGCTGGCCGACTTCATGGAGAAAGAGGGACTATTTATTAATGAACTCTTTCTTCCAGAAGCGGCCCCACAGGAAGTGGACCTGGTTGAGCCCCAACGGTTCGACAAAATATGAGATTGACTTCATTATAACGACCAGACGACAACTGTTCAGTGATGTCTCAGTGATCGCGAGGGTGAAAACCGGCAGCGATCACCGAATGGTTAGAGGCACACTGAACCTAAACGTTCAGTTGGAGAGATCTCGTCTAATGAAGTCAACGCTCCGTCCCCCTGGTGCTCTAATCCAAAGTCCCGAAACCTTTCAGCTCGAGTTACAAAACCGTTTTTAGTGTCTAGAAGACTGCAAGGAAGTGGACGATATGAACGACAAGCTCGTGGAAACTGTCCATGCGGTCGGAGCTAAGTTATGCAAGACCCGCCGCAGAAGAAAACAAAAACTCTCCGATCACACTCTTAATCTCATGGCTGTTAGACAGGAGATGAAGCTACATTCTTCAACAGATTTGACAGCATACAGGCAACTGAACAGACAGATCTCCAAATGCATGCGGCGGGACTTACGCAACTTCAATACAGCTCGTATTGAAGAAGCGATCGAGCGGAACCAAGGCTCCAAAGTCTTTGCCAGAGATCTGTCTACCAGAAAGAGCCAACTGTCAAAGCTGAAGACAGAGTGTGGCAGCATCGTTTCCGAGGCACCTGAGATTTTGAGTGAGATTGAGAGGTTCTATGGGCAGCTGTACACGTCATCGTTGGAGCCACACGCAAGTGTGAGTAACGATCCAAGAGCGAGTCTTATCCAACATTATTCCGATGATATCCCGGACGTCATTCTGAACGAGATTAGAATGGCTCTCCAGCACCTTAAAAACGGCAAGGCCCCTAAGGATGGAGCGGAGGCCAATAAGGATGGAATGACAGCGGAGCTTCTGAAAGCGGGTGGAAAACCGGTACTTGAAATCCTTCAGAAGTTCTTTAATTCCGTCCTCCATGGTGGCATTACATCGGAGGCGTGGAGCAGAATTGCGGTGGTCTTGTTCATCAAGAAAGGCGACAACGCTCTCTTGAAGAACTATAGACCGATTTCCCTTCTGAGCCGCGTCTACGTGCTGTTTTCGAGAGTCATTACGAATCGTCTCGCGCGCAGACTTGACGACTTCCAGCCTCCCGAACAAGCCGGTTTCCGAAAAGGCTTAAGCACCATAGACCACATACATACCCTTCGGCAAATTGTACAGAAGTCCGAGGAGTACGATTTGCCACTATGTCTGGCGTATGTGGACTATGAGAAAGCCTTTGATTCCGTCGAAATTTGGGCGGTGCTGCAGTCCCTTCAGCGGTGCCAAGTTGACTGTCGGTATATCGGACTGCTGAAGTGCTTGTACAGTAGGGCTACGATGGCTATCCGAGTACAGAACCAGAGTACGAAACCTATCCAATTGCAGAGAGGGGTAAGACAGGGTGACGTAATATCCCCGAAACTCTTCACCGCTGCATTGGAAGACATTTTCAAGCTTCTGGACTGGAAAGGATACGGTATTAACATCAATGGCGAGTACATCACTCACCTTCGATTTGCCGACGATATATTGCTTATGGCAGAATCGCTGTAGGACCTAATCACTATGCTCAATGACCTGAATAGTGCTTCCCAACGGATAGGTCTTAAGATGAACATGGACAAAACAAAGATCATGTTTAATGTCCATGTCACACCTATGCCGGTAGTTGTTGGGAGCACTAAGCTCGAAGTTGTTGACGAGTATGTTTACCTGGGACAAATAGTCCGACTAGGTAAGTCCAACTTCAACCCAGAGGTCAATCGACGGATTTAACTCGGTTGGGCAGCGTTCAGGAAATTACGGCACATCTTCTCGTCAGGTATACCTCAAAACTTGAAAACGATACTGTACAACCAGTGCGTGTTGCCAGTGATGACATACGGAACTGAGACGTGGTCTTTCACTGCTGGCCGGATGAGGAAACTCAAGGTCGCTCAGCAAGCTATGGAGAGGGCTATGCTCGGAGTTTCTCTGCGTGATAAGCTCAGAAATGAGGATATCCGCAGTAGAACCAGAGTGACCGACATAGCCCAACGGATTAGTAAGCTGAAGTGGCAATGGGCCGGCCATATAGCTCAAAGAACCGACAACCGATGGGGAATAAAAGTTCTCGAGTGGCAGCCTCGTACCGGCGGGCGAAGTGTTGGGTGTCCCCCCACCAGATAGAGCGACGACCTGGTGAGATGTGCAGAAAGTCGATGGATGCAGGTGGCTCTGGACCGTGCTTTGTGGCATTCCTTGGGGGAGGCCTATGTTCAGCAGTTGCCTTGTGAAGGGCTGTAATGATGATGATGATGATGAGGATCCCAAGCAGGTGGTAGTACCCAACCTCCCTCTCTATTGAAATTAGGATGCTTTTTAATTTCAATAGCCTCACGTATCATCCTTGGCAGGAATCGATGTTCTTTCGCGAGAATGTGTGGTTCACCAAATCTAAAGTAATGGCGGGAGCCGTCTAGGATATGGTCACAAACTGCAGACTTCCCAGAACTTTGGTGCTTCACGTCATCTATGTGTTCTTTTACGCGGGTTTTTATTGATCGTTTTGTTTGCCCTATATATAAGAGACCACATTCACAATCAAGCTTGTACACTCCTGCATCTCGTAGAGGAATATTGCATTTGACGGATGGTAAGAACTGACTAATCTTCTTTAGCGGCTTGAAGAATGTTCTAATAGAAGCTCGCTTCAAGATGTAGCCAATCTTGTCTGTGTCACCTCTGACAATGGTAGTACAGCAGGCACACGCTCGACTGTGGCCGGCATCACTCGGTCACTGTGACGTAGGTGCGGAATCCGAAGCTTGTTGTCGTGCAGAACCTGCATGACGTGCTGAAGCTCGGCAGCCAGGTGTTTGCTGTCACAGATCCATCGTGCTCTCTGTAACAAAGATTTGCCCACGGTAGCTAACTGTGACGGGTGATGGTGGGATTCACCGTTTAAATATCGGTTTGTATAGGTCTTTTTTCTATACACAGTGTGACCTATGGTGTTATTGGGATTTCGAATGACTAACACATCTAGGAAATCTAAAGAATTATTTGCCTGTAACTCCATAGTAAATTGAATTTTAGACTTTATGGAATTAAGATGTTCTAAAAATGCAGTTACTTTGTCTGATGGTAAAATTGTGAAAGTATCGTCTAGGTAACGATTGTAGAAACTTGGAGTTACTGGTGCAGTAAGCAGGGCTTTCTCCTCAAAGTCCTCCATGAAAATATCGGCGACAATGGGAAATAGCGGTGAGCCCATCGCAACACCATCTACTTGCTTTTAAAACTGTTCCTTCCACAATAGATAGCCAGATATAAGGCAATGTCTGAGTAATACTGCATATTCTGCTCGCATGTTGTTGGCTTCGTTTAGGTAACTCCTTACCATTCACCACATTCTTCGCCGGATGGCTAGTAGCCTATCTTCTAATAAATGGGGCAGCTCATTTTGCAGAAATTATAAATAATTGGCTCCATTTAAATTACCCGGTTTGCCAAATTTGTTTTATACGGGATTTTTTGCGGTGTTATTGCGAAGTTCATACCTTTGGTCAAAACTCTTATTGTCGCGTCGTCCAGAGATTGTTTTAAATAAAGTAAAAAATTTAAACTTATGTTTAGTGCCGTCTTGTAAAATACTACCCATAGTAGTTGAAAACTTTTAAGGGTAATTTAGAAACATCATTATTAGGGAACACATTAAAAGAAAAAAACCGATCTAGGTATTAAACTGCGGACGTGATGACCACAAATGTGAGTAGAAGTACGAATTTTCGGAATTTTATAAAACATGGCGTAGACCGGGAACCGTTCGGGATAGAATTTTTTTTAGGGAACTGAGGCCTCCTCCCCTCCTCCCCGCCCGAACACGTACGTACCAGATTATCCACCATTACTGGGACAGCCTGTATATATATATGCTAGCTCGCCCGGCAGACGTTGTTCTGCCCTTTTCGACAACCCTTCCTATAAAAATCTTTAATTCGCAATAAAAATTTTGAGGGTCATTTATCGGGTCGGGTCCGCGTCCATCGCGGAAAAACAACGTGTCACGTAATTTTCATATATAAAGATATATATATATATATATATTATGTATATATAAAAAAAAAATTCTAATATAGGGGTTTACGGGGTCGATCTAGCTAGACCTCACGTCTAGGAAAATTCGTATTCATAGTGCATAGTGTTTTTTCATACTATAAGGGTGACAAACGAGCACACGGTCCAACTGATGGTAAGTGGTTGCCGTGACTCTTAGACATCTACATCTATCCACGTGTGAGAATTAAATTCAGATGCATTGTCACCCGTGACGACTAAGATGGAATGCCTCGTTTCCAGTAAAAGGGGTCTCCGGTTCTTTACACTCAACATACGAAACACAGCACCTTTAAGTTGCTATTTCACGCTGGTATTCTGTGAGAGCGTGGTCTTTCCCCGGTCGAGCCGACCCATTCGAGCTACGACTATACTTGGCTCAAAGCAACAAACTAAATTGGCCCGCACTATATGATTGGTAATTTGCCGGCAAACTGGCTTACAGTTTGGCAAAATTTAATATGTAAATAATGTAACTCTCTAATAATAAATTAAAAAAAATTCGTCTCAAAAATATCTTCTCAAATAACCATAGCCATTGCTAGCGGATAGACCTACAACGTGGTGAGGTTTTTATTAGTTTAATTATTTATTCTTTAGTGTGAAAGTCTACACGGTTTGAAAGCTGAGCAAAAATATATTAACAAAATGTTATATTTACGGAGTTATGTACATTTTTATAGCGCGTACTACAGCATTGGTCGAAAAACGTTACAGTAAAATCATTGTTTATCTATACAAATAAATAAAATTAAAGTGTCTGTTTGTAATGTCAAAATAACAGATTTTTACTAAATGCATATGAAATTATATACGGTACTTATAACAAAAACACAATTTTTAAAATTTTTGTCTGTCTTTCTGTTTGTTTGTTCCGGCTAATCTCCGAAACGGCTGGACCGATTTTGACGAGACTTTCACTGGTTGATAGCTGATATCACAAGGAGTAACTTAGGCTACTTTTATTTTAGAAATAGAATTAGGGTACCGCGCAAATAAATTTAAACCAAATTACACGCGGGCAAAGTCGCGGGGTACAGCTAGTATATAAATATATAAACATTGGTTTTCTGTAAGAATACTGAAACAATCAAACCTATTTAAAACAAACGACTCCGTGGTGCAGTGGCTTAGCAATGAGTTGCTGCGCTAAGGGCCGAGGGTTCGAATCCCGCACGGGACAAGTATTTGTATGGCCTACAAGTAATTGTTCCGGGTCTGGACGTTTATCCTTGTGAAATGTATGTATGTAAACTGCCCTCACGATACAGGAGAAAATCCTAGTGTGGAGGTAACGTTAAAAAATAATAAAAAAGAATAATATTTTTTTGAATTTAATATATAAAATTAATATTTGTTTGTTCGTAATTTATGCGCTGTCTTTCCTTTCAACAGATTGCGCTAAACCTTTGTCAACTTATTGCTTGCACTTACGCGAAGGTTATAGGCATAGTACAATTAACTTACAGTAGGTGGCGCGCGAAAGTTATATATCATTCAACTTCAATGAATATTAATTCCTAATGAAACTATATACTTGTAACTCTCCCAAAACTGCGCCGCAAACGAAATACCAGCTAGTACTTAAAATAATAATTTAAAATTAAAAATTTTGTACAGCCGACTTCAATACAAGCGATTTCAATATAGGTTATTTAAGAATAACTCAATAACCATTAGTCTGACCTTGATCAAATTCATATGGGACCACACGAGAACTATCAGCTTTCATATAAGAAAAGAATGATCGAAATTGGTTCGCCCAGTACAAAGTTATGAGGTAACACACATAAAAAAAAACATACACTCGAATTGAATACCGTCTCGTTTTTGGAAGTCGGCAGAAAAGAAAGAAAAGGAAACGGCTCTAACGACGTAGATAAAATTTTGTACTTAGATAATAACGTTTTACTTTATAAGTTTTACTAAATAGCCTTAACCCCTGAAATTTTTTTCCTAACGCTGAACAAAGGTCAGTCGCGTAAGTACGATATTATATAAAAAGACGTCGGCTTATATTAGATTCCATATTATAGAATTAGGTTGACATAGGAGCACACAGTCCACCTATTGGTAAGCATAGATATCTTCATCTGCCCCAGATTAATAATCAAAATGCAGAATGCATCAACCCGAGGACTAAACTGGAATGCCTCATTTCTAATAAAAAGGGTCCCTGGTTCTCTACATTAACCATATTAAATTCACAGCTGCATTAAGCTACTATTTCATGCTGGTATTCTATGAACACTTGGTCCTTTCCCGGTCGAGTCGAACCATTTTTGCTACAACTATAATATATCTGCAGTGTTTTTCCATATTCTACATTTGTTTGTTTTCCGGTCGCTGTCAAGAATATGCAACAAACAAAGGTTGCATTGTTGGGCAACTTCATAAAAATAAGACTGATATTCAAAGTCCTGTTACGACATAATTTAATTCCTGAAGTACTTTGGAAACAACTTCAAATGAAAAATACTTGGCTCTTTGTTGCCAAAAGTACGGTCACAGTATCCATTATACGCGATGGACAGAGTGAGGAGATTAACATTTATGGGGTTGGGGTAATAAAGATCTCAGACTCCTGCATTGTCAAGACTTTCACAAACATTCTCGCAGCACAACGGTCCACCTCTATTTCTGTCTTAGCGTCATTTTCAAAAAGGACTAATTTTAGCTTATACATAGACACCAAGATAGTATCAAATACTATTAAAGACATTTCTAAGAAACAAATATTAGATAACACCAAAGACATTTTTAGTAGTTTACGTAACAAGGAGCAGATTCTACAGACACAATTAGAACATACTATAGGGCAAACTCAAAAACAAAAAGCAGTTTTTTTGTTTATAACTAATTCAGTGGTAATTAGCATAATTACTATTATATTTTTATTAACTTTTTGCTTTAAATCACGCATGACTGGATGGGTGTCGCATGTGAGAAACCGCAGACGAAACGCCAAGCAGCCGCAGGCGCAAACGCAACCGCCAAGCCCGACAACTCAACACGCTGATAGACACATCCACCCAGAACAACTCGCGACCTCAGTGTTGGCCAGTTGGCAAGACACGATGTGACTAGGCTAGGCTATTAGGGACTGCTAAGGACTACTAGGCATAGGGAACTTAGTGTATGTAGGGTCTAATATTCTTTACTACAATATTCATGTGCAGCCAGGTAGTCGAACTATTGAAGGGTAATTAAGTTAATATTTAAACAAACAACTACCTGACTATAGATTTTGGTACTAGATACTATTACAACGTCAAAACGAAGCTGGTCGTGGTTCTTTACAGAATTCCAAAATCGCATTGCCGATCTAAAAACGAACAACTTGTGTTTTGATATTAAATTTGAGCGTTGACTTTAATATAAAGGCAGTTGTACTTTCCATAAGTTCATCTTGTAAAACATTATTAAATTCACAAAAACAAAGACGTCTAATATTACCTTTGATATCAAGAGAATTTCTAGGATAGCCCAAATATATATAATGAACTAATTTGAGATTAAGTTTAGTGCTTTGAGGTCAGTGGCTTTCTCAACTATGTGTGACAATTCCATACTTACTTCATTAGAGAAATAGTTGCACCATCTTGTCAAAATCGACGATATCACAATTATATTTAGAACATAAATTATATAATATTTAGAACATAATACATAAAATTAATCTTTTAACAAAAAGTAAAACCTAATTTCAGATAACTAAATAATTTATACTAATAGACGATATCACAATTATATTTAGAACATAAATTATATAATATTTAGAACAAAATACATAAAATTAATCTTTTAACAAAAATAAAACCTAATTTCAGATAACTAAATAATTTATACTAATAGCTTCAGAAGTCGTGGGATTAATTCTTTATACGCTACATTTTAGCACTGACTTCAGAAGCCGCATTTCGGCCTTAACTTTTTTTTATAGGATAAGGGTGACAAACGAGCACACAGTCCACCTGATGGTAAGTGGTTGCTGCGGCCCATAGACATCTACATCTATCCTCGTTTGCGAATCAAAATGCAGATGCGTTGTCACCCGTGAGGACTAAGATGGAATGCCTCATTTCCAGTAAAAAGGGCCTCCGGCCACCTGCACTCACCAAGCGAAACGCAGAGGTAAACCTCTACTTCACGCTGGTATAAAAAACTTTTGTTAAAAGTTTAATTTTTTGACACTTCTGTGTGAACTAAATGTATATCACATGCTCACGGTGACAACTAAAACGTCGCCTCAATAATTGCATTAAAAACTTCATCCCCAGTTTTCCGTATTAAGAGGTGGGATTTTTCTCGAAATGTATATAGGACTAACCCTAAAGTTGGTTCACAATTGGTGAAGATATCGCATTACATACATACAAAAACAGTTGGCCGACACGGAACACCCGGCAGCATAGTTGATTGTATCTTAATCATTAATGAAAATACTCAATACTCAAGAAATGTGGTTTTAAATAAAAAAAAAAACAGAGTTCTGTTAAAAAAAACAATATATTTTCTTATTATTCTAATTATAATACAGAACGCATCATCATTATCATTACAGTCTATCAAAGTACTCTGAACATAAGCCTTCCTCACAGATCGTCTCGTAACGATCGGCCACGCTTCGTAGGCGGGTTGGCAACCGCAGTTATTCATTGATTATTTTGGGTTGTTCACCAGAAAAATCTTGCTGGCCAACTCTTGTTACGATTTCCCTCTTTCACCTCTTACGACACCCACAGGATTACATAGGGTAATGGATTTCCTTATACCGCTACTACATAGCGTATAATTAATTCTAATTGAATAATAATTAGTTATAAAAATGGAAAATTAATTTTCTTCATCATCATCATCATCATCACAGCCCTTCACAAGTCCACTGCTGTACATAGGCCTCACCCGAGGAATGACACAAAGCACGGTCCTGAGCCACCTGCACCCATCGGCTTCCTGCACATCTTACCAGGTCGTCACTCCATCTAGTGGAGGGACGCCCTACACTTCGTCCACCGGTACTAGGCTGCCACTCGGAACCTTTTTTCCCATCGGTTGTCGGATCTTCGAGCTATATGGCCGGCCCATTGTCACTTCAGCTTACTAATCCGTTGGGGTACGTCGGTCACTCTGGTTCTACTGCGGATATCCTCATTTCTAAGTTTATCACGTAGAGAAACCCCGAGCATACCTATATCCATACCTCGCTGTGCGACCTTGAGCTCCCTCATACGGCCAGCAGTGAAGGTCCTTCACTGCTGGCCGTCATCACTACACGACAACACGCACTGTTTGTACAGTCTCGTTTTCAAGTTTTGAGGTATGCCTGACGAGAAAACGTGCCGCAATTTCCCCAACGCTGTCCAACCGAGTTGAATCCGTCGATTGACCTCTCGGTCGAATTGAACTTACCTAGTCGGACTATTTGTCCCAGGTAAACATAGTCGTCAACAACTTCGAACTTAGTGCTTCCAACAACTACCGGCATAGGTGTGACATGGACGTTATACATGATCTTTGTTTTGTCCATGTTCATCTTAAGACCTACACGTTGGGAGACAGTATTGCACATAGAGCTTAGGTTCTCCAGCGATTCTGCCACAAGGACTATATATTCTGCAAATCGAATGTGAGTGATATACTCGCCGTTGATATTAATACCGTATCCTTTCCAGCCCAGTAGTTTGAAAACGTCTTCCAATGCAGTGGTGACGAGTTTCGGGGATGTAATTGTTCGCATGGCAATTGTGTTCAATTTTTTAAGTCTACAGCTAAATGTAGCTTTTCGAAGATTATGCCACTTGACAACCAGTACAGACTAGGGAAGCGAGTTTGTGAGCACAGGGTCAATACCATCACTCTAACAATGATGCTCCGCATCAACAGTCCTTCAGATTTTAGATCAGTTACTGGGTGGACTTTCCTAGGTCGTTGTCCATTAACTAGTGACTACACCGCGTGCAGGAAAGTTGATTATACAAAAGAGGTTTAAAAATTATTTAATTAAGTACAATAATTTAAAATTATGTCATAATTTAAAATTAATAAAGACATGA
Organism: Parnassius glacialis; assembly: GCA_033319125.1. Classification (NCBI taxonomy): domain Eukaryota; kingdom Metazoa; phylum Arthropoda; class Insecta; order Lepidoptera; family Papilionidae; genus Parnassius; species Parnassius glacialis. Next base: position 32,950,544 of record JAVANC010000018.1, read on the forward strand.
GAATAAATAACATTCAAAATAGGAAAATAATAAATACAAATTAACATCTGAAAATTAAATGAAGAACTTGAAAACACTGAAAGATAATTACCAATTTCATAAATTGTAAATTTATAACTCTGAATTACTTCTGTGTTTTGCGGCCGGATGTTGATTTCTCCGTCTTCGGGCTTATGGTTATCCTTATAATGTAATCCATTATTTAAATATATAGACAGAACTAACCCCCTGTGATTTACAAAATGAAATGTTTTGATTTTTGATTTGATTTTAATACAATCAAAATTGAATTAATGAATAATAAATACTTTATTGTACACCAATACACATGAAAAAAAAAACGTTTACAAAAGTACAATTGGCAAATTGAAGACGAAATTCAAAATGCCAATGAGATGAATTAGACTGATTTGAAGATTCAAGTTTGCAAAATCATGTTCTTGAACACTTTTGGAACCAAGTAAGCTTTCGTCTACTTTGCTCTGAAAAAGCTGTCATTGCAAGGCACTCTCTATAGCAAGGCACATTCCATGGACATACTAAAAAAAATCACTAATGAAATGATTGCCAGTGTTAGCCTCCATGTGAACTTTCTTGCAATCCTGTCCATCTAAAGGTTGTCTGGAAGAGATCGCTTTTAGCGTTAAGACCGCCCATTGTACCACATTTCTTTTTCTCATTTTTTGTTTTTTTTTTCTTTTAAAAAACGTTACCCCCACACTAGGATTTTCTCCTGTATCGTGGAGGCAGTTTACAAACATAAATTGCACAAGGACAAACATCCAGACCCGGAACAATTACTTGTAGGCCATACATATACTTGTTCCGTGCGGAATTCGAACCCGTGGCCCCCAGCGCAACAGCTCATTGCTAAGCCACTGCGCCACGGATCCGTCAATATTAATATTTATATATACCGTCGTTGTTATAATTATGTTATTTTTGACGTACAAGAAAGTGTTATCTATCTCTCTATCTAACTCAAACTCAAAATAAAGTAAAAACTACAAGACAATACAGAGATATTGTTAATAAGCATATAAATGTGGGATTCCATGACCCCAAAAAAGATCACTGCGATGTTTGCCAAGTGTATAAAAACTTACCACGTCCTATTACTAAAGAGCAACTTAAAATTTACAACATACACATGAGAAATAAGACAAATGCGCCAGAGCTTAAAAATATAGATAAAGAAAGCTCTTTGAAATCAAATAACGTTATTTCAGCAGTATATGATTTACAAAAAGTTCATGGGATACCCTACGGTGAAACGAGTGTTCTTTACTATAAAAGAAAATTAACCGTCTTAAGTTTCACCATTTTTGGGAAATGAGTTGCCAAGTGCTATGTTTGGGTTGAAAGCACCGCAAGGCGAGGAGCAAACGAGGTGAGTAGCTGCTTATATGACTACATTAAAGAAAATCACTAAAAGTGCGTAAAAGTTTTCAACGTATGGTCTGATAATTGCGGAGGACTAAGTCGTAATCGCATTGTTTTTGTTGCCTATTTGCGAGCAGCAAAAGATTTTCAAATCTCCATAACTCATAAATATTTTGAGGAAGGTCATAGACAAAATGAGGGCAATAGTGTACACGCAATTATCGAAAGAACTGTCAAGAATAAGATTAATGATAATTTCAAAAGTGCCATTATTGTAAAATACATAATAAGTTAACTATATAAAAAATGTTATCATTAAGAATGTGACAAAATATTAATTAGTAACTATTTATTTTATGAACATTTGATCTCAGTACAAGAACGTAACGAAAGAGCTTTAAAAAATCAAATATTTTCTGAAATTGTTAAGCAATAATATTTAGTCTATTAATGTAGTTGGTATAAAAGACAGAGAATGTCTCACATATGAGAGAAGTCTGAGTATTTTTGTTATTTTGTTATTTATGACTGTTGTTATAAATTTGATTTTTATGCTTTTTCTTATAAATGTTATGTGTTACATTATTTTTTGGTATAAAGAAAAATCAATAGATTTTTTAATCTCAGCATGAGATACGTGAAACAAAACTTTTGATACTATATTTATTCAATTACGATAAATAAATATTAATGCAAATTTATCAATTGTTTGAAATTTTAAAATAACAGGGCTCATGAAGACTTTTCTTTAGCTTCAAATTCAGATACATATGTTACCACAATAATATAATTATGGTGATAAAATATGCAAGTATCATTTACTCAGAATATGTCCAATGTCTTTACCAACTATAACTGTGTATCTGGTGATTACAGAACTTAGGTGCTTAAATATTTCATTGAAGATGTGTGTATCTGCCGCTTCGCATATTTTGTTAGATTCTTAGAACGAGGTAAAAGTATATATGTATCATAAAATAAAAACCTGAAAGTTCAAAAACAAAATTTATACTTTATTATAATAACCGCAAACGTTTAAAACCTTGCACCAAAAATCAGAATATAAATCTATTCAGAGATTAAGTTTTGAAATTGTAAAATCGCTCTTCTGTAAAATTTGCTTCTTTCAGTTACTTAGTTTTACGTAGGATGAGTCGGTGTAAAAAATGACCGAAAAAAACGTGAAAGTTATAAGTCTGCCGCATCTGACATCTTGAAATATTCAATAAAAGTTACTGCAAAATAACATTGGCAAACACGTATGGCGGTCCCAAGGTCATGGCAGATAGGTTGACAAGTAAACTTTTTTCTTTTTCATTTTCATTATTTCAATAAAGCTGCAACTTATTTATGTTGTTTGCAATATATATATATATATATATATATATATATATATATATATATATATATATATATATATATATATATATATATATATATATATACATAAATGCAGCATGGCAGACATATATTAAGGTTCTATCACCCAGGCAGACAACGAACTTCAGTGGCGTCCATAAGCGCATACTATAGCACTCGGCATAATCTAGTCTTTTTCTAGGGTTCCGTAGTTACACAACAAGGAACCCTTCTAGTTTCACTATGTCCGTCCGTCCGTCCGTCTATCCGCGATTTTTCTCACAGACCCTAGGTGCTACAAATCTGTAATTTAGTATAGTTATAGATGTAAATCACGCCTAGAATACTGTAAAATAAAATCTTAAAAACATTTTCAATTTGGGTACTTCCCATACAAGTAAATGGAGGATGATTTTTTTATCCGTTATTTCATCATGTGGGGTATCGTTGGATAGGTCTTTTAGAAGCATTGCGAATGTGGAACATAATTTTTTCGATTCAGGGGTCCGTTTGCGAAATATTGATACCATACGCAAGCAAACCAAGTTCGATTGCCCTCGACACCAATGAAATTGGTAATTGAAATGTTAAGTACTGATATATTAAGTTACTTGAGCGATGAGGGTAAACGTAGTGAATAACCTTTATGACTGAGAAATCAAAGAAATATTTCGAAGACTTTGAAGACTGCATTGCAAAACCCTCTCAGAAATAAAATACGAGTATGGTGATGCCCATGTGCGCAGCTATGGGCCTTATATTGACTATTAATTTATTGTACTTTCAAAGATAATATTCTTCATATGACATATAAGGAAAAAGTTTACTAAAGTGACATCTGGCTGGCGGTTAGCAGTACAAATATTTTTGTTTTGTAAAAATAGGTCACGTTTCAGGACCCGTTTGGAAAAAGTTACCCGCGTCATACCACTAATGTGAGTGCTAATTGGCCTGGGATTTTTTTAAATGACAAAGCAAAGGACGTGACGTTTAATGGGATTAAAACCTAATTTTACATTAGAAACCCATAAATAAAACGTAGTGATTATATACTCTTTGCCCGTAAATCATTATTCATGAATTACGAGAAAAAATTAAATTCTCAAACTGTCATTGTTTTTATTATATTCATTGCAAGCTTCGGAATTTTAAATGTTTCAGGAATAGTTTTCATTCCAAATTTCAACAAAAGGTGATAAATGTTTTTTTTTTTATAGGATAAAGGTGACAAACGAGCACACAGTCCACCTGATGGTAAGTGGTTGCTGCGGCCCATAGACATCTACATCTATCCTCGTTTGCGAATCAAAATGCAGATGCGTTGTCATCCGTGAGGACCAAGATGGAACGCCTCAATTCCAGTAAAAAGGGCCTCCGGCCACCTGCACTCACCAAGCGAAACGCAGAGGTAAACCTCTACTTCACGCTGGTATTCTGTGAGGTCGTGGTACCACCCCGGTTCGAGCCGGCCCATCCGTTCGACAGCAAAAGCTGCCGCGTGGCTCTACCACTGTTAAAAAATGTATAAAAATGTAAAATGTATAAAAAAGTTGTACCTAATAATTATTATTTGATGTACGTAGTACATATATATAACTCAACGATTTGATGTTGATACTCTTGTAACATTTTCCAGTCTTTTTACACGGGCAACCTATGGGTTAATTATACGCAGCGGGTGTACAGCGTGTTGCGTGTCCAGTATAATAATGGGTTTAGGATGTTGATGGGGCTGCCGCGCTTTAGCGCAGCGCGTCAGTAATGTTTTCTGAAATGCACACTGATGGGTTCCACGCAATTATTAGAAAGTGTGCTGCATCGATTCTGAAACGTTTGCGTGGCAGCTCCAATAGCATTCTGAACACAATGGCAGGTAGGTGGGACTCGCCGCTGCTTGAGCGCTGGATACGGCTACATGCCACGGTATAAGTCACCGCTACTCTTAACATTTGTCATCATCATTTATACAAATTAATTTAATTACTAACACTATAATTTAAGTTATATTTCACTTCACTTTTACTAACATTCTTGTATGGGTCCTGTGTTGCCTGAAATAAAGATATTTTTTTTATACTTTTTCTTAACCCTCGACGAAAACAGAGGGGTGTTATACATTCGTAGTGAGTATATGTGTATCTGTGTGTCTGTCTGTGGCAACGTAACTCTTGAACGGATGAATCGATTTTGATTAAGTTTTTTTTTTCATTTGGAGTTTTTTCACCTTAATCGAGAGTGTATAGCTATATTTTAAGAAAATCTGTTCAGCCGTTGGAAGATCATCAGCTCTTTTTGTTTCGGGGTTTTTTTTTAATTTTTAATTTAAGTTGTTATAAAGTCTTCCTCCTTTGCTGCTGGCAGCTGCCGAAGTGAAATACTAAATATATTAATATTATCCACAACGTTTAATGACACTCTGAAAGGTAATATATATATATATATATATATATATATATATATATATATATATATATATATATATATGTGTGTGTGTGTATGTATATATTGTATATATTATGAATGTTATGTAAATAAACATATTTATTTTTTAAACTTTTATGTACAAAAAATGAAATCATACATATGACGGACGTAATGCCCTAAGGCATTCTCTCCCAGTTAACCATTAGGATAAGCAGAGGTAAGCATATGGGAGGTAGTACAGCAAAAATAAACAAAACGTGGTAGAGCCATTCTGCAGCTATATTAGTAGTATAGTTGTAGCACGAATGGGTCGGCTCGACCGAAGAAGGACCACGCTCTCACAGAATACCAGCGTAAAATAGCAGCTTAACACTGCTGTGTTTCATGTGGTGAGTGTAGAGAACCGGAGACCCTTTTTACTGGAAACGATGCATTCTTTCATCTGTGCTCACGGCTGACAACGCATCTGCATTTTGATTCTTTATTGAGGATAGATGTAGATGTCTATGGGTCACAGCAGCCACTTATCATCAGGTGTACTGTGTGCTCGTTTTTCACCCTATCCTTAAAGAAAAACATCACTAGGAGAGTGAATTATATGAAACGCCATATGCTTTTCTATTTTATGCTGGTATTCTGTGCGAGTGAGGTCCTTCCCTTTTCGAACCGACGCATTAGTGCTGCAGGAACTGACGTGGTAGCGTAATATTTTGATGCAGTATTTTGCAGTAAAATTTTGCCTAATTTTTTATTGCTGTAAACATTGTAATGTAATTTGCCATTTCACTTTACATACTTGTTAAGCAAAATAAGAAATTATTCTTGCTCATTTTCAATATTTAGAATAAGATATGTAAGAATATATGATAAGTTTAAAGTGAAAATTCAAATTGTAGATTTTATTCTGGATTCACACTACTTGTCTAAATCTTGTGACCTTATAACTTTTAAATTACACAAAGTGGGGATTCTTGTAACTCTAACAGTAGCTCTATATCTTGATTTGCCTTTTTCCTTGACATCGCATCTTCTGGTAGTTGCAAAAGGATTTTGTATTTACACTTAAAAATTACTGATGATTTTCATCTCATATCGATATAGTCAGTGTATAAATAAAATATAAGTTTAAATTTAATTTTGGAATTTAATTTTACAATTATTTTCTGGAGAGCCTACTACACTGAATACGGAGATCAGAAGGGAATTTGCCAATACAAAATTCGTAAATTTAAAGTGTTGCAACTAAAATACACAGATAATAATTAATACATATAGACTACAAATAAATATTAATGTTTGATAATTTATTAAACAGTCAGTATTATAAGGTATTAATCAGATTTTAATCAAGATCAAGCTGTATATAGTGTGTATTATGGGATCTTAGTAAGCTTAGGGTTCTTAATCAGAATATGAAAACTCTAGTATACAACTTTAAGTATTTTGTAACACTTGAATCTGATTTTATCATTAAAGCTGTATAGAAGCTCTTTTTTGCTTATACAGCTCTAAGTGTTATTGTAGTATCACTCAAATCTTATTTCTGAACAACAGTGTATGCAAACTATATGCAATCTCATCTAAAACGTATTTTTATGGTATAATATTGTACACTCTTGTAAATACAGTAGTTTTGTGACTTCTGTCTATGAGGGTGATATAAACCTAAAAAAAATAACAGCCACAGCACAATTTAAATCTATAATTGATAGAGTATCGCCATTTTGCACGCGGTGCGTGTGGAACATGTGGAAAAAAGAAAGAAAAATTGGTGCATTTAAAATGTCACGTTAAATCTAATTAAAAGTTATCTGTTCTACTGTTCCCAAGACAAGGTATTTCATGTTTTATACGTATCGCTAAAGAGGATTATATGTTATGTTGAAAAAATTGTTATACAGCGTAAGTAATAAAAATAATCTATTATACAACTGATTAAAAACCAATCATAACATACATAGCATACAGCTTCTAAGACTATAACATCCTTGAAATACCGTTTAGGCTCATAAAAACAAATTTTAATATATAATTTTAAGCATATTAGACATTAGTTTTATCCTATACCAGGCGTCGGCAACCTGCGGCTCGCGAGCCACATGCGGCTCTTTGGGTGTGAAGCTGCGGCTCTTTAGTTACATAAACAAATATTATTTATTTTATTAAAAATAAATAAAAATCGATCCACACTGAGCAATTTGGAGTTGATACTGGATCTCTAAAAATGCAATTGGCCGATTTAAAAAGTAAAGCTTAATGAGTTGAAAATAAGTTGAAATAGTTGGAGGTCCAGAAATGTACGTCCGTAACGCAACAAAAATGAACAGCTGTAAAAGAAATGCCGCGAGTTGAGGCACTTATATTCAACACATGGAATAGTCTTCCAGATTGCTACAGTGAGGTGAAGAAGTTGGCATTTGCAGTGCTGATTATCTTTGGATCGACATATTCGTGCGAGCAAGCGTTCTCTTGCATGAATATAATTAAAAGTAAAGTAAGAAGCCAACCATGAAAATTAAGAGTCGTGTTTAAAACTTAAAATAACAAGTTATGAGCCAAATTTATCCAAACTTTCTACAACCATGCAAAGCCAAAGCTCCCATTGAATTTGTTTGCTAAAATATATGTAATTGTGTTTTTATTTTTAAGTTAAAGTTACATTGTTTAGTAAAGTTTAAATTTTCTACTTGAATAACCATACAAAGCCAAAGCTCCCATTGAATTTGTTTGCTTAAATGTATGTTATTTTTTATTTTTAAGTAAAAGTTACATTGTTTAGTAAAGTTAAAATTTTCTACTTGAATAACCATACAAAGCCAAAGCTCCCATTGAATTTGTTTGCTTAAATGTATGTTATTGTTTTTTTTATTTTTAAATAAAAGTTACATTGTTTAGTAAAATTTAAATTTTCTACTTGAATTTGTTTGCTCAATTTTTTGTCAGTGAAGTACAAGTTAGTGTTGTAAGACTTACAATGTAAATAAATGTTGAATTGTTTTAGTTTTTTACTTAAATAATAAGTGATTAGCTAATAATACCATATATATATATATATATATATATATATATATATATATATATATATATATATATATATGTGTGTGTGTGTGTGTGTGAATAAATATATATTTTTCTTATGCATAAATAGCTTAGTTTTTTATCAAAAACCTTTATTTATGCAAGTACTATTTATAGTCGACATGAAAAAATGTGTGGCTCTAAAAACTGAAATTTTGTAAATTGTAATTTTTGACTCTTCCGACTCAAAAGGTTGCCGACCCCTGTCCTATACCGTTATTTTCAGTTTGACTAATGATCACTGTGCCCCAATGTGCCTTCATATACATTTTCTTTATAGGAGAGGGGGCAAACGAGCATGTGGCTCACCTGAAGGAAAGTGACTACCGCCGCCCATGAACATCTGCAACACCAGTGGAACTAGGGAAATTGCAGATGCGTTGCCGGCCTTTTAAAAAGGAATAGGCTCTTTTCTTGAAGGTTTCTAAGTCGTATCGGTCCGGAAAAATCGCTGATGGTAATCGATTCCACAAGGAAGTTGTGCGAGGAAGAAAACATCTTCTAAATCGCATAGTGGTGGACCACCAATCATCCAGATGGTGTGGATGGTATCGGGAGTTTGCCGCGATGTGCATTCGTGAAATTTAATGGCTGGGAATAATCCGGCTAATTCCTCAGAGCACTCCCCGTTGTAAATGCGAAAGAAAATGCAAAGGGATGCAACATCAATTCGCAGTGCCAATGAATCGAGCCGATCAGAAAGGACTCAGTCGTCGACGATTTCAGCCGCTCTGCGCTGGATGCGGTCAGGTGGAAGGATCTGGCACTGAGGAGACCTTGCCCAGAGATGGGAACAGTATTCCATGTGAGGCCGAACCTTTGCCTTGTAAAGTTGCAGGCGGTGTGCAGTCATGAAATACTGCCCCGCTCTGCTGAGCACGTCAAGCTTTTAAGAGGCCAAATTGGCCTTCTCTTCCAAATGACCACGAAACTGCACGTCACTCGATATGTCGACGCCGAGGGTTCCGATACTAGCTGAGGCAGCAAGGGCAGTGCCTTGAAACTGAGGAGATACGACAAAGGGGTTCTTTTTATCGGTAAACGCGCAAACTTGTGTCTTCTGTGTATTAAACTGGACTAGATTTAGTTGTCCCCAATCCGAGACCTTGTTCAGCAAAGACTCGGCTTCAGACACAAGTTTGCTCCAGTACTCGGCGACGTTTTCCCGAGAAATATTGGCACGGCCGGTGTATAGAGCATCACCAGTGTTATCATCCGCATAGCATTGAATGTTACCAGTTTGGAACATATCATTGATATGCAGAAGAAACTGTTGGTGATAGCACACAGCCTTGTGGAACATCAGCGTTAATAGGCTTGAGGTCGGAGCATGCACCGTCGACAACGACCTTGATGCTCCGATATGGAAGAAAACTGTTGATCCCTTTGCACAATTTCTCGAGAAGCCCATAGGAAGAGAGCTTCGAAAGAAGCGCTTTGTGCCAAAGCCGATCGAAGGCCTTCGCAATGTCCAAACTAACGGCCAACGCCTCCCCCTTGGACTCCACTGCTTCCGCACATCTATGAGTCAGGTAAACCAGAAGATCACCAGCAGATCGACCCCGACGAAAACCGTATTGGCGATCACTAATCAGCTAGTGATCCTCAAGGTACCGCGTGAGCTGCTAGTTAATAATAGGTTCCATTATTTTGGAGAACAAGGAGGTGATGGCGATAGGCCTGTAGTTGGACGGGTCTAAACGGTCGCCTTTTTTAGAGATCGGGTGGACAAAAGCCGTCTTCCATGATTTCGGGACTACGCCTAGGGAGTAGGAGTAGCGGAAAAGACGCGTTAGAAGCGGTGTCAACTCCGGAGCACACGTTTTCAGGACAATTGGGGGGATTTCGTCAGGTCCACTCGACTTGTGGATGTCCAGGGAGAGGAGTGCTTTGCGAACCGAACGCTGTGAGAACCGCACATCCTGCATGGAGCACTCACACCGCGGACTGACCAGCGGTGTGTTCTCCCGTCATCAAGAGTCGAGTTGGACGCAAAAAGGGAATCTAAAAGGTCGGCTTTCTCTTTTGCGGCGTGGGTCAGTGAGTCGTCCTCCCTGTGCAGAGATGGTAGTGATGGCTGACAGAAATTTCCTTGGACAGCCTTAACGAGAGACCAGAATGCACGGGTTCCCGAACGAAGGCGAACTAGTTTCTCGCCAATTCTGCCTATGTGCATTGACTTTGCTTTGGCAATACCTCTTTTGACGGACCTGGAGACGAAGTTATACTTTTTTTAAGCATGCTGGTGTTTACATCCCGAGACGCCGAAGCCGCAGCCCAAGCTTGATAACACTCCTGCTTACTGCGTAATGCAGTCTTACAGGAGCGACCAAACCAAGGCTGAGAGCTACCTCCGATGGGTACCACAGATAATGGAATAAATAGTTCCATTCCCTGTAGCACCACATCAGTGACAGAGTCAGCAACAGCGCTGGGATCATCCGGCGAGAAGCAAACCCGCCCCCATGGGTAGGATGCAAAGAAAGACCGCATTCCGTCCCAATCCGCCGACCTGTAATGCCAAACACGGCGACAACCTGCAGAACGCAATCGCGAGGGGAGCGTGAATGGCACCACACTTCGGATCAGACAATGGTCCGAAGAGCCGAGAGGGGCATCAACAGAAACCTGATATCCGTCCGGATGAGAGGTCAGCAGAAGGTCCAACAGGGAAGGTGTATGTTCCTCCACATCTGGAATTCGCGTAGGCGAAATAACTAGTTGTGTCAGACCATATGCGAAGGCAAACTCATAAACAGATCTCCCACATGATCGGTTAAACGTGAACTGAGTCATTCGACGTGGTAGGCGTTAAAATCGCCAAGGATCACGATCTCTGCGGATGGGACCTATTGTAGCAAGAAATCTGTAGCCATTTGGACGTGGTCGATGGGTCGGTCTGTTTCGGCATTACCGCTACCGCTATGGGACCTATAGACTGTAGACGCGCGGATGGTCGTCGCTGTCTACGCGTAGCCAAAGGATGGATAGGTCCGAACCTTCAGGACTGCCGACGCGTCGAGAACAGATGTCCTCTCTGACGTACACGCAAACTCCAGCCCGAGGCACAAAGGAGTGCTCCAATTTGTACCCCGGGTAGGAGAGATACGAAGTATCAGCCGGAGAGGACACCTGCGTCTCGGTCAGAAAGAGCAAGGCCGGCTTCGCCGTCTCAAGATGGTAGTGGACGGCGTTTAGGTTCGAGTGAAGTCCTCTGATGTTGCAGAAATTCACGGATAGCGTGGCAGGGGTCGCCTTGGTATTGTTGCTCAGTTTGCCCCGAGCAGTTATTGTATTGTTTTGTTCTTATATTATTTGGTTATTTTGCGTGCGCGGCTATTTCTTGATAGAAAACAAATACGAGTTTACCGTAAATCTAAGTTTGCACTTTCTATTCACCATTTATTACCGTCAAAACTCAACTGCAATCCGAGTATAATATTAATATGTTGAATATATTTTTCTACTCTGACATTAAATGTCGCCATCGTTCAATAACGTATAATACAATATAAGTATAGAAAATAAAGTTTTTTTCGTTTTATATTAATTTGTAATTCCTTTCAAAACCCAATTTAGAACGCTTGTCTTTAATAGTTACTTATATGACAATATCTGTAGTGTAATAACTTCCTTGCAAATTAAATAAAAGCTGTAATACAGCTATTATACAGCCTCTTTTCTGCTTGTACAGCTACTGAACAGCGCTACTAACTCACAAAGCTGTATAATTTGAGCCAATATTTTACTTATAAGATTTGAATAAGCGTTTAAAAAAGGCTTTATAGGGCCAGAAAATATAGCCTCTAGTATGGAATCGAATTTTAATGCAGCTTGTATACAGTTTGCATGCTGCTTGAGTAGTGTAGCCATGCAGCAATGTAACGCCTATGCTGTCAGTTGTTGGAAACATTACGCTTGAAGCTGATGAGAAGTTTTCTTAGGAAAGATGAGGTGACTAGGTAAGTACACCGACCGACCAGGTCAGTCGTCAAATCTAGAGCGGCTGAGCAGCGTTCGAAAGATTTCTTCTCGTCACGTGTAAAAACAAGAGTGTACAATTAGTGCGTGCTGCTAGTGATGACATATGGATCTAAGATGTGGTCCTCCATTGCTAGACGTATGTAGAAGCTACCTGTCGTTTATCGATCTACGGAGAGACCTGTGCTCAGAGTTAGACTGGTCGTAATATGGATATCCGCAGTTGAACCAGAGTAACCTTCATAGCCCAACGGATCGGTAAGTTGAAGTGGCAATGGGCTTGCTATAAAGCTCGAAGAACCGATAACTGATAGGGAAGAAAGATTCTCGAGTGGCAGATGGTAAGTTAAGTTCAGGGCGGCCTCTTATTAGATGGTGCAATAGCCTGGTAAGAGTTGCAGAATCTCTATAGATGCAAGTGACTTAGGGCCATGTTTTATCGCGTTCCTTGGGGGAGGCCTATGTTTACAAGTGGACTTGTGACGAACTGTAATGATGATTTTATGTATGTTATTTTATTATGATGAATTACTAGCGTCACAGGTCTACGCGTAAATAAAATGATCCATCGACTCATTAACGGGCCGACCCACCGGGACCACAGGTGAAAGCCCGTATAATTTTATTTTGTTGCTTTTAATGGCGTCTCAAACTTGAATGGTTTTCCATTTCAAGTTAAATCAAATTATATATTCATATAAATTACGTTCGTTTAACTGGCGTAGCCACCCTGAATTGGCATTTGAGGTGTGTTTTTAGGGTTGCGTACTCAAAGGATAACTAACGGGACCCTATTACTCAGCCTGCGCTGTCCGTCCGTCCATCTGTCTGTCAGGTTGCTGTATCTCATGATCCGTAATAGGTAAACAGTTGAGATTTTCACAGAATGTGTATTTTTGTTGCCGCTATAAAAACAAAATTAAAATTAAAGTAAGTTAAAAATTAAAAGGGGATCACCTACTAATATAACCGTGTATTACGATGGTACGGTACCCTTCATGTGCGTGTCCAACTCGCACTTGGCCAGTTATTTTTATAGAATAGGGGTAATAAACGAGCACACCGTCCACCTGATGGTAAGTGGATGCTGTGGCCCATAGACATGGACATGGACATTTATCTTCGGTTAAGAATCAGAATGCAGAATGCGTTGGCGCCCCTGAGGAATAACTAAAATGCAATGGGTTCAGCAGACAGGGATTAGTCTTATATAGACGTTTTATTCCGAAACTCCAATCACACCACGTTGGATTCGGGAACAACGAGGTAGGCGTGAACCCCGTGAAGGAGTGTCACACAAGAACGTCCGCTGGCCTTTCTTAAAAGAAAGGTTAGTCGACTAAGATTACGGGTCCTCTTGAAGTAGTCCCGGTCCCTTCTTCCTTTACTATGTGGACTGTATTCATAGGTGGTGGAAGATGCTTTAGGAAATAATACAGCGATTTATCTTCAAAATTTCCCCATAAGAGTGCAATGTTAACTTTAACAAATTTCCTATCACTTCCCTATGCGCTTTTCTTTCTTGCTTTAACACGTTTACTGTCTGGTTTTAAAACACAATAGTAAGATAAGACAATAGCAATGACCTATATGTAGTGCACGGGACAGCGAAAGGGTTAAATATAAAAAAACTGGTAGCTGGTCCCGAACGAATTGCCAATTTAACAGTTTACTAACCTACTAGCGAGCTATACTCGAAAGAGAACCGCACACCGTTTTGCAATATCTTAACACCGATTTTTACCATTGCGTTGTTATATTTTTCCCCATATATTTATTCATACAAAACATATGGTTACACGATTTTTATATAAAATCATACAAAAGTCTTAATATTATGACTTACATTACATTATTATCACATAATTCAACAGAATATGCCTATTTTACAACACATTCTCAAAGTTAGAAATCTTAAATATCTAACGCACTAGGTTATAAAAACAATCTTTATTAATAAAAATGAATAACTTAACCAATACGATAATTTAATTCACAATTTTACAAGTACTTTCACTATTAAATGACTTTAATTTTTTTTATATAAATCTATCATTATTTCACAATATTAGCACAAATAAACAAAACAAAAATATAGCACAAATTTAATTGCTTATTTATTGCTTATTTTTACACACATTACTGAAACTTTCACAAATTAACAAAATTTATTTGCGGTATTTATCTTACATCGTTTTGCAAACCCGAGTTACATTTCACACCACATGAACAACTAATATCTACAAGACTTTAATCACATCGGTAGGAGGCTAGTGCCTTCCTTGTCTAAATTACATCTATAGACTATATCTGTTCATTATTAAACACAATAGTGTACATATGTTTTCCTAATTATTATCAGTCATAATGTCTCTTATCTGTTATCACAAAGCAAAAATAATCATCAGTGCCAAAATATATTTTATCCAAAATAAGTATCCACTTTAATATTATACTTTTATTCGTATTGCATAGCTGATGCTATGTGACACTAAATTAATCTAAAAACAAACTTTCGTGAAATTAACACTGGACTGGGGAATCGAACCCCGAACTTTCGTTCGACATTATATTGAATCTATTTATTTTTAAAATAGATTGCTCCCTGTTGAAGTGCTTGTTTTGAATGTTTACTGAACATGAGATTATTTATTTTTCGAAAGGATTAGTCCTTTCGAAAAATAAATAAATAATAAATTATTTTTAAGCGCGTCGCCAACAATCTCCTCCTCGTGCGTCAGCACCATCATTTGGGAGGCGTCGCGGGTACCAGGACTACTAATCTGGACGTAGGTCTCCTCAAAATACCTGTGTTAGTAATGACGTCAACCACCCTAGTGTGACCGTCTTTTCCTGGTAATGTACTCTGGATCTTGCCTCGTGGCCATGTATTTCGTGGTAACGAATGATCTATTATCAAGACAATATCGCCCACTTATGGTTTTATGAACTTTCCATTATCACCCATTCGAGATATTAAAGGCATGTCTTCTTCTTTCATCCATCTCGTACAAAAATGGTCGGCTAACCTCTGACCGGTTTTCCAGCTGAGTTGACCTGTCAGGTGTCGCTCCATAAATAACCCAGGTAGACGATCTCTTCAGGACTACCCACATTAATCGTAACTAAAGGTCTGGAATTTACGGTGTGCTCTGGTTACAAGAGCAACGTATGCAGAACTTCCTCTCGCGGACTTCTTTCTTTGAGCGTTGCGGTCTACGCAGTCTTAATCGATCTTATCAAGCACTCCCCATATACAGTGCTCCGGGCGGTATGAATTTCCAATTAATATATTTTCTACAGGCCTCATCTTTCATGCTACTATAGCACTCTTCACACGCTTGCGTTAATTCCTTAGCAAACTTAGCTCGCAGCTTTGAATTTCATTCCGTTATCACTATATATAACAGCAGATTTTCCTCTTCTGGCGATAAATCGCCTTAACGCCATTATCATTGACGCTAGTGTCAATGATGCTGCTAACTCTAGATGTAGGTACTGCTCTGGTGGTTAGACACGTGAATAAAACACCCCAACGTTTTTCGTGGCGTCTTCCTTTAGACACACTCATAGGTACGAATTAATTTACGGCTGAACACGTGAAGGATGGCTCATGATGAGCTATACTTTCCAGAGGAAGTTTTTCTTGTAGCACGATCTACGGCTTTGATCTGTATGTCTTGCACCACTGACAGTGGTGTGACACACTACGAACTATATTATGTAAATTCATGACATATAACTTCTGGTTCACCTCATTCATCACCGTTTGATGAGTGGCATGTCCGAAATGATGATAAACTTCTCTAATCATCATTTTAACGATTTCGTGTTTACCGTCTAAGACGACAGGTTTTCTACTTCCCTCTGTGAAATTAGACTTGAAAGGTAAACGCACGTTTAAACGGAGGAGGTTATCTTCTCCTAGTTCTAAAGATTATTTTAAGTATTTCATTTCCTTGTGGAAACACTCGTCCTGAACGAACTTCCAAATTAATAATTCAGCCCTTTTTAAAAGCGCTATCTCCATTGCATTATCGGGTCCTTTAACCGACTTTGCTAAATTTTCATCGGAACACATAACCAACTTTTCCGGCGGATTGTCGGGTCCTTTAACCGACTTTCCTAATCTCTTGAATTTTTCTATCACCCGTGTAGTGCGTTCAGTTGCCCCAAGGAATCTTCTAAAGCTGCTAAATCGTCCGCAATTGGTTACAATTAACGGCTCTTCCTTTCTTAGCGTAGTTATTTTTTTCGGTGACTTTTTTTCAACCGTTTCTAAACGTTATTTTATCTCGACTTGCGTGGGCCATAAATCAGAACTTAGCCTGAGGAATTCAGGTCCCTGAAACCAGCGATGATTCTCATCGAAGGTGGAAGGAAAACTTCTAGTGGCATCGTCTGCCACGTTTTGTGACGTTGGTACCCATCACCACTCACATGGCCTACTGAGATCTTTGATCTCAGCCAGTCGAAGAGTAACGAATAGTTTGAAAGCACGAGGATCTGACTTAATGCACGCCAACACTGTACGTGAGTCCGTTCAGAATACTCGTTCGGAAATCATATATCTGCCCTCTTCCTTGACAGATGTAGCTAATCGGCTGCCCATAAGAGCTGCTTGTAATTCAAGCCTTGCAATGGAAATCGCCTTCTACGGCGCTACTCCTGCCTTATCGATGATCAGGGTAATTCACCTTTCTTCTAGCTCGTCAGTGGTGACATAATACACCGTGGCGGCGTACGCTTTTTCACTAGCGTCCGTGAACGTATGTAACTCTCCCCTGCTGATGCCTTCAGCAACGGGTCTAGGTACTTCTAGATGACCTAATTTCTTAATATCCGTTAACCATGTGCACCATAACAAGTCCAATTCGTGTGGAACTTGATCATCTAAAGAGATGCCCATGCTCCATGCTTGCTGAATCAGTGACTTTCCTTGCACCGTTATGGGTATTGCGAGTCCTAATGGATCGAAAACTGACATCACAGCGCTCATTATCTTCCTCTTCGTAGGCAGTCGTAAACCTTCTATCATCTTCGTAGGTGTATTACGAAGACTTATGGAGAAACTTAACGTATCTCGTTTGATATTCCAAATCAAACCTAACGTGCGCTCCGCGTGCTCCCTATCGCCTAGAGAAGCACTGTCGCTCTTATATTTATCTCCCATTTTACATAAAACCTCGGGTCAGTTGCTAGCCCATCTCCTTAAATAGAAAGAAGCATATTTATGTAATTCATACATATCGTTTACTATCTTTTCAGCTGTCGTCATGTCGGGAAATGTCTGTAGATAGTCATCCATACAAAAATTGCTATCCGTTGCGGAAGTTGCTTCTGGATAGAGATGTGCTTTATCTTGCGCATTTCTATTTTTCATGTAAATAGCGGTGCATGGAGATGACGCCGCTCCAAGTATAAGTGACGTCATTCTATACTCTTCTGGTGGCACATCACGATTGTGCCGCCACAGAAATTGGAGACTGTCCGTCTTCCTCGCGAATTTTCATTTGCAGGAACATCTCTTTAATATCTGCCATTAGTGCAACGCTTCCTTCTCTGAATCGTAGCAGAACGCCGAATAATGACTTCAACAAGTCAGGTCCGGTCAACAATGCATCATTGAGAAAACGTCCGCCCGTCCTTGCGGCTACGTCGAGAACAATTCTTATTTTCTTCTTCTTCTGCGGATGCGTCATCGCGAAATGAGGAAGATACCACGTGCGTGGGTAAATGGAAATATGATTCGCCTTCTCTGCGTAACCCTTAACAATAAAATTTTCGACTTGCTTCTTATATTATTTCTTCAATTCGATATTCTTATCGAGTTTCTTTTCGATATTGATCAGGCGACTTTCAGCCTGCGCTCTATTCTATGGCATGCGTTCTTCATCCGTACGCCATAACAAACCAGCTTCGTACATGTTGTCAGGTATACGACGTACCGTTTTATTCAAAACGTTCAACCCTCGTTCTTCTGGGTCGTTCGCGGGCTTATGCGCAGATACGCCCAAAGACTCCAAATTAAAATAATCCTTAATTAACCTCTCCATATCCTCTTCTTTCTTGGTAGAAATGTGGTTAACGATTTTGATTGGTTTTGGTTTTTTTTGTTGTTAGTTGGTTAGTTAACTATTAAATTGCCAATTTAACAGTTTACTAACCTACTAGCAAACTATACTCGAAAGAGAAGCGCGTTTTGCAATATCTTAACACCGATTTTCACCATTGCGCTTTTATATTTTTCCCTATATCTTTATTCATACAAAACATATGGTTATATAATTTATACATAAGAATCATACAAAAAGTCTTAATATTATGACTTACATTACATTATTATCAAATAAAAACATATTAAGTTATTGAACAAATATGCCTATTTTACAATACATTTTCTTTGGCCTTTACCTGAGAGGGGTCCATGCTAATTATAATATTTATATCATTTTAGCATTAAATATTACTTAATTTAATATTTAATATACTAATTAATATATTAATACTTATAATTGATTTATTTAATTTAATATTTATTTATTTAATAACAACCTTTTTTTACATAAGTTCATTGTATTGTATAAGAAGATTAAAATTTTAAATAAATAATTGTATTTTAATAATAATGAAAGATAGGCATATAAGCAAAAATTAAATAATAAAAACAAAAAAAATCAAAATGTTTTATGTTAATAGTACACTAAGCTAAATGTTTTTGTGTTTTATTTTTGTTTTTATATAAATATATATTACAAATGCATGTAATCAATAATTAATTAGTATATTAATTCATGTTGTCAATTGATATAGGGAACCTGAATTGAATTGTTGCATAATATTTCAAAACTGAAAAAATCATTGTACCTAATGCATGGAATTAAGGCTTTTTTATTTTTTTTATTATTTATTTATTGTACGCTCTCTGTAACCATGGCAATAAAAGTATATCGATTACCATCAAGTTAAACTTTATGTTATATTTTATTAATTATTCTATTCAACGAATGAAAACAATTTAATTCCAGTACAAATACTAAGTTGCTCTTTTATCAATAAAGAATCTAGAAATAGAAAATTAACTTTGTATAAAATTTTACCAACACAATACCTTACTTAGCATTAAAATGTTTCGACTATGGTCACTCAGTCAGGCTTAATGAGCGGACGGGTTTGATGGAACTTGGCAGTATAGTGAATTATATCATAATATACATAGGATACCTTTTGGAGCCTAATGCTAGGTTATTTGCGCCGACTACAGGAACTATGACAGGACGGATCATGAAGAAAAAGGATTGTAGGAGAACTGGAATGGGAATAGATGTACTTTTTCTATGAGCTGTCAATATTTTTTTTAATAAAAATTGAATGAGAATATCAGTATCAATACATTTAAAGTTAAATGTTAAAGTTACAGCCTATATACATCCTACTGCTGGGCACAGACCTCCCGTCATTTCTGAGAGGGTTTTAGGGCAAGCAAGTGTCCGCCGCGCTGCGTACTGCGTGTTCGCGAACTTCACAAGGCTTCGTAATATTATTTTTTCTTATTTCTCAGACAGGTTTCCTCGCAAAGTTTTCCTTCACCGCCGAGCACGTGGTAAATTGGCACTTAAAATTGCAATTAACAATTTCAACAGTGCCGGCAGCGATCGAACCCAGTTTGCTCGCGTACTGTAAAATTTACAACGACCGCTAACCATTTGAGCTACCACGGTCCATTTGTTGTCATTTAAAATATACAAATACTTTTGTATATTTTAAATAATCACTTATGGATCGGAGACGTGGTCCTTCACTGCTGGCCGTATGAGGAAGCTCAAGGTCGCTCAGTGAGCTATGGAGAGGGCTATGCTCGGGGTTTCTCTGCGTGATAAACTTAGAAATGAGTATATCCGCAGTAAAACCAGAGTAACCAACATAGCCCAACGGATTAGTAAGCTGAAGCGGCAGTGGGCCGGCCATATAGCTCGAAGAACCGACAACCGATGGGATAGGTTCTCGAGTGGCAGCCTCGTACCGGTAGGCGAATTGTAGGGCGACCCCCCACTAGATGGAGTGACGACCTGGTAAGATATGCAGGAAGTCGATGGATGCAGGTGGCTCAGGACCGTGCTTTGTGGCATTCCTTGGGGGAGGCCTATGTTCAGCAGTAGACTTATGAAAGGCTGTAATGATGATGATGATGAAATAACAAAAATTAAACTAATGTTTAATAATATAATTGTAATTATTCTTTTTATAAAAATGAAGTTGTTTTATTATACAGTGAAGCAAACATATAAGACTGAAAGAAAAAATGGTGAAGTTCCCGCATTTCTGCGACATAAAATATTTCGAAGACATGCGAAGTCCGCTGACACGCACTAGAGCAGCACGATAACCCTCTCGGAAATAGACGTTCACGAGAAATAATTACAATCACACTTTCACAAAATATTATAAGATAGCAAATAGTATCTACAGCTCAGAGTTAATTACCATGTTGTTGCAAGTAATCCATATCCATATCTTCCCTTTGGTGTCGTAATTGGTGACAGTAGGAAATGAAGTGAAGCAGGAGATGGACAGTAGCATGTTCCTGATAAAACTCAAAGTTATAAGAAACTGCGGTTGCCAAGTTGCCAACGGGCTTGTCAAACGAGGCAACTATAGCAAATATCTCTCATATAAGGCCTTTATACAACAGTGGACTTTTGATACGCTGTAATGGTAGAGGTTAATGGTAAAGAGTGAAATAATAGAGCCTAAATAATAAAACATTATATTATAATAAATCAACAGCAAATGTTAACACTTAACTTACAATAAATATTTTAATTTGCTTCCGAGTACGGAGTTTTAGTATTTATTTATATTTATATTTTTTGAGCACATCGGCATAATTGGCGAGAAACTAGTTCACCTTCCTTCGGGAATCCGTGCATTCTGATCTCTCGCAAAGGCTGTCCAAGGGAACTTCTGTCAGCCATCTATTCCATCTCTGCACAGAGAGGACGAATCACTGGCCCATGCCCTAAAGGAGAAAGCCGATCTGTTAGGCTCACTCTTTGCGTCCAACTCGACTCTAGATGACGGAGGAACACACCGCCGACCACCCCGTGGTGTGAGTACTCCATGCCGTTTATACAGCGCTGGGTTCGCAAAGCACTCTTCTCCCTGAATGTCAGCATGTCGAATGGGCCTAATAGAGTCCCTCCCGTTGTGCTGAAGACGTGTGCTCCAGATTTGGCACCGGTTTTAACGCGTCTTTTCCGGCACTTCTACTCCCAAGGCGTAGCCTTGAACTCATAGTAGATAACTTTGGTCCTCCCGATCCCTAAAAAAGGCGACCACTCAGACCCGTCCCACTACAGGTCTATCGCCATCACCTACTTGTTGTCCAAAATAATGGAGTCTGTTATAAACTGCCAGCTCATGCGGTACCTTAAGGATCACCAGCTGATTAGTGACCGCCAATACAGTTTTCGTCGGGTTCGATCAGCTGGTGATCTTCTCTGTTCTACCTGACTCATTGATGGACGGAGGCAGTAGAGTCCAAGGGGGAGGCATTGGCCGTTAATTTGGACATAGCGAAAGTCTTTGATCAGGTCTGGAACAAAGTGCTTCTTTCGAAGCTTGCTTCCTATGGGCTTCCCAAGAAATTGTACAATTGGATCACCAGTTTCCTTGCTAATCGGAGTATCAAGGTCGTAGTAAATGGTGCATGCTCTGATTACAAGCCTACTAACGCTGGTGTTCCGCAAGACTGCGTGCTATCACCCACGCTGTTTCTTTTGCATATCAGTGATATATTGCGAGCTGGTAACATTCATTGCTATGTAAACGACAGCACTGGTGATGCCTTATACACCGGCCGTGCCAATATTTCTCGGGAAAACGTCGCGGAGTACCGGCACAAACTTGTGTTTAAAGTCGAGTCTTTGCTGAATAAAGTCTTGAATTGGGGGCGACTAAGTCTAGTCCAGTTCAATCCCAAGAAGACACACGTTAGCCCATTTACCGCTAAAAAAACCCCTTTGTCGTATCTTCTCAGTTTCAAAACACTCCCCTTTCTGCCTCAGCTAGCATCGGAATACACTCAGTATCGACATCGACATATCGAATAGTGTGCAGTTTCGTGGTCACTTGGAAGGGAAGGCCAAATTGGCCTCTAAAAAGCTTGGCGTGGTCAGCAGCTCAGATTAGTACAGAATCGTTGCAACAATCTGTGGAGCTTGAGCGCATTCAAAATTTATGCATTAGATTCATATTTGGACTTCTCAAATACGATGACATTTCTGAATTTCTCAAACAGCTCAAATGGCTCCCGATTAGCTCACGCAGGAATACTCACATTCTCTCCGTATTGTACGGTGTGTTGTTTAATACTTCCAGTCCCTATTATTTAAAAGACGGTTTCCAGTATATTTCCCATAATCGATTCCTTTGGTCCTCTGTCAATCTTTCTCTCTACTACTATTTTGCACTGTTCCTCCTTTTTTAAGAAATACTTTACTGTCACTGTTGTGCGTTTGTGGAACTCTTTACCTCTCCACATTCGTCGTGCTATTCGTATTCATCTTCATTCTTTGAAAAGTATTACTTAGAACGCTATTAGATAAATTACTTTTCCTTTTTCATACTCTTTTTATTTAATATATTGAAACAGAAACAGAAACTTTTTTATTCGATATAGATTATAAATAATACTTATTGAAACTTGTTTTTTTTAATTACTACGCAAAAAGAACCAGCAAGAAACCCGGCGGGACTTTTAACAGCTTACAATCATGAAATCATGTTACACAATTAACAACACAACAAATTAGAAATAGCTTGGTAGCGATCACCTCATTCCCAGAGGTTATTATCATAAATGCCTGAATATTATAATAGATAACCCTTTTTATACAATCTTAATTTAATAAAGTTTTTGAACTTTGACAGGCCAAATTTTGTATATTTTCTGGAATTTTGTTGTAAAAGCGTATACATCACTTCAAGAATGAATTACGGACTCGCTAGAGTCGAGTAACTGGTACTACTAGCTTGTGTCTGTTCCTATTATATACAGAATGAATATCACTTATTTTTGTAAAACTACTTTTATTTTTTGTGTACGTACAATACATTTTCATGAATGTATTGAGAGGCTAAAGTTAATATGTTAATTTCCTTAAAATTTGGTGACAGCGAGGCTTTAAATCATAGATTGCTCTTATGGTTCTCTTCTGTAAAACAAATACACATTTCAGTGTCAGCAGCGTGTCCCCATAGTAAAATACCATATGACATTATGCTAAAGTAAACAAGTCTAGCTTTTTCCACACTGGTAACATTTCTAATCTTTTTACAGCATATGCAGAACTAAGTCTGCTTGCTAGTTTTGATATATGGGAGCTCCACCGAAGCTTCGCGTCTAGTGTAATTCCAAGAAAAATTGTGGTATCGACTAGACTCAGTTTTTTAAATGGAGAGGAACATTATATCGTATTATATACAATTTTCACTTATCTTTATTTATATGTATTTTAATATTCTTTTTGTACGCCCCTCTCTATTTTAAGTATTATTTGCATCAGTACTATATCAAAGGTTGTCTGGACAAGATCACTTTTAGGGTGATAAAACCGCCTGTTGTACATATTTTACTTAAGATTTAACTGTCCTCGTTATTATATATTTTGGTATACAATAAGGAATAAATAATAAATGGCAGAGTCGGGAAGGGTCGCCCTAGGCGAAAGTTTATCGACCAAATAGGCGATATATTGAAAATGGGCCAAATTAAGAGTACCTTTAACCGACGAGCGTGTATGCGTAGGTATATGGATGTGGAGGAAGCGAGAGAGGTGTGTCAGGATCGTGCCAAATGGAATTCCATAGTCTCTGCCTACCCCTCTGGGTGACAGGCGTGAGTGTTTATGTTATATGTTATGTTATGTAATAAGGAATAAATAAATAAAATAAAATAAATAACAAAATAAACCCTCATGCGTTCCACTGCTAGGCACAGGCCTGCATGCATTTCTAAAAAAGTTATTATGTTATGTTATGTGTTATCTTATTATAATAACAACAAGTCGCATTAAATAAACTTATTACCTTTTTAAACTGTCTCGCATTATTCAATTTAACTTTAACTTTAACAGTGGTAGAGCCACGCGGCAGCTTTTGCTGTCGCACGGATGGGCCGGCTGGAACCGGGATGGTACCACGACCTCACAGAATACCAGCGTGAAGAAGAGGTTTACCTCTGCGTTTCGCTTGGTGAGTGCAGGTGGCCGGAGGCCCTTTTTACTGGAAATGAGGCATACCATCTTAGTCCTCACGGGTGACAACGCATCTGCATTTTGATTCGCAAACGAGGATAGATGTAGATGTCTATGGACCGCAGCAACCACTTACCATCAGGTGGACTGTGTGCTCGTTTGTCACCCTTATCCTATAACAAAAATATATTTTTTGAAATTGTTTGTATGTTTTTTTTATAACATCAATATATGTTTTATTCTACAATGTTGCGATTGTTTATATAATAAGTCTAAATAAAGCGCCATCTATCGATACGCCAAATAATATAAGCGTAAAATATTCTACCAGACGCGAGGGACAGCTTTAAAAAAATGTAAAACCTCTGGTAATGTGATCATCAGTACGCCTGCCGAGCGTGACGATTAAGGCAAACTGCCCCCAAAACGTAAAAGGCCCATGTCCACTTTTACCGGCTAATGAAGATGATGACATGTGCATATTTACCTGAAATACGTGTAAGAGCCACGCTGCAGCTATATTATGGTTGTAGCATGAAAGGGTCGGCTCAAGCGAGGTAGGACCACGCTCTCAAAGAATACCGGCGTAAATGCTGCTGTGTTTCGTATGGTAAGTGTAGAGAACCTTGGGTGGAGACCTTTTTTTTACTAGAAACGAGGCATTTCATACACATAAACACTCACGCCTGTCACCCAGAGTGGTAGGCAGAGACTATGGACTTCCATTTGGCACGATCCTGACACACCTCTCTCGCTTCCTCCATATCCATATACCTACGCATACACGCTCGTCGGTTAAAGGTACCCTTGATTTGGCCCATTTTCAATATATCATTATATCATTTCATCTTAGTACATTTTGATTCTTAATCGAAGATACTTAACTTAATCTGTGTGTTACAGCATCCACTTACCATCTGGTGGACTGTGTGCTCGTTTGTCACCCATATTCTGTATAAAAAAAACACACATTTGTTTTAAAAATGTTTTTAAAAATCACCAACAACGTAGAAAGATACATGCAATGTTTAGTTAAAACGTGTAAGAATAAATTATAATTATAGTGTTTTCAGGTCATAAGTCCAAAAGTAACATAACATTATGAAATTATTTTTCCGACTAATTTTCAAGACCCGTGCACATATTAACGTGGCATTTAAATAACTGCAACAAACAGTTGCAAGTTTCTTTCAACTCGCGAATTAAAATACCATTTTGTAAACGGTGTCAAAGTTTACTAGTATGTGAGCTCAAAGCATTAATTAGTTGCAAGTTGTGCCACAATAGACCAAAAACTAACGTGAACACTACGCACTAACAAACTTCAATTATACAGTTTTAAATTAGTTTTTATCCTTAACAAAAAATATCTAGTAGCATTGTGACTAAATTTATTAACTTCCTAAAAGGATGCAATACCATTTTATTGGAATTTTATGGAAATTAAGTACCTGATTTTTTAAATATTTTTTATGTCATACGGTTTCAATATCACAAAAGAATAGTATGGCATATATTCTTTACATAATATGTCACCGGTTACGGTTTTATTAGCAAGAACTAGCGATCCGCCGCGGTTTCTCACGGGTGATTTCCGGATCAATAAACCCAGCAAGCTAACAGCATAGCAAAGTGGCGAAGCAATCAGCTATAGAGCGGTTTCTAACGGTTGCCGTTGAGTAATCAGTTTCAAAATAGGAGGTTCAGATGCCTGGGTGATCAGTAATCGATTGTAGAAAACAGAATTTGAAAATTCGAAACCGTTCTCGAGATAATCGTGGGACAGACGGACAGACGGACAGACGGACAGACGGACAGACGGACAGACATCGTGAAATCAATAAACCTAGCAAGCTAACAGCATAGCAAAGTGGCGAAGCAATCAGCTTTGTAGCGGTTTCTAACGGTTGCCGTTGAGCAATCAGTTTCAAAATAGGAGGTTCAGATGCCTGGGTGATCAGTAATCGATTGTTGAAAACAGAATTTGAAAATTCGAAACCGTTCTCGAGATAATCGTGGGACAGACGGACAGACGGACAGACATCATGAAATCAATAAACCTAGCAAGCTAACAGCATAGCAAAGTGGCGAAGCAATCAGCTTTGTAGCGGTTTCTAACGGTTGCCGTTGAGCAATCAGTTTCAAAATAGGAGGTTCAGATGCCTGGGTGATCAGTAATCGATTGCTGAAAACAGAATTTGAAAATTCGAAACCGTTCTCGAGATAATCGTGGGACAGACAGACGGACAGACGGACGGACAGACAGACATCGTGAAATCAATAAACCTAGCAAGCTAACAGCATAGCAAAGTGGCGAAGCAATCAGCTTTGTAGCGGTTTCTAACGGTTGCCGTTGAGCAATCAGTTTCAAAATAGGAGGTTCAGATGCCTGGGTGATCAGTAATCGATTGCTGAAAACAGAATTTGAAAATTCGAAACCGTTCTCGAGATAATCGTGGGACAGACGGACAGACGGACAGACATCGTGAAATCAATAAGTGACTTCGCAAGCTTCGCCACTTAATAAGAGCGCTACCTACTGGGTCCAAATGGAATCTGAACCATCTAGAGACCAATTCAAACATACACAAAACTATCATACTAACTGGCAATATCCGCCCTACGAGACATTCTCAAATCTTGCAAACTTTTCATTTGCAAACTTTTAAAAAATGAAATGGAATAGATTCAAAGTGAAGATGTAATCCACTCATTAACTATTATTTCATCGTATCACATCACAGTATTAAACGATTTTAAAACGTATCACAGTATTTGTGTAGCCATGAAACATATTTGTGTGACATATCCAGATATTTTAATACCAATCGATAGTTGATCGATTGTAGTGTTGCCCCCATGACAATAGATATTAGTGTTAAGTTTAGAATATTAGTGGACGAGATACTGGACAAATCAACACGCCTCTTTCATTTGGCACCTTCTATACCATAATACATAACTATATTACTATATTACATAAATATAAATTGTACATTTTTACACATGTTTATCATCATCGCCATCATTACAGCCCATCACCAGTCCAAAGCTGAACATAAGCCTCACCGTAAGGAATAGCATAGATCATTACGGCCCTGAGCTCATCCAGTAGAAGGCCCTACATTTTGCTTACTGATACGAGTTTCTTATTCCAGCACCATTCTTCACCATCGGCTGTCAGTTTTTCGAGATATATGGCCAGCACATTGCCACTCCTGTTTACTGATCCATTCTGCTATGTCAGTTATGGCTAGTTCACAAACAACAAATAAGATTTTTTTTTATATTTACGTTACGATGTGTCACATAATGTGGGAAATGAAGTCCCTTTTAATAGATAAGTAAAATCTTTATTAAAGCTTAATATAAATGATGACCCTAATATAACATTATACCACACGAGTAAATTGTGATTATACGTTGCAATAACATCTGTTAATGGGGCCTACATAATATTTATGTGAGAAATTCCTTTACTTAATACTTATTCTGACGTCATTAAGTAGAGTTAATTTGTAAAGATAAGACTTTGTTTGAGAGAACGTTTTCAATAAATTGAGTTGGCGGCAACTTCAAGGTAATTGAAGTGGGTGACTTCATTTTGTCAGAATAACAATGTTATAAATTTGCGGAGAAATTATTCAAACACAACGCTTAACACTGAAACCATTATTCTGTACACGGAAAGACGAATAACCACTAAGAACTAACCTAGCTATCTAATCAAAAAAATGTTAAGCTTAATTTTTCTGAGATCACATACATAGCCAGTTATACCAACTACTGGAGAATGTAATCTGCCGTTATGTGTAACGTCTGCTGTGTAGTGGCGGTGTAAGAATATTCCTCATGACATCCAGCAAAGGATGTAATAAATTTGTGAAAAAATAAATATAAACGGATGCTAGCCTTATCAAGAACTTGTGTACATTATACATAATCTTTTACGATTCCCAATAACGCGAAATGGTAAAGTAACAGACAAAGAATAGAAAGTAATAGACGAAATATGATTACCATCCTACTACCTACGAGTACATATATTTTATTATCAATTATTATTGTTATTTTTTATTAATCTTAGCCTCTGTCATTTTTATTTATACTTAAATTTAATATGATGCGTTCGCATATTACTGGCAAATAAAGGCGTCTTCTTTCTTTCTTCTGTTTTTCGTTACCTATTTCTCTCGCCAAATAGCGGTGCTTGCATTGCAGTTTCAGTCTGAAGGTTAGAGAGAGAGCCGGTATAATTACAGATTTTTTACACGATACGAGGCATTCCATCTTAATTATCAGAGGTGACAACCTTTTTGAATCTTAATCGAGGGTAAATACGAGTATATGTCTATGGGCCACAGTACTTACCATCAGGTGAACTGTGTGCTCTTTTGTCAACTTATTCTATATAAAAAAATATGTATCTGTTTGTATATAAATGCAACATTTAATAACTTAATCGCAAAATAAAAGAAAATAAAACCGTTCAATCAATCGTAAAGAGCGATGTTAATGACCTGGACGACTAACGAGTAAGCTTGCAACGCAATCAATGCGTTTACGAGAACGGCTAGACTGACCCATTGTCCGAGTAAACGACAGAAAGCGACAAATCGATTGACTCTAACCACTCAAATCACAATAAATATTATTTTGATTTTATCGCACTGTGCCGCGTCTTTTTGTCAGCTTTTTATTGTGTTGCATTACGTTGTGTAACATTGCAGCTTTACCGCTTACTAAAGACATCTTTAGGATGATGAAGTATGATAATTATGTTTAATTTTTTGAAGTGAAAACTTCTTTAGCGGCGTTGTGCACTCTTTTTGTTATGGGTAAAAAATGTTAAACTCGCGTCAGGTCACTGTCGTGTCCTGATCGAAAATTCGTAAGACGGACGGAGAGTAGACAGTCGGCGCGGCGTAGGAGAGGAAGTAAGTTAGGTTTAATTAATTTTCATTTATTATTTAATATAATTTTATTATTAAGATTAGGTTTCGACCGAGTCTACTGTACTGCTTGACGAAATTATTAATATAGATACATATGTACTTACACATTATAGATGTAATATTTGTAATACGTTTATACTTTATAGCATTAACCTATATTTTCATAATATCACAATAAGCACATGTGCAGTCTAGGTTTACCAAACAAATAATTTCGAATGAAAATAAATTAAATAAGATAATAATAAATAATCTCCGTCATTCCAAAATATCAAAAATGCACAACGTTAATATTAAAGTTTTCACTTCTGCCGGCACTCCCGGAGTGCAACCCGTCGTTTTTTTTAGATTAAGAGTTTACAAACGAGCACACAGTCCACCTGATAGTAAGTGATTACTATGGCCTACATACCATCAGGTGTGTGTGCTGTCATCTGTCATTGGTTGATAATAAAAATGCAGCGGTGTTGTCACCTCTGAGGACTAAAATGGAATGCCTCGTTACCAGTAAAAGGGTCTCCGGTTCAAATAGGCGCGTATAATATGCATCTTGATCACAGCTTTTTGCATAGAAAATAAAAGTGCTTTGTTATTACGGCAGTGTTACATATAAGTATTTATTTACAATATTAAAGTGACATAGTGCACCTGTGAGTTCAAAATCAAAACACATTTTTAAAGTTGATGCTTGATAGGTCCTCAATTACAATCTTCAGCGTAGTATTGTCCCCCCCGAACGGGTTCCCGTCTTGTCGTGGCGGGGGGGCTTAGTAGCCGTGGCTTGGTCAACCACGGTGAACAAAGAGGAACCCCTTGGCTGGCCCGAGGTGTATGGCCGGCCCGAGGTGGCCACTCCGAGTGGGCTTGGCGAGCCCACTTCGGATGTGTGTCGGGGGGCTGCGGTGAGAGGGGAGTCCGTATACTCTACCGCTGCAGCCGAGGTGGAGTCGCGCAGGAAGAGGAGTGTTGGTATGGCGATGCGCCACTCGCCCTATCCTCCGCGACTCAAACGGGGCCGCACCGTTGATGCGGTGGTGGTGGGGCTGCGGGGGGAGAGGAGTGTCGGTATTGCGAGGCGCCGCTCTCCCTACCTTCCGCAGCCGAATCTTGGTTGGCGGCGGAGCCATAGACCAGATCAGCCGCTGGGGTCGGGAAGGCTGGTGCTTCTGAGTGCTTGTTTTTCCTGGCCCCGTGGCCTTCGCGCATCGGACGCGGGGGCGTTGCGCATGTGAAATTGGAGGCCGAGGAGGAGGGCGCGCCATGTGTTCTGGTGCGCCTTACCTGAGAGGGAGATAGGGGAGGAGTGGTCCTCTCCCGAGGAGGGGCCGCCATGGGGCGGCCAGCGCAGGTGGGGTCGCGGAAGTGTGCGAAATCGTTCCCGTGGCCCTGCCAGTATGCGACGAGGGTGGAACACCATGGGGTTTTAGTCGGTGCGAGCCCGACATAACCCGTCTTTGCCCCCGCGAGGCGGGTATGCGTAGGCATTTCCCCATGTAAAAAAAAAGCGTAGTATTGTAAAAATATAAAACATTTTTATACGAGTACTAAATCTCATTCAAAAGTTATAGTGGAGCCTAATTGGCTATCACGTCGGAAAGTTTTTCATTTAACGGGTCACCTTATCTCATTTCGGTCGATGTGGTTAGGGTGGGAAATATATGTCGAAATAACATTTCTTTTTCCTTGTCTATAGACAATGTTTTTCGCTATGAACAGCCCAATGATGAGGGAATCGATTTTTATTTATAATTTTAAATTACAAATAATAAAAATGGGTGGCAAAACTTTTTATGCGCCTAGAAGTTCACTTGGGTAGTTACCACCTCTTACCTAATTCTGGCGCCAAAAACCAGTACTTGCACTGCTTTGCGCCGGTATAGAAAGCCAGTACCTGCAGGCTGAAAGGCCTTCAATCTTAGTCCTCAGATACTGAATACTGAAGTCTTCTTTGTTTGAAGTTGGCTTCAGGTGTCCATCGATGTGGTCGGCCTTACTTATAATCGTTGACTATCGCTTACTTAAATTAAGTATCAATTATCACTATATCTATCTCTTTCTCTTGTCATTTAGTGAAAAGAGAGAGAGAAACTTTAAATATTGTTAAATTAACGTTGATATTTAAATAGGTAAATAATCAACAATATTTTAAATTGCGCTTGTTTTAGGACGAATCCTACTAATGTTTTAAACGTGAAAGTTTGTGAGGATGTATGGATGAATCGATGTTTGTTACTCTTCTACGCAATTACTACTGAATGTATTGTAATGAAACTTTACAATAATGACTATAATTAATAAACATATTATGTAAATTGGTCAAAATATAACGTTAAGTATCAAGCAAGTCGGAAAATATCTGTCATCTGTGAGCTATTTTGGCGTGCAGTGCGGAAACTGCAAAGTATAATTGATTTAAAGTATAATATCTACGTGCACAAAGTCGCGGGCTAAAGCTAGTATTCTATAAATATATCGTTTAACGGCATTACTCATTAAAATTGACAAAATATTAACCAATGCTCTCTTTCTCCCCCCCCCCTCTACCTCTCTCTCTCACACACACACGCACACGCACATACTCACACACACACACACATACACACACACACACACACACACACACACACACACACTAAATGATAAAAAGGAAGAGACATGTTTAACACTGGAATTCGTAATCAAGCTAGGAAACTTCGAATTTGACAGATGATGAAGAAGAAGAGTGACAGCCGAAGATGACAGCCGACGGCTCCGTGGCGCAGTGGCTTAGCAAGGAGTTGCTGTGCTGGGGGGCGTGGGTTCGAATCCCGCACGGAACAGGTATAACCTACAAATAATTGATCCGGGTCTGGATGTTTGTCCTTGTGCAATTTGTGTTTGTAAACTGCCTCCACGATACGGGAGAAATCCTAGTGTGGGGGTAACGTTTTTTTAGAAAAGAAAAAAAGCAGATTTCTGGGGTTGGTTGCTGACTGTCAGAATTTCATCAACCAAACTCCCCCAAGCTAAGTTATAAGCTTGGGGCTATAACAAGAAAGAAAGGTACATTTTAAGAATTGTGGGAAAAGAAACATCAAAAAAGTTAAAATAGCTTTAAAATTACTAGCTTATATGCGGTACTGTTTATCCACTTTATTTTTTATTAGACTTCATTTTTGCTTGCGTCAAATAAATAAAATCAATAATTCTAACAAAGTTATAATATACAATATAATCATTACGAAAAAATCACACGAATCATTACTCAAACAAAATGTAAATGCGTGTACAAAGAATTTTACATTTCATAAAGTATCATCAAGAGATATTGTAAAATATTTTAAAACTTAGATGTTAAGAAAACTGCGGATCTGTTAAAGTTATTGCGTCTATAATAGATACTATCGCGCCTCATTTAGCTATTGTTTTTAATACTAGTATCGAATCAAAAGCATAGGAAAGTAATACCTTTATTTAAATCTGGTAGTACATTAGAACCCGCCAATTTTAGACCTATTTCTGTACTACCAACACTTTTAGTAAGATTTTTGAAAAAAAATATTCTTGATCAAATGATAAATTTCTTTAAAATAAATAATTTACTTCATAAAAATCATTTTGGTTTTACAAGGGGTCGCTCCACAACTGATGCCGGGTGTTGAGCTGATTAAATATGTCTTTAATACATGGGAGAATTCACAGGATACTTTGGGTATATTTTGTAACCTATCCAAGGCGTTCGATTGTGTTCACCATGAAACATTAATCAGGAAACTTCAACACTACGATGTAAGAAGTGATGCTCTTAAATAAATAATTTCATATTTAAGTAAGAGAACGCAAAATGTTGTCTTTAACAGTATGAGCTCTTCCGGGTCGATGGTACAAATGGGCGTGCCTCAAAGCTCAATTCTCGGCCCTTTTCTGTTTCTTGTGTACATTAATGACTTACCTTACATAGTAGGGGATAACCATGATATAGTATTATTTGCAGATGACACTACTTTAATTTTCAAATTAAATCCACAAATACTAAAATATGACGAAGTAAATAATGCTATATCTAAATTAGTAAATTGGTTCAATGTTAATAATTTGCATTTAAATGGCACTAAAACGAAATGTATGAAATTCATTACTCCAAATGTCAAACAATTAAATACTAGTGTAATTTTAAATGGGGAGAAACTGAGTCTTGTAGATACCATCATTTTTCTTGGAATCACACTAGACGCGAAGCTTCAATGGAGGCCCCATATGTCAAAACTAGCAAGCAGACTTAGTTCTGCAGTAAAAAAATTAGAAGTCTTACCAGTGTTGAAACAGCTAAACTAGTTTACTTTAGCTATTTCCATAACATAATGTCGTATGGTATTTTACTATGGGGACACGCAGCTGACACTGAAATTATATTTGTTTTACAGAAGAGGGCCATACGAGCAATTTATGATTTAAAGCCTAAAGAGTCGCTGCGACAAAAAATTAAGGAAATTAATATATTAACTTTGGCCTCTCAATACATTTATGAAAATGTAATGTACATACACAAAAATAAAAGTAGTTTTACAAAAATAAGTGAAATTCATTCTGTAAATAATAGGAACAGACACAAGCTAGTAGTGCCAGTTACTCGACTCCATCGAGTCAGTAATTCATTATTGGGGCGATGTATACGCTTTTACAACAAAATTCCAGAAAATATACAAAATTTGATCTGCTCAAAGTTCAAAAACTTTTTATTCAAAAACTTTTTATTAAACTAAGTTTGTATAAAAAGGGTTATTATAATATTAAAGAATTTATGGATGATAATAACCCCTGGAAATGAAGTGATCGCTACCAAGCTATTTCTAATTTGTAGTGTTGTTAATTTGTGTAACATTTATGATTGTAAGCTTTTATTTAAAAAAAAAGACCCGCTGAGTTTCTTGTTGGTTCTTCCCAGGACAGAGGTTTTTTTTCGAACCAGTGGTAATTATACAAAATAGTGACTTTAAATAGGTATTATTTATAATCTATATTGAATAAAAAAAGTTTCTGTTTCTGTTTCTATAAGTACTTTATATTAACTTTCAGTAATAAAATTCTATATATAAAAGAACTTTCTTAAAATAATCGACGAAACCATTAGAAATACAATTTTAACTTCCTTAACTAACTTGGTATGAATTTTCATGTATAACAAAATTGAATAATAGACAATAACGCTTGAAATTCTATTCAGGTAGGGTATTCTTCAGTAGTTTTTTAAAATAGACAAGAAAGATTGATTCAATATTTAACCTATAAGTAAATGTTGAATAATGGATTTCGGGGGACTGTTCACCCATCGACAATAAATTCCAATGTAAATATAGCAATATAAAGTTTTAAAGTTTAAGTGGAGTTATATAATATTTAGAGAGCCGTGGTAGCTCAGATGGTTAGCGCTCGCTGTAAGTTTCACAGTACGCAAGAAACCCGCATTCGATCTCCGCCGGCACCAATGAAATTGTTAATTGCAATTTTAAGTGCTGATATACCACGTGCTTGACAAATAAGAAAATAATATATATTCCGAAGACATGTGAAGTTCGCCAACATGCATTGGGGCAGCGCGGCGGACCTTTCCTCGCCCTAAAACCCTCTCAGAAATGAGAGGAGGCCTGTGCCCAGCAGTGGGACGTGTATATAGGCTGTTACTTTAACTTTAACTTTATATGATATTTATCAACAAAAATCATTGTATTTTACATACCTTAAACTAAATTATATGGGTTAAGTCCTCTTTCTGTTAAAATCTTACTGTGGGAAATGGATTGGAAACACACTCTTAAAAACTTTATAGAATATTTTCTTTCAACGTTTCTGCAGGGAGCTTTATCATTGATGTGTAAAGATTCAACTCCTGCACCTATTAATGTATTTTCAAAGAATAACTGTGACTGGTGAGCACAGCGTCCACCTGATAGTAAGCGGACCTTGAGGATTAGTAATGAATGCTTCTTTACTCTTAATGTAACAACATTTTAAATAAAATTAATCTACTGATTTTGAACTGACGTACGCTTTCTTCGTAACGCCTTGTCATTGTAGGACAAGAATAGCAGGACCAAGTGCTGGATGCTGTATCTCGTTGCTGCATACCTAAACATTTTAAGTCATTTTAATTAAAGAAAATACTACATATTTCGTTTTGAAAGTGACTTAGGGGCAGATTAATGTGTTTGCACCTATCATCATGTGTTTATAAACGGACAAGATAGACTCGCCGACGGAAGCTAATAGGGCGATTAGCGCTCTATCGACTCACCTCATTTCAACGGTCGAAAAATGCTTCCGTAAAGACCGCGTATCGAGTGATCGGTACACGAAGCTTTCGGCAGAACTTCGACAACTGATTAGAGCGAAAAATACCGCGCTAAAGTTTTACGACCGTTATCGAACGGAAGATAACAAAATTGGGTTACATTGTCTACAAAACGAGATTACAGAATTTAGATACAAAAGTGGGAATACCGCTTAGAAGCGCTAGCGAAGCTCCCATACAAGCCGAGAAGGCCGTCTTGCCCTATTAATAATAATATCAACTAATAAAATAACTCGTAAACTGTTACGTTTACACTTGGCAGATTGCGCGATACTACTGTCATAAAAAAGGAGTTGAGTTAAGCGATTAGTCGGCTCTCTCGCACGCGTGGGCTTTTTACCGGTCTTTCGAGAAGACGAGTGCTCCCTTTCTAATTTGTGGCAAAATGTTCTATAATGAAATATAACTACGATTGTTCAGTGATTGGAGATCAGAAGCCAGGCTTTCAAAGTGAAGTTGTCGAGCGTAGGGGCATGCGTTTGCGAAGTTCACTTCACAACTTCACATTCCAATGTTTACTCTGTGTGTTTACATGAGCGAATAAAATTCGCAATATTGAATTGGAAATTTATACTTTTTTATACATTTTTAGTGAAAATGGAGGATAATATTGTTTCTTGTGATAAATTGACGTGTTTTAAAGTGCTAATCGGCGACAGTAGTAAAGCCACGCGGCACCTTTTGCCGTCGCACGGATGGGCCGGCTCGAACCGGGGTGGTACCACGACCTCACAGAAAACCAGCGTGAAGTAGAGAGGTTTACCTCTGCGTTTCGCTTGGTGAATGCAGGTGGCCGGAGGCCCTTTTTACTGGAAATCAGGCACTCCATCTTAGTCCTCACGGGTGACAGCTGATCTACATTTTGATTTGTAATAGAGGATAGATGTAGATGTCTATGGGCCGCAGCAACCACTTACCATCAGGTGGACTGTGTGCTTGTTTGTCACCCTTATCCTAAAAAAAAAGACGAAAAGGTAAAATCGAAAAAGAGATAAGGTAAATTTTTATAAAACTGCTAAAACAACAAAACATATCTTGGGCTTGCCCTAGTATGGAGCTCTAGCTTCGCCACTGCGTAAAAGGAACAAAACCTTAACAAGACGCCTTTTGGAAGCTGACTCTCCTCCCATGCCATCATTCGTGAGACTATACCATCCCAATCTCGCCTTAGATGATCTCGAAAAGCCGACAGTCTAGAGAGCCAGTGTACCCCATCCAGCGTACCAAGAGATCCCGCTCTAGGTGAGCGGTAGAGGTAGAAGCAGAAGTTGAACTTAGGTCTGCGTTACCACCAGCGGGCGAACCACTCGATCCCGTGACTTTAGACAAAGTCACAGAAACCATAAAACGCCTTAAGAATATATTAATCCTTGGGCTACGCGGCATCAGCAATAAGGTGATCAAATCTCTTGTAGCACTACTAATATGCCTCCTCGTAGGAATATTCAACGCGCTTCTCTCGAGCTACTCTTTCCCGGATAGAGAAAGAAGCAGACGTAATAGAGATCCCAAAACCAGGGATACCGTGAAATCGATCCCCCAGCTACAGGCACATCAGTCTACTCAACACATTGGGTAAATTATACGAGCGCATCATTCAAAGGCACCTCCGTCACTTTACTGTAATTAACAGACTTCTTCCCGACGAGCAGTTTGGCTTTAGAGCCGAACACTCACCAAATTCATCGCCTAACAGAATATATTCTATCTGGCTTTAATCATGAATCGACAAAGAAAAGGTTTAGAAACACTGGAGCATTCTTCAACGATGTCACAAAGGTATTTGATAAAGTCTGGCACGATGGCTTGCCCTACAAGCTATTTAAATTTAACGTGCCCGATAGGCTCGTACACGTTATCCGGGCCTTCCTTACAAATCGCTCCTTTTGCTTTCGAGTAGAGGGAACCCGTTCCACGAAACGTTTTCAAATGGCCGAGGTCCCACAAGGCTACGTCCTGTCTCCACTCCTCTTCACACACTTCACGTGTGATATCCCTAAGCACGCAGTGGTAAATACTGCCATTTTCGCCGACAATACGGCACTCTTTGTATCAGATTATAATAGAAATAGTCTCACCTCGAAACTCCAAAAAGCTACCACTCGCTTAGGCAAATGGTTCCGCCTATGGAGAATCGAAATAAATCCCGAACAAAAGTATAGCAATATACTTTCAACGGAGTTCAACGCAAAAAAAGATTCGAAGGTCAAAAGCTAAGCTAGATATTATCTCCTTATACGTCCGCGCCATCCCTTGGGAAATCTCGGCTAAATATCTGGGAGTCACGTTCGAAGTCAGCATGAGTTTCGCAAAAGATACATAAGTGTAGTTTTCTACAGAGCCAAGACAGTGATTGGCTGTCTCCACCCTCTTGTTAACAGAAAGAGTAAGTTAAGACACAAACTCCATCTGTGTCCAATGTCTTACGCAAGTGTAGCTTTTGCCCACACGTATAGGACCTACCTATACGAACTACAGAAAGTCCAAAACTTTTTCATCCGAAAAGCCACCGGAGCACGGTGGTACCAAGTGAATTCAGATCTGCACAATGATTGCCAAATTTTCACTATCCCCGAATACTTCAAGTAGATGTCTCAGTGCTACTTTGATAGCGCAGAAACCCATCCAAACCCGTTAGTGTCAAAAGAAGCCAACTACGCCCCTATACCAAACGTCGCACGCACTCTCCATAGAACACGTAACGTACTAATAGAACAACCACGCTCGATCGACCCCGTCGACCCTAACGTCGCAGGCACATCCAACATTAACACTACACCTACACCAAATGAGACAAGCACAAGTAGATAACGCATGCGTTTATCTGTGACTTCCGCTTATGTTTTTATCCGTTTATCTGTCACGTCGTGCCCGCCTACGGACGCGTTGCACCCGTAGGCGGGCACGACTTGTTCCAGCACACACCGCGTACATACCACACACCCGCGTTCCTGGGCGGTTATCTACGCCTGAAAGGCCGCGAGCCCTAAGTCAGATCAAGCTGTAAGAGCCGCATAGCCTAACAGTATAGAAAATAGACGTGTTTTAAAGAATAAGTGTGACTAGCGAGCACACCGTCTACCTGATAGTAAGTGGATGTTATCCATAGATATCTACATCTGTCCCAGTTATGAATCAAATGCAGATGCATTGTCACCCCTAAATACTAGGAATGAATGCTTCAACAAAAATTTTATCACGAAGGAAAAAATCAATTCTTATTTGCGTGATTTAAAAAAAAATTATATAAAATCATTAGTAAATAAACATAAAATTACACTAATAATAATATAATAAGTATAAATATATGTTATATGTTACCAAAACTAAATTAAAAACTAAACTATAATAGTAATTAACTTTATAAATAAAAAAATAAAATACATTTAAATTACACAAAGTAGTATTTATTTTTAAACAGTGGTAGAGCCACGCGGTAGCTTTTACTGTCGCACCGATGGGCCGGCTCGAACAGGGGTGGTACCACAACCTCACAGAAAACCAGCGTGAAGTTGAGAGGTTTACCTCTGCGTTTCGCTTGGTGAGTGCAGGTGGCCGGAGGCCCTTTTTACTGGAAATGACGCATTCCATCTTAGTCCTCAAGGGTGATAACGCATCTACATTTTGATTTGTAATAGAGGATAGATGTAGATGTATATGGGCCGCAGCAACCACTTACCATCAGGTGGACTGTGTGCTCGTTTGTCACCCTTATCCTATTAAAAAAAATTCTTCAAAGTTTAATTTCGCCGGCTATTTCAGTCACAGTTTCGTGTAATTTAAATAAAATTACCACAGAACGAAAAGTTAATGAAATGGAACTACACGACAATTTACTTGGACAAGAATTATGATTTTATACGTGGTAGAGCCATGCTGCAGCTATATTAGTAGTATAGTTATAGCACGAATGGGTCGGCTCGACCGGGGAAGGACCACGCTCTCTCAGAATACCAACGTAAAATAGCAGCTTATCACTGCTGTGTTTCGTATGGTGAGTGTAGAGAACCGGAGACCCTCTTTACTGGAAAAGAAGCATTCCGTCGTAGTCCTCACGGGTGACAACGCATCTTCATTTCGATTCGCAAACGAGGATAGATGTTGATGTCTATGGGCCACAGTAACCACTTACCATCAGGTGGACTATGTGCTCGTTTGTCACCCTATCGTATAAAAATTAGATAAGCATTCATTGTATTCTGCAAAATTTTAGTATATTTTTTACTTTTGAAGCGTTTTTAAAACCTAATAACACTTTAAATAAAATTAATAGATATACGGATTTTGAACTGTGAAGTACGCTTTCTTCGTAACGCCTTCTCATTGTTGGACATGAATTGTAGGCCCACTATAAGCTCTGTTTGTTGTATCTCTTTGCTAATCTAATAATTTTAAAACATTTTAATTAACGAAAATACTACATATTTACGAAGGTGACTTAGGTGCAGATTACAGACACTATTTAATCATAACTCAAGTCACTACTACTTATAAATTAGGTCAAGAATATCACCTCGGACGTCCGATCTTCTTACATCAATTCTACTCATCTCTACCCCAGACCAATAGATAGATAAAGTTACTAATAATTTTTAATTTAAGAACATTTATTTATTAATCCATTTATGATAGGATTCACGTCATAAATTGATTAACAAACATAGTTGCGCACGTTAATGTCAATTAGATTTAAGAATTCAAGTGTACATAATATATTGTTATTGAACTTAGATGTTATTAATTTACAAACAGTACCTAGCAATACTACTACAAAAAGATCAGTCTTATCCTTTGAAAATCTTGTAATGGATTACATGCTCTTATAAGTAATGAGTTTTTTTTTGCGATTTGATCTACATAAAGATACATGTAAGGGATCGTTATAACAAAGTGAACAAGAGGGTATTGAGATATGTAATCTTTTTAATAAGCCCGGACAGTTTATGCGGTCTTGCACAATTTTACTTGACATATAATTATATAATATACAAGTATTCACTTTCGTAGTCACGTGATCGTACACTGCGTTATCATCAGCATTGCAGCGCTTCACTAGTCCACAGTTGAATATGTTCAGTTGAATAATAGTCCACCTTGCTTCAAAATATGGCCTGAACAATCTACAATCTACATTCATCGATTATTTACCTATATGCCTTACCAGGTTGTTATTATTTATGTTTAATTATATAATATAAGACCATTTATATATTATGTAGCTATAAATACAACCTTACAATTAAATATACCTGACAATTCTTCGAC
Source organism: Parnassius glacialis (assembly GCA_033319125.1). NCBI lineage: Eukaryota > Metazoa > Arthropoda > Insecta > Lepidoptera > Papilionidae > Parnassius > Parnassius glacialis. The sequence goes on from JAVANC010000018.1 coordinate 32,991,574, forward strand.
ATAAGGACACCCGATAAAGTTTTGCTTTGCTTTAAATACAGCATTTAGTGTCATTAGGTCGGATAATATTTCTTACAAGATAATTACACCCTAGACACTAATTAGTATAAACGTGTAACAGTGGAAGCGTCTATGTAAGGGGAATTTGTAAAGATGTTCCCAGTTCCCGGCTACTTGTAAAATAATCTAATAATATTCAATTTCTGAATATAGAGTGGAACCGATATCGATTACAATAAAACAAAAAATAATTAACATTTATTAGCAAACACAAAGGAACTCCGTCTCCTGAACTAAATCATCACCTGTATCTTAAGAAACAGTATCTTCCATGTCTTAATTCTACGAGTATACAGGGTTATTTTGCAATAACCGGTCAAATTTGCAGACAAGGTTTAGAATACGTAATACAGGCAAATGGTATTGAAAAATTAATTTAAAAAAAAATCAAATATTCTGTCCTTTTTATCTTTTAAATTCAAAAGGCGTGGTAATGAATTATTTTAACTGATTTTACTGCGCACGCACACATCTGTAAGGGTGAATCGGTAGGAAAAAACGTTGTTGCCCATATACATAACAATATGTAATGGAGTTGTAGAGGCGTTGGGTAAATAGTGTGCTGGTGGTACATGGCATCAAAATTTCCTATTCCTAATTCGCGGCAGTTACATGTTGATATCTCTAACCGTGTAGTGGCGGTATAAGAATATCATCTTACACATGTCCTAAGGATGTCCTAAGAAATGACAGAGGGAAAATAAAACAGGAGATGGGCAGAAGCATCTTCCTGATAACAACTTAAAATAATAAAAAACTGCAGTTGCCAACCCGTTTGCCAAGCGTGGTAACTATGGTAAAGTGAAGGCAATCTATGAGGGCGGCCTGAGTTCAGCAGTGGACTTATATAGGCTGTAATGAATGGATGGATGGAGGGATCTCTTGTAATACTAAGAACTTGCGAACTAAGTGAAGCGGTTTGAAAACAAAACACGGTTTATTAATAGCCACGGTTTCAAAGAATCGCCTTTGTCACGAAAGAAGTCCGTTAGTTTTTTTTCTTTTTTTTATAGGATAAGGGTGACAAACGAGCACACAGTCCACCTGATGGTAAGTGGTTGCTGCGGCCCATATACATCTACATCTATCCTCTATTACAAATCAAAATGTAGATGCGTTATCATAAAAAGGGCCTCCGGCCACCTGCACTCACCAAGCGAAACGCAGAGGTAAACCTCTACTTCACGCTGGTATTCTGTGAGGTCGTGGTACCACCCCGGTTCGAGCCGGCCCATCCGTTCGACAGCAAAAGCTGCCGCGTGGCTCTACCACTGTTAAATTTGTGTAATTTGTTATATATTCCACGGGTTTTGTTTATTGAAACTAGTTTTAACCTAAAACATAAATACATTACGTTACATTACATTAAAACCTGCCCAAAAGTTCACATATTGATTCAAAGTGGGGATTTTTACAGTAGTTTTTATATGTACGTGGTAGAGCCATGCTGCAGATATATTATGTAGGACCACGCTCTCACAGAATACCAGCGTTAAATAGCAACTTAATGCCGCTGTGTTTCGTATGGTAAGTGTAGATAACCGGAGACCCTTTTTACTGGAAACGAAGCATTCCATCTTAGTCCTCACGGGTGACAACGCATCTACATTTTGATTTGTAAATCAAGGATAGATGTAGATGTCTATGGGCCACAGCAACCACTTACCATCAGGTGGACTATGTGCTCATTTATCACACTTATCCTATAAAAAACAGTTGCCTCGCACAGCAGGCAGCTTAACAACCGTAGTTTTATATAATTTTGAATTGTTATCAGAAAGATAAAAGCATCTTCTGTTTTATTTACCGACTATTATTTTACGACCCGCAAGAGGTGATATGGGGTAGTGGATAGTCTCAAAATAAACACATGTATAAGTATAAACCAGTTTTTGCAATTTAGACGAAAAGGGGTTTAGGTTAGGAAGATATTGCTGCCTCAACGACTGGCAAATACATATAACTTCGTTATATTCGTATTTCTCAAAACTGCAGATTCTCTGACAATTTTTACCGTCGTCAGATCACTGAAGTAAATGTTAAATACACGACGGAAGGTGAAAAATGCCAGGGCGTTACGAACTCGGGATGATTGCATATTATAAATTTCAAAGCACTCAATTCTGAGTTACGACAGCTCTAAGCATATATAAATTTAGCATTTTATCACATGAATTTGAAACATTCATTTTATATTACTGCAATTTTTGATGATCACAACATACTATTATGGTACAAACGTATCTGATCGCGGAAGCAGAAAGTGGTTGTGATTTATTAGTTAATGATGATTAACTTAGCTACGCAGTACAAATTGTTTTCTATGCGTTTACTGACTAGTAACGAATCTTATATACAAAGAGTAGAAGCACAGCCTAGGAAAATATACAGTCAGTCATCACGTATGATGTTGTCGAAAAAGCCGAATAAATTGCTAGGATTGTCAGAACGGGAAGTAATAAAAAAGAACCTTTTATTTTATTTCGCTATTAAATAAATTCCTGTGTATGTTGAAAGTGATAAAACTTTAATTACTTATTTTAAAATAAGTACAACCTACAAGTTTTTACCGCACATGTCGTGTGGACCATTTTAATTTATTTGCGTGACAGGACAACCCTAGCGGACAGCTCCCGACTGGCTAATGGCCACTCAGGAGCGCTCCTCCCGCGCCTTGCCCCGTACCACACCACACGATTGTCCCGTCTTCGATATCCGACTGCATTGTTTTATATCATGCAATTTGTTTTATAGTTATAATTATTTTAATGATGGCGAAACCTATATCAATTAGTTTCAAAACTTTAAGCGAATACGTGAAAAGATGCGGATAAGCGACTAGATTTTATTTAATGATATTCGAGACGAAAGTCTTATTATGATATTAGTTAAGGTTTTATACTTGCAGTAATTTCTTTCATTTATTCCTTTATTACAGCCTATTTATAGTCCACTACTGAACATAGAGCTCCCACATTTATTGCTGTAGTGCTATTATTATGTGTTGTGTTGCAGCGGCGTAAGATTATCCACTACCTCATATCATCCCGTGGTGTCGTAAGAGGTGACAAAGAGAAAATAAAACAGGAGATGGACAGTAGCATCTTCTTTATAACACAGATAATAAAAAACTGAGGTTGCGAATCCGCCCACCAAGCGTGGTAACTACGTTAAAATCCGCTATGAGAGTAATCTATTAAATATAATTTTAATTTATTTCAGTTTGCAATAATCTCAAAATTGTTTGAAGCATGAACATCGTATACAGACCTCTATTTTTAGACCTGCGACGTAATAGTGCCTCCATATAAGGACACCTTATTGCTCGTACGTCGTGATTTCTTTTTTCCGCTTTCTAGTATTAGATACAGGTATATAAAATTGTATAGTTTTTCACGTCCTTCACATCGGGAGCTAACAGCATCGTTATGTGGAATTTCAATCAAATTTTACGGTACCTGGTAACAAGAAATACAAACATACCTAAACAATAGTTGGTGAATCTTCTTATTGTCTTATAAATACGAAATCGGATTAATAATTTCGTGAAATAAAGTGGTTAGAAAGGAGGAGTGCACCTTTTTATATAATATGTAGTAATTTAGATATTCATTAATAATAATAATACAAATTTTAAAACGTCATTGTTCAATTATATAAACAAGTAAATCGACAAGTAGCAAAATATACTCAAACAAAGTAGAGACTCGCCTGGAAACAAATCCGGGGCAGGCAGCCTGTCGTGGCAACTGCTGCGAAAAAAGCAGGAAAAAGTTACACATATTCTACTACTATGTAGAATATGTCCGTTTAAAAAAGAAACAACTTGCAGCAATGTTTGCAGTATTTGATATAACCATTTTCAATATTCCGCATAGTCGTCTTGACATGTCAAATGTGTGCGTAATAAGCAACATATAACAAAGGCAGCGCGGTTTATCATTATGAACTGTAGTTTTAGCAGGACAGGAGTGACAGGACTCGATACATTGGCACAAAAAAGGCAGAACGCCGCTCAGTAACATCCAAACCAGGAACAATTATTTGACGACTATATAAATACTTGTTATGTGTAGAATTCGAACCCGCGGCTCACAAAGCCGCTGTTATCCCTTAGTCACTACGCTACCGAGGCGTCAATAATATTTTTGCTTTCAAGGCAGTCCAGCAGTGAACTAAAAGAGGAGGTAAATAAAATCACGGAATTGAGCAACTAGCTTTAAAGTTATCCTCAAAATTATTTTTTGTTGTCAATACATTGTCTTGAAGCCTCATACATTTTTCAGATCGGATAATTAATATAAACTGAATGAATGAAATACTTTCCAGTCAATAGCTTCAGAAATCGGTGCTAAGACATAGTGAATAGAATACTTAAGAATAAAATCCGAACCAGGAGCTGTTAATTGAAAATTATTTTATTGTTTTATTTCTTTGAAGTCGGCTTTTACTTTTTAATATAATTTAAATTTTTAACCCTTTTGAGAGAATATCACAAGCTCGAGGCAAAAACTGAATGTTGTCTTTACTTACATTAAAAAATCATTCCTTTTTTCCTACCCTCAAAGGTGAAAATTTTCTTTAAATTAAGGGCCACCCTTAAGGTTGGTATTCACAATTGGCCAAGATATAGAAAAACATACCTATAAAATATACAGTTGAATTGACAATCTCCTCTGTTTATGATCTGAGTTAAAAATAAGATCCATTTCCTGCTTATAATGCAAACATTTGCAATGCAAGTATTTTCTACGACCTGAAACATTTCATTGTCTTCCAATTTAGTAACTCATTTGTATTTGAATTTCTTTGGAAATGCTTTCTTGCAATGGATGTTGTAGAAAGAAATAGAAAACTTGTTTGTAATCTTCTGAGTGGTTGCAAATAATGATACAAAAACAACTCCTTAATAATACAGTTTACAATATTTGAGTGACGAAGGAACTAAGGTTCCACTTGATGTTATGTGAAAAGTAAAGAAAAGTATTTCTAATATTATTAAAAGTAAAATATTTCTTACTCAAAACATACTTGTCAATAATAAAATGTTCAAAGTAACTACATATTATACTAAAATTTTGTGTAAAAAGCAACATTAAAATTTTCATCATCATTTTTATTCAAATTTGGTGTATGAAAGCCACCCCTGAAGCCTATTTACTAAAAAATAATTATTTAAATCTGTTCAAAAACCAAGAATTTATAATATTCATGCATAAAATAAAAGACACACACACACATATATATATGTACAAAGGAATATATTTTTTTATTTGAATTGAATATATCTTAGTTACATAAAGTGTATATCTTCTTTGTATATTTTATTTACTAAAAATAATTATTTAAATCGGTTCAAAAACAAAGAATTTATAATATTCATGCTTAAAATAAAATACACACACACATATAAATATAAATATATATACATATATATATATATATATATATATATATATATATATATATATATATAATATATATAGGAAGATATATTTTTTATTTGAATTTAATATATCTTAGTTACATAAAGTGGAAACTACCTACATATTGAAGTCTGTTAAAAATAAGCAGCTTAGTTTCCGATGTAATTCTTATAAATGTTAAACGAAGACTAAGTACATACATAAGGTATATACTTTATGTACCTATGTATTTATGAAGGATTGAAACGTCTTTGTATTTTAAGGACCCGTTCTTCACATAGTGATTGGCATAAAATAGAGAATCCCTTTATAAAGCCGTGGTAGCTCAGTATATTGTATTATAATAACATAATAGTATTTCATAATACCTGAGCATACTTTATCACGATACCGCCGGTGCCAATATAATTGTTAATTGCAATTACGATATTAAATTTTTGTACGTGTTGAAGCCACCCTGCTGCTAAAAATTCAATAACGTAAAAATTACAGCTTATCATTCATTCGTGATCAGCAGTCATTTTTACGAACACTAGACCAACGAGACAGGCCTCTGAAGTCGGTACAAGGATTTGGTGTATTGAGGACATAATTTATTAAATAGTTAACTAAAAAAAAATTAAATTGAGCTTGTTTTAGGACAAATCCTACTAATAACATGAAGTTTATGAGGATGTATGGATGTATGGATGTTTGTTATTCTTCTACGCAAAAACTACTGAATGTATTTTAATGAAACTTTACAATAATATATCTCATAAATCGGAACACCACAAAGATATTGAGTAAATTAAAAATAAAGAAATTGTATAAATTGTTCAAAATAAGTAAATCGGAAAAAATTGTCATCTGTGAGCTATTTTGGCTTGCGGTGCAAAAAATGTAAAGTATAATTGGATTAAAGTTTATTAGAATTTTATAAATATGACGTTTAACGGCATTAGTCATTAAAATTGACATCACTTTAACAAATGCTTAAAGTTTCTCTCTCTCTCTCTCTCTCTCTCTCTCTCTCTCCCTCTTTCTATCTTCTCACTAAATCCTAAAAAGGAAGACACATGTTTAACACTGGAATTCGTAATCAAAATAGGAAACTCCGAATTTGACAAATGTCGAGGGTTGGTTACTGACTGTCCGAATTTCGTGAACCAAACTCTCCCAAGCTGACTTTATAACATGAAAGGTACATTTGAAGAATTGTGCGAAAAGAAACACCAAAAAAGTTAAATTAGCTTTAAAATTGCTAGCTCATATGCGACACTGTTTATCCACTTTATTTTTTATTAAACTTCATTTTTGCTGGCGTCAAATAAATAAAATCAATAATTCTAACAAAGTTGTAATATACAATATTAGTAGTTTGTAATAACTTTCAGTAATAAAATACAATATATTTAAAAAAAAAAATAGTCGGCGAAAGCATTAGAAATACAATTTTAACTTCCTTAATTAACTTGGGATGAATTTTCATGTATAACAATTTGAATAATAGACAATGACGCTTGAAATTCTATTCAGGTAGGGTATTCTTCAGTAGTTATTTATGATAGACAAGAAAGATTGATTCAATATTTAACCTATAAGTAAATGTTGAATACTGGATTTCGGGGGACTGTTCACCCATCGACAATGAATTCCAATGTAAATATAGCAATATAAAGTTTTAAACTTTAAGTGGAGATATATAATATTTATCAACAAAAATCATTGTATTTTACATACCTTAAACTGAATTATATGGATTAAGTCCTCTTTCTGTTAAAATCGTACTGTGGGAAATGGATTGGAAACGCACTCTTAAAAACTTTATAGAATATTTTCTTTTAGCATTGCTAAAATGAACTTTATCATTGATGTGTAAAGATTCAACTCCTGCACCTATTAATGTGTTTTTAAAAGAATAACTGTGACTGGCGAGCACAGCGTCCACCTGATAGTAAGCGGACCTTGAGGATTAGTAATGAAGCATTCATATGAAATGAAATGAAATATAACTACGATTGTTTATATAGCAATCAGTATGGAGATCAGAAGCCACGCTTTCAGTGTGAAGTTGTCGAGCGTGGGGGCGTACGTTTGCAAAGTTTACTTCACAACTTCACATTCCAATGTTTACTCTCAAACAAAGGCAAATTGTACTCCTCGAACTTCTGTACAAATTGCCGAAGGGTATGTATGTGGTCTATGGTGCTAAAGCCTTTTCGGAAACCGGCTAGTTCGGGAGGCTGGAAGTCGTCAAGTCTGCGTGCGAGACGATTCGTAATAACTCTCGAAAATCGATCTGTATTTCTTCAAGAGAGCGTTGTCGCCTTTCTTGATGAACAAGCCCACAGCACTTCTGCTCCACGCCTACGGTGTAATGCCACCATGGAGGACGGAATTAAAGAGCTTCTGAAGGACTTCAAGTACCGGTTTTCCACCCGCTTTCAGAAGCTCCGCTGTAATTCCATCCTCGCCTGGGGCCTTGCCGTTTTTAAGGTGCTGGAGTGCCATTCTAATCTCGCTCAGACTGACGTCCGGGATATCATCGGAATAATGTCGGATAAGACTCGCTCTTGGATCATTACTCACACTTGCGTGCGGCTCCAACGATGACGTGTACAGCTGCCCATAGAACCTCTTAATGTCACTCAAAATCTCAGGTGCCCCGGAAAACAAAACGATGCTGCCACATTCGGTCTTCAGCTTTGACAGTTGGCTCTTTCTGGCAGACAGATCTCTGGCAAAGACTTTGGAGTCTTGGTTCCGCTCGATCGCTTCTTCAATACGAGCTTTATTGAAGTTGCGCAAGTCCCGCCGCATGCATTTGGAGATCTGTCTGTTCAGTTGCCTGTATGCTGTCAAATCTGTTGAAGAATGTAGCTTCATCTCCCGTCTAACAGCCATGAGATTAAGAGTGTGATCGGAGAGTTTTTGTTTTCTTCTGCGGCGGGTCTTGCAAAACTTAGCTCCGACCGCATGGACAGTTTCCACGAGCTTGTCATTCATATCGTCCACTTCATTGCAGTCTTCTAGGCACTGAAAACGGTTTTGTAACTCGAGCTGCAAGGTTTCGGGACTTTGGATTTGAGCACGAGGGGGACGGAGCGTTGACTTCATTAGACGAGACCTCTCAAACTTAACGTTTAGGTTCAGTGTGCCTCTAACTATTCGGTGATCGCTGCCAGTTTTCATCCTCGCGATCACTGAGACATCACTGAACAGTTGTCGTCTGGTCGTCATAATGAATTTAATCTCGGTTTTTGTCGAACCGTCGGGGCTCGACCAGGTCCACTTCCTGTGGGGCCTCTTCTGGAACAAGGAGTTCATCATAAACAGTGCCTCTTTCTCTATGAAGTCGGCCAACTACTGGCCCCTTGGGTTCCGTTGCCCTATTCCGAATTTCCTCACTTTCAGCTCACCGTTCTCTCTTGTTCCTAGTTTTGCATTGAAGTCTCCCATTAACATCGTATATTGGGTTTTGGAGGAATGCATGGCTCTAGAGATATCCTCATACATTTCCTCCACCTCCTCATCGGGGTGTGCCGAGGTTGGTGCGTAAACCTGTATGACCTTCAGCGAATACCGTTTGGTGATTCTGAGTATAAGGTACGCAACCCTCGTCGACACACTCTCATTCTTTACAACGTTGTTAACGAGAGACTTGTGGACGATAAATCCGACACCTCCTTGGGACAGATGGTCGCCCTCCCGGTAATAGAGCAAGTTGCCGGATTGGAGGATTACCGTGTCCTCCCCCTCTCTTCGGACTTCGGATAATCTTATAATACGCCAGCGTAACTTGTCCGTAACAGCGTAACGTGTAGCTCCACGATCTTCTCGTCAGTCCTCAGGGTGCGTGCGTTGTATGTTGCCAGGTCGAGTCGTCGTAGATGGCAACCGAACCTCCACCGGAGATTCTAAGCACCCCATGCCCCGCCGTTACCATGGTCGCCACCGTAGCCAAGAATAACGGGGCCGCCGGGGACTGGGGGCCGTCTCTTCGTAATTTTCATCATGGGGGGTATATTGCCATAGTTGCCACGCTTGGCAAGCGGGTTGCCAACCGCAGTTTTTTATTGTATTTTTGCTGTTACCAGGAAGATGCTGCTGCCCATCTCCTGCCTGTTTCCCTTTGTCGCCTTTTACGACACCCACGGGAAGATAAGGGGTAGTGGATATTTTTAACCGCCACTAAACGGCACAACTTACTTACTTACTTAGATGTTATTAATTTACAAATAGTACCTAGCAATACTACTACAAAAAGAATCAGTCTTATCCTTTGAAAATTTTGTAATGGATTATTACAAGCTCTTATAAATAACGAGTTTTTTTTGTGATTTGATCTACATAAAGGTATTGAGATATGTAATATTTTTAATAAGCCCGGATGTTCTATGCGATCTTGCACAATTTTACTTGATATATAATTATTTAATATATAAGTATTCACTTTCGTAGTCACGTGTCGTACAGCATTGCAGCGCTTCACTAGTCCACAGTTGAATATGTTCAGTTGAATAATAGTCCACCTTGCTTCAAAGTATGGCCTGAATAATCTACAATCTACATTCATCGATTATTTACCTATATGCCTTACCAGGTTGTTATTATTTATGTTTAATTATATAATATAAGACCATTTATATATTATGTAGCTATAAATACAACCTTACAATTAAATATACCTGACAATTCTTCGACATAAGGACCCGATAAAGTTTTGCTTTGCTTTAAATACAGCATTTAGTGTCATTAGGTCGGATAATATTTCTTACAAGATAATTACACCCTAGACACTAATAAACGTGTAACAGTGGAAGCGTCTATGTAAGGGGAATTTGTAAAGATGTTCCCAGTTCCCGGCTACTTGTAAAATAATCTAATAATATTCAATTTCTGAATATAGAGTGGAACCGATATCGATTACAATAAAACAAAAAATAATTAACATTCATTAGCAAACAAATTTATCTTAATACAAAGGAACTCCGTCTCCTAGGTCATCACCTGAGCTCCGCGATGTTTGCACCTCATGTGTGGAATTTCGATTGACCAATTATACCATCTGAAAGGTCAGAAATTGGTCATAAAAGGTCAGTCGGTCTTATTAATTGGTCAGCGTTAGAATTTTTTTTATGAAAGGTTAAAGTTTTTCAAGGTCATTGAGAAATTTTAGCACCCCATTCGCGAAAAAAATAAAAATTAAAAAATATGCGCGATCGAGAAGCATTCGCTGATAATTGGTCAGCTTATATAAATATTTGGTCAGTTTAATTTAATATAAAAAAAAAAAAATAAGTTGGCATTATCGTAACGCGCATGCTTTAGGACGGTTAATTGTAACTCAATCTATTTTTTAAACTCTTCATCTATGTGGGAAGTCATGGAATGTAAATGGCAGTTAAATTTTGTTTTGTTTAGTTATGATTAATTTTTTCAATTATTATATATTGCTATTTAACTATTATATATATATATTATATATATATATATGTATTGCTAAGAAATTGAGAAATTTTCGGTGTTTGAAGCAGCCTTGTACTAATATATTTTAGAGTATTAATATAAAGTTAGAGTTGAAAAACTTAATTTTCATGGTAATTTTTTATGTAAATAAAATATTTCTAATTTTTAAAAAAACCGGCCATGTGCGAGTCGGACTTGCGCACCGAGGGTTCCGAACAAAACCGTAGACATATAAGTTTAAACTATAAAAATAATTTTATTGTATGATGTAACTAAAAAATTATGCTTTTCGCAATTTTTCCTTTATTTGTGCTATAAAAATTTGCTTTGTACAAAATTTCAAGATTCTGAGTTCACGGGAAGTACCCAGTAGGTTTTGATTCTCTTGCGAATGTCGAAAATTTGCGGCATAAACGGCTGTATATTTTGATTGTGTTGGCTTAGAAGTTTGATTTTTTCACAGCTCAAAGGGACAGTAGACTTGAGTATTTGAAATGAATTTCAGTTTGATACCTCCACGAGAAAAAGGGTCTTGACAGACAGACAGAGGGACCACAAAGTGATCCTATAAGGGTTCCGTTTTATCTTTTTGAGGTACGGAACCCGAAAAATCATGTTTATATAAAATTATTATAAAATAAGCTAGTTAACTATCATCCCCAAATCCCATGCATGCACTTTCACCTTCACGTAGTTTAAAAAAATATTCTATTTCTTTCTCCACTATTATATATTTGATAGAAGAAAATGTCTAAGTTTTTTTCTTTAAAAAAATATAATAATTATCCCCCCCCCCCCCCCCCCCCCTCGTCTCGTTCGTAGTAAAGAGCTGTGTGTAAGTGCTCACTGCCCTGATATAATTAACCGTTCCAAAGCATGCGCGTTACGACAATGCCAACTTATTTTTTTTTTAATATTAAATTAAACTGACCAAATATTTATATAAGCTGACCAATTATCAACGAATGCTTCTCAATCGCGCATATTTTTTATTATTTATATTTTTCGCGAATGAGGTGCTAAAATTTCTCAATGACCTTGTAAAAACTTTAACCCTTAATAAAAATGTTTCTAACGCTGAGCAATTAATAAGATCAACTGACCTTTTATTACCAATTTCTGACCTTTCAGATGGTATAATTGGTCAATCGAAATTCCGCACATGAGGTGCTAACATCGCGTAGCTCAACTTATTTAAATTTTTTTAATACTAAATTAAACTGACCAAATATTTATATAAGCTGATCAATTATCAGCGAATGCTTCTCGATCGCGCATAGTTTTTAATTTTAATTTTTTTTGCGAATGAGGTGCTAAAATTTCTCAATGACCTTGAAAAACTTTAACCCGTAATAAAAAAAATCTAACGCTGACCAATTAATAAGACCGACTGACCTTTTATGACCAATTTCTGACTTTTCAGATATTATAATTGGTTAATCGAAATTCCGCACATGAGGTGCTAACATCGCGGAGCTCATCACCTGTATCTTATGAAACAGTATCTTCCATATGTCTTAGTTCTATACAGGGTTATTTTGCAATAACCGGCCAAATTTGCAGAGAAGGTTTAGAATACGTAATAGGCAAATGGTTTTGAAAAATTAATAAAAAAATCAAATATTCTGTCCTTTTTATCTTTTAAATTCAAAAGGCGTGGTAATGCATTATTTTAACTGATTTTACTGAGCACGCACATATTCGTAAGGGTCGATCGGGGGGGGAAAAAATGTTGTTGCCCATAAATCATATGTAATAGAGTTATAGAGGCGCTGAGTAAATATTGTGCTGGTGGTATATGGCATCAAAATTTCCTATTCCTAATTCGTGGCAATTAAATTTTGGTAGCTCTAACCGTATAGTGGCGGTATTAGAATATCATCTTCCACATATCGTCCTAAGGATGTTCTAAGAAATGACAGATGGAAAATAAAACAGGAGATGGGCAGCAGCATCTTCCTGATGAAGACTTAAAATAAAAAAAAACTGCAGTTGCCAACCCGTTTGCCAAGCGTGGTAACTATGGTAAAGTGAAGGCAATCCATGAGGGCGGCCTGAGTTCAGCAGTGGACTTATATATGCTGTAGTGAATGGATGGATGGATGGATCTCTTGTAATACTAAGAACTTACGAAGTAAGTGAAGCGGTCTGAAAACAAAACACGGTTTATTAATAGCCACGGTTACAAAGAAGCGCCTTTGTCACGAAAGAAGTCTGTTAGTAGTGTAATCTGTTGTTTTCCACGGGTTCTATTTATTAGAATATTATTATTATTTTTTTGAAAAAACGTTACCCCACACTAGGATTTTCTCCTGTATCGTGGAGGCAGTTTACAAACATATATTCACAAGCACAAGGACAAACATCCAGACCCGTAACAATTATTTGTAGGCCGTACATATACTTGTTCCGTGCGGGATTCGAACCCGCGGCCCCAAGCGTTGCAACTCATCATCATCATCATTACAGCCCTTCACAAGTCCACTGCTGAACATAGGCTTCCCCCAAAGAATGCCACAAAGCACGGTCCTGAGCCACCTGCATCCATCGACTTCCTGCATATCTTACCAGGTCGGCACTCCATCTAGTGGGGGGACGCCCTACACTTCGCCTGCCGGTACGAGGCTGCCACTCAAGAACCTTTCTTCCCCATCGGTTGTCGGTTCTTCGAGCTATATGGCCGGCCCATTGCCACTTCAGCTTACTAATCCGTTGGGCTATGTCGGTTACTCTGGTTCTACTGCGGATATCCTCATTTCTGAGTTTATCACGCAGAGAAACTCCGAGCATAGCCCTCTCCATATCTCTCTGAGCGACCTTGAGCTTCCTCATCCGGCCAGCAGTGAAGGACCACGTCTCAGTTCCGTATGTCATCACTGGCAACACGCACTGGGTGTACAGTCCGTTGCAACTCGCTAGCTAATATTATAAGGTTTATTATTTTATTAATTATTATTAGGTATTTTCTTAAGGTAGCTAATATTATAAACTTGACTTTTTTATTTTTCTTTTGTATATTCTACATTATTAAGCTATACATAGTTTTAATTTTATCATAGCATTTTATTTTTGTTAGACTTATTGTTACTTTATTTAATTGTAATTAAATTTGCTCAAACAAACATTTGTAATTGGAAATGAAATAAATATTTATTATTATATTAAAGACTGATAAGTTAAGTACTCATTGCTAAGCCACTACGCCACGGAGCCGTCATAGTTTACTAGTTACAGAAACTAGTTTTAACCTAAAACATAAATACATTACGTTACAACCTACCAAAAGTCTGCTAAACTTAAGCCTCCTCCATATATTACTTCAAAGTGGACAGTTTATATAATTTTAAGTTATTATCAGGAAGATGCTACTACGCATCTTCTGTTTTATTTCCCCCTGTCGCCCCTTTCAACTCGCACGGGGCGATATATTTTTGCAATTAAGACGAAAAGGGTTTTGGGGTAGGAAGATATTGATGCCCCAACGACTGGCAACTTCACACAATTTCGTTATATTTTTATTCCTCAAAACTGCAGATTCCTTGACAATTTTTACCGTCGTCAGATCACTGAAATAAATGTTAAATACACGACGGAAGGTGAAAAATGCCAGGGTGTTACGAACTCGGGATGATTGCATATTATAAAATTCAAAGTACTCAACTCTGAGTTACGACGGCTCTAAGCATACATAAATTTAGCATTTTATCATATGAATTTTGAAATATTCATCGTATATGATCGCGGAAGCAGAAAGTGCTTGTGATTTATTTGTTGATGATTAACTTAGCTACGTAGTACAAATTGCTTTCTTTGCGTTTACTGACTAGTAACGAATCATATATATAAAGAGTAGAAGCACAGCCTAAGAAAAACATACAGTCAGTCATCACGTGTGATGTTGTCGAAAAAGCCGAATAAATTGCTAGGGTTGTCAGAACGGGAAGTAATAAAAAAGAACCTTTTATTTTATTTCGCTATTAAATAAATTCCTGTGTATGTTGCAACTGATGAAACTTTAATTGCTTATCTTAAAATGAGTACGACCTACAATTTTTTACCGCACATGTCGTGTGGACCGTTTTAATTTATTTGAGTGACAGGGCAACCCTAGCGGACAGCTCCCGACTGGCTAATGGCCGCTCAGGAGCGCTCCCCCCGCGCCTTGCCCCGTACCACACCGCACGATTGTCCCGTCTTCGAAGACCGACTGTTAGTAGTACTTACACCGTGGTAGTAGTAAAGTTTCGTATGCTGCAGTTTGTTGTATGGTTATAATTATTTTAATGATGGCGAAACCTATATCAATTAGTCTCAAAACTTTAAGCGAATACGTAAAAAGATGCGGATAAGCGACTAGATTTTATTTAGTGATATTCGAGACGAAAGTCTTATTATGATATTAGTTAAGGTTTTATACTTGCAGTAATTTCTTTCATTTATTCCTTTATTACAGCCTATTTATAGTCCACTACTGGACATAGAGCTCACACATTTATTGCTGTAGTGCTATTATTATGTGTTGTGTTGCAGCGGCATAAGATTATCCACTACCTCATATCATCCCGTGGTGTCGTAAGAGGTGACAAAGGGAAACTAAAACAGGAGATGGATATAAGCATCTTCTTTATAACACAGATAATAAAAAAATGAGGTTGCGAATCCGCCCACCAAGCGTGGTAACTACGTATGACGTAGTTACCACGCTTGGTGGTGAGAGTAATCTATTAAATATAATTTTAATTTATTTCAGTTTGCAATAATCTCAAAATTGTTTGAAGCATGAACAACGTATACAGACCTCTATTTTTAGACCTGCGAAGTGCCTCCATATAAAGATACCTTATTGCTCGTACTTCATGATTTCTTTTTTCCGTTTATGTTTATATAGATACAGGTATATAAAATTGTATAGTTTTTACGTCCTCCACATCGGGAGCTAAAAGCATTGCTATGTGGAGTTTCAATCAAATTTTATGGTACCCGGTAACAAGAAATACAAACATACCTAAACAATAGTTGGTGAATTTTCTTATTGGCTTAAACATACGAAATCGGATTAATAAGTACGTGAAATAAAGCGGTTAGAAAGGAGGAGGGCACTCTTTACATATTATGTAGTAATTTAGATATTCATTAATAAAAATAATACAAATTTTAAAACGCTCACATCATTGTTCAATTATATAAACAAGTAAATCGACGAGTATCACAATATCCTCAAACGAAGTTGAGAATCGCCTGGATACGATTTCGGGGCAGGCAGCCTGTTGTGGCAACTGCTGTGAAAAAAGCAGGAAAAATTTACACATTAGTAGTAGAACATGCCCGTTTAATGAAGAAACACTTCTATCCGATACAACCATTTTCAATATTCCGCATAGTCGTCTTGATCGGCCAGTCTCCACCCTTTCGTTGTTGACTTACCAGGCATTCGAACCAAACGGTTCGCCACGTCGTTCATCATACGTACAGCAAAGGAGTGGAATAAGTTGCCAGCATCTGTCTTTCCATCCGATAACAGTGTGGGTGTCTTCAAGGCAAGAGTGAATAGGTTTTTGTTAAGTCAGTGCGCTTCACCATCTTAGGCTACATCACCACTTACCATCAGGTGGGATCGTAGATAAGCACTGGCTTAGTAGAATATAAAAAAAAATATTTTTATTTATTTATTTAAAAAATAATACTACTAATGCTATTAAACATTACTAATATTCCCGTTAATCACTTCTGGTAAGCTTAAAATGCTTTTGTTAGAAGTGGTTCACGACAGTATTCGAATGGCGGATTCGAACCCACGACCTTTCGAGTTCGCGGTCCGCGCCCTGCCATTAGGCTACTGACGCTTTAAATGATGATTTATATGTAAAAGGTGTGCGCAATATGCAGCATATAACAAAGGTACTACAGAGAAGAACTTTTGTGGCGAATTATAAAAATTATCTTCCTCATTATGAACTGGAGTTTTAGCAGGACAAGGTTCGATACATTGGCATAAAAAATGCAGGCCGATCCTCAATAACTTCAAGGTGTTCTAATCGACTGAAAAAGCCCTGTCCACAGTTTTTAGCTTCAGGCGGATTTACTTAGATTGTAATTTTTTTGTTCCTGTTTCCATTATTTGAAAATACTAAGCTGGAATAGTTTAAAGGTTAAAAGACGATGTTATGACAAAAAGGTAGCAGACACAACATTATGCTTGAAGTGAAAAGTAAGATAAAAGTGTGCTTTAAGTAAAACAGGAATGAATGTTGAATTAGTTAAGATTACGTAACAGTATTGAACAAGCTGGTGGAATGCTTCACGAACTCTCCCCTCTTGTTCTGAAAATAATTAGATATTACCAGCCTGAAGGTATGTATTATGGAGATATTTTAATAGATTGTTTTCGCCTGCCAGATTCGAATAGAAAACTGAAGTGGCCGACGAACGAACAGTTCTTCTGATGATAAGTGGCTACTACAGTCCATTGACACCTGCTGCTAACTTCAAACGAAGACGACTAGAGATGTGTTGTCACCTCTGAGGACTAAGACGGAAAGCCTTACAGTCTGTAATCATACAGGCTGTCTATTCTACTTACATTGGAACACAGTCGGTGGTACCTGCCTAGATATAATCCTAAACAGAAAAGAAGTCCTA
Organism: Parnassius glacialis; assembly: GCA_033319125.1. NCBI lineage: Eukaryota > Metazoa > Arthropoda > Insecta > Lepidoptera > Papilionidae > Parnassius > Parnassius glacialis. Next base: position 33,009,150 of record JAVANC010000018.1, read on the forward strand.
CCACCGAGTAGTCGGATGTATGAGAAATGAAATATATTCGTAACGTACTCAACATAAATTATATCACCGGACTCTCTCACCTTCAAACTGCTATCGATAATGTTAAAATTCCTAGCAGTGAGAATGATAGTGATGTTGTAGACAACCGCGTACACAGACCATCTGATGTCATAGACATCTAAATCTATTCTCGAAGTAGAATCTAAATGCAGCTAACTTCAAGCAAATCAAGCTATAGATGCGTTATCATCCCTGAGGTTTAAATTAAAATGCTTTGCAAATTTTTTTATGCTTCGCAATATTATCCACGTAAGTTATGGTAAACTGTAAGATAATTAATACGTAGCACGTAACCCTGGCAGTGTTGAGATTTATTTTTCTCTCCGAGTTGTCTGTGATCTGTTGGTGATCCAAATCAAGAGAAAAAATGCATCGTTACTATAAAAAAGATCTTTGGCCCCTCACTCACCATTCGAAACACGTCAGTGTTTCATGCTGTTTCACGCTGGTATTCTATGCATATGGTATCCTTCCAATGTTCAGTCGACCCATGCGTGTTGATGACCATGATACATTTGCAATGTGGATCTACTAAATGTACCATGAGTATGTATATGTGCTGTACTTTTTCCTTTTATTCAGTAAGATAGTTTCCTCGGTCAAATTAACATATTTATACACTGCAAAGAAAGGAATAGAGCATTTCAGTTGGCCACAGGTCTATTGAGGATATAGCAGCATTTTTTGTTATTACTTGAGTGTCGTAGAGACGTTTTAAATTATGAGTTAGACTAACATCCAAACCAGGAACAATTATTTAACGACTATACAAATAATTAATAGAATCAGGCGTTACTTTGCGGAAGTCCATTATATTAAAGTTGGTAAAAAATTACTTACATCCGCTCGATAAATTAAAAACAACTCTTCAAACTAGGTGAGACACATAATTTTAGAGTTCTGCCTGGGCTGTCTTGCTTTAAGCCTACTTCCTTAGGCTTGCTCGCCAGTAGTTCCTCCGGCTTGTCTTCCAATAGGGCTGCGTGGTTAAAATTCCAGCCTGCCAAGGTGAACCGGCCTCCTGGTGCACTTCCGTAACCTGCCTCGCCGTATTTACCGCTTCCTCTACCGTTGCATAACTGTCTAAATAGTCGTTCATATAATGACTACGTACGATAGCGTTAAGCGCCAACGGGTATGTCTCTGCGTGTGCGCGCGCGTTATAATCTCTAACACTATGTGCGAGAAACGGCCAGCTCCTTGCGCCGAAAATCATTGACGTCATAACGTACTCTCGCGGTGGGCTGTGTCGCTCGTTTCCTCGCCAGAGAAACAATTGCACGGGTTGATCGCGACGGTCGATTTTCACGGGCAAGAACATTTCTCTAATATCCGCGGACACAGCTATCTCATTTTCTCTAAACCTAAACAGTATGCCCGATTAGTTCCGAAATAAGTCGGGGCTGTCGAGTAATGAATCATTAAGACATCTACCGGATGCGTGCGCTGCCACGTCGAACACTCTCTTGTCTTCCCCGGCTTGTTCGGGTTCGGTACTGCGAAGTGTGGGAGGTACCAGCTCTTGGGGTCCTCTCTCTCCGTCCCCTCGGCTTCCCTTGCGTATCCTTTCGCCAGGAGGTTGTCTATCTGGGCTGTGTAGGCATCCCGAAACTCCGGCGAATGGTCCATTTTCTTTTCAATCGTCCGTAACCTTCGAGCTGCCATTTCATAGCTGGGTGGCATCCGCACGTTGTCGTCCTTCCATGGGACTCCAACTTGGTATTGCTCGCCAACCTTCTTGACGGTGCGCTGGAATATGTCGACAGCGCGCTCCTCTTCCCGTCGCGGCCTACTCTTTAGCGAGATATCTATAGAATCTATCTCATACTGCCGTTTGAGGAGTTCCGTTAGCTCCTCGTCCTGACTGGCAAACGTTCGGATGTCCCTATCTGGCCGTCCGCTAGTGCTTGCCACGTGTAATATGGTCTCGCCGTCTTCCCTACACGTTAACCGCGGCACGGTTCTCTGAATTACTCACCCTAGTAACGTACGTGCAGCTATAGGCTGATTTCGACGTCCTATTTTCAAATTACGGGTGATTATTAAATGCCAGTTGTCGGCGCCTAATAATAATCTCGGCTTCGCGTCGCCGTAACATACCGAATTCGGTAAGTCGTGTAAGTGCTTTAACCGTAAGACTCCCTACTCACAGACTACGAGCCTAAGTTTAAATCTGCTATTGTTCGCGCGCTTACATTATACATCTCACTGCACGTCTTGCCACGTATCCCTATATTAACTAACCTACTATTGGCCTCGCGTTGACTATTATTCACGCCTCGAATGTTAAGCGGCTTCGTCGTTCCTTCCGCTCCTAACTCGCGAGCTAAGTCGTCGTCGATTAATGATATGGTAGAGCCTTCGTCAAGTAGCGCATACGTATCAACTTCCTTACCACGCGGTCCGCGTACGGTAATGGGGCACACTTTTAATAACACGGACGCACTACTATTAACATTCGACGCAACGAGCACTATTTCATCTGGTTTTACCGACGTTTCAGGCGCGCGGGCCTTGCGGGCGTGAAGGAGGGCGTGGTGAGGGGCGTTGCAGCCGTCGACGCCGCACTTCCTAGCTTTACATCTAAAGCGTCGGTGTTTGCTGCTTAAACACCTAAAGCACACCCCATCTTCCTTTACCCACTTCCACCGGTCGTCCAAACCCATTTGCGCTAGCTTCCTACATTTGGCGATTGGGTGTTCACCCCCACAACACATATACGAGGCACTACCGGTGTCCTCTTGGGCGGTGAACGTCTATACGTCGCGGGCCTTATCCTCTACGCGGCGTGTCAACACTATTCTTTTCGACGGCGGCGCCTCTCGTCTTACGGGTGATTCCGTAGTCGGCGTTACGGACGTATAGGCGTGACTTAACGCACGGTCAGCCTCTCTCATCATGAACCGGGATAGCGTGACAATGTCCGGTTCGTCCGCACTTCCGTAGTGCTCCGCATAATCGCACCAACGCGACCGTAAGTGAGGGCTAAGTTTGCTAGTGACCTCCCTAGTTAGCATCGGATTTTGTAAATATGCTTTGCCGTCGACGTTCTGCATAAACACACTATATTTTGTAACTTAATAGCGAAAGAATTTAATTCCTGAGCGGTTTGACCCGGGCGCGGAAGGCGTTTTAATTCCTCTAACGCACGATCTATAATTACTTCCGGGCGGCCGAAACACTGCTCCAGTGTCCGCATAATGTCTGCTGTATCCTTCGCGGTAAACAGCAGCGCCGATACTACTTCCCTAGCCTCACCGCTTAAACAGTTCCTTAACCTTGCCATATTTTCCGTATTTGTGAATCCATATAAACGCGTGGATTCTTTCATCGCGGCTTTAAACGCTAACCATTCCGCGGCCGAATCGTTAAAAATAGGCAAGTCCTGCGTTTGCTTCGCGGCGGCGGGCCTAACTCTAATCATGCTTTCTAAAGCTTCCGCTAGTCGTTCTACTATACCCCTATCTTTCCCTCGCGGGGTGAGCGACCTATCTATCCCTATTTCCCTCTAGCCTACGCTGTGGCGCTGGCGACCTATGTACACCTACATCTCGATAACACGGCGACGGTGATCTACGATCCGCATGGCGATGTGGTGATGGCGATCTATGTACACCTACATCCTTACACGGCGACGGTAATCTACGATCCGCGTGGCGATGTGGCGATGGCGATCTATGTATAGGCGATAGAGTGCGGCGTTGGACGCGCGACGGCGACGTAACCCGTACACGGCGATCCACCTGGTTCATTTCTACGGCGACTCCACTGTCCCTCTGTATCGTATCTACGCGATGCGGTTGAACATCATTCGCAAACGACCTCCCCTGGGCATCTTCAGCGTGGTCGTAACCGGTACCCCTACTCGGCGGGGCCTGCTCTATCTCGATGCGGGGCACGGGCTGAGACGGGCGGTAGGGCGGCTCCCCCCACACAGTCTCCACGTTCTCTAACCACCTATCAACGCGTAACCTATTTTCCATTAAATTGTCTTCGTTTAAACTTTTCCTATCCGTTTCTTCTTGCAGTTGAGCGACGTCCTTAGCGTATTTCTTCTTGATAAGATCTTCTTCGATTTACAATTGCTTCCTTCTAATTGCAGCTAGTTCCTCCGCGGTATTATACTCGATTTGTTTTAACTTTGCTATCGCGCTAGCTGTCGACCGGGCTGAACGGACTGAACGGACCGACGGGGCGCGGGGCATGGGCCTATGTACAACGTCTGCTACAGGCGCGACGGTACGCACTATCGAACTAGTCTCTGTTAACGGAAGATTTTCCATAATCGCGGCGAGCGTCTCTGTACGTGGCGCGGATGTGCTAACCTCTCCCAAGCGATCGGTTGTAGACACGGACATAGCGGGGCGCGGCGGTACGGGCGTGGGCGCGGGCATAGATGCGGGCGCGAGCGGGGCCTGGGGCGCGGCGGAGGGCGCTTGTGCCAACGCGAGATAATCTGACGGGGACGCGGGTGCTTCCTCGAATATTCGCATTCCTACCGGCGTTTCGTTGTCGTTCCGTGTCTTCTGGCTTCTTGTCTTCCTCATGACGTTCCACGTTGCAACCTCCGATCGTCTTCAAAAAGACGCACGTATTGGACGCCGTTCCCGCCGCAAGGGCGTTACCAGATTGTCACAGTTTGGCACCGTTAGGGAGCAACCACCTGGCCGCGTAAACGCTGTTTAAGAAACAAGAAATTGTCTGGAAACAGACAATAGACGTATATCACGTAGCCGTAATAAGAAACAGAGAAGAAATTAGTACCGACGATCTTCTCTCTTCGTCGACGAACTTCTTTCTTCCTTGAAGATCTTCTATAATGATCTTCTTTCTTCTATGATTATCTTCCTTCTTCTGTAATTACCTTCTTTCCTCTGTAATTACCTTCTTTCTTCTGGCTTCTTATCCGGCGGATGGACCATGAATATTAGTGCTTCTGGCTTCTTATCCGGCGGCGAAGGACCAAGAATATTATGGACTGCAGTGGACTGTATGTTTTTACTGTTGCAAAACTGGTTGACTATTTGACTGAGGTATACTACGATAGGGGACTGCTCAAAGGAAAGATGATACTGTAAAACTATACTGTATTATAATATTTACAGTGCGGCACTATTAACTATTAACTAAATATATACAGAGAGGGGTCTTCAGTCTTCTATGGAGTCTTGATTCTTCTTGATTTCTCTTGATGCTTCTTCTCTTCGAGTGCCGCTTCCGAAATGAACGCCTCACAGACCAAAACGCCCTTCCTATATTCCGCAAGAGAGCGTCTCAGCCTGTGAGTAGCGTCGTGAGGCGATGCCGCGCGCTTATTGGTCGACGACATCGCGTGATCTGCTACCGGTGTGCGGTGGAGCGCGGGGCGCAACGGGGTAGGAAGGGGCAACGGGGCGGCGGTACCCTTTGCCGTCCGTAACACTAATATAAGCCCCCAGATAATATAAAAAATATTTTTAATGTCCAAGTGGAGCAAAAAAACGGCACGGTCGTACTATCCTTTTCTCGAAGCAGTTCAGCCCATTTTCGAAACCCTATAACTTCGTTGTGGATACAACTAGAAGCTTGAGTTTTCAGTAACCATGTATGTTTCAGTAACCATTGTATAAACTCGGTATATTTAAAATTTCATCGAATTTGAACCAGTAGTTTAAGAATTAGAACGAGTCAAAATTTCTTAATTTTGTCACTCGCTGACTGACAGATCATCAAAACTCTAAGGCACTTCTAGCTGACATAGAATCTTCAAATTTGGAATACAATTGTTGTTACACATTGTTGTTACAAATTGTTTAGTATACAAATTAAGAAAAAAATTTGAAATTTCGGTCCAGTTTTCGAGATACACAAACTGAATGAATAACTTTGTAATCCCATATAAATATATAGGATTACAATGTTACATTCGCAGTAAATGAATCAGTGTACTTATATTATATGTATAATCTAATGGAATAATAGGTGTACCTAGATATAACTATCTAGAAAAAGAAATGAGATGCCATCAAAAACATAACTAGTAAAAAAATCCAAGTCTCGCAACTCAGTTCTTTTACCGTAAAAGTTGTGAGATCCATGTAATACCAAGTCGGTAAATTTATTCAGTCCCTACTTAAGGGTCTTTCTCTCTTAATTTATTACGTAATTAGATAAACTAACAACATCTTATAGTGACCATATCAATATTAAAAACCTTTTATGTTTTAAATAAATAAATTGACTTGGCAATCGCACTAACCAATCTAATTTAATATAATACGTATTACTTGAGAGATACATTGCGTTTTCATGCGATGGCCAAGTCAATCTATTTATTTAAAACATAAAAAAAAATTAAGATTGATATTCAGAATTGGCCAAGATATCGCAAAACATACATAGAAAAATGTGATTTTTTTAAATTGTGTAATAAAAAAAATAATACACCACGTACTGAGCTACGTTCAAAATTTCAAGTAATTTGAGCTGAAAAATTCCACCTGGAACAACAGACAGGCAGAAAATAGGGACAATAATATATAAGCGGTAAAATTAAAAATGTTGTACAACCGACTTCAATAAAAATTATTAAGGATAACTCAAAAACTACCGGTCAGACCTTGATAGATAGATATTCAGCTGAATTGAGGACCCCCTCTTTTTTGAAGTCGGTAAAAACGTGGTAAAAATACAGTCGAATTGACAACCTTCTCGTTTTATCAACTGAGTTAAAAATAAGACTAATATCCGGCTTATAAAGCAAAAATTTCCAATGCAAATATTTTCTACGACCATTTTAAAATATTTCATTATCTTCCAATTTAGTAACTCATTTGTATTTGAATTTCTTTGAAAACGCTTTCTTGAAATGGATGTTGTAGAAAGAAATAGAAACTTATTTGTAATTTTCTGAGTGGTTGCAAATATTATTACAAAGAACAACTCCTTTATAATATATTTTTATAATATATTTTATATCTTTTCTTTACTTTTAATAAATAATAATTAAAAGTAAAGAAAATATTTCCAATATTATTTAAAATAAAATATTCCTTACTCAAAACCAGGGATTGAAAACGGTCCCAAAATACCGGTATAGAACCGGTATTTAGGGGTTTCGGTACCTATACCGGAACAGGAACCAGAACTTAAATTAGAACCTTTAAGAACCTTTATTTTACCGGTTCCTAAGTAAAGCGAAAGCGAGTCCAAACTTGTTTGAGGTGCGGTCGGGTGGACGGCGCGATGCGGCGCGCGGCGGAGTGTTAGAAGAGGGGAGTTTGTAAAATATCACATTTATATTGGTGGATCTTATGTTGCATATCAATGCAGTGTTGCCAACTCTACGGATTTTCTATAGATATACAGAAATTTGTCATTATCTCCGGAACTACGGAATTTGACGTTGCAATCTACGGAATTTTTATAAAATTAACAAGATTTTTTTTATCATGAGTGTGAACTTGCCGACAATGTCATTCTCTCTCTCTTCTTCTAATGTTGTCTGTATTAAATTATATTTAGTAATTAATTCTATGCTATCTGTATTAAAATAAAACCATTCTTACTCATAAATATCAAATTTTTGTGACCTTAATCGATTTCAAATGTTAATAGCTTAGATATTTTGAATTAAATTAGGTACGTTTGTTTCTTCTTTCGTGTTGAAAAATAGGCAGTTAATATAACCGCTTATAACCTTTTTATAGATGATAGAATTTTCACTTATGTTTAAAATTTTTCTAATCCATACTATCCCATTTGTTTTTACAATTATTAAAAAAAATCTGCCGGATTATTCTTCGCTTTTCCTCGATCTTTCTTTTTCGAATTTCTCAAAGTTCTTAGTTGTATAGTTTTTCATCATCATCATCATTACAGCCCTTAACAAGTCCACTGCTGAACATATGCCTCCCCTAAGAAATGTCACAAAGCACGGTTTTGAGCCACCTGCATCCATCGACTTCCTGCATATTTTACAAGGTCGTCACTCCATCTAGTGGGGGGACGCCCCACACTTCGTCCGCCGGTACGAGGCCGCCACTCGAGAATCATTTTTCCCCATCAGTTGTCGGTTCTTCGAGCTTTATGGCCGGCCCATTGTCACTCGGCTCACTAATCAGTTGGGCTATGTCGGTTACTCTGGTTCTACTGCGGATATCCTCATTTCTAAGTTTATCACGCAGAGAAACTCCAAGCATAGCCCTCTCCATAGCTTGCTGAGTGACCTTGAGTTTCCTCATCCGGCCAGCAGTGAACGACCACGTCTCAGTTCCATAAGTAATCACTGGCAACACGCACTGTTTGTACAGTCTCGTTTTTAAGTTTTGAGGTATACCTGACGAGTAATTTCCCGAACGCTGCACAACCAAGCTGAATCTGTCGATTGACCTCTCGGTCTAAGTTGGACTTACCTAGTCGGACTATTTGTCCCAGGTAAACATACTCGTTAACAACTTCGAGCTTAGTGCTCCCAACAACTACCGGAATAGGTGTGACATGGACGTTAAACATGATCTCTGTTTTGCCCATGTTCATCTTTAGACCTATCCGTTGGGAGACATTATTGAGGTCATTGAGCATAGTGCTAAGGTCTTCCAGCGATTCTGCCATAAGGACTATATCGTCGGCAAATCGAAGGTGAGTTATGTACTCGCCATTGATGTTAATACCGTATCCTTTCCAGTCGAGAAGCTTGAAAACGTCTTTCAATGCAGCGGTGAAGAGTTTCGGGGATATAACGTCACCCTGTTTTACACCGCTTTGCAGTTGGATAGGTTTCATACTCTGATTCTGTACTCGGATAGCCATCGTAGCCCTACTGTACAAGCACTTAAGCACTTCGATATACCAACAGTTAAATTTGCACCGTTGAAGGGACTGCAGCACCGCCCAAATTCCACGGAATCAAAGGCAAATTGTACTCCACGGACTTCTGTATAATTTGCCGAAAGTTGTGTATGTGGTCTATGGTGCTAAAGCCCTTTCGGAAACCGGCTAGTTCGGCAGGCTGGATGTCGTCAATTCTGCGCGCGGGAGGATTCGTAATGATTCTCGAAAACAGCACGTAGACGCGGCTCAGAAGGAAAATCGACCTGTACTTCTTCAAGAGAGCGTTGTCACCTTTCTTGAAGAATAAGACCACCGCACTTCTGCTCTACGCCTCCGATGTAATGCCACCATGGAAGACAGAATTAAAGAGCTTCTGAAGGATTTCAAGTACAGATTTTCCACCCGCTTTCAGAAGCTCCGCTGTAATTCCATCCTCGCCTGGGGCCTTGCAGTTTTTAAGGTGCTGGAGAGCCATTCTAATCTCGCTCAGTCTAACGTCCGGGATATCATCGGAATAGTGTCGTATAAGACTCGCTCTTGGATCGTTACTCACACGTGTGGCTCCAACGATGATGTGTACAGCTGCCCATAGAACCTCTCAATCTCACTCAAAATCTCAGGTGTCCCGGGAACGACGCTGCCACACTCGGTCTTCAGCTTCGACAGTTGGCTCTTTCCGGCAGACAGATCTCTAGCAAAGACTTTGGAGCCCTGGTTGCGCTCGATCGCTTCTTCAATAAGAGCAATATTAAAGTTGCGTAAGTCCCGCCGCATTCATTTGGAGATCTGTCCGTTCAGTTGCATGTGTGCTGTCAAATCTGCTGAAGAGTGCAGCTTCATATCCCGTCTATCAGCCATGAGATTAAGAGTGTGATCGCAGAATTTTTGTTCTTCTGCGGCGGGTCTTGCTAAACTTAGCTTCGACCGCATGGACAGCTTTCACGAGCTTGTATGAATGACAAACTCGTGAAAACTGTCCATGCGGTCGGATCGTCCACTGCATTGCAATCTTCTAGGCACTGAAAACGGTTTCGTAGCTCAAGCTGAAAGATTTCGGGACTTTGGAATAGAGCACGAGGGAGACGGAGCGTTGACTTCATTAGAAGTGTCCTCTCCAACTTAACGTTTAGGTTCAGTGTGCCTGTCACCATTCGGTGATTGCTGCCGGTTTCCACCCTCGCGATCACTGAGACATCACTGAACAGTTATCGTCTGGTCGTTATAATGAAGTTAATCTCATTTTTTGTCGAACCATCGGAGCTCGACCAGGTCCACTTTCTCTGGGGCCACTTCTGGAAGAAAGAGTTCATCATAAAGAGTCCCTCTTTCTCCATGAACTCTGCCAGCTGCTGGCCCCTTTGGTTCCATTGCCCTATGCCAAATTTCCCTACTTTCAGCTCACCGTTCTCTCTTGTGGCTAGTCTTGCGTTGAAGTCTCCCATTAACACTGTATAATGGGTTTTGGAGGAATGCATAGCTCTAGAGATATCCCTATACATTTCCTCCACCTCCTCATCGGGGTGTGTCTAGGTTGGTGCGTAAACCTGTATGACCTTCAGCGAATACCGTTTAGTGATTCTGAGTATAAGGTACGTGACCCTCGTCGACACACTGCCAATCTTTACAACGTTGTTAACGAGAAACTTGTGGACGATAAATCCGACACCTCCTTGGGACAGGTGGTCGCCCTCCCGGTGATAGAACAAGTTGCCGGATTCGAGGATTACCGTGTCCTCCCCCTCTCTTCGGACCTCGGATAGTCCTATAATATTCCAGCGCAACTTGTCTATCTCTTCTTCCAGCTCCAGGATCTTCTCGTCAGTCCTCAGGGTGCGTGCGTTATAAGTTGCCAGGTCGAGTCGTCGTAGGTGGCAACCGAACCTCCACCGGAGATTCTTAGCACGCCTGCCCCGCCGTTACCATGGTCGCCACCGTAGCCAGGAATAGCGGGGCCGACGGGGACTGGGGGCCGTCTCTCAGTAACCTTATTTATTTTGGGGGAATTATTGCCATAGTTGCCACGCTTGGCGAGCGGGTCGGCAACCGCAGTTTTTTATTGTGATATTGCTGTTATCAGGAAGATGCTGCTGTCCATCTCCTGACTGTATCCCACTGTCGCCTCTTACAACACCCACAGATATTCTTAACCGCCACTACACAGCTATAGTTTTCCGTACCACCGTAATATATCAAATAATAATAATAAACTAACAAAAACCAGAAAATAAAATCCATGTTAATAAGTCGTTATAATCAAGTTTGTAACGTATTTTTAAGTATAACTATCCACAAATATTAAAGTGTTTATAGTTACTTTATTTGTTGTTTACTAAATATTATTTAATAAAAAAAAACATTTAATTATAATCAATTTGTTATGGTTTATTTTTCTTACATGTGTAGCTTGATTCGATGTTATACTACATTTAAACTTACAACAAGAATTTTCCATGACAGAATGAATTTATCAACTAAGTTCAAAAACAAATATTATCGATCCTCAAAGGAACGGATATTTTGAAATAGCGTCTATGGAATTGTACAGAATTTTTTATACCAATCTACGGATTTGGAGAGATTTGATTATAGGTTCTCGGAACCGGTATTTGGAACCGGTACATCGGAACCCGAACCGGAACCGATACCGGAACAGGAACCGTATCGAAAAGAGGAACCTTTATAAGAACCTAAATGAAGAACCAGAACCGAAATTGGTACCGGTATTCAATCCCTGCTCAAAACATACTTGTCAATAATAAAATGTCACAAGTTCAAAGTACCTGACTAAATTTTGTCTAAATAATAACATTAAAATTTTCATCATCTATATTTCCAGACTAGTTGTTCCTCGTGACTTCGCACGCGTGTAATTTAGGGTTTTAATTTTGTTGCACGGAACCCTAATTATTTTTCAAAAATATAAGTGGCCTAAGTTACTCCTTATACCAGTGAAAGTCCCATCGAAATTGGTCCAGCATTTTCGGAGATTAGCCGGAACAAACAGACAGACAGACATACAGACAAAAATTTTAAAAATTATGTTTTTGTTATAGGTACCGTATATACTTTTATATGCAATTAGTAAAAAGTTGTTATTTCTATATTACAAACAGACATTTTTTATAGATATAGATAATTTTAGACCTCAGGGATTAACACATTTGTAGCCAGCCTTCTTTGCTTGAAGTCAGCTGCGATTGGATTCTTTTTTTATAGGATAATGGTGATAAGCGAGCATACAGTTCACCTGATGGTAAATATTTGCTGTGGCCATCTACATCTATCCCCGTTTGGGAATAAAATGCAGATGCATTGTCACCAGTGAAGACTAAGATTTAAGGCCTCTTTTCCAGTAAAAATGATCTTCGGTCCTCTACACTCTCTAAACCAAACACAGCAGCATGAAGCTGGTATTCAGTTCAAAGGAAATAGAGAGCCACAGGCTGTGAGGCAGTCCAATTTGTCCTCGGAGGTGACAGGTCAGTAGCCTTCTTTGTTTTATATTGGCTGCAGGTGTACATGGACTTTTTTATATCGTGGGGAAATCCTCATAGAAACCTTCTGCTGCCGGGGCAACTAAAAGGTTATGCCGAACTCCTACCGGCCAAAACCCTACGGTAGGCACCATCAGCGTAAATGAGGGGTCCTGGGATCCCTGTTCGGAACGCAACCTTACGCAGTCCTTACTGCCGCCAACAAACTCGCAGCGCTTCCACGGTGCTCGCGTCCACTTCCAAGACACCGTCCTCCTCAGGTTTTACATTACTAGACGTTCGGGTCCACCCGCCCCGAACACCCGTAACCCCTGAGAGTCCGTTTCTGGTAGGGGAACACCATCGTCAAGGGGAAGGCCGTGACGAACGCCTTGGCAGCGTCGTCTCTGTACGGGATCTGTCCTCTCTGGGCACCGCTCAGGAGCCTCCTTCTGGACCATATCGTGTCCATGGACTACAGTAGACACTTATCCTCAGGTATATCGTCCCATTTTTTGCAACATCAACCTGCTGTTTTCATAAACCCAGAAATTTATCGTTCGTTTTCTATAAATATCCTAAACTAAAATAAGAAAAGAACCTTTCGCTTTTATAAAAGCCGGCAACACTCCTGCTCCTGAGTTCTCTAGTGTAGCAATTGCTCATGGGCGACTATAATCAATTACTATCAGGGAGACGAACGCTCGTTTGCCCCTCTTCCTACAAAAAAAAACTCACAACTCTTTACAACATTCCATTTGCTTAACGATATAAATCTGCGTAAAAGCCACAAAATAAACAACAAAGATAAGTATAAGAGTAATGGGAAACCATAACATGAGCGTGAGATTTATGTGCCAATATAAAAGTGCATATATCACTAACGCGAGTTGGTCATACATGTTGTTATGTTTCTGTGTATGTTTATCCATATATTTAGTTGACATATTCCTTGAATGAAACGAAGCTAGAATAAACCAATTAATAAACTAGATAACTGTCGACGTATTCGAGCTTGCTGCTATTTAAAACCGCCTCGTAGAACACCCACGGGACGTTATGGGGTGTGGTTTTCTTACACTTTCACCTCAGGACTTTTTATTCCTTCCATTTGCAGGTTTCATAATATTTTTATAAATTTCAAACCCCCAAATCCTTTCCCCCTATCCAAGAATTTCATTTGTATCGTAGAGGTGTTCTACACTTATACACATGCTTACCTCCAATTTCTGACAAAGTGAAAATTAACCGAAATATTTCAATTTATTATATCACCGCCTACTATCACATTAGCTGTGTTCTCGTTTAATGCTTTCAATTATTTAAAATTAGACATTTAATATGTTTTTTCTAATTTCTAATTTTATAGATATTATTGAAAGATAAGAATAGAATTTAATAAAAAGTAAAAGCCATCTTCAGAGAAATAAAAGTATTAGAGTGGATAATATTTTATTATTTTTAAATAAATCTAAATTTACGGATATTGCCTCTTTTATGTTTAATTTTTTTTTAATCTACAATACTAAAAACTATAATAATAATTTAAAAAAAAACTGAAACTAGAAACTTAAATATCATATAGTCCTACTCCCCGCGGTATCGTGCCAAGAACGCTGGCTGCGTTTCCCCGCTGAATGGCTATACTTAGCCTTTGAGCAAGGAAAGAACCAGCCCTCTTATCACCAGCAGCAACGACTAGCCGCGGATGGAGTTCTTTTGGGAACTTCACCGCACGTGGACCCCACGGACCGATAGTCTCTACAGCAAATGGCACAAATATGTAGTCATCTCTCAGAGACTCATATTTGCGCCACTTACCCAGCTAAGCTGCCTCTGATGCCGCCCCGGCTCTAAACGAGGTACCCCTGAGATGAGAGACCGCCAGAGTGTCTACGCAAGTAGCATCCCACACTAAGGCTTTACCTCTCTCCCAAGGGACCAATGTCATACCGTCGGGTCTCTTGCCATCGTCTCTAAATATTCCACAAGGCTCTTAAACCGAGGGAACATTTATAGAGACCTTCGGATGACATCGTTCAAAGAACTGTGTTGTGAAAATCTACCAGCGCTTTTCTTACATGAAAGTCCGTGGAGCCCAAACTTGTCGACGCTGCTACCACAGGGACACTGATGGGGTTGACAAATCGCCGCTCCTAGTCGGATTCTTACGGCAATGCGTAAGCTTTCCGCATCAAGTAATGTGCCGAGATTACTTGATGGTAAAGCGTGAAACCAGTGACTAGATTCCTTAGTCGAAACAACTAGAAGGCGTGCCTTATCTTGGTCACTATGGAAATTATGAAACAAATACTTCTGCACGCCCTGTACCAACGGAATATCCCACTGTTTTTGTTGGTTAACTTCCAGTGGAACATTTTCACCAGGACAGAGCGTTTGCCATGTCTGCCCTGCCTCCGTAGCAAAGCATAGGTCTGCTTTATTATTTAAAATTATATTACATAAGTCACTGACACTATGTACGGAAGCAAGGAAAGCAGGCAATGCAACGCTAGAAAGATTTCTCACACCAATGCCACCAAATTTTATATGTAAAGTAGCTTGAGTCCAGGCTGTTGTATTTAAAGTTAAATTTGGAATTTTTTCTATAGCTATTTTAAGATTATTATCAAGATCTTGTAAAATATCCGAACATTTCCAGACTGGACTCGAGCGGAGTAAGTATGTAAATCTAGGTACAAGAAGACAATATTTTAAAATAGTAAGAGCTATGTGGGGGTTTAATTTATACAATTTATCAACGTGGTTTAAAAACTGACCAAATTTTGTTTTTAAAACAGGTTTAATACTATCGAAAAACAACGGGGCACGTAGCAGGTATAGTGATTCCGTACTGACAGTTTTTATTCCTGGACAAATATGATTAAAATTTTGAATTAAAGTGTCTCTATGAGAAGTAGATAAATTATTTGAAAAAAATATTTCACATTTATTGCTATTTGGTTCAAGACCAATATTTTTAAAATTTTGAAAAATATGAATAAGATCATTGAGGACGTCATCTGCTCTACCTACCAGTGTACCGTCGTCTATGTACCAGACATTCAGCTTGGATTTCAAATTTGGAATAATTGGTTGAATTCCCAAACTGAAAAGTGCTGGACCCAGTGGGTCACCCTGTTGAACACCGACAGCAGAATCGATAACATGGTTTTCGTAAAACAAGTTAGTATTTTGACTATAACATTGCCAAACGTAATGATAAATTTCGGGGGTATTATTAGCCACTTCTTTCAGCAAGGTTACCCTATCGATAGAGTTAAAAGCATTCCTTAGGTCAACCTTCACAAGAACATCTGCATCAGAGTTTGTTAAAAATGTACGCACTGAATGTACCGCCGCCTCACAGCCATCTCTAGTGCCAAAACCTAGTTGAGTAGGCTGAAATTTGGTCTAAGGTTAGAGATTATGTGCCTGCAAGCAAATTTTGAAGTTAAGCGTCGAAATTTATATCTTGTAATGTCTTTAAGAAGTACTCCGCCGGCGTCACCGGCAGAAGCGCTTACAAGATCTTTAAGATGTTGAGGCGTAACTCTGTCAATGCTGCCAGCAGAGCCATTCGAAAATGACATAATTGCTTCTAAAGTGTCTTTTTCCGAAATTTGTAAAGGTTGCATAGAAGTCTTGGGAGGCAGCGGTAAACCCTGAGAAGGTTTGACCAAAGGATTCTTCTGACGAAGGCTTTCAAGAGTTTCGACATTACGAGGAGCCAGGATGTCGTCTGAGAATAAAATACGGGATGCATTTTTTAAGTCGCCATCCATTACTTTCGACTCAACTACTTTTTTTAAACCAAATTTAGGACGTGGTCGAGATAAATGAGTATTAATTGGGTAATCTAAATTTTGAAAAGATGTCTCTTTTAGTTGAGACGTAATTGATTTATTTATTGTTTTATCAAAATGAAAATGGGAATACGCGAAAGTAAATAATTTTTGCCAACTATTTTCACTATTAGTGAAACAATTTTGAATAGTGCAATATGTTTAATTATTTTTAATTCCTGAAGTTTCGTTTTATTCAATGTGTAGTAGTTAGTTCTTTAAAGTTGGTTCTTACGTTTTATTAAAAGTCTAATTTTTTTGACTGTTTTGAGAGGAATGTCGTCATAATAGTTTCATTATTTTTTCTTAAGATTTAAGTGGAATCAGCCTTAACCTATTTAAATGTTTATATCTAATATATGAAAATTAATGTTTGTTTGTTCGTATTTTATGCGCTACCATACCATTCATCAGATTGTGATAAAATGTTATCAACTTATTTCTTGCACTTGCGCGAAGGTTAGGGGAAGAGTGGGTAATGGGAGTCAGCGGGTAATGGTGATCACCTTATCTACAATTAAACTACATATCCCCGAGTGGCGTAAATGACACCTATTCTCCGCTCTGTGCCTCCCACCACTGTTTCGAACGACTCATACCAGCAACCGCTGCGCGTTTTGAAATGATAGCTGCTTTTTGTTCTTGCGCCCCGCCGATGTAGATTTTTGTCGAAAGATAACATACGGTAAGTTACGAATTTCATAATGGACCTAAATGAGACTTTTGTGTGTAATTAGTCTGACATTCATAATAGTGATGTACACATTTCATTACCATAATAATTTCTATTGGATGCCTTAAGCGAAAGTGCAAGGTATGTTCTACTATCGCCTAAAAATTAAGATTCCAACGTTCTATCGAATAAATCGTATCTAGCAATCATATTATACATATAAATGATATAAAAAGCATATTGTTAGAAGGATAAATGATTGTTGAACGTTTTAATATTTTGTTTAAATCGATTAATTGCTATTTTTAAATTAAAAAAGGGGTTTTAGTGGCTTATGGTGTAGATTTATCATGTCCCAAGGCTTCTAAACACGATAGCTTTTGAAAATATCAATTGTTTAACTCAATCTATTTTTTAATCTCTTCATCTATCATGTGGGAAGTTACTAAATGTAAATGGCAGTGTTATTTTGTTTTGTTTAGCTATAATAAATTTTTTTCGGCTCCAAAATGGCGAAATTTTCGTTGATTTGGTAGCCTTGTATGTAAATTATTTCTGTAAATGGGGAGCTACAGCAACAGAGTAGTTTACTCACTCACTCAGTTCCGCGCACAGAACACTATTACTCCTACGGAGTTGGTTCCGCGTCAGTCGCCGTCGTGAGTAGACATTGTTTCGGTTTCGGTTGTTTGCAGCGGCTCAAAAAGCTCGCTGAACAAATACACAATATTCGAATAACCAAATTTCTTAAATACTTGATTATAATAACAAAAAGAGATGTTTTTATTATAATATTTTAAAAGCATAGAATAAATAATAGTAGTACGTACTAAAAGTAAGTAGTATAAATTTTTTTGTCATGGGTGACATTATTATGGATTTCAAGGGTGTTGAAACCGATAGGATTATCGAAATTTAAATCCAAGATGGCGGCCGCAATAGGTATCAATTTTTTCATCATGGGTGTCATTTTCATGGTTTTCGAGGTTGCTGAAGCCGATAGTGCTGTCGAAATGTAAATCCAAGATGGCGGCTGCAATAGATATCAATTATTTCATCTTGGGTGTCATTTTCATGGATTTCGAGGGGGTTGAAGCCGATAGTGCTGTCGAAATGTAAATCCAAGATGGCGGCTGAAGTAGGTACCAATTATTTCATCATGGGTGTCATTTTTATGGTTTTCGAGGGTATTGAAGCCGATAGTGTTGTTGAAATGTATTTAAACTACTTTAAAAATTTCGTATAATCATGTTATACGTTTTTTAATGCGTTTATGGCATGCCCAATTGGATTTACCAATTTTTATTTTTTTTATTTCTGGCTTTATTCTCATTTGTGTAGTTGTGGGCAATGGGAATCAGGCTACTCCCATTGCCCGCAATTGATTATTAGAAGAAAAGAATGTAGTATACGACGCCTATAGACCTAATTTACTACATGTTAGGTATAAACTGCTTTTTTGTTTGGTAGATGCTGAATGTATGGATCAGAATTACCGAAAATGCTACCTGGTCTACCGATAGTTTGAAAAAAGCTGTCCAGCTTATTGATCAATAGCGTTATTCCTTACGAAAAGCTGCTGTAATTATTGATATACCATTTACAAGTCTACAAAAGAGATGTAAAAAAATCTAACTAAAGCCCACGTCTTGGATGACATACTATCTTCAGTTCCGAAGTTAAAGACGATGTAGCAAATCTGGTGAAAAAGATGGCCAATATTTTTATGTATGTACCGCTATTCAGATAAGAAAATGGGAAAAGAAAAAAGACATGGAGAAGGAGGACTCTGAAAGAGCAAAGAGGCAAGTTCTCTAGGAATCAAACGATACTTCGGTATCAGACGTCAACAGTAATAGTCAGGATGATGAGGTGATGACACAGAAGACGCAGGAAACAGGTGTCTAGTATGCAGCGAATTTGGATGTAACAACGAGATGTAGTGGGTGGGACTCAGCCAAAGGTTATGCCTGGTATAAGTGTTAAATTTTGTTTGACTCTGTCTCCCCACATGGTGACTAACATTGCCCTCACCTCAGTGCAATGGGGGTCAAATCTGTAATTTTTTGAATCGTATTTATTTCCAAAGCTGATTGCCAAAGCTGTTTTAAAAACAAAATTTGATCAGTTTTTAAACCAAGTTGATAAATTGTATAAATTAAACCCCCACATAGCTCTTACTATTTTAAAATATTGTCTTCTTGTACCTAGATTTACATACTTACTCCGCTCGAGTCCAGTCTGGAAATGTTTGGATATTTTAAAAGATATTCGCCATCTGGGTCGGAAAAGTTACGTTTGTTAGTGATAAGTAAGGCGAAAAATCCACGTTGCTTCAAAAAGGTGAAATCGCTCCCTGTAATATATGATGCACAATCTCGAGCTTGGATGACTGGCCTTCGTTTTATTAACTGGTTAAAAGCTTTAGATGATCACTTCGAGATTAAATGTAGACGCATAATTCTCTTCTTTGATAACTGCCCCGCTCACCCTAAGGATGTTGAACTAAAGAACATCACGCTTATTTTCTTACCTCCAAATGCGACAAGCAAGTTGCAGCCGATGGGTCGGGGCATTATAAAAGTCCTTAAGCATGGCCACAGAAGACGATTGATACACCACTAACTTAATGGAATGGAAAACCCTGACAGGAAACGACCCGTGACTGTGCATAACGCGATCCTAAACATTGCAGCGGCATGGCAAACAATTAAGGCTGAAATCATACAAATTTGTTTTAAGAAAACAGGTTTCCGAAATAACGAAGCTGATGTCGTGTTGGAAGAAGAACCCGCGATACTGCCGAGTTTTTTGGATATTCTTCCATTGATGACAATGTTGCACCATACGAAACCAGTTCGATCGAAGATCTTATTCTAGATGTGAATAACACCTAAAACGAGGCCCTAAGTGATGATAATGAAGATGAGGGGGAATCAATCCCGATTTTATCAAACGCAGAGGCATTATCAGCAGTAAACGATTTAAGGCGCTATGTATCACAGAGTACATTATATATAGGGAAATGTATCTTCTTTCGGGAAAAGTGAAGACGCACTGCAAGTTAAATTATATTGAAAGCGTTGTCATTAAAATGTATCAAAATCTTTTTGTCAAACCAAAATTAAGTAATATCATTATAAATAATAATTAACTATGATGTAACCTATTTAAATACATATACATGTGCACAACATTATAACTTTCTAACAAATTTATAAACACGTATAGGTACCTATAATTCAATACCTACACAATATTTGTAAATTATATTTTATTTTTCCTATCCCACATAAGACGTTTTCCCGCTTAAGTCGCCATTATGGCTGGGTCCCTTCAAAATCATCTTAAGCGGGTTTTACTGTAATTCATTCAATATGCGGCTCACCCGAAAACTATCAAATTTTATTTTTGCACCAATACCAATGCCGGCTTCAATTCACCTATATTGCTCATTAAGTTAAAACTATTATCATTAAATATTATAATATGTTATCATCTAATACATCTATACTAATATAATAAAGCGGAAGAGTTTTTTGTTTTTTTGTTTGTTTAAACGCGCTAATCTCTGGAACTACCAATCTGATTTGAAAAATTCTTTTTGTATATTATAGCGAGATTCATGTGGAATAGTATAGGCTATCTAACATTAAGCTACTTTACTCAGCTAGCCTTAAATATGGATATTTGTTAAGCAAGTCAGAAGAAAAAGCACTCCCGAAATTATTTATCCGCGTACGCTGGTGTTATCGTTAGGGATACGTAAATACAATGTTCTAGAAAAATATAGACCTTTACTCCGTCTAAAAAAAAATCCGCGATACCATATGTCTATTTCTTATACATGAGCCATAATTTGGTATTTTGTGACAAAAAAATATTGAAAATTTAAAAGTGATTTATGAGCGTTATTATTAGGCATGGCCTATTAATCCTTACGAACGAAAGTTACTTCATCATCAAGACAATTGTATGAAGATAAACTTTGTTCTTTATACCATGTTATTTGGACGCATAGTTTAAGAGATAATGTAAAATTAAAATAATTCAATACTTGGCTGGGTGTGCGAACGACGCTTAAACCACAGTAAATATAAAACCCTAGCCGTTATAAAATGCTTGAACTAGGTAATGTCGCGCCCCTATCCCCCCCCCCCCCGAACGGGTTTCCGCCTTGTCGTGGCGGGGGGGCTTAGTAGCCGTGGCTTGGTCAACCGCGGTGAACAAAGAGGAACCCCTTGGCTAGCCCGAGGTGTGGGTCCGGCCCGAGGTGGCCACTCCGAGTGTGCTTGACGAGCCCACTTCGGATGTGTGTTGGAGGGCAGCGGTGAGAGGGGTGTCCGCTCCCTCTACCGCTGCAGCCGAGGTGGAGTCGCAGAGGAAGAGGAGTGCTGGTATGGCGATGTGCCACGCACCCTATCCTCCGCGACTCAGACGGGGCCGCACCGTTGATTGATGCGGTGGTGGTGGGGCCGCGGGGGGAGAGGAGTATCGGTATTGCGCGGCGCCGCTCTCCCTATCCTCCGCGGTCGAAACTTGGTTGGCGGCGGAGCCCGAGACCTGATCCGCCGCTGGGGTCGGGAAAGTGGGCGCTAATAAGCGCTCGATTTTCCTGGCCCCATGGCCTCCGCATATCGGACTTGGGGGGTCCAATACGCAAGTGGAGTTGGAGGCCGTGGAGGGGGGTATCTGAACACCTCGCTACCCCCTGCAGGAGACGAGGCCCGGACAGACCAGGCCAACACTAGTGTGGGGCTGCGGAAGAATTTGGATTACCGCGGCCCCACGCGCACGTGTGAGGAGGCACCGTGGAGTTTTAGCCGGTAGGAATCCGGCATAACTTTCCGGTTGCCCCCGCAGCCAGAGGTACCCATGAGGAAAAAAAAATGTAATGTCGCGCACCTTGGACACGTGATGACGCGGGTGAAACCGCGGGGCACAGCTAGTAATAAAATATTTTCGTTTGTTCGTATTTTATGCGCTGCCATACCGTTTATCAAATTACGGTAAAACTTTGTCAAATTAATGCTTGCACTTGCGCAAAGGTATAGTACAATTAACTTGCGTGGGTGGCGTGCGTATTGCACCGACAAATTTATATGACACATTTAATATAATTAAATAACATTCAATCTCAATGAACGTGTTATCATACCTAATTAAAAAATATAACTCTACCAAATTTTAAACGCTATTTCCACAATTATTGCTTCTGCAGCAGCAAGGAGCCGGGTACCTGCTAGTTAAATATAGAAATTGTATCTATATCTATACATACACACATACATACAAATAGATAAACATACTACATACATACATACAAATAAATAAAATTGAAGTGTCCGTTTGTAATTTCAAAATTACAGCTTTTTACTAAATACATATGAAAGTACCGTACTTATAACAAAAATAAAATTTTTAAAGTTTTTCTCTGTTTATCTGTTTCTTCCGGCTAATCTGCGAAACGGCTGGACGGATTTTGACGGGACTTTCACTTACAGATAGTTGATGTCATAAGGAGTAACTAAGTCTACTTTTATTTCAAAAAAGAATAAGGGTCCGCACAAAAAATTAAAACCCCAATAATCTCTAAGCGGGATCTATCCTCTCCCGACACCGCTCTGCAGCCTCCTTCTGGACCATAAAGTGTCCATGGACTACAGTAGCCACTTACCCTTAGGTATATAACGCTTTCGATAGAATATCACAAACTTGAGGTAAGAACAGAATGTAATCCATAGTAACATTAAAAATATTATCCCTTTTTTCCTAAGCTTAGAGGTTTTCTGCAAATTAAGGGCCACCCATAAAGTATTCAGAATTGGCCAAGATATCGCAAAACATACATAAAAAAATGTGATTTTTTTAAATTGTATAATAAAGAAAATAATATATCACGTACTAAGCTAAGTTCAAAATTTCAAGTAATTTGAGATGAAAGATTCCACCCGGAACGACAGACAGGCAGAGAAACAAGAAAGGGACAGTAATAAATAAGCGGTAAAATTAAAAATGTTGTACAACCGACTTCAATATAAATTATTAAGGGTAACTCAAAAACTACCGGTTAGACCTTGATCAAATTTATATGAGGCCACATAAGAAGCACCAGCTTTCAAATAAAAAAGAATCAATATAAAAAAGTTATGAAGTAACACACATCAAAAATATTCAGTCGAATTGACAACCTTCTCGTTTTATGAACTGAGTTAAAAATAAGTTAGCAAAAATTTCCAATGAAAATATTTTCTACGACCATTTTAAAACATTTCATTTATTTTTAATTTAGTAACTCATTTGTATTTGAATTTCTTTGAAAACGCCTTCTTGAAATGGATGTTGTAGAAAGAAATAGAAACTTATTTGTAATTTTCTGAGTGGTTGCAAATATTATTACAAAAAACAACTCGTTAATAATATAGTTTTATACAATATTTGAGTGACAAAGGAACTAAGGTTCCACTTGATGATGAGTGAAAAGTAAAGAAAAGTATTTCCAATATTATTTAAAGTAAAATATTCCTTACTCAAAACCTACTTGTCAAAAATGAAATTTCACAAGTTCAAAGTAACTAAATATTAAACAAAAATTTTGCCTAAATAATAACATTAAAATTTTCATCATCTACATTTCCAGATTTTTTTCTACGTATTTATTTTCTTACAGGTAACCATAACTTGCATAGATAAATTTAGCGAAGCATAAAAATTACCAAAGCATTTTATTTTAGACTTCAGGGATTATAACCCATCTGTAGCTTTTTTTGCTTGAAGTCAGCTGCATTTGGATTCTTTTTTATAGGATAAGAGTAGTGTAGTGTAGTGATAAGCAACTATACAGTCCACCTGATGGTAAGTGGTTGCTGTGTGCCATCTACATCTATCTTCGTTTAGGAATAAAATGCAGATGCGTTGTCATCCGTGAAGACTAAGATGGAATGCCTCTTTTCCAATAAAAATGGTCTCCGATTAGAGAATCGGACAGTGTAGAGACACTCACCATAAGAAACACAGCAGCGTTAAGCTGTTATTTTACGCTGGTATTATGTGAGAACGTGGTCCTTCCCCGGTTGATCCGACCCATTCGTGCTACAACCGTACTATTAATATAGCTATGCTCTACCACGTATAAAATCTAATTCTAGTTCGAGGATAGTTGTAGGTATCTATGTGCCACAGAATTCATATAACATCAGGTGGTCTGTGTACGTGTTTGTTAACAACATTATTATATCAGCCCCACTGCTAGGAATTTGAACATTATTGATAGGATTTTGAGGCTGAGAGAGTCAGCTGATCTATCTTATGTTGAGTACGTTATGAATACATTTAATTTCTCATATATCCGACTACTCGGAGGTAGTTTCTGTTCTTACCTGCTTTTTTGAAAGATTAAAAAGTTTGTGAGGACGAATCGAGTTCACACAGAATCAGTTCAGGACAGGTCAACTTGGAAACTTCTCTTTAGGACTCCTTTGGGACTCCTTTTCCCCTAGGAATTAGTGTGGTTAGGTACGATCTTCTTACCTATTTCTGCCACAAAATAGCACTGCTTGTACCAGCCTGTTCCAGTTCAAAGGGAATAGGGAGCCACAGGCAGTGAGGCACTCCAATTTTTCCACGGAGGTGACACGTCAGTGGCCTTCTTTGTTTTATATTGGCTGCAGGTGTACATGGACTTTTTTATATCGTGGGGATATCCTCATAAATACCTTCTGCTGAGGGGGCAACTTAAAAGTTATGCCGGACTCCTACCGGCCAAAACTCTACGGTAGGCACCATCAGCGTACATGAGGGGTCCTGGGATCCCTGTTCGGAACGCAACCGGGGCCCCTCTCTCGCTTTGCTTTAAAAAGGCCCCGGGGGCATTCCTTACTGCCGCCAGCAAACTCGCAGTGCTTCCACGGTGCTCGAGACCACTTCCAAGTCACCGTCCTCCTCAGATGTTACATTACTAGAAGTTCGGGGCTACCCACCCTGAACATCCGTAATCCCCGAGGGCCCGTTTCTGGTAGGGGAACACCATCATCAAGTGGAGTGCCGTGATGAACGCTTTAGCGGCGTCGTCTCCGAGCGGGATCTGTCCTCTCCCGACACCGCTCAGCAGCCTCCTTTTGGACCATAACATGTCCATGAACTTCAGCAGTAGACACTTAACCTCAGGTGTGTCATCCCATTTTTTGCGACATCAACCTGCTATTTTCATAAACCCAGAAATTTAACGTTCGTTTTCTATGGATATCCTAAACCGCATGATCCTATTGTAGTTACCAGCAGTTTTTCCGGACCGATACAACCTAGAGACCATAAGAAAAGAACCTTTCGCTTTTATAAAAACCAGCAATGCTCTTGCTCCTGAATTCTCTAGTGTGGAATTGTTCATGGGCGACTGTGATCACTTAGCACTTACTCTCATGTGAGCCGAATGCTCGTTTGCCCCTCTTCCTATAAAAAAACACACAACACTTTACAACATTCCATTTGCTTAACGATATGAATCTGCGTAAAAGCCACAAAATAAACAACAAAGATAAGTATAAGAGTAATGGGAAACCATAACATGAGCGTGAGATTTATGTGCCAATATAAAAGTGCATATATCACTAACGCGAGTTGGTCATACATGTTGTTATGTTTCTGTGTATGTTTATCCATATATTTAGTTGACATATTCCTTGAATGTAACGAAGCTAGAATAAACCAATTAATAAAATAGATAACTGTCGACGTAATCGTGCTTGCTGCTATTTAAAACCGCCTCGTAGAACACCCACGGGACGAAATGGGGTGTGGTTTTCTTACACTTTCACCTCAGGACTTTTTATTCTTTCCATTTGCAGGTTTCATAATATTTTTATAAATTTCTACCCCCCAAACCCTTTCCCCCTATCCAAGAGTTTTATTTGTATCGTAGAGGTGTTCTGCACTTTACACATGGATACCTCCAATTTCTGACAAAGTGAAACTGAAATATTTCAATTTATTACATCACCGCCTACTATCACATTAGCTGTGTTCTCGTTTAATGCTTTCAATAATTTAAAATTAGATATTTAATATGTTTTTTCTAATTTCTAATTTTATAGATATTATTGAAAGATAAGAATAGAATTTAATAAAAAGTAAAAGCCATCTTCAGAGAAATAAAAGTATTAGAGTGGATAATATTTTATTATTTTTAAATAAATCTAATTTTACGGATATTACCTCTTTTAAGTTTAACTATTTTTAATTCCTGAAGTTTCGTTTTATTCAATGTGTAGTAGTTAGTTCTTTAAATTTGGTTCTTACGTTTTATTAAAAGTCTAATTTTTTGACTGTTTTGAGAGGAATATCGTCATAATAGTTCCATTATTTTTTCTTAAGACTGAAATGGAATCAGCCTTAACCTATTTAAATGTTTATATCTAATATATGAAAATTAATGTTTGTTTGATCGTATTTTATGCGCTACCATACCATTCATCAGATTGTGATAAAATATTATCAACTTATTTCTTGCACTTGCGCGAAGGTTAAGGGAAGAGTGGGTAATGGGAGTCAGCGGGTAATGGTGATCACCTTATCTACAATTAAACTACATATCCCCGAGTGGCATAAATTACATCTTTGCTCCGTTCTGTGCCTCCCACCACTGTTTCGAACGACTCGTACCAGCAACCGCCGCGCGTTTTGAAATGATAGCTGCTTTTTGTTCTTGCGCCCCGCCGATGTCAATTTTTGTCGAAAGATAACATACGGTAAGTTACGAATTTCATAATGGACCTAAATGAGACTTTTGTGTGTAATTAGTCTGACATTCATAATAGTGATGTACACATTTCATTACCATAATAATTTCTATTTTTTTATTTCTGACTTTATTCTCATTTGTGTAGTTGTGAGCAATGGGAATCAGGCTACTCCCATTACCCGCAATTGATTATTAGAAGTAAAGAATGTAGTATACTACGCCTATAGACTTAATTTACTACATGTTAGGTATAAACTGCTTTTTTGTTTTGTAGATGCCGAATGTATGGATCAGAATTACCGAAAATGCTATCTGGTCTACCGATAGTTTGAAAAAAGCTGTCCAGCTTATTGATCAATAGCGTTATTCCTTACGAAAAGTTGTTATAATTATTGATATACCATTCACAAGTCTACAAAAGACATGTAAAAAAATCTAACTAAAGGCCACGTCTTGGATGACATACTATCTTCAGTTCCGAAGTTAAAAACGAAGTAGCAAATCTCGTGAAAAACATGGCCAATATTTTTATGTATGTATCGCTATTCAGATAAGAAAATGGGAAAAGAAAAAAGACATGGAGAAGGAGGACTCTGAAAGAGCAAAGCGGCAAGTTCTCTAGGAATCAAACGATACTTCGGTATCAGACGTCAACAGTAATAGTCAGGATGATGAGGTGATGACACAGAAGACGCAGGAAACAGGTGTCTAGTATGTAGCGAATTTGGAAGTAACAACGAGATGTAGTGGGTGGGACTCAGCCAAAGGTTATGTCTGCTATAAGTGTTAAATTTTTTTGACTCTGACCACCCACAGGGTGACTAACATTGCCCTCACCTCAGTGCAATGGGGGTCAAATCTGTAATTTTTTGAATCGTATTTATTTCCAAAGCTGATTGCCAAACCGGTTTTAAAAACAAAATTTGATCAGTTTTTAAACCACGTTGATAAATTGTATAAATTAATCCCCCGCTTAGCTCTTACTATTTTAAAATATTGTCTTCTTGTACCTTGATTTACATACTTACTCCGCTCGAGTCCAGTCTGGAAATGTTCGCATATTTTAAAAGATATTGATAATAATCTTAAAATAACTATAGAAAATATTCTAAATTTAACTTTAAATACAACCTGGACTCAAACTACTTTACCTATAAAATTTGGTGGCATTGCTGTGAGAAATCTTTCTAGCATTGCATTGCCTGCTTTCCTTGCTACCGTGCAGTTTCAGTGACTTATGTAACATAATTTTAAATAATAAAGTAGACCTATGCTTTGTTACGGAGGCAGGGCAGACATGGCAAACGCTCTGTCCAGGTAAAAATATTCGACTGGAAGTTAACCAACAAAAACAGTGTGTTATTCCGTTGGTACAGGTTGTGCAGAAAGATTTGTTTCATAATTTCCATAGTGACCAAGATAAGGCACGCCTTCTAGCTGTTTCGACTAAGGAATCTAGTCACTGGTTACACGCTTTACCATCAAGTAATCTCGGCACGTTATTTGATAGGGAAAGCTTGCGCATTGTCGTAGGAATCCGATTAGGAGCGGCGATTTGTCAACCTCATTAGAGCCCCTGTGGTAGCAGCGTCGACAAGTTTGGGTTCTACGGACTTTCATGTAAGAAAGGCGCTGGTAGGTTTTCACGACACAGTTCTTTGAACGATGTCATCCGAAGGGCTCTTGTCTATATAAATGTTCCCTCGGTTTTAGAGCCTTGTGGAATATTTAGCGACGATGGCAGGAGAGCCGACGGTATGACATTGGTCCCTTGGGAGAGAGGCAAAGCCCTAGTGCGGGATGCTACTTGCGTAGACATTCTGGCAGCCTCTCATCTCAGGGGTACCTCGTTTAGAGTCGGGGCGGCATTAGAGGCAGCTGAACTGAGTCAGTGGCGCAAATATGATTCTCTTAGAGATGACTATATATTTGTGCCATTTGCTGTAGAGACTATCGGTCCGTGGGGTCAAGGTGCAGTGAAGTTTCTAAAGGAACTCCATCCGCGGCTGGTCGTTGCTGCTGGTGATAAGAGGGCTGGTTCTTTTCTCGCTCAAACGCTAAGTATAGCCATTCAGCGGGGAAACGCAGCCAGCGTTCTAGGCACGATACCGCGGGGAGTAAGACTATATGATAATTAAATTTCTAGTTTTAGTTCTTTTTTATTATTATAGTTTTTAATATTGTATATAATCAAAAATATCCAAATTGATTAAAACTGATCTCAATTGATAGCTAAATAAGTGAATTTTGTTATTATGTAGTTTCAATAAAGATTTTTTGAAAGAATGTGAAATAAGCTTTTATTTGAATTCTCGCTTAGTAACACCCATTACCCTCTTTTATCCTATAGGCCGATACTTACTGTTAAGATAGGCGCGCCGACTACTGTAAGTTAGGTAATTACTTACAGTAGTTGGCGCGCGTATCGTAACAATATCAGCATCAGGCGGCGGTAGTCACTTACCATCAGGTGAGCCGCATGCTCGTTTGCGCCCTCTTCTATAAAAACAAAATAAACATCAGCCTGCGGTAGTCCGCTATTGGACATAGGGCTCTCCTAAGGCGCAACAATTAGCCCGATCTTCTGCTTCACGCATAGAGTAACAATGTAACAACAACTTAACTATCAACTCAAATTATATTATATCGTAACAATATAACTCTTGTAAATTTCAAACGATTTTCCCACATAATTGTGGGAAAATATAGACACATACATAAAATAATAATAACATAAAATAATGTAAAAACAAATAATAAGAGAAAAAATATTTTTTGTGCTTTAAAAACGCGTCGATTACCTACCAACTAGTAACGTACGTGAGGGTAATATTGTCACCTTAAGCTTTGCCGCCCTATAAAACCAAAAAAGGAGGAGGACAGACACAAAAACACAAAGTCGTACACTATAACTAATATATTAAGAAAAAAAGAGCTTTGGCAATCATTAGGAACACTGAAAACTTAACTTGAACAATAATTAACTACACTACCAAAATATTTACTGTAAGGTCAACTGTCAAAATGGCAATGGCAATCGCAAATGCGTTGCCAGCCTTTTAGAAAGGTGTAAGCTCCTTTCTTGAAGGTCCCTAAGTCTATCGGTCCGGCAAAATCGCCGGTGGTAAACAATTCCACAGGGAAGTTGTACGAGGAAGAAAAGTCCTAGTAAATATTACCCTCACGTACAATAATATACAAATAAGAATTATTAGAACCGGTCACAATTGATAAAGATTCCACGTAACCTACAAATTAAAAAAGAACATGCATTTGAATTGAGAACGTAACATATTATGTTATAGTATTTTATAGTTTAAGTAAAACGAGGCGTATGCTAAGACGGCTTTATTGCTTTGTTGACATCATACATGATATTGAGGTTATTACAACGAGGGTAGTCTCTATTTACTTCTACAACATTATAATTTGAATTTATTAAAGACTACCTACAACAATATACACATAACTATACGTGTATTAGAATCCAAAGAGCGGAGAGCTAATCGGACCACGTTTAGCCAAATATATGGGTTTAGATGGAAATTGTGAAAGAAGTGATAGTTGGTTAACTCGTCGCCTACACAATCACAAATCCAATATCTTATTACTTGCCTTTTACGAAATGCTAGGCAAATAACACGATTTGCACCTTATTTAAGTCCTACATAAACATGGGACCTATAAGACCCAGACCAACAAGGGACTTTTAGGGAATGGAGAACCACTTCATTTTTTGAAGTAGACTGAAATCGTAGAAAATCTTGCGAGCGTTTTAGTTGGGATGCATTTTAAGACCCTCAACTATGCCTTTTATAATGCTAACGAGTGCCATTATCTTTCTTTATACTGCTCATCGTCCTTGTTTCTTGGCCAATTTCATCCTTTTCAGGCCTTCCAACTACGTTAAAAGACTACAGAATAAGTTAGATGACTGAGAGTTATTATTTTAACGTGGTAGAGCCATGCTGCATCTATATTAGTAGTATAGTTGTAGCACGAATGGGTCGGCTCGACCGGGAAAGGACCACGCTCTCACAGAATACCAGCGTAAAATACTAGATTAACGCTGCTGTGTTTCTTATGGTAAGTGTAGCGAACCCCAGACCCTTTTTACTGGAAACGAAGCATTCCATCTTAGTCCTCACGGATTACAACTAATCTGTATTTTGTTTCGTGATCGAGGATAAATGTTGATGTCTATGGGCCACAGTAACTACTTACCATCAGGTGAACTGTGTGCTCGTTTGTCACCCTTATCCTATAAAAAAGTAGTGTACTAATACATACAATACGTTACAACATACAATAAAACTCGCTTAATACGATCACATTTAATACGATTTCTCGTTTAATACGCCATTTTATGTCAGTCCCTGCAACTTGAGGCACGTTTTCATACATTAATAACACGCTTAATACGATTCGTCATCCCGTCTAATACGCCATCTTGGTCGGAAAAGTTACGTTTGTTAGTGATTAGTAAGGCGAAAAATCCACGTTGCTTCAAAAACGTGAAATCGCTCCCTGTAACATATGATGCACAATCTCGAGCTTGGATGACTGGCCTTCGTTTTATTAACTGGTTAAAAGCTTTAGATGATCACTTCCAGATTAAATGTAGACGCATAATTCTTTTCATTGATAACTGCCCCGCTTCCCCTAAAGATGTTGAACTAAAGAACATCACGCTTATTTTCTTACCTCCGAATGAGACAAGCAAGTTGCAGCCGATGGATCGAGACATTATAAAAGTCCTTAAGCATGGCCACAGAAGACGATTGATACACCACTAACTTAAGGAAATGGAAAACCCTGACAGGAAATGACCTGTGACTGTGCATAACGCGATCCTTAACATTGCAACGGCATGGCAAGCAATTAAGGCTGAAACTATACAAAATTGTTTTAAGAAAATAGGTTTCCGAAATAACGAAACTGACGTCGTGTTGGAAGAAGAACCCGCGATACTGCCGAGTTTTTCTGGATATTCTTCCATTGATGACAATATTGCACCATACGAAACCTGTTCAAGATATTCAAGAGAATGAATAACACCTAAAACGAGGCCCTAAGTGATGATAATGAAGATGAGGGAGAATCAATTTCGATTTTATCAAACGCAGAGGCATTATCAGCAGTAAACGTTTTAAGGCACTATGTATCTTCTTTCGGGAAAAGTGAAGACGCACTGCAAGTTAAATTATATTGAAAGCCTTGTCATTAAAAATGCATCAAAATCTTTTTGTCAAACCAAAATTAAGTAATGTCATTATAAATAATAATTAACTATGATGTAACCTATTTAAATACATATACATGTGCACAACATTATAACTTTCTAACAAATTTATAAACACGTATAGGTACCTATAATTCAATACCTACACAATATTAGTAAATGATATTTTATTTTGCCTATCCCGCATAATACGTTTTCCCGCTTAAGTCGCGATTTTGGCTGGGTCCCTTCAAAATCATCTTAAACGGGTTTTCCTGTAATTCATACAATATGCGGCTCACCCGAAAACTATCAAATTTTATTTTTGCACCAATACCAATGCCGGCTTCAATTCACCTATATTGCTCCGTAAGTATAAACTATTATCATTAAATATTATATTATGTTATCATCTAATACATAATAAAATATTTTTGTTTGTTCGTATTTTATGCGCTGCCATGTACCGTTTATCAGATTACGGTAAAACTTTGTCAAATTAATGCTTGCACTTGCGCAAAGGTATAGTACGTGGCGTGCGTATTCCACCGACAAATTTATATGAAACATTTAATATAATTATATAACATTCAATCTCAATGAACGTATTAATTATCATACCTAATTAAAAAATATAACTCTACCAAATTTTAAACGCTATTTCCACAATTATTGCTTCTGCAGCAGCAAGGAGCCGGGTACTTGCTAGTTAAATATAGAAATTGAATCTATATCTATATATACATTCATACAAATACATAAATATACTACATACATACATACATACATACATACATACATACATACATACAAATAAATAAAATTGAAGTGTCTGTTTGTAATTTCAAAATTACAGCTTTTTACTAAATACATATGAAAGTATACCGTACTTATAACAAAAATACAATTTCTAAAGTTTTTCTCTGTTTATCTGTTTCTTCCGGCTAATCTGCGAAACGGCTGGACCGATTTTGACGGAACTTTCACTTACAGATAGTTAATGTCATAAGGAGTAACTAAGTCTACTTTTATTTCAAAAAAGAATAAGGGTCCGCGCAAAAAATTAAAACCCCAATAATCTCTAAGCGGGATCTATCCTCTCCCGACACCGCTCTGCAGCCTCCTTCTGGACCATAAAGTGTCCATGGACTACAGTAGCCACTTAGGTGTGTGTATCATTTCATTTTTTCCGACATCAACCTGCTGTTTCCAAAAACTCGGAAATTTAACCTGCATTTTCTATCATGACCATATTGTTGTCACCAGTAGTTTTTCCGGACTGATACAACCTAGAGACCTTAGGAAAAGAACCTTTCGCTTTTTTAAAAACCGGCAACGCTCATGGGCAATGGGAACGTGTGGTGGCAATTGTTTATGGGCGACTGTGATCACTTACGAATACTATCAGGTGAGCCGAATGCTCGTTTGCCCCATCTTCTATAAAAAATACTTACAACCCTTCCATTTGCTTAACGATATAAATCTGCGTAAAAGCCACAAAAAAACAACAAAGATAAGTATAAGAGTAATGGGAAACTATAACATGAGCGTGTGATGTATATGCCAATATAAAAGTGCATATATTACTACCGAGTGTTGATCATTCATGTTGTTACATTTCTCGATCATCTATATATCTAGTTGACATATTCCTTTAGTGTAACGAAGGTAGAATAAACCAATTAATAAAATAGATAACTGTCGACGTAATCGTGCTTGCCGCTATTTAAAACCGCCTCGTAATAACTCACGGGACGAATGGGGTGTGGTTTTCTTACACTCACCTCAGGCCTTTTTTATTCCTTCCATTTGCAAATTTCATAACATATTTATAAAATTCACTCCCCTCTAGGAATTTCATTTGTATCGTAGAGGCATTCTGCACTTATAAATTACACATGGATTATATTTTTTTTTAATTCCATTTTCTGACAAGGTAAAATTGAACTGAAATATTTCAATTTATTCTATTACCACCTACTACCACATTAATAGCTGTGTCCTCGTTTAATACTTTCAATAATATAAAATTAGAAATGAAATATTATATTTCTTATTTCTAATTTTAAAATACAACAACTTTTATCGCATGAAAGTACGTACAGAGAGGTCAAAACAGACCCTACAACTAATACGCTTAAAACAACTAGCGATCTAATTACGAAATACTCCGAGAAATTGAATCTAGAGGTTACGATAATACCTGCGTGTGCCAAACCACCAAAATTTTATGGGGCACCAAAAATACACAATGCGAACACTTCATTACGTCCAATAGTGAGTCAGATCGATTCGCCAACTCACAGTTTGGCTCAACACTTAGCAAAAATACTACAAGGCGGCTCAGAAGGGAAATCAGTCTGCAGTTTTTCAAGAGAGCATTATCACCTTTCTTGAAGAACAAGACCACCACACTTTTGCTCCTTGCCTCCGGAATATTCCTAACATAGAGGATTGAATTAAAGAGCTTCTGAAGGAATTTCAATACCTTATTTCTACTCGCTTTCAGAAGCTCCGCTGTAATTCCATCCTCGCCTGGCTTCTTGGCGTTTTTAAGGTGCTATTCTAATCTCGCTCAGACTGACTTCCGGGATATCATCGGACAGTGTCGGATAAGACTTGCTCTTAGATCTTCACTTACACTTGCGTGTGGCTCCAACGATGACGTATACAGCTGTCCATAGAACCGCCCAATCTCACTCAAAATCTCAGGTGTCCCGGAAACAATGCTTCCATACTCGGTATTCAGCTTTGACAGTTGGCTCTTTGTGACAGACAGAAAGACTTTGGAGCTCTTGCAAAGACTTTGGGACGTTAGTTCCAAAGTACACAGCTAGATTGAATATACAAGCTGTATTGAAGTTGCATAGATCCTGCCACATGCAAATGCATGTGGCAGGATCTATGGATCTCCAAATGGAGATCTGTCTGTTCAGTTGCCTGAAAACCTAAAAACGGTTTTGTAACTTGAGCTGAAAGGTTTTGGGACTTTGGATTAGAGCACGAGGGGGACGGAACGTTGACTTCATTAGACGAGAACTCTCCAACTTAACGTTTAGGTTCAGTGTGCCTCTAACCGTTCGGTGATCGCTAACAGTTTTCACCCTCGTGATCACTGAGACATCACTGTATACACGAATACTGTTTGGTGATTCTGAGTATAAGGTTCGCAACCCTCGTCGACATACTCACAATCTTCACAACGAAGTTAACGAGAGAGTTGTGGACGATAAATGCGACACCTCCTTGTGAAAGATAGGCGCCCTCCCGGTGATAGAACAAGTTACCGGATTCGCCGTATCCTCCCCCTCTCTTCGGACCTCGGATAATCCTATAATATGTAATGTAACTTGTCTATCTCTTCTTCCAGCTCCAGGATCTTCTCGTCAGTCCTCAAGGTGCGTGCGTTGTATGTTGGCAAGTCAAGTCGTCTTAGGTGGTAATCGAACCTCCACCGCAGCAACCCCTGCCCCGCCGTTACCATGGTTGCCACCGTAACCAGAAATAGTGGGGACGCCGGGGACTGGCGGCAGTCTCTTCGTAACTTTCATCATGGGGGGAAATTTTTCATAGTTGCCACGAATGGCGAACGGGTCGTCAACCGTATTTTTTGTTGTAATATTGTTGTTATCAGGAAGATGCTGCTGCTAATCTCCTGCCTGTTTCCCACTGTTGCCTCTTACGATACCCACGGGAAAATATGGAGTTACTACCCGATATGGAGTTACTACCCCATATCTTCCCATTTCTCGGGGAACGGTTAAGAATACCCACTGATATTCTTAACCGCCACTACATGACACTAGATGTGTTAGTTTTTTTTTATATGATCAAGTAACAAACGAGCACACAGTCCACCTGATGGTAAGTAGTTGCTGTGGCCCATAGACATTTACATCTATCCTCGTTTGTGAATCAAAATGCAGATGCGTTGTCACTCGTGAGGACTAAGATGGAATGCCTCGTTTCGTTTAGTAAAAAGAGTCTCCGGTTCTCTACACTCACCATACGAAACACAGCAGTGTTAAGCTGCTATTTTACGCTGGTATTCTGTGAGAGCGTGGTCCTGCCCCGGTCGAACCGACCCATTCGTGCTACAACTATATTACTAATATAGCTGCAGCATGGCTCTACCACTTATAAAAAAAGTCATCCAAAATCCTAATAAAACCATAGGTTACACTGTGTATAGAAAAAAGACCCATATGAACCGATATTCAAATGGTAAACCTCACCATCATCTTTCGCATTTAGCTACCGTGGGCAAATCTTTGTTACAGAGAACACAACGGATGTGACAGCCTGGCCGCCTAGCTTCAGCACGTCAAGCAGTTTCTACACGATGAAGCTTCTTGTCCCGTGCCTACATCACAGTTACCGAGTGAAGCCGGCACAATCGAGCGTGTGCCTGCTGTATTACCATATGTCAGAGGTGTCACAGATAAGATTGGCTACATTTTGAAGAGAGCTTCTATTAGAACATTCTTCAAGCCGCCGAAGAAGATTAGTCAGTTCTTATCATCCGTCAAGTGTATTATAGTATAAGATTGATTGTGAATGTGGTCTCTCATATATAGGGCAAACAAAACGGTCTATAAAAACCCGCTTAAAAGAACACTTTGATCTGATCATGATAGCTTTAAATTAACAAGGGTTAACTCTGACATCAGGACGTCATTCACCTCAGTCCCCGTGACCATGGGTGCTGGAAAACACTCGAAAAGTCGGGAATTTAAAATAATTATAATTAAACGGGATAGAAGCCATAAAAGTAGTTTTATTCAACTCTTTATTTTACTATATCGCTTTGAACTAGTGTAGCTCTATATCAATGTAATCATTTTCAGAATCTAATAAAAATTGCATCCCGTATTTTATTTTCAGACGACCTCCTGGCTGCTCATAATGTCGACACTCTTGAAGGCCTTCGTAAGAAGCATCCTTTGGTCAATCTTTCTCAAAGTTTACCGCTGCCTCCCAATACTTCTATGCAACCTTTACAAATTTCTGAAAACGTCACTTTAAAAGCAATTATGTTATTATCGGATGACTGCTGGCAGCATTGACGGAATAACTCCTCAAAATCTTAAAAATCTTGTAAGTAGAGTACTTCTTAATCATCATCATCATCATCATCATTACAGCCCTTCACAAGTCCACTGCTGAACATAGGCCTCCCCCAAGGAATGCCACAAAGCACGGTCCTGAGCCACCTGCATCCATCGACTTCCTGCATGTCTTACCAGGTCGTCACTCCATCTCGTGGGGGGTCGCCCTACACTTCGCCTACCGGTACGAGGCTGCCACTGAAGAACCTTTCTTCCCCATCGGTTGTCGGTTCTTCGAGCTATATGGCCGGCCCACTGCCACTTCAGCTTACTAATCTGTTGGGCTATGTCGGTTACTCTGGTTCTACTGCGGATATACTCATTCCTAAGTTTATCACGCAGAGAAACTCCGAGCATAGCCCTCTCCATAGCTCGCTGAGCGACCTTGAGCTTCCTCATACGGCCAGCAGTGAAGGACCACGTCTCCGTTCCGTAAGTCATCACTGGCAACACGCACTGGTTGTACAATCTCGTTTTAAGGTTTTGAGGTATGTCTGACGAGAAGATGTGTCGTAGCTTCCCGAACGCTGCCCAGCCGAGTTGAATCCGTCGATTGACCTCTCGGTCGAAGTTGGCCTTACCTAGTCGGACTATTTGTCCCAGGTAAACATACTCGTCAACAACTTCGAGCTTAGTGCTCTCAACAACTACCGGCATAGGTGTGACATGGACATTAAACATAATCTTTGTTTTGTCCATGTTCATCTTAAGACCTATCCGTTGGGAGACACTATTGAGGTCATTGAGCATAGTGCTTAGGTCCTCCAGCGATTCTGCTATAAGGACTATATCGTCGGCAAATCGAAAAAGAGTTATGTACTCGCCATTGATGTTAATACCGTATACTTTCCAGTCCAGAGGCTTGAAAACGTCTTCCAATGCAGTGGTGAAGAGTTTCGGGGATATAATGTCACCCTGTCTTATACCTCTCTGCAATTGGATAGGTTTCGTACTCTGGTTCTGTACTCGGATAGCCATCGTAGTCCTACTGTACAAGCACTTCAGCACTTCGATATACCGACAGTCAACTTGGCACCGCTGAAGGGACTGCAGCACCGCCCAAATTTCGACGGAATCAAAGGCTTTCTCATAGTCCACATACGCCAGACATAGTGGCAAATTGTACTCTTCGGACTTCTGTACAATTTGCCGTAGGGTATGTATGTGGTCTGTGGTGCTAAAGCCCTTTCGGAAACCGGCTTGTTCGGAAGGCTGAAAGTCGTCAAGTCTGCGCGCGAGACAATTCGTAATGACTCTCGAAAACAGCACGTAGACGCGGCTCAGACGGGAAATCGGTCTGTAGTTCTTCAAGAGAGCGTTGTCACCTTTCTTGAAGAACAAGACCACCGCACTTCTGCTCCACGCCTCCGGTGTAATGCCACCATGGAGGACGGAATTAAAGAGCTTCTGAAAGACTTCAAGTACCGGTCTTCCACCCGCTTTCAGAAGCTCCGCTGTAATTCCATCCTCGCCTGGGGCCTTGCCGTTTTTAAGGTGCTGGAGAGCCATTCTAATCTCGCTCAGACTGACGTCCGGGATATCTTCGGAATAGTGTCGGATAAGACTCGCTCTTGGATCGTTACTCACACTTGCGTGTGGCTCCAACGATGACGTGTACAGCTGCCCATAGAACCTCTCAATCTCACTCAAAATCTCAGGTGTCCCGGAAACGATGCTGCCACATTCGGTCTTCAGCTTTGACAGTTGGCTCTTTCTGGCACACAGATCTCTGGCAAAGACTTTAGAGCCTTGGTTCCGCTCGATCGCTTCTTCAATACAAGCTGTATTGAAGTTGCGTAAGTCCCGGCGCATGCATTTGGACATCTGTCTGTTCAGTTGCCTGTATGCTGTCAAATCTGTTGAAGAATGCAGCTTCATCTCCCGTCTAACAGCCATGAGATTAAGAGTGTGATCAGAGAGTTTTTGTGTTCTTCTGCGGCGGGTCTTGCAGAACTTAGCTCCAACCGCATGGACAGTTTCCACGAGCTTGTCATTCATATCGTCCACTTCATTGCAGTCTTCTAGGCACTGAAAACAGTTTTGTAACTCGAGCTGAAAGGTTTCGGGACTCTGGAACAGAGCACGAGGGGGACGGAGCGTTGACTTCACTAGACGAGACCTCTCCAACTTAACGTTTAGGTTCAGTTTGCCTCTAACCATTCGGTGATCGCTACCAGTTTTCACCCTCGCGATCACGGAGACATCACTGAACAGTTGTCGTCTGGTCGTCATAAGGAAGTCAATCTCATTTTTTGTCGAACCGTCGGGGCTTGACCAGGTCCACTTCCTGTGGGGCCGCTTCTTGAAGAAAGAGTTCATCACAAAGAGTCCTTCTTTCTCCATGAAGTCGGCCAGCTGCTGGCCCCTTGGGTTCCGTTGCCCTATTCCAAATTTCCCTACTTTCAACTCACCGTTCTCTCTTGTGCCTAGTTTTGCATTGAAGTCTCCCATTAACACCGTATATTGGGTTTTGGAGGAATGCATGGCTCTAGAGATATCCTCATACATTTCCTCCACCTCCTCATCGGGGTGTGCCGAGGTTGGTGCGTAAACCTGTATGACCTTCAGCGAATACCGTTTGGTGATTCTGAGTATAAGGTACGCAACCCTCGTCGACACACTCCCGATCTTTACAACGTTATTAACGTGAGAATTGTGGACGATAAATCCGACACCTCCTTGGGACAGATGGT
Organism: Parnassius glacialis; assembly: GCA_033319125.1. NCBI lineage: Eukaryota > Metazoa > Arthropoda > Insecta > Lepidoptera > Papilionidae > Parnassius > Parnassius glacialis. Next base: position 33,048,770 of record JAVANC010000018.1, read on the forward strand.
CGCCCTCCCGGTAATAGAGCAAGTTGCCGGATTCGAGGATTACCGTGTCCTCCCCTCTCTTCGGACTTCGGATAATCCTATAATATGCCAGCGCAACTTATCTATCTCTTCTTCCAGCTCCACGATCTTCTCGTCAGTCCTCAGGGTGCGTGCGTTGTACGTTGCCAGGTCGAGTCGTCTAAGGTGGCAACCGAACCTCCACCGGAGATTCTTAGCACCCCCTGCCCCGCCGTTACCATGGTCGCCACCGTAGCCAGGAATAGCGGGGCCGCCGGGGACTGAGGGCCGTCTGTTTGTTGCTCTATTCATTGGGGGGTATTTGCCATAGTTGCCACGCTTGGCGAGCGGGTTGGCAACCGCATTTTTTTTATTATAATTTTGGCTATTATCAGGAAGATGATGCTGCCCATCTCCTGCCTGTTTTCCTTTGTCGCCTTTTACGACACCCACGGGAGGATATGGGGTAGTGGATATTCTTAACCGCCACTACACGGCAACTTCTTAATGATATTACAAAATTATGTAATTTTATGTTTTCTGGTAATGTTAATCCAAATTTGAATCCATTCTTATATGGTGCAAGATTATGTGCATTAAAAAAAAAGAATAACGGTATCCATCCTATTGCCGTTGGTTACACAAGTCCACGCCTAACTTCAAAATTAGCTTGCAGGCACATAATCTCTATCTAAACTTAAGACAAAATTTCAGCCTACTTAACCAGCCTTTGCAACTAGAGGTGGCTGTGAGGCGGCGGTATGTTCAGTGCGTACATTTTTAACAAACTCTGATGCAGATGTTCTTGTGAAGGTTAACCTAAGGAATGCTTTTAACTCTATCGATAGGGTAACCCTGCTGAGAGAAGTGCCTAACAATATACCCTAAATTTATTATTAAGTTTGACTATGATATAACATATTATCGATTTTGCTTTCGGTGTTCAGCAGGGTGACCATTTATTCAACCATTTACCCCATTATTTCAAATTTGAAATCCAATCTCAATGTCTGGTACCTGGATGATGGTACACTGGTAGGTAGAGCAGATGACGTTCTCAGTGATCTTACTCATATTTTTAAAAATTTAAAAAAATATTGGTGGTGTGAGAAATCTTTTTAGCGTTGCATTGCCTGCTTTCTTTGCTTCCGTGTATTGTGTCAGTGAGACCAGTCAGACCTGTGCTTTGCTATTAAGGCACGGCAGACATGGCGAACGCTCTGTCCTGACGAGAATGTTCAACTGGAAGTTAACCAATAAAACAGTGGGATATTACGTTGGTACAAAATATGCATCAAGTAATCTCGGCACATTACTTGATGGGGAAAGCTTGCGCATCGCCGTAGGAATCTGACTAGGAGCGGCGATTTGTCAACCCCATCAGTGCCCCTGTGGTAACAGGGTCGACGGGCTTGGGCTCCACGGGCTTACGTGTAAGAAAAGTGCTGGTAGGTGTTCACGGCATGGTTCTTTGAACAATGTCATTCGAAGGGCTCTTGTGTCCATAAATGTTCCCTTGGTTCTAAAACCTTGTGAAATATTTAAAGAAGATGGCAGGAGACCCGACGGTATGACATTGGTCCCTTGGGAGAGAGGTAAAGCCATAGTGTGGGATGGTACTTGCGTAGATTCTTTAGCGGCCTCTCATCTCAGGGGTACCTCGTTTAGTTGAACTCATTGGCACAAATATGAGTCTCTGAGAGATGACTACATATTTGTGCCATTCGATTTAGAGACTATCGGTCTGTGAGGTCGACGTGCGGTTAAGTTCCGAAAGGAACACTATCCGCGACTGGTCATTTCTGATGGTAATAAGAGGGCTGGTTCTTTTCTCGCTCAAAGGCTAAGTCTAGCCATTTAGCGATGAAACGCAGCCAGCGTTACCACGGGGAGTAGGACTGTATGAAAATTAAGTTGTTAGATAATTAATAGAATCAGGCGTTACTTTGCGGAAGTCCATTATATTAAATTTGACAAGTTTTTAGCATTAGTTTTTTTTTATTATAGTTTTTTAATATTGTTACGAGCTTGGGGTTAGAGACAATTAAAAACTGCCGAGTGAATTACCAAAATTGACACTTTAATTACAACTTAAAACCACACAAATAACAAAATACAATTGTACTACTGATTGTCATAGTTCGCAGTTGTAACGCTTCGAAGTACGAGTATTCGCTTGTATCGCCAACTCAACACTGCCTCCAGTCGCGCTCTATACCGGCCGGACCTGAGATAGTTCCAGAATCTTCTACTGTAGAAACATTTAGAATGTTCGAGTACATACTGGTCTCGATTGACTAGGTGTCGATAGTTCTAGAAAGTTCTTCCATGGGAATTTCTAGAAGGATCTTGGCTCTCCTAAGTCTGCCACTCGATACCAGCGGGCACTGTTGCTGGTATCGGGTTGCCATTTACCAGGCATTAATGGTGGCGCTCAACACTGCCCCCTCCTAAGATATGCTCGTCCTAAGCATTATCGGGCCCATAATAACGCGCCAGTCGATCCACATGGACGATATTAGGTGTACCTCTTGCACCCTTTTGTATCCGATAGGTTATGTCATTGATCTTTGTCACAATCCGATACGGTCCGTCCGTCCTGTTTAGCTTGAAGCTTTGTAACACTAGGGAACCTTCGTCGAACCTTTTGTTTTTCATTTTCCGGTCATACCGGGTTTTCATCCTTTCAGTCACTTGCTGACTCGATTGACTGACGTGCTCATAAATGTCAGTCATTTTGTTCCGCAAGTCATTTGCATAATCGTTTATACTGCGTGGGGCATCAGGTGGTATTCCGGTGATCAGGCCTGCAGGTAGCAGTAATTAATTCTCTTCCAAAGCTTGCGAAAGCTGGTGTTACTGCTATACTTTCGTGAACTACGCTTCGATATGACAACAAAAACGTATTGTATGTGCTTATCCCAGTCTCGATGCCGATTTTCCACAACTCTTGCTAGGTACCTTCCCAATGTCTGATTAAATCGTTCTGCCTTTCCATCAGATTGTGGGTGGTAAGAAGTTGTTCTTGTTTTATGAGTACCTATAACTAGGCAAGTTTCCTGGAATATTTCAGGTAATCAAAATTACTTCCTTGATCGCTGTGTCTTCTCCAATCTCCAAAAGTATTCCAAAACGACAGAAGACTTCATGAACTAGTTTATCTGCAACGGTTGAAGCTTCTTGATTCGCAATGGCGAAGACTGATCACTTAGTGAAGTAATCCATCAGAACCGTGAAATACTTGTTACCACTTTCACTTTCCGGAAAAGGCCCCGCAACTTCAAGGGCTATCCTCTCCCATGGTGCACCAACATTGTATAATTTCAATGCACCTCTACTACGATTCTGAGATCCCTTTACAGTCGCACAACTTGTACATTTGCGACACCAGTCCTCGACATCGTCACGACAGTGGACCCAGTAAAACCGTTCTCGAATCTTCAGTAGAGTTAGTTTAACTCCCACATGGCCTCCCGAACAATCATTATGGAACAGCTGTAGAACATCCTGTACTTTAGCTTTACGGACAACCACTTGCAAACGCACGCACCCTGAGGACTGACGAGAAGATCGTGGAGCTGGAAGAAGAGATAGACAAGTTACGCTGGCATATTATAGGATTAACCGAGGTCCAAAGAGAGAGGGAGGACACGGTAATCCTAAAATCCGGCAACTTGCTCTATTACCGGGAGGACGATCATCTGTCCCAAGGAGGTGTCGGATTTATAGTCCACAAGTCTCTCGTTAACAACGTTGTAAAGATTGAGAGTGTGTCGACGAGGGTTGCGTACCTTATACTCAGAATCACCAAAGGGTATTCGCTGAAGGTCATACAGGTTTACGCACCAACCTCAGCACATCCCGATGAGGAGGTAGAGGAAATGTATGAGGATATCTCTAGAGCCATACATTCCTCGAAAACCCACTATACGGTGTTAATGGGAGACTTCAATGCAAAATTAGGCACAAGAGAGAACGGTGAGCTGAAAGTAGGAATAAGAATAGAATAGAATAGAATAATTTTTTATTCAATATAGATCACATGTGTAATACTTATTGAAAGTCATTTTTTACTTTACCACTGGTTCGAAAAAAAAACCTCTGTCCTGGGAAGAACCAGCAAGAAACCCAGCAGGACTTTTTTTTTAAAGCAAATTTTACAATAATGGTTGTACTAACTATATAAGTACAAAATTTATTTTAGAAACAGCTTGGAAGCGATCACCTCACTCCCAGGGGTTATTATCAACCATGTATTCATTTATACTATAATAACCCTTTTTATACAGTTTCAACTTAACAAAACATTTAAACTTGCTAATGGAGAGAGCCTGTACACTTTCCGGGACCTTGTTGTAATAGCGTATACATTGCCCCAAGAATGAATTACTGACTCTGTGGAGTCGAGAAACTGGTATCACTAGCTTGTGTTTGTTCCTAGTGTTTACAGAATGCACATCACTTTTTTTACTAAAACTACCTTTGTTTTTGTGAACATACATTAAATTTTCGTAAATATACTGAGAGGCCAGAGTTAATATATTTATTTCTTTAAATTTATCTCTAAGAGACTCTCTCAGTTTTAGGTTGTAAATAGCTCTAATGGCCCTCTTCTGTAAAACAAAAATAGTTTCTGAATCACCCGCATGTCCCCATAGCAAAATCCTATAAGACATTATGCTATGGAAATAACTGAAATAAACTAATCTAGCTATCTCGACACTAGTGAGACCTCTAATCTTTTTTACAGCATAGGCTGCAGAACTTAGTCTGCTTGCTAGTTTGGATATATGGGGGCCCCACTGAAGCTTTGCGTCGAGAGTGATGCCAAGAAAAACAGTGGATTCTACAGGGCTCAGTTCTTCCCCATTTAAAAACACATTGGTACTCAGATTTCTAACATTCGTTGTTGTAAATTTAATACATTTAGTTTTATTTCCGTTTAAATGTAAATTATTAACGTTAAACCAATGCACTAATTTTGATATAGCATTATTCACTTCGTCACATTTAAATGATTTACGTTTAAGTTTAAAAATCAAAGAAGTATCATCAGCAAATAATACTATATCATGATTATCCTCTACAATAGAAGGTAAGTCATTAATATACACTAGAAACAGGAATGGGCCGAGAATTGAGCCCTGAGGGACACCCATTAGTACAGGTGAGCCGGAAGAACTTTTACCATTAATAATAACTTTCTGCATTCTATTACTTAAATATGAAATTATAAGTTTAAGCGCTGTGTTCTTGACACCATAGTACTGTAGCTTCCTGATTAATGTCTCATGGTGAACGCAGTCGAAGGCCTTGGAAAGGTCACAAAATATACCCAAAGCATCCTCTGAATTCTCCCATGCACAAAAAATATGTTTAATAAGCTCAACTCCAGCGTCAGTTGTTGAGCGACCCCTTGTAAAACCGAATTGATTTCTATGTAGCAATTTATTAATATTAAAGAAACTTAACATTTGATCTAAAATTATTTTTTCAAAAATTTTACTAAATGTTGGTAGTACAGAAATTGGTCTAAAATTGCCGGAGTCTAATGTACTACCAGATTTATATAAAGGTATGACTTTACTAAGTTTCATTAAATCAGGAAACACACCAGATTCGACGCTTGTATTAAATATAGTGGCTAGATAAGGTGCTATTATATCTATTATAGATAAAATAACTTTAACGGAAATCCCCCATATATCTGCCGTTTTCTTAACATCAATAGTTTTAAAATATTTAACGATATCTTTTGGCAGTACTCTAGGGAAATTTGGAATAGGGCAACGGAACCCAAGGGGCCAGCAGCTGACCGACTTCATAGAGAAAGAGGGACTCTTTATGATGAACTCTTTCTTCCAGAAGAGACCCCACAGGAAGTGGACCTGGTCAAGCCCCGATGATTCGACAAAAAATGAGATTGACTTCATTATGATGACCAAACGACAACTGTTCAGTGATGTCTCCGTGATCGCGAGGGTAAAAACTGGTAGCGATCACCGAATATATATACCGAATATAATTAGAGGCACACTGAACCTAAACGTTAAGTTGGAGAGGTCTCGTCTAATGAAGTCAACCCTCCGTCCCCCTCGCGCTCTATTCCAAAGTCCGGGAACCTTTCACCTAGAGTTACAAAACCGTTTTCAGTGCCTAGAAGACTGCAATGAAGTGGATGATATGAATGACAAGCTCGTGGAAACTGTCCATGCGGTTGAAGTTAAGCTTTGCAAGACCCGCCGCAGAAGAACTCAAAAACTCTCCGATCACACTCTTAATCTCAAGGCTGTTAGACGGGAGATGAAGCTACATTCTTCAACAGATTTGACAGCATACAGGCAACTGAACAGACAGATCTCCAAATGCATGCGGCGCAACTTACGCAACTTCAATACACCTTGTATTGAAGAGGCGATCGAGCGGAACCAAGGCTCCAAAGTCTTTGCCAGAGATCTGTCTGCCAGAAAGAGCCAACTGTCAAAGCTGAAGACCGAGTGTGGTAGCATCATTTCTTGGATACCTGAGATTTTGAATCACATTGAGAGGTTTTATGGGCAGCTGTATACGTCATAGTTGGAGCCACACGCAAGTATGAGTAACGATCCAAGAGTGAGTCTTATCCGACACTATTCCGAAGATATTCCGGACGTCAGTCTAAGCGAGATTAGAATGGCTCTCCAGCACCTTAAAAACGACAAGTCCCCGGGCGAGGATGGAATTACAGTGGAGTTTCTTAAAGCGGGTGGAAAACCGGTACTTGAAGTCCTTCAGAAGCTCTTTCATTCAGTCCTCCATGGTGCCACTACTCCGGAGGCGTGGAGCAGAATTGCGGTGGTCTTGTTCTTCTAGAAAGGCGACAACGCTCTCTTGAAGAACTACAGACCGATTTCCCTTCTGAGCCTCGCCTACGTGCTGTTTTCGAGAGTCATTACGAATCGTCTCGCATGCAGACTTGACGACTTCCAGCCTCCCGAACAAGCCGGTTTCCGAACAAACTATAGTACCATAGACCACATACACACCTTTCGGCAGATTGTACAGAAGACAGAGGAGTATAATCTGCCACTTTGCCTTGCGTATGTGGAGCAGAATTGTGGTGGTCTTGTTCTTCAAGAAAGGCGACAACACTCTCTTGGAGAACTACAGACCGATTTCCCTTCTGAGCCGCGTCTACGTGCTGTTTTCGGGAGTCATTACGAATCATCTCGCACGCAGACTTGACGACTTCCAGCCTCCCGAACAAGCCGGTTTCCGAACAGACTGTAGTACCATAGACCACATACACACCCTTCGGCAGATTGTACAGAAGGCAGAGGAGTATAATCTGCCTTTGCCTTGCGTATGTGGACTATGAGAGAGCCTTTGATTCCGTCAAAATTTGGGCGGTGCTGCAGTCCCTTCAGCGGTGCCAAGTTGACTGTCGGTATATCAAAGTGCTTGCACAGTAGAGCTACTATCGCTATCCGAGTACAGAATCAGAGTACGAAACCTATCCACCTGCAGAGAGGTGTAAGACAGGGTGACGTTATATCCCCGAAACTCTTCACCGCTGCATTGGAAGACGTTTTCAAGCTACTGAACTGGAAAGGATGCGGTATTAACATCAATGGCGAGTACATCACCTTCGATTTGCCGACGATATAGTCCTTATGGCAGAATCACTGGAGGACCTAAGCACTATGCTCAATGGCCTCAATAGTGTCTCCCAACGGATAGGTCTTAAGATGAACATGGACAAAACAAAAATCATGTTTAACGTCCATGTCACACCTATGCCGGTAGTTGTTAGGAGCACTAAGTTTGAAGTTGTTGACGAGTATGTTTACCTGGGATAAATAGTCCGATTAGGTAAGTCCAACTTCGACCGAGAGGTCAATCGGCTGGGCAGCGTTCGGGAAACTACGAAACATCTTCTCGTTAGACATACCTCAAAACCTGAAAACGAAATTGTACAACCAGTGCGTGTTGCCAGTGATGACTTACGGATCTGAGACGTGGTCTTTCACTGCTGGCCGTATGAGGAAAGAATATGTTCAGCAGTGGACTTGTGAAAGGCTGTATTGATGATTTGCAAATGACAGCTGTTTACCTGACCATTTGCCCATTTACAGCACAGGACTCCATCCTGTATCAGCAAGCTGTTCCATTAGGCGCAATAGCTTTTCGTGGTCGAACTCATCGCTGAGACCTCGCTCCACTTGGGCTTAATAGCACTGGCCTTCATCCATTCCAGAATCGGCTTGATGTCCGTTGTAGGCTGTCTTTCCACTCATTGCTGAGCTGGCCTGTCACTTCCTTGCCCTCTTGCCTAGTAGAATGCTTGCAATCTTCAGGACAAGGTCTTCTTGACAACGTATCTGCGTTGCCATGAGATTTACCGCTGCGCTGGGCGGTGCTGTTAGCCGCACTACCCTCTTGAGATCGATCACCTTCCCTTTCTACAGTTCGCTTAGGGCAACTGGATCGAAGATGGCCTCTTTCCCCACAGCCGTAGCACCTAGGGCTGTATCCTTTATTGCGGTCGCGAACTATAGCTGCTACAACCTCCCAGACGCGATGGGAACGATGATCCTGCCGCACGGCTTCCACCTCCAGTGCATGAGCCAAGACATCCTTAAGCGTCTCGTGTTGCCCGAGCCACACAGCAGCTCTGACTTCAAGGTCGCGGATACCGTCGATGAATGTCTGCACCAGGTTCTCTTCAATGAGCGCAGGTAAAGACTGGTTTGCTTTTTGAACCAGCTTCTCCACCTCAAGAACCCACTGTTGCAGGTTTACGCTGATGCGTTGCACGTAATCTTTGAGCTGCGTATGAAATAATGCCTCAAGGAGCTGCTCATAGGTCACTTCCTTACCGAGAGCTTCCAGAACAGTTAAGGCCTATTCGCACAGGTCAAGAGTGAGAGCAGTCATGGCCTGACTTTTATTCCAGCCATTCGCCTTCATGACAGCCTCGAACTAGATTTTGCTGGCTGACCAAGAAGAAGTCCTGTCGAACGGCGGCACTTTGAATCCATCTAGCGAATGTGTTGTAGTAACCAAGCTGTAATTCTATCCCCAAGTTTGAGGTCATCCAACGTTTTCTTCACGTTAGCTATCATACGTGATACTCTCGTCTCTACGTTGACTACGTCAACCCTTATTTTGAAATTGTTCACTTGGTCGATTCGGGAATCAGCTTTCGACAGGCGGTTGTCAAATTTGCTGAACAAAGTCTCGGATTGGGGGCGACTAAATCTAGTCCAGTTTAATCCTCAGAAGACACAAGTTTGCGCGTTTACCGCTAAAAAGAACCCCTTTGTCGTGTCTCCTCAGTTTCAAGGCACTCCCCTTCTTGCCTCTGCCAGTATCGGAATCCTCGGAGTCGACATATCGAGTTACGTGCAGTTTCGTGGTCACTTGGAAGAGAAATCCAAACTGATCTCTAAAAAGCTTGGCGTGCTCAGCAGAGCGGGACAGTATTTCATGCAGGCACACTGCCTGCAACTTTACAAGGCGCAGGTTCGGCCTCACATGGAATACTGTTCCCATCTCTGGGCAGGGACTCCCCAATGCCAGCTCCTTCCACTTGACCGCATCCAGCGCAGAGCGGCTCGAATCGTCGACGACCGAGTTCCTTCCGATCGGCTCGATTCATTGGCACTGCGAAGAGATGTTGCATCCCTTTGCATTTTCTTTCGCATCTACCACGGGGAGTGCTCTGAGGAATTGTTCGGATTAATCCCAGCCGCCAAATTTCATGAACGCACATCGCGGCAGAACTGCCGACATCATCCACATCATCTGGATGATTGGCGGTCCACCACTCTGGGATTTAGAAGATGTTTTCTTCCTCGCACGACTTCCTTGTGGAATCGATTACCTTCAGCGATTTTTCCGGACCGATACGACTTAGGGACCTTCAAGAAAAGAGCGTTCTCCTTTTTAAACGGCCGACAACGCATCTGCAATTCCCTCCATGGTGTTGCAGTTGTTCATGGGCGGCGGTAGTCACTTACCATCAGGTGAGCCGCATACTCCTTTGCCCCCTCTCCTATAAAAAAAAATGTTGAGCAACCTTATCCTTCACCCCCATATCTCTTTCCCGAAGGTAGCTTTAAGGTCTTTCATGAGGAGCATCTGCTCTTCCTTATCACGTTTGAACTGCTCTTCCAAACGACGGGCCTTTTCCTCCCGTCTGCGGGCATGTTCCTCCTGTCAGCGGGCCTGTTCTTCCTGTCGGCGAGCCTGTTCTTCCTGTCGGCGAGCCTGCTCCTGCAGCATCTACATCAGAACACCTAAGTCAGGTGCTGCAGATGCAGGATCTACTGACGGGCTGGCCTCAGTGGTCAACATCTGGCCGTCCGACGTCTGCGGTATTTCACCACCAAATGGTCCGTCTCCTGCTGGCATTGACTTCGGGTACGGATACCCTCCGTTTCGTCCTTTGGTAAAAGCGGCATGATTTGATCCCACTTCTGATACCAGTTGTTACGAACTTGGTGTTCGAGACAATTAAAAACTGCCGAGTAAATTACCAAAACCTAATTGTACTACTGATCACTTTCGTTTGCAGTTGTATCGCTTCGAAGTATTCGCTTGTATCGCCAACTCAACACTGCCTCCGGTCACGGTCTATACCGGCCGGGCCTCAGATAGTTTCAGAATCTTCTAGTGTAGAAGTGTTCGAGAACATACCGGTTCCGTATGACTAGGTGTCGGTAGTTCTAGAAGTTGTTCTATGGAAATTTCTAAAAGGATCTTGACTCTCCTAGTTCTGCCACCCGATACTAGAGAGCACTGGTAGTAACTAGTGTTGCCATTTACCAGGCATTAATGGTGGCGCTCAACACTATTTTATATAATAAAATATTGTATATTATGTTATGTAAATATACGTAATCTAATATACGTACTTACAAACGTTCCTTTTATAATGATAAATATGCGTGAAAATGATCATGAACTTAAGTCTAAACTTTATCAGTACTAACTTGAACTATTAGTCTTACCTACTTATTAAAACAACCATAAATTTTGTGGAAAGATCAGTAGTGAATCTTTAAGTTTCTGACATTTTTATCTCAACTTTATATTCTTAGAAAGGAAAGGTATATTACCTTTTAAATAAAATATTTATATACTTACGAGTACACCTTTATAATTTAGAATTGTTACTTACCTTATACACACGAATATTTTAAACGTGGTAGAGCCATGCTGCAGCTATATTAGTAGTATAGTTGTAGCACGAATGGGTCGGCTCAACCGGGGAAGGATCATGATCTCACAGAATACCAGCGTAAAATAGCAGCTTAACACTACTGTGTTTCGTATGGTGAGAGAACCGGAGACCCTTTTTACTGGAAAAGAGGCATTCCGTCTTAGTCCTCACGGGTGACAACGCATCTGCATTTTGATTCGCAAACGAGGATAGATGTAGATTTCTATGGCCCACAGCAACTACTTACCATCAGGTGGACTGTGTTGCCACCCTATCCTATAAAAAAAGGGTTTCTTCCGCTTTTCATATAGACTTTTTTATATAGATTTTTAACAGTGGTGGAGCCACGCGGCAGCTTTTGCTGTTGCACGTATGGGCCGACTCGAGCAGGGGCACAAAAATTCCACTCAAAACAATTCTGTGAATATCTGCAACATCAAGGAACTTTACTCGAACCTAAACGCCGTCCACTCTTTCTAACTGAAATGTAGGTATCCTCTCCGGCTGATACTTCGTATCTCTCCTACCCGGAACAAATTGGAACAGCCTCGGGCTGGAGTTTGCGTATACGTCAGAGAAGGCATCTGTTCTCGACGCCTCGGCAGTCTTGAAGGTTCGGACCTTTTCATCCATTGGCTACGCGTAGACAGCAACGACCATCCGCGCGTCTACGGGTGCCTCTATTAGTCCCATAGCGGTAATGCCGAAACAGACCGACTCAGCGACCACGTCCAAATGGCTACAGATTCATTGCTACAACAGGCCCCATCCGCAGAGATCGTGGTCCTTAGCGATTTTAACGCCCACTACGCCGAATGTCTCGGTTCACGTTTAACCAATCATGCGGGGAGATCAGTTCATGATTTTGCCTTGGTGTATCGTCTGACACAACTGGTTACTTCGTCTACGCGGATTCCAGATGTGGAGAAATATGCACCTTCCGTGTTGGGCCTGCTGCTAAACTCTCATCCGGACAGATATCAGGTCTCCGTCGCCGCAACTCTTGGCTCCTCAGACCATTGTCTAGTCTGGTGTGTGGTGCCACTCACACTGAAATTGCGGTTGCTTTCTGTAGGCTGGCTCCATGTTTTTTGTATGTTTTGCTGCTTCCCTCTGACATGGAGGTCAGAGACATTGTCAGCTTGACATGGACTTTGAATTCGTGTTTTTATTTACTTTATCCTTAATTTTTATAGAGGGTGTAGAGGACTCCCGGTTTTCGTTCGGAAGTCCTACTACTCTTAATCTAATGCATGCAACAACATTTGGCTCTTACGTATACATACCTCTATATTTAAAACATACAATTTGTATATAATAAAACTATAAATTTTGAATTTGGATTCAGTGCATTCTCTCTGTATATATAAGTATAAACACAAGGAAGCGCCGTTCGTATTTCTGAATTAAATATTTAGTCCTAAAATTCTAATTACAAAAACAATTAGTCCAAATAACAACAATTTTTCAACAATAACAGTAATAATAATAAGTTATAATCAATAGTCATATTTATCACATTAAAAATATTCGTCATATTAAATTAGTTTAAAATTATATCGTTCAATTTTGATTACCTTAATGACTTAACTACACCCTCACAAAATTTGATGAACTAATTTCGAGTCCTTTTTTCTGTCAATAATATGTGTAAATTTTCTTTTATGATCTGTATATCGGTTTCCGACTCGAAACTGTATCTGGCTTTATCAAAGTGAGGACACTGCAAGAGGATGTGCAGCACTGTTTCCTCGATTTCAGGCTCACAGATGCATGATGGGCTCTCCTTGCACCGAAACTGGTAAAGGTACTCGGAGAACCCACCATTTCCGGCCGTTGCCTGGATCATTGTCGGAGACAGCGCTGTCTCCCTAATTAGCTTGTGGACTGACTCAATGTCCGGCAGAAAGGCTTTGGTTGTTCTGGCGGTCTCTCCCTCTTTATACATCTGGTTCCATTCTTTTAGCGTCTCCGATCGAATGAGACGTTAAACAAAAGATACCGGACACAGGTCATAGTCCGGGCTTCCAGCTCATCAGCCCGTTCGTTTTCTGCTAGACCTGCATAGGCTTTAATCCAGAAAAGTTGTAGTGTTTTTTGTTGCCCTATGATGTTCTTAATATTTTTGCGGGTCTTGGCTGCTAAACGGTGCTGGGAGTCTTGATTTACAATGGTCTCTAGAGCAGACCTAGAGTCACTGTAAGCCCCGAAAGTTGTATCCGCGCTAGAAAGAATCCGCTCAGTTGCCTTGTATATGGCCAGTAATTCTGCCTGGTAAACGGTTCAGTGGTGCGACAGTTTGAGTTTTAGAGTTCGGGTCTCGGCAGCTTATTCCAAAAAGATAATGCCGCTCCAATCTTTCCCTCTATTTTACTCCCGTCGGTAAATATTCGGAGACTCTGGTTGTTGTTGAGTCTCGTTTCGTCCTCGTTTACCAGGCATATGAATTGCAGATCCATATAGGATGCAGGGTGAGGCAGTTCCGTAAAACTCTCCTTTCTATCCACCACTCGGTCTGCCAGCACTGACTGGAGTTTTCCTCTCCTTGCTTCAAAAAGGAATGCTGCTTCTTAGACCCTTAATTCCAGAGGAAGCAGACCAGACGATGTTAGCGCCGAGTGTAGCGATACAGTCCGGTACGCTATAATAATTTTCCTCCAGGTTTAGCACAAAAGATCGGCCGATTGGGATGGGATGCGGTCTTTCTTTGCATCCTACCCTTTGGGGTGGGTTTGTTTCTCGCCGGACGAACCCAACGTTGTTACTAATTCTGTTACTGATGTGGTGCTTCAGAGTATGGAACATTTTTATTTCATCTGTGGTGCCCATCAGAGGCAGATCTCAGCCTTGGTTTAGTCGCTCCTGTAAAATAGTATCATACTTCAAGCAGGAGTGCCACCTGACCTGAGCTGATGCGTCAACGTCCCAGGATCTAAACATCAGCGCCCTTAAAAAAGGTATAATTCCGGATCCAGTCCTTCAAACGAGTCATTGCCAATTAATGCTGGTGTTCTACAAGGCTGCGTGCTATCACCAACGCTGTTTCTTCTGCATAATATAAATGATATGTTGCGAACCGGTAACATTCATTGCTATGCGGATGACAGCACTGGTGATGCTCTATACAGCGGCTGTGCCAATATTTCTCGGGAAAACATCGTCGAGTACCGGAACAAAGTTGTATCTGAAATCGAGTCTTTGCTGAACAAAGTTACGGATTGGGAGCGACTAAATCGTAAAGCTTAATCTCAGAAGACACAAGTTTTCACGTTTGCCGCCAAAAAAACCCTTTATCGTATCTCCTCAGTTTCAAGGCACCCATTTTATTGCCTCAGCCAGTATCGGAATCCTCGGCGTCGACATATTGAGTGACGTGCAGTTTCGTGGTCACTTGGATGAGAAGGCCAAATTGGCCTCTAAAAAGCTTGGCGTACTCAACAGAGCGGGACAGTAGTTCATGCCGGCACACTGCCTGCAACTTTACAAGGCGTAGGTACGGCCTCACATGAAATACTGTTACCATCTCTGGGCTGGGGCTTCCCAGTGCCAGCTCTTTCCACTTGACCGCATGCAGCACGGAGCAGCTCGAATCGTCGACTACCGAGTCTTTTTCGATCGGCTCGATTCACTGGCGCTGCGAACAGATGTTGCATCCCTTTGCATTTTCTTTCGCATTTACCACGGGGTGTGCTCTGAGGAATTGTTCGGATTAATCTCAGCCGCCAAATTTCTCACTCAAAAACTCCCGATACCATCCACACCATCTGGATCTTGGTGGTCCACAACTGTACGTTTCATTAGGAATTTTCTTCCGCATACGATCTCTCTGTGAAATAATTTACCACCGGCGATTTTTCCGGACCGATACGACTTCTAGAAAAGAGCTTACTCCTTTTTAAAAGGCCGGCAACGCACCTGCAATTCCCCATATGTTGCAGTTGTTCATGGGCGGCGGTAGTCACTTATCAACAGGTGAGCCGTACGCTCCTTTGCCCCTCTCTCTTTTAAAAATAATTAAGGATATAGGTGATAATTGTGAGTAATAAATTTAAATCTGCTTCAAAGGATTTATTGAATAAGACTTTAATTTTTATCTCACATAAATCTTTTAGCATGCCAGTAGCGCAGTAAATAATACATAGATTTGTTTATCAGATAAACGGACTTTATGCCATCTGTTACATTGTCTATATACATGACTTTGATGCACATGAATTCACTATATATCCTAAGGTTATCTATATCCTAAGGTTATCACAATCACATCCAGATCAATTTTGGTAAACTAAAAAATTGGTATACTAATTTTTTAAATGACGTCAGACTTTTGAATATTTTATAAAAAAAGATGTTCTCTTGAGGTCGTTATAAAAAAGAATATGAACAATTTTTTTATAAAACTGAAGTGTCCCACGAACTTACACTTCACCTGATGGTAAGTGGCTACTGCAGTCCGTGGGCACCCGAAGTCAACTTCAATAAAAGAAAGTTACGGTTGCATTGTCACCTTCATCATTACAGCCCTTCACAAGTCCACTGCTGAACAAAGGCCTCCCCTAAGGAATGCCACAAAGCACGGTCCTGAGCCACCTGCATCCATCAACCTCCTGCATGTCTTACCACGTCGTCACTCCATATAGAAGGGGGTCGCCCTACACTTCGCATACCGGTACGAGGCTGCCACTCGAGAACCTTTCTTCCTCATCGGTTGTTGGTTCTTCGAGCTATATGGCCGCCCACTGCCACTTCAGCTTATTAATCCGTTGGGATATGTCGGTTACTATAGTTCTACTGCGGATATCCTCATTTCTAAGTTTATCACGCAGAGAAACCCCGAGCACAGCCCTCTCCATAGCTGGCTGAGCGACCTTGAGCTTCCTCATAAGGCCAGCAGTGAAGGACCACGTCTCAGATCCGTAAGTCATCACTGGCAACACGCACTGGTTGTACAATTTCGTTTTCAGGTTTTGAGGTATGTCTAACGAGAAGATGTTTCGTAGTTTCCCGAACGCTGCCCAGCCGAGTTGAATCCGTCGATTGACCTCTCGATCAAAGTTGGATTTACCTAGTCATGACTATTTGTCCCAGGTAAACATACTCGTCAATAACTTCGAGCTTAGTGCTCTCAACAACTACCGGCATAGGTCACACCTATCGTATGTACCGGCAGTCAATTTAGGTATATCGGATATCTCGGATAGCCATCGTAGCACTACTCTACAAACACTTCAGCACTTCGATATACCGGCAGTCAATTTGGTACCGCTGAAGAGACTGCAGCACCGCCCAATTTTCTACGGAATTAAAAGCTTTCCCATAGTCCACATACGCAAGGCAGATTATACTCCTCTGTCTTCTGTACAATTTGCATTTGTGTATGTGGTCCATGGTACTAAATTCTTTTCGGAAACCGGCTTGTTCGGGAGGCTGGAAGTCGTCAAATCTGCGTGCGAGACGATTCATAATGACTCTCGAAAACAGCACGTCGACGCGGCTCAGAAGGGAAATCGGTCTGTAGTTCTTCAAGAGACCGTTGTTGTTGCCTTTCTTGAAGAACAAGACCACCGCACTTCTGCTCCACGCCTCCGGTGTAATGCCACCATGGAGGACGGAATTAAAGAGCCTCTGAAGGACTTCAAGTACCGGTCTTCCATCCGCTTTCAGAAGCTCCGCTGTAATTCCATCCTCGCCTGGGGCCTTGCCGTTTTTAAGGTCCTGGAGAGCCATTCTAATCTCGCTCAGACTGACGTCCGGGATATCTTCGGAATAGTGTCGAATAAGACTCGCTCTTGGATCGTTACTCACACTTGCGTGTGGCTCCAACAATAACGTGTACAGCTGCCCATAGAACCTCTCAATCTCATTCAAAATCTGTGGTATCCCAGAAGCGATGCTGCCACACTCGGTCTTCAGCTTTGACAGTTGGCTCTTTCTGGCAGACAGATCTCTGGCAAAGACTTTGGGGCCTTGGTTCCGCTCAATCGTATCTTCAATACAAGGTGTATTGAAGTTGCGTGAGTCCCGCCGCATGCGTTTGGAGGTCTGTCTGTTCAGTTGCCTGTATGCTGTCAAATCTGTTGAAGAATGTAGCTTCATCCCCCGTCTAACAGCCATGAGATTAAGAGTGTGATCGGACAGTTTTGTGTTCTTCTGCGGCGGGTCTTACAAAACTTAGCTCCAACCGCATGGACAATTTCCACGAGCTTGTCATTCATATCGTCCACTTCATTGCAGTCTTCTAGGCACTGAAAACGGTTTTGTAACTCTAGGTGAAAGGTTCCCGGACTTTGGAATAGAGCGCGAGGGGGACGGAGCGTTGACTTCATTAGACGAGACCTCTCCAACTTAACGTTTAGATTCAGTGTGCCTCTTACCATTCGGTGATCGCTTCCAGTTTTCACCCTCGCGATCACGGAGACATCACTGGAAGTTGTCGTCTGGTCGTCATAATGAAGTCAATCTCATTTTTTGTCGAACGTTATAAAACGTTGCTTCGTACCAAATTTCAAGATTCTGAGTTCACGGGAAGTACCCTGTAGGTTTTGATTCCCTTGCGATTGTCGAAAATTTACGGCTGTATTTTTTGATTGCATTGGCTTAGAAGTTTGATTTTTTCACAGCTCTAAGGGACAGTAGACTTGAGTATTTGATATGAAATTTCAGCTTGATACCTCCACGCGTTCCTGAGAAAAAGGGTCTTGACAGACAGACAGACAGACAGACGGACAACAAAGTGATCCTATAAGGGTTCCGTTTTTTCCTTTTGAGGTACGGAACCCTAAAAATGCTTGTACGAATTTAGAATTTTCTCCTTTTTTTCAAACTGGTTGAAAAAGTTTAATAAAACCTTAAAAGCCATAAAGTGTTGAGTAAAGGACCACCGGTAATACCTTTTGAATTATTTTCGAATTTTAGGATATCTCTGATTATTTATAGAGAGAGATGGTTTTCCTTTCTAGTACTAAATACAAAAGAAAATTATAAAAAAAAAACTAATTTAATTGTTCAATTCTTATCTTGTACTAGCAAGTCGCCCCAGCTTTGCACGGGTGGTTTCTGGATCTCGACGACAGCGCCACATACCGGGTCCAATTGTGAATCTAAACCATCCGGGACTCACTCAAACACACACAAAAAAATTCATCGGAATCGGTCTAACTAGACTAACGGACAGCAATTGATTTTTATATATAGATACTAGCGATCCGCTCAGGCATCGCACGGGCGATTTTGGAATCTTGACAACAGCGCCACCTAGCGGGTCCAAATGCGACGATCCAAACGGGTCTAAACTTCTAAGCTTTTGCCGTCGCACGGATGGGCCAGCTCGAACCGGGGTGGTACCACGACCTCACAGAATACCAGCATGAAGTAGAGGTTTACCTCTGCGTTTCGCTTGGTGAGTGCAGGTGGCCGGAGGCCCTTTTTACTGGAAATGAGGCATTCCATCTTAGTCCTCACGGGTGACAACGCATCTACATTTTGATTTGTAATAGAGGATAGATGTAGATGTCTATGGGCCGCAGCAACCACTTAACCACTTACCATCAGGTGGACTGTGTGCTCGTTTGTCACCCTTATCCTATAAAATAAAAATAAAAAAAGGTACTCGAACACACAAAAAAGACATCAAAATCCGTTGCGTAGTTTAAAAGATCTAAGCGTACAGACGGCGAGAAGCGACTTTGTTTTACGGTAAGTGTACACCAAAACCGATTTTGTCGGCCGATGACGGACAGAACTACCCGGATGAGTAACTCGGACGTGTATGTGCAACAGTGTACCGCGTGTGCCGACATTGAACGTTGCCGGTATTCTGTAATTGACTGTGTTGCTTAACAGAGTGAAGACGCAATTTTTTAAATATCTGGAACCGCTATATCCATTTCCGATCCAACTTCATACAGCCTCTCGATTATTGTAATTGTCTATTATAAACACAACTAATTAATTTTTCAATATCCATAGTCGTTTAGGTAGCTAACAACACTGACAAAAACAACAGAATAAATGCAAAATGATTAAATTGAACTATAAATACACTCAATTTGCACTGTAGACGCCGGAAATCTGGCAAAAAATCCCAACAATTTCGGACTCAACGGTTAATCGGCCGATTTCGTGCGTCTTCGGACGATGACGGTCGTGTTTACGTACGCACTCTCTTTCTTTTACAAGTGTTTGATTCGATCGTCCGAGTTCGGCCGTCATCGCCCGAGCAAACTTCGGCCGTTGACGGATTAGGTGTACGTGTACCATTATACTATGTAGAGATTATCCGTGAACCGTGGTAGTTCAGGGGCGAAGCGCTCCCTCTAAATATCACAGTACATAAGCAACTCGGGTTCGAACCCCGCCGGCACTGACTGATTTACTCTCATAATTTAATTTCTCAAGATAGCCGGGCAGTCACCTGATTGTTATCTCCGAGGATTTGATATATTATTAACACTTCCACTTGACATTGCAACTCAAACAAAATAGTAGTATCAGTGCATCAAATTAAGGTTGTTAATGCATTACATAATTCAAATTAATTAATCTCGTTAATATTTACAAAATTCAGTAAATTAAATTATCTGTTACGTTTCTGTCTTTAGCACGCTGTATTATCGTGGTCCATAAGTGATTACTCTAAGATAAATCTATTACTTATCACACGACAATTTTCAAGTGTTATCGTCAACGCCACTAGTTGTTGCTATTTGTCGAATAATCTAGAATCTTTAGATTCTGTTTCACATTTCCGTTCATTTTATCTAATGTAAATAACGAATAGCGTTTATTGAAAAAAAGAGGGCTCATTATCACCTCCTTTCTTTTACCCTAGCTTTCTTCTGCTTGTGCTTTATCACAATATGAATATTTCAATCCGTAAATACAACATCGTAAAAAACAATATTTATTTAAACTTAATTTTAATATTAAAGTCTTCAGACCCAAAATTAGTTAATAATTAATGATAAAGTATATAATATTATAGGCAATAGAAGAATAGTTAGTTACACATCAGCGTTAATCATAAAAAATGACGGCAATTATTGAAATTCTTAAAATTCCTCGCTCTCATTTCACAAAAGGATAATATAAAGTAACAGGTATAGAATAGTTGAATATTAAGTAAGCAATAATCAATGATTTTAACTCCCGACGAAAAAGTGGGGTGTTTAATGTTTAACGCGTGTATATGTGACTGTCTGTGGCATCGTAGCTCCGAAACGAATGAACCGATTTTGATTAAGTTTTTTTGGTAATGGTAGAAAATCTTTTCTACCAAAAAGAAAAAAAATGGCCCATTGTCACCTCCTTTCTTTTACCCTAGCTTCCAGCCTTCTTTCTTTCTTCTGCTTTCTTTTCTCCTAGCTTCAGCCGTTTGAAGATTATCAGCTCTTTGTGTTCCGGGGGTTGATACACTTTTAATAATTTAAATTTTACGTAAGGCTGTTAGTTATGACAGAAATTTCCCTGGTCATTTACACTGAGAGGAATGTGATCGATCCAAGAACTGCACACTGTACAGTATATTAATAATTGTATTACGTTAGAATGTGCTGTAGCCAATATATCACAGTCAGCGAGATTTCTAAAAAATGATGGCACATGTCAAGACGATAGACAGCGTTGTGGAAACGCTCCATCAAGATAACGCAATAAGTTCTTGGAACTCCGCATTGATCACAGTTCGGAGACTGGACCATTTTCATGAGAATTGCAATCTTCTTAGATAGAGTGGGTCAAGTACAAAGCCTCATTTAGCATTAAGCCACACATAAAATTATGATTAAATTTTTCAATGATGCAAGAGCTGGCAGAACTTGTGAAGCGACAGTAGCCCAATGGAAGGGTGCGGAACGCGAACTCAAACAGTCGTGGGTTCAAATCAGCCATTCGACTACTGTCATGAATCACTCACGCATTTTAAGATTACCAGGAGTGGTTAAAGGGAATATTAGTAATTTTAATAGCATTACTAGCATTTTTTTTAAACTTTTTCCTCATGTGCTATAAAACTGAAAGCCAGTGACAAACCCCTGAGCTAGGGCTCGTAGGTCGGCTCGATCGATGAAGGATCAAAGTAGCACAGAATACCAGCATGAAATAGCATCTTAAAGCTGTATGAGTGCATCAAATAATTTTCTTAAAAATAAACACAGTAGCGTATTCCTAATAACAACTAAAAAATAAAAAGACATTGTACAATACAATAATTACTTCGACATTTGTGAAATTATTTACTCGGCGAAGAACAAACCCTAGATATAATATGAACGATAATATGAACACGAAAATTTAGTCCGGCATCCATTTGAACACCCAGATCCCGCACTACTGTAACTCTTTTCATAAGCTTACCCTCAACCTCATAGTTTTGCACTATAGGTGTTTTTGAACGGGTGATATCGTCAAGCACTTTGAGATGTTAAATTGCAACTGGTTCTCCTTACTTCGAGCTGCTATTCTATTTATGTCTCGCTGAAGTCTTTAACAATCCTCAGCGCTCCTTATGGGAAGTGAAAGTTTCAGATCGTCGGCGAATAACAGACACGTCGCATCTTTCACAACAATCGGAAGATCGTTAATCATCAATATGAACTGGAGCGCTGGGCTCACTCCCAACCAAGTAAAGTATCTTCCTGACAGATATTTCCCGTATTATACGTACTGCTGCCTATCTCTCATATAGCAAGCAAAGAATTTTAGAAGATGTGGCGTGAAACCGACGCTAGCCAATTTTTTCAATAATACGTCATTATTTACCTAATTAAAGGCCTTTTTGAAGTCTAAATAAGTCGCATCCACCTGTTCACCCCTATCTACTATTGGCACAATTTGAGCCATATAGCTAAGTAGGTGACTGTCAGTACTTCTTTCTAATCTAAACCCATGTTAAGCGTCTGATAATTGCGTGCTAACCTGTAAGAGTAAATTGTAATGGATAGCGGACTCTAGTATTTTTGCTGGAGCTGATAGTACTGCTACTGGTCCATAATTTTCTAAGTCATTTCCATTACCTGCTTTAGGTACCGATACTAACGGGTATGTTTCCACCTTTCTGGAAATACAGCAGCCTCTAGGCATTTGTTAAAAATGTAAAGCAGAGGTCTATCTAGAACCAAACGACAATCCTGAAATGTAAGGGTGTATACCGTCTGGGCCTGCAGACATTTTCGGTTTGAGATTTTGGAACACTTGTCTCAATTCATCTAATGTTAGCCTCTCTAGGTGGACTCGTGCCGCATCATTCTCACCTTCTGCTTCTGCTACTGCTGCATCTACATTCAGATTAGCTCGTCGAGTACTATATTACTCGTTAACACCTTGCTCCTCAGATAATATATTTCCGTTTTTTTAAATTTTCTGTGGCTTTCTACTATCTCTTTTGGTCTTGCTATGCATTGTGGTTCGTATAAAAGGTTGTTTTGAACTATATCTTGCTCTTGCTGTTTTTCGGCCATTTCTATCATTTTTTAACATTTGCCCTACACTTGGAAAACGCATTGTAATCGATTATTAATTTACTTGTCTTATACTATTTGTGTAAACTAGCTTATTGTTTAATGGCTCGAATTATTTCTTTACTGTACCACTCAGGGTAGGCATACTTAGAGTATAAGGAACGTACGCTTATCCTAGGCACGTAACAATCTATAACCAAGATTAAAGTATGATAGAAAAAATATAAACTATCCAAGCTCAACTCATAAATTGACGTCCAGTCTATTGCGGCTATTGAAGCATACAATAGAGGAAAATCAGCTTTATAAAAACTCCAACTTGGTAAGGTGTCATCCCAAGAGCAGTGTAACTCATCACCATTATTATCAAATAAAAACTGGAGAAGAAAGGTTCTCGAGTGGCAGCCTCGTACCGGCAGGCAAAGTGTAGTGCGACCTCCCACTAGATGGAGTGACGACCTGGTAAGACATGCAGGAAGTCGATGGATGCAGGTGGCTCAGGACTATGTTTTGTGGCATTCCTTGGGAAAGGCCTATGTTCAGCAATGGTCTTGTGAAGGGCTGTAATGATGATGATAATGATGCGGTTGCCAACCCACCTGCCAAGCGTGGTAACTATAGTAACTATCCCCCTCCCCCATGGGGCGATCTATGGGGCAAGCCTAGCCCCATAGATAGGGATAGCTCAGCAGTGGATTTTGATAGGTTGTAACGGTGACTAAAAATAATAGTAATATTGTTAACATAATAGTATTCCAACCGTTGTCTTCATCCATTTATCGTTACCTAACGATAAACGGATTCGATTCCACAATGTTAAGCTTAACTGTTACTGAACGTACTCTTAATTGGGGTACGTACACATACTATATGGCCGACAGTAACCTAGTTAAATTATATTCGGGTACTGAGTAAATATGGGTCTCAAGAATTTCTGTTTCTGAATAATTTGGGACCGCATCGCTAATTGACAATAAGTGAAATTGTAATAAAGTTAAAAATATGACATGCACGGGGACTGCAGACAGAAGCATTAAAACTATGAAATAACAGTGATTTTTATTAATTTTTAATTTTCAAATTAACTGTATTATAAAAAATAAATAAATATCATAATTAGAAGTTTAAAATCGTTATCATTTGTCTGGTTTTCACATCTATCGGCACTCCGAGCAACAATGATATACATTTTTATATGATTCTTTTATTAATCAAAAGATATTATGATTGGCTAAGAGGTTTTTATACATTTTCTGCCGACTTCCAAAAAGGAGACGGTACTCAATTCGACTGTATTTTTTTTGTGTGGTACCTCACAACTTTTTACTGGGTGAACCGATTTCGATGATTCTTTTTATTTGAAAGCTGGTACTTCTCGTGTAGTCCCACGTGAATTTGATCAAGGTCAGACCAATAGTTTTTGAGTTATTCTTAAATAACTTATATTGAAGTCGGCTGTACAAAATTTAAATTTTATAGTTTACAGTGTTGGCTTTCATAGCTTAAATAGTGCCATCTACTTACTGTTGACTGAATAAACGAAAAATAAGTAAGTTACTTAATGAGGCTATAAAACAGTTTGTCAATTATTAAGATAGCTATCATATTTTCACACACATAAAGATTTTTATGACAGACCCGGTTTCATAGCTCACATGAATATATACAAGCACTTAAGAAAAAGTAAGTACCATAAATATTAAGCTTGGATTTTACTTAAACACAGGGTTATTTTTGTTTTACCAATGAATAGAACTGCATTGATAGAATTACGAGTCACTTGTCAAATACGGTAATCGAACCGATCAACGTAAACGTAAATCGTAAGAAGTATGTAAGCAACCCAAAATCAATTCTCGCCGATACCAATCAAATTTTGCTACCAATTTAAAATGTCGATATACCACGTTCTTGGCGGGAAAAGAAAACATTGCCATCCTTGCAATGTTTTCTTTTCTGCACGTCTGAATATTTAAAATATATATTTTTAATATGAAATCGGTCATCCCGAGCTGGATCAATGCGGTGAATTCTTTCCTGCCAGAAAACTTTCTGCGGCTTGTGCTCAGTAGTAAGATATTTGTAGGCTACTACTTTTTACTTTAAAGGAGCTATTGTGCACTTTTTACTTCATTCATATTTTCGGATGTATTACACTTTTGTTTTCATCTACGCAATTATTAACGGTAAGGAAGATGAATAGAACTCATCACTGTTGTCTTTACAGCCTGTCTATTATAAGTGAACATAGGCCTTTACCTTTACATTGCCTCACATATTTGCCGTAGCTGCTACACTTGACAGGCAAGTGTGACAACTACTGCAAATACTACGGCTTAATTACGGCGTTGGATATCAAGCTTTTTATTATTTTGAGCTGTCAGGGAAGTGCTGTTGCCCATCTCCTGTTTTATTTTGTCTCTATCACCTCATACTCTGCATCACGCGTATGGGGTAGTAGATTTTCTTTCGACGTCACTATACGGCTAATTTATTTCTAATTACTTGCGTTTATGAATGTAGTTATACTCACGTGCTCCGTAAATAGAACTACATTTACGACATTTTGAAGTCCACTCAAGTGTAAAGAAATATCAGTAAGTATCGATTCTATGGTGCCAGTCAACATTCATTGATAATGAATTAAAGATCGCTACGTATTAAACATTATGCAGTAAATCGAGCAACCCGGGTTCGATCCCCGGCGGCAGCAATGAACTTGTTAGTCGCAATTTTAAGCGCTGATTTAGCACGTGCTCGGCGATTAACAAAACATCGTGAGGATTACTGCATGTCTGAGAAATAAGAAAAAAAATATTTCAAAGACATGTGAAGTTCTTCAACGCGCATTGGGGCAGTGCAGCGGACATTTTCGTTGCCCTAAAACCCTCTCATAAATGAGAGGAGACCTGCACTCAACAGTGGGACGTATATAGGTTGTAACTTTAACTACAACTTTTAACTAAGGATACTTCAGAAGACATGCCAGACATAAACATACAGCCTACTTATGCATAAGGCAATTTTGCACATTAATGCAATTCTGAAAACGTCACTTCTGTATTCCTGTAGCATATTATAACTATGCCAATTTTCAATCATCTATGTCAAATAGTCTGTGAGAGAATTCCTGTGATATACAGACATAGAGACACATACACTGAGGTGACTTCACATGTACAATTTGCTAATTTTGGCACGAAGCATTATTGATTGAAGCCCACGCAAGCGAAGCCGCGAGTAAAAAGCTAGTATTTTTTTTAACAGTGGTAAAACCACGCGACAGCTTTGCTGTCGCACGGATGGGCCGGCTCAAACTGGGGTGGTACCACGACCTCACAGAATACCAGCGTGAAGTAGAGGTTTACATCTGCGTTTCGCTTGGTGAGTGCAGGTGGCCGGAGGCCCTTTTTACTGGAAATGAGGCATTCCATCTTAGTCCTCACGGGTGACAACGTATCTACATTTTGATTTGTAATAGAGGATAGATGTAGATGTCTATGGGCCGCAGCAACCACTTACCATCAGGTGGACTGTGTGCTCGTTTGTCACCCTTTCCTATAAAAAAAAATTAATATACATTTATACTATTGAAACAAAGTATTTATAGTATATATATTGTGTAAAAGTATAACCTGTAAGTACTTTCATTGCTGTTTAAGGCTGTTGCCACACCAATCGATCGATCGTCGATCGATGGCATCGGCTGTTGAGCACATGCCTTCTCTCGTTTCTGGGTGGATAATGGAGCGATTAAGTCGTTGTAGCTAGCAAGCAATCTGAGAGTATAATAAAATTTTAAATGTTCATCAATTCAGACTGTACAGTCAACTACACAAGATAGTAACTTCTTGTAATATTCGGGAAAACACAAATGTAATTAGCGAGGTGGATTGGATTACTCACTTCTCATTCAATAATTACAACCTCTGAAAGTCCACTGTTAAATATAGTCATCTCCCGTAGATTGGCTCATTTTTTTATTGGATGGGTGACAAACGAGCACACAGTCCGCCTGATGGTAAGTGGTTGCTGCGGCACATAGACATCTACATCTATCCTCTATTAAAATGCAGATGCGGTGTCACCTGTGAGGACTAAGATGGAATCCCTCATTTCCAGTTAAAAGGGTCTTCGGTTTTCTACACTCACCATACGAACCACACAGTGGAGTAACATGCCTTAGAGGGGCCCTGTATCAAAATTTGTCGGGGGGCCCAAATGAAGGGTAAAGATTTTTCTCAATTGGAACAAAAACTCTCGCATTGTATTAAAATAATAAATATATATATATATAGATTACAAGTTATTACTTCCAATTAATACTCCTAGGAACTAAGCTAGCCAAACAATTCAAACCAACATCCCATCCCATAGAAGTCCTCAGAATGTTTACTTACATACATTCGGGGCCTCTGCTTACATACATTCGGGGCCTCTGTAGTCCGGGGGCCCCGTATCATTGATACGGCTGATACGGCGGTAGCTACGCCCCTGGAACCACAGCAGCGTTAAACTGCTATATTACGCTGGTATTCTGTGAGAGCGTGGTACTTCCCCGGCCGAGCCGACCCATTCGTGCTACAACTATACTACTAATATAGCTGCAGCATGGCTCTACCACGTAAAAATATTTCATTTTCACGAGATAGAATCACACCTTTTTTCATGTGTCGTCACGTGTAAATACGTGATGGAAGATCTTTTATAGATAAGTGATAACACTGTCTCCTATAAGTTGTTCGTTTCTTAAAACCCATACATCATGTAAGATATACATGTAAAGAATTTGTTCTTGTTAATGCATATATAATACACGTTACATACGTTATAAGGTGAAAGTTACATTCAAAACAACGATAACTAATCGGAGGGGCTTAAGGGGGAGCTTCAAGAAAAATATTTTTTATTTTTTGCGTAATGTCTATGTAACTAACATCTTTTATTACCAACTACAGCGCAGCACAACTGTTTTAGGACACCTTACGAAACGAATATTTCACACAGATATCTACTCGTATGAGTATAAAAATACCCTCACTGGTGACAGGTTATGACGCCTACGGTGCTAAATGTGTGATACAACGCTTTTCAACTTGCTTACCTGTTTACCAAACACTTCTTTTTACTCTTCAAATTAGGTAATAACATACCGTGGACTCTTGCTTAGCGGCGGAAACTTGTTAGTGTGGAAAATCGATAATATTCCTATGAATAACGTCCTTATGAGCTTTGACAACAAAAATAAGCCCGCTCACCTGGGCTCTTACTTTCCGGGATGTATATTTGCAATTAGCGGTTAAGAGTTCTTCGAGTTTCAGCTTTGGGCGATGCATAGAGTTGACCTCTGCATCGCCAAGACAGCCGTAAGTAAACTGGTGTCCTTATAAAGGTGTGACAGATTCTTACCCTTCTTTGCAAGTCCGTTCGAGCAAAGAGTACTGATGCCACATTTAGCGTAGCACCGACGTGATACAAAGTGCCATATGTTGTATGTAATTGCTAAAAATGCAAATAGCTTCTGTAAATATTTTAATTTACCACTATGTGTTTGACATCCGCGTGATTTTATGGTCAGTACTTATTCCTCTGTCACGCGTCATACATTCGAATCGAAATAAGTAATATTAGTACAAAAATATTAAGTATAAAGTTTTTGGATGTTGTACGATTTTCCATGAGTTCCGTTTCTTATTCAACTGGCGACTAACGAAATTCTAGCTTATCAAAGACAAAATTTATTATTCAACTAGAGAGCTAACTTCGTCTGTAGTAGGATTTAGTAATGCGGCGTTATTTAGATTTATCAGATTTTCGATTTATCAAAATAAAGCTCTAAGTTAATGATTATAAAGATGGATTTGCTTAGATCCTATAGCCCAAATCACACCTGGAATTGTTCTCTATCTCTTCGTCTAGCTTCATTACAATCGGTTCTGCCATTCCATAGATTAGCCTGGACAGATAGACAGACAGACAAAATTTTAAAAAGTGGTTAAATATCCCCCTCAGCTCCAATAAAAGGCATGTATTTTGATATTACAGACAGACACTTCAATTTTATGTATGTACACGTGTAAATGCTTTAGCTTTGTTCTAAAATCGACGTTAAAATGTTCACCGGTTCGGAAAATAAGACCTTTTTAGAGAAGAACCGGTAAAAAGAGGTTGAAAATGTACACAAGTACTGTTGCTACAGACCATTTAAAAACAATATCCAGTATTTGTTTGCACTAATCCAGTGCATAACAATGAGGTGTTCTCAGCATATAGAACTAATTTAAACATTTTTGTACCATACGTGGAAGATCTTTTATGTAGATTAAGAAAAAAAAATTCTGGTATCATTACCGTCTAGTGGCGGTGCGAGAATAGCTACCACACCATATCATCTTGTGGTCGTCGTAAGAGGCGACAGAGGAAAACAAAGCAGGGGATGGGCAGCCTAATAATAGCTAGGAAAGAAAAAAATTAAAAAACTTCAGTTGTCAACCGAAGCGTAGCAACCATGACCAACTTCCCCTCGATAGTAGTGACAAAAAAACGATCCAGCGGCTCCGATACTTCTGGTTACCGTGGAGAGCTTAGAATGCCATGTTTGTTTAAATAATAAGGATGAAAAAAGAAGCACACAGCCCACCTGACGTTAAGTGGTTTCTGTGACCCATAGATATCTAAGTACATTTATCCTCGATCAATAATCAAAATTGCGTTGTCACTCCTGTGGCCTAAGATAGAATGCTTTTTTTCCAGTAAAACGGTTTCTAGTTCTCTTCATTTACCGTACAAAACACAGCAGTATAAAGCTGCTATTTTACGCTGGTATTTCTGTGAGAGCGTGGTCCATTCCCGGTCGAGCAACCCCATTTGTGCTACAAGCATAATATGGCTGCAGCGAGATTCTACCACGTATAACCTCGATGACTCGATTAGGCAATATTTAATACACGCATCCTGAATACCGACGAGAAGACACTGGAACTGGAAGAGGAGATACATAAGTTGCGCTGGGATATTATAGTTTTATTTAGGACATTTCTAGACCAAATTAGGGACGTCTTGAAAAAAGGCCAGGTTAAGAGTACCCTAAACCGTAGAGCATGTATGAAGGGAATAATGAAAGTGGACGAAGCGAAACAAGTATGTAAGGATCGTAGCAGGTGGAAGGAAGTGGTCTCTGCCTACCCCTACGGGAAAGAGGCGTGATTATATGTATGTATGTATGTATTTAGGGTACGAAGTGTTATAATTTTATCTGACTATTTAATCGTGAGTAAGTCGCATTAAGTTTATTTTATTATATTAGTTCTAAGAACGTAGGTTAAAACCTAAAGTATTGATAAAAGATTGATGGACAATATCGCCATTGAGGCTGTATCTCGCAATCGTTAGACGTTATCGGCGGCTCCTGAGATACCGTGACCTCGATAAAATTGAGGAGTTGCGATCCGCTGTCTTATTTTTCTATCAGATCGCAACAGTGACACCGCGGTTGTAGCGGTCAACATGAACAGTGAGTACCTTTCATAATTCTGTTACATATCAGTCTAATTCTACTAAAAATATAAAATTATTAACATGAGTATAATAGAGTGACGTAACTAAATAATTATAACACGTAAATGATTATGCAAAATGTGTTTAAAAATGTGTCAAAAAAACATAATTTTAAATAGGCAGTACCACAAAAATAATGATTAGGTACGTAATATTTAGAACTTTCAGAAACTAATAGTCAAACGGGTTCTTTTTTATTAAATTAGATTATTTTAAGAATGATAAAAAGATCTTAAGTGAGAACGTTTTATGTGGTTACATAATATTTACAAAATTTTGTTTCAAGTATTCTACTGCTATCGTTCCTATTTCTTATTATGTTATAAGAACTACGAGTAAAATAAACTTCCGAATTGAATGTAGGTTAAACTTTAAACTTATTGTTCTCAGCGGCATTTTGGGTGCTGTGTTGTGCGGCGGCGCTGAGTGGAACCTCCGCCATCTCAATCAAATTGAGACAAAATCCGGAGACTCTCTGCATCGGCCAGGAGAACTTCCTGCGAATCGCCAGGGTCGACAGCTGTCATGAATATTACCAATGCTATGCTGGTCGATCTTACCTCATGCAATGTCCTACCGAAACCTGGTTCAATGAAGAGGAACAGGTAAATGTTGATATTATTTTAACTCTTTCCTTTATTGCTTCCAGTATCGAAGTATCGTAAATCAGGAACATACAATGTATTACAACCATGCATAATTTTGAATTTTAATTTTATTAAAATTTATTCTATTTCCAATACTTAACATAGTTGGTAAATGTCAACATATATTGCAGGTATGTGACCGATCAGAGCCTCCAGCCAACTGCCGCACTGACAGTGAGGCTGAGCCAGAGCCTGAACCCGAAACAGAAACGGAAACAGAAACGGAAACTGAAGCTGCACCAGAGCAGGATCCAGAATCTGAATCGGAACCTGAATCAGAAAATGAACCGGAACTGGAACCGTTGCCTGAAGATCTTGAAGAGACAACAGAATTACTGGAAGAAGAAGGAGAGAAAGCAGAAGATGATACTTCTGAACTAAACATTGAATCTGGAGACGAAGACGAAGACGAAATCCGCAATAATTTTGGACAAGCTGACGAAAACGATAATGACCACGACAATGAAAACAATAGTGACCATAATAATGAGCATGATTTCGAAAATGAAGATCTCGAAGCAATGACAGATAATGATGAAGAGGGATCAGGAGAAGATTTTAACGTGATTCAAGATGCCGAACTCACGAAGTTTATAATAGCTTACAGACTATTCAAACTTCAGGAAGTAAGTGATTCGGAAGAAGCCCAAGAACTTGAAGAACCTGAAAAGTATGAATATCGCTCTCCACAACTATCCCATGAGTTTTATCCCTATTTATATCTTTCTCCTGGAAACTATCATAATAAAAAGCTGAGTGAAATTCAAAAAGAAGGAGAGTTTAAAATAGTAGAGGAAAAAAGAAGAGAAATAATAAAACAAGAAAATAATGAAGACGACAAGGTGGACGATGAAGATGAAGAACTGGTGAATGAGGAAGAAGATGAAATGGATGAAAGCAAAGAAAACGAAAATAAAAGTGAAGAAATAGAAGACGATGAAGATAAATTAAGACAAGTAGAACATGAAGAAAATAAAGAAGTAGATCATGATCATGATGACAATGATGATGATTATGATGACGACGATGACGATGACGGTGACCATCATCATCATAATGAATTAGAAAATATGTTAATACAAGAAGAAGTTGGAAATGATGAAGAAGACAAAAGTATTGAACTAAATCAAGTAGGACGATCACGCAGATCTATTAACCGACAAAATGAAGACGGTGACGATGACACAAATGACGCCGACGAAGATGAGATAGAGAATACAGATGATAATGATGAAAATGATGTTAAAGAAGAAGTAAATGAGGATGAAGATGAAAATGACGATGAAAATGACAATGACGCAGACAGTGATGATCAATCAAGTGATGAAATCAAAAAGAATACAAGTCAAAAAGAGAATTTCGAGGACTTAAAAGACGAAGTAGAAACAGAAGACAGAGCTAAACTGTTCTTCAGGCGACTTTTTAGAGCTTTGGCCTAATAGACGTTTGCACTATTTTCAAATCCATCTCCTATGTGGAGTGTCCGTTTGAAGTAAAGTAGGAACGTAGACCTAATGTAACTTAATACAAACTAATTTATTTAATATTAACTACGATTAGGATTTATGCAGAATCACTTTGTGCAATTTTGTAAATATGCTGGTGTGCGAATGTTATTAAATTAATATAATAAATAATTCTTTATAACACTTTATAATTTCTTTAGAAATCACATCACACTACAACACTTCACCAGTGGCGTAGCTACCCAGGGGCAAGGCGGGGTAGTGCCCCGGGGCTCCCAAGCTAAACGGGCCCCTCGGCCTACAAGAACGAAATTCGAAAAATTATCTACTAGTTACATAAATAATTTTCGAGTTTAACTTGTTGGCCCT
Source organism: Parnassius glacialis (assembly GCA_033319125.1). NCBI lineage: Eukaryota > Metazoa > Arthropoda > Insecta > Lepidoptera > Papilionidae > Parnassius > Parnassius glacialis. The sequence goes on from JAVANC010000018.1 coordinate 33,081,468, forward strand.
GACCGCGAACAGCTCCAATTGAAAACACAAAAATGAGTTCCACTTCCAGAACATATGTAAATAGAACATTGTTGAAGATAATTGTCTACTTCGTCTTATTATCTTTTTTATATAGAAGAGGGGGACAAACGAGCATGCGGCTCACCTGATGACAAGTGTCGACCACCGCCTATTAAGAAATACCAACACCAGGCATCGATATACATGTACTACGGTACATATAACTCAATGACACCAGGGGAATTGTAGGGGCGTTGCCTATACATGTACTACGGTACATATAACTCAATGACACCAGGGGAATTGTAGGGGCGTTGCCTATACATGTACTACGGTACATATAACTCAATGACACCAGGGGAATTGTAGGGGCGTTGCCGGCTTTTTAAAAAGAAGTAAGCTCGTGTCTTGAAGCTCCCTAAGTCGTATCGTTCCGACAGTAGTGGACCACCAAACATCCCGATTTGTGAAATGCGTTGATGAAATTTTGTGGCTGGAATTAATCCGAACAATTCCTCTGAACACTCCCGAGATGTTGCATCCTTTTGCATTTTCTATCGCATTTACGATAGAAAATGCAAAAGGATGCAACATCTCTTCGTCTCGTCTTTCGCCTTCGTCAGTCGTAGACGATTCGAGTCGCTCCGCGTTGGATGCGGTTATGTGGAAAGAGCTGGTACTAGGGAGGGAGCCCCGGCCCAGGGCTGAGAACAGTATTCCATGTTAGGCCGAACCTACCACTTGTAAAGTTGCAACCAGTGTGTCGACATAAAATACTGTCCCGCTCTTCTGAGCACGCCAAGTTTTTTTAGATTTCAATTCAACCTTCCCTTCCAAGTGACCACGAAACTGCACGTTATTTGATATGTCATCGCCGAAGATTCCCATACTGGCTGAGGTAACAAAGGGGTGTGCCCTCAAATTGAGAAGTTACGACAAAAGGGTTCTTTTTAGTGGTAAACTTGTATCTCCTGGGCATCGAACTTAATTAGATTTAGTCGCCCCAACCCGAGACCTTATCCGACAATGACTCTACTTCAGACACAAGTTTGTTCCGGTACTCAGCGACGTTTTCCCGAGAAATATAGTACCACCTTTACACTTCAACGGCTCCACGGACTCGAATGAAATTCTGAATGGATTAATCAAGGATATATGTTTTTATAAAAAAAATGTTTGCGCCTGAGGGATGGTCAAAATTAAAACATAATTTCACAACGTGACTGCCTAACATTTGATGTAGAGATTTATTCTTAACACGTTCTCAGAAATCAAAAAAAGTTTCATACATGTTAAAACTTAAAAAAAGCAAAAAAATAAACAGCTAAACAGGCATCAGTGTTCACTAAGAAGCCGATCACTTTAAAATTCTTAGGTTTCCTATTATAGAACAACCAGGCTTCTTTTAGAAATTGAACATTTTTCAAATCTAAAATTAAATACTACTAGGAAACGTAATATTCCCTGTTTTCCTTATGAACAAGTATAAACCGCCCTTAAACATCTTAATCCACATAACATCCTCGTCCAAGGTGATTTTAATGCAAAAATCGGGGAGGGCAAAGTCTCGGACATCGTTGGTTCATTCGGACTGGGAAAAAGAAACGATCGCGGTGACCAACTTTTACAATTCTGCGAAGAACACGGGCTTATAATTTCAAACACCCACTTTAAGCAACCTCCAAGAAGATTGTATACGTGGACGTCACCATTACATTCACTGAAGAAGATCGTCCGTAATCAAATAGATTACATACTTATAAACAGAAGATATCGCAACAGTTTAACATCAGTGAAAACCTACGCAGGCGCCGATATTGGTTCTGATCACAATCCGGTTGTTGCATCCCTTCGCTGTAATATGAAAATTCTAAAACCTAAATCAAAAAGACAACAAATGGATGCGACTAGACTTAAAGAACCGGAAGTACGGCTTAAAGCAGCCACGGAAATAAATATGGCTGTTGAACTCTTGAACAAAGAGCTTGGTCCAAATATTGGCGTAGAAGAGACATGGACTAAATTAAAAGAAAATCTTGTTGATATTGGTAAAAGAATCCTTCAACAATTAAACCATGAAGCAAACCGTTGGATCACGCAGAAGATCCTAAACCTAATGGAACAGCGTAGAACATACAAAGGAGTAGACGATCAACAATACAAAACCATACACAAGATAATCCAAAGAAAAGTAGTTGAAGCAGAAGAAAAATGGATGGTTGACCAATGTATTACGATAGAAGAGTTTGAAGCCAGATATGATTCTAATGATATTATTTTAATATATTGATTTTAATGTGCATAAGAAAATCAGAGAAATAACCGGTGCTGTTAAAACACGAAACATGAACTGCAACGTATTACTGGATGATCAGGGAAATCCTGCCAAAACAATTGAAGATAAACTTAATATTTGGCAGAAATACATAACAACACTATTCCATGACGTTAGACCTGCTCTGGAACCAAGTCCATGTGGAAGTGAATTGACTGGACCACCTATTAATAAAAGCGAAATTGCTTATGCCATTAACATGTACAAATCAGGAAAATCTGTTGGCGGAGATGAATTACCCGTGGAACTGTTTAAAGTACTTGAGTATGCTAACTTAGGAATAATAGTAAAGTTATTCAACACTATATATGATTCGGGCGTCATACCATCGGATTGGCTCAAATCCACCTTTGTCACCTTGCCCAAAGTTGCTTCTGCGAAGAAATGCAGCGAATATAGAACAATCTCCTTAATGAGTCACATCCTAAAATTATTCCTTAAAGTAATTCATAAAAGAATTTATAGCAAATGTGAAGCCTCATTTCAAGAACACAGTTTGGGTTCATCAATGGCCTGGGAACGAGAGATGCACTTTTCGGGTATCAAGTTTTAATACAGAGATACTGGGACATAAATCAAGATGTGTTTGTATGCTTTATCGATTATGAAAAAGCATTTGATAGAGTACAGCATTCAAGAATGATTGATATATTACAATCCATCGGACTCGACTCTAAGGACGTAAGGTTCATTAAACACCTGAACCAATTGGCGAATGTTTGTATAGAGGGCAAACTAACAATGACTCGGAAATCTTACGTGGAGTACGGCAGGGATGTATTCTCTCGCCAATTCTCTTCAACATTTACTCAAAGATGATTTTCCGTGAAGCATTGGATCGGGTGGATGTAGGTATCACAGTGAATGGTCAGATTATTAACAATATCCGTTATGCCGATGACACTGTACTTATTGCATCTACAATGGAAGAACTTCAGATCCTTATAGATAACATTCAATGTGCTTTCAGCGTATAGCCTCAGTATCGACACCAGGAAAACCAAATATATGACAGTTTGTAAAACACCACCTGCTAACCCTTCTCTACTATATATTGGACAGCCTCTACAAAAAGTTAGCAAATACAAATATTTGGGATGCTGAGTTGATGATACGGGAGACCACAGTCTTGAAATAAGGTGCCGCATAGAACAAGCCCGTAATGCTTTCTTTAAGTTAAAGTCACTGATGTGCAATAAAAAGCTGTTATGATGTTATGTTTTCTCCATTCTTTTGTATGGCGTTGAAGCATGGACCCACACAGAATCGAGCTGTAAGAAGATTGAAACCTTCGAAATGTGGGTATACAGAAGAATGTTAAGGATATCCTGGAGAAACAAAATAAAGAACGTAACCGTGCTAAGAAGCATAAAGAAAACCCAGAAGTTGTATATTTAGTAAAGAAAAGAAAGCTTGAATATCTCGGCTACATAATTAAAAACCGAAAATACGATTTACTACAACTCATCATACAGGGCAAGATCCAAGGAAAACGAAGTGTGGGTCGAAGAACAACATCTTGGCTGAAAAACCTACGCCAATGTTTGGAAAGAGCACCCGTTCTTTATTCAGAGCCACGGCATCAAAGATTCAAGTTGCCTTAATGATTGCCGACCTTCGAAAGAAGATGGCACTTTAAGAAGAAGAACAATATATATATAATTATTATATTAATTAATTTTATACCGATTAAGAGTGAAACAGGACATGTCACTAAGTTGAGAGTACTAATTGATCCAGGTTCTTCATTAGTGAGAGAGCAATACAACTTTTGCAACACAAAAGAAAAAAGGTACATGGCACTATTTATGGAGTTGGTTCTACCAAAACATCAATCAGTCATATGGTGTGTCTTGAAGTATTATAAAACTACGAAAAACAATTTAAGCTTAATGTTAAAGCGTACGTTATGTCTACCCCATTGACCCCATGAAATGATGAAAAATTGGGTACATTTAAAAGAACTGACTTTAGCTGACCCACAATTTGCCACACCACGAAGAATCGATGAGCTGTTAGAAGTTGAAGTATATACAGAAATATTAAAAGGCAATGTTATCAAGGGTTCATCGGGTACTTCAAGTGCGCAAAAGACCAGTCTCGGATAGATACTATTTGAAGAAATATCAAATACTTCATCTTCTGAAGACATCATACTAATGCATCAACATGTTGACGTAGATAACATGTTAGGAAATATGTGGGATATAGAAATTACAGAAAAGAGAAATTTTAGAGCGGGAGAAAGTTTATGTGAAAACATTTACGCTGCAACACATTCAAGAACAACAGATGGTCGACATATGGTCAAATTACCGTTTAAAAATGTTAGTTACTTAGAATAGATAGAAGAAACAAAAGAAATTGCATTTAAAAGATTTTATTTACTAGAAACTTGAGCTGTTTTGTTTTGATTTATCCTTCATAAATCAAAACAAAACAGCTCAAAGGAGATTATATAAGAGTTATTGAAGAATACATTAAGTTAGGATATATAGAAGAAATACCACATATAGAAAGAAATAATCCATCAATATACCTTTCATATTGTGCTGTGATAAGAGAAGACAAAGAAACAACACAGTGCAGAGTAGTGTTAGACGGATCTTGCAAAGAAGCGAACAATAAATCAGTGAATGACGAATTATTACTCGTTAGTCCACAATTACAAGAAGATTTAAGAAACTTGATCATCAGATAGCGTATGAAGTCAGTATGTTTTATAGCCGATATCCAAAAAATGTATTTGCAAATCCTAGTGACAAAACAGGATATCGATTGTCAAAGATATTTTGAAAGATTATTTTGGATTTGGTTTCTAAAAGCGACAAGGAATAATTAAAAGTATATCGCTTAAAATAGTAACATTTAGGACTTCGTCTCCGCCTTATCTCGCGGTTAGGACGCTTGTGCAGCTCTCAAAAGATGAAGAAAAAATTATCCAGAAGTAGCTTAAGTAATAAGAGAAGATTTTTATGTAGACGATTGTATAAGCGTTGCGATGATGGAGCAGAATTGCATTAAACTTGGTAAGTAGCTTCAAGCTATACTCAAAAAAGGAGGATTTAAATTACGTAAATTCGTACATAATAATGAAAACTTCTTAAATCAAATCAATCCAGAGTTGAGAAGTTCTAAGGCGAATATTAATATAAAAAACGATGGCTCCATTAAAGCACTCGGTCTAGCATGGAACATCAGTGTGGACACTTTTCATTGTCACCTCAATTCGCCGCCGATACCGAAAGAAATAACCAAAAGGAATATCTTGGCAGACATGTAACGCCTTTTTCATCCGTTGGGTTGGCTTGGAGCAAGCGTAATTGCAGCAAAATTTTAATACAAAAACTATGACTAAAAATCCTTGACAGGGACGATAAAGTAGATGAAGATTTAGAGAAAGAGTGGCTAATATTAATACCGCAACGGTATTCTGAACATGTTCGCCGAACGATATGACGGGCATATGCTAAGTCACTGGAACAGTATATTAAAAAGTAATTTTACATATTTAAGAAACTAACATTAGAATTTAAGGTGTATAATGTATTACTAACAAATTATGGATCAAGGTCTGAAATAAAAGAATTATTATTATTATTAATAAAAGATTTTATTAAACAAATAAACAACGTGCAAATTCCCAGATGGATAGGCACCGAATGTGAAGACAGCAAAATCGTAACTCTTCATGGTTTTTGTGATGCTTCAAATAAAGCCTATTGTGCAGTAGTTTTTGCAGAACTGAAAATAATAAGGGAGAAATTAGAACCAATATTATTGCCTCAAGAACACGAGTTGCCACGGTAAAACCACTTTCACCACATATAGAAAGAAATAATCCATCAATATACCTTTCATATTGTGCTGTGATAAGAAAAGACAAAGAAACAACACAGTGCAGAGTAGTGTTAGACGCATCTTGCAAAGAAGCGAACAATAAATCAGTGAATGACGAATTATTACTCGTTAGTCCACAATTACAAGAAGATTTAAGAAACTTGATCATCAGATAGCGTATGAAGTCAGTATGTTTTATAGCCGATATCCAAAAAATGTATTTGCAAATCCTAGTGACAAAACAGGATACCGATTGTCAAAGATATTTTGAAAGATTATTTTGGATTTGGTTTCTAAAAGCGACAAGGAATAATTAAAAGTATATCGCTTAAAATAGTAACATTTAGGACTTCGTCTCCGCCTTATCTCGCGGTTAGGACGCTTGTGCAGCTCTCAAAAGATGAAGAAAAAATTATCCAGAAGTAGCTTAAGTAATAAGAGAAGATTTTTATGTAGACGATTGTATAAGCGTTGCGATGATGGAGCAGGATTGCATTAAACTTGGTAAGTAGCTTCAAGCTATACTCAAAAATTACATAAATTCGTATATAATAATGAAAACTTCTTAAATCAAATCAATCCAGAGTTGAGAAGTTCTAAGGCGAATATTAATATAAAAAACGATAGCTCCATTAAAGCACTCGGTCTAGCATGGAACATCAGTGTGGACACTTTTCATTGTCACCTCAATTCGCCGCCGATACCAAAAGAAATAACCAAAAGGAATATCTTGGCAGACATGTAACGCCTTTTTCAACCGTTGGGTTGTCTTGGTGCAAGCGTAATTCCAGCAAAAATTTTAATACAAAAACTATGACTAAAAATCCTTGACTAGGACGGTAAGGTAGATGAAGATTTAGAGAAAGAGTGGCTAATATTAATACCGCAACGGTATTCTGAACATGTTCGCCGAACGATGTGACTGGCATATGCTAAGTCACTGGAACAGTATATTAAAAAGTAATTTTACATATTTAAGAAACTAACATTAGCATTTAAGGTGTATAATGTATTACTAACAAATTATGGATCAAGGTCTGAAATAAAAGAATTATTATTATAAAAGGTTTTATTAAGCAAATAAACAACGTGCAAATTCCCAGATGGATAGACACCGAATGTGAAGACAGCAAAATGTTTTTTCATGGTTTTTGTGATGCTTCAAATAAATCCTATTGTGCAGTAGTTTATTACAGAACTGAAAATAATAAGGGAGAAATTAGAACCAATATTATTGCCTCAAAAACACGAGTCGCCACGGTAAAACCACTTTCATTACCCAGGCTTGTGTGGTACAAGCTATTTTGACAAGACTTTTAACAGATATAAGAGAAGCTATGAGATTATCACCTACTTAAGTGTTTGCTTGTACAGATTCTTCATTTGTATTATCATGGTTGTTCGGAGATCCGAACCGTTGGAAACCATTCGTTAGTAACTGAGTAGTTGAAATATTTGACAATCTTTGCAATACTCAATGGTTTCATGTAAAAACGAATGATAATCAACCAGATATTGGCAGGGCCGGATTAACCATGTCAGGGCCCTTAGGTAATACAATTTTCAGGGCTCCTTTCCAGCCAGTGTGAAGGGATGTGTGTAATAGCATCAGCAGCATCACCAGACTGACGCTTAACTCCTCAGGAATTTACAGTAAAAGATTTGTATTCGACCGTAGTGTGCGATATTATTTATTTTCTTAATATGTGCCTGAAGACCATAGTAACTACCAGACATATTCGACGCGTTATCATAATTTTTGACTCTCGCATTTTTTTTCACTCATCCCAATTCATAAGTTTTGAAACACATAGTTTTATACGTGATAGAGTCATGCTGCAGCTATATTAGTAGTACAGTTCTAGCAGGAATGAGTCGGCTCAACCGGGGAAGGGCCACGATCTCACAGAATACCAGCGTTAAATATCAGCTTAATACTGCTGTTTCATATGGTGAGTGTAGAGAGCCGGAGACCCTTTTTACTGGAAACGATGCATTCCATCTTGCTCCTCACGGGTGACAACTCATATGCATTTTGATTCTTTATCGAAGTTAGATGTAGATGTCTATGGGCCTCAGCAACCACTTACCATCAGGTGGACTGTGTGCTTGTTTATCACCCTATCCAATAAAACAAAACATAGTACCGTGAAACTTTTTAAACTAAATTCACGGTCACTCACAAATCGCTACGTAATGCATCCAATGAATCGGGGTTTCGCTCAATGTGAATGAAGTTAAGAGGCGTATTACAAAAAAACGCGAAATGACAAGGTTTCCTCGTTGAAATTGTATGTTTATCGTTCGTTGCTTGAAATAACAATTACTTATTAAAAATATATCGTTTTCTCTACTACAATAAGCTCAGAGCGAATTTTAGATAACTTATTTATTTATTTAGTAATAATCATTCTCCGATGCATGTTTAGGCAAAAACTCATAATTTGGGAGCTCTAATTTGTAGATTCTATTGAATATTGACCATCAAAAAAAATATTTATATCTCCCAAATATCCAACACTTTAATAATTATAGAGTGTATTTTCATTACATGCCTTTCACGCTAGGAAAAATCTATATAATTCAAAAAACGACCGGAAAAGCTTCGATACAAGCCTGCGGCGATTGCAGGATCGGCGACTTCAGCCCAGACAGGAGCTTGCAGGATCCTCAGCAACTTCAGACAGCGCAGTGGCCTGCAGGATCCGGTGACTGCAGGCGGGACAAAGGTTGTAGGTTCCGGTGATTTCGGGCGGAACAGAGGTTTGTAGGTTCCGGCGACTCCAGGTAGAGTAGAGACTTGTGGGATCTCGGCGACTTCAGGCAGAGCAACGTTTTGTAGGATCCGGCGACTTCAGGCAGAGCAACGGATCGTAGAGTCCAGTGGCTTCAGGCAGGATAGAGGCTTGCAGGATCCCGGGGCTGAGCGGCCCCGGGACAAGGCCTTTAGAAGATGCTTCCGATACGAGAACTGAAGCAAGACTGAATTTCTTCACCGATTGTTCGGCTTTTATATCTTTCTAGAGAGAACGGAAAAATTATTTAAATTAAACGCAAATTTTTTGTAAATGGTCAAGAGGAAAAAGTATTTATGTGGAATTATCGAAATAGAAACTACAGACCGGTAACAAATTTGAATATAATTTCCATGGAGACCAAATAAACATCAGTAACAGAACATGTCAAATTTTAGTTTTAGGCTTGTTATAAGAAAATGGAAAGATTTAAGTGGAAAAGGAGATATTATTGAAATAGGAAAAAAAGTAGCGCAACTACCCACACAAAGCCCGAAATTGTAGAGTTACGGAAAACTAACTAAAAGATCGAAAAAAGGTAGACTTCATTGACACCAATTTAAAAGTGCTGATAATGTGGAAATACGAAGTAGAAATGATTTGTGATTGTGTTCTTATGGTTTGAAATCGTTACAGGATCCAATGGAAATAAAGGTGATGTAAAATATCCCGATTTGAAGTGAATGCAGAGAATTGAAACAGAATGGAAAAATGGATTTAAATTAATGTAAAATGATAAGTAAGTAGCATAACACTACATTTTCCCCCCGACCCTGGAAAATTTTTGACTCAGCAAAAATTTTGATATATACATTCTAAAATAAACCATAAAAACACAGCTTTGCAGAAACAGACATCACCAGTCAAAATCAGATATACTATCTCTTACATTCATCATCTGCATTCAGGTAAGGGTGGAGTTCACATTCAATGACTACCACTCTAAAAGTGTGTTTTCAAAACGACATTAAGGCTTATTTAAGGAGTAGTCAACCGCTCCTGTGTGGGAAAAAAAAATTAGTCGAAGAAACACCACTCTTAGAAGTGTGTTTTCAAAAGGACATTCAGGCTTATTTAAGGAGTTGTCAACCGCTCCTAAGTGAAGATAAAAATTAAGGGAGTAGTCAGCTGCTCCCAAGTGAAGATAAAGGTAAAGAAATACCTCAAGTAAGCTTTAGTCGCTATGACTTAAGTAAAGATTAAGAACGGCCTGAGCGGTAGGGCTCAAAGCCAGAGATCAGCAACATCACCAACGAGATGTGTCTGAAATAAAAATAAAAAGTGACGATTAACCAACGAAAGTTCGAGGTCCTAAAGTAAGATGTGTTGAAGAACACTGGATCATCAAACAAACAAACAAATTAAAAGAAATAAAAATAATAAGGTGAAAATGATGGTGATATTTATACATATATACAAATTAATAGTAAATAAAAGTTAAGAAAATTTATGATTTTACATCTTTAATGTGCCACTTGCCTCTAACTTACAACATTAACATAAGGTCTTCAAGCACATAGACTAGTGGTGACAGTTTAGCTATCACTTTGCACTTGATGAACTTAGGGGCAAGTTTAGCATTAAAGTATGCGCCGGCATCGCTTAAAACATGGTTTTTACGCCAAACAGTGTCTCCCACATTGAATTCTTTAAAAGACCGACGAAGATCATAGCGAGCGCTATTTTTAGCGTGAGCTATGTGAAGTTTAGTTTGAACTTTGTGAAATATAGATGAGAGGAGACCAGCATTAGACGCGTAAATATCACGAGGCATAAATACCAATTCTTCGAGGTTCTGAGTTGGAGTATAGAAGGAACCACAAGGTATTGTTTCCCTACCAAAGACTAAAAAATTTGGAGTAAAACCAGTAGCTACATTTGTAGCGCTGTTCATTGCGTACTGAATCTTAGCAAGATGGTTGTCCCAGGATCTATGATCGTCTCCTACTAGAGATGCTAGAGCTGTAATAATTGTGCTATTAAACTTCTCCGTAGGATTAACCTGAGGACAATATAAAGCTGTGTGAAAAATACAAGGAACATTATAAGAATTTAAAAATGAGTGGAATTCTCGCGACTGAAATTGAACAGCGTTGTCCATTATAATAGTTTGAGGAATGCCATGAACTAGAAAAACTGAATTTTCCAAAACATTAATAATATTAGCTGAAGTAGCACGTTTAAGGGGAAAAATCATAGTATATTTAGTAAAATTGCAGTTAATCACTAGAATATACTGATTTTGTCTTCGAGTCATTGGCAATGGACCCATAAGATCTAAGGATATAGTTTGAAAAGGTCTGGAGCAAAGTTTGGGTTTACCCATAAGACCATAGGGAGAATGATTAGGGTGTTTGTAGGTTAAGCAAGTTTCACAAGTCGAGATTAATTCAGCAATGTCCTTAAACATACCAGGCCAATAGTATTTTAATGATATTTTCTTGAATGTTTTGAAGATACCAAGAAGGAGTTCTGAAGGGGAACCATGGTTAGCTTCAATAAGTGCCTGTCTATCTTGAGGTAGTGGAACTTCTTTCCAAATAAAGTCATCGTTTAGACGATCGGGAGAATGGATACAGCTGTAAAGTTTGTTATCCCTGATAGTGTAGTTGGGATATGCGTCTGGATTGTTGGAACATCCGAGAAAAATTTTGTTGTAGTGTTCAAGTCTACGATCAGGTGATTCTTCAATCGTAATGGGATGTACGCCTTGAGGTGAAGTTTCTCGTGTATTAGGACGTTCTTGATTTTTATGTCTTGATAATAAATCTGGAACAACGTTATCCTTTCCTTTTTTATGTTTTATGACAAAGTTAAAGCATGATAAGCGTAAAGTCCAGCGAGCAAGTCTTCCTGATGGGTTTGATAAATTCTGAAACCATTTAAGCGCAGCATGATCAGTATATATTGTAAATTCTTTACCATTGTCTAGGTAACATCGCCAATGTTCTAATGCAGTTATTACAGCCAATGTTTCTCTTTCAGTAGTTGAGTAGTTCCGTTGATTTTTATTTAGTGCTTTACTCATGTAAGCAATCACGACTTCTTTATCATCTTGTTGTTGGGTAAGCATTGCTCCTATGCCATAATTTGATGCATCACAATGTACAGAGAAGGGTAGTTCGAAGTTAGGGCAAGCAAGGACAGGAGCAGTTACCAAGGCTTCTTTAAGTTTCTGGAAAGCAGCTGCAGCTTGTGAATTCCATAAAAATTTAGGAGCGTTCTTCCCGGAACAGGTTAGTTGGTTGAGTGGAGAGGCAATAGTGCTAAAGTTTGGAATGAATCTTCTGAACCAGCTGCAGGTGCCTATGAATCTTCGTACTTCTTTTCTGCAAGTAGGTACAGGATATTCTAAAATAGCTTTTATTTTATCTGGATCTGCACGTAAACCATACTCGTCCACAAGAAAACCAAGGTATTTCAGTTCTTTCTTGAAGAATTGACTCTTCTCAAAGTTAATAGTTAGATTGGCATATGATAGTTTTTCATGAACTTTCATGAGAAGCGATATGTGTTCATCAAAAGTCTCACTAATAATAACAATGTCGTCCAGATAGCAAAATACCTTGTTCTCAAATTCAGGAGTAAACAGCATATCCATTAATCTTTGTAGAGTTGCAGGTGAGTTGGTGAGGCCAAAAGGCATTACTTTAAATCTAAACATACCTCTTCCAGGTACATAAAAGGCAGTTTTATCTTTATCCGCAGGATTCAAGGGAATTTCCCAAAATGCTTTTGCAATGTCAATGCTTGATAAGTATTTGGCCTTCTTCAGGTTGTCCAAAATTTCGCTTATTAGTGGCAACTTATAAGCATCACGACGTGTAATTGAGTTAAGCTTCCTGCTGTCAACACAGAAACGCCATTCACCATTCTTCTTCGGAGTGATGAGAACTGGAGATAACCAAGGACTTTCGCATTTTTCAATGACCTTCCATCCCAGCATCTTGTCAACTTCATTAATTAACGCCTTTTGTTTTTCAGGAGACAGTCTAAAACATCTTTGTTTGATTGGAAGAGAATCACCAGTATCAATCTTGTGGGTGATTAAATGTGTGCTTCCCAGGATACCTTTTTCCTCAAAAGAAATTGTTTTGAAGCGTTGGATGATGTCATTAGCGATGTTCTTTTGGTTAGGAGTTAAATGCTCATAAGGTAAAACTTTAGTATCTTTAGTTTCGATAGCAGAACATTTAGATTCTGTAAAGTTAAGAGAAGATAAAACACTAGGTAAAAGATTAAATTTTCTCCAAAAGTCAATACCTAATATTAGCGAAGGAAATATTTCAGGGAAAACATAAGCTTTAATTAAATGAGTTTGATTATTAAAATGAACAGGTAAGTCAAAATAACCCAAGGAATTAATTTTTTGATTATTAGCAGTAGAGACAGTAATAAGATCTGACTTGAAAAGTTTGCAGCCCAGTTTAAGAATTTCCAAATGAGAATTATTACCCAGAATAGTTACTGAACTGCCAGAATCTAGTAAACCAGATAAAGTTAAGTTATAAATTTTGACATTAACGAATGGACGATTAAGATCTTGTTCCTTGGAGTAGAGTGTAGAAGAGATTTTGTAACAAGAAAAGAAGTTTTGAATTGTTTTAATCCAATTAGTCCAATCGTCGTTATCAAAGTTTAAGTTACTTTTCAAGTCAGTAGTTAGTTTTTTGAACTAGTATTAGGTTTGGGAGAACAAGTAGGGCAATCTGCAGTTTTAAAACCTTTAAGACCACATTTGAAACAAATCACGAATCGTGGTTGAGTACAGGTATTTAAAGAATGACCTTGTTTACGACAGCGAACACAAAAGGAGCTTTCTTGAGGAGCTTTGGTTTGAGAGAGACTATTAACTTGCCTAGAAGGGTATTTGTAGGATGAAGTGAATTTATTCATGAGGGGAGGAGAAGGTCTTGAGTTATTAGAAGAATTTTAAGAGTCAACTGAACTTGAAGTGGAATGCTTGTAGTTGAATTCAGAAATAAGAGGACTTTGTTGTACATTTGGTTCTTTAAATTGTTTGTCTCTGTCTAGGAATTTTTCATAGTTTTGGCAAGTAGCCAAAAGAGAGTCGATAGAGTCAATGTCTTTTAGAGCTACGAAGACAGAAAAACATGGGCGAATATTCCTCAAAATAATCTCCAATTGTTCTGTTTCAGAAAGTTTCTTCGAAAGACGAGAAAACATTCCAGACATGATGGAAATATAGATGACAATAGGTTCATCTCGACCTTGAGTTCGATTCCTAATCGCTTCTAAAAGTTTGTGATCATAATCAAAACCACCAAAGTCTTTGATTAATAATGAAGAAAGTTCGTTCCACGTTAAGTTTGTATTCTGATTATATTTAAATCTGAACCAATGAAGAGCATTGTCAGTGAAAATTTCAAACGCTTGTGAAATCAACAAGTCTTTGGACAAGCCACGAGCTATACAGTATTCTTCCAGTTTTTGAAGAAAGGATCTTGGACAGCTTTTACCATTGAAGGTGTGTCTTTTCAGATCTTTGAAGACGTTGGATGGAGAAAAAGATTGAGGTGGTGGTGGAGGATACGGGGTATGGACCTGAATAGAAGTTTGAGAAACAAGAGGGAGTTCCGTGACAGTCGGGTCAACCGTAACAGTCGGGTCATCAGGAGGGTCAAGTGATGGAACGTCATTTTCAGTTGAAGGTGGAGTCAAGGATTCGAATTGTTTAGCCATAGCGTCATATTTCATCTTCAAAGTCTCGAAATTAGCTTTAAAGTCTGGATATAAGTCAGTATCTATTCGCTCTAATCTGTAAAAAACATGGTTAATAAAAGTTTCTATTAGTCGTAAATATTTGGTTTCACCTTGTAAAAATTTTTTAATTTTACAGTCCAGATAGGTCAATGTAGAATCAATTTGAGACAAGTCATCCTCGATCGGAATTGGAGAAGTCAGAATATCTTCAGGGTGAGAATTCGCAACTAAACGTAAAACTTGTTTTTTTAGAAGCAAAACAGTATTAGCTGGTTCCTCACATCTAATCGTCACTTCGTATTCAAGTTCGGCCTTGTTAAGGAATTCGTACTTAATAACCCTTTTCATTGTTATAATTACGTGTAAAGTTAAGTTTAAGAAATAAAAATATTATTAAAAATCGTACTTCTAAGTTATCTAGAATAAAAAATATTATAGTGATGAATGTAACTTAGAGTGATGAATGTAAATGAAGTGTTATTTGTAGGCCTAAATATAATCCAAATAAGTTGAAAAACTAGAAGAAGTTTTGTTTTAGAATTTTGAAGGTATGAAAAGGATGTGTAAATGAATGATGAATAGTAAGTTAAGAACAAAAGGGAAAGCAATTAAATCAAAAGGAACTAGACAAGGCGCAGTAAAGGTGAAGAATTAAGAGAGAAAGAGGACTTTTACGTTGGGCGCCAAACTGTCGTGAAGCGACAATTAAAAGAAGAAAGAACCTAACCTACGATCAGCAAAACAACCAAATAGACCAAGACAATAATATATTTAAGTTTTTAAAAGAGTATTTACAATTTTATAAAAAAAAATGAAATATGAAGATGATGGATGATGTGATTTACAAATTATATTTAAAAAAAAAGGTAATAAAAAAAAGATTTATGTCGTAGCTGAGTCTGAAGATCCCAAGCGTGCTCTCAGCGCCTGGAACGAGCACGCACGGCGTAGGTGGGTAGGCGTGGGCGTCTCTAGGCGACGACCTCAGGTGAATGCGGCGATTGCAGGATCGGCGACTTCAGCCCAGACAGGAGCTTGCAGGATCCTCAGCAACTTCAGACAGCGCAGTGGCCTGCAGGATCCGGTGACTGCAGGCGGGACAAAGGATGTAGGTTCCGGTGATTTCGGGCGGAACAGAGGTTTGTAGGTTCCGGCGACTCCAGGTAGAGTAGAGACTTGTGGGATCTCGGCGACTTCAGGCAGAGCAACGTTTTGTAGGATCCGGCGACTTCAGGCAGAGCAACGGATCGTAGAGTCCAGTGGCTTCAGGCAGGATAGAGGCTTGCAGGATCCCGGGGCTGAGCGGCCCCGGGACAAGGCCTTTAGAAGATGCTTCCGATACGAGAACTGAAGCAAGACTGAATTTCTTCACCGATTGTTCGGCTTTTATATCTTTCTAGAGAGAACGGAAAAATTATTTAAATTAAACGCAAATTTTTTGTAAATGGTCAAGAGGAAAAAGTATTTATGTGGAATTATCGAAATAGAAACTACAGACCGGTAACAAATTTGAATATAATTTCCATGGAGACCAAATAAACATCAGTAACAGAACATGTCAAATTTTAGTTTTAGGCTTGTTATAAGAAAATGGAAAGATTTAAGTGGAAAAGGAGATATTATTGAAATAGGAAAAAAAGTAGCGCAACTACCCACACAAAGCCCGAAATTGTAGAGTTACGGAAAACTAACTAAAAGATCGAAAAAAGGTAGACTTCATTGACACCAATTTAAAAGTGCTGATAATGTGGAAATACGAAGTAGAAATGATTTGTGATTGTGTTCTTATGGTTTGAAATCGTTACAGGATCCAATGGAAATAAAGGTGATGTAAAATATCCCGATTTGAAGTGAATGCAGAGAATTGAAACAGAATGGAAAAATGGATTTAAATTAATGTAAAATGATAAGTAAGTAGCATAACACTACAAGCCTCAATATTTCCGAAGTTCTACATCACTTAGACGTAAAATTTATACCAAAATATTAATCATCAACATTTGCTTAAACTATACTATTATTTTTACTTTTTAAATCGTTACTATTATATTTTAATTAATTAAATAAAAGTATATTTCATATATTTCACTGCGCCGGCCATCTGCGATCTCTATCACGCGAGCGCTTGTCGAGGTTGGACCTGCGTCAGTTGATTTCGCGCGCTGCGTTGTTTCGATAATATCGTAGTGTGCGTCGATTGCCGTATAGGCGCTGCTATTGTGTGCGTGCTAGAGCATCGTCAACTACGACCGCAGTGTTTGATCTAGATCACGTCTCTTCCATCAAACATGGTAGGAACAACGAGTCTGTAGCATTGGCACAATTGAGCAAACAAGTAAATATTATTATAGAAAAAAGTGGTCTATTCATTGACGTAGATCATTTTTATCTCAGGGCTTCACCTAATGGGCAATGTAAATAATGTAATGTTTATACAGTGACAGTCTTATTTAAGTTAAATGCCCTATTTCAGCTTCCGGAATAGATTTTGACACGGCCTTTCGACCAAAAAAAGAAGTTAAAGGTTATAAATTCAGTGATTCAAATGTAACGTTAAATCAAAATCATGACTGGTTTTACCAAATCCAAGGCCAGCTTCATTTAGCAAATAAAAATGTCTGAATACTTGCCATATTATGTACTGACCCAGATTATGCAGTAAAAGTACTGAAAATTTACAAAGACGACTAATTTTATATTTTCAATATGTTACCCAAGGTACAAACTTTTTATGAAAAGTGTCGGTCAATGCCGTTGCGGTAAATATTTTTCTAATAAATAATATGGTAATTGACTATAAGTACCGATTAAAAAAAAATACTTTCATTTGGTTGTTTTATTAATAAAACAGATTGCAACCGTACTATTTATTAATGAATATCACTATTCTACCGGTGGTAGACATAATCGATTATTAACATTCGATTACTGCGTAACAATGAAAATATTTATGTGTACTTATTTCAACACTAAATTTCATAAATAATGAAAAATATATCAAAATAGTATATAATAATAAATTATATAATAATAAATTAATAAGATAACATTAAAATGACACACCAAAAAATTTTCCAACCACTGAACTCCATCCTAAGAAAACTTGTATTATGGAAAATCAAGATCGTTTAACGTCTTCCCCGGGTAAGAATACTCACTACCCCATATCTACCCGTGGGTGTCGTAAGAGGCGACATAGGGAAACTGAGGCAGAAGATGGGCAGCAGCATCATTCTGATAACAGCAAAAAACCAATAAAAAAACTGCGGTTGCCAACCCGCTCGCTAAGCGTGGCAATTATGGCAATATACCCCCCATGAAAGTAACGAAGAGACGGCCCCCAGTCCCCGGCGGCCCCGCTATTCCTGGCTACGGTGGCGACCATGGTAACGGCAAGGCAGGGGGTGCTAAGAATCTCCGGTGGAAGTGCGGTTGCCACCTACGACGACTCGACCTGGCAACTTATAACGCACGCACCCTGAGGACTGACGAGAAGATCCTGGAGGTGGAAGAAGAGATAGACAAGTTGCGCTGGAATATCATAGGATTATCCGAGGTCCGAAGAGAGAAGGAGGATACGGTAATCCTCGAATCCGGCAACTTCTTCTATCACCGGGAGGGCGACCATCTGTCCCAAGGAGGTGTCGGATTTATCGTCCACAAGTCTCTTGTTAACAACGTTGTAAAGATTGAGTGTGTCGACGAGGGTTGCGTACCTTATATATGCTGTAGGTCATACAGGTTTACGCACCAACTTTGGCACACCCCGATGAGGAGGTTGAGGAAATGTATGAAGATATCTCTATAGCCATGCATTCCTCCAAAACCCACTATACGGTGTTAATGGGAGACTTCAACGCAAAACTAGGTACAAGAGAAAACGGTGAGCTGAAAGTAGGGAAATTCGGAATAGGGCAACGGAACCCAAGGGGCCAGCAGCTGGCCGACTTCATGGAGAAAGAGGGACTCTTTATGATGAACTCTTTCTTCCAGAAGCGGCCCCACAGGAAGTGGACCTGGTCGAGACAATAAATGAGATTGACTTCATTATGACGACCAGACGACAACTGTTCAGTGATGTCTAAGTGATTGCGAGGGTGAAAACCGGCAGCGATCACTGAATGGTGAGAGGCACACTGAGCCTAAACGTTAAGTTGGAGAGGTCACGTCTAATGAAGTCAACGCTCCGTCCCCCTCGTGTTCTAATCCAAAGCCCCGAAACCTTTCAGCTCGAGCTACGAAACCGTTTTCAGTGCCTACTGAACTGAATAGACAGATCTCCAAATGCATGCGGCGGGACTTACGCAACTTCAATACAGCTTGTATTGAAGAAGCGATCGAGCGGAACCAGGGCTCCAAAGTCTTTGCCAGAGATCTGTCTGCCAGAAAAAGCCAACTGTCAAAGCTGAAGACCGAATGTGGAAGCATCGTTTCCGGGGCACCTGAGATTTTGAGTGAGATTGAGAGGTTCTATGGGCAGCTGTACACGTCATCGTTGGAGCCACACGCAAGTGTGAGTAACGATCAAAGAGCGGGTTTTATCCGACACTATTCCGAAGATATCCCGGACGTCAGTCTGTGCGAGATTAGAATGGCTCTCCAGCACCTTAAAGTGGCAAGGCCCCAAGGCGAGGGTGGAATTACAGCGGAGCTTCTGAAAGCGGGTGGAAAACCGGTAATTGAAGTCCTTCAGAAGCTCTTTAATTCCGTCCTCCATGGTGGCATTACTCCGGAGGCGTGGAGCAGAAGTGCGGTGGTCTTGTTCTTCAAGAAAGGTGACTACACTCTCTTGAAGAACTACAATTTGATTTCCCTTCTGAGCCGCGTCTACGTGCTGTTTTCGAGAGTCATTACGAATCGTCTCGCGCGCAGACTTGTCGACTTCCAGCCTCCCGAACAAGCCGGTTTCCAAAAAGGCTTTAGCATCATAGACCACATACATACCCTTCGGCAAATTGTACAGAAGTCCGAGGAGTACAATTTGCCACTATGTCTGGCGTATGTGGACTATGAGAAAGTCTTTAATTCCGACGAAATTTGGGCGGTGCTGCAGTCCCTTCAGCGGTGCCAAGTTGACTGTCGGTATATCGAAGTGCTGAAGTGCTTGTACAGTAGGACTACGATGGCTATCCGAGTACAGAACCAGAGTACGAAACCTATCCAATTGCAGAGAGGTATAAGACAGGGTGACATTATATCCCCGAAACTCTTCACCACTGCATTGGAAGACGTTTTCAAGCTTCTGGACTGGAAAGGATACGGTATTAACATCAATGGCGAGTACATAACTCACTTTCGATTTGCCGACGATATAGTCCTTATAGCAGAATCGCTGGAGGATCTAAGCACTATGCTCAATGACCTCAATAGTGTTTCCCAAGGGATAGGTCTTAAGATAGACATGAACAAAACAAAGATCATATTTAATGTCCATGTCACACCTATGCCGGTAGTTGTTGGGAGCACTAAGCTCGAAGTTGTTTACGAGTATGTTTACCTGGGACAAATAGTCCGACTAGGTAAGTCCAACTTCGACCGAGAGGTCAATCAACGGATTCAACTCGTTTGGGCAGCGTTTGGCAAATTACGGCACATCTTCTCGTCAAGTATACCTCAAAACTTGAAAACGAAATATACAACCAGTGCGTGTTGCTAGTGATGACCTATGGAACTGAGACGTGGTCCTTCACTGCTGCCCGGATGAGGAAGCTCAAGATCGCTCAGCGACTAATGGAGAGGACTATTATCGGAGTTTCTCTGCATGATAAACTTAGAAATGAGGATATCCGCAGTAGAACCAGAGTGACCGACGTAGCCCAACGGATTAGTAAGCTGAAGTGGCAATGGGCCGGCCATATAGCTCGAAGAACCGACAACCGATGGGGAAAAAAGTTTCTCGAGTGGCGGCCTCGTACCGGCGGACGAAGTGTAGGGCGGCCCCCCACCAGATGGAGTGACGACCTGGTAAGATATGCAGGAAGTCGATGGATGCAGGTGGCTCAGGACCGTGCTTTGTGGCATTCTTTGGGTGGCCTATGTTCAGCAGTGGACTTGTAAAAGGCTGTAATGATGAAGATCTTTTAATCGCATTACTCACAGTATTACAGTGCGAACGAGTAAATAGATATGAAAGAAAGTATCGCTTGCGTAGCTCGCCGCACGCTCGGTACGTAAACTGCTTAAATTTGTGAAACGCCGAAATGTAAGAGGGCTATTGAGTACTCACTCAGCTGATCGCTCATCGGCTGCGTTCCGAATTAATACTTTAAGTATAAAAATGGCTAGCTCTCTTATATCCAAATTTATAAGTTTTGAAACAGAGCAGATTAAAACTTTTTAAATTAAATTCATTCACGATCGCAAAACTCACAAAACGCAATTACAGATCTAGCATTTAAAAACGTTTGTATATCATACAATACGCTACATAACGCATAAATATTGTTAGTTCTACTACTCAATAGTAGATGATTCTGTTCTGTGAGTATGTAGTTAGTTAGGATAAGGGATAGTAATAAGATTAAACTTAGTATAGCAGGTATATTCTAAGCCTATAATTAGTTTTTTTTTTTATAGAAGAGGGGGCAAACGAGCATGCGGCTCACCTGATGGTAAGTGACTACCGCCGCCCATGAACAACCGCAACACCAGGGGAATTGCAGATGCATTGCCGGCCTTTTAGAAACGTGTAAGCTCTTTTCTCTAAGGTCCCTAAGTCGTATCGGTCCGTAAGTATGTTTCAACAACTGACAGCATGCGTCGTTAAAACGCAATAATACCTATTGTCGTTGAGGATACAAATTTTCCAATTAAAATTTCACTGTATGACACTTTTTCCATTACTTTTGTGCGCGCACAGAGCCCCTAGCCGATGCGGACCCCCTAGGCAGTTGCCTACTCTGCCTAATGGTTAATCCGGCCCTGGATATTGGATCAAGAGGAATGAATTTATAACAACTTATTTATTGCAAACAGTTGTGGTTCTTTGTCTGATACTATAGGTAAACACCGCGCTTGTGTACGTTTCCTATGGTGGAGTTGTCTACCCTTTATGAAACAAGCATAATGGCGTAATGCTACCTGCTTGGCTGAAAGAGACAATCATAGAATATTCAAGACCATATGTGCTACCGACTGATATAGAAATAAAAAAATATTCAGGTCAATTTAAAAACAGAATCAAAAAACAGAGAATTAAATTTTAAAATTTTGATTAACTACAAGAACTCTTATTAAGTTATAGTTTATTGTTCAAGATTTATTAATAGTAAGAAAAGACCTAACGAAATAAGAAAGAAAATGCAATTATTAAAATGTGTAAGAATTGTTCAGAAAAGAGTATACGACGAAGATATAAAAATATACGAATGAAAGGAAGAATAAAAAAAGGAAGTAGTTTGAAATCATGAAACCCTTATCTTGATACTCAGAATATACTTAGGGTGGGCGGAAGACTCCAGAGATCGGAATTAACACAAGAGCAATAACATCCAATTATACTGAGCTAAAGCAATCATTTGACTTCTTTGTTAATAGCAGATGCGCACAAGAAAACCCTACACGGTGGTATTCAGCTCATGCTATGCTATCTTCGGAATAAATTCTGGATTATTCGTGCAATTAAATTTTACATACGAAAATGTATAGTATTTGCAAAACAAAGGGCTACCATAAGGCTACCATCAACTTCCAAAGACACGAGTCACTCCAGCCAGATCCTTTCTCCACAGCGGAATGGACTTTGCTGGTCCATTGCAATATTTTCTTTCTAAGGGGAGAGGTGGCAAGACAAGCAAAGCATACATCGCCATTTTTATATGCATGGCCACTAAAGCCATACTTTTAAATACTAGTAATGCTGTTAAACATTACTAATATTTCCTTTAACCACTTCTGGTAAGCTTAAAATGCTTGTGTTAGAAGTGGTTCACGACAGTAGTCGAATGGCGGATTCGTACCCACGACCTTTCGAGTTCGCGGTTCGCGCCCTGCCATCAGGCTACTGACGCTTCTATTTCTGACGCTAGAATTAGTAGTAATTTGTACGTGGTAGAGCCATTCTGCAGCTATATTAGTAATATAGTTGTAGCACGAATGGGTCGGCTCGACCGGGGAAGGACCACGCTCTCACAGAATACCAGCGTAAAATAGCAGCTTAACACTGATGTGTTTCGTATGGTGAGTGTAGAGAACCGGAGACCCTTTTTACTGGAAATGAGGCATTCCATCTTAGTCCTCAGGGGTATCAACGCATCTACATTTTGATTCTTTATCGAGGATAGATGTAGATGTCTATAGGCCGCAGCAACCACTTATCATCAGGTGGACTGTGTGCTCGTTTATAACCCTTATATAAAAAAAAAGAGAACAGCAGCAAAACACACCCCTTGTCATTGAAACATCGTCAACTTTAGTTAAACCGAATATTCTAAGGCTTTGTAAAACATTTAATGTTAAAACTAAATCTAAATTGTACGCTAAGCACCTGGGCTTACGAGTTTCCGAAGATAAACCTATATTTGTTTCCAAACAGTTAACCCCCAAGGGGCGTTTATTTTCTAGCTAGAGATGTTGTTAAATCAAATCGGTACAAATACTGCTGGACCGCCTATTGGCATGGTATACGTCAGAAAAACCGACAAATATCATAGCAATCAAATCGGAATCCCAGGTTCAGCAACCCATAAATTATGATTGACTAGTTATGAGCATATATGTAAAAAAATGTTTGTACAACAGTCTACATGAGGATGACGGGTTGTTATACTTTGCTTTCATTGTGTACTTTAAAATATTTTATATTATATACGTCGCTACTTTGACATACGTTACTTATCCTGCAACACTCCTAAAATTATAACTACACATACACACACTGTTCACTGTACACACACATACACCATAAAATGTACACACACATATACATATACAATTATTAATCTACATAATATTCACTACTTAGTTTATTTACATAAAATCATTTTGCTACACTGGCTCTAGTTCTCACTGAACCAAATTGATAGTAACTTAAACATTATAAATGAGGTAGATCAAATGGAACTTGGGAAAGCAGTGAAAACTGAGGCTGAAAACGGGTTGTCAGAAATTGGTTGAATTGGCTTAGAACTAATCTGCTGACACTAAATACTCAATTACATGTGTTTTTCAATTTTAGACAGTAATCAACCCAGTAATGATTTCAACATTAAAATACATGTCTATAATTGTGGTAAGGATGCTAACTATCGCCTTTCCTGTATATCTAAGGTAGCATCAACTAAATACCTTGGTATTAAGCTAGACCAAAGACTCCTGGCAATCGCATATTGATCTCGTCGCGACTAGAACACGCAAGCTGATGAGGATTTTTAAAATTCTGAGACATGTTGCCGACAAGAAACTTATCAACCAAGCATTAGCTCAACCGATATTAACTTACTGCCTGACAGTTTGGGGAGGGTCTCTAAAAACAAAATTTCTCGTGGTGGAACGGGCTCAAAGAGCGTTACTAACGTAACTAACTAACGTGACCTATTTTAAAAATCGTAGATTTGCAACCCAAGCTCTGTATTCCATTGCTGATGTACTAACAATTAGAAAACTACATATTCACCATACTGTAGCAAAAAACACAATTCATTAAAATTTGATCCGAGCATACTCGTATTGCATAAAAGAAGACATAATAAAGTGACCACAGTTAAACGTACTCCTACCCAATTCGCAACAAATCAATTCCAGTATTTGTCATCGTTATTATACCACAATCCAATCAAAATCTAAAACTACCAGTGCCGAGCAGGGAATGTAAAATAAAGTTGACTGTTTAGCTTAAAACACACACACACAAACACGCACCTACTCACGCACGCACGCACACGCACACGCACACTAACACACCAATACAAAAATACATACATACACTCATACATTGAAATACATTTTTGTGAACACACACACACACACACACGCAAACATATATATATATATATATATATATATATATATATATATATATATGTATGTGTGTGTATGTATATATATATATAGTACTAGCAGTTCCCCGCGACTTCGCCAGCGTCCGATTTAGGGTTTTAATTTTTTTGCAAGAAACCCTAATTATTTTTCTATAATAAAAGTAGCCTAAGCAACTCCTTATGGCATCAGCTATATGCCCGTCAAAATCGATCCAGCCGTTTTGGAGATTAGCCGGAACAAACAGACAGACAAAAATTTGAAAAACTGTATTTTTTTTACAAGTACCGTTTATACTTTCATATGCAGTTAGTAAAACGCTTTAATTTTTGACATTACAAACAGACATTTCAATTTCATTTATTTGTATACATAAGTCATAATTTACATACTGATGATAAACATAAATTGTATTTGTTACCTAATTCTTCATTGATATTCGTAAGTACCACTAAAGTGATATGGAAGAGTGGCTCCTTCTGATGGTGCTTTATTTTATTTTATTTATAAATAAGAATGCCTCAATATTGACGTAAACAAGGAACAAACAAAAACTGTCTTCATCTAAGATCATTTGTAATAGGAGGATAGATGTAGATGTCTATGGGCCGCAGCAACCACTTACCATCAGGTGGACTGTGTGCTCGTTTGTCACCCTTATCATATATATATATAAAAAAAATCATACAATATCATCCTTGCAATGCGATGTCAGAAACACGGGGGAAAGAATAAAATAATGAATACAATTGAATTTTAGCAATTTATTACATCATTATTATTATACAAAATAAATCTCAAATACAATAATAATTATAAGTAACACAACCAAAGCAAAACATTAAACATTGGATTTGAGATGAACGTTTATGTCACGGTAGGCCCGTATAGGATCGGCCGTAAATGCATACAATATAGGTTACATTAAATTAATTTTAACTAAGTACGTTAACTTAGGTATGACTTGATAGTTAAAATGTTATTCTCTACTCATTGGCAGTAAATAAAATTCTTCACAATACTGGCAACAATAATACGCGAACCAGTTGCATCGAATAAAATTGCAATAGAAAATTCCAAATAACCTTTACAAAATTACGAATAAGAATAATTAAAAATGTAAACATCTAAAACAGTAGACAGTACAACAACTGCGATAAAATTAATCAGCAAGCCATTTCGGTTCGATATTGACGAATCATTTGTAAATGAATTCAAGCATTATTAATAGAACACTAGAACATAAAATCACCTGCACCATAATATATCTACTGCATTGTTTAATAAGAACATTTTGCAAAGTCAAATGTTTTAGTGAATTTTAATAAGTGGTATATTACTATTGTAAAGTCAAAAAACTTTCGTGGTCAATTTAGGAATATCTGAAGTCATTCAAACAACAATTTGAAACCGACAGTGTATTAATAGTCAGTAAAATTTTATATTCATATTTAAGACCTATCAAAATGGCTACCCATTTATAATCAGACATAGTTATCTGACAGTCCGGATTTGATAAACTAGGGTTATACGAAAGCCATAAATTACTTTATTACAAATTTTTCGATTTCATTAATAAAAATATTCATATATTTGTAACAATAAAATTAGTTGTACAGATTTAAAAAGTTTTCGTGTCGAATAGAGCTAATAAATGACGGCACAATCATTTATCCAACAAGAGATGAATTTATTATATCATTTCTCACTAAAAGGTATTCAAAAATACTTTATTGAATTTTAAAAACACCGGCGACTAGGTAACTATGTCTAATAATATTTCATACAAGACTGAAGCTTGGAATACGTCCGCAATGGTCCACCTAACGCACAGTATAAAAAGTAGCTAATGAGTAGTTAGGATATGTGATGTGTTAATATAAATAGCTCTGGGGCGTTGAAAATTTATACAAACACTTATAACGAAACGGCCGCTACAATTGTAAGGGAACGTAGTTCTCCCAACGGCGCCGAAAATATCACAAGTTACGATTTGTATAAAAGTCCGCACGTCACAGACCACCATTAAGCCTACCCTAAAGCGTATAATAACAGTAGAAGAGTTTGTATACTTTGAAACGTACAAACAATAATCATACATTGACCAGATTAAGTTAACCCTACCGCATTCCACTTAGGTATTGACAAGTCGGTTGTACATCCGAAAATACCAAAAGGAATGGAAAAAATATCACCTTTAATTTTCTTCGACCGACTGTTCCATCCTCGCGGCTCGTAACGGAAGCTAAAGACCTCAAAAGACTACGAAAATAATATGTTACAAATCAATACAAAAGGAGGGTAGTTATAAAACGTAGTTAGAAATAAAAGGAACGACTATATAAAAATAAATAAAATAAAACGACTATATACAAGGTTACGTACGCGAAGGACGGGACAAATCGCCGACGATCGTTTCCGCATACAATTCCTTCCAAATCCTTGTTGCATGCATTATAAACCTATCAATATGTCTACAGCAGGTTATATGAAAATATCACGTGAACGAATACATAGTTACATTCCGTTAGTACAAAAAAGACGACTGCTCTCTTTTTGCTATAAAATTTAAAGCGTGCTCTTAACACTAATTGTATCAAATCCTTTCGATATTGTTTCAGTAAAAAAGTATGAAATAGCTGCGATTGTACAAAAATGTATGTATACCAACGAGACGTAATTCAGTGACGTCTCCTTCAACGTAGTGCGTTTATCCCGCGCCCGCGATCAGTACGGACGTAATACTAGTATTGTGTTTGGATTCAACAAGTGCGTCGAGGCCTAGGGGTCAAAACAGGCCAACGTCCTTCTTCATGTTGGTCTGTTTCCAAGCGGGTAAAGCCGCAAATTCCTCTTTGGTCATGCCGAAAGCCTCCTGTGAAAACAACATTTTATATAAAGTCTATCAACTTTTGATAACTTTTACATGTCCTTCTTAATCTTTCTAAGATTTATATCTTTACACTTACAAAACCATCCATACACGAGTTGTTAGATACCGGTCATAGTAAACTTATGAGGTCACTTAGAATGGTGGCAACAAAGATAAAACATGCATAGTTAATTCGTATTACAATATAATATATTTATATGTTATATTAGAATACGTTTTTTATTAAAATTTAAACACATTTAGTGTTGTATTTAAACCCTACTTATTATTTAAACGCCTCTTCCGTTTTTAAGATAAAATATTTCTCTTTCGAAGTTTAATAAATTTAAAAAGTATCAAGCAAATTTAACAAAAAAAAACCGACATATTGTATATATTATATAGTTTAGTTTCATTTACATAGACCTTCTCCATAGATAGTATATACGTTCGTCATAGTTGCCACGTTTAGCAGTCGGGTTGGCCACCGCAGTGTTTTTATTATTTTAGTTGTTGTCAGTGCCGACCTCATGTTTCCTATCGCTCTGTCGCCCTCTTAAGCGGCCAGCTCACAGCACAATAATAAGAATCAAACTATGTTGACGCGATAGGCGGATATAATCAACGCTGCAATCCGCAGCGCAATGGCAATACCAGGTACACTTGCGATAAGCGACTTAACAAAAATATCCAAACACCTTGCGGCCCAAGCACTGCATAGTCTTATAATGTTCGACACATACAGTAAAAATATAGTGTAGTTACAAGAAAGTCGTTCGGCGTTTACGCGTATATCATACAATTAACAAGCGCTCATACTGTCCTATAAATTATAGTAACGACTGCAGCGCTGCAGGCCAGCAAGCCACAGAAACGAAGAATCCGGGCAACGGCTGCACCTCACAGGTTACCTAGAAAGACTATATGAGTCGGTAATGAGCAGGTGTCGGTCTAGATTACATGATCAGGCAGCGGTTGCAGCGCTGCAAGTGAGCTAGACATGTGCCGCTCCTGGTAGTGGGTCCACATGGTTGAGTAGCGGTCGTCGCTGCAGCGCTGCAAATTAGCTAGACGTACCAGAAAGTCGGGCGAGGACAGGTGCCACTCCAGGTGGTGGAACCACATGGTTGGGTAGCGGTGACCTCTGCAACGCTGCAAATTAGCTAGACGTACCAAAAAGTTGGCCGAGAACAGGTGCCGCTCCAGGTGGTGGGTCCACACGATTGAGTAGTGGTCGCCGCTGCGGCGCTACAAATTAGCTAGACGTACCAGAAAGTTGGGCGAGGACAGGTGCCGCTCCAGATGGTGCAGGCCTACATGGTCAGGAAGCGGACGCCGTTGCAGCGCTGTAAATTAGCTAGACGTACCAGAAAGTCGGTCGAGGGCAGGTGCCGCTCCAGGTGGTGGGTCCACATGGTCGGGTAGCGGTGACCTCTGCAGCGCTGCAAATTAGCTAGAAGTACCAGAAAGTCGGACGAGGATAGGTGCTGCTCCAGGTGGTGGGTCCACATGATGGGGTAGCGGTGACCTCTGCAGCGCTGCAAATAGCTAGAAGTACCAGAAATTCGGACGAGGACATGTGCCGCTCCAGGTGGTGGGTCTACATGGTCGGGTAGCGGTGACCTCTGCAGCGCTGCAAATTAGCTATACGTACCAGAAAGTCGGACGAAGACACGTGCCGCTCCAGGTGGTGGAACCACATGGTCAGGTAGCGGTGACCTCTGCAGCGCTGCAAATTAGCTATACGTACCAGAAAGTCGGACGAGGACAGGTGCCGCTCCAGGTGGTGGGTCCACATGGTCGGGTAGCGGTAACATCTGCAGCGCTGCAAATTAGCTAGACGTACCAGAAAGTCGGGTGAGGACAGGTGCCGCTCCAGGTGGTGGGTCCACATGGTCGGGTAGCGGTAACATCTGCAGCGCTGCAAATTAGCTAGACGTACCAGAAAGTCGGGTGAGGACAGGTGCCGCTCCAGGTGGTGTGGGTCCACATGGTCAGGAAGCGGACGCCGCTGCAGCGCTGCAAGTGGCAGCAGCGCGTCACAGTTCGCGAGTCGCGACAATTCGCAACGTCCCGACATCACCTCGCCCGCCTTATACCCGTGCTGTAATGTACAGTGCTGGCGGTCACGTGCGTGTACGTACAGTGCAAAAGCGTTTATTGTTTTTTTTTTGTAGAGAATGCTTATGTAACAATATATTGTCTGAAAATTAATTTTTAATTTAAAATTCCAACACCAATTTATTATATACATACTAAATTTAAATTTAAATCCTATAATTGTCATAAAAATTTCGGAAAATCTTGTTTTGCTGTTGTTCATTCCAGTAAGTGGCACGATGAGTTTAACACCGAATTTACTCCAGACTTTTTTCAGTGTAAATATAAAAATTATTAATAACTTCACCACAGTGCCACTGATTTTGTGATTTTTTTTATGGCACTAAACCAACATCAAATCGTAAATGCTCGATTCAATGAACTCATTGATTACTAATATTTATTATTATTATTTATGAATATATTCAATACATATATTCTTGTTTGATTTGGGTAAAATAGCTTCAATATAATATATTCAATCTCAATAACATATCCAATAACAAAATTAGAAAAAATTTATGATGTATATTATTTTCTATCAGAAGACAAAAGCTTAATTATAAACAGTAATTTACACCATCACCAAAAGTTTCATGGGTATGCAACATCATAGGACACAATATTAAAAGTCTCCGTTTAACCTAGTCTATTTGAAATCGCATCTTATTAAATAATTAAAAGCTCTCATTAATACTAACATTACATGGAATAAAACTAATTTTACGGATTTTATCGCATTTAATTTCACGTTTCGGTTGCGTAACAACAATCAGGTGGGTTTGAAGTATTTGCGTTAGGAAGTATTTCATTTTCATTTGGGGGGGGGGGGGGGGGGGGGGAGGACGACGTTCTTAAACATGTAAACAGACTACAAACTTCAAACAGAAAGTTGAAAATAAGTAATAAAAAATTAAATACAACGCGATAAGATCCGTAAAATTAGTTTTATTCAATATGTAGTATTTGAATATTTACCATAAAAGGAATTAATAAATATTATTTTATTTTTTATTATTATAAAATTAGAGGTAAACGATCAAATAGTCCACATGATGGCATTTTTTTATAGGATAGGGTTACAAACGAGCACACAGTCCACCCGATGGTAAGTGGTTGCTGTGGCCTATAGACATCTACATCTATCCTCGTTTGCGAATCAAAATGCAGATACGTTGTTACCCGTGAGAATTAAGATGGAATGTCTCTTTTCACATACGAAAGCAGCTATTTTACGCTGGTATTCTGTGAGAGCGTGGTCTTTTCTCGGTCTAGCCGAGCCATTCCTGCTACAACTATACTACTAATATAGCTGCAGAATGGCACTACCACGTATAAAACCTACATATAACGTATAACCCACCTATAAACAAAAAAGGCACAGAAGCGTTGTCACCCCTTAGGTTTAAAGTAAAATGCCTCAAAGCCTGTGAGTACTTACTAGGTGATTAGGACTTCCTTTTTCCTAGGAGGCTGTCTAGGTAAGTACCACCCTCTTACCTATACCTGTCGTCAAATAGCAGTGCGTGCTCTGTTGTGTTCAGATATAGAGAAAGTATAATTACACGCTGTGAGGCGTTCCACCACAGTCTTCAGAGGTGACAAAGCATTCTGTATCCCTCTTGATTTGAAGTTTGTTGCAGGTGTGAATGGGTAGCAGTAGGCATTACTATCGGGTGGCCACTAAGGTAGCACATTCAGATAAAACTATGTACTAATCCATAACCACAATGGAGTTATAGACAAAGAAAGAGACTACTTAGTTACATAGGTCTTTCCCTTTCTACGCCGATATAAAAGTAAATAAGTTTCATGTTTCTACAAAGGGAAGAGGACTTTGAACGGCTGCCGTAGACTTTGTCGGAATGATGATACTGGCCGATAATAAGGAAGAAGTTTTATATTACATTAACTATATTTAACCCATAACCAAAAAAAAAAAGTTACAAACCATCACATAATATTCAATCAGTTTTATGTAATTACCTTGACACTAGTAACAATAAACACATTAATTTTAAATAATATAAGCATTTTAAACGCATCACATTGAAATATATACAATATTACTAAAACTAAAAACTAAAATTATTATACAGTTTTTTATTCTCTGTGGTATAGTGTTAAGAAAGCTAGTTGCGTCTTCTCGCTGAATGGCTGTACTTAGTCTTTAAGCCGGATAATTTAAAATTAAAAATTTTGTGCTGCCGACTTCAATATAAGTTATTAAGAATAACTCAAAAACTATTGGTCTGACCTTGATCAAATTCATATGGGACCACACGAGAAGTATCAGCTTTCATATAAAAAAGAATCACCGAAATCGATTCACCCAGTACAAAGTTATGAGGTAACACACATAAAAAAAACATACTGTCGAATTAATTACCGTCTCCTTTTTGGAAGTTGGCAGAAAAGAACTAATCAGCGGCTGTGAGTAGTTGCGGATATATTTCTTTAAGGAAGGTGGACTCCACAGAAGTTGGGATTTTAAGTTATTAATAAAATATAAGCATTTTGTTAGTAACTGCAATTTAATACATAAAGATTAATTTTTGTTTGTTTGTTCGTATTTTATGTGCTGACATACAGTTCATCAGATTGGGGTAAAATTTTGTTAATTCATTGTTTATATTTGTGCGAAGGTTCTAGGCATAGTCCAATTATTTTACAGTAGGTGGCGCGCGTTTAGTATCGATAAATTTATTAGAAAGTTGTGATATATCATTCGATTTTAATGAATGTATTATAATTTCAAACTAGTGTAACTAATTAGGATATATCGTTTTGAGTTTGGAATAGTTATATACTAACCATACGCGCGTCACTTACTGTGATTTAATTGTATTATATCTATAACCTTTGCGCAAGTTGAAGCAGTAAGTATGGAGTGTAGAGAGAAGGAGGACCATCTCCTTATATTAAAAGTGTCCCTAAAAACGCGTCCAATAAGGGTGGCGCTGCAGTAGCATAGATAAATTAAAAAACAAGCGCCAAAAGTAATTAGAATAAGATGAAGAAATAAACAAGGACCGACCAATCCGCTTGGTTTTATAATTTATACTACGTAAATAGTTGAGATTTTGTATACTGGCATTTTACTAACTAGTCATGAAATTTTTAAATATTTGAATTCAGCTGACTTCACTTCGTTCACAACAGCTGTCTTCATATCGTAGTTTTTCAGACGCCAGCGCTATTGTGGTAGGTTTTGGAACATCTATTTTCAGTAAATAGTAGGACACTTTTTCAACTTTCGCCCCTTATAAGATGGTTCTCCTTGTACTCTACACTCCATAGCAGTAAGTTATGAAAGTATTAGTAAAATCTGAGGAAGTTATGGCTGCGCATAAAATACGAACAAACAAACATTAATTTTAATATATCATCTTAAACAATATAACTCCTACAAATTTGAAACGATATTTGTAATTATTTATTTTGCGGCAGTAACGTCCCGGGAGTAGCTAGTATGTTATAAAAATAATTAGATATTTTGTGTGTTTTTATCACTAAATTTAGAAACGTGGTGGTGAGTGTCGTGTCGATATTCGGTAGCGCGTGTGAAGTGTGTAGTGTGTACTGACCGCAATGTTGGCCTCGGCGGCGTGGTCGTGCTCGAGCCAGGTGTCGAAGAGGTGTGCGAAGGCGCTGGGCTCGAGGCCGGCGGCCACCAGGCGCACGTCGTGCTGCGCCGCCGCCGTGCGCGCGTACGCGTCGGCCGTGCGCAGCGCCGCCAGCCGCAGCGCCTGCCAGCGCGCCGCGAACGCGCCCACGCCTGTGCACGACAACACCACTCACTCACTTATATCCCCTTACCCTAACCGTTACAGCCTATTAAACTCTATACTCTGTACTGAACATAGGCCTCCTTCATAGATTGCCTCATTTTGCAGCAGTTGCCACGCTTCGCAAGCGGGTTGGCAACCGCAGTATGTATTTTGAGTTCTTATCAACGGCAGTGAAGCCTCCGAGAAGCCCGGCTCGCCCTATAAAACTGCTCAATCAACTAATAAAATAACTCGTATACTATTTCAAACTATTTCAATTTTCCCGCGCGCTCCTCTGTTCTAAACAGGTCATGACCTCGTAGCCTTATTATATAACGTCAACACTTAGCAGATTGCTTTCAGTTCGAAATACACTGATGCATGTTCTCTCTGTCTCAAAGCGAACACGCAACGGACTGTCAAAATTAATGAAAGCAAAGCAATATGGATTGATTCCGGTCGCGGCAAAACTGTGCGATACTGCTCACATAAAAAAGCAGTTGAGTTGAGCGATTATTCGTCCCTCTCGCACGCATGAGCTTTTTACCGGGCTTTCGAGAAGACAATCGCTACCCTTATAACCTGTAGCAAAATGTTCTATAATAAAATATAACTACCATTGTTTATATTGCAATTAGTATGGAGCCATCAGCTGAGCTTTCGGTGTGAAGTTAGTCAAGCACGGGGGCGCGCGGGCGATACGTTTGCAAGTTCACTTCACATTTCAATGTTTACTCTGTGTGTTTGTTTACTTGAGCAAATGAATACTGCGAATTGGAAATTTATGCTTTTTTAAAGATTTTTAGTGAAAATGGAGGATAATAGTGTTCTTTGTGATGAATTGAAGTGTATACAGTAAATCGGCTAATAAAGTGCTAATACTCGAGTAAAAGGTCAAGAGCGTATCTTTCAGACTTATCAATTGTCGCAATTGAATAGTTATTGGTACAATTAAAACGTTCATCAACATTTTA
Source organism: Parnassius glacialis (assembly GCA_033319125.1). NCBI lineage: Eukaryota > Metazoa > Arthropoda > Insecta > Lepidoptera > Papilionidae > Parnassius > Parnassius glacialis. Next base: position 33,115,853 of record JAVANC010000018.1, read on the forward strand.
CGCGGACGTAATCAAATCTTTCCTTACGAAAGAGACGTTTCGATTTCGAATATAAATAATTCGTTTTTTTTTAATTTTGTACATATTTTATTTGTACTTTGTTCATGCTTTTCTTTTGTTCATAAATTGTATTGTATGTAAATATCTTTTTCTTTTGCTCAAGTAAACCCAAACGGCTTTATTCAAAGCCTTCGAATGTATGCAACTGCTGATATGTCATACAATCTATCTAGCAGTACTATGCCTTGTGTGCTTTGTTAAACACTTTCACGACAGCACTGAATATGAAACTTAAGAGTGGAGACAGATCAAGATTGGTGTATTTTTATAAAACTGCTAAAAACAACAAAACCATATCTTGGGCATGCCCTAGTTTGGAGCCCTAGCTTCGCCACTGCTTATCCACGTCAACGTCACTCATACCTAAATACCCAAACACTACTCAATTTCAAGACACAGTTTAATCTCGTCCTGTCTCTATCGCTGAAGTCAAAGTGACTGTCCACACCATAAAATTTTGCATTTTAAAGTTAAGTGAACATTTGACCATGAGTAAATTACATCAAGTCGTACTCATCACTTCGCTAGCATCTTGCTTGTAATAGAGCATTTATAATACTTTTTTTTATAGAAATATAAAATATATGTAAGCAGAATGTGAAGTTTACCTACCTGTGTAAACTCTATTAAAAATAACGCTAATCGGTGCCTCCTGCGACGCTGTTCTTCTTCACGATCGTCAAGTCAAACTAAATAACCTTTGGTTTTATGTACTTTAACTAATATTGGACCTGATAGTTTTTCGGGTACTTTATTTCATTTCCACAATATCTTTCTTATTTGTATTTTTTTTATAGGATAAGGGTGACAAACGAGCACACAGTCCACCTGATGGTAAGTGGTTGCTGCGGCTTATAGACATCTACATCTATCCTCTATTACAAATCAAAATGTAGATGCGTTGTCACCCGTGAGGACTAAGATAGAATGCCTCATTTCCAGCAAAAAGGGCCTCCGGCCACCTGCACTCACCAAGCGAAACGCAGAGGTAAACCTCTACTTCACGCTGGTTTTCTGTGAGGTTGTGGTACCACCCCGGCTCGAGCCGGCCCATCCGTGCGACAGCAAAAGCTGCCACGTGGCTCTACCACTTTTAAAATTATTAAACACATTTTATACTCATTATTAAACATTCTATTAAACTTAAATGGATCAAGAAGCTAAAGTGGCAATGAGCCGGCAATATAACCCAAAAAACCGCCACCGATGAACAAGAAAAATTTTCGAGTGACAACCTCGTACTGGCGAACGCAGTGCTGGGCAACCCTCCACTAGATGAAATAGGGGAAGATGCAGTCGATGGATACAGGTGACGAGACCTATATTCATTAGTGGACTTATAATGGACTGTAGTAGTCGTAATGGTAAAAGATAACAAGAGAATATGCCTGAAAATGTCATGGCTTCTAATAAAGGACGATGTTACCATCGTATATGCGTGGCAGGAAGCAATGTGAAAAGGGCTAGACGTGCGTATTTTACTTATAATGAAAATTAAACCAAATAACACTAATATAATAAAAAACTACACTACTAAAAGCAGCAAATAGAAATTTTAATGTAGGTAATTACTAATGGTAGTGTCACTATCAACAACGCAAGTAACAATTACCCGCATTAATCTCGGCTGGTTCCAGCTCGCCATCTTCTCCTCGTGGCCACCAGCCCTGCCACAACCACACTGCCTGCCCGTCGTCCACAAGGAATAAAGCTATAACAATAAAAATACAATAAATATGTAATTAAAAATTACGTTATATATTATAAAAGACAACTTTTTAGCATCTTAATGCTCCAGTGTTTTGTATGGTGAGTGTAGATGACCGGAGACTCTTTTTACTGGAAATGGGCATTCCACCTTAGTCCTCAGGGGTGACGACGCATCTGCATTTTGATTCTTAACTGAGGATAGAATGTAGATTTCTAAGTGCCACAGTATGAACTTACAATCAGGTGGACTGTGTGTTCGTTTATCACTTTATTGCAGTAATATCAGCAAACAAGGAGGAGGCAAAATGCATGCACTTTGCTTCACGCAATAAAATAATAATAATATGGATACTTTTGCCAGACATGATATTTTCTGAAAGGTTCCTTTTCCCTAAAGTTAGTAAATAAACAAATAAATAATAAAGTACAAACATCGCAAATAATAATATTCCAAAGTATAACTTACCGGGTTGCGAAGCCGAATACAACTCCTTTTGTTCAAAAGGGAAGGGTGTCACCAGATGTTCATGGCGCAACGGTGACAAGACCTCGTTGGCTTCGAACTGACCGCCCAAGTCCGTGAAATGAAACAGTCTCAACGTCACGTCACAGTTCGCTTCTTTACCCGATAGCATCGAATTATAATACTGCTTATTTGCCACGCCCAATGCTTCCAGCACTTCCTTGGGTTCCTCCCCCTCTTTTACTTCGGTTATTTTGATGTCTGAAGCATTGTCTCCGAACAAATAATTCGATTTACGCGCTATCAGTTTATTCGCTAACTCGATGGCGACATTCTTTGTGTGTTTCAGACTTCTACTCCCATGCCAGATGTAAAGACAACCTTTCTCCGTATCGATTAAAAGTAGCGATCCACGGCTGCGCAACTGTCTAACCGAACATGGCACTTGCAGTAAGTAAGCCTCGTTAGACACGTTACCGCGCGTAACGAACAGTTTGTAGCGGCTCTTATCGATTCCCTTTTTGCCTTGATGGATTATCAGGTTCCCTTGGAAAAGGTTGAGGAAGGCGGGAGGTTCGGCTCCTTGAGCGACTCGAACTTGAGGTCCTCTTTCTTTGTCTAATTCTACAGTTAATAAGGCAGCGGCGCCTTTTTCATTGGACGACGCGTCTCTCCCTTGCCAGCAGAAGTACGCGCAACGATCTCTTCCAGTTAAATTGTGTTTGGAAGGTTTTCCGTTCAACTCTCTACCGGTAACCGTTACCTGATATTCCCATCTAATAATATAGCTGTCGCCCGAAAAGAATTCTCCGACTTCAGAATCGTTTTCAACTTTCTGATAGTCGTATTCTTGTATCAACCATTTGCAAACCGACTTGGTCTTGATATCATAATGCCGCATGGTATCCTTATCGTAGTAGTGAGTGCCACGCCCGAGATGGGAACCTTCTAGTACGAGATCGGGATCTTCATATTCGTTCGACCACATCTCCTCGGCATCGCACGGAGTTATCTCGACGCTGTTCGATTTGTTCTCTTGCGGCTTCACTTTGATAACTCGCGAGTAATCTGGCCAGTCGAGGAATTTCTCTTTGAACAGTATCGTCTCCATGTGTTGGGTTATTTTGGACAGTATCGTCCATTCGGGTCTGGATTTTGACGCTTTTACAAGTGGACTTGTCGCTTCTTCTCTAGCGCCTTGGTAGATTGCTGCGTTCAGAGGGTTAATGTGACATTCCTCGTAATTATAGCCATCGTCGAATAACTCTTGAGCAAGTTGCGCCGCTCGTCTTCGACTTTCTAGAGGGACATTCTTCCCGTACCATATATACATCTCGGAACCAAAGTCAAAAACTATTATTTTCGACTGATTCAACATGGCAATCCTTGGCACTTGGCCCCAATATTCCTTTATTGGCACCAACTCATCGTCTATCACTTCATAACACATGTTGGTTTGAACGATACACGATTCAAATATCTCATCTTCGTCCGGATGTCCCGTTTCGATCGGTTTATAGTTTTCAATATCTTCGGTGACGCCGAGAAGTGACCAGAATTGGTTCCAATGTTTGTTGGAATAGTTTTTGTTTTGTTCGTCGATCTTGATTACTCCTGTAGAGTTTTTGCAACCGAGATCTTTTGTGTTATGGATATGTAAAGCGATGTCTGTGCTTCGGTTCCTGAAAAACATAAAAAGGTATTGAGCGTTAGCCTAATTATAATAAAAGTGATTGATTATAGAGAATATCAAAAAGCGTTTAGTCCACCAATCGTACTTTTTATGTGCATTAAGCATTTAAAATAAATTTTAAATTAATTAGGTAGGTATATGATAAATTACTAAGGGGAGAAATATTTTGTATGTATTATAAAATTACCCTTGATACTCGTATTTTATGCTTGACCTGGCAATTTTATTTTATTTTGAACCCCCGGTGCAAAAAGAGGCGTGTTAAACCGTTTGACCGCTGTGTGTGTCTTTCTGTGGCACCGTAGCTCTTAAACGTGTGAAGCGATTTGGGTGCGGTTTTTTTTATTTAAATGCATGCGTTCTAGCAGTTTTCTCTACATTTTATAGTGACTTATATTTTAATTACTTATTTAAGTAAGTAAACTGTTTGCACCTGCCACAGTTTGTCAAATCATCCAGGGTTGACCAGCAGAACTTGCCATAAGGCATTAATTCCGCAGTTTAAATCCCTCAATATAAGGTGTGTATATAAGTGTAATAAAGGTTAAATAAATAAATATAAATTAAGCTGAACTCCCTCTGAAAGAGTACCGTATTAGCCACGCGTGTCAGATCGATTGGCGATCACACACTTTTCTCTAACGCTGTTGTTATGTATACATCGGGTATATAAAATATGGTTATATCGCAGGGAGTCGTAATGGCTCAGCGGCTAAGAGTTCGATTCTTGACGGTATTAATACAGTTGTTAATTACAATTTAAGTGTTGATTAACCACGCACTCAGCAGTAAAAGAAAACATGATAAGAAAATCTGAACGTCAGAAGAAAAATATATTTCGAGGTTCAACTCGCGGATACGCCACAGAAATGAGGTCTGTGCTCCGTGGAACGTATATATATTATGCTGTAGCTTTACGCCACTTCTAGTCCGGTGTCCATGAATTCTCTTAAAGCACTTATCGCTAAATCGGATATTCTAGCTATTGTAATCACAGAAAATATTTTACTAATATCACGTAAAGTAAAGCAATCAAAACTCACCTCTCGATTACATTTGCATAAAGTCCAATATACAAGAAAACTTGATCGGGAGTAACCAGTAGGAAGCAATCACCGCGATTTACGTTCGAGTGCACAGGCTCCACGAGTCTTGTCTGAAATATTAATGAAAAAGTTAAAAAAAATACTATTATAAACACACACAGCCCATCACAAGTCCACTGCTGAACATTGGGCCTTCATTAAAATAAACATAAAATTATAATGGAAATTAAACACTAACATTTCTTATTTTCAGGAGTTTATCCCATAGTAGATGAATTGGCGATCCAGTTTTAGATTTTCCTTTAAGTATTTTTGGATTTAGGTTTTTAACACCTAATATAATATGCGAGTTGTTTAATTGCCGATATATTGAAAATGGGCCAAATTAAAGAGTACCTTTAACCGACGAGCGTGTATGCGTAGGTATATGGATGTGGAGGAAGCGAGAGAGGTGTGTCAGGATCGTGCCAAATGGAAGTCCATAGTCTCTGCCTACCCCTCTGGGTGACAGGCGTGAGTGTTTATGTTATGTTATGTTATGTTGTTTAATCGTTTATCGCCATCAATCCGAAGCCAAGGGAATATTTCTTTATTTCTCTTTTAATCAACGTTTTCGACATCCGTGGGACAAAAATAAATAACGTATTCGAATATCTTACGTTACACCATCGTTACACCACCACAGGACACACTATTACAATAAAGGTCGACTTTAAATGAATAAAATAATAGCCACATAATAGCTTCTGAAATAAGTAACTTAAATAGATTCCATCCATCTATCCATTTTTTACAGCTTGTAAAAGTCCACTACTGACTATATTCAAGTTCCCCATAGATTGCCTTATACGAGTGATTTTGCCATAGTAGCCACGTTTGGCAAACATGTTGGCAAAAAAATTAGGACGATGCTGCTGCACATCTCTTGTTTCCGTTTCCCTCTGTGGGCTTTTACGAGTAATGGATACATTATCATTTTAGAATATTTCGTTAATTGCATTACTCATATTTGATATTTTGAAGAGCAATTAAGTGCATATTTCTAAACAATTTACTACATTTTGAATCTGCAAAAAGTTTACCTGCACTCTTCTCCGTCCCTTAACGTGAAGCAACATGAGCGGCTTGGTGCCGTGGCTTGGGACGGTGGTAGAGGACGCACTTCTTAAGGCAACATTAGAGAAATCTTCTTTGCTAGCCAACGCAGCCAACGCTTCAGCTGCTAGGCCGCAATTCGCGGTCGCTGAAAGAGAATAAGACTTCTTTACTCTAACATATAAATAATAAATAACATTTATAGTAGGTTTTTTTTTCTAAAGTTCTAGAGTGATAGAAGCGCAAACAGTTTACCTGTAACTGCCATTGTAGCTTTTGGACACTTACAATCATCGTCAAACGAAAAACACGCGTTATTATCTCTGAGGGCAAAAATAGAATGCCTGCATAAATAGCGTTACGGCCTACAGCTGCCCCTGCAAAGATCTAATATCCCGGGGCCCATGAGCGGAAGATTCAACGGGCAGCCGCAGGTCGGACCCAAATGGCCACATGGAAATATGTCCCATCATACTAAACTATAGGGAGAATGCTAGAAAAATATAGTAGTACGTACCTGTATCCGAATCTAATACCGCCCCAAGGCTCGGTCAGGCCGTAGGTGGGGGTAAGGTGTATGGAAAGTAGTGTTTAGTGATGTGTATGTGTATGAGACCTGGCCCAGCTGAGGTGACCGGCAGCGGCCGATTTCCAGGCTGCCCCACAATGCTGCATCACTCCAGCAGGCTTCACCGCTGGACCATTTCTTTCTTCATTGTCACTATTTCAGCCTGTTAACTTTATTGTACATTTAACTAACTTAAACTCGCCTAATTCCATATTCATCGTAGAATCGAACACGTGATACCCGACACAGTAACGAACAGTAGTTCAAAGTTCAACTTTCAATGTCCCGGATTCATTTATCACCAAATTACAAATAGGGAACTAACGCGACTCTTCATGAGTCACACGGTTCAGCGTTAAACACAACTAAGTTCCTTCGTTCGATATCAAATACTACGCCGCGATAAGAATTCTAAAAACGTCTCGTTGACACGTAAAACGAACAAAACAGTCAACACACAAAAAAGGGCACTTAACGCGACGGCACAATTACAATGATGATTTCCAAACAATCAACCGGGAGACACTCACGAACAAGGAATGCGCGGTTCGAATTCTAGACCGTATATCTACTCGGCGCGCGCGTGCGAAATTCCACGTCACCCAAACAAGTTCAATATTACAAAATGCAATTCAACACGCATTGACTATCTAAATTGCACGATTACTTTAAAGAAGTTACTTTAATCAGCCAAACACAATACTAGCCTCTTGTCAAGAACTTAAACCCTAGACAACCTAAAACGAGGCGGTTTTCACGAAACACAATTACGTAGCGAAGTACGACGCATTAAATCTAATAATCTAGATCCTACACCGGTCGCGTGAACTTCTGCAGTGATAACTGAGATACGCGGATTAACCGCATCGCTGCCAGCGAGCTACTCTCTTAAGCCAGCGCGTTGAGCGACTGCCCACGACACGCCCCCCCCCCCCCGCCGTCGGCATTACCTCACCTCGGCACCATCGGGTGATTCGACAAAGTCGAAGGTGATTGGGACCGTCTCAAAATGCCCATTTTTGGGCATAAACAAGCCTGTATGAACAGATAGAGAGCAATGACATGAGTGATCTAGACTATATTTTATCCGAAAGGTATGAGTATGTTTATTGAGAAATCGAAAATTTTATAAATTAAATAATTTTACCCAGGCGAAACCGAGTAAAATGGCTTGTATAAAATAAACAAAGAAATCACTAATATTTCACTTTATCCCAACCGTGGCGCCGTCCTGGTGGCAGAAAAATTGCTGTGAGGCCTGTGTCGTAGACATGGCTGTGTATTTTACGTGAATGTCTGTACGTAACGAAACGACTTCAAAATGGCGGCGTTCCTATCTCTGCCGTGCATGATGTGTCACAGTCCTCACTTAACGTAATGGACTCTTTGATTCTTTAGCGGTGTAATTAAATTTTCGCAGCGTCGCGCAACGTCGCTCGCGTTTCGTACCGCTCTCCTTGACGAGCTGTTCCCGCAGCGTGCAGGGCTGCGCGAGGTACTCATCGCGCAGGTCGGTGCGCGCCGCCAGCGCTCGCAGCGGATTGCGCGACGCCGCGCAACGTCGCTCGCGTTTCGTACCTCTCTCCTTGACGAGCTGTTCCCGCAGCGTGCAGGGCTGCGCGAGGTACTCATCGCGCAGGTCGGTGCGCGCCGCCAGCGCTCGCAGCGGATTGCGCGACGCCGCGCAACGTCGCTCGCGTTTCGTACCTCTCTCCTTGACGAGCTGTTCCCGCAGCGTGCAGGGTTGCGCGAGGTACTCATCGCGCAAGTCGGTGCGCGCCGCCAGCGCTCGCAGCGGATTGCGCGACGCCGCGCAACGTCGCTCGCGTTTCGTACCTCTCTCCTTGACGAGCTGTTCCCGCAGCGTGCAGGGCTGCGCGAGGTACTCATCGCGCAGGTCGGTGCGCGCCGCCAGCGCTCGCAGCGGATTGCGCGACGCCGCGCAACGTCGCTCGCGTTTCGTACCTCTCTCCTTGACGAGCTGTTCCCGCAGCGTGCAGGGTTGCGCGAGGTACTCATCGCGCAGGTCGGTGCGCGCCGCCAGCGCTCGCAGCGGATTGCGCGACGCCGCGCAACGTCGCTCGCGTTTCGTACCTCTCTCCTTGACGAGCTGTTCCCGCAGCGTGCAGGGCTGCGCGAGGTACTCATCGCGCAGGTCGGTGCGCGCCGCCAGCGCTCGCAGCGGATTGCGCGACGCCGCGCAACGTCGCTCGCGTTTCGTACCTCTCTCCTTGACGAGCTGTTCCCGCAGCGTGCAGGGCTGCGCGAGGTACTCATCGCGCAGGTCGGTGCGCGCCGCCAGCGCCCGCAGCGGATTGCGCGACGCCGCGCAACGTCGCTCGCGTTTCGTACCTCTCTCCTTGACGAGCTGTTCCCGCAGCGTGCAGGGCTGCGCGAGGTACTCGTCGCGCAGGTCGGTGCGCGCCGCCAGCGCTCGCAGCGGGTTGCGCGACGCCGCGTGACGTCGCTCGCGTTTCGCACGCCGCGTCCACTCGCTCGCCAGCCTACGGAAAAACAAATAATACGCAATAGAGCCATGCTGCAGCTTTATTATGGTTGTAGCATGAATGACTCGGCTCGACCGGGTTAGGACCACGCTCTCACAGAATTCCAGCGTAAAATAGCAACTTAATGCTGCTGTGTTTTGTGTGGTGAGTGTAGAGCACCGGAGACCCTTTTCACTGAATACGAAGCATTCCATCTTAGTCCTTAGAGTTGACAACGCATTTATTTGTTTATATTATTCTTTGTACAAATTTAAAAAAAATTGTACAAAGAATAATTTAAAGATTTTGTACAAAAAAAAGTTTTAAACAAATTATTGTAAAAAACAATTTCTCATTACGTGACACAGACAAAAGTAGAACATTATCCATTACCGTAGAAAGAAAGACTTAATGCTATAGGTCTTCAGCTACCTAGGAAGAGCGCTAAACTCTTAAATTTCCCTGCGTGATTGATTTCCTATAGCCAAAGTAGAATCGGAGTTAGCTGAAGAAACAATGGACCAGCCATATATATAGGCTGCACTAAAAGTATCGGGAATGGAATATTTCCACTGTTCCTGTCATATTAAAATCTTTTTAATTGAAAACTCCTTGGTTTTAAAAATCGAATACCATTTATTTATTTAAAAAAAGATTCTCGGTCTTGTCACAAGGTTTTGTCAAACTTGTTTAGTCGTTGAGAAAATGGAATTGACTCGAGAAAATTCAAGAGCGATGATTTATTATGACTTTCGAAGTGGTTTAACACAAAAACAGTGTGTTGACCGGATGATTTCTGCATTTGGTGATGAAGCCCCATGCAAAACCACAATTTATCGCTGGTTTGCTGAATTTCAACGTGGACGTGTCAAGCTCAGTGATGATCCCCGTCAAGGTCATCCAAAAACTGCAGTCACCCAAGAAAACGTTGATGCTGTGCGTAAGCTGATTGAGGAAGATCGACATGTGACATACCGCGAAATTCAGGCAACTTTGGACATTGGCATGAGTCAAATACAAATAATCTTGCATGAACAATTAGGTGTAAAAAAGTTGTTTTCCCGATGGATACCGCATTCGCTCTGTGAAGAGCAAAAAGCGGCTCGCGTTACTTGGTGCGTCAGAACTCTCGAAAGATTCCACGCTGGATCCTCAAATGCTGTATACAACATCGTATCAGGTGACGAATCCTGGATATACACGTACGAACCCGAAACAAAAAACCAGTCACGAGTTTGGGTGTTCGAAAATGAGTTAAAGCCAACAAAAATTGTTCGTGCACGGAGTGTTGCAAAAAAAATGGTGGCCACGTTTGTCTCCAAAACCGGCCATGTTACGACTATTCCTCTTGAGGGACAAAGAACGGTTAATGCAGAATGGTTTGCTAGCATTTGTTTGCCACAGGTCGTTTCTGAACTCCGTAAAGAGAACTGCAACCGCCGCATCATCCTCCATCACGACAATGCGAGTTCTCACACCGCACACAACAAAAAGAGTTTTTAGAGCAAGAAAACATAGAATTATTAGACCATCCGCCGTACAGCCCCGACCTAAGCCCTAACGATTTCTATACTTTCCCTAAAATAAAGAATGAATTGCGTGGACAGAGATTTTCATCACCTGAAGAAGCTGTGGACGCCTACAAAACGGCCATTTTGGAGACCCCAACTTCCGAATGGAATGGTTGCTTCAATGATTGGTTCCATCGTATGGAAAAATGTGTCAAATTTCGCGGAGAATAATTCGAAAAGCAATAAATACATTTTTAAATAGTAATGTTGTGTCACTTCCTTGATTCCCGAAATTTTTAGTGCCGCCCTCGTATCTCGACGAACGGATAATCGATACGGACGAAAGCATATCGTTAAGCGAAGTGTAGGTGCACCCTACACCCACTAGATAGAGTGACGATCTGGTAAGACATGCAGGAAGTCGATGGATGCAGGGGAGACGCCCTACACTTCGTCCGTCGGTTCTTCGAGCTATATGGCCGATCAATTGCCACTTCAGCTTAGTAATCCATTTGGCTATATCGGTCACTCGGTTCTACTGCTGATATCCTCATTTCTAAATTTATTACGCAATATAATTAAGAGCAAAACCGGTAAAGACAAACCTCGTAACTCAAACTATCAATTAAAAATTAACAATGAATTGACTAAATCAAATCAAGAAGTAGCAGCGATGTTTGAGAAATATTTCACTAATGTTGCTATCTTGACAACAGAGTCATTGAATACTTCTCCAGCTGTCGCCGAGTCGTTATTTAAACAGAATGTTAATACCTGCTTAAAAGAATTTAGATTTGAAAAAGTATTACTGCAAGATATTGTAAAATACTTCAAAACCATTGATGTAAAGAAAACCGCAGATTTGTGAGGGATTTCCGTTACAGTTATTGCGTCCATAATAGATTTAGTTGCACCTCATCTTGCCATTATTTTTAATACATATATCGATTCTGGTGTGTTTCCTGATTTAATGAAGTATAGTAAAGTAATACCTTTATTTAAATCTGGTAGTACATTGGACCCCGCTAATTTTAGACCTATTTCTGTACTACCAACTCTCAGTAAAATTTTTGAAAAAATAGTTTTGGATCAATTGTTAATTTCAAGGGGTCGCTCGACGTCAGATGCCGGTGTTGAGCTTATGAAATATATTTGTAATGCCTGAGAGAATTCAGAAGATGCCTTAGGTATTTTCTGTGATCTTTCCAAGACTTTCCATTCTGTTCATCATGAGACATTAATCAGGAAACTACAACATTACGGTGTAAACAATTTGGCGCTTAGACTTATTACTGCATATTTAAGTAATAGAACTCAAAAAGTGATGATCAATGGTAAAGGTTCCTCCGGCTCGGTAGTATCAATGGGCGTTTCTGAGGGCTCGATACTTGGCCCATTCCTGTTCTTAATGTATATTAATGACGTACCTTATCTTGTAGGGGACAATCACGATATAGCATTATTTGCTGACGATGCCTCTTTAATTTTCAAACTCAAACGGCAGTCAATTAATTATGACGATATAAATAATGCTCTATCGAAATTAGTACATTGGTTTAACGCCAACAATTTGCTCTTAAACGGCAATAAGATAAAATGTATTAAATTTACAATACCTAATGTAAAACATTCGAATACCAATGTGCTGTTAAATGGGGAGGAGTTGAGTCTTGGGGATACCACTGTTTTTCTTGGTATTACTATTGACGCGAAACTTCAATGGGGCCCCCATATATCTAAATGAGCAAGCAGACTTAGTTCTGCAGCATATGCTGTAAGAAAAATTAGAAGTCTCATAGATGTTGAGACAGCTAGATTAGTGTATTTTAATTACTTTCATAGCGTAATGTCTTATGGAATTTTGCTATGGGGTAATGCGACTGATATTGAAGCTATATTTGTTTTGCAAAAGAGAGCCATACGGACTATTTATAACCTAAATTGTAAAGAATCCCTCAGAGAAAATTTTAAATAATTAAACATATTAACTTTGGCAACGCAATATATTTATGAAAATGTAATGTATGTACATAGAAACATAAATAACTTTAATAAGAATAAGGATGTTCACACCTTAAACACTATGAACAAACATAAGCTTGTAATGGCAATTACTAGACTTTGTGGGGCAATGTATACGTTTTTACAACAAAATCCCAGAACATGTTCAAAGCTTGTCCATAAACATGTTTAAAATTTTTATTAAAGAAAAACTGTACAAAAAGGGTTATTATAATATCAAGGAATACATGAATGAAAATAACCCCTGGGGATAAGGTGATCGCCACCATGCTGGTTCTATGAAAATTCATTTAAAAATTGTATAAACAATATGTTTAAAAAGTCCTGCTGGGTTTCTTGCTGATCTATCCTAGAGAAACCCCGAACATAGCCCTCTCCATAGCTCGCTGAGCAACCTTGAACGTCCTCATACGACCAGCAGTGAAGGACCACGTCTCAGATCTATAAGTCATCACTGACAACACGCACTGGTTACACAGTCTGACAGGCGGCTTAGGACTGTGTTTTTCACGTTCACGTTCAGTTTCACAACCATAGTGCATATGCGTTATCACTAAATTATACTGCTATTTTACGTTAGTATTCTGTGCGATCGTAATTCCCTAATCAAGTCGACCCATTCCTGCTGCAACTATAGTATTGCTTATTCTTAGCCACTTTATGTTTTTATTTTTCTTTTTTACTTACAGTTGCCTTGATCCACTGTCAATAGCATCCAAATCAAGTTCAAGGTCTGCGGGCGCGTTTTCCCGTTCTTGTAGTGGAGCAAAAAACGCATGGAAGGTTTCGTCGTCCGCCTTCGGAATGCGCACTGGACATCCGGATTTCTCCGCACCAGGGGACTCCTCGCCTGGAATTAACGAACCTATTTAAAATTAGGGTACATTTTGATAATTATTAACTTTTTTATTGTTATAACACAAAAAATTACTAGTTGTATTTCAAAATCAAGAACAACTTGAATAAACTAATTCCTATAAAGATATTGAATCAAATAACGCAATTAGCGTAATATTTTTTGAACTGAATTAAAAAAATTCAAACCAAATTTGTAAATGCATTTAAAATTTAGTTTACAGTACGCGTTCTCACTACGCGGATAGGCAAATTAATAAATATATGGGGATATAGTATGACAAGAAGTTAATAAAAAACTACAAAAATTTCCAAAAAAATTTATACTAACTCTCATCAACCTTACTGATGCTTTCACTAACGGAGTGGCTTCGCTTGAAGGATTCGCGGTCAACGCGCGGCGCTTCTTTCTGCTTCGCTTCGGTCGCGCCAACTACGGCGCAGGAAGCAGAGCGAAGTGGGCCCGAAGCAAAGCCGTTGGTAGGCGAAGTGGGTGCTTTTCGGGATCTGCGGACAAAATTTTGTAAAATATATTTTTGCCGTAAGCAATCTCTCACTTAGCTCAGTGTTTTCATTCTTCAGAAAACATTTGTTTAATTACAAATGATTTGTACCCAAGTAACCAACAGTTCTTACACGAGTTAAATAAATGCCTATGAAGCCCCATTGTATAGTACACCGAGTCCGTCACGTTGCCCCCGTGCGAATTGGCACACATCACCAAATTTTGTTTCATTTTTTAAATTCTCTGGCATACATGATCGCGATATTTTTAAAATATCGCACGTGATAAATCAGCATTTATAATTATTACAAGTAACAGTTTCATTGACGCTGACAGGAATTTTTCTCCGGCTGTCATCAAGAGTTCAAGAAAGTGAGAGTAAGTTAATAAATAAATAGAGTTTTGAATTTATACTGCATAAAACATATTTTTGTAGTAAAAACTACAGGGTTAGCCCATGAGCAAAAAAAGTTAAAGAAATAAAAAAGGAAAAACTGAGTAAATGGTTAATATAAATTAATTCCAACAAGTAATTCTATTACGTCTTTCAAATACAAGATAAACCGAAAGCCTTTACATCTCACTCGTCTAAAAATCTAAACGCCAACCCATGAAGCAAATATATTTGCTTCATGCGCCAACCACAGATAAACAGCGAAATAGAAATTTAAATGGATAAATCGCGTGCCAAATCTGCAAAAGTAGAACTCGGTAATATTGAAAATACCGTAGCTTCCCTGTAGGTTATGTTTTGGCTGCACGCAAATTTAAATACAACGGCTCCATGGCGCAGTGGAAATAAAAAAAAAATGAGTTCCGGCGCTGAGGGTCACGGATTAAAATCTTGCACGGAAAAAGTGGATATCGCACATTGCCACTACACAGTCTACATAGGCTATAACTTTATTTTATTTAATTATTCTAATAATATTGACCTGAATATTTAAAAAAAAAACGTGGTAGATTTACGCTGCAGTGTATTATTACTGCAGCACGAATAGGTCAAATCGACCGAGGAAGGACCACTCTCTTTCATAATATAAACTTAATATATGACATGATAACATAATAATGCATTGTATGCTCGTTAGTCACCCCGCACTTGTATATAATAATATCCACTTTGTGTGAGTCTATAATCAGGAACGGTAATGTTAATCGAATTAAAATCCACATTTTGTGAATAGAAGAGTAGAAAAATCTATATACGAGTCGAACACTCGGAAATTAAAAATAATTATTTTTAGTTATTTATAGTGCCAAGTGCAAGTCAGTGCTTCATTCGGTTATTAGTGCTGTTGGCCGGGAAGCTTATTCATCCCATTGGAATCCCTTAGTTTATACGCTAACGAAAAGCTTGTATGTAACGACGATACAAAACAATACAAATGTGTTTGATAACATGATATTTCACAGAAATATCAGGAAATGACGTCATAATATCCCGTTGTTGGTAATACAACTAATCTGTTTGTTTTTTTTAACAATTGAATCACTACGAATATAAGCAAATTAAATTTATATAATGTAAGAAGTAATTTATTAATGATAATGTCTAATATGCAGTAGAACCAGAGTGACCAACATAGCCCAACGGATTAGTAAGCTGAAGTGGCAATGGCCCGGCCATTATAGCTCGAAGTACCGACAACCGATGGGGAAAAAAAGGTTCTCGAGTGGCAGCCTCGTACCAGTAAGCGTTAAGTAAGGCGACCCGCCACTAGATGGAGTGGCGACTTGGTAAGACATGCAGATAGTCGATGGATGCAGGTGGCTCAGGACCGTGCTTTGTGACATTCCTTGGGCGTGGCCTATGTTCAGCAGTGGACTTGTGAAGGGCTGTAATGATGATGATGAATGTCTCATATCCAGGTGCTTGATATATAGAAATAAATAACCTAAAAACTTATGGCACTGGTACGCCAAAAGTTTTTGAGGCTTACCTAAACTTATTTGGGGCTGGTACACCAGGAGTGACTGCTTGCGGCGGGTTCGGGGGCGGAGTGAGGGGTGGCGTCGCAGTCGCGACCTTGTCCCTCTCCAACCGACCGGCCACCGTGAACAGCGACGCATCGCTCTGGGGTACACGTTTGCGCCAACCCTAAAAACAAAAATCAATAATAATCACAATCACATTAATACCAAGTATGAGGTTTTCATATTTTCCCATAAGTTTCTGAGTAGTATGAGTAGTTCTTCTTATTATTATTTTTTTATAGCTGTACAGTATCTGGACATATTTGCTACGTTCGGTAGGCAAATTTGCAAATTTGCTGATTTGATTGACTAATTTTTTCAATCGAAATTTCAATTTGCAAGAAGGCAGTAAAATAAAGACATTTCCAATTAAGCTTTTGGTACAATAATATCTATAAATAAAAATCAGTTGATGTCCGTTAGTCTCGTTAAAACTCAAAAAAGGCGCGGCCGTTTTTTTTATGATTTTTTTTTGTGTATAAATGGGTCCCTAGATTGTTTAGATTCACTCATTTGGACCCGGCAGGTGGCGCTGTTGTCCAGATCTAGAAGTCACCCGCGCGAAGCCGGGGCGGATCGCTACTTCTTCACAATATACAACAACATTGACGTCTTAAACATATTACAATGTATATTTTCTGTAGTATTCTTGACATTTTTAAGAAATTTTCAATAATAGCAGACTATAGCTGGGGTCTCGTTTTTACTTAATTAAACAACATAGAATAGAATAGAATAGAATAATTTTTATTCAATATACATTACATGTGTAATTCTTATTGAAAGTCATTTTTTACTTTACCACTGGTTCGAAAAAAAAAACCCTCTGTCCTGGGAAGAACCAGCAAGAAACCCAGCGGGACTTTTTTTTTAAATAAATTTTACAATATAAATGATTACGAACTATTTACAAAATTTATTTTAGAAACTGCTTGGAAGCGACCACCTCATTCCCAGGGGTTATTATCAACCATGTATTCATTTATATTGTAATAACCCTTTTTTTATACAGTTTCAGCTTAATAAAACATTTAAACTTGGTAATAGAGAGAACCTGTACACTTTCCGGGACCTTGTTGAAATAGCGTATACATTGCCCCAAGAATGAATTACTGACTCTGTGGAGTTGAGAAACTGGCATCACTAGCTTGTGTTTGTTCCTAGTGTTTACAGAATGTATATTACTTTTTTTACTAAAACTATGTTTGTTTTTGTGAACATACATTAAATTTTCGTAAATATGCTGAGAGGCCAAAGTTAATATATTAATTTCTTTAAATTTATCTCTAAGAGACTCTCTCGGTTTTAGATTGTAAATAGCTCTAATGGCTTCTGCTTCTGTAAAACAAAAATAGTTTCTGAATCAGCCGCATTTCCCCATAGCAAAATCCCATAAGACATTATGCTATGGAAATAACTAAAATAAACTAATCTAGCTGTCTCGAAACTAGTGAGACCTCTAATCTTTTTTACAGCATAGGCTGCAGAACTTAGACCATAAAATCTTAACAACTACTACTACTAATCTTAAAAACTTAGAACATAAAATTAGTTGAGAAGGAATGGTAGCGTCTATATATCAGAAATATCTTAAAATGTTAAGCGTCAGTCCCCTAATAACTCTGTCAAGGAATTGTGTCCTGAAAAGGCGTCAAAATTTTTTTTTTAGATTTTAACCTGTTTAGGTTATGTCACTTGGAAAAAGTCATGCGTCCTGTGGTTGTTTGATGTTAGCTTAATACATTCTCAACATAATGTACCTACCTACATAACTGAGAGTTTTTAGATAATTGTATCTCTATTATATATTTGCATAATATAAATGTATATTTCTAGCATGGCTCTAGGGCCTTTGTGTGATACAGTGACATTCTCAGAAGGGCTAGAACCCAGAGCCGTAAAGCCAGTAAAAAAACAGTGACATTTTGTTTTAGCTAGTGTCGCCATAACATTAAATGGAATTGTTACATAGTACTATGATGGAGATAATGTATTATTGTAGGAAGTTATTTGTAAGAGACTTATTTTCACCATATAACTATTATTTTTATTATTACTAATAGTATAGTTATTACTAATAATAACTTAATAAAAACATATTTTGTGTGTTTTGTTGGTAGTCTTACAAAGTGTATATGAAAATAGTATGAATATAGTAAATGGCAACACTTGAATAGAGTAAAATGATATGTCATTTGATATTCCCAAAAATGTTTGTTTTTTCTCCGGCTTTAATTAAAATACATAATTAAAATACATACATTCTTATTTGAAAAATCATAGAAAATAATAAAACTCATTTTATATATAACTTATTTCTAGACGCAATAATTTTTGTCAACTATTTTTCTGCCATTGTTCTTTGTAACATAATAATGTAGCAATAGAATTACATTTCTTTACTAGAACAGAGACAAAAAAGTTGAACTTTTAATAAAATAACCCTGAACAGTTCTTATAAAAAGGGTCTGGAAGTAAAGACAAAGGAACGTTACGAAACTCACATGACTAATTGGTAAGACCCACACAAGTAGCAACAAGGAAACATAAGATTATTTCCCCCAGAAACTTTTCTTGTGATCATCCGGCTGGCCGGCTGTTATCCATACTTGGCCTTTTTAATGAACCATTGTAAGTCTTCATCTGATTACATCAGTCGGCAAAACACTTATAATACTAACTTCTACTCATAACACCGCTTTCAAAGATTATTTTTTATTTGCTCAAATTGAGAAAATACTTATCTTTAAAGTTTTTATTCCCTATGTGTTTTATTATAATGTACCTATACTTTCAGTAACATAAGAAAATAAAAAAGTCAACAATTATTATTCATAAAACTAACTAAAACATTTTAGGATGAACTGATGAACTACTTCATCACCAATATTCCGATTTATGTAAAGATAGGCATTTATTTCGGAGGTATAGACCACCTTGAGGTAAAAATCTAGGAAGTGTTTTTTCATATTCTGTTATGTAGTTAATTAGGCTAATATTTTTCTAGAAATTTAATTTCGTAGTTCTGTAATGCCAGGACAAAAAGTACTTCCTGATATAAACGTTAAACGCATAAACGTTACGACATATACGCTTCAGCGGGGTTACCCAAGTTAACTATCTGCAATCGTTAACGCTAATAGAAAATTATAAAAATGCATTGGAGTGACATATTATGTTAACGCAGTCACTTCACTTAACGTTGATTTTATTATGGCTTATTTATTATATTAGTATAGGTATCGCGCAGGTGCATCACTTGCGAAACTATATAATATAATACGATTCTACGCACATGAAAATATTTAATACTGTTCAATTAACAACCAAAATATATAATATATATAAAAGGATAGATAAAACCCTGCAGCTGTATAAGGATTGGGTTGACTCGACTAAAGAATGGCAACTCTCTCACAGAATACGTAGTAACCAGACTTTTTACTGGTAACGAAGCATTCCATCTTAGTGTTCGGGGGTGACAACTCGTCTGCATTTTGCTTTAACATAATCGGAGGGAAAATTACTTAATCAAGATAGATGTTAGTCTCTATGGGCTACAATATCAACATACCATCGGGTGGATTGTGCGTTGGTTTGTTCACCCTTAATTGTTTAAATAAGATGATCTAACAAAGAGCGACAAACATTATTCATACGGGCAGTTCGAGTTGCATATAAAAAGAAGTATCATTTAAATTTATTAAATTACACATCTTGTGGTCAGTGACTCAGTATGGTTAAGATTTAAATTACTCACACAAACTCCAACACACAATATTTCGAAGGAGTTTCAAGATACGGAAATAGCAGGCTATTCAACCCATTAACATTAAAATCAAAATGAAGCCCTGATATTATTTGATATGAGCTTTTTAAAGTTCGTGTTAATGATAATCTTAATAATATAGTCACCCTACAGTGCAATGTAAGTTAATCTAAATTAATCCTTACTAAGATGCAATAAAGTGTAATTTAAGTTAGAAGGATAGCAGTATTCGAAAGGAGAGCCTGCTATAAGGTCGAACATTGATTTGAGCGACATTCCAACAGTAAAACATTTCAATACTGATGCAAGCATTTGCTATATTAATTTTATAGACCTACATTACGCACGACTCGAAATACAAGGCAATTAATACTTTTGTAAGGATACTAAGTAAGCACTAATTATGAAAAAAAAATCTTTTTTATAAATTCAAATCATATTAAAATAAAATTTCATATTTAAAAATCAAGGTGACTCTATGATTAAGATATTTTATCTATCTTATAATAATATAGACAATGATTACGTCATTGTAAGATTAGGTATTTTGAACCTATCGTGACTTATAAATTCTCTAACGATATGTTCAATATCTAATGATAGAAATTTTAATATGAGATAAAATTAAAAACTATATAAAGCAATTAAAGTTTGAAAACAATAAAAAATTAAATTGATAATAATTACAATAATTAGTTACATACGAGTATAGGAATCAACAAGGACTCTATATTTTCATATACTTAGTAAAATATAGCTCAAATAATTTAAAATTTAAAATTTTGTACAACCGACTTCAATATAAATTATTAAGAATAACTCAAAAACTATTGGTGAGACCTTGATCAAATTTATATGGGACGATACGAGAAGTACCAGCTTTCAAATAAAAAAAGAATAATCGAAATCGGTTCATCCAGTAAGAAGTTATGAGGAAACACACATAAAAAAACATACAGTCCAATTGAGTACCGGCTCCTTTTTGAAGTCGGTAGAAAATTAATCCAGGAAAAGAATCAGTCGATAAATAATCTGATCCAAACATAAACAAGCCTTATGGTTAAAACAGTAATTTAAAAAAAAAACCACTGCGTTGAAATTTTTACAGAATCACTTCCCCTCGTTTTTTGTATTTGCAGATGCAATATATAAATATTATGTCACTCCAAGAATTAAGACGAATCTAACGACACCTCATAGTTAAACTCCATCAAGCCGTTAGGCTACAGAGCGTGCCAAAGAAATAGACATAAATTATTTTTATATTTTAAACAAGTTACAGATAGAGAAGATATAGCACATGTCAAACAAAACTTATATAGCCGGGGAAAATGATTACTTTATGTCGGAGCAAATTGTGAATTATTTACGGTTTTTTGTAAGAAAATTAAAAATTCACTGACACCAAATGCAGCACTTTTTATTAAAATTCATAAAAATATTCATGAATTATAAAAAATAGCAGAAGTTGATTACGGCGGAGATCGAGCCCGTGTGACTTACGAAATATACTTGATAGAATCAGGCGTTACTTTGCGGAACTCCATTATAATAGGTCTTCCTAATCTTACTTAAGTCTTACTTAGCGGCCAGCCTCCGCAGAGTCTACTTCACCTGAGGATGCCTCGTGTAGAGGCGAAACATGTGTCGTATTTTCGAGAGTGGTGTGTCGTGCCTAGTGTGGTAGTGCTGGGGATGGTAGTGCTGGGATTGACGACGACGGGTATAGTGCGCGCAATTGAGGGAGGGTGGGAGGTACCCTTAAAACTGCGCAGGACACATCATTTTCTTTCTTTACGCGGAATTAAGCAAAATAATTTATAACCACCCAATTACGAAATATATAATAATATATTTTTAACAGTGGTAGAGCCAGGCAGCAGCTTTTGCTGTCGCACGGATGGGCCGGTTCGAACCGGGGTGGTACCACGACCTCACAGAAAACCAGCGTGAAGTAGAGGTTTACCTCTGCGTTTCGCTTGGTGAGTACAGGTGGTCGGAGGCCCTTTTTACTGGAAATGAGGCATTCCATCTTAGTCCTCACGGGTGACAACGCATCTACATTTTGATTTCTAATAGAGGAAAGATGTAGATGTCTATGGGCCGCAGCAAGCACTTACCATCAAGTGGACTGTGTGATCGTTTGTCACCCTTATCCTATAAAAAAAAAATATACGTCGAACGCTTACGCTTAGGCTCTGAGCTACCGCGGGTTAGGCGGTGATACTGCGATTGCCATTCAAGAAAAAGCATCACAATGGGAGAGCAGCAGTGAACTGTCACAGGCTGATTACCAGAAGGTAGACTATTTAATTTCATTACGCGTATTTTTTATGTTTTATACGTACATATAATACATAAAAGTTTACTTACTTGTGCAGCAGTTTCAAGCTTATTCCTTCTATCAGCTAAAATGTTAGGGCCTAATTCATTTTCATCAATTTGAACCTTCTTTTTGTCATCTACTGCTGAATTAAGAGATTCCTGTAACAAAAAATAAACATTGATTAATACTAAATAAATACAACAGCGGCGAACTAATCGCTCCATAATCCTCTCAAAAATAAGAGAACTGTGTCCAACGTTTTTTTCATTCATTCATTAGAATGAAGAATGGTTTGTTGTGCTGAATTTCTCACCGCCCATTGCATACTTTTTTTCTTACTTTTTTTTTTAAAAAACGTTACCCCCCCCCCCCCCCCCCCCCCCCCACTAGGATTTTCTCCTGTATCGTGGAGGCAGATTACAAACACAAATTGCACAAGTACAAACATCCAGACCCGGAACAATTATTTGTAGGCCATACAAATACTTGTTCCGTGCGGTATTCGAACCCGCGGCCCCCAGCGCAACAACTCATTGCTAAGCCACTGCGCCACGGAGCCGACACTTCTTTTGTATATACATATAATCTCCGTATGTTTTGTATGATGTACTATTACTTATCAGTAATAATAAATAAAAAATATAAATTAATAAATACAGCTAATGAAAAGTACATTGCAGAACTGCCAAAGTTGCCACGCTTGGCCTAATATTTATGAGGAAAATCAGCAGATGCTGCTGCCCAATCCGCTGTTCTGGTTCAGTTTCTTTCTTTTGCCTCTTACGACACACAAAAGATGATAACTGTGCGGCAGCACTGCACGACAGTGGGATGCCTATTTTATGATTATGCTTATTACTTTACGTCACGATTAATTTATTATATTATTGTGTGTGTGTTTTGTGATTGCCTATGTTTTAACAAGTGTTCATGTTGTGGTGTCAAACAAAAGAAGCAAAAGTGGTCAATAACCGTTCGCACTTATCATAATTTTTATTCTCACTCCTCTTATTCTAGATACATCTAACATAATAATTATGTTTCATATCAGATATATTTATACAACACCGCATCCCGTTCGAAACGTAATCTTTGTCCTTCTTAGTTGATTAACTATGCAATTCTAGTACGATTCAATTGCTTTTAGATCAGATCTTTATTCATATTACGATGTAATAAATGACTTCTAAGATATAAAAATGAATTCAATATTTATTTTGTACCAAAGTACAAGCAATATTCAAAAGTGACAATCACAATCGGATTCCATTCTTCCCTATAAATAGGGAATGTTGATACAGAAACGGCGCGCACATTCTACATTGTTCATACTTCATCATGTTACAGAAATGTGAACTATTATTATATTAGTATAGATTAAACCGCAACTGAATTATCTGTCATAATACAATCATTCTTGTTGTTTACATAAAACATAAATAATTATGAAATCAAACAACTGGTAGTAAATGAAAGTAAGCAAATAAATGTTCTGGTACTACATTACTTGCAGAGTCTAAACAAAGTAGTTAATAATTTAGTAAGCCTAAAGAAGTAGTTGTTTGACCATAACTCGTATTAAACGAGTTTACAAACTATAAATGACCTTGATCTTCCTTCAACATTAACTATTAGTTTAATAACCCTAAGGCAAAAGCTCACGATGTGCGCCGTTGTGTTTGTGAATTATCTTACATTATATATCTTAAACACGTATAACTACCGGCTATGCGGCAGTTATATTTTATTAGACTATAGGTTACATGATGTTGCAAGTAGGAAACAATTGTAATGTTATCCTAAAACGATTACGATTTAGATGTAACTATGTTAAAATTTCATTACTCGAATTCGCACTTATTTTAAATTCTAAATCAGGATTCACCAATTAGTTTAATTAGGGCTCGGTTTGAAAAAATATAAATCTGTCGCGGTCCGTTTGCTAGATGACGACCAGCAACCAAGATTTAAAATGTCAATTAAGAAATTAAACCAAAATAAATCAGAATATTTTTTTTTTATTAAGGATACATCTAATTAAAAATAACAAAGGAGTTAAAGTAAAATAACCCAATATTAAGGCAAAAAATGGCATTTTTTAATCTGAACAATCTGACTAAATTCTGATATTCAATTAGTGTAGCTATGTCATTAAATCTTGAAGATGATCATGGGTAAGACGAGATCGAAATTTATTTTTGATGAAGTTCATCTTGGAAAACGCTGCTTTATAAATATTATGTTGATCCAAACATTGTACCTTTTTAAACATTTAGCTGGGTATTTATTACCATACACTGATTATATCCAAAATTCTTGGCAAAACCTTCCGATTTTCGTATTTTAAAACAGAAGAAAATTGAATTACCATAAATTTTTACAATGATATTCTTAGATTCTTCTGGGTCCGCACAAAATAGGTCGGCGGTGCGCCATTTGGTGACCCCTGTTCTAAATGATTCGAGTGCTTTAAAGCAGGTTTTTTTTAGCCCGGTTTAGCTACGACTATTACATCTGGACGTTCTACACTCTCTAGAATATATTAGTAATCTTGTTCTAGACCACAGGTCGTGCAAACCAAACGTTATCTTCATAACCGAACATAGTGTTTAATTTACATCACTTTTTTGTGAGGTAGAAACCCGATTAGATACACTTAACCAGTACAGCCTATCAAAAGTTTACAGCTGCACAGAGGCCTCCGCCCTTGCCTATAGACTACCTAATCTCTAATATCCCCTATATTAGCCATAGCTCTTCTACGCTTGGCAGGCGGGTCGGCAAACGTATTTTTTTTTCAACTTATTAGTGGAAACTCGGAAGACGCTGCAGTCTTACGACACCCACGGTAAACTTAACGAATCGAATAATATTTGATACTTATAAAATTTTCAATTCTATAAAGTACATACTTATTTATTTCAATTCAAAAACAACATTTTATTTTTAAAGGAAGCTGATAATAACGTCAATATTATAAAAACCATTGAAACTAAATATAATATAAAGACATGCCTGCACATTATCCAACACATCGGTTTCGAATTTCTTGAAAACAGGCTTCAGACCACCATTTGTACTTCTTGTTTTACTTTTTAACTCTCCTATTACAGAACCAAAGTTAATGCCTCCAGGTTGTGTTTGAAGACGCTTTAATAGGGGCTTATTTTCAACATTAAAATTTTCATCTTTCTGTGAGATATAATTTTTATTTATTTCATTTTCTTTATTAGAATTAACATAAAACAATTGGTTAATATTTTGTTTAGCGGTAGAATCCTTCACAGTATTGGTTTTATTATTTACCACGTCATTATTAAACGAAGACATAAAGCTTCCATCTTGTAAGCTTTGCGATTTGGTTTCGAATTCATTTTTATCTAAGGATAGGTTTTGAATAATCGATTGTAATTTATTATCATTCAGGATAGTCTTTTCTAAAAATTCTGTAAGACGTTCTTTTGGCGGGCTGACTCTCTCAAGAAACTTTTGATTTTGGCGTACACTTTCACTGTTTAGTTCATCCGATTTACAAAAGTTATTGTTTAAAACCGGCGTTTTATTCCGCAGACTACTTGCAATGCTAGCGATTTCGTCTAATTTACTGTCAATTTTTTTGTAATTTAGCAATGTGTTGTTTCGATTTTTTTCACCGTCCAATGTGCGTTGAGTTTCTGCTATAGAAGAAACATCTTTTTTATTTATTGGCGAATCTATAACATCACTTTGGTGTTTTCTTTTCGGCAGTAAATACTTCCAAATTAGATATAACACCAATCCAAAACCAATTAACACTTCGTACAACATCTTGCTTTTAAGTCTAATTGTATCACATCACTGACTAGAATAAGATCACTTTTAATATTGAGACTTAGATATCCCTGAAGTTGTTACGATCCATTTGTAATGATACAATAATTGTTTTGCACTTTTAAGAATTATGCGCCGTTCATATTCAGATCGCACTGCGTTTAATAAACTTATGAATAAAAGATAACATTTTAAGACAATGGCACACTTGCAGTGTATGCACTAAACATATAAAGGTACTAAATAAAAAGCGGGGAAAGCAACACAAAGGCGAGTGACTACAGATTGACCGACGCGCACTGACTGACCGAGCAGCAGCTATAATCATCTGGCGGCCGCAGTCTGTGACTCAAGCGCAGATCTAAGAGCGTCGGTAAACACTATCGACTAGCGTCGACATGACACATCACACGTGAAGTGTAGTATGTAAACATTGTAGGTGTGCCAAAACCAGTAAGATACAGATGTATTAACCTTGACGGGAGAAAAGTAGAGTTAGTAGTTCACTTCACAACGCTAATAGGCCCTCACATAAATTTAAAATAATCCTGAACAGCCAACAATGAACTAACAGGCTTAATAAAACGTTAAGATTAGTTTTATTATGTTGAAAAAAAACAATCAATTAAAAAATTTCGCAATATCAGTTCTGCTATTAAGAAATTTTCAAAAAACTAATAACTTTTGCATATAAAAAAACTTTTTTAACTAGTTTAGATTGAGGCATCGCTTTTGCGCGGTAAAATCAGAATACATTGAGTTGTTTGCCAACAAAATGAACCAATAAAGTTTTGGCAAAAGCAATTATTTAAAGCGATGACCAACGTTCTCCTAATATGTCAACTTGTTTAGGATACCACAAAAAATATTAAGGCAACGAAGCAAAAACAGTTTCGTTCCGTGGTTGGTGCAAAATAATCTCCTTTTTTATTACAGATATTAGCGTGACAAACGAGCTTAACGTGATAGTAAAAGGTAACTGGCAGGCACAGCATGGACAAATGGACAGACAGCTGTAACTTATTTCAAATAAAGAACGCCACAGTTGCCGTGTCCCTGCTTAGGACTAACATGTACTGCGATACAACCTCCTACCTCAGTCCAACCAAGCCCAATCACAGCAGGGGGTACTTACTTCTGCTTTACGCCAGAAATAGAAAACGATCCCATAACAAACCCAACCCAGGCAGACTCCTAGGTAGAAAATAAACTTTATCACTCGCTGAATGTATCGTGCGTGATAGTAAATATTTTAGATTTTTTTGTCCCTAGATTTTACTGTAAACTTTAGATTTCTTTTTATATTTTATTAATAAATATACATAAAACTAGAACTAATAAAACTTTTAGTGTTTGAACTGTCATTTAATAAAATTATTTAAGTTTTTATTAGCTCTATGGGTGAACTAATAAATCCTACTACTATCCACATAGGCTACAAAAATAAGAACTGAAATAATATGACAAAAAATCCATTAATTATTTAGGATTTTCTTTTATTTTAAGGTTCTCAGTCACAAGCAAACAAAGCTCTATATGCATTGTCAGTCGTCTTATTATTTTAATTTGAATGCACTAATTGCGTAAAAATTTAGCAAACAATAAGCGACGCTTGATGACCTCGATGCTAACTACCAATTCAAATTAGAAATGCTCTGTAGAAAAGAGTGAAAGTGACATAATGTAGAACAAAAATAATTGCAGTTAAACAAAATAGGCATTGTATTTGAAGAGCAGAAATACTGATATGTACTTCTAAAATCAAGGTAGAGCAAAGTTGGAATTTCTAAAAACACACATCACCATCTAAAATACAAGGTCATGGAGATAGTGAGATAAATCTGCGATATGGAGCGATAACCAGCCACTTAGGGATAACACTATACCAAACAATAAAATTATAATAAATTTACAGTAAAGTCGATTCAAGAGCTACATGAAACACTTGTGCATGAATCGGCGTAGCAAACAAACATGCACTCCAAAAACACTACTGAGACGTGATCTGAAAGTTAAATTGGGAAGATTTTATGAGTTATGAACATCGATTACTTTGAACTTTATAGATTGGTGGTAGAGAAAGTTCTGTTCATGAAATGAAATAATTGGTGTGCGAAGCGTGGATCGGCGTGCGCGCACGTTTACCGAAGCCTCCAAAACAACTGACGGTGCCAGTTAGTCTGACCAAGCAGCTGGGTCACTGACGCTCAAGTGTATGCATGCCTTGTTTTTTATTTTAAAATTAAACATAATATCAACTGCCATACGTCTCATTTTACTTTACTTGTGCTCCAATCAGTTATTCAATTGCATATACAATATGACAATCTTAAGCTAAAGAATATTTATTTTGTTCATTTTAGTTTTAATTATTTCCGTTACTCTGCCAACAAGTGCAATGTATATTATTATAAAGTTATTATTAAATGTTTTATAAATCTCTCCAGTATAAGAACAATTATTTCATTAAAATTGTTTGAAAGGTGTTTAAGAAAAAAACTTAAGACAATGAAATTCAAATGTCAAACGGTTAATCCACTTTTACCAGTATATATGATAATACACTCAGAAATCTGGAAGCTTGTGCATACCAGGGGGGCAAATAGTTGGCTATACATAACTATACTATGCATAATAAATAATAACTTCCGATTTGAAATTAGAAAATTAAACCAATGCAGGAAGATAGCGGTAAAAAATTTTAACGGCGCGAGTAAATACTTCATTAAAATTGATATTGAAATTTCAACTTCCGCGAGCGATATGGTTGTGATACAGCAACAAAACCAGCTCCGAGTGGAAAGAATATGTATAAACAAAATATCAACCTTGAAAATTATGATGTGAGTTCCAAGGAATTAACACAACATTTTAATAATTTAACTCGATTTAAGATTACAACCTGAATGTAAGATAACGACAAAAGCGTTTTACTTGCCCGAAATTCCTTAGTTTGCATTATCCGTATAATACTTAAAGCAGATGTCCATTTTACATTATTATTCAACAGTCGTGGTGGCTCAGGAACTGAGCGCTCGCTGTAAATTTTACAGTACGCAAGCAACCCGGGTTCGATCTCCGCCGTCACCAATGAAATTGTTAATTGCAATTTTAAGTAATGTTTTTACGAAGACGTGAAGTTCGCCAACGTGCATTGGGGCAGCGCTGAGGACATTTTTCTAGCTCTAAAACCCTCTCAGCAATAACTGTACCTTTTATTATTCAAAATAACACAGCCCATCACAAGCCCACTGATGAACATAGGCCACTCAAACAGACTGCCACAAACTGAGCCATCTGCATCCAGGTAGTTGGATGTAAAAAGTTGATAATTCTTGCTTACTGAAGATGATCGCAAGTATTGGTAGGTGTCAAATACATGTTAGTTAATATTGATTTTATTGAAGACTGTGCAAGTGACAATTTTCGATTTTTTTATTTAGAATGTAATATGATACTATGACATTAACTGACTACATAGATGAGAACATACTATAAAAAAAATTTGGAAATGTTTTATTTAATTGATAAATTGACAATTATAAGCGCTAGTCACACAAATATTAGTCTAACTTTAAATCGTTACATCATGTTTAAATAGTAGTTATTTTTAACAAATAATCCTAAAATTACGACGATTACAAGGATTGCAGTGTTTATCGCATTGGCGAAACCGCGCGTATACAATTACGTTAATCGGTTACTGCTAAATATAAAGAATCAAGGATACCGGATTAGAAATCCGCATAAAATATCACTTTCGATTCATGAAATTGAGTACTTTATTGTTCTGCAATACCCATTCCTCGACTCTTGATGAGTGACTTCACTGAAACTGCTTTTATTATTTACTCGTAACTGACATTTCGTTCACTAGTATTTAGACACGATGTATTGACTAATTCATAGAAGAAACCGATAGGAGTAGTTATTTCTTAAATAGGAATCAAAGTACACTTTTTTTTATAGAATAACACTGTATTCGTATTAATATTTTAATTATTTTAATACATATCACATTCACATGGCACACTCTGACTCATCGATTAGTTTCTACCGGAAAAGGTCCATCTCTATAATATTTTGATTGCCTATGTATATACCAAAGAGTATATATATTATAGTGATATCCGCTATTGTTCATGTAATAATGAGTACTTGCATGTTGTCTTGAAATCACATGCTATAACAAAAAATCGTTATATCAATAGATATCTTAGAAAATAAATATAAAGTAAGCTGAGGGCTTATAATCAAACCAGTTTCATATTCATTTTGTCATTTTGTTAAAGAATTATATAATATAAATTTGTCAATTTATAATGATACAATAATATTTTTATTATGGGTTAAAGCAACATGTTTGCAGCTTAATTTTGTCAATATCTATTATTCAGTTTAAAAACTATATGAGAAAAATCAATAAAGGATTTTGCAACTTCGCCAGATGTCTCTTGGTTTACAGTAACGTTGCGTTGGCCAAAATGTATAATTAATTATAGCATGTGACTCGCGACGACATGAAAGTATAAAAAGCTTTAGGAGATTCTTTGAATTTCAGACCAGAGGAAATAACTAAAATGTCTAGCGCTTTTAATTAACATCATAACGCTATTTTGCGATATCTCGGAAGACGATTCATAAATTATATAAACAGAACGCGTGGGTTTAAAGCCAAGGTCTACTAGCCAAGCTCTAATTGTTTTAAAATGTATAACCTTAGCGTGTCTAGTAAATAAACACGGATATCGCTTTCGGTGATATTACTATTTTTATGACTAGCAATTGTAAAAACAGATTTACCTACCATACGTTCTGCAAAGATCTTTATGACATACCTGGTAAACACCAGATAAGAGGTAAACACCAAAATAAATATGAGCAAAAGCGCATTGAGCATGTAAAGTCTACCAACAGCAACAATTCACAGTGAAGTAAACTAGTGGGTTATATTATTTCACACTCTTTTATGACGAGTCCGTAGATAGTCTATTGTAATACATTAAGTGTCAGTATATTATGACGTATACAATGTTTGTTGCAGATTAACTTCAAACTACATCTAAATTTAATTGTTTAGTAAAATTCATGATCATTTTTTTAATAGGATAAGGGTAAGGTAAAGGGCAAACAGTCTACCTGTTGGTAAGTGGTTGCTGTGGCCCATAGACATCTACATTTATCCTCTAACTAACCGGCTATCAACTATCAACTATCAGCTATCAACTAACTAACGGCCGATAACGCAGATGCGTTATCGGCCGCGAGAACTAAGATGCAATGCCTCTTTTCCAGTAAAAAGGCTCTCCGGTTGTCTACGTTCACCATACATAGCATACACAGCAGCATTAAGCTGCTATTTTACGCTGGTATTATGTGAGAACGTAGTCCTTCTCCAGTCAAGCCGTCCCATTTTTGCTACAACTATACAATTTTAGCTATTTAACTACACTTCTTTACAAAATTTGTAAACAAGTGTAGCTAAACATTGTTTACATTCGCAGATATTGGTTTGCAACAATTATACTCATAAAATAACAGTGTACAGATAGTTCCTACTTATTGTAAACGGAGATACTGATAACGAATAAAATGCATCATACTGTTTACGAGTGAGTGTAGTTCTCGGTGTAAGTACTTTGAACTATTATTATCTATTCTGTGGTGTTAATAAATAATTGGTAACCAATGATAACAATGTACTTTATGATAAAAAATAAAAATAACTGACATTATCTACTTAGTATTAACATGGGGTAAATTAATTTATAACTAAAATATTGGAACTATTTTGATGCCTTATAAATAAATATTATTATTATAACAAAAGTAATGGATGTGATAATTTAATTAAAAAAAAAACAATAAATAATCAAATATGTTCATAGAATTGTCGTCACCATAAAGCCTATCCCACTTTCATTGTTGAATATGATATGTTCAGAAATTGTCATCAGTGCTTTTTGAGCTTCCTACTACATTTTTTTTTATAGGATAATGGTGAAAAACGAGCACACAGTCCACCTGATGGTAAGTGGTTGCTGCGGCCCGTAGACATCTACATCTATCCTCTGTTACAGATCAAAATGCAGATGCGTTTTAACCCGTGAGGACTAAGATGGAATGCCTCATTTCCAGTAAAAAAGGCCTCCGGCCACCTGCACTCACCAAGCGAAACGCAGAGGTAAACCTCTACTTCACGCTGGTATTCTGTGAGGTCGTGGTACCACCCCGGTTCAAGCCGGCCCATCCATGCGACAGCAAAAGCTGCCGCCTGGCTCTCTCTCTCTGGCGCTATTATGTTACGTTTATCCAGAATTACCGTAAATTGGAAAGTGAGAGAGAATACGTTTACTCTGTTTGAAGATGCAACATCATCGTCATCACATCGTATCAAAGTCTACAATTGAAAATAGGGCTCCCGATTGATTGTCACCAGTTGCCATAGTTGTATTGTTTTTAGTTCTTAGTTGTTATTAGGAAGACGCTGCCCGTCTCCTAGTATGTTTAACTCTCTCGCCTCTTACGAAACTCAAGGGATGATATGGGGTAGTAGGTATAGATACTCTAACACCGCCACTACACGGTCTCGTGTCTCTTATCGTGGTTATTAAATGAAATTTAAAACGCTTAATTTTAGAACAATAGTTAAACTAAAATAAAATAGAATAGAGATAGAAGGAATTTGTAGCATGTCCCTGGTCTCCTTTCTAATAATTTTATAAAAAACGACAGCGAACGAGCTCAAACTGTTATTATATACATACAAAGACTTATAATTATGGATGTTTCAACGTAAACGTTAACGTAAACGTGTACAAAAAAAATTTGTGCATTATCATAATTCAATCTCATCGCGTAAACGTTACATCAGATTCCCGCAGGCTAGGATGACTGTACTGCCAAATTATGTAGAATTAAAAAAATGTTAAACACTCGCTGCCCGCGGTGCAATAAAATGGGGAAGCAAGACGACTAGGGGATTTAATATTATTGTTAATACCAATAGGAGAGAAAATACTTGCAAATGAAACAAACGATTATGTATGCGTTAAATTGCTTAAATATCATATTATGTGAATACCAGGATAAATACTGGCTTAAAAAAATGACATGTACATCGCACTGTAAAAATAGAGTCGTGATTTCAAGAATAAAACGATTACTTCACTTCCGAATGCGATGTGAATTTCTCTGAAATGTTATTCAACATTTAAACGTAAAGTTCAACAAAGGATAGGATTTCCATTTTGATTTGCCAACTCAACAATAATAATTAACTCTATTGATTGATCAAATTTCATTGATTGGTGTCGCATTAAAGTAGTAGAGCCACGATGTAGCTATGTTATGACTGCATCACGAATGAGTCAGCTCAAACTGAGGGTGGAGTACGCTCTCATAGAATACCAGCATTAAACAGTATCATAATGCTGCTGTTTCGTATAGGAAATAATGAAAACCGAAGACTAAAAGGCATCTGCATCATTTAATTCTCAATCGACGATAGATGTATGCATCCACTTATCTTCAGGTGGATAGTGTGCTCAATTGCCAGCAATAAGCCATGGTGCCATCGAGTCAGTAATTCCTCCTTGGGGCGATGTATACGCTTTTAGAACAAAATTCCAGAAAATATACAAAATTTGATGTGCTCAAAGTTCAAAAACTTTAAACTAAGTTTGTATAAAAAGGGTTATTATAATATTTAAGAATTTATGGACGATAATAACCCCTGGAAATGAGGTGATCGCTACCAAGCTATTTCTAATTTGTTGTGTTGTTAATTTGTGTAACATACATGATTGTAAGCTGTTATTTAAAAAAAGTCCCGCTGGGTTTCTTGCTTGTTCTTCCCAGGACAGAGGCTTTTTTCCTTTTTGGAAGTCTGCAGAAAATTTTCTGTTTCTGTTTCTGCGTATAGCTCAATTTCCACTACATTCTGCATTGGATCATTTTAATTAATTTACGACTACGTACTATTAATTATAGAAAAATCCTACGTAATCATGGCGTTTCCCCACAAGTTTGTATTATATTATTAGCAGAGTTCGTGCATGGGTGCAACATTGCGAGGATTCCTCACAAGATGCGTTCTGTACTGTACTGATAGCTCGACGCATCACGACCGTGCCCGAACAGGTTTCGACAGAGCTATAGGCTGTTACCCCGCCTCAGTAATTGTTTTGTAAGACCATGACGCTACAATATAGGTGTCCGCTTATTTTCCTTTAACTCAAAGCTTGAAAATATACTCAATAAGATTTACGATTTCTAATTGTATAAAAGGCATTATGCAAGGGAATTATGCCTGTACTGATTTCTACATCTGAATCTTCCTGTTGTAATATGTAGTATCTACTTTGGCGAACATCGGATGGACAAGTAAGATATGTGCCTTAAAAATTGCATTTATATATAATAACGCGTCTTTTGGGAACTCAATTGCTCAAGGAGTACGTGTGGCTTCAATTCATATTTTCCTGTTTTTAAGCTAAAGGATTGTAATAGGCGCCACATTGGGACTTGATGTGTTTTGTATTAAGCAATAGAGGAAATTTCTTTTACAGACCTAGAATCAGAAATTATACCACGCAGATGTTGACCTTATAGTTTTTTTTATTTTTTTATATAGAATAAGGGTGACAAACGAGCACACAGTCCACCTGATAGTAAGTGGATACTGTAGCCCATAGACATCTACATTTTGCCTCAATTAAGAATCAAAATGCAAATGCGTTGTCACCCCTGAGGACGAAGATGGAATGCCTCGTTTCCAGTAAAAATGATCTCCGGTTCTCTACACTCATCTTACGAAACTCAGCAGCATTAAGTTGCTACTTTACGCTGGTATTCTGTGAGAATCCTACCCCAATCGAGCCGATCCATTTTTGCTACAACCGATATAGCTGCAGCAACTCTCTTCACTAAATAGCAATAGAAAGAGATTTAGAATTATTAATTGTTTTACGTATTTATTATTGTGGTTTTTAACAGCAATGTTATTTTACTTGAACTTTGTATTCGTTAAAAAAGTAAATAGAATTATTAACAAACAATATGCGGCGTAATAAATAGATTAACTTCAATTTATCGGCTACTTTAAAACAATAATATTTCCCTTCGGTACCAATACAGGGTCAATATTATTTAACAAATAAGGCAATTTCCTGTTTAAGAGGTGTAAGGAAAAAACACGGTCATTTATGAAACGAGCAATAAATATTTATTAAATTTATAGCGTAGACAGTTTCGAATCGCATTTCGTCAATAACAAGATCGTCGGAGGTGTTAACTCGAAGGTGATCAACGCAATATTTAGTGGTTGATTTTACTCGTCCTCGATTGAAGTAGCAACGGTTTTTATATCAGAAAATATTTTAATTACAAAATATATTATCATCATCAGCAGCAGCTTGCGGTATTTCACTGTTGGATATAGGCTTCTTCCAATACGCGCCATTTAACCCGATATTTGGTTTCACGCATGCAGTTGCTGCCAAGTGCCAACCGACATGCGCAGATCGTCGCTCCATCTAACCAAAGTGGCGTCCCACATTACGCCTACCTAAGCGCCGTTAATTATATCTTACTCTATCTTACTCTACTCTATTCTACTCACACGGTTGTCACTTTTGCGACAGATGTGACAGCCCATTGCTACTTCAGTTTTGCAAACAGGAAAGGCTATGTCGATGAACTAAGTTCTCTGTTGGATTTCAAATGTTATTCCCCAATGAAATCTAGAGCATGGTTCTTTTAATGGCTCGCTAATAGACTTTGAGTTTGTGGATCTATCGCACTTTTAGTCCACGTTAGGTACTAACAGTGCGATAGGGCGGACGCACTAGACTCGGATTTACGGTATGGGCAATAAGAAGACTTGACGAAGCTTCGCGAATGCCCAGCCGAGCTGAATCCGCCTATCGTATATTCTTTCTCGAAATTGTTTCTACCTAACTTCATCTGCTGCGGGATTTATTTTTATAAAAGACTAGATACCTACCGAGTCCAATTGTGGATCTAATCCATCCTGGAACTGGGTCCCAAGAGTGGATTCAAACACAAAAAACATTTCATCAGAATAGGTCGAGCCAGTTACGAGTTTTAGCGAGACTAACGGACAGCAATTGACTTATAAGATAAGTAGATATACTAATTATAGTAGTTTCTTATAGTGTAATGAAATAGCATCGGGGCAGATGGAAGGATTAATAACTTTTGTCCGAATGTCAAGCTCATTTGCACGCACTGACCTGCGACTTACGAACGAAAATCGCTAACACAAATTTTACCTACCCATAAATAACAGCTACCAATTTCAAATAAAGCAGGCTACAGATGCGTTGTCACCTCTGAGGACTAAGATGGACCGCTTCACTGTCTGTAATTAACATTGCCTGCAGAAATAGGTAATAAGGTAGGTAAGGACTTCTAGACACAAAAAGGAAATCTAAAACCTAGAAAGCATGTCGATAATTTACTCTAGAGGTTTACGGAGGGGGAGTCTAGTGTGTTAGAGCGATTTGGTGGACTTCACGTGTCTACGAATTATTTTCTCAAACGTGCGGATTTCCTCGAGATGTTTACCTCCGTCACCGGGTATATGGAGCATCAGCGTTAACATTTAAAATTGCGATAAAAAAGTAAAGATGTGTGACCATGACCCGCTCCCTGAGTGGTAGTTCGCTATGTTAAATACTTTATAGTGCTTGCAAATCGTCTCACAATAAGGCTTCGTTTTACTAAACCTTCTTGTAAGATCTCGTAATTTCTTATTCGAATAGAACTAGAGGTGTCATTAAAGAAAATTAATTTTACATGACTGGCGCATTTATAACGAACTTATTCAAAACAAATTACCCTTACTTTTAGGACGTTTAATGTATAAACATATAAATCATTTTAATTACAAAATTGCTGGCCTAAAATACGTAAACCAAAATAATTGCTATTATTTTCTGCTTAGGTTTTCGTCTGAGCGAATGGTACTAGTCCTGGTCCTGCTTCTATTTCTGCCACCAAATGACGGTGCACCTACTGCTGTGTTCCAGTTTGATGTAACAGAGTCCGCTGACGGCTCGGTGGCACAGTGGCTTAGCAATGAGTTGCGGCATTTGAGGCCGCGGGTTGGAGTCCCGCACGGAACAAGTATTTGTATTCCCAACAAATAATTATTGTCCAATTTATGTTTGTAAACTGCCTCCACGATACAGGAGGAAATCTTAGTGTGGGAGTAACGTTTAAAAAGAAAAGAATAAAAGTCAGTATAATTAAAGGCTGTGAGAAATTTCTTTCTTTTTTTTTAATCCATCTCACTTGCTTTAACTTTTTTGTATAACATGTAAATAAAATATTGCCTGAATGCATTCAAGCGTTTAAGTAAGAAAACCAATATAAATTAATATGGTTAGTAAACAAAACTATTTGATTCCACATGAGCTCTTTTAAAAGTTAATCTCAAATGCCTATAAATATGGTCTCTCGATAAATCAGCGACCTCTGCAACCAAGCGACAAACCGAAGGAAATGCGCCTCGATGCAATTCGATTACAACGACACAACTGGAGTGGAGTCGCTGCCGACCTCCTTCCGACGCCGCCCGTTATGGCAAGGACTACGGACTGCGCTATGACGCCTTGTACGGAAAGAAGGACACTATACTCGCATACCCTACATTACATGTCTACAAGGTTAATGCGGCACAGTTTATAGAGCGTAATTACGACAGTGTTATTCTTATTAACTATTGGAGATCATTCTCTTATTTATTATTCTCATATTTATTATTATTATTCTCTTAAACGATTATATTTCTTTACTTTAGGCGGGGTTAAAAAAATCGTTTACTTAAATTTTCCATCCCATAGGTATTAAGTATCGATGCTTCGAGTCTCAATACGCGATACCGAGCTACTTGATACATAAAACTGCGGTGATATTTCGTTTAAAGAACATATATGTTGGCGACGCGCTTAAAAAATTGTTTGTCATTTTTCATTTAAAAAATGTATATGAATTTATTTACATAATATATATAAATAAATTCATATTTAAAATTATTGTTATTAAAGTATATAAGGTATTGCAAATAATAATCTACGTTAAAGTTAAAGATTCAATATAATTGTCAAACGAAAGTTCAGGGTTCGATTAATTCCACAAAGTATGTTTATAGATTAATTTAGAGTCATGTGTTACATAGTACTTGGCTATTCAATACGAATAAGTCTTGTATTAAATTTGATACTTATTTTAAATAAAAAAATACTTACTTTATTCTTATGACAAGATATAAGATAGATAATGGCTAGATAAGATTTTTTTAAATTTATTTAATGAAAAGAAAAACACAATATAATCATAAAAACATCACAAAAACCCTTACGGGTTTGTCTGGATGTTGAGAATAGCATATGTAAACAAATAATGTTTTATAATGAACAGAGATGGTTGCAATTTAAACAAAGAAAGCACTAGTCTTCTACTGAGTCGATGAGGGTCGTGAAGAGATTGACTGAAACAGTATCTAAATAATGTACTGTAAAAATAAAAAATAAACTTTATCAATTTGTAAAAATTTCAGTATGTGTAGAAATAAGTAATAAATGTTTCCGAATTATTGTGTATAATAATAATGTTGCGCGCCACTATTAATGTCTTGTACTTCACTAGTTACACTAGCGCCCTCTAGTGTCGAGTAGCAGAACTAGGAGAGTCAAGATCCTTCAAGAAATTTCGGGACCGATATTTACTCGAACATTCTAGATGTCGCTACAGTAGAAGGTCCTGGAAACTATCTGAGGTCCTTTTGAATTCAATTGGCGATACAGCGAAACAACTGCGAACTTAAGTGATCAGTAGTAAAATTGTGTTTTATTATTAGTGTGGTTTTAGATTGTAATTAGTGTTGTGTAATTAAAGTGTCAATTTTGGTAATTTAATCGGCAGTTTTTAATTGTCTCGAACCCCAAGCTCGTAACAATAATATAAGTGCTATGTTATAATATAAATAATTATAGTTTTATATAAGAAAATTAAAGTCGAATTAAAGCGTATTAATGCCTTTCATTTGTGAATTTAATAATTAGTTTTTATTTTTTTTTATTAATTTAATATTTAATAATTAGTTAAGATATTCATGTTTATTAATAAAGATTGTTGTTTTGATCATGTGTGTTAGATATTTAAGATTTCTAACTTTAAAAATTTTCTGTAAAACAGGTGTATTTTGTTGAATATCTTAATATGTTTTTATGTGATAACGATGTAATGTATAACATAATGATAAGACTTTGTATGTGTTTCTTATAAATAAAATTGTGTAACCATATTACTGCGCACCACCATTAATGATTGGTACATGACGACACTACTTACCACTAGCGCCTTCTCGTATCGAGTAGCAAAACTAGAAGAGTCAAAATCCTTCTAAAAATTTCCATGGAAGAACTTTCTATAACTATCGACATCTAGTCAATCGAGGCCGGTATGTACTCGAAAATTCTAGATATTTGTACAGTAGAAGATTCTGGAACTATATAAGGTCGGTATAGACCGCGACCGGGGTCAGGATTGAGTTGGCAATACAAGCGAATACTTCGAAGCGATACAACTGCGAACTAAAGTGATCAGTAGTACAATTGTGTTTTGTTATTAGTGTGGGTTTTAAGATGTAATTAGTGTTCTGTAATTAAAGTGTCAATTTTGGTAATTCACTCGACAGTTTTTAATTGTCTCGAACCCCAAGCTCGTTACAATATGTTTTAAAGATATGGGATAAAATACAATGGCGCAATGATTAAAGTCAATGTTAAAATATGTCGAAATGGCGCACGGCGCGCGTTTCTCTTTCGCGTATAGCTCGCGTACTGGGATAGTAAACTGGTAACTTGGAAATTCATTCGGGACCAGCTACCAGTTTTACAGTTTAAATCAAGAGAGACGACAGTGGGGAAAGTGATAGGTAAAACTAGTGAAAGTTTCAATGTTGCAGTCTTATGGGGAAATTACGAAGATAAAATATATGTTTTATTTCCTACTATACTTTCATAACGATTACAGTCCACTTCACCTGACGTCAAGATCGGAACCACTCCATAGGGACCCATAAAGAAAGAGCGACAGATTGACTTTAAGTGTCACACCTTCTCAGAGGTCACGTCCACCTTGTTGTACCCGAATCCAACGTGGTGTGATATCAGTTTCTCGCGGTATGCCCCGTCCGCTGGACCCTTTCAATAATATTGCTGCTTCTATAGGTATTAATAAGTATCGATGCTTCGAGTCTCGATACATAAACCTGATACTTCGAGTAAAGTACATATTGCTGTTTCTGTATAGTTTCTTCTAAAGACTTCTTATAAAGTAAATCACTTTTTTATCACAAAACCCAATTTTATATGACCTTGCATTAAGTAGTTTTTGTTTAAGAAAATTCTACTTTTAACCTAATTGATTTTTAAACTAAACTATACTTTTTCGTAATCGACACTAATACCAAATAATTGGTATCGATATCCAAGCTCGATATTTCGAAATTGAAACCCTAACTTTAGAGAAATGAGGCGTTTGCCACTGGTTGGCCTGACACGCCATTATACATACAGGAAGTGCAACGTGTCCTTATGTGACATACTACATATTCGTACAAGGATATCAAATCGAAAACAAGATAACGCACACTGTATTCTTCAAAAATAAATAAATGTAGGAAAAAGCTTTTACATAATGCGTATATTTGTGATAATAGGTTAAGAAAAATTCAATTCAAAAATCATTAATTGGGGTTTTCTGTCGAGAAATTCTCAGTAACAGTTCGGAGTCAAAAAGTTGCCGGTTTCAACCCCGTACCTCGGGAAGCACGTGTAACCGATTGT
Organism: Parnassius glacialis; assembly: GCA_033319125.1. NCBI lineage: Eukaryota > Metazoa > Arthropoda > Insecta > Lepidoptera > Papilionidae > Parnassius > Parnassius glacialis. The sequence goes on from JAVANC010000018.1 coordinate 33,156,628, forward strand.
CCTTGCTCCTTGGCGTTCCATCGAACTATGAGAGTAGTGCACCGATGCAACGCACATACCAGTACACAATAACCCTGTTCTGTGTCGATCTTTTTATAAGGCAGACAAACGAGCACATACTCCACCTGATGGTAAGTGGTTGCCGTGGCCCATAGAAATCTACATCTACCTTCGCTTGCGAATTAAAATGCATATGCGTCGTCAGCGTTGAGAACTAAGATAGAACGCCTCTTTTCCAGTAAAAAGGGTCTCTGGATCTCTACACTCACCATACGAAACACAGCAGCATTAAGCTGCTATTTTATGCTGGTATTCTGTGAGAGCGTGGTTCTTCCCCGATCGAGCCGACCCATTCGTGCTACAACTATACTATTAATATAGCTGCAGCATGGCTCTACCGCGTATAAAATCGACGGCTGGTCTCCGTTGAAGCTAGCCGCCGTGACCCGAAATTTTGTCTAGAGGCCTTCATTATTATAGCAGGTTTACTCTTCAGCTTTATAATTCTAAGTTAAGTGACTGAAATGCTTGGGATACTTATAAATAGCTAGCATTCACGGCAACTCATTACTTACTTACTTACTTATCGTCACGCACAATCCCTGACGGGGTAGCCAGAGAGAACAGATCGCCAAGTGTCACGATCCTTACATACCTCTTTCGCTTCTTTCAGTTTCATCATCTTCTTCATACATGCACGTCTAGGTATCCGAGTACTCTTGACCCTCCCCTCTTCGAGCAATTTGCTCACATGGTCTTCGAAAGTTAGTCTCGGTCTACCTCGACACCTTTTAATATTAACTTTCGCGCTATATATTTTCTTCACCATTCGGTCTTCACTCATTCGCTCAACGTGCCCAAACCATCGAAGCACGCCCTTATCAATTTTTGTGATAAGGTCATCTTTCAAACCTGCCATATTGTGAATCTCTTCGTTTCGCTTTCGGTCAGCCATGGTGACGCCGCACATTTTACGAAGAGATCGCATCTCCACTGCATTCAACTTGCTTTTATGCTTCTTCTGGCATACCCAGGTTTCGCTGCCATATAACAAAGTCGGTACCAACACTGCGTTATGTATTGCAAGGCGTGCACTCTTCACTACGCCTTGCCTTTTGACTAACGCAGTCAGGGCACCATTGACTTTGTTCCCGGCAGCGACACGCCTGTCCACATCTAAATCACATCTTCCATCCCGGCTAAAAGCACTCCCCAAGTATACAATTTCATTTACCTGTTCTAGACATTCCTGATTTACCCATATTTCACACATCGTTCTCTCTTCGTCCCTTTCAAATACCAGAACCTTAGTTTTATTAGCATTCAAGCGGAGACCTTTAATTTCACATTCCTCTTTCATACACGTGACTAATACCTGCAGTTCTGCCTCTGATGGTGCAATAAGCACTGCATCATCAGCATACAGCAGACAATTTACTTTAATGTCACCCAATTTCACACCCAAACAGCTATCTTTCAGTTTCTGTAAACAGCTGTCGATATACAGTATGAACAGCCAGGAAGACATGACACAACCCTGTTTTACGCCCGTTTGGACGCTAAACATGGGTGACAGGTCATGCCCTACCCGCACACAGGCTTTACAGTCACAGTAAAGTGACTGCACAGCCCTTAGCAATCGACCATCCACACCATACCCCGGCAACAGTTCCCACATTTTCTTCCTTACAACCTTATCAAATGCTTTCTCAAGATCCACAAAAGCACAGAAAATCTTCTGGTTAGCAGCCAGAAGCTTTTCCGTGATCATGCGGAGAGAAAACATTTGATCCGTGCATCCTCTTCCAGGTCTAAATCCGCATTGTGCCTCCCATAGAAATCTTTCCGATTTCTCTTGCATCCTACGTGTCAAAACCTTCGAATAAATTTTACTTGCTAAACTGGTCAAGCTGATCGCCCGATAGCACCCGTAGTCAAAATGTGAACCTTTACCTTTATATAAAGGCACAATGACTGCGGATCGCCAATCATCCGGGACATCCCCCGTCCGCCAGCACAAATTGCACAGCAGATGAAAGCTGTCCCAGACGCGAGGCCCACCATACTTGACCATACTTGACATTAATATGACTAATTTAAGTTTTTGTACAACTTATGTAATCTAATGAACTTAGAACTTAATATGAGAGTCTTATGAAAGAGCGGGACTGCCTGAAACAAGTATTTTATTATTACCAGGCCGTTTCAACTTGTTATTTTTATATGTTACTTTTATTTAAAACAAACTCTTTTTAACTATTGTTCAATACAAACGCCTGATAAAAATATACGAGCAATGTTTGACTTTAGCAGCAATGTAATAAAAGTTGTAAAGTTATTCAGGCGCTTGTATCGCTTTTAATATAATATGCCAAGTCAAACATAGATGGCGCTGTATTATTATGTGGAAGTATAGAATAATATATGACTAAGGAAATATATTCACGGAAAAAATTAATTATTTGTTCTCAACTCTAAACTCCAGTGATAAAACACATTTAACGGCACATAAATGGACAAATATGCATAAAGCTGAATAATACACTCACACACCACGACATTTTTCGAACATCAGTAATTAAGATTATGCATCTTTAGACGTCTATGTTTGAAGTTCGTTGCAGGTGTCCATGAGCTGCAGTAACCACTTACCATCAAGTGAACTAAAAAAAAAGGAATTGACTTTGCTCTCCTGCCTATAGTGGTGAGTTAATCTTAGGAAGCTGACACATTGGTAAAGCTTATATGTCCGTGCCGTGGCCTTTCTTATATAAAACACAAAGTTATATCGTTTGTCACATAAAATTCTATCCAAAAATAGACTTTGAGCTCATGTGTAAGTTAAACGCAAGGGAAAGGTCGCACGATTGACATTTATGGTGAACTAAAAAGGCATGATACGGACAAAATTAACCTGAACTTTACAAACAAAATAATGCGAGTTTTGTATAGCGAGCCATACAATACAAGTGAAAAATAAAAAAAATACAGTAAAATTTACATTGGGAGGGGTCTATGCTATGTCATAAAGTGGACAGTTACGGGATAGTAGAGAAGTTATTATTTTTCACCTTGCAGTTTTTCTCAAATCCTCTTGTCTAATTATCTTGTTATGTTTTGCAAATGTTTCACAGACAACTAAGAACAAACGTGAAACGTAACATCCGTTTTATCTCGTTTCAATGTTAATACTGCTAACCCCTTGCGACTAGTTAATGAAATTAGGCAAGGCCTCTTTTCGCCAATAAATTAGGTAAGTCAAATTGCTTTAGGTCGGTTTATTGTAGGATTCTAGTTTTATTGCTTTCGTTTAGTACCACTTAAGTAATGAGAGAATCACTCACTCTATCTTAAAGATAAATAACGTTGAGAGGCGTTTGATTCTTGTCAATGATAAAATATTTTTATGTAACTAAGCGTAAGAACGGAACCCACAGTCTATCTTGAGGTATTTGGATGCTGGACTCCTACATGTATATTAATTAAAAATTAAATAAAGATGCGTTATCACCACTAAGGACTAAGGTGGAATACCTAATAAATAATTTATGTAAATATACCAAAATTAATTAAGTTAATTCTATACAGCATGACTTGACCTTGATAGGTACTATGCCAATTTAATTTATAGCTTCACTTTAAGCTCATTTACAGCAAATGTACAGCCTGAAAGGAAAAAAAAACTAAGAAAAGAGAAAGGGAAACAAACAGAAAAATTTTCATGAAAATTGAACCAGCACTTATATATAAGTATTGTATATGCAAATTGTATATAAATCAACCAACACATTTGGTTATCCAAATTATTACAACAAACAATACAAGAGACTTTTTAAATATATTAATGAACACGCGATCATCATGAATAAGCCACATGCCCGTTAATATTTCATATCAGAAAATTTTATGTGTTTAAAATGTTTTTGTTTTCGTTGCCTAGCTTGAGACTTTTTTCGAAAAGGCGTACTCAATGTTGGTATTTGTCATGATGATTAAGTACATACTAAAAAAGCAAAAAGTTTTATGACAGAATAACAACCAAATTGAGTTTTTCTAGTCTATTTCGACCACGGACGAAACTTTAGAATGTCATATTTTTATAGTCTATCTAGTTTTATGGGTAAATTCAGTAGATCATACGTACAAATTTAGATTATTAATCATAAAATTTTATCAATTCTTGATAACAGATCGAAGTTAACAAAAAATTATGAAAATAACACGAACATGTGCTCTAAATCTCACAGGTTGTATCGTAACGAATAGTTGAGTAACGGTTGGTAAGTTACAAGTGCAATCGTAAAAGTCTCTGATAAATACGAGTATGTATAACGTCCCGAACCCTAGTACCAACCTACCTACCTATAAGTACGATAAGCTATGGTTACCGCTAGGTACAATATAGTGCTGAGTCATCAAAGTACGAAATTAATGATTTTTTGAAAGTTTAGAATATCATTAATAAGCAAAACTCTATTTTTTAAATAATTTACATGAATATTTCAATAAAAATTTGGAACTATATAATTATACTTATAAAAATAAATAAAAAAACTATCGTCGCTAGCAAGCTATTCAAAAGGAGATATCGGTGTCAGGTACACATTTGCCCTTGACAATATAAAATCTATCGATTAGACGATTTCATGAATTTTATGATGCTCAATGCTATGGCATGCAATTATATACATGCAATGATACACAAAATATTTACATAAACGATAATTGTCTCTTGGAGAAATTCTTGTACGTGGTAGAGCCATGCTGCAGCTATATTATTTGTATAGTTGTAGCACGAATGGGTCGGCTCGACCGGGGAAGAACCACGCTCTCACAGAATACCAGCGTCAAATAGCATACAAAACACAGCAGCTCAACACTGCTGTGTTTTGTATGGTGAGTGTATAGAACCGAAGACCCTTTTTACTGGAAAAGAGGCATTCCATCTTAGTCCTCACGGGTGACAACGCATCTGCATTTTGATTTGCAAACGAGGATAAATGTAGATGTCTATGGTACCACTAACCATCAGGTGGACTGTGTGATCGTTTGTCACCCTATCCTATAAAAAAAACATTCCAGCTAAAATAGAGTAAAATATAATATTTCTTATTCAATATATATTATAATTATAACTTCTAACAAAAAGTAAAAACCAACTACAAATTGCTATAAAATAATTTATTTATTTATTTGCTACCCTTAGGGGTGGAATTTTTTCTCCAAATTTATTTTGGAACCAGCCTTGAAATATAACCTATTTATAAAAAAAAGAATCATCAAAATTGGTTCACAATATGCGAAGATATCGCGTAACTCCCATACAGAAGAAACAAACCTTCGAATTGAAAACTCCCTACTTTTTGAAGTCGGTTAATAAGTAATACTTGTTAAAAGTAATTTATGTTTTTACTACTAGTTTTCCTAGATACTGCATATTTTCTAGACCTTTGTTGTAGAAGCGTATATATAATATATGCCTCCTGCCGATCTACTTCCGAAAAAATCGAGTCCTGTATTAATCGAATTTTATTCCAGCTCGAGGTTTAAGAGGGGAAATTTTAGTTTACTAAAAATGATTCTTCGCATAAAAATTATCCAAAAGCGCTTTTGACGTTTGATCTTAACACGATTCGAATTGATTCGTAAGTACACCTTTATAAAATTAGGTCCGAAACAACGACAATTTGAATCGAATATACCGCATCGAATTAAAATTCGATTTCGAGAGTAAGCCTGCTGGTATAATAAGTTCCCAGTATTTATATAAAGCTCAAGGGATCTTAACTGGTTACAACTAAAATAAATATTAAAATACGTGTGCGGATAAGTTCCAGTGTTTCGTATTTCCCATTGAACAAACACGTAAAGATTTTTTTAATGTATCGTTCGCATTTTAGTACTTTTCATGGTATACATTGCATTTATATTTGCACATAAATATACTGATCTTATTAAAACACAACACAGCACTAATGTCCTAACCAACCTACTCAAACGCCGATCAATTTTAAGATGGCGCTAACTCTCTTGCTGTCGTCTCTACTCTCTATCACCTTAAGTCAAAGTGGCTGTCACACCACGAGACTTAACGACGTCCTAAAATTGAGTAGTAGCGTTTGTGTTTGGTCATTAATGTCATACTACTAATATTTTTTTATTGTGTTGCAATATTATTTTACCATTTTTATCACTAATGTAGAGAACATTGGTAATAAAAGTGGTAAATTGTTACGAAAATTTCAAAACGAAGAAGAAAGAACAAAGCAACATATTTTCTTTCTCAGGAATAAAACAACAGAAGTTATGTATGTTTCAGGCATTTTACCATCCAGAAACAAAGGGTGCGCCGATCCTTTACTTCAATGAGTTTAGCTGCGAACTTGCTCTTTAAGCAGAATTGTTATCCTTTTCTTGTAAATTTTTATTTTTTATTATGAATATTAGATATTTTGTTTCAAACTGTAAAACCTATAAGTAGAAATATTTAAATTTTTGTGTAGGAAATATTATAAGTATTTATAACTAAACTGGAAATAAAACTTCGCCTAAATAAACAAATGTATAAAAAACTTTAGTCAGCACTTGGGCGTCGTAAAAGCTGCAAGGTCGACACTAGCAAGAGCACTCGTCTAGACTGAGACACTCGACGCTAGCTAGATTTTCAGTTACCTAACTCGCTAATATTCTAACGTAAATGTTTTGGTAAATGCCATAATATAAAGACCTTTTATAAACAAGTAAAAACATGAAAAATTTCACTTGCGATTTATATGTAAGTTGTATTTATTCGTATTATGAAAATGAAATGAAATTATATTTAAAACGAAAGATACGATAAGATTACCCATAGACTACAATAGTGTATAATTATTTATTCAATATATATTACTACAAAAGTTAAATTTTTAACCACCAGTTTTTATTTTGTTGTTACTTATTCAGACAACAGCGTGACGGCTTTTGATGGCAAAGTAAACTTGGTTATTACGCCACGGATCCTAGTTTCAAATCCCAATCCGAAGTAAATATTTATTCAAAATTACCAAATTGATGGGTTCCGGATCTATTTTACGATGTCTCTAACACTGCATGCGAATATTTATTTGAATTTCGAATCGATCGCAGCGTTTAAGCGTACTATTGGCTAAGTGTAGCGGTATAAGAGGTGTTAGAGAAGCCTTTAATAAAGAGAAAGATAGAGAGAGAGAGTGAAAGATAGAATGTAAGCAAACTTTTACGAATATAAATAATATAATGAAAAGTTTACACGTTTGATGTTCGAATAAAACGTCGCATATTCTTATTTTCCATTTTTGTCTTTAAAAAACGCAACCTCCACACTAGGGTTTTCTCCTGTATCGTGGGGGCAGTTTACAAACATAAATTGCACAAGGGCAAACATCCAGACCCGGAACAATTATTTGTAGGCCATAAAAATACTTGTTCCGTGCGGTATTCGAACCCGCAGCCCTTAGCGCTGTAACTCAATTGCTAAGCCACTGAGCTACGGAGCCATCAATTTGTTGCATATCCGCCTTTATAAATAATATTATTGTGCCGTCATCATCATCATTATTAAATTTATCAAAGTCCATTGCTAAACATGGTCTTCTCCCAAAGACTGCCACTGTAGTCCTGAGCCATTGACACCTACATGAAATTCGTTTATTGCAGCCTATCAAAAGTCAACTGTTGAACATAGGCCTTCCCCACTGCTATTTGTCCATGCTAAATAGCTTCGAAGGCGTTTTGGCATCCGTATTTTTTAATTATTTTTAGTTGCTATCAGAACGATGCTGCTGACAATATTCTGATTCATTTTCCGTCTGTTGCCTCACACGGCAACCATGGGACAATAAGGGGTTGTGAATATTCTTACACCGTCACCATTTCTTATCTTGTATACTTATACGATTACTTGTATTAAAATATTTAAAAATCAATTTTAAACTTTGTAAAATTATTGTCTTATTCGCAAATACAAGCTCATTCGTAACTATCTCTTAGTAGAGTTTTCTTATTTTTTTAAACTGATAGAAATTATAATTTTATATAATTTAAAATTAAAAATTTTGTACAGCCGACTTCAATATAGGTTATTTGAGAATAACTCAATAACCATTGGTCTGACCTTGATCAAATTCATATGGGACCACACGAGAACTATCAGCTTTCATTTAAAAAAAGAATCATCGAAATCGGTTCGCCCAGTACAAAGTTATGAGGTAACACACATAAAAAAAAAAAAAAAAAAACATACACTCGAATTGAGTACCGTCTCCTTTTTGGAAGTCGGCAGAAAAGCAAGGGCAAAGGATTAAAGATAACAGTGCCGGAGCGCCTTTACACAAGAGATTAATTACTATCCTCATTTCCCGTACCCGACGTAAAACCTGCACTTATAGTGCATAACAATCTTCTTTAAATTAATAAATATGGAAATAAATATTTGTTTGTTTGGACGTGTTCTATGCGTTTCTATACCGTTCAACCGATTACGTTTACGATAAAACTTTGGTGGGCCGTGAAAATTTCTAATAGAAAAATGAGTCTGTAACGTACGAACTGCAATAAGGTATGCTATTTTCACAGTAGATAGAGATGGTGGGAACGTACAATATTTGCACTTACAGCCGTTTTTGAGTAAAATTATTTATGGATATATCGAGCGACAAATCAGTCTAGGACATTTACGACTACGACTACAACGTGAACAAAGTAAACTATTTTAGGAATTGTATCGACGCAATATCATTGTCTCGTATGTAAGATATGTATATAACTATTATATACCGTAAATACGACCACAGTGTAAATTGAAAACAGAGTCCAGCGTCGTGATAAACAATCAACAATAGCGACATAATAAATCATTACAGCTAGGCCTGCGGCCAACCGCAGAACAATTGCCTGAATAATTTTAGCCGCACAAGGACGTGCTTGCAAGAAGTGTGAAGCTCAACTATTCCTTTGATAAAGCACCCTTCAGAACATGTAGTCAGATCCTAGTCTACGTAAAATAAAAAAACTGTGGTGCGAAAAATGTTTTGCAAATGAATCAAATTATATGAACTTTCCCTCATTTCGTTCTAATTATCATTATAATAATCTATGTAAAAGATAAGCATTTAGTTGTAGGCAGTACACAGTATTGTGCCTAAATTATTATCTATTTTGTTATAAAATTAAAATCTTGATTATTAAGTGGCGAAGCTTGCGAAGTCACTTATTGATTTCACGATTTCTGTCCGTCTGTCCGTCTATCCGTCTGTCCGTCCGTCTGTCCGTCTGTCCCACGATTATCTCGAGAACGGTTTCGAATTTTCACATTCTGTTTTCAGCAATCGATTACTGATCACCCAGGCATCTGAACCTCCTATTTTGAAACTGATTGCTCAACGGCAAACGTTAGAAACCGCTACAAAGCTGATTGCTTCGCCACTTTGCTATGCTGTTAGCTTGCTAGGTTTATTGATTTTCGTCTAGAATCCATATTCATATTCGTATTCATCATCATCATTATCATCATCCTTATAATCTATCAACATCAACTGTTGCCACGTTTGGCAGGCGGGTTTGGGTTTCTTTTTTACTTTATTGAGTTGCTCCTATTTCAGTTTCCCTTTGCCACCATTTTTGTTTTGTTATCGAAAGACGTCACCCTCGGGACGTTAGAGGATTTATTTATGCAGTCAATACATGATGTTCGTATTCAGCATCCACAAATTACCCATGACAACAAGCGTAGATCGTAGCTTATACAGGGTCTAGACAAGCGCACTGAAGCACGTGACGTGTCCGGGTACCGCTGCCGCGTGTAGGGCATGAGTTTATAACGCTAGGTGTTAAACCTCGTGTTAAAAGCGTTAAACAAGGTAACCAAGGTAAGGTTAACCAAGGTATTACCGAAAGTTTCTTGAAATTTTGAACTGACGTTTTGTTTCGTCGTCGTTAATTCGTTAATTCCGTAATTCCAACTATGTTTTTGTTAAAGAAATGTAACATAGTATGTGTATAATCTCTGTTCCATTATATTCTATAGTTTTTCTAGTTTCGTACTTTTTCTATTGGAAAAGTATATCCGTTAGCTATGTAAATATCCAAGAAAATCAACTAAAATGTTAAGTATACTAGTTCTTTTACTTAATTCGCTCGAATCTTTACTTTTAATTAATTTATTAATAAAGGATTCCTGAACCTGAAGTGAATTCCACTTAGGTAACCTTCTCGCAGTCTCTAACATAATTTTCTCTGTAAACTGCAAACATTGTTTCAATACGCGCGACCGGTCTGCTCAATATATTTTGGCACATTGAGATATATACAAATAAAACGTCGTATACTGTACAGGTACTGTCGAAACGCACAGTCGTTACATACATTTCGAACGTAACGTTACCGCGTTCTACGCTGGATGCTCTATTAGTATACTATTTAATTATTGGCTATTACAGCAATGCATACAGCAAAGGTATAATAACAAGCCTATCATGATGACGATTATTAAAAAAATCTAGACAAAAAACAAAAAGTCACTGGAATATTTTGATAGAAAATCTTAGTACTAACATTGATGCGGTTCTTGACGCGTTCAATAGCTTTGGAGTCCTCTCTTTCTGGGCTGAGGTGGCAGACCCTGGCCCGCCAGTCGTTAGCGCCAGCTGCCTGTAGAGCCGCTAACCTGTAAATAAAAACAACAAAACATTATTAATAAAAAGTAATAGGAAATTAAACTAAAAAAAAACAAGTTAAAAATAATTAAGTAAACAACAGTGACAAAAATGTTGCAAGATTATTTGTGAGTGCTATATAAATATTCTATGTATAATAGCCTTTATTATTCTATGCCTTTGTTAACGAAAGTTGTTACCCTGACAATAATCTAAAGAAAGCCTAAACAATCGTATAATTTAAAAAGAAAAAGTAACTTCAGAGTTGTATAAACGCATTAGACTTCCCTGTGTTTATTTTAAAACATAAAAAATCTATTACGTGGGCAATCAATGTTTTTATTGACATGGAATCAAATGATACAGTTTCTTTTATCGCTTATAATACTACTTTATACTGTTAACGTTACAGCCTATTAAAGTGTACTGTTGAACATAGGCCTCCCCCATAGATTACCTCAGAGGGGGGATATTTACATAGTTGGCAACTGCAGTTTTTTTATTTTTAGTCGTTATTAGGAAGACGCTGCTGTCCGTCTCCTGGTTTGGTTACTTCTGTCGCCTCTTACCACACCCGCGATATGATATGGGCAAGTTTATATTCTTACACCGCCACTGAACGTTACCACTTTATAGGTAAATGGTAATAATATAGTATGTTTAAAAATTATGTGTCGTAAAAGGCAATTTTGTTAAATGCCAGAACGATCTTACAGCTTACGATATATGGCGGTATAAGCATTTGTATACGCTAGGCGTAAAATACTCAGAATGGCGAGGACCAGCGTCAAAGGCACGAAGCGTCTGACTTCTCTTTGAAACCTGACTCGGCATTCCGAGATTGCAGACATCACTTGCTAGTGCCTGCTTATTTTCGCTACAACCAAAACGAAAATTGCAGTTTCACTTTATTTTTAATATAATAAACGCTATTTTAAAGGTTTCAAAACATAGTTTTTAAACCGTTTCAATTCAACGAAAGTTATAGAAGTTCAATTACATTAAATCATATTGATATTTTGATGAAATATAAAAAATAACAACTCTTACTATATTTAGCTCTATTTCCTACTCGGCATCTTGATCGAGTTTTTTAGAAGCAAGCCTGACAAACGTACACACAGTCCACCTGATGGTAAGTGGATGCTGTGGCCCATAAATCATAGAGATCTAACTTTAATTAAAAATCAAAATGTAAATGCGTTGTCAGCCCTGATGACTAAGATGTAATGCCCCATTAAATTATGTATCCACCCCTTGTAGGTAAGATAGAATTTCCTCGTTATGTAATACAAAACACAGTAGCATTAATCTGGTACTTCACGCTGGTATTCCATGTGAGCATGGCCCTCTCAACCTCGAGCCGACCCATTCATGCTATGCAGCCGCAGAGTAAACATGTAGCATATTTTGACTGCAGCATAGCTCTATACCACATAAAAGTTGTGCGACTATCCAAGTCTTCAAAAGTGACTACGTAACAGTGACCTCCTCTTTAGCGATCGCACTCATGTCCAAAGACTTTATTTGTATAAAATTGAAATGACGAAAAAACTCAATGGCTAATGCAGCCCTTGGGCTTAGCTAACACCTGCAACCATCTTACAACAACAACTACAAGTGCGTTGTCACCTCTGAAGACTGAGATGGAATGCATTACAGCCTGTAATTACACTAGTCTTTTTCAGACAGGATCACTGCAGTACACGCAATGCTGTTTGGCGGTAGAAATAGGAAAGAGGGTCTCTGGGGAGCCCCAGCCCAGACATGGGAATATTATTCCATGTGAGGCCGAACCTCTACGCCATGTAAAGTTTCAGGCGGTGTGCCGGCTTGAAATACTGTCCCACTCTGCTGAGCACGGCATACATTTTAGAGGCCGATTTGGCCTCCTCTTCCAAGTGACTACGAAACTGCACGTCACTCGATATGTCGACGCCGAGGATTCCGATACTGGCTGAGACAACAAGGGGAGTGCCTTAAAACTGAGGAGATACGACAAAGGGGTCTTTTTAGCGGTACACGCGCAAACTTGTGTCTTCTGAGGATTAAACTGGACTAGATTTAGTCGCACCCAATCAGAGACTTTGTTCATCAAAGTCTCGATTTCAGTCATAAGTTTGTTTCGTTAGGTACTCGGCGACGTTTCGAGAAATATTGGCACGGCCAGTGTATAGAGCATCACCAGTGCTATCATCCGCATAGCAATGAATATTACCGGTTTTCGTTATATATAGAGCCATGCCGCAGCTATATTGCTAATATAGTTGTAGCACGAATGGGTCAAAGTTGACAGGGGAAGGACCACGCTCTTACAAAATACCAGCGCAAGATGGCAACTTAATGCTTCTGGGTTTCGTATGGTGAGTGTAGAGAATCGGAGACCCCTTTTACTGGAAACGAGGCATTCCATCGTAATCCTTACTGGTGACAACGCATGCGCAATTTTTAGTCGAGGATAGATAGGTAGATGTCTATGGGCTACAGCAACTACTTAAATCAGGTGGACTGTGCTCGTTTATCACCCTGATCCTAACAAAAAAAACGTGGCATACTAAAAATGTATTTTCACTTCACACACCAAAGAGATTATCAAAATATTGTATATATAAACATATACGTCTGTTAAATACGAGCTCTATGTAATTGTTAAATACATATTTGTTTTAAGTAAAAACAACAGTCGATTTAACGTTTGTTACGCACAATATATTCTAATTACGACTAATTGGTAAACGATAAATAGCAAATGTAAACATTATAGCTTCAAATATATAGGCCAGCCACTATGTGAGCTGATGCGAGTCAATATAATTTAATAAAATTAATACATAAAACCGTAAACCCGTTTTCGTTGGAAAATAGGTTTCAGCACAATTTTTTTATTAAAAATAAGAAATAAAAACTGATAACCCAAAAGTCCACTAAATTAAAAGTGAAAAGAAGCGTAAGTAAACTTGAATAGCTACTCATAATATGCTTGACTGACTATTATTTAGCACAACCCTGTTCAGTTAAAAGTTTTCTGATAGTATGATTCATTTGAAGCACTTGAGTGATTTGTGTGGTTTGATAGTATCGATACAAAATCGAACGGAGCGCAGCGTCAACGACCTTCTGCGTTATTTTATCACTGCTCTCAAGCCGTCGGGTCGGGCGTGCTCCGAGATCCGAAAGGAAATACAGATTAAAACTAATTACGTACCAACACGGCTAAAACGGCAGTATTCCATACATTTTCCTGTTATGTATAGCAATACCGTTGCTGTGTAATGTCGTGTTTAAAATACGTATAAAGTTGCAAACGCACTGAAACAGGTGACAAACATCCAACAGTAAACTGCCTAATTACGTACTAAAACTGAGGCTACCGAGGTTCGGAATGAGTCGTTTTAAACAGGTGAATCCTAGGTAACCTGGCTAAGTATAGATAATTGTAATGATACAAAATTAAAAATGCAACGTTGTCGCTATTTTTTTGTATAACTCAATGCTATTTTAGCATAAAAAAGTGACATGATGTATGTTTTTGGGTTTGGCGGTACGCGGTGTATATTAAAATAACAAATGATATTCATTATTAAGTGGCGAAGCTTGCGAAGACACTTATTGATTTCACGATGTCTGTCCGTCTGTCTGTCCCACGATTATCTCGAGAACGGTTTCGAATTTTCAAATTCTGTTTTCAGCAATCGATTACTGATCACCTAGGCATCTGGACCTCCTATTTTGAAACTGATTGCTCAACGGAAAAAAAAGCTGATTGCTTCGCCACTTTGCTATGCTGTTAGCTTGCTAGGTTTATTGATTTCACGATGTCTGTCCGTCTGTCTGTCCCACGATTATCTCGAGAACGGTTTCGATTTTTCAAATTCTGTTTTCAGCAATCGATTATTGATCACCCAGGCATCTGAACCTCCTATTTTGAAACTGATTGCTCAACGGCAAAAAAAAAGCTGATTGCTTCGCCACTTTGCTATGCTGTTAGCTTGCTAGGTTTATTTTAACCGAAAAACAAAATAGCAACATTGTGCAGTATTTTAGCTTTACTTAAGACTAGCTGTTCACTGCGACTTCGCCCGCGAATTATTTAGGGTTTTAATCTTTTTGCGCGGAACCCTAATCATTTTTCTAAAATAAAAGTACCCTAAGTTACTCCTTATGACATCAGCTATCTGCTAGTGAAAGTCCCATCAAAATCGGTCCCGCCGTTTCGGAGATTAGCCGAAACAAACAGACTGACAAAAAATTTAAAAATTGTGTTTTTGTTATAAGTATCGTATATACTTTCATATGCATTTAAAGCTGTTATTTTGATATTACAAACAGACACTTCAATTTTATTTAATTGTATAGATTTATGATTTTATCTAAAATGTTTTTTAAATATTGGGTATTATCGAAATTACATTGTTTTTCTGGAAACCATCAAAATGCTTCTCATTTTACAGTCCTATATTCCTACCGTTAATATATAAAAGGATATTTTAAGTAAATCAAATTGAATACAATTTTTCACTTCGGTGTGTTATCACCTTAATACGCAATAGTTACAAACATCCAGCCTAGCTGCAGAGATATGGTTAAAATATTCCGTCATGGAATTTCATGTTTATTAGCAAGGAAGAGTAATTATTATTAATAAGATACACTTTACTTGTATACCTTGTAGCATGACGCATACAACTTATATGCACGTAATGACGATTGTATCTCAGTTTTGATAGGGTTTACTTTAGTCGTGGCAACGATATATATGGATTCAAGGAAGACCAAAACGGAGAAAAAATTTATTGTTCGGTTTTTCGGATCTGGACAGGATTTCCGTTTATTTTAAAAAATCGAAGATAAGAAATTTACATCTATCCTCGATTAAGAATTAAAATGGATGCGAGGTCAACACTGTGGACTAGGATGCAATGCCTCGTGTCCAGTAAAATAAATCTTCGGTTTCCTACATTTACAATGCAAAACACTGCAGCATTAAGCTGTTATTTTACGCTGGTATTCTGTGAGAGCGTGGTCCTTCATCCTTTAAGTCGACTCATTCGTGTTATAACTATAAGAAAGCTGCAGCGTAGTTCTACCACTTGTACGTCCTATTATGACAAAATCATTATCTACCCGGTTAATTAAACCTTTAAATATTTCGTTGGCTATATCACTTGACTGATCCATTTATATCAAATACGAGTATTACTATTAGGAAAAAAAAACACAGTGTACTGGCGGATTTAGAGAATCCAGAGGCTACAGATGGAAACGTAAACAGGAGACGACAAGCAGCAGTCTTCTTGATACATCATCTGAAAATATCCCTCCTATAGACAATCTATGGGGGAAGCCTTTTGATAAAGATAATAATGATGAGGATTAGGAAAAACAAATCAAGTACAGACATGATGTCAAGATGTGATACGTTTGTGGCTAAAATTTAGATATATACGAGTATGTAGGTAATGCGATTTAGAAATGAGTTAATTTTCAACACCATCTACATGTTACATGGTTCTTTATTGGAATTAAAAAAAAACCTAACAAAATAAATGATATCACCTTACAAAAGTTCTCATTAATACAAAAGTACTTAACTGACTAGCTTAAACCCGCAGCAGTCATAAATTTGGAGTCAGTGTGGAGGCACAGGCAGATTTGTCGCAGGTAATCGAAAGCTTTAAGGAACAATTGCACCCACACTGCATCCCATTGTTTTTAAACTGCTTGCTTTAGTTTTAGTAGCAATTTAAAACTATTTTTGGAATGAAGTTCCTTATCGGACGGTACTTATTTGACAGATAGGGGTTAGGCGAGAAAAGTGTAAGATTTTTCTGTTACGACCCCTTCTGACGTAGTGTAGACGGCCTTTCTTTCCTGTTATAAAGAAGCGAGATGAAATAATATTCATATTATATTAAATATTATTTTATATTAAATGACGCTTCATTTTATTGAACGCTACTAATTAATTTATTTGTATTTGTTAATCAATTTAATAATAAGAGTATCAATAATAATATATTAGAAGCGTCAGCAGCCTAATATAAGAACCGCAAACTCGAAAGGTCGTGGGTTCAAATTCGCCATTCGACTACTGTCGTGGACCACTTCGAACACAAGTACTTTAAGCTTACCAGAAGTGGTTTAAGGAATATTAGTAATATTTAACTGCATTAAACGGTTTCGGCTCGATCGGGGAAGGACCATGCTCTCAGAGAATACCAGCGTAAAATAGCAGCTCAACACTGATGTATTTCGTATGGTGAGTGTAAAATAGAATAGAATAGAATAATTTTTTATTCAATATTGATTATTACATAATACTTATTGAAAGTCATTTTTTATTTACCACTGGTTCGGAAAATACCTCAGTCCTGGGAAGAACCAGCAAGAAACCCAGCGGGACTTTTTTTTCCAAACATATTTCACTTAACAATAATTTTGTTTATACAATTTTTAAATGATTTTTCATAGAACCAGCATGGTGGCGATCACCCTATTCCCAGGGGTTATTTTCATTCACGTATTCATTGATATTATAATAACCCTTTTTGTACAGTTTTTCTTTAATAAAACTTTTAAACTTGTTTATTGACAAACTTTGAATATGTTCTGGGATTTTGTTGTAAAAGCGTAAACATTGCCCCATAAATGAATTACTGATTCTGTGGAGTCTAGTAACTGGCATTACAAGCTTATGTTTGTTCCTAGTATTTAAAGTATGCACATCCTTATTCTTATTAAAGTTATTTATGTTTTTATGCACATACATTACATTCTCATAAATATATTGCGATGCCAAAGTTAATATGTTTATTTCTTTAAATTTTTCTCTGAGGGACTCTTTACAATTTAGGTTATAAATCGCCCGTACGGCTCTCTTTTGCAAAACAAATATAGCTTCAATATCAGCCGCATTACTACATAGCAAAATTCCATAAGACATATGAAAGTAACTAAAATACACTAATCTAGCTGTCTCAACATATGTGAGACTTCTAATCTTTCTTACAGCATAGGCTGCAGAACTAAGTCTGCTTGCTAATTTAGATATATGGGGGCCCCATTGAAGTTTCGCGTCAATAGTAATACCAAGAAAAACAGTGGTATCCACAAGACTCAACTACTCCCCATTTAAGAGCACATTGGTATTCGAATGTTTTACATTAGGTATTGTAAATTTAAAACACTTCGTCTTATTGCCGTTTAAGAGCATATTGTTGGCGTTAAACCAATGTACCAATTTTGATAGAGCATTATTTACATCGTCATAATTAATTAACTGTCGTTTGAGTTTGAAAATTAAAGAGTACCAGCTTAAAATAGCAGCTCAATGCTACTGTGTTTCGTATGATGAGTGTAGAGAAGCAGAGACCCTTTTTACTGGAAAAGAGTCATTCCATCTTAGTCCTCACGGGTGACAACGCATCTGCATTTTGATTCGTAAACGAGGATAGACGTAGATGTCTATGAGCCACACCAACCACTTACCATCAGGTGGACTATGTGCTCGTTTGTCACCCTATCCTACAAAAAAAATAAAAAATACTACAAAAGGAACTTCGTTCCAACCGAGTGTTCCACGACACTTACGCATGTTTTTTTTTGCTGCGGAACGCAAATGAGCATATTGGAATATAATAAATAATAATGATATAAATAAGAGATAAGCTTGATTATACCAAATGATTTCAACAACTAAAAATTCAAAAAATACCACACGTACATTTAGAGATGCAAAAATCAAGCGAAAACCACGCTCAACTCATTGCAAGAACACGCAGTCATGTACATAATAAATGCATCTAAAATCATTTGCAACTAACAACGTGGTTTTAGGTACATGTGTGTGTGTGTCCATCAGTGAATTCTTACGGGCTGGTAAAGAAAGGAAGAAGAATGATGTGTGCGTGAATGCGTGACTCTCGTCCAGTCCAGCGTTCAGTCTTTCTATTTTGGTCTGAGGCTCGTACAGAAAACCAGCGTAAAATTATAATAATTCTTAAAGAATATGTGAGTTACGAGAATGAGATCTTTATTACTTGGATACAAGGCAGTCTTTCTCAGTTCTCAAGGGTAACAGCGCATCTACATTTTGATTAAGCAATGATAAGATTTCGACAAATTCTCGATGCTAAGAGAAAGATTCCTGTCCAGTAACAGATAATCTAGTTTCTATATGAGAAAAACGTTTCGTATGTTCTAACAGTGTAAAAAGTGCACGAAAAATGCATACACTGCTACGCAGGAAAAAAGTAAGGCTCCCTAGTAAACGTGTTATTGTGATGATAGTAACATTAGATAAAAAATTGCTGAACCGAGTCTATTTAAAAGCAATCTCACCAGCCTCTAACACAGGCGCAAAGTAGCCAGCATTTAAATTCTACAAGATGAATATCGGAGAGTGTGTGTAGGAAATGCAAAACTTAATTCCTCCCTGTCCCTTCCACCATCGGACAACCAGACGCTCGGCCACTTTCCACCCTTTCGTTGTCGACTTACCACGCATTCGAACCAAACGGTTTGCTTCATCGTTAGTTATGCGTACAACAAAGGGATGGAATAAGTTGCCAGGATCTGTCTTTCCGTCCAATTACAATGTGGGTAGTTTCAAGGCAAGAGTGAGTCTTTGTTCAGTAAAAGCGCTTCACCATCTTAGGCTACATCACCACTTTACCAATATGTGGTATAGTAGTCAAGCGTTGGCTTAGAATATTAAAAAAAATATATCAAAAATATTGGACAGACCTTTATCATAACTATGAGATAAAAGATATAAATGTATAACGTTTTATGTATTAATTACAAATCTTACCGCGAATAAAACCGCGACACGTCGATGTTATTTTATAACAGAGTCGTTATTTATTTTTAAACCATTTATACTTGGTAGAGCCACGCTGCAGCTATATTATGGTTGCAGCACAAATGGGTCGGCTCGACCGGGGAAGGACCACGCTCTTACAGAATACCAGCTTAAAATAGCAGCTCAATGCTACTGTGTTTCGTATGATGAGTGTAGAGAACCGGAGACCCTTTTTACTGGAAACGATGCATTCCATCTTAGTCCTCAGGGGTGACAACGCATCTGAATTTTGATTATTAATCGAGGATAAATGTAGATGTCTATGGGCCACAGCATCCACTTAGCATAAGGTGGGCTGTGTGTTCGTTTGTCACCTATAAAAAACAGCCTCATTTTATTTATAAAATTTACTAATAAGTTTCCCAAGATATAATACTATTTTATATATGTATTATTTTATTATTATACTAGCTCGCCAGGCAGACGTTGTTCTGCCCTCTCCGACGATCTCTTGTACTATGAAAAATCCTTAAATTCGTAATAAAAAATATTGAGGGTAATTTATCGGGATAAAAACTATCCTATCTCTCAAGTTGGACCAAACTGAACGCAGTGTGCAAAATTTTATTGAAATCAGTTCAGTAGTTTAGGAGTCCATCGCGGACAAACAACGTGACACGTAATTTTTATTATTATTATATTTTAATACTGTTTGTTATTTATGGAAATTCATTGTTTAGTTATATAGGATAAGCAAGCTCCTGCATACTACATACTTATTCATAAAAATTTATTCACGAATCGAAAACAAAAAAAAATGCTTTTAAGCTTCTGTCTTCACCTTTAAAAGGAAGTTTTTATGGTCTAACAAAATTTGTACGGGCGTAAAGAAAAGAAAAGTCGTGATTTTATAACCAACCTTTCGGCAATGGTGCCCCCTCGGTGCGGCATCTCGGCATGTGTGGCACTCCTCTGCACTCCGCCAGCCACCCTGTAAACAAACGCACACATGAAAAAATCTGCCGGCCTATTACTGCTGTGTCGGAGTATAAAGAACTCTCTTATTAGCAACATTCTCTTTGAGATTGAGTTTTGAATTATTAGCAACTATGCATCAATGGATGTTTGCTTACACGAGTGTGTTCTTGGTCTGAAAATGTTTAGGGAGAATTTTAGAACACAAAAACCTTTGTACAATGTTGCAATCAATTAATTCGTCAAGTCAGTAATAAATGGAATCTTTAATGACCTTCATTGTATTAAACATAACACAAAAAAGACAAATTTCTTGTTACAAAATATATAAAATATAATACTACGAATTTATCGTGTATAATATCATAAATAGATAATGATTATATTGGATTATATAACAAATACTGTCCTGGTATATTACCTGGATTGTTCAAATTTCTCTTTCAGAGACTTAAAGTTGAAGAGTCTCTCGTCCCCAGACCTTACGGACAACATTTTGGTTTGATTCTTCTTTCCTGATTGATATTAATCTATCCTAGTTTTATTCAAATCACAAAACTCCTTCAGAAAAACTAAACCATATTTCTAAAAATATCGTAAACACAATATAAAAAGTCACTTCAAAATAGATAAAATATTTATATAGAAATGAAAAAGGTTATGTTCGACGCGCGACCGGCGAAAGACAAATGACAATGACAGTGTCATCGGTTCGATTCCGGACGCGTTCAGTCGATAACTAAACTTGACTGTTTGTATTCAAATGTCCCGATGTGACGTAACAGACGGCATCGTTATCCTTGCGGTGGGTCATTACTACATTATTACAATATATTTATTAACTTTACCAGATTGTGTCATACAATTAATGATATCAGTTTAGAAGTAGTGAAAAATAAAATAACAAAAGCTGGGCATGTTGAAAGAAAGTTTAGAATCCTTTTATCAAAGGGTTCCAGGTAATTTAACGATTATGTGCATAAAGAACGCAGCTTATCTATTATTTTTACATTTTTATTCCACATTTTGTTCTACGCTGAGACACAAACGTGGCAGAAACTAGATTCAGTAATTTTTTAGAAACTTTTTCGATTTTTGTAATAAAATTTTAAATGTGTTATTATTTATTTCTCTTTTAATTATTAGTATTAAGGAATTATTAATATTATAACTATTATAATTATCTCATTTGAAAAAGAAACAGATATAAATTTCGAATAATTACAGATAACTTCAAAAAATATAACATCATCGATCGTTCTATTTTTTTAATACGAGCTCGTCTTCTTTCTACTGATTTATCATTAAAACAAAGTATGTGGAACCATGAGTTTTACAAATTAGTAAAAAATCTTAAAGGCAGTAAATAAAACTATAAAACTCCTGAAGAAATAAAAGTGACACAAATTAACGTACCGAAAGATAAATAAAATGCATTTATGTGCATTTCGATTTAAAATATGTCCCATTGCTGGCTCATTTGGAGTTCCAAGCTAGCGCCGATAAAAATACAGTTAGTTCGCCTAATTACTGAGCGACCACGGCGGGGAAAAGAAACGGTTCCGACTGATAAGCCGACCTCAATAAATGTATACGAAACAAATATGCCGAAACCATATCGTTCAGAAATAGTACAAAGGAAGGATTATAATGTATACTAAAATAAAGAGAGCACTAAACTAAACAAAACATTTCGTAACCTATTCATTGCCATGATGACGAATTTTTATGTGACGATACTGCAATAAAATTATCAATTCACAGAAATGTACATTTAAAAATATGTCATTAACCATTTAATTTAATTGTATATAGTATAATAATTGCAACTAAAGTAAGTTTAATCTATTTTATTTATAAACTTTTTAGTCATATTTTTCTTCATTTCGTTTCAGTTTTCGAAAGTCCCCATTTTTATTTCATATCGCTTTGAGTGTGCCTGACATTTGGTTAAATTTATAGTTCACTCCAACAGAGTAAAATGCATAAGAGCATAGTATAACTATAAAATAAAAATGCCACCGTAGTGTTTTTTTTAACTACAAAACAAAATCACGGTATAATAGTCATGATAATAAACCTAAAAATGTAAGAAACATAAAGTAAAAAATTGTACATAATTAATTGTATGTCAACTAGTTTACAGTTAAAAAGTGACGATATTTTTTATAATGACGAATATTTTCCATATTTAATATAGTATGAAAATATATGACTTAATGACACGAACCCACGCTAACTATACTACTAAACACATTGATTCTAATTAACACTTGACAATATTATGTCGTATATTTACAATACATAAATGTAACTTTACCTCTTGTTTGATAACAAAAAATGCGTTTAATTAAGCCTCGGTAATGCTTTAACACGAGCGCGCCCTACAGAGAGTAAGGCTCGACTGCTGGGCGGGCGGCGTTTTCAAACCAGTCTAGTTTTCGTTATCATTTGCTTTAAACTCGATTGCGAACAGATATAATATATTCGACTTTTTCACGTTTCGACTTCAACATTTCAATGGAAAAACTAACCACAACATTGCAGTTTGGTGACAGAAATAGTTAATAATAATATGATAGAACCTACCCGATAGGCTTATAGACAGAAAAATAATTTTAAACCTATTACTGATTTTCTAGACTTTACAGTCTGTTCGGGTATAATATTTTTTATACGTGGTAGAGCCATGCTGCAGCTATATTAGTAGTATAGTTATAGCACGAATGGGTCGGCTCGACCGGGGAAGGACCACGCACTCACAGAATACCAGCGTCAAATAGCAGCTTAACACTGCTATGCTGAACCGGAGACTCTTTTTACTGGAAGACAGGCATTCCATCTTAGTCCTCACGAGTGACAACGCATCTGTATTTTGATTCGCAAACGAGGATAAATGTAGATGTCTATGGGCCACAGCAGCCACTTGCCATCAGGTGGACTGTGTGCTCGTTTGTCACCCTATCCTATAAAAAAATATGTTATGCCATTTATTGGCCGAATTTGCTAACGGAAAACCAAAAATAAACCTAAAACTGAAAAAAAACAAATGTTTATTTTTAAAGATTGACATGGGCGTATTTGCAATGTCTATAAACCTTCAATTAAAGTTTATATAAACAAAGCCGTAAATATTTGACAGCTTAATTATTCAGAAGACCAGTATTGATAGATGTTCAAAAATGTTATGTGTTTTCGCATTTGAGAAACAGCACGAAGAATGAACGGCATTAAACTTTAGTCGATAATTGTTAGTAGGGGACAAAAAACTGCAAGGCTTCGCCGCACGGACAAAAGCCCGCAGCGTTAGTCGAGAGCTTTATTGGGTATGTTGTTTACAGCGTTGCGAGCGCAATTAATACGCAATTCGTGTTAAACATTTGTATAGTTTGATTGAAATATTGACAAAATTTACTTAGGACGAAAACAGAACAACAATTAAAGCTAAAATTATAATATTGTTGTTGTGTTGGCTAAATATAAGTTTTATTTTCATCATCATCATCATTACAGCCCTTCACAGGTACACTGCTGAACATATGCCTATCTAAGAAATGCCATTAAGCACGGTCCTGACCGTATCCATCGACTTCCACCTATGTATGTTTCACTAGGTCGTTAATGCGTCTAGTAGAGGACCGCCCTACATATTGTCTGCCGGTACGAGGCTGTACGAGGATCTCAACCTTACTTCCCCGTCAGCAGTCGGTTCTTCAAGCTATATGGCCGGTCCATTACCAATTCATCTTACTAATCCGTTTTATTTTAGTTTAAATTTACAGAAAATAAGTAAAGCAACAGTCTTAAGTTTCTTTAAAAGCTAACCAAAAGTACAAATTCAAGTATCCCATTCAGCAACAGTCAAAGTTGTAATCCATGTAGTAACGGTTGTAACAGAACCTAAAACGTGCAAAACACCGCCAAAGAGAACGTTTAAATGAAAACTGCATTACCATTAAAGCTAGTCCTCATTAACACACTTTCCAATAAGGCATTCTAACAGCGCTCCGTTAACAGGAATACTAACTGTGGAACTTCGTCCCTCTCAGTGCTCAGACTTCAT
This sequence comes from Parnassius glacialis, assembly GCA_033319125.1. NCBI lineage: Eukaryota > Metazoa > Arthropoda > Insecta > Lepidoptera > Papilionidae > Parnassius > Parnassius glacialis. The sequence continues at coordinate 33,181,142 of JAVANC010000018.1, forward strand.
TGTGTATAAACAAAAGGAAACTACTGCGTCGTGTCTCTCACTTAGGTCTCTCATTAAAGCACAACACCGTCTAAACACCAAGACACCAACCAGTACACACGGTGCTAACGAAAATTTGTCATGTTGTAGTGTGAATTACATTCGTTCTCTATTACAATACATCAAGGAAAGTTTTCGCTTGATAGCAAATTAAATACACTGGCAACTTAAATTCTTAAATAACTAACACTAAGTATCTACTTTGATACTTGCCGCATATGCGTAAAAGTTGTAAATGGACTTGTGATAAAAGATTATGCGCGTACTATACTATACGCATTTACAGTATTATAAAGAACTGATAATGGAAAGGTATCAATTTACCATTCGTTGCTAAATTCCCACAGATATACACACTGGTGCGTTCATGTCCGCATACAAAAAATGAACGAATAGACAGATGAATACTAACCGAGTATTTACGCACACAACGATACATTACACAAGGTATTGTCGGTCTTGTTAGGACCAGCTGATGACACTCACTACAGCGGACATTAAATATGCATTAGTAGTGGTAAAAGCAAAGGGTTGTTGCTTTTCATTTAACGAATATTCGTAAATTAGCGAGGTTTTACTTTAAAATTACAAATATAATAATTCGTTAATATTTTTTATTCGATGCTGTATACGAGTTTTATTTTAGACGAAATAAAATTGAATTGATAAAAAAATTGTTAGTTACAAACTGTAAATGTGTTGTATTAAAGAAGACGTATCACCAATAGATATGAATTTATTAACGAAGTCAAAATTATTTTTTAAATCTCTATAATACACATTAAAACAACTAGGTATAAGCTTGCGCAAACATAACAAATGATCCTTTAGTGTAACTACACCTTCTTTGATTAATCTACTTGCGTACATCGATCGGCAATAATCTTATTATATGTTAATTGTATTATACTCATTAAAAGCTAGTTGAAAGCCCTGCACCCAGCTATGTAGCGACGCAGTGCTGCCCGTCAGAAATATGCCGGGCCGTTGAATACCTGGCTTTTCCGGCAAGCCACGGAAAACGTGACAGAGAAAGCTGTTCGTCGGAATTCAACGTAGATAGTCTGGACTATTCATTCTAAGGTTTTCTCGGTATTTTCCTTCAATACCGTCGGATTAAAAATGATAGGAGTTCTTTTTCTATAAAAGTTCTGTAAATGTAGGGACGATATTTTGTTTAAAAAGATCGAGATTGTAAAATAGAACAGCTTACAATAAAGTATAATATATTGTCTATTATACTTTATTGTATATAATTTATGTTATTATTTACCTTATACATTTTAGGGCCGATTTTTCAGTCATCAGATAATAGTTGTTCATAGGAAAATAGAACGTAAACAAATTAATACTAACGAAATAATTTAATTATTTCACTTATTTAATCAGTCTCTCAACTCAACTGATTAACAGTCAGATTACAATTTATTTGATGCATAACTTCTATTTGACTATTGAAAAATCGGCCCTTCGACACATTTTAGGAGCGATCACCTCTTTAACTATTTCCGTAGCTTCATTTTATAATTTTTTTGTTATTTAAATGTCTCATGTTATCCCTAGATACTTTTACACCTCAGATCTCTCTTAGCGATTGTTCGTTAATTGCGAAATCGATATAGATTACAGCTGAAAGTTACTACTTACGCGATAACTTCGAAATTGGAAAAAGAACCTGTATTTTTTATGCCACGAATTATTTTGAGCTATGTCTAAAAGCAGTTAAAAATAGAAGAATAATAATATTTAAACTTATATTTATAATTATTTGAATAAACACTTTTTTATAGTTTATTATTTAACAGCTCTCCATCAATATCAGCAATAAAAACTGTTGATAGTAAAGTTAATAAAAATTAGACTTGTTTTATACTCTCTCTCTCTCTCTCTCGCTTTCTTTGAGCATGGGACTCCCTCAAGAAAGGAAGATTTGCCATAGTCGACAAGCTTGACAAACAGATTGGTGATAGCAGTACCAGTTATCGGGGGTTATTAACGCTGCTCACTCCCCAAAGTCTATATGTATGTTTTACATTTGGCATATACATATACGAGGTGGTTCTATCAGAGGACCTCTGATCTTTCTGACACTTCCCATAGACGTCGTTCGATCCCGTAGAATAAAATACGTAAAGTATTTTATTCTACGGGATACGTTCAAACAATAATTTATTTTTGTGTCAACACTACTTGGTTAAACTATTAGACCTCTTTTTCTTCTCTTTCATAATTGCTTTAAAAGCAAATATAAAAACAATTTCAAAAATTATTACCAAGTTAAACCGATTTGAATCAATTTCGATAGATAATGTAAAAATTAAGATCAACATCATAAATCATATAAAATTAAAAATATTCAATAATACAATTGAAACGCTCCAGAAACTATTTGTGAATTAAATAGTCTCAATCGACTTTAACATAAAGTCGAGAATGCTATGGGTTATATACAGTTTTCGTAGTTGCATACTACATTTCTCTAATTGAACGGAATCACCGTTTGTGGTTGTCACCACTGCTACTCGTAAATTACAAACGGTCCACATCAACTTGACCCTTCTTAACCAATGCACGTTAGAATAAATTTAAATGTCACGGACCAATTTATAGTGGTGTTACCATTGTATTGAGCAAATAAATCGTAGATCAATACCGTATGCACGGAGGCACGAAGCATCTATGACTACAGTTATTTAAAACAATCGGCTGTTGAATTGATCCGACGTTTTTAGCGTCCATTTATGAAATGTAGTAACTCGATAACAAATAATTGCTCAAAATTTGTATTCCTTCCTCATTCTCCCTCATTCTATATTTTCCCTAATACAGGTGTGACATTATTTGAACTATTGGCCTCTTAAAATAGTATCGAATTAGGACGTTTTCTTATTTTCACAACGTTATCATCTTCCGACTAAAACAAACAAATTGGCATTCAAGCGTGATATTTCACGTGACTGTTGCGCAAAACAAAGATTTCTCTTTTATTTTATATAAATTATATACGCCTAATCAATCAATAATGCAAAAGGTTAACGTAAGTTTAAGTGCGTGCACAGAATAATGAAAATGCATCCGAAACTTGTATCTGAAAACTAACAATTTGTGATGGCGCAGGGTGGGTTTCCACATTCCGCGAAACAGGTACATAATCATGTGACCAATATAATAGCAAAGTTACATAATATATTATACGACACATCTCTTTACTCATTTGTGGAAGTGTTATGGAATGGAGCAATTAGTCCGCCCTACTGTCCCGGTGCCTGTTGGTGGACTTCATATGTCTTCATAGTCTCAGTCAGGGTATTTTCCTTCACCACCGAGCATGTGATAACAGCACTTAAAATTGCAATTAGCAATTTCATTGATGCCGGCGGGGATCGAGCCCGGTTTGCGCTCGTACAGTGAAATTAAGACGAGCGCTTAGCTCTTGAGCCACAACGGCTCATAATAATATTATAATACTAGCTGTGTACGGCATTCATTGCTGCAGTGAAAGAGGCATTTTTTCAAAAACCTTCGCGGATTCGAGCACAACAAAATACCGAAGTTTCATCGGCATCGTATAGGGACTGTATATAAGTCGAACAAACACAAAGTAATATAAATTTTTAGTATACTATTTCATTGTAAAATGTTACTTTAAAAATTGGACCGCTAAGTTTCTTGCTAATTTTCCCCAGAACGGAAGTGTTAACCAGAAATTACTTTAATATATCTAAAATAAAATAAAAAACTGAGGTGTTGAATAAAAATAGTTTTACGAAATTAATCGCATTTAATTTTATCATACTTATTTTACTTCTCTTTTAAATGAAAATTAGTTTTAATCAATTTTAACTATAAAGAATTGTCCTACTCATAAGGATCACTATCTTTTGACTAGTACCCTTGGCAAAAACAAAATTAGGATAAAGACTAAAAAACTGATCTTCAAAACATGCAATTCGATAATTATCATTTCACCATTGTAAAAAGCTATCATGTTAAAATTAATGATATATATAATAAGAAACCTATGTGGTATTGATTTGAATTATTGAATGACTTAAAAGACTTAACAAAATTGTATTTCTCATAAATATTCTTGACGAAAAGTAGCATGTGTCCTTCCGCAGGCCCTAGGCTACCTCTTTGTCTAATTTAACTTAAATTTAACTTCTTTGTTTAATTTACGAACGATTCAGAAGTCTAGTCGATATTAGTTAACAAACAGGCAGACCGAACTTACTTTTGCTTTTATAATTTGAAAACAATTCCTCATAAATATTCATGATTAACAGTAACCTATGTTCTTCTCCAGGTCCCAGGCTATACCCTCTTTGTTAATTTTTCATTACGAACGATCTAGCTGTTTAAACGCTATTAAGTTAAAAGCCGACAGACAAATTGACTTTCGCATTCCTAATATTAGTGTGGATAGTTAAACTAAATCTAATCAACATAATACAATGCAATGGGGTCGAGATCGTAAACAGTGAATTAATAGTTTATAAACTATTATAACAGTTTTCTTATCTGTTAACTAAAATTCATGCACACAAATAATTACAAAGATGGAAAATAAAATTACATTCAAAAACTAAGGCCAAAACAAGATCCATCAAATATTAAATATAAAGATATAGATATTTTTTCGGCACACTACTACACATTTCATCAGTTTTTTCATTTCTACTACAGAAGAACAAACCAAAAAATATCATCACAAACTAAGCACTTTTAATAAACACTTCACACGACGGTCGTGGAAATCTAAAACAACTGTTGGCAAAACCGATATAATTAAAGTGATAAATCAACAATCGGGTTAATGTATCATACGAAAAACAGAGCCGCTCTTATTTACGCCTTTATTCAATAAATATATCGAAGTTATCAGACTTGTGATTAATGATAAACTGGATTAATTGATGTGTAAGACACGATTTGTTTTAAAACAGCGTTATTCATTTGTAGTTCATTTGTAGCACAGGTGCATTATTATTTAATAAAGGAAAGCGTTGTCGAAGTTCATTACTACAAGCTCTAATATTCTCCACGTTAATAGTGGGCCCTTTTCCTGGAGTGGGCAAAAAACTTAATAGTTGTTAATCTGGAAGCAATGCACAACCTGCACAATGCTCACAATAGAAGTATTTTGTTACTGCTACTAGTGCAGTATATTATGACGAATTTTACCGTAGACCGTAGTCTACTGCGGGAGTGAAAGCCCACCTTTATTTTCCAGTATTTCAGAGAGTATTACCGAGCATAAAATATAATAATCAACATATTTTATACATCTGAAGTGACAAACTAACTAACAGTCCAACTGTGCACAGTATCAGTTGTAAGTGGCTATTGCAGCCTATAAGAATCCGAAATCAACTTCAAATAAATAAGACTATAGATCAGTAGTCACCTTTGAGCACTAAGTCGGAATGTATCAACAGCCTACCATTATACTGGCTTCTATGCCTTTCAGACCCGATCACTACAGTGCAAGCACTACTATTTAGCGGCACACATGGGTAAGAGGCTGGTGCAAAACCTATCCAGACGGACTCCTAGGCAGACAACCAGTTCTACTACTTACCATTACAAACAGTAGCTTTTTATAATCACACTGACACCTTATCATCTTATCAATATTCTCGTTTGCCAAATGCCTTGAAAATCTCGTTCCCTCCTCCGTCTGATGGAAAGGCATGTCATTATTACAATTTTTTTAAATAGAATAATGGTGACAAACGTGCACACAGTTAATTTGATAGTAAGTGGATTTTGTGGCCCATAATAATCTACATCTACCTCCGATTGCGAATCAAAATGCAAATGCGTTGCCACCCCTAAATATTAGATTTAATTATATAATAATCATAAGAACTAACTTTAGTTATAGTTATCAATGGTAATAGAATAAAGTTCAGACGGTGGTCGTTACTGTAATCATGCCTACATAGAGATAGACAAAGCTTGTTTGTATATTTATTCGTATATAGAGGCTTGTCAATATTTAATAGGTCTTAATGATGTACATATACATAGGTTGCACTAAAAGTGTCGGGAATGGAATATTTCCACTGTTCCTGTCATATTAAAATATTTTTAATTGAAAACTCCTTGGTTTTAAAAATCGAATATAATTTATTTATTTAAAAAAAGATTTTCGGTCTTGTCACAAGGTTTTGTCAAACTTGTTGAGTCGTTGAGAAAATGGAATTGACTCGAGAAAATTCAAGAGCGATGATTTATTATGACTTTCGAAGTGGTTTAACACAAAAACAGTGTGTTGACCGAATGATTTCTGCATTTGGTGATGAAGCCCCATCCAAAACCACAATTTATCGCTGGTTTGCTGAATTTCAACGTGGACGCGTCAATCTCAGTGATGATCCCCGTCAAGATCGTCCAAAAACTACAGTCACCCAAGAAACCGTTGATGCTGTGCGTAAGCTGATTGAGGAAGATCGACATGTGACATACCGCGAAATTCAGGCAACTTTAGACATTGGCATGAGTCAAATACAAATAATTTGCATGAACAATTAGGTGTAAAAAAGTTGTTTTCCCGATGGATACCGCATTCGCTCTGTGAAGAGCAAAAAGCGGCTCGCGTTACTTGGTGCGTCAGAACTCTCGAAAGATTCCACGCAGGATCCTCAAATACTAATACTGTATACAACATCGTATCAGGTGACGAATCCTGGATATACACGTACGAACCCGAAACAAAAAACCAGTCACGAATTTGGGTGTTCGAAAATGAGTTAAAGCCAACAAAAACGTTCGTGTTCGTGTTCGTTCACGGAGTGTTGCAAAAAATGGTGGCCACGTTTGTCTCCAAAACCGGCCATGTTACGACTATTCCTCTTGAGGGACAAAGAACGGTTAATGCAGAATGGTATGCTAGCATTTGTTTGCCACAGTCGTTTCTGAACTCCGTAAAGAGAACTGCAACCGCCGCATCATCCTCCATCACGACAATACGAGTTCTCACACCGCACACAAAACAAAAAAGTTTATAGAGCAAGAAAACATAGAATTATTAGAACATCCGCCGTACAGCCCCGACCTAAGCCCTAATGATTTCTATACTTTCCCTAAAATAAAGAATAAATTGCGTGGACAGAGATTTTCATCACCTGAAGAAGCTGTGGACGCCTACAAAACGGCCATTTTGGAGACCCCAACTTCCGAATGGAATGGTTGCTTCAATGATTGGTTCCATCGTATGGAAAAATGTGTCAAATTTCGCGGAGAATACTTCGAAATGCAATAAATACATTTTTAAATAGTAATGTTGTGTCACTTCCTTGATTCCCGAAATTTTCAGTGCCGCCCTCGTAAACATATATTCCTTACGCCTTATAATATTGGACAAGCAATGGATGTATAAAAAAATATTATATAAAAACTAAGGTCATACAAGCTCACTTACTATTTTTTTTAATTGTCGCTATGGCAACAAAAATAAATCAGCAGGGCCATTGACTAACAATGTATTTCAAAAAGCAGGGATAACTACTAGCTAGCAAAAGAGTTTTCTATATTGTCAAAAACAACTTGTGCACAAAAAATTTATTGGTGGTAGCTTAGAATTTTACATAAAGTTAGTACCGAGGAACTATGGAGTGTAGAGTACAAGGAGAACCATCTTATAAGGGGCGAAATTTGAAAAAGTGTCCTACTATTTACTGAAAATAGAGGTTCCAAAACCTACCACAATAGCGCTGGCGTCTGAAAAACTACGATATGATGGTAGCTGTTGTGAACGGAGTGAAGTCAGCTGAATTCAAATATTTAAAAAATTTCATGACTAGAGTAGTTAGTAAAATGCCAGTATACAAAATTTCAAATATTTACGTAGTACAAAACCTTGGATTGGATTGGTCGGTCCTTGTTTATTTCTCCATCTTATTCTAATTACTTTTGGCGCTTTTTTTTAAATTTATCCTATGCTACTGCAGCGCCACCCTAATTGGACACGTTTTTAGGGACACTTTTCATATATAGAGATGGTCCTCCTTCTCTCTACACTCTATACAAGGAACGGAGTTATATTGCGTTATGAGTTATTGTTATAAACCTGCAAATTTTATTACGCACATAACTGGTTTAGTGCTAAAATTCAGTAGAATTAACTGTTAGTTTCTAATTTCGTTTAAATCTAATTTCGTCACGTTAATGAAATACAAAATATTTGGCAACGAGCAATTGGCCTTGGTGTGTAAAATGATTTCAGTTATCATTGCTGTCCTAGAATTTAAAAAAATGTAATTATTTTTGTCAATACTTTTGTAAGAAGCTTTCGTAATTTTTGTAATTGTCGTTTCAAAACATCGTATACTTACTTGGTACCTCATGTATCTTAACTTTGCTGCCTCATATAAGATTACAGAAGGTACTTGGATACATAAAACAAACTAGAAATAATGTCGAATCGTATAAATCACATTCAAACATCACCACAGTGCGGCCGCTTTATCGCTTGAAACCATGATAAGTGACCGGCCACCCCTGTTATTACCGATACAGAGAACTTGAAGAGGACTGGACGGGAAGTATTCTGCACGAAGCATATAAATTGCTAACCGATTAAAGGTTCCAGCTCCCTCTTATTCAAGTAAATATTGGCTTGCTGCAATTTTTGCCAGTAGAAATAATAGCGCTGTCATAAATACTTCTTAAAAAAATTGATTTCTAAAGCACACGTTTAGAAATATAATTATAAATTTATATACAAACTGAAGCTGTATTATGCCTGTAGCTCGAATCGGCCAGCTCGACCAGGGAAGAACCATGTTTGCAATGTTTCGTATAGTAAGTGACGAGAACCGGTAACCTTTTTACTGATAATGTGCCATTCCACCTTAGTCCTCTGAGATGATACTGCATTTTAATACTTTATAGAGTGGGTGCTTATGGGCATTAGCATTCGGTTCACGTTTGGACGGGCGACAAACGAGTAAACACTGCTCGTTTCTCGCCTCAACTTTTACAAAAAATCAAAAATTAGGAAGGATTTCTTTTTTTCCTTAAATTTTCTTCAACTGATACAATTATGTTGAATATTTATAAAATCACTTCAAAAAATTATAAAAAGAATAATGATATTTGCGAAGACATTCATCCAGAACAATTAAGGTTATTTATAAGCTACTATATTATTTGAAAGCCTCATACTAGGTTAAGGTGGAAAAATAATGTTACAAAGTTTATCAAAATAAGAATTCTAAGAAGAATAATTGCTTAACCGATAAATTCATACCGCTCAATATAAAATTAACTGATAAAATTTTCAAATACAACAGCAATAACTCAGAACAATACGGGAATGACGGAGGCGCCGAAGCAATGTTGACAAGGGTGATGTAATCTTAACAGAGGTACTTAAAGGAGTCTTTTGAAATGCTTGCAACAATACCAGCGGTCTTCGCTTTCTACTCATCTTCTCGCATACACGACCAACTCTGAGATTGTGCGAACAAGTATACGTCTATTGTAGTCGTCAGTTTGTGTAGACGTGTAGGCTTTTAAGGCATACTACAATAAGAAACAAGAAGCTACTAACTTCAAGACAACTTTGAATTATATTTGAGATAAGCATAAGTAACGTGACGTTCAGTAAGTATAGTATCCACAAACTTTAAATTTAGCAAAATTCTCTTATAAAATTTGTTACGAGATCTTTCTTTTTTGCACAAATTTAGTCGAAACGATTTCTGTCTCTAAGAATAAAATTAGTAATCAGTTAAATACAAAAATTTTATCTAAAGTAAAATCTAATAATTGAAAAGAAGTATTAGTCTTTAAATTTTTAACAACAAATAATTGGTCTTGGTTTTACTTTCGTCGTAACGGAATAAAACATGTCCCACGTCCGTCTTTAAGCATGTTCAACTTATTTGACCTCAGGGGTTATTTGTATGTTATTAAAAAAGAAAAAACCATTTAAAAAAAATTGTCTGTCTCTCGGTCTGTCCAGGCTAAATAATAACGTCCGCTTTAAGTAAATACATCTTCGAGATGCTGGACTGCACTCTCGTTTTAGACTTAGGCTTACTGCTTATTCGTTAGTCATGCATGATAATTTATATCCTATATTTCGACACGAATAATGTTTAGCTAAATTATACCATGTAGTATTTAGTTATTTATTTTATTTTATTTAAACTTTTATACACAAAAGAAAAATCGTACAAGTTTGCGAAAATTGCCATATAAAAGAAATCTTTCAAGTTTATTTGTAATGATATGATACTCGAACAAATAAACGGATACAATTAAACAGACGAAAAGACACAAAACAGACTACAAAAATGTATTTGCTTCGTTACGATATTTTTTGTTATAGAGTTAAAAACAAAATTGTTAAACACAACAAAGAAACCTATCCATGAAATTGTTAAAACGGAAATCACTTTTGCTGTATATTTCAATGGTTCTTATGTTAAAAAACGTGACAAATTGGAAACAAAATAAAACATCTTCGTAAACATTGAGCGTATTTCGTCGCTACCATTCCCCATCCATCAAGGCGTGCGCTCTTCATAAGACTTTAATTACGCCGTGTGCTTATCACCCTTCCCTCCCTCAGGCCAATAACTTAGAGAGCTGTTTATTTATGACACTGAGAATCCTTGCACTCTACAAAATGCTTTCATACGTTATGTTGCTCTCTGTAACTAGTAGGTAGCAATTAGAGGTAGTAAGACACGCATATCTTCAGTGAGATAAGCCCTTTAAAATGTATAATAATACCAAATATTATCAATGTTTTTTCATTTCATCACACATTTTTCACACACAGTTTCACATTTCATATTAACTAAAGCTTTTCAAGGCAATATAGGATCGACAATATAGGATTATCTTTAATTTTATGCTAAATAAGTAGCTAGTGACAGTGAATTCTAAGATATACGCCAAAAACTAACTTATTATATAATTTTTAACAGTGGTAGAGCCACGCGGCAGCCATTTTTTTTTGGAGTATCTATATTAAGATGTATAATATCATCGTCCATCATTTTATAGAGAAAGTTCTCATTGATAAAGAGTTTGAAAAACATTTATCAACGTATTTAATCACTTTCCTTTAAATGACAATTTTTTTAACAATTTTTTATTTTGTCTTCTATTTTTCAAATCTATACTGAAATAGAAAGCAAAAATTGTATACATTGCAATTACGGTAAGATGTCCTTACACAGATAATGACCGGACACGGGTGCTTCGGTGATTATTTGTTTAAGATCGGACGCGTAGCGACAGCGAATTGTTTTCACTGCGGTGAGCAGGACCAGGTCTCCGCATCTCATACGCTGGCAACATGTCCAGCGTGGGAACGGGAGTGGACGGACCTGGTAAGCCGGATCGGTCAGAACCTCTCCCTGTTGAGCTGGGACTATCGTCCAGATAGAGGCTGCTGAGCGGTGTTGGGAGAGAACAGATCCCGCTCGGAGATGACGTCCCCAAAGCATTTGTCATAGCCCTCCCCTTGAGGGTGGTGTTCCCCTACCAGAAACATTATCAGTGGTAAAGCCACGCGGCAGCTTTTGCTGTCGCACGGATGGGCTGGCTCGAACCGGGGTGGTACCACGACCTCACAGAAAACCAGCGTGAAGTAGAGGTTTACCTCTGCGTTTCGCTTGGTGAGTGCAGGTGGCCGGAGGCCCTTTTTACTGGAAATGAGGCATTCCATCTTAGTCCTCACGGGTGACAACGCATCTACATTTTGATTTGTAATAGAGGATAGATGTAGATGTCTATGGGCCGCAGCAACCACTTACCATCAGGTGGACTGTGTGCTCGTTTGTCACCCTTATCATATAAAAAAAAATACACAACCTGAATATACAAAAAACATTTATGCCATTTTCTTCTAGTTAAGTTACTTTAAACAAATCATAAGTTAATAAGTAATATTTATAGTATTAAAAATTACAATAAGCGTGTAAAATGTACTAAGTATAAGTATTATACTTACATTGTTTTTCTACAATATTGAATTCATAGACGACAGTCTTTCGTTCATACTATAAGAGACCACTTCTTTAGAAAATAAACACTGAAACAATAGCAGAAAGTAACCGGGAACAGTTGAACAACACATTTTACAAAAAATAATTAAACGAGCCAAGAACAGTAACTTAAGCAAAATGCAGTCTCCCTGAATTCACCCCCGTCTAGACTTTAAAAAAACTGCCCAACGTAAAAACTTTTTGTATTAAAGGAGTTATAAATATAGCAAAGAAATTTTATTTATAAAACTAAATGCTTCAATGGTTGTTTCAACTATTGAAATTCGAACAACGAAATCATAGACAGAAATATTTTTGTAATATTCATAAGTCTTGTTGTTATCACTAAAAACCGATTGCAAATAAAATAAACCTTGGTGGTTAAGCCGGCTACAGCTAGGTGCAGCCGATGTGCGGTACAAATTACGAGCAGTGGTTGCTTAGGGTCTAAAGTCTAAACGTTCGCTGTAAATGCGAGATACCCGGATTTTATCCCCGCAGATATCAATGAAATTGTTAATTGCAATATGCAGCACTCGCGATTTACCACGTGCTCAGCGGTGACGGAAAATATTATGGGGAAATCTGCATGTTGAAGAAAACAAAAATCAAAAAATTTAAATAAATACCAAGCGAATCCAAAACGCATGAGAGCAGCACAACGGACACTTCCTTACTCCAAAATCCTCTCAGAAATGCTAGGAGGCCTGTGCCCAGCAGTGAGACTTATATATGCAGTAACATTTATCTTTATACGCCAAATGAAGTATATTCTTATTTTTGTTACACTACGAAGCAATTTCGGATCGTGGAGTGGCAGCGTAAATATTAAATTTTAATATTTGACGTATTGAATGCAGCTGCTTTCGTTAAATATTGCAAAAGCTATTTTCATAACACGAGTATTATCTTTCATTATAAAGCAATGCGTATAGAAAAACGTAATCTGTATGCCCGATGCCTTAAGGAAGTGCCTGAGAGTCGGCGCTCATTGTTAATTACTTTTTGCAACCACTTGCTGTTGCTTTATTCCAGGCGCAGTAATATTATATGTATGTGGTATATAATTAGTATAAATAGAGTATACAATCATACGATGCCTTTTAAAAAAAACCCGGCCAAGTGCGAGTCGGACTCGCGCACCAAGGGTTCCGAACAAATCCATGGGTATATAAGTTTAAAATTATTAAAAATATTTTTATTATATGATGTAACTAAAATTTATGCTTTTCGCAATTTTTCCTTTATCTGTGCTATAAAACGTTGCTTCGTACCAAATTTCAAGATTCTGAATTCACAGAAAGTACCCTGTAGGTTTTGATTCCCTTGCGAATGTCGAAAATTTGCGGCATAAACGGCTGTATCTTTTGATTGCGTTGGCTTAGAAGTTTGATTTTTTCACAGCCCCAAGGGACAGTGGACTTGAGTATTTGATATGAATTTCAGAAAAAGAGTCTTGTACGTCCTTACGGAACCCTAAAAACAATAAGTATTAGGTGCACAAATTCCTTGACCCGAGGAAATAAATAAAGTCCAATATACGAAGTGTTACTCTCATCATAGGGGGTATTTGCCATAGTTGCCACGCTTGGCGAGCGGATTGGCAACCGCAGTTTTTTATTGTAAGTTTGTTGTTATCAGGAAGATGCTGCTGCCCATCTCCTGCCTGTTTCCCTTTGTCGCCTTTTACGACACCCACGGGAAGATATGGGGTAGTGGATATTCTTAACCGCCACTACACGGCAGCCTCGTACCGGTAGGCGAAGTGTAGGGCGACCCCCCACGAGATGGAGTGACGACCTGGTAAGACATGCAGGAAGTCGATGGATGCAGGTGGCTCAGGACCATGTTTTGTGGCATTCCTTGGGGGAGGCCTATGTTCAGCAGTGGACTTATGAAAGGCTGTAATGATGATGATGATAGGAAGTGTTCACAACCGAATTAAATACAGTTGATACATTACCTATTAATTCATAAAGCAGTATATTTGTTGAGAAAATGAAAACGTAAGCAAATGACAAAAAGTATTGCACTAAACGAAAATTAAGACTGGCCAACAAGTTTAATTTTATGCCCGCTTAGCGTTACAGCCTATCAAAGTCCGCTGAGAGGGATATTTGCCATAGTTGCCACGCTTAGCAGGTGAGTTAGCAACTGCAGTTTTATATATTTTTATTTGTTATTAGGAAGACGCTCTTCTGTTGTTTTATTGTTGCATCTTACGACACCTACGGGACGATATAGATATTCCTTCAACGCCACTTATGATCTACGAAAGGAATGTGAGTTAACAATGTATAATAATATATTTAAATAACATTTTTTTTAATGAACAAAAAGGCAACTTTTTCTCGTTTTTTATTTATTATAACGTCATATTACACACATACTATATGGCATATGAAGTAACATAAGAATTAAAAATATAAATAGTATATTTCTGGTTATAAAAATTATTGACTTATCCATATATTTTCTCACCAACAAGAAGCACAGACGTCGAGACGGGAAACTCCAGACGGTTATTAATCTTAGCTTCCCCCTCTTTCCAACATGTTGATGTTGAGATATGTTTTAATCTAGTGTTTTCTTTGAACTCCGTTTATAATGTACGAGTTTCCTAAAATTTTCGCAAGATAGAGATAGTACACTTGAAAAAAAACAAGGAGGACATCGTGTTACACTAACAATTCTGAAGTTTCCAAGAAGCTGTTATTAAGGAAAAGGTCGGTCTTATATCAGATATAAATGAAATATGTATGTAGAGCTGAGAAAAATATTACAAAGAGTTGTTTTGAATAAAACTATTTTTACGGATTTTATCGCGTTTAATTTACTTATTTTAATTCCCGACGTTTCGGGTGCTTTCTAGCACTCATAATAACGTCGGGACTGAAGTGATTGATGTCCCGATGTCAATGTTAACCTGGAGTACCTTCAGCTTTTTAATCATTACTTTGGGTCCGATCTACGCAGAATGAGTTTCCTGTGGCTTTCATCTTACAGTATGCTTGGGTTTAGTTTTAATTTTATTAATTCCTTTCTTCCACTAACGGGATTTCAAGCAAGTGGTAGAACCCGGCCTCCTTCTCTACTGAAGTTAGGATATTTTTTCTTATAATTTCAACAGCCTCACGTATCGTAAAGGGGTGTTTCTTGTAGCTAATGCGGAATTTCTATCGCATCTATTTTTGCAAGTAATCAATTTATACAAAATCAATACTGAATGATTATTAAACGTGGGAAGAATTAACAAGGACTTTAGTCCTGTTTAATTGAGTCAAAATTCTATTGAAATAAATTTTGACGGCTCCGTGGCGCAGTGTCTTAGCAATAGAGTTGTTGTGTTGGGGGCCGCGGGTTCGAATCCCGCACGGAACAAGTATTTGTATGGCCTACAAATAATTGTTCCGGGTCTGGATGTTTGTCCTAGTGATATCTATGTTTGTAAACTGCCTCCACGATACAGGAGAAAATCCTAGTGTGGGGGGAACGTTTTTAAAAATAAAAAAAACTAATGTTACATATTTCGTCGCGTTTAATTTTAAGAGGCGTATTACAAAAAAACGCGAAATTACAAGGATTCCTCGTTGAAATTTTATGTTTATCGTTCATTGCTTGAAATAACAATTACTTGGTAAAAATAGTTCGTTTTCTCTCCTCAAATAAGCTCGGAATGGATTTTAGATAACTTATTTATTTAATCAGTAATAATCATTCTCCCGATGCATGTTTAGGCAAAAACTCTCGAAGACATGATTTGGGAGCTCTAATTTGTAGATTCTATTGAATATCGACCATCAAAAAAAATATTTTTATCTCCCAAATATCCTACACTTTAATAATAATGGAATACATTTTCGTTATATGCTTTTCACACTAGGAAAAAAAAATCGACATAATTCAAAAAACGACCAAAAAAGCTTCGATACAAGCCTCTATATTTCCGAAGTTCTACATCACTTAGACGTAAAATTTATACCAAAATAATCATCAACATTTGCTTAAACTATACTATTATTTTTACTTTTGATATCGTTACTATTATATTTTAATTAATTAAATAAAAGTACTATATATTTCACTGCGCCGGCCATCTGGGACTGGGATCATTAACGCGCGAGCGCTTGCCGAGGGTGGACCTGCGTCAGTTTATTTCGGGCGCTGCATCGTTTCGATACTACCGTAGTGTGCGTCGATTGCTATCGTAGGGTGCGTCGAGTGCCTGCATACTAGAAAATCGTCAACTACGACCGCAATTTTTGATCGATCGGTTTAAAACTATTTTATATAGTTATAATTTAGATCACGTCTCTTCCATTAAACATGGTAGGGACAACGAGTCTGCAGCATGTGCACAATTGAGCAAACAAAAAAATATTATTATAGAAAAATGTGTTCTATTCATTGACCTAGATCATTGTTATTTGCGGGCTTCACCTAATGGTTTATACAGCAACGGTCTTATTGAAGTTAAATGTCATATTTCAGCTTTCGGAATAGATTTTGATACGGCCTTTCGACAAAAAAAAGTTAAAGGTTATAAATTCAGTGATTCAAGCGTAACATTAAATCAAAATAATGACTGGTTTTACCAAATCCAAGGCCAGCTTCATTTAGCAAATAAAAATGTCTGAATACTTGCCATAATATGTATTGGCCCAGATTAATGCAGTAAAAGTACTAAAAATTTACAAATACGACCAATTTTAGATTTTCAATATGTTACCCAAGTTACAAGCTTTTTATGAAAAGTGTGTACTGCCTGAAATTATCGAATCGAGAAAAGTACGGTCAATGCCGTCGCAGCAAATATTTTTCTTATAAAAAATATAGTAATTGACTGTAAGTACCGATTAAAAAAATATTAGTTACATTTGGTTGTTATATTTATTAAAACAGGTTGCAACCGTTTATTTATTTATACCACTATTCTACCGGTAGTAGACATAATCGATTATTAACATTCGATTACAGCGTAACAATTACAATATTTATGTGTACTTATTTTGACACTAAATTTCATAAATAATGAATAATATATCAAAATGGTATATAATAATAAATAATAAATTATATAATTATATAATAATAAACTAATAAGATAACATTAAAATGACACACCAAAAAATATTCCATCCACTGAAGTCCATCCTAAGAAAACTTTGTATTATGGAAGATCAAGATCGTTTAATCGCCATACTCACAGTTTTATAGTGCGAGCGAGTGAATAGATATGAAAGAAAGTATCGGTCGCGTAGCTCGCCGCCCGCTCGGTGCGTAAAATACCTAAATTTGCGAAACGCCGAAATGTAAGAGGGCTCTTAACTTACGAGTACTTTCAATTCCCGATGATTCGGGTATTAAAGGATGGTCCTGAGGTCATTTAACACCAGCTACAATCAGCTTTCAATTATACATTTTTGTTTTAGTTTAGACATAAATATTCAATGCGTATTAATGGTGTAAATATAAGAAATAATTTACAATTAGATAAAAGAATATTTAGATAAGATACGATTTTTGAAAAGTTTACACGTTTGGCAACAACCGGAAAGTGATCGCATGAACGAAAGTTGATTGAAAAAAAAAACCAAGTTTATTATACAAACACTGCTTCACAGACTGTGACTAAACTACCAACAGCAAATTGTAAACGCTTATCTATTTGCGTAAAATTAATTTTACCATTCTCACGGCGTCGTGGCGTACTGAATCCAGTCAATTTACGCATTTTGTTAAGAAAGCAAAAATACAGACTTCCTCCTATAGTACGCAGATGGCAAAAAGTCCATCAATCAACGTCCCTTAGAGATGAAACTAATGTAAAATGATTAAGGATAGAATATAATCTAACAACCTACCGGTTAATATTGAGATCTCATAGTGTTAATTGAATTTATAAGCACATACATCTCGAAGAATAACGGAATATTTCATGTATCTAGTGATAGAGTTTATAATTAAGCGTGCACTTAATTTAAGTTCAGTCTGATATATTACCAATTAAATAAATATTTTATATCAATACAAAATCTTTACAATAATGTTTAGTTATAGACATATATGTAGTATGTACATAATTATCACTTTGAACATTCAAATTTTAAAATTCCAAAAAATAATTACTAATATCAAAGTTTACTGATTTTTTTTTTATTTAAGAGTTTAATTTTAGTGCTCTATTAAGAGATTTCTAGATTTTAAAGTAAGTTTTAAACAAGCTAAAATACTTTTTTCCTATTCAATGCTTAGTACATATCAGCGTAAATGTTTAAATATAATCTTATTTCAATATTTGAGTCCACATACCTTCTGTGTACTAAATATCGGGAATTTGTCAATAAAACAAAAAATACAAATTATTCATCTAAATTTATTTTATCGCCTTCAAAGTAGGCCCCATCGCTTGCAATACAACATCTCCATCGCTTCACCTAGTCTTCCATTCATTTTTAATAGGCTATTTGCCTTATGGCCTTTAGCTCATTCAGCGAATTTTTTGTTATGGCTTCTATCGACTCAAAACATTTTCCTCGAAGTGGTAATTTTAACTTGGGAAATAAAAAAAGTCAGACGGAGCCATATCAGGTGAATACGGTGCTTGGTCGAGAACTTTTGTTGAATTTTTCGCTAAAAACTCTTTCACTATAATGGCTGTGTGTGATGGTGCATTATCATGGTGCAGCATCCATGAGTTGTGTTGCCACAAATCTGGACGTTTTCGGCGGATACTCTCACGCAAACGCTTCATGACGCCTAAATAATATTCTTTATTCACTGTTTCTCCCTTTGGAAGGAATTCAGAGTGAACCACACCACGGTAGTCAAAAAAAACTGTCAGCATCACCTTGATTTTGGAGCGACTTTGCCGCGGTTTATTGGGTTTCGGCTCGTTTTCGAGACGCCATTCTGAAGACTGTTGGCTTGTTTGCATGTCGTACTCATAAACCCATGTCTCGTCGCCAGTTATTATACGTTTCATAAAGGTCGGATCCGTAGAAGCTCGGGAAACCATGTCTTCAGCGACATGCTTTCGCTGCGCTCTTTGAACAAAATTGAGCTCTTTTGGAACTAGTCGAGCGGCGACGTGTTTCATGCCTAAAATATCAATGAGAATGTTGTTGACGGACTTAAAAAATATGTTCACCTCACTAGCCAACTCTCTCAGACTCATACGTCGATTTTCGAGCACTAGCTTCTTGATTATGTCGATGTTTTCTTTGGTCGTAGCGGTTGAAGGTCTACCAGAACGATGCAAGTCTACTACTACTTCTCGGCCTTCTTTAAAAGCCTTATACCATTCATAAGCCCTTGTTTTCGATATACACGATTCGCCGTAGGTATTTCGCAACATTTTTAGTGATTCACCACATGAAATATCATTCGAAACACAAAATTTAAGGCACACTCTTTGTTAAACAATATTTTCCATTGTAAAAATCGCCGAGAACTCAAAACGATGACCAACAAAAAGTGTAGTTTAAAACAAATTAAATGACAGATCACGCTCAAACTTTGCGCGCTAAATCAGTACAGTGCTACCAACATGCAGTAAAAAAATTAGAACGACCTCTTTTACGCGGGTCTTTTTATTGACATATTCCCGATACTTTTACACAGAGTAGTATGGGACAAATCCCTGGCGCTTTAACAAACAAATCGATAAATCACAAATGTACACTACATTTGCGCTTGGCGCTAGGCGGATACGGCAAGATCACATGCAACGTTTATTTGACAGCGTGGCTGTCAGGACGATAAGTTGATGCAATACACTGCAGCGACCCGGAAGAGCACG
Source organism: Parnassius glacialis (assembly GCA_033319125.1). Classification (NCBI taxonomy): domain Eukaryota; kingdom Metazoa; phylum Arthropoda; class Insecta; order Lepidoptera; family Papilionidae; genus Parnassius; species Parnassius glacialis. Next base: position 33,200,993 of record JAVANC010000018.1, read on the forward strand.
GTCGGGTGCACCCACTGGGCTTTGCAACTTGCTCTGTTTGACTGCGACAGTGTTAATGCGCTAAGGCCCTGTTTTTGGTCGAACAGGCGAAGATAGTAATTTATTCAGTTGTATTACAGGTTAAAGCACAGTACACAGTAGTACAGTAGTAATATTATAATAACCATCATAGCTTCTGAAGTCTGTGCTAAGACGGTATTTGGAAGAATTTACGCATTTTCTACGTCATTGCTTCTGCTTCTGACGTTGGTGCTGCGACAGATTATGAAAGACTTAAAATCTTGAGAAGTTATTATGTGCAAATTATTTCATATTTTTAAGTTCATGGAAGACGGCTTTTGCTTTGTAGCCGATCTCACAAAAGGACGTGGTTCTCAATTCCAATGTATTTATTTCTGTATGTACATAACGCGCAACTTTCGACAATCTTCGAGCATTTTTACTGGAAACGAGGCATTCCATCTTGGTCCGCAAGGGTGACAACGCATCTGCATCTTGATACGTAATCGAGGATGGATGTAGATGTCTATGGGCCACAGCAATCACTTACCATCAGGTGGAATGTGGGCTCGTTTGTCACCGTGATTCTATAAAACAATGTGAACCATTATACATTTGGAAACAAAGTCCACCACTAAGGGTGGTGAAATAGGGGATAAAGTTTTTAATGTTACTATTTATATGATATTCAGATAATGAGGAAAATGATCTCAATTAAACCGAATCCAAATTCCTAAGAAACAGAGTGGCTATTATAGTACGAATATGTAGAAATCAAAAAGGCCTATAAGAAGTAATGAATGCATTTAGTTTTTTACAACATCAAAATTTTAATGTAATGCTTAAATGGAGCCCAGAATATTAATAAAATATATTAAGTCACTTATTAGTTCTTTATTATTATTATTGTTCTTTTTTTAATTTTATTGTTTGCTTTTTGTTTCTTTTTTAGTTTAATTTTACCATATCTATAAACAAGGAGTTAATGTCCTGTTTCATGATTTCTATGTATAATTTTTTTTATGTTTATTTGTATGACTACTAAAATGTTATGTATTTTATGTAATCCGCTAGAGTGTGCTGCATGTGCCAAATAAAATATGTTTCTTCTTTCTTTCTTCTTCTATTTCACTTTGTACACGCACGTATATAAGTTTATACACATAGCAAACTTTGTGAGCGCAGATAAACGGGGACGTGACAGTCTGTACGTCCGGTGGAAGCGGCGGGAGGTTTCATCTCGCCACTTCCGACCGTGGATCCATTGTGTGGATGCGTTATGTTGTTTCCCAGATAGCAATTTCACCTTTTTACTGTTGCAAGGGTTTTTATTTAAACAATTTATATTATATATTTGCAAAAATAATGAATTAAATAATTACCTTTAAACTAAAATTTTATTAGTTACAATAGAAATTGATATTGGTTAGAAGTGTTGTTTTTAATTGTATAAACCTGCCAAGCGTTGATACCATGGCAAACAGCAGCAGCTATATTATAGTTGCAGCACGAATACGTCGGCTCAACCGGGCACCTTAATACGATTGTGTTTTGTATGGTAAGTGTAGAGAACCGGAGACCCTTTCAGGCATCTTAGTGCTCAGGGGTGACAGCGCTAGGATAGATTTAAGTGTCTATGAGTCACAACGTATACCATAGGTAGATTGTGTACGTTTGTCACCCTTATTACTTAAAAAAATGTGGCAACATATAGGGAAGGACTGTGTTCAGCAGGACTTACGGAGTTTTACTATACTATAACGGTAACGGTTATAGCATAAAAGTGAGAAGTAAAAGTTACTGTTCGTCTGGTAAAAGTTATACATCAACTAAATTATATCCTGACTGAATATAAAAGAACAATTTTATTTATACAGTTATAATTAAAAAACAAGGTATTTTTATCCTATGAATAGCTTAGCTGATGACTAAATATCAGGCCTTAATGAAAAATACAATGCGCTTAAACCTATCACTGGCTTGATAATTGATAACCACCACAACTATACTTTTCTAAAATCGCGTATCTTTATGGGTATTAGATACTAAATGTCTTTCCCTTTTCTATACAAAATAGAAAATACAAACCTTTATAAGAACCGTAGTTCAAACACGCGCTTGCGGTAATTTTATAGTCTGGCACCAATGAAATTGCTAATTGCAATCAAAGTAAAGGAAAGCATCGTGAACTTCTGTGAAACCTGAATGACTGAGAAATAAAATATTCCGAGGACACGTTAAGTCTGCCAACGAGCACTGTAACCTTAGGACCTTAGGTAGACTATTTGTCTTAACCCTCTCCCATAAGAATTTTAACAGTGGTAGATCCACGCGGCAGCTTTTGCTGTCGCACGGATGGGCCGGCTCGAACCGGGGTGGTACCACGACCTCACAGAATACCAGCGTGAAGTAGAGGTTTACCTCTGCGTTTCGCTTGGTGAGTGCAGGTGGCCGGAGGCCCTTTTTACTGGAAATGAGACATTCCATCTTAGTCCTCACGGGTGACAACGCATCTACATTTTGAATTGTAATAGAGGATAGATGTAGATGTCTATGGGCCGCAGCAACCACTTACCATCAGGTGGACTGTGTGCTCGTTTGTCACCCTTATACCATAAAAAAAATAAGAGAGACGACCTGCAACTACCAGTGTCGTATATAGGCTACTTAACTTTCACAAGACTAGAACTTTAAAAACGTATAATTATTAAAACAGTAAACGTATGGAGTATGCAATAATTACACTAAACTGTTCAATAATTATGAATAAGTGGCAGCTCCATTCGAATGTTACGTATGACACGTAACTATTGCTTCAGAGATCATCATGTTTACATATTATTATATCGCACGTTCCGGCCTCTTGACTTCTAAGCACGGAAGAAACTTGATTCCGGCTTTAAATAATTACATACTAACATACTAACGTTGTATTACATTTAAAGTGTAAGAGTATTATACTAAATATTACCGCTTGGCGGAAACTTTTCAATTTAGCAATTTTGTTGATTTCGTATTTAAAAATTTGCTAGACGTGGCATTTTCTATTAATTAGAGTCAACTACTAAAGAAAACATATTGATCATTTAAATAAACAGTGAACTAACACATCGCCATATAACCGTCAATAATCAAAAATGCAGCAACTCCGTTACATCGATACCATGATGCTGCCGAAATAAACATAATCATGTAGAGAAATAAATTATATTGACAGACGTGGGTAGCTGGCTTTGATATTTGCTAGCACCAATCAGCCCATCACAAGTCCAATGCTGAATATCTTCTTGGCTTCCCCAAGGAACACCACAAAGAACGGTCCTAAGTCACCTGTAATCGTAACTCCCTTATCGGGTAGCAGTAGTGATCTCGTGGGGGGCTGCCCTACACTTCGCTTACCGGTACAAGGCGGCCACTTGAGAATCTTTCTTTCCACTCAGCTAGCCCCGATAAAATTGGTAATTGCAATTTTAAAATCCAATTTATAACGCGCTCGGAGAGAAGAAGTTGGTGCTGAGACAGCATAAAGACGAATAAAAGCCCAACTTCATTATCTGTAATGTGGATGTTATTATTTTTTATTATTAGTTATTACTTATTAGTATAATGTTATTAGTTTTGTAAGCAGGCTTTTACTTTTTTTTAAGTTTTTAGAGCGACCTAAGGAATATCACAAGCTCAAGGTGAAGATTGTCGTTTAAATAGTAAAATTAGTTACAATAAAAAGTTCATCCGCTATTTTCCTTCTTTTAAGAGTGCAATATTTTCTTCAGTTTTATACGCGACAACCCCTGTAATATAACTTCTTTAATAAAAAATAATCATGAAAATCGGTTTAAAATTGATAAGATTTCGTGTAACAAACATACAAAAATGTCGAATTAAAAAGTGCTCCTTTTTTGTAGGCTAGAAATCTCTTCTATCTTTTTCTAAAGCGGTAGTATGCACATAGTTGGATTTATTAAGTGGTCATACCAGTGGAATTAACATAGGCGCGTATAGTAATTTGTTAGCGTGACGCAACGTGACGTGCGCGGGTCCACGACCCGTATCGTAAGCAACCGTAATGGGTTTGTTTGCTTTAATAAATTCATACGTGCATTGAATGCTAACAAATTTTTAAATGCGTATTACGAAACTTAACTGAATTAGTATATATCAAAAATAATAGTTAAATCATAACGGCACGAAATAAAGAAGTATTTTTTTCTTAAAATAAAAAAAAAAATATAATAATATAGACGCGTTTAACATGTTAAGTTGGTTATAGCAGCACATTTAGTGCGGCATTCTAACACTCGACCCAGCAGTGCTGCAGCCAAACCCTAAGGCTTGGTATTCGGAGGCAATCTAGACTTCAGGTTTAAACTTAACCATGTCAAAATTTGTGGCTTAACCTCAAATGTTGACAATTACCCAAACCTTTATGTTTTTGTTTAAACTTGAGATTGTCTCCCAATTGAAATTTAATATCAAAATCTGAAATTATCGTTTTTCAGGGCCTAGAGAGCTCTTAAATTATATTACAGAATATTTTAAGAATAGATATATAGTATCTATTCTTAAAATATTCTGTAAGCAAATTTAAGAGCTATATATAGTATAGGCAATGCAAATTTAAATCTCGGCGTTAACATTTTTGAGGAATATTATGAATTATGCGATTTTTTTAATTGAAATAAGGCTGTTTTCAACTTTAACTTTGTGGCATGGATGTAAAAAAGTATAATATTTTTATAACATTTTATCTTAAATTTGAGATCTGTATCGGAAGAAAGGACTCCAAAATTTATAGCGATTCAGCCAAAAACTCTAGAATAAGGAATGTTACAAAGTAAATTTATAAGGGTTGTATAGCAACGGAAGAGAAGTTTTATTCGATAGTTTAGCTGTTGTAGTATTTTTGTTGATTCAATGTCTTGTTTTTAAATGTAAATAAATCAATAAATGAAAACGTTTGTAACAAAGGTTCATGTTTCTTACCAGTATTCACGATAGATTGCATATGCATAGTTAAAATTCGTACCTGCAACAAAATAGAATTCAAACACTTTAGTACTAATTATAATAATTGAAATATTGCTAAAGGAACCAGTACATATGCTTTTCAAAAAAAAATATATGGAAAATCATAAAAAAACCTAGTAGAATAACAGGATCCGTTCGACAAAGAAATAAAAAACAGTGTCCTTATGTCAATCGTAAAAGTTTGAAATTATTATTAATCAAAGTTTAATTTTATTAATATATTACAGGTAATCATTATTATTTGTAGCTAGAGGTTCAGACTTCCCCATAAATATAGTACGTGAGCAACTCGATTTTATCAGTGTTCGCACACATTAATCATTAACCGCTTGTTCAACTGGTTTTATAACATATAAAGCGTATTGATTTTCGAGGATTTTTCAAGTTGTAGAGAGTCCAGCTCCAAAACCTTCAAAATCAGATGAGGCCTGTACCAGCTATGGGACGTTAATAGTCAGGCACTTAACTTTTTGTGGACTACTATAAGAAGACAGTTCAAAGTACAACCGATGCACTTTATTAACCTCTGGGTTCAAACACTGTTTAATGTTATTATACTTCAACAGAGCCTTAACCAATTAATAAAGTGTAATACAGTGTAGAGGTGTAGGTTTACATTGCACTGTATAGGTTTCGCAACAAGGAAGCCGAACCTTTTACCCACTTGCACTTTGCACTCGAGTGCATCTGATGTCAATGACACATTGCCGGAAATGTATTTTATCAATTTACAACTTTTCACATAAACAGACAGGTGGATTATAGGTGATAAGTATTTTTCTTCTAAAAAAATAACAAACGAACTAATAGTCATATAACCACTACTGGTATACATCCCCACCACTAAGATTTGCTCCTGTATTTGTGAAACATTAATAAAACATAAAACGCTAATGGAAAAATATACAGATACGAGATACTAATAAGATATTAAGTAATTAGTAAGTAATTAATAAGTTTATTTGTTAGAAATTATTATATTTAAGTTTTTTTTGTAACTACCATGGCGTCATAACCGCATCAGCGACAGTCTTTTTACTATGAATAAAAAATATATAAAAAATACGGGATAATTGTTATAAACCAAACAAAAAACTTATTCTAACGACTAGGCCGCGTAGTCAACGAATACATAATATAATATCATTCGTGTAATTTAATGGCGAGTGAGCATATAGCTGCCCGAGATGACTAATTAATAGGTATGACTTCCCTAAATAGATCTGGTCAACAAACTGCAGTTGGGTAAAGCTAGTATTAGATAATGTTCGAAAAATTAAAGTTTTAATTTAATGTAGAATAGAATATAGAATAGAATAGAATAGAATATTGATTTATTTGCATTGAATGTAGGTAATGGTGTGCAAAAAAAGGTGTTGACAGAGTACATAGTAGATCCGTTTTTTTTTTTGCGGATGGAAAATCATCAAATGACGCCTTTCGCTCTGGGTGGAGTGGAAGGGAGTGTCAGACTTTTACTGACTAAAAACCATCCGTGTTCCTTCAGTGCCCTTACGTTCCGGAGCCGCGGTATCTCTTTCAAACAGCCCGCAGCCCCGGCAGGCGTCGGCCCTTGCGGGCCCCTTCACGATGCTGACAGCTCTTTGAGGCGCGCGTGGAACAAAACGCGCCGTCGACACGGCCTGTCGTCGTTAGACGGACGGACGGCGAGCTACCCATTGCTCGCCATCCACAGGCCCGCGCCTACGGTGGCCGGGGGCCACGACGTAGCCCCCGACGCCCGGGGCGTCTCCCGCGGCGGCCGGGAAGGAAAGCTGCTGCTCTCTCCTTCTCCCGCTCCGCCACCTCCTTCGCTAGCATCACTGCTTCGCAGAAGGTGGTGACGGCATCCCATTCCGTCTCGCTCCGGACCATGGCTTCGACCAGGGCCGGACGCGAGAGGTCGCCGCCGCCTATCGCCGCTACGAGGACACGGCGGTGCTCCGCCCAAGCAGGGCACACCTCCACGGTGTGCTCCACCGTGTCCTCCGGTCGATCCTCGCAGTGCATTCTACCATTTCGGCATGCAAACATTAAATTAAATTTATTTCTACATAATACTAGTAATTAATTATAAATAGATTTAAAATTATAATTATGAGTATAAATAGTTATTACATTATTATAATTCAAAGTATTGCATTATTATTATTACAAAAATTTAGATTGTTGTAATTTTATTGCAGTTAGCATAACACATTATAAATTATTAATACAAACAACATATATGTATTATAAAAAATTAATTAACTGAAACGTTATTTAAATATTGGTATCATTTAAGAAGTCCGATACTGAGTAATAGCATCTTTTCAATAACAAAGAAGTAAGACTCTTTTTAAATATTCTATGGGTTGACTTTTTACAAAATTTGGGATTTTGTTATATATATATATATATATATATATATATATATATATATATATATATATATATATATATATATATTTTATAGGATAAGGGTGACAAACAAGTACACCTGATGGTAAGTGGTTGCTGCGGCCCATAGACATCTACATCTATCCTCATTTGCGAATCAAAATGCAGATGCGTTGTCACCCGTGAGGACTAAGATGGAATGCCTCATTTCCAGTAAAAAGGGCCTCCGGCCACCGGCACTCACCAAACGAAACGCAGAGGTAAACCTCTACTTCACGCTGGTATTCTGTGAGGTCGTGGTACCACCCTGGTTCGAGCCAGCCCATCCGTGCGACAGCAAAAGCTGCCGCGGGGCTCTACCACTGTTAAAGACATATATGACAGGTGCCATGCTCAACATTTTTTTTTAATAAAGCTGTTTGAAATCTTCCTGTATACAGTAAATCTTTATATTGCGTTCTCATGGATACGGTTCGTACTCGAGTTTCATTTAAGGTAGGAAATAAATGATGATTAATTTTAACAAATATCGCTAGTTCTAAAATATACAGACACGGAAAAGTTAATAATTTATGGGCTTTGAAAATAGGGACACAACTATCTTGTTATCTTTAAATTGAAGATTGCTCTTATGCAGCGCTTTTGGGCTTTGAAAATGCTTTCTCTATCGCCACAGTTGCCCCATATATTTTAATTAAATTATATAATTAAATAATTGAGATTATTATGAAATATTATATAGCACACGATGTCTTTCATTTCGGAGAGTTCCAAGTAATAGTAGGCCAAAGATCATAATGGCTCGCTGTGCCGAAACTACACAATATGAAACACGATACTTCAATTACAACATCAATAAATTTAACACTTACAAATGAAAACACCTTTCGGAAATATATAATAGTGTAAAGAGTTAAGTCCATCTAATGCTCTTACGCAAAGTGTTCATGGAAGAGACTCAATAAAATTCGACACGTCACGATTAAAGTAAAAAAGTTTCTTTATAAATTACATAATAATGAAATTATATTTATTAACACATTTAAAATTAAAATTGTGTGTGTGTGTGTTGTGTATGTGTATGCGTTCATGTGTGTCCTTAATACTTTGATATTTTGCCGAATCAATACTATAGAATGGCAGTTAAAATTTGGGATAATTATGCTAGGCGGGCTAGCCGTGATGTACAGGTGACAGACCACGTGAAAGGAGCACATCTAAAACAATACAAGCAACTCGTGTACTGGACGCGGCTCAGAGCCTACACGACTACACATCGATCATCGAGCGACGGGGTTTACCCTATTCTCTACGCGCACTTTATTAGTACGCGCCTAGCCCTGTACGTACTAATAAAATGCGAGGAGATTACAACAAACTTTTCCTACAATAGAAAAGACTTATGCTTAAGTAAATTTTTCCTAAGAATACTTTATCGAAAAAGAATAAATAACATTTATTATTTGTATTGACGACAACTTACAACACCAATGATAATATTATAACTAATTTCAAAACACCAAGCTGTAGAAACAGTTTAGAAATATTTTGAAGAGAGATAACGTAATGAGACCAATAGAACACTCGTTTTAGTCACCAGATAAACGAACTACGATGGTTCTGTTAATGAAGTATAAATTGCTTTGTTATTTACGACCTCACTTTAAGTATAGCGGATGTGTCTACCGACCTGACCTTACGCGTGATCCCGATAGGAAGTTACGCAGAAATGGTAAGCTAAATACATCGATTCCTTTATACGCAATAATCACTTCCTAGGTCGTAAAGAGGCAAAACAATAAATAAAGCTGAAAGGACTCAAGTTTTATTGCTAACAGCTTATCGTAAATGGACGTGCATTGTATAATATGCACGATAAAAATCATAAGAGCACATCAGCAATCTTAAACTTTTATAGATTTTTGATGACATTTAAATTATTCTTAAATTGGTTAGTATCGAATGAGCAACTCTGTATATAATGAACACTTGAATGTAATTTTCGCGGTTTTTAAATTTTTTTTTTTAATTCAGAACTGTTACAAATATTGGCATGAAGTGCATACAGATCATAGGCAATTACTTTGAGGCAAACTTTAATTATTAACTGTTTCATGTACCCTGAAATTAGGTCGATAATTTAAAAAAAGAGACCGAAAATCTGATCCTATAATATGTAAATAATATTCATATTCAAATAATTTATCAAACCCATTCATGTAAACAAAACAAATCAAAACATAACCGAAATAGGATTGCAACTGACGTCAATGATGAAACTATTTACTATTTTACCAACTGCATTGAATCCTAAATAAAAATGAATGTGACATTAATTAAAATATATACGAATTTAGCTAACTAGAACGAATTATTTCGTCCATTTCAACGTCATTTCCTATATCCACTGTTGACCGCTCAATCTCGTTTGTGACACCGCAAATCAGATTAAGTTCCCATCAACTCCTAAACTACGGTTCGTTAGATCTACGAATAACCTGTGACAGGAATAAGAGTATTAAAAGTCTTATTTCCAGTACGATTCCAAACGGACACTTTTATAAGGCTGCTATAGTTGCATCCTTACGAATTGTATTTCCGTTAACCGCGAAATCCACTGGCTATTCAAGGTGTAAAATATCTTTGAGGTAAAGCAAATGACCTGATTTGTACAATAATTATCATCATCATCATCATCATCATTACAGCCCTTCACAAGTCCACTGCTGTACATAGACCATATCAGATTTGTACAAAAGAATATCAAATTCTAGCATGGCGACTTAAGAATCTTATTTACATTTCTAATTTTTTTTGCAGAATATTTTTAAAAATATATTATGGTATAAAAATAACCTTCATCTTTACTTATAATACTGAGGACTATAAATAGTATATGAAACATTTGCAGCCAAGTAGCATTAATAGCAATAGACAAAGGTGTTTTCCACAACTAAATATCTAAACTGTACATCTATTAACGGGAGAATTGTTCAAATCCTTGTATGGAGTCAGAGTTAATATTATATTTTTTTCTTTATTCTTGTTCTTTCTTCTTATTTATTCTTCTGTATCGTGGAGGCAGTTTACAAACATAAATTGCACAAGGACAAACTATCCAAATCAGGAACAATTATTTATTTTGTAGGCCATACAAATATTTGTTCCGTGCGGGATTCGACCCCGCGGCCCTCAGCGCTTCAAGTCATTGCTAAGCCACTGCACCACGGAGCCGTTTTCCATTAATACTGTGTTGAAATCTCTTATTTTTTATTTATTACAGCCAATCAAAATTCCACATAGAATAAGGATGACAAACGAGCGAAAAATACTTATATAGTATATATCCTTGTGTCGTCAACCGTGAGGACTATAATAGAATGCCCGTTTACCAGTTAGAAGGGTACCCTGATCTCTACACTCACCATACAAAACACGGCAGCATGAAGCTGCTATTTTAAGCTGATATTTTCTTAGAGCATGGTCCTTCCCCGGTCAAGCGGACACATTCGTGCTACTACCATAATATAGATGCAGTGTGGTTTTACGTTTCCCAAGAACCAACACCAGGTAACCGCAGTTTTCTTTTATTTCAAGTTGTTATGAGGTAGATGCTGCTATTTATTTCCAGTTTCAATTTACTTCTGTTGCCGATCAACGAAACACACACACAGGATAAATATAGGGTAGTATTTTATATTACGTTGCCAATACACTGCACTTCACACAGCAGTGCACGGCAAAATCTTATATGAATTATTTGATTGCTAGTATTTATAAGAGTAGAATTACTTAGTTTTCTGTTCTTAATATGGAGTCTAAAATAATGAAATTTTTCTGGTTCTAGAAAAGTTTTCTAAATTAAGTGGAAAATTGTCATGCAATTTTCAAGAGCTACTACGTACGTACTTCTTATTTATTCTGTTCTGGTACAACTATGAGCAAAAGACTTTTATCGATTAAAATGTTTCCAGTAAGAAGAGATATTCTATATAATACACAATAGATAAAACAACTATTTAAATACAGACACCAAACGAAACTATAAACAATCTAAACACCGTTAAATAATAACTGAAACGACACATTTATTAGTAATTGGCTAGTAAACTGAATTGCGCAATTAACTGCATTGGACGGTTCATCTCTCGAGAATCTATTGAAGAATGATGGACTGGACGTTAAGTACTGCATATTCGACCTTGGTGCTAATGCAATCCAAATGAACGAGTAATAAAAGATGTGACTACAATTCATTGCATATATAATTTGCAAAATAATAGTCTCGGGTATAACGAAGAGTCGGGCTTTCGCAAACTGTTTAACATGATTTTTACTGAAAAATGTTGAATTAAAAAAGAATTAAGTTATCGATATCTAAAGGTTTTCTGCAATTTCAAGGGTGCTGCTGATCGTAAAAAATGAGCATACGAAGGTTGTAATGAGATAAGCATTGAACTGAAAGTAAACAACTGAAACATACTGAGTCACACCTCCCAATGTAACGTAAGTTAGTTTTGCAATATGCGCAATGTGTTTAGAGTACATAATTTACAGTCAGACCATAAACGTCCTATCACTAACTAGTGGCAGATGTAGTTTTATTTTAAGGTTAAATAAATAAGGATAAATGGAGCGAAAATATTCAACAACGTTGGCCCTTGACCTCAAATAGTATCCTCTTAATTATTTTTTTAATTTACCTATCATAAATTCACCTTTTTACACAATTACTGCCGATCTAAAACCGTTTTATTGATGTCCCTAGACGCAAGTTAATCGTGTACAATAAAATTTTAGGCATACGCATATTATATTTTATTTTGACGTCCACGTGGCCTATTAAAAGTCAAATATCTAAATCAGTCTTCCCCATAGATTGCCTCATAGAAGGAGATTTGCAATTGTTGCCATGTTTGGCGCAAAGGTTGGCAAAGTCAACAAAAACAGGTGATTATCAAAAAGATGCTGCTGCCCACCACCTATTACATTTCTTCTGTCGCCTCTTGCGACACCCACGAGATAATACGGGGTAATGCATTCTTTAACGTCGCCACGAAAATCATACAAGTATGTATGATTTTCGTGGCGTATGTATATTTGTGTTTGTATGTACGTATATTTCATCATGTATCATACATATTTAATAATATTACTACTGCTATTAAAAGTACTTATACTCTTGTAAAATACCCTTTCTTGAAACTTAAATTGTTTGTGGAAAGCAGATTTGAACAAATTACTTATAAATTTCGCAGTACGTATCCTTATCTATTAAGCGTCTCTTACTTTCTAATTAAATCATAGCAAAACTAATGAACAGGTTCTAAACTTAGTACATAGACTCCCACCGAGATGCATCGTTCACTTAGTCCTAAATAATCAACACGTACTTGATAAACCAAAACGTAAATCACCGTCTAACAACTAGGCGACGGTGCAGAAGTAGGTGTAATAAATGCCCCATATCCGCTCGTTTGCCAGCAAATCACCAAGCCAGTATTAAGAAATTTGAAAGTAAGCGCAAAAACTGGTTCCCGTGCCTAGCCATGTGAGGAGTGCACATGGTAAATCAAACGATATCCTGCACGGGCCGTGATAGGGCGTGGGTACTTGCGTAAGAGCATCTCGGTTCGTATCCCACGCGGTGTCGTAACAAATGCCTTTCAACTATTAGCAATTCTATGGAACACCTACAGCATAGTAAGGCTAGAATCTATTAAAATATAATTTAGCGTGAAAACGAAAAGATAGCATGTTACAACAATTAACAAATAACAATATTATTTTAATCTACAGCTAAAAACTTTAATATAATCTGAGGTCGCGAGATCTGTGGGGAGGAATTCAGACTGATCGTCGTCAGCCTCCAAAATTGATGAACTTATTTCCGAGATGTAAGAATTGAAATAATGTTTGATCAATGGATCAGGCATAAGTTTGTATAAAAAGGGTTATCATAATATTAAGGAATGTAAGTCTCAGACCCCCTGAGAATGAGGTGATCACTACCAAGCTATTTCTAACTTGTTTTGTGTTGTTAATTGTGTAACATACATTATTGTAGCTCTTATTTTTTTAAATAAAAATCCTGCTGTGTTACTTGCTGGTTCTTCCCAGAACAAAGGGTTTTTTTTCGAACCAGTGGTAATTAAACAAAATTGTGTCTTTCAATAAGTATTATTTATAATCTATATTGAATAAAAAAAGTTTCTGTTACTGATTTGGTTCTAAAAAATAGTTAACCTAACAATTTCATGGTTATTCGTCCTAGTGTCAGAAGCAACAAAATGGTTAGATTTTTACGGTAAACAATTCTAAAAAAGATTATATGTACAGTCATTATCACATTCATAATCACATTTATAATCTCAAATCACATCCAGTGTACTAATTTCCTGTACATACCATAAGTATACATTACAATCAAATAGAGGGAACATTACCGTCTACAAAAAACTACAAAAGTGGTGATGTATGGACATTTTCTCTCCTTCATGCAGGTCCAAGTTCAAATCGTGGAGTAACATTTCGTTGCGAGCTATTACATCGCGGCAGGTGGTCGATAACCCGCCGGGTTTCCGACACGTCCGCAGCATCATACGTAAAACAGACACCGGACTATTTATTACGATAATCATTTTCCTATATAGTCATTACTTATTTGTCTACTTTTAAAACAGTGTGGGTCTTAATGTAATCGATTTTTTATTTATTTAAAATAAGTTAATTTATCCTATTTGAAATTTATAATCTGTATTTTAATCTGGAAAGGCGTAAGAAAAATTACAATAAATTTAGATAGTATAAAACAGTTATCATGGTCATTATATTAGAAACAAAATTAAATAATTTTTTATTTATTTAAAATAAGTTAATTTATCCTATTTGAAATTTATACTCTGTATTTTAATCTGGAAAGGCGTAAGAAAAATTACAATAAATTTAGATAGTGTAAAACAGTTATCATGGTCATTATATTAGAAACAAAATTAAATAATAGTTATTAATCATTTTCTGGTCAAAATGTAATACAAAAGTTAAAGTTAGTTACAGCCTATATATATACACGTCCCACTGCTGAGCACAGGCCTCCTCTCATTTCTGAGAGCGTTTTAGGGCAAGGAAAGATCCGCCGCGCTGCCCCAATGCGTGTTGGCGAACTTTACATGTCTTCGAAATATATTTTTTTCTTATTTGTCAGACATGCAGGTTTCCTCACGATGTTTTCCTTCACCGCCGAGCACGTGGTAAATCAGCACTTAAAATTGCAATTAACAATTTCATTGGTGCCGGCGGGGATCGAACCCGGGTTGCTCGCGTACTGTGAAACTTACAGCGAGTGCTAACCATCTGAGCTATCACGGCTCGAAATGTAATACAATAATTAGTAAATAAGTAGCCTCTATACATCCCTTATATGGACAGTAGTTCTTCTTTTTAAACGTGTTTGGAACAGGCAGTACGCCGCACTGTTCCAATTCATTTTATATTTTTAATTTCATGGACGTGCAGGTTTCTTCCGAATATTTTTTACTCGCATTGCTTGCGACAATAAAATTCAAAGCGAGTATTCCCTCTGAGGCCACTGCGGCTAAGTATTATGCACACGCACGAATAAATTACGGATGTCAACTAATGAAGTGTGGAATGGGCTGATCATATAACTCAAATCACTGACAACCGATGGGGAATAAAAGTTCTCGAGGGGCAGTCTGTGCCTCGTGCCTATAAGTGAAGTGTAGGGCGACACCCCAATAGACGGAGTGACTGATAGAGTTGCAGAAAGTTGATTGGCGCAGACGGCTTAGTACGTGGTTTGTAACAATCTTTGGGGAAGGCCTATGTTCAGCCGTGTACCAGTTAAGAACATCCACAGATAGAGAGAGCAGAATTGAAGGTGGAACATATCCGGTGCTGCTATCGTGAATCGAATTGATAGACGTGGATCTGACGGAAAATCCGCCCTTACATTTAAGGCCCATATCCTGCTCTGGAATGTTTACGTTGTTATGATGGTATGAATAAGTTTAAGGCATGAATGGTGAATTAATATAAAAAAAAATTAAATTATTTAAGCACTTATTTAATAAAAAAAAGAATAATTTAAATCCGTTCAGCCGTATCCAAGTCCGAGTAGTGAACATATATAAAAAGACGCGTTGAGTACATAACCTTTTCGCTTTTTGAACTCGGTAAAAATGTTTAAAGTCAATAATAATACATAAATATTTTTATTATTATGATAAAAATTGTACGATAATAATTGAACAATATGTTTTTAATCCTAAACACCTGTTCAATACTTCTCTAACACGTTTGACGTATAAATAGTTAAGGAGGTGTAGCTACAAGTGGCGGCTGAATGGATGCCCTACGAAAGCGCCGTTAGCGCTGAGGACGCCCGCCTCCCACACCCAGCCTCTTACTTCAGCGTTCAAGTACGACGGGTACACGACGCAGCACCGTGCAGTACCGGGAGAATGTGATAGACCCCCTTGACATAATGCATTGCGTCATCGATTTAAAGATATGTCTCAGTAATATGTATATTGACGTAAGAGATCCATCACCCTATGCTCATTAAGTGAGTAACGTATTAGACGAAAACTTAGTCCCCCTGATGGTTACTGGCTACTCCAACCCGTGACCATCTGCAACCATTTACAAATAGAGATGGCTACATACTTTTAGGCGGCAGAAATTGGTAAGAGGGTACCTACCCAGATAGCCTCCTAAGCGGATAAGAAATCCTACTACTAGTGAATCCTATCATTTAGGGCTCGATCTCCACTTCGATTTTGTAGTGAACTCATTATAATATTATTACTCAGACAACTGTCATTATAATCAGCTTATTCACAACTGTTAGATTTAGGTCTCCATCTAGTGAGACTGCAAAAATCGCTTCTACTTATACTCGACAGTTCGTTATCCATTACAGACTATAAATGTCCTCTGCTGACCATAGGCCTCACCCGTAGATTGTTTCATAGGGAAGATTTTGCCATAGTTGCCACGCTTGGCAGGCGGGTTGGCAATCGCTTTTTTATAATTTTAAGTTACAGAAGATACTGAAGTTAAGACACTGTTGTCCATCTCCCGGCTTGTTTCCCTTTGTCGCCTCTTACGACAGCTACAGGACAAGTGGGGTAGTATAGAAGAGTAGAATATCCACTAGGATATTCTTACATCGCCACTACACGGTCACTAGAAAGTAGGTAATAAAAGTTAAAGTTAGAGCCTATATACGTCCCACTGCTAGGCACAGGCCTCCTCTCATATCTGAGACGATTCCAGAAAGTAATAACAGATAATAATGTAAGTAATAAAATCGACTAAGATAATTTCACTAGCATCATCGTCCCTTCACAATTCTACGGTTGATATATTCAAAGTAAAATCACGTTGTTCACAACTCACATAAAGTTAATTGAATGTAGCAACTATTAGGTACATAAGAGTAGTTCTAAACAATACAATATCGCTTTATAAAACGTGATTAATGCGGCGCATTACCAGACAAACGTTAATTCGTGTCAGTTGATAATACACTGAGGTTGAGTAATGCACACGTCATGCGTTATGAGTGGCAAATATGTGTGTTGTGTGTGTTGTACAGTCCTACTGTAGAAGTTTACAAGATGCCTATGCACACCAATAAAGTTTTATGACCTTTCAACAAAGGTTTGGTGCCTGTGGAGCCAGCCAATTATTAAAGCGATAAATTGAAGACAAACAATAATCTGGATCTAAAATATCATCATCATCATCATCATTACAGCCCTTCACAAGTCCACTGCTGAACATAGGCCTCCCCCAAGGAATGCCACAAAGATTTTGATTAAAAACTTTGATCTAAAATATGATCAGCGAAAAATAAAAAGTGTTTCTCAACCCATTTTCAAAAAATGAGTAATATAATCTCAGATAGATATAGATAAGTTAAAACAATCGTTAAGCATATCTTGATTTGATGAAGGCCTATTTCAAAATAGATGACTAGTTGGATATGGCATATGGAAATAAAATTCTTTCTGCTCTGGTGACCGAGCGGCATATTGCAATAACTTGTAATACAAACCTAATATAATTCCCTTCAATTTTCAAAGGAGTAAAAGGAAATTACCACCATATCAATAAAATTTGAAGGTAGCCAAAGTTACTTGTACGAGAGATATGAGTCAGGTTCATGTAACTGCTTATGAATTTAGGTTAATATGCCTACAATTTGGTACGTGAGATCATCAAATTATAATTCAAAATTAAAAATTTTGTACAGCCGACTTCAGTATAAGTTAATAAGAATAACTCAAAAACTATTGTCTGACCTTGATCAAATTTATATATGGGACCACACGAGAAGTATCAGCTTTCAAATAAAAAAAGAATCATTGAAATCGGTTCACCCAGTAAAAAGTTATGAGGTAACACACATAAAAAAAACATACAGTCGAATTGAGTACCGTCTCCTTTTTGGAAGTCGGCAGAAAAGTAAAGTGATGTGCTTGAAATCTCTTTACATAGAATTTAATAGAATTAAGTTCAAAGGAGAATGGGATTTTTGGGTCTGAAGTTAACTAATTGGTTTATACTTTAAAAAATTGGTCATATTTTTATAAAGTAAAATACAAAAAAGTAGCTCTTTTAACAATCTAGAATTCGAAAAAACAATAAAATTAGAAATAAGTTAAAAATCGATTGTAGTGTATTCTTTATGACAATAAATCAATTACCATAAAGAATACACTAGTGAAATATTCTCTTCTTCTTTCTTTGAAATTTGACAGTTCTAACTTCAAACTATTTACTTATAATTTAAAATTAAAAATTTTGTACAGCCGACTTCAGTATAAGCGACTTCAATATAGGTTATTTAAGAATAACTCAATAACCATTGGTCTGACCTTGATCAAATTCATATGGGACCACACGAGAACTATCAGCTTTCATATAAAAAAAGAATCATCGAAATCGGTTCGCCCAGGTCAAAGTTAGGAGGTAACACACATAAAAAAAACATACACTCGATTAAGTACCGTCTCCTTTTTGGAAGTCGGTAGAAAAGAAAAATACAGATTTTCGATTCGATTTGAAACGAGCTCAATGTAATCGTTAATCGATTCTCGATTAAATTGAGCATTTTAATATCTATTTTCAATGATTTTTCAATGTTAAGGAGATAAAAAATAATTGCGTACATATCTACAAAGTAATAATAAAAAATACAAAATATCAACATTCCAACAAATTACAGTTACAAAAACAATTGAAGTAATAGATTACAGATCAATATCCCTAATATTCACTTCACTTAGTTGTTGTTGTTTTAACTTTCGTTAATCGTTGCACCATTTCCTTTCATTATTAACCACAGCTTTTTTGGTGATTTTATACTTATCCTGCTTTTATATCTTTAAATTATTACAGTGAAAAATAGCCTGTTAAGTTTAATAACGGTGAAAATTCACCTGTTATAGTGTAGGTAATAGATAATCTCACTTTTACTTATTGTACAATAACTCAACTCCTAGATTGATTAATCTTACCAGATTTTCAGCTATGAATTGTTTATATATACGCTTTCAAATGGTCCTACTTTCATCTTATTAACATTTGGGCCCAAGAATGTATGGAGACGTCTCGTTCTCCTTTAGGTCATATAGAATAACATTAATCAAAATTTTATTTAAATAAACGCACGTAAACAATTTTGTCAACTCGAATCGGTACCTTTGACCCCTAATAACCAATCTGCTGCAATTTGCTGAGAGAAAGCCGCTTTCACACAACGGAAGTACGTGCAGGACCGACAAAAGGCACTATTTATACCTAGAGCCTACTGACCTCCCAACAGACATGGGCTTTGAACACATCGCGTATTAATATCTTGTTTGTCACCAACGCACCATTTTATAAACAAAATGGTGTGCAAAATTAATAGAGTTTAGAGAAACTATTTCGATGCGTTTTGATGAGTTGAAATTATTAATAAAAAATAAATATATTTAATGATTTAAAAACATTAAAATGTTCAAATATTCTAAGCAAATTATGGCAGGTAGGAGAAAGCTGTTGTTATTGACTTTCGTTAATCTAATAAGTTTATTAGTCTAATAAGTTTTATTAAATCGACTGTAAAAAGGCTGACAATGTCAACATTATTTCTATTCGCTTTGTATTCGCCTATATAAAGTAGGTATACATATTTTTGAACTAAATTTAATTTAATGGTTCTTACCGCTACCTTGTATAATTTACCAACTTTTATGCAAACTGTTTGGACAGGTGTCTCACTACTGTGTAATATAGGTAGGTAACGAAAGATTGGGAAAATCAAAGTGATTTTGCATAGAGCCAAGGTTAGTAGTGTTACAATTAATTTTATATAAAATTAGCCATCTGCCCCGGTTATGCACGAGTAATTACCGAATCTCAATAACAGCGCCACCTACAGGGTCCAACTATAGGTATATACAAGTGACCCCATAAAAATTTATATAAACATTTCATCAAAACGGTGAAGCCGTTTTATGTCACGGCTGCCCGTCTCAACGGAGACTAGCTATCTGTAGACGACAGTGCTCGAGTGTATACGCTAACACTTGCCAATCTATTTCCTCACTCTCATAGTTCGATGGTATAGTTAGTTATTCGACACGACTGGAGAGTATATGGACCAACGACTTTACGTTTTTCCCGAGGCACAGGATAGAAATACCGCCATCTTCCTGACTTTTTTATAGTATAAGGGTGACAAACGAGCACACAGTCCACCTGATGGTAAGTGGTTGCTGTGGCCCATAGATATCTACATCTATCTTCGATTAAGAATCAAAATGCAGATGCGTTGTCATCCGTGAGGACTAAGATGGAATCCAGTGAATTCCAGTAAAAAGGGTCTCCGGTTCTCTACACTCACCAAACGAAACACAGCAGCGTTAAGCTGCTATTTTACGCTGGTATTCTGTGAGAGCGTGGTTCTTCCCCGGTCGAGCCGACCCATTCGTGCTACAACCATAATATAGCTGCAGCATGGCTCTACCACGTATAATACTGACTCCGGCTGCAATTAAAAAATTCTTGACCGAGAAATAACTGATATTGGCTCGACCCGAGTTTCGAACACACTAAACCACTTAAGTAGTTAATATATACCCAGTACCTTCCCAATAAATGACGATCAGAGTAGTTGTTATATTTTTTATTAATAGAAATTTTTTGCCTATTCGATCTTTCAAAATTTCAGATATTAATGGGTACAAGCTGAACAAAGTAGCAAGAACTAGTACGAATCACTAGTAAGAATCAATCCTGTGGGTGCTGTAAGAGGCGACAGAGGGAAAGGAAAAAGGAGCAGCAGTATATTCCTGTCTGATAACAACTCATAATGAAATAAACAGCGGCTGACAAGCGGGCAAATATAGGAAGTAATTTATGGGGGAGGCCAGTGTTCGGATCAGAAGGAGACTTTTGATAGGATGTAATGATGATGATGATGACTAATCAAGTTAAGTACCTAATTAGCAAAGGAAATCACGTGAGAAACCATTTTGTAGATGATCTTACATTAATTACGTCTTACGAGATTTTTGTGCGATGATACACCACAAATGCAATTAATGAAATGTTGGCCATTAGCTATTTGTAGAATTTCGCAAAGATTTTAGCAATTCCAAAAAGTATTTCCAAACCTAACCTAAATCAGTGCAGATTGGTAAATTATTCTAGCTCGGGGTCGAACTTAATGAATATACATACATCGGAACGCTGAGAACATAACGGTAATAAATCTTCTCTTTATGTCAATACCCATTACGACCCGGCTTGATTATTGACAACGTAACTACATAGTATAGGGTTCGAACTAAAGTTTTAGAAAACACACATCGATCACTAATCAAAAACTAGATACACAAACCCATGCAAAAGTTCTCTAAAAACTGTCGCCAATTGTTTTGGCGTAATTCTAATTGAAATAAATATACATTAATGTAAATTCAACATTAAATTCATTGCCTAAAGTTGTATTCACAAATCTACGTACAAATTAAAAGCGCACCCAAATGTTCGAATGGGCGCTCATTCGGTAAGGTCATTTTTGTCAGTGATTGTGTATCTAGTTTTTTTATTAGTGATTGATGATAGCACACGAAATATTTGCTTGCCTGTTAGTATGACACACTTCCATCCTTCCCCAGACGTTGCTGCAGTTTAATATTGAAATTTGTTCTTTCGAACGCTTCATTTCTACACACATCTATGGCACTCACTAACTAATCAGTTGACATCTAACTTAACGTAAACGTAAAATTACAGATGTAATATTATGTTAGCTAAGGAATCCAATCCTACGTCACAATACGTCTCATCTAAGCTGTACCAATATAATAACCATTTAATACAGATTATCTTACAAATATATAACTTAGGACTTTGGGTCGAGGCGCCAAGCCAAGAAGTGAAAGTTTTAATATAGGAATAGATTGTTCTAATTTTTCTTTTATTATAATGTATATTGATTTATTTCAACCTCGATCTATATACATATTGTATTCACGTATACATTCCAATGACATGAATAGAATATTCTGAAATTTAATTATCTCCATTATTTGTAATATCTTAAATTGTTAACTTATAAATAGGGAGTTATGATCAACAGACTATTAAATATTGACTCATGTTATACTTCAATTATTTTAGTTTTATATGAATTTAATTATAAATTAAACAAGTTTCAGATAAGAGCGAAAGTAGCATACTGAGTCGATGTTATCAGTTATAGGTAAGTACCCGTACGTGTGATGCACGTGACTAAAACCAATATAAAACTTTGTGCACGATAAACAAATCCCTATAGAGACTAATGGAGAGTATTAATACTTTTTAAGAAACACTAGTACCACTATTAGCATTACTAATTAACACTCCTGTTAACCACTCTAAGCTTAACAATGTTTGTATAGAGAGTGGTTCACCACAGTAGTCGAATGGCAGATTCGCACCCAGGACTTTTTGAGTTTGCAGTCCGAACCGCACTATTAGGCTACTGTTGCTTACAATTACACATCAGCCGTATAACAGGAGCTCTTACCCTTTTCTGTTTACAAGCACTAGGTGTATAACATATCCAATTAAAATGTAATGTATGGATGCAGGTGGCTCGGGACCGTGCTTTATGGCGTCCTTTGGGGGAGGCCTATGTTCAGCAGTGGACTTATGAAAGGCTGTAATGATGATGATGATGATGTAATGTTTAATAATTGTGATTGCCTCTGATCTGATCGTGGGGTCCCGGGTTCGAATCGAACCAAAATAAATTATTGGATTTTTCTGCCGAGAAATTCCCAGTAGCAGCCCGGAGGAAGTGACGGTGTTTTACTCCCGTGCCTCAGAAAGCACGTAAAGCCATGATTACAGTGCTTGATCTCTCTTCAAATTTCTCATTTTGGCTCGCTAAAAAATTTACTTATTTCGCAACATGTCTTTCTATTTAAGTGTTTAGTAAATTTGCGGTACATTGATAATATAAAACATAAATATTTGCGGATGTGATAACCATGCACTAGCAACTATACTTAAAATAGCTTTGAATATATTCGTTGCAATAATTGACTAATTTTGGTACAAAATCGAACATTCGCAGCGGCCGACGTCGCTGAAACAGCAATGCGCGCGCAGATATTGTAGGCGTGGTTTTAGAACGCGTTGTAATACACGCCGATGTTCACCATGATATATACGTATAACTTTTAACAATTATATAACAATGAATTTCGTACCTACTACGAAACGATCTGTGTGACGGTAATGACGCATCTGACTTCATCACAGATTAAAAATCTGACGCATTCATTTCTAATCAGTAGGTACTGAACAAATACGTGTTTACAGATATAACTTTCGGTAAATGTAATTTTGGCATAGATTAAAAATTAAAAAATATCACGGCTAGTTCTCGCTTTTACGGCATTTTTGTCTCCCGGAATTATCGATGTAAATTTCGTTCATGCATTCTAATATAAAATTAATATTATGTTCCAGAGAGGCTTCATTGTACATCCCTCTGTTGATATTGAATAATCACTATTTATTAATATGTAGTGCCTTATTATTTGGATACATATTATTTACAAGATTTAGTCATTGCGAAACTGATTATATATAATGGCAAAGTCTACATGATAAAAATAATAAAGTTATACACGTATAGATAATACTCCTTTTTACCCATCTTTTTATACATCATTTTATTTCTACTTCTCTAACTTTCAACTTCAAAATTCTTTTCATATCATAATTTTAATTTGATCAGTGACGTAACTCTTAAATGATAGATAAACGATTAAGGAATAGTGGCAAAATTGCTATTGCACGAAACGATGATATCATGATTAAAAAAACCTTTTAAAATTTTAAAGTCACCCGGGATGTGAACGTAAGCCCCACAATTAAATGACTAAAAATAAACATACGCGCATACAAACAAACGATCAACGAAGGTAACGAAAATAGTGGCTCCGGAAGCGTACCCCAACATAACGGTTAATTACTGTGACAACAACACCACTCATGTACTAAAATAGATCGCCACACCTCAGCTTCGAAATAGATTTTCGCTGCTATCATTATTACTGAAACTTAAAGCGAATAAGCCATGAAAGGTTTTCCATATATACATCAATATAGAATAAAAAACTATCAACTTATTATAGAATAAGGGTAACAAGCGGGCACACGGTCTTTCTGGTGGTACGTGAATGCTGTGACACCCACACCTATCCTCAATTAAGAATCAAAATGTAGTGCATTGTAATCCCTGAGGACTAACATAGAATGTCTCATTATCAGTAAAAAGGGTCCCCGGTACGAAATGCCGCATGTAGAGCCCGAATAGATTGATCGAAAGCGGGAAGTTGTCCAGACCCATTATCGATATTTGGTAAAAACTTAAAACGCAGTTTAATATTTTATATCACTTAGACGGATTTGTTGGTAAAGTCCGATATCTTCTGATATTGTTAAATTCTTAAATGTCAATTTCTCAATTAAGTTAACATTAACGAAATAGATGTGAGGACAAGTCAAGGTTACGAATAATAAATACAATCACCAAGCAAATCAAGCTCGCTGGAGACGTGACGAGCGCGCTTCGCTACGTGGCTTACAGTCATGACTAAACCGCAAATTTAATTCCGGGATGCTATTATACGAAAAGTTCACGTGAAAAAGGTACCTACTGTACTCAATATTTGACAACATCCGATTTAAAAGAAAAAGTAATTAAAAAGTGCCAGTATAAAAAGCGTGCAAATGACGAATGAATAATGAAGCTGATTTATAAGGATTTTATTATCATAATTCATTAAAGCCATCCACAAATCCACTGCTGAACATAGGCCTACCCCAGGGAACGCCAAAAAGCACAGTCCTCTTGTATCGATCGACTTCCGACTCTATCTAGTGTGGGGGCTGACTTAAGGATTTTATCGCTTTTAATTTATTTGTTTTTATGTTTATTATATTATATCCGACGTTTCGAGAGGTGTTCAACGTCCTCGTGTCATAATTAACACAGCTACCGTTAGCTTTAATATCTGGTTCGCTTTAATATCTGGTTCTTTTCGAACACAGCGATAAGATATTAGAAAACAATTTAATGAATACTTATGGAGTGTGCATTGACACGTTTTTGTACCGTGACTCTATTACGCTTACTAAGAATATAAAGACATAATGTTAATAATACATTAATAAACGAATTTAATGCTTACTAACATAGATGTACTAACCAGTTTCCAATAAAATATAAGGTAGTGTAAATGCAAAAAGAGGATACGCAGAGTCACGCTTAAAAGCACACGTTAAGGAAAGGGTTTAGATTCCTGTTAACATAAACAGAACGTAGGATGAATGAATTGATATTCAAACTGAGCGTATGTATCAAATAAGAAGTTAATAGCACTAACATCAACACTTCACGAAAAAACTTATGATTTTGGTAAGCTTTCATGACAACATTGATATACGAGTATTTAGATCTATGAATTCTAAATTTGCTATTAATTAAATATTATTGTCACTATAATCAATCGATGGATACAGGTGGCTCAGGACCGTGCTTTGTGGCATTCGTTGGGGTAGGCCTATGTTCAGCAGTGGACTTGTGAAGGGCTGTAATGATGATGATGAATCAATCAGGACATTAGTAAGTCATAAATATTCATAGATTAGAACTTAATTAAAATTCAAGTTTTTCTTAAACACATTTGTTAAATTATTTTACCTTAAATAGTGAAAATGATCTAATATAAAATTATATCGAAATGTTTTACGAAACTAGAAAACATTAATTATAATTTCAAATCTATCGTTCAATATAGTAAAGTTTATTTAAATTTATCATTTAAAGCGTACCCAGCTTTTTTCTAGGTGGCTGATTTCCTTATCTGTCTAGGAGTTTGTCTATGTTGGTACACAACAGTGGTAGAGCCACGCGGCAGCTTTTGCTGTCGCACAGATGGGCCGGCTCGAACCGGGGTGGTACCACTACCTCACAGAAAACCAGCGTGAAGTAGAGGTTTACCTCTGCGTTTCGCTTGGTGAGTGCAGGTGGCCGGAGGCCCTTTTTACTGGAAATGAGGCATTCCATCTTAGTCCTCACGGGTGACAACGCATCTACATTTTGATTTTTAATAGAGGATAGATGTAGATGTCTATGGGCCGCAGCAAACACTTACCATCAGGTGGACTGTGTGCTCGTTTGTCACCCTTATCCTATAAAAAAAAAACCATCATCTAGAATGAAACTAGTTTTTTACTTATTTTATCACGTTTAACCATCACTACTTATTTTTGAAAACTAGCAGCAGTGTATCCACTGATAAATTCTGGTTTTACGGGTAAAAGTACCTATATGATTACAACTTTTATTTTAGACATCTGGTGCGACGCATCTATAGCCCCGTTTGTATTAAGTTGGTTGTAGAAGTCCCCAGGCTGCAGTTTGCTCTTACAGTCCAGGTAGAGTATTAGCTCATCTGCCACTCTAATATTTAAACAAAATGACTAAAAATGAATTTTGTGGTATTTATTAACTACAATTTGTTAACTATTTTTTATCGTTCAACCAAAACGTACCATATGAATTTGATTCCTGAATAATAGTCGCCCAGTGAAAGTCCTTGCTGCAACCGACTGTCAAACGTCGCGTGCCGTTATGCCAGATTGTAAGATACAGAGATAATTTTAATAACGACTCTCGCTATATTGTATTTACAGCCTTAGTAATTAAGGTTATGTATAATGAGTAGCCATTCTGTGGCTAGATGTTGATACTTAAATTCTAAATCATGAAAGCCAAACTAGATTTCTTAAGATCCGATAGATTATTCACAGCATTGCAAATATTTAATAATGGTTTAACTTGCAATGTTAATTATGATGTTCTACCACAACCTTTTCAATACAGGAGTTGATTAACTGTGTTGCATCGTGTAGAGTGTAGACTGTCTAGAGGGTAACGCACCCTTCAAGCAAACAGTCGGGGTAACTGCAAAGGAGGTGGGGAATAAAGCTGCCGATCAATCCATACAATACAAACCTGACAACGCAAGAGAACGAATTGATTTGTGCGAATTTTAAGTCCTTACTGCAAGAAATCCATTCTATCGATGAAATTTAAAAAAATATAATGATGATCAACGAATAACAAATATTAACTAAACCTTTGACACTAGCAGAATAATTTAATAATATAGGGATGAAGTATAAGCATTAAAAACATACCTATTAGAAAATTCCTGGATAAGACACTACAAACTTTGCAGGTGGTACAGTCAATTTTTCAATTACATATTTTCACGTAAACAGCACTAATAAAAACGCTGTTTTGATAACCAAAAAGTTCAGTACAATTCCTAAATTAGACAAGCATTAAAATTGTTATTGCAAATTACATATTGCACGAGGATATTACTGTATTCTGCGGCTAGAGGCCGCAGGACCGTTTTCGTGTTATCGATTTCAGGTGTAACATTTTCGTTAGAAGCTCCTACTTCATCTTTTGTCTCATACACTTAGAAAAATCCAACAGAATTAAGATATTAAAGAACTTTGTGTGATGTTTGTTTATTCGACACGACGTAACAGTCAGCTGTTCCGTGGCAACTCAACACACGATGTGTGAGCGAGCGCGAGTACCGCGCGCGACTGACTGGCTAAGGCTGCTCTCGAGTCTCGAGTCTCGACACTAGTAGCAGCCGGTGGAGGAACGCCGCATCTCAACGGCCCGTTAGCCGCACGCGGCCGTACAACGGTGGGCACGTAAACAAACAGCCGGTGTACCTCGTGTTCTTTACTCGATTTACGCTCAATGTAAACTAAAACACAAAGCTGAAAACAATCTATATACATTCAAGTCTTTCTTTTCTTGTAACGGATGTGCTTTCTGTGGATACGATGCGTACAAACGAATTAAACATTTTATTTAAATTTCTTTATCAAGTTTCAAATACGGAACTTTCTAAAGGTTACAAAGAGTAAATATTTATTTCAAATTTCATATCAAAGAATTGAGATTTGCAGATCTAAGCAAATAAACAAAATTGAAGTGTCTGTTTGTAATGTCAAAATAACAGCTTTTTATTAAATGCATATACTTTCATATAAACGGTACTTATAACAAAAACATTTTTTTTATTTTTGTGTGTGTTGTTCTGGCTAATCTCCAAAATGACTTAACTCTCACTGGCAGATAGTTGATGTTATAAGGAGTAACTTAAGCTACTTTCATTTTAGAAAAAGAATTATGGTTCCGCGCAAGAAAATTAAAACCCTAAATTACACGAGGGCAAAGTCGAGGGGAAAAGCTAGTCATTACTAAAATTGGACAAAAAGTAATATCGTTTATTTCCTAATATGACCCAGCAAAGGATTGATTGTTTCAAAATATAAAATTACTCGTAATTGCGTCACCTTATTCAAATGAGCATAATAAACAATAGAGCAGTTATGTAAACAATGGAAAACTGCGATTAAATCTCACGGTTTACCTAAAATAGGTATATAAACTCTAAATGTTACTTTATGCTACTATGACACTGTTACTGTCACTTTTGCGACACATTTAGTGTTACCATAAAGGTAAGTACACGAGAATGTAAAATACGATGTTTTCAAAATAACAAATAAAATCTATAAATTATTATTTATAGATTTTATTTGTTAAATTAATATTCTAATTCATATGACGTGACCATTGATATAAATTTTGTACATCAATGAACGTGACGACCCAGTGATCTATAAACTTAAACGACCTCAAGTTGTAAATCCATGCTGCAAATCTCGAGCTAAAGGCCATAAACAGTCAACAGGATTTGTGTCATTACCATGCTTAAAAAATCTGGTGGACATTGTGTGAATAGTTTTTTTATACACATAATTAAAAACTTAAAGCATGCAACTTTTCTAAAATTCGATAATTATTGAAATGCGTAAGTTAAGAATGAAATCATTACTAGAAAAACGATAGAAACTGGACATAGCAAATTGAGAGGGACAGAGTAACTTGATTTCAAGTCAAACATATTGTTCAAAATGCTACTGCTAACGTGCTCACTATTCTATAAATAGAGCATCTGCCAGCTACTCTATTAAAACAGTGACCTATGGAGTCTATCTATATCCCGATTTGGTTGTAACACGTGCGCTCGCAACAGCTTTAGAATCGTCAAAACTTACAAATCAACTTGTCATTAACTTGAACTACAACATTTGATATTATAAAGTAGTAGAAAATTGTTGACAGAGACTGATAAAGGTACAGTTTAATACAATTTTAAATAAAAATATAGATATTTGACATCGGGTTACAGTAACTATTGATAAAACTAGCCTGGGCTTGTAAATACAAAAACTATATCAGAAACGTGGGAAAATGTGTAGGTAAACAGCGAAACAAAAATGATCACGATCCACTTTTTACCAACTGAGTAAACCATCTACTGCCTCAAAACTTCACACGGTTGCCGTCTTTGTGCCGTCACGCGTAACTTGTAGCGTGCACTTTTGGACGTTGCTTTAAATAATAAACAGATCTTGTTCTTTTGTTGAGATTATATTTCCAAAAAACGTATTCAAATATCCTCCTGACATAACTCCTGTAACATCAAACACTTTAATCTGTGGAATTTTGAATGTTGTGAAATTTATCGTTTTAATATTTACATATGAAGATTTTCATTATCATTTTCAAAATACACATGCCCGATTGTATCAATGATTTTTGGACTTACGATGTTATTAAGTAACGGGTGGAGACTTAAAATTTGTTGGATAGCATTTACGATACAAGATTACAAAAGATCCGTTTTTTGTAGTTATTGTTTTACATCTGATACTATAGTACGTGAGGGTCACTTTCTTATAACTCAAGAAGTACAGCTTTGTTTACATAGATGACTCCGTGATACGATAGCTCTTCATCAGTCAATCAAATAATAAAGGATCAATAGTACGCTGCTTTATCGACAACATTTAGACAGTTGACATTATAGTAAATACTTTACTCGATTTTAGTATTGTGTAGTTATTTTTTAAGATTATTTTTAGCAGTGTTCCTAATTATTGCCAAAGCTTGATGTCTAATTTTTTTCTTAATATATTAGTTATAATTTACAACTTTGTGGTTAAGTCTCTGTCCCCCTTCTGGTTTTGGTTTTATAGGCCGGTAAAGCTTAAGGTGACCATATTAGCCTCACATACCTTATAATAAGTTAATGGTATAGATGAAGTGAGCACGTTCATAGCATCTAAGTACGACTAGTATCAAGACAAAACTGCTACCGGCCGACAGCAGCCAATATTATCTGAGCAAGCATTAACCTACATCGGAATAGTAACTCATAACCGATTGCGTATGAATTCGAAACGGAATCGGTGCACACCGAACAGACATAGACCTACTACACACTTGTGTCGAAACCGAAAGTGATACGGTTTCTAATAGCGCGTAACGTAACGAATATTATAAATGATATAAAGCCATATGCTTCTCGCTACATGAAACAGTTACATAACGAAAGTCAATTCAGATTCGCTTCAGTGATAAATAATTATGTCGACAGTCTCCTGTTTCGTAAAGCAGCTTGTAGGAGAACCAACATTCATTTAAAATTGTCACTTTTTCATTATTGTACATAACAATATTCATGTGAAAAATACGCTTTAATATTAATTAAATTTATATTTTATAAAGAAACAGTAATGCGTTTTCAATAATTTATATAGTATTAGATATATTAAGTTACGGTCAATAAAAAAAAAACATAATTTTTCTTTTTATTTTACTCATCATCATCATCATTACAATTCTTTTCAAGTCCACTGCTTGACATAGACTTCCCCCAAGGAATGCAACAAAGCACGGTTATGAGCCATCCGCATCTATTTTACTAATTATGTTATATAATATTGAAAATTAAAGAATTTTTCATGCATTCTTTTTATCTTAAAAACGTTAAAAAATCACGTTAGGTTCACGTAAACAGAGCAGAGGATATCTAAATATTTAGTCAATAAATATATCTAGTCTAGACGCAGTCTAGACAGTCCTGTCTAACTATAACAAACGACTTAGGGAGCTTTTGACCGTTACGAAATTCTCAATAAAAATCTCTACTGATTTGTATTCTAAAGAAAACATTCCCCTTTTAAAGCTCAATAATTTTCTCTACTAGCTCCTACTCAGAATAAGACATTTGCTCCTATTATTATTTTACTTAGTCCTGTCTAGACAACATAACAAACACTATTTACGTTTCCATGTCAATTTTGAATATATCTAGTAATATAAGAACGAAATAGTGGCACTATTTTGTTCTTATATTACTAGATACATTCAAAATTGATTTCTTTCCCCTTAACCTAAATTATAAATTACTCAGTCAGTATTTTACGATCTTGTGGGAACATATCCTTTTGAGAGACTACAGATACAAAGAGTTTCCTTAAATTAAATAGTATTTTTGAATAATTTTCAATTAAGATAGCTCGAAGAAATAACAAAGGTTAAATGAGGCGAAACAAAAAGATAATTTAAAATGGAAATGGATGTATCTATTCCGGAAAGACAATGAGGGCCAAATGGAAGATTATAAAATTTAATTTACTAAAATTAAATCGCAAGGTGAAATGATACAAGTACAAACTAATCGCGAAAAGCAACATTAACGACATTCTGAGACATGATTCATACCAGAATCTACTAGTGCTATACATCGTTATTTTAAATTATTTCCTACATACGATATGGTATTAACGGAAGAAAAGCTGGTCTTTGCAATTCCATCGTATTGACAAGACTTGATATATTGATAGTCAGCGAGTTTATACTTAATCACAATTTATCTTCATAAAAATTAACTCGCATCAAGCTGCCGTTACGTAGACCAAAGTAAATCTAAAGCAATACTAAATCTCAATGGAGTACTAATTTGTTACACGCCAATCTTAATTTCCTTCTTCCAACTTAAGCTTCAGAATTGGACGTAGGAGTAGGTAATTTATGACTTAACTGGAATAGTTTAAAAACGGATGAATAACATTTTTATTTTTAATACACTTTGTTCATTCATTTTTTTCTTGTTCTGGCTATTGAATTAAGCCGCTTTACAATAGATCTTTCCAAGAATGTGCCAGTAGATTTGTATTTCTCGTGAGAATTACCCATATTCACTATGCGGATTAGTGGCACGCAGATTAGAGGACTCAGATATCTCTGGCAATGTCTTATTACACCATTTTAAAAAAAAATAGAAATAGGGTTACAAGCGAGCACACATTCCACCTGATGGTTAGTAGATGCTGTGGCCATAGACCGTCTACATCTATTCTCAATTAAAAATCGAAAAGCAGATGCGAAGTCACCCCTGAAGACAAAGATGGAATGCCTCGTTTACGCTGGTATTCTGTAAGAATGTGGTCCTTCCCCGATGGAGCCGATCCATTCGTGCTTCTACTACAATATTACTCCAGCATGGCACTACCACATATAATAATGTATAATTCAGGTTCAATAGTACCATACCTATCACAGGCTTCGTGGTCTTTGTCCTCGATTGCGATCGAATGCGCTTGTCTATACGAGGCTGCCACTCGAGTACATTTCCGATCGGTTGTTTTGCATCAAGTTATTTCAGACTAGGTAATAATACACACCACTTTATCTTCGGACGCTTCCCGAATAAAATAAGCAAATTCAATTTGTCATCATCATTATTTTGAATAAGATGTGTTTGAATGTGAATTTCCAAGTATGTAACTTAAATAGTTACAATTATAAATATGTTTTGCATTAGAAAATATGCAAACCTAAAAGCTGTAAAATTACATAATGTCCTTGAACTTTGAAGCAAATTTGATAAACACTTAATAGAGACAAAATTCAGAACACTTAAAGTTATGGTAGCAAAAAGGTTAAATCGCTATAAATAAAACTTGCCGAGACGTGTGGTAATGACAATAACCTCTCGCCTTGACTTCTTAACTAAAGCATCCTTTGACCTCTTATTCGTTCAGTCGTCAAACGGTTTGAAAATGATAATATAACTTAAAAGTATGCAATAAAAAAATCTTTTCAAATTTTTTATTTAGTATTAATACAATAGTGTTCATTATAAAATAAAGTATTTTTAACAATTTTTTTTTTCATAAAATGTCAAGTATTTTTAAGTATAAAAAATATAAATGAATATTTTTTATAACTAAAACGGTATACAGACTTATATAGTGAAAAAGATATATGTCATCATTGGATCTTTTAATGGGTTTTATAACTAACATTAGTTATATATTATCCAGCAGTTATAAGTTTAATTATGCTATTATGAATAGCAACAGTTTGTTAGCGTAGTAAGTCGCCTTTAACACTTTTATTGAAATGTTTTATCTTTTATATATACTTATTCAAATTAGAGTGTGCTTTAAATTAATGAATTATTTATATATGTGCCCTTAGAAATTATTTTAAATAAATTGTTATGGAAGAAGTAAATTTGGCATGACAATCATTGCATTATAAAAGAAAATATAAAGAGATTTAAATCATCGTCGAGTCCAGTTGAATATAATATTGGACAACTGTAAAACCAAATTTTTTCAAGTCAGTTATTAGTAGTAAGTAATTCGTCAGTCCGCACAGAAATCGCTACTAACAGAGTCTGTAACGAAAAAATTGTTAATTGTGATCAGCGAGAGTTGTTCTCTATACAAAAGGTGGGTTTGTGGGCCAAGCGTGCACACGGCGCACTGAAAAGCACCTATAATATATAGCGTGCGCGTCGTTTTGTATTGTGCGCTGTTGTGTAATTGATAATGGCGTGAAAGATGGAATAACGCAATAATTGTAGGCGCAAAATCTAAGAAAAATGTGATAGAAAGCGTCCACTAATTTAGACAAACATTTTTTGTACTGAATTAGCAAAGTGACGATTCCAAAGAAGAGATAATGATTTACGCTACTACTGTAATTTTAAATTTTTAGTTAGGTATTTCATTATACAAATAATAATGTCTTCCAGTTCGAATTTTTGTCACGGCGGCCAGTCTTAACAGAGATTAGCCATCTGCGCAGGAGAGGATTACAGTGTCCAAGTGCATGCGGGAGCAGAGGACCACTCTCTATTCCCTCACTCTCATAGCCAACAGGACGGTAATTCGATATGAACGGAGAGAGGTCAGGCGCAGGACCAACGGTTTCACGTGCCATCTGAAGTACGGGGTGAAACACCGCCAACTTCCTGACTTCGGGCTGCTACTGACATTTCTTGACAGAAAAACCGATTGACTGATTTTGACTCGATCCGGGATTCGAACCCTCGTTCGGTACCTCATGATCAGCAATTGCGTTTACGACCACCAGAACAACGAAGCAACCAAAAGGTCAAATGTATTTCATATAGTTTTATAGTAAAATACCCACATAAAACGACAAACAACTTATTTTAAAAATAACGTTACTTACAAAAGTTAGGTCAAAAAACAAAATTGCATCTCTGGCTATCGTTTATTTTACATTTTTATGCGGTAGAAGTACAGAATAAGCTAAACACCACAAACGAACATGAGTCATAAGGTCATAAGTCTATAGTAATTTGGTGATCGACCCAGAGATTACACCGCGACACACGCCGCCTCACGAGAGCCAAGTCACCAAGTGAAAGCCCGTCGAGTGTCATTGTGGAACAAGCTTTTGATAGAATTTATAGGCGCGGACGCACATAAATTTGTCCTACTTAATCTTAACAAAATCTATTTCCTAAGCGCGAACGATACTAGCGCGAGCCGCTTAAAATATTGGACAATCATAAATAAATTAATAACTACTACAAATAATAAAAATAATCTACGATTTTAAAAACAAAATTATATATTACATAATAGTCGACAATCATTTAATAAATGGGCGCCAGTAGAAATTTATAAGAGTAGACTAGATTAGGAGCTTTATCATGAAATGTCATTTAATCATAGTGAGACATTAAGAGAATATGTAAAAAATATTCCAAAATCTTTAGAAGAGTGTGCACCACAGTCAAGTTTTATGATTGTCTGTAATAAAATTAAAATGATGTCGAGTATAATCAATAGCGAAGCTGGAGGGATGAAACTGCACAACTCAGACTCTCAATTCAATCTTAACAATAATTTAATAAAATCAGATCAAGATTTTGCAACGGCTTTCGAGAAACGTTTTACCGAATTTCCGATCTTGACTACTAAGTCATTGTATTCTTTACCAACCGTGGCCGAGTCAAACAATATGTAAGTGCCTGTACAAAAGAATTTAGATTTCATAAAGTATTATGTACTTAGTACTATTAGTAGTATCTCCTATATTGCGGAATATATCAAAATTATTACACTGAGAAAACCGCAGGATTATTGCTAAAGTTATTGCATCTATAATTGACGTGTTCTGCCTTCCTTCAACTATAACTGTGTTCACCATCAGACATTAATCAGGAAGCTACAGCTTCATAGTGTAAGGAACATAGCACATAGCTACCTTATATTTAGGTAATCAATGGTAGTAGTTCCTCTCGGTTGGTAGTATCAATGGGTGTTCCCCAGTGCTCAATTCTTGGTCCCTTCCTGTTCTTAGTTTATATTAAACTTTACTTTTATAGTAGAGACTAACCATGATATTTACTGATATTATACTTCGTTAATTGTCAGACTCTAACTGCAATTTTTAAAATATAACGAAGTATTATAATTATTACACTGGTTAACATTAACAATTTGCTTTTGAACGGCAATGAAACGAAAAATGTATCATTTTAATTATAATTCACAACACCAAATGTAGAACACGTGAATACCAATGTGTTTTAAATGAGGACGAGTAGAGTATTTGTTTGATCCACTTTTTTTTTGGAAATACAGTCAGATGATGCAAAGCTTCAATATATTTTAACTACCTTGCAAACTTAGTTCTAAAGCAAATGTTCTAAAAAAGAATAAAAGATTTTTTGATTAAGACAGATAGATTACTTACTTTAGTTATATCCATAGAATAATGCTATATAAGATCTTGCAATGGGATAAAGCGACTAACTATGAAAGTATATTTGTTTTGCAGAAGAAAAGAGTTATTTATAACCGAAAACCGAAAAGGGAATCCCTAAGAGAAAAAGTTCACTGCTGAATATAAGTCTTCCCCATAGATTGCCTCATAGGAAGTGTTTTTGCCTTAGTTGCCAGTTGCCACGCTCGGCAGGCGGGAAGACTCTTTGTCTCGCTGTCCATCTCCTGGTTTCTTCCTGTCACCTCTTACGACACCCATGGGACGATATCTACCCCATATGAATATTCTTACACCGGACTACACCGTCAGTCGTATATATATAGACCGTTATTTTACAGAAACATGTCACGTATTTGAAAAGTTTCGTTAAATAAGAACCACATTATCATAGATGTTCAAAGATAAAAATATTATGCGCAAACTGTGAAATAAACATAATTCCAACATACTGATTCCGCCGATTGGCACTGAAGCAGCGAGCGTGATGGAAACTTTTAAATTTCTCATAAATGAGAAACCTGCCCAACAGTCCGACTTCGAACAAGGTCAAACGACAATAATAATGGTAACTTCGCATGTTTCGACAAAACGTACCATTAACATAATGGTACCATCCTCTAAAGCAAGTGTAATTTGACCGACATCGGCACAAACAATTTTTTCTTTTTTAAGTAAGTCATAACTACAATTACTTGTTCTTGACATTATGGATTTAGCTATAAAATTAACGTTTTCTTTACGCTCGTTGTTTTGTACTTAACGACTGTTATTATTTTACTTTGAGCTGAGATATGTACTCGTACAATGGACTTACTAGTATTCAATTCGTATTTGTATTTTTATGTACGCAATAAAACTGATCAAAAAGAAACTGATTCCAAAACATTTTGTGTGCAATTATTTGCGATTCATCTCATAATGTAAGCTGAAATTGCGTCCTTTATTCAAATTTTTACGAAAAAAAACACAATGCAAACAATTACACACATAAAAGGCGATTGTGTGATAAGATAAGTGTGGTTTGCAAGATGTTGTGACCAAGATTAAGAAAGGAATGCTTTGGTGATTTGGATACGTAAAAGATTAAATGCGGGAAGAGGTGACCAAACAAATATATACTGCAAAAGTGAGTATAAGAGTCGGCAAGGGACACCTTTAACCTACGCCTAAGCACGTGTGTGTAGATATATGCATGTGAAAGAAACGATACAGGTGCATCAGGATTGTGCCAAATGGAAGCCAGTAGTCTCTGCCTCTCCACTGGGTGACATGGTTGAGAGTATATAATTATGTTGATTATAGTGCAAAAGGGAACCAGATCAGAATAAGTACATATGTATATATAT
This sequence comes from Parnassius glacialis, assembly GCA_033319125.1. Lineage (NCBI taxonomy): Eukaryota > Metazoa > Arthropoda > Insecta > Lepidoptera > Papilionidae > Parnassius > Parnassius glacialis. The sequence goes on from JAVANC010000018.1 coordinate 33,238,340, forward strand.
ATATATATATATATATATATATATATATATATTAAAACATGCGTGAGTGTCTTGGAACACTCGGTGGGAACGAAGTTCCTTTTGTAGTATATTATTGATAAACGTAGTACATTATTGATAAAAAAATACAAATCAATTAACTACTAGCGTCTATAAAATGGAATATTGGTAGTTAAGCAGGCACCACAGGCAGCTGTTTACCAGATGTCTGAGGTGTGCCACGTTCCCCACAGCTTGAAAATAGGCAAGGCTGGTCCTATTGCAGAAGGACGGCAGGGCAGCTGATTCTCCCTCAGCGTACCGCCCCATATGCCTGCTGGACGAGATTGGCAAATTGTTCGAGAGGATAGTTGCCACTCGGCTCAGTAGGCATCTGTCTCGCGTCGGTCCTGACTTGGCTGATAGCCAGTTAGGGTTCCGACGGGAACGTTCCACTGTAGATGCGATTATGCTTGTCCGCTTCCTTTCAGAACAAACAGTATCCCAGGGTGGCGTGACGTTGACGATAAGTCTTGATATCGTCAAAGTCTTTAACTCTCTACCCTGGGAAGCAATCAGGAAGTTACTAACACATCATCAGGCGCCCCCCTACTTACAAGTTATTATCGGTGACTACTTGCGCGACAGGTACATTCTGTACATGGGGCAAGATGGTAGAAAGATCCAGAGGGATATCAAACGTGGGGTTCCACAGGGCTCGATGCTGAGTCCATTAATGTGGAACCTCGCGTACGATGCGGTTCTGCGTGTCGACCTTCCCGCTGGCGTAAACATCGTGTGTTATGCCGCCAAGGAAGTCACTGAGCTTGGGGTGGAGTCGTCGTCACCAAAATCCACGAGCTGGGTTTAAAAATAGCGCCTCACAAGACGATGCCCTATAGTTTCATAAATTACCACGGGGCAGAGAACCACCCGACTCGTGCCTCCGCGTGGGTGGGTCCGAAGTCATAGTGGGGAGGTACATAAAGTACCTAGGTCTCCACCTGGACAGTCGCTGGGGCTTCGAAGAACATATCGAGAGCTTATTCCCCCGGATCAAAAGCGTGACGGGTGCTAGGCATAGACTGCTGCCCAATCTAGGGGGACCGACGGAGGAAGTACGTAGCCTCTATGCGGTAATTATACGGTCCGTTTCTCTGTATGGAGCACCTGTATAAAATCTACAGTCTCTAGCGGAGGATGGCCATACGGATCGTACGAGTATACCGCACTATGTCCTTCGAGGCGGCTACAATCCTGGCTCACTTTCCACCACTAGATACACTGGCTGAAATGGATGCGATCCGAATGCGTGCCCTCCGCCAGAACAGTGGTAGTGAACCAGAAAAAAATCAATCAATTAAATGGCAGGAACGACAAAACGCTCTGGCGACATGGTGCACTCGACTCGAGAAACACTATGAACGCAAACGCGTCATTGGAGCATTCCTGCCGATCTTCGTTGCCTGAATGCAGCGACGAGCAGGAAGATCTACAGACTTCCATAGATAATTACCGGGCATAGGTGCTTCGGTGATTATCTGTGTAAGATCGGGGGAACTGCTTCCACTGTGGTGGACGGGACCAGGACTCAGCTTCCCATACGCTCGCAGTATGCCCAGCGTGGGAACGGGAGCGGACGATCTCGGCGAACCGCATCGGGCGGAACCTCTTCCTGTCAGCAGTCGTGTCGGCGATGCTAAGCGGGGATTCGTCGTGGAGGTCCGTAGCCACCTTCTGGGAATCTCTTATGATTCAGAAGGAGGCTTTTGAGCATGATCAGGAGAGGGCGGATCCTGCGCGGAGACGACGTCACCAAGGCGTTCATCACGACCCTCCTCTAGAAAACGGTGTTCCCCTACCAGAAACGGGACATCCGGGGTTGCAGATGCTCGGGGCGGGGGCCCCGAACGCCTGGTGATGTAACCCCGGAGGAGGACGATGACTCGGAAGTGGTCTCGAGACATCGTCACAGCACTGCGAGGGTGCTGTGTGCAGCAAGTACTGCCCATGGGACGTGCTATTAGTGTAGCAAAGCGATGGAGGGGCCCCGGTTGCGTTCCGAACGGAGATATCGAGACCCCTCGTATACCCTGATGGTGAAAACCGTGCGGTTTTAGCCGGTAGGAGTCCGGCATAACCTTTTCGTTGCCCCCGCAGCGGAAGATATCCATGAGGATTTTCCCACCAAAAAAAAATTATTGTTATTATTTCTATTTAACAACCAAAAAACAGAAACAAAGTTAACACACAACAGGCAGTTGGCCGTATCGTCGCAGAAACTGGCAGGCAACAATTTACGGTAATTAACAAAATTTCCCTCCTACAAAAAATAAATAAAAATAAAAGCAACAGGTTGGCGCTAAAATTGTTGCAATCAAAGCAGACGTTAATTGAACATTGTGAAGCACTGAACAGAGACGTTCTTGACCTAGATGATTTGCGCAAATTTATAATTAGTAAGTCTCGTTAATTAACAACATTGCGAATATTACAATTGCACTCCAATGAATTTCATTTTACGTAATATTTATTTAGAAATTTATTTTCATCTGTTTCTTCGTTGGTAGTTTTGTGTCAACATAAAAAATCCATCACATTTTCTGTCCCGTGTGTCGTAAGCTTGAACTTAACAACATCTTTTCGCGTAAACTATGAAATAAAAATATCAAAGTTATAACGAGCATGGAAATAAATGTCACCAGCTGATAATTTCGTAACTGATAGTTATCTAAATATTACTGGTATGCATTCTTATAGATATTCACTATATATTCATTATTGCCACCGATACATGGACCGATGCAAAAATATGTATAAGCTAATATCAAGCGATAGTGAAGTACGTAATGACGATTTTAATGAACTGAATAGAATATAATCATCGAAATCGGTTGACAAATTAAAGAATTATTCGCCCATAATATCGTTCAGATACCTTTGCGAATTTAAAATTGGGATTGCATTTTTATGATCCCATCATCAGATCTTGACCAAATTTTAATGGGACTACTGCTGAAGTACTCCCTTTCTAACAATATAAGAATCATTGAAATCGGACAGAGTAGTAAATAATTATCGCCGAACATACATAAAAAAATATTTAGCCGAATTGAATACCTTTTCCATTTTTAAGGTCGGTTAAAAATTAATTTTTTTAGCAACTAAAACTAAATTTCATTGAAATCAACCTTCAACATCTGTTCTGCATTTGACAATGTATCGAGAAAAACCACAAACAAAAACAAAAGTTACACCGCAACTTTTGTTAAGTATGTTTCAAAAATATTGTAATTTGATTGTGTTCTTCATTGTGTAATTAACAATACGATTTCGGCCTTGTCTTCGTTAATTGTAAAATAATTAAAATAGTATACTGCTCAATAATAATTAACACTTGACGTTAAAATATGTCTAACGCTATAATTTTGAACAGTTAGTGCGGTACAATCAACGGATGTTGCCATTCCGATATATGTTGTAATCCTGTTTCCTATAATCAAGGATTTTTCTATATTCTATATTCCAGCACATCTTCATTAATTGTGTTAACATTATATTATATATTAGACTACCTCCTTAGTGCCGCACTTATGCTTGTTATACACTCGGCCGCTTTAATTCTGTCTTGGGCAGATGGCTAGTCTCCGTAGACTCACAGTGACCGAAATTCGGACAGGGGTACATTGTGTAAAAATTACATGTAACGACTTTTTTATATTATTCATGAAACAACTATAAGCCATCGAAAATTTAAGAATTGATTTTAAATACAATTCCAGCCCTTATAACGGCACGTAAGGAAAGCGAAACGTTTTTAAATATAGAAACAAGCTACACTATTGCCAGTGATTTTAATTACATTACATTAACATCGCCGATACCACTTATAAACTGTTAAAAAAGTATTCACATATTCGTAAATAAATAAAGTCATTTCACACAAAGCAAGGTAGTACTAGTATATCACGTTAGCGCGAACGCAATTTGCTACGAGTTTCTCTATGTACTACTTTCGCCTTGCGAACAAGGGTATTTAAATCGTACAGGCGTTAAGAACTATATCTAACAGCTAAAAAAGTAGAGAAAATGTGAAAAGGAAAATTAATTCCTCTATTTTATTTACTTTGTGCAGATGAGCGCTCATTGTATTACATTCGAAACAGCTTTACTGCGATTTCATAGGTCCTTAATAAAATTACTGCCACTACTATAAAATGAACTGATTTACACATATTTTTTTATAGAATAAAAACCTAGCAAGCTAACAGCATAGCAAAGTGGAGAAGCAATCAGCTTTGTAGCGGTTTCTAACGGTTGCCGTTGAGCAATCAGTTTCAAAATAGGAGGTTCAGATGCCTGGGTGATCAGTAATCGATTGCTGAAAACAGAATTTGAAAATTCGAAACCGTTCTCGAGATAATCGTGGGACAGACAGACAGACGGACGGACGGACAGACGGACAGACGGACAGATATCGTGAAATCAATAAGTGACTTCGCAAGCATCGCCACTTAATAAGGGTGACAAACGAGCTCACAGTCCACCTGATGGTAAGTGGTTGCTGTGGCCCATAGACATCTACATCTATCTTCGTTTACGAATTAAAATGCCATCTACATTTTTTGCGTTGTCAGCCGTGAGGACTAAGATAGAATGCCTCTTTTCCACTAAAATGGGTCTCCGGTTCTCTACACTCACCATACGAAACACAGCAGCATTAAGCTGCTATTTTACGCTGGTATTCTGTGAAAGCGTGGTCCTTCTCCGGTCGAGCCGACCCATTCGTGCTACAACTACACTATTAATATAGCTGCAGCATGGCTCTACCACGTGGAGAGTATATATAAACTAATGACACAAAACAATTTATTAAATTACTTTGTATCACTCTATCTATTACAGCTCTTGACAATGGTTCAGAGAGCGCGAATAGGCCAGCTCGACCAGAATAGCAACACACTTTCACCGAATACTAGCGTAAAATAACGTATAATTTCGTATAGTGTGTATAGAGTAGTAATCATTACTACCCTATATATGTATATATATTGGTTTAGTGCCAAAAAAGAATATCACAAAATCTGGACCCGATTAGTGGCGCTGTGGTCGAGTTTCTAACAAAATTTATATTTACACTAAGACGGAGCAAATTCCGAGTAAAATTCATCACGTAACGGAAAGGGCAGATCAGTTTGCCAACGTCGTAAAATAAGCGGCATAATTTTAACTTTTCGTCTAATAACTTCTAGCTTTGTATATGCAAATTTAAAAACTCATTTGCAACACCCATGCAACGATAGATGTCGGAAAAACCGGCGAATAATAAATCACAAAAATCCCACAAACTGATGATAGTGAGCGGATTTCATTACACCTTCGCAGCGTTGTAAACATGGTAACCAATACTTGTTCTTGATACAGGGATTAAAAGGTTTATGATTAACATTTATAATTATGTATATATTATTTTTTAAAGGTTTTTTTTATCACCAACCAATTAATTATATAGCTGTGAAAACGATTAATTACGAAATTAATCTACTAATAAATTTGTCTTTCTCTTACCCATTTCTGCTGCCAAACAGCAATACTTGCACTGTTACGGAGAGCCAGTATAAATACAGGCTGTGAGGCAATCCGCCTTAGTCCTCAGAGGTGACAACGCATCTTTAGCATTCTTTGTTTGAAGTTGGTTGCAGATGTCCATGGGCCTCAATAGCCACTTACCGTTGGGTAGAATGTGAGTTCGTTTATCACTTCAGCTTTATAAAAAAAAATTAAAAGGGATACTTATACTGATATATATATATATATATATATATATATATATATATATATATATATATATATATATATATATATATATACTTATACTTCACCCTTTTGTTGTAGTTATTCCATGTATTAGAACCAAACGGTTTGCTTCGACTTTTGTAATGCGTAGAGCAAAGGAGTGAAATAATTTGCCGACGTCTATCTTTCCGTCCGAATACAGTCTGGGCGTCTTCAAGGCAAGAGTGAATAGGCTTTTGTTACGCTAAGACAGTGCGATTTACCATCTAGGGCTGCATCACCACTTACCACCAGGTGGAATTGTGGCCAAGCGCTGGCTATGATAAGTAAAAAAAAACTTAAATATATTTTATTAACGCCCATTACCACCGTAATGATGCAATATTTCCAGTTTGTCAACATAACCGTTAGAAGTAAAGCGCGGTATTAGTAAGTAATTGACATTGCCTTTGCATAACCCTTCTAGGGTAAAAGTGAAAACGTTCCGAGAAAGTCAATTAGAACTGCTTTTTAATGTGAAGACAACAATCGTAAACATAGAACGACAAAAGGAAATTTTCACCGGGTCTGACTGAATGCACCGTTACACACGATTGCATAACCCAATTTTGCGTGTAATTGGGGACTTTCTTTAATCCCTTGGTGCTTATTGCTTTTTCACCATAGACGGGACTTCAGTACCGCTCGAATGAGTAGTGGTAACAATCAAATTATTTAATAAATTATTCAAAGAAGTTTAATACTAATATAATTTTTAACAGTGGTAGAGCCAGGCGGCAGCTTTTGCTGTCGCATGGATGGGCCGGCTCGAACCGGGGTGGTACCACGACCTCACAGAATACCAGCGTGAAGTAGAGGTTTACCTCTGCGTTTCGCTTGGTGAGTGCAGGTGGCCGGAGGCCCTTTTTACTGGAAATGAGGCATTCCATCCTAGTCCTCACTGGTGAAAACGCATCTGCATTTTGATCTGTAACAGAGGATAGATGTAGATGTCTATGGGCCGCAGCAACCACTTACCATCAGGTGGATTGTGTGCTAGTTTTTCACCCTTATCCTATAAAAAAAATAATACATTATTTCAGTGAATCGATTGATAGTGATCCCGCACTTTTATACAACATTCTGCTATATATATAAATCGAATAGTATAATAATAATGTAGAACTAATAGATATTTAACAAGTGATGTTTTGTAAATTTTGTAATAAAAACATTTATTATTTGTTTTTCATATTCTTACATTATCTTTCGATTCAGAATTATATTCAAAATTTCAAATCTCTAGCTAATCGGGAAATTAGTTAAAAATCAATGACTAAATTCGACCCGAACGAATGACACGAACGACAAAACGAGTTAACATAACTTAAATTAAAAATTTATAAAATCCCCGTAACAAAAAGATCTGATGATATTCAAACGGCTGAACAGGTTTTCTTCAAACATAGCTAAGAACATTCTCGATTAAGACGCCATTCGAACGAAAAAAAACTTAATCAAAATCGGTTCATTCGTTCAGGAGCTATGATGCCACAGAGAGACACACAGATACACACTACAAACTTAAAACACCCCTTTGTTTTCCTCGGGGGTTAACCTACTTGGTTAAAAAAAGTGGTAAAATGAAATCGACCACACGCAGTATTTACTTTGAGTTTGACTTCATACAAGATCAACAACTACTATTAGGATGGATACTCATACGTTATAAAATTATACATTAAATAAAAATTGTTATCCGACTAAGGTTTTCACACTAATCTGGGACAACAATGTTTCTTGCTAAACTAAAAACTAAAATTGTGACAATGACGAAACTTGTATAACTAGATAGCACATTTAATCATATTTGCATCAAACATTAAAAATCATCTATCAATCTTTTTATAAATTGTGTAAACAGAACACGCATTTCCGTAATATAATTACAGAGCAATTAAAATTACTGCTCGAATCCATTGCAAAATAATTTAAGATGGAGCGATTACAACGTAAAACCCGGTTCTGCGTTCACAAGTTTACGAAACATAGAACCCCGGCATTTACACATAAAAAAATAAAAATAATTACACCATACAGAAATAAAGGAATTTATAATATGATTATTTTGTTATCGTGTGGTGGCGCCTTAGGAAAATCCCATTTAGCCCGTGACTGTAATAAAGAATTGACTGAGTATTGGAAATGCCAGAAAAGTATCATGACGTCCGATAGATAGTAAAAGTATTTCGTAGAATTTATAAAATGTTAAAACCAAAGATGTTTTATAGGTCCAGATACCGTGTTGCGAACACACCGCACCGTTCATAGTGATGCCAGTCTTTGATTCATGTGTGCGTGTGTACCACGTGACGCGCATATTTTACGTACCATGGCTGCATTAATGTGCGTGACTTCGGTAATTACAGTGCGAATCGGTTACCCAAAAAATGTGGGAGATTTTATATTTCATTCATATTGACGTACCTATTGATTCTACGAGTATAAAATGTGTGTGCGAGGCGTGTGCATTTGTGTGCATGTGTGTATGGGGAAATGGTTGGTTATGTGTGTTTTATGTAGGTACGAACATCGCACTAAAATATTGAAGATATGTAATAAAACCTATAATTAATGTAACAGTAAAAATAAATAAAAAAGCACAGTAGATATTTATGTACGTAACATCTTTATATATAAAAATTACGTGTCACATTGTTTGTCCGCGATGAACTCCTAAACTACTGAACTGTTTCAATGAAATTTTTGCAAACTTTGTGCAGTTTGGTCCAACTTGAAAGATAGGGTAGTTTTTATCCCGATAAGTGATCCTCAATTTTTTATTGCTAATTTCAAGTTTTTTTTTTGGGAAAGCAAATGGTCGTTCGAAAAGGGCAGAACAACGTCTGCCTGGTCAGCTAGTATATTTATAATTTATTATTATTAAATATATACAGGGTACTACAACACTCCATAGGTTGGGTAAAATCTATAAAATTAGACCGCTTAAAACCCCTATACAGATAAACTTTCCGGTTGATTATGACATTAAAAATGGTAAAAACATTTCATAGACTAGGCAACACTCGAATATTATTGCGCAGTATTATTACTTGTATTGACATTTAGCTTTCGTATTATTTTGCAAAGAAATACACCATAAAATTGTATACTTATTTATGAAAAATGATGTTCTTATCCTTATCTTTTTTCACATCACAAACAGTCATTTTGCGAAATTAAAAACACCGGTGCGTGACGTACGTTGAACAGTGAACGTCGCTAGCGTAATGGCGGAAGGGTCGAACGAATACACCAGTATTGGCGCCTTTGAAATGGAAGCGTTTTAGGCGCGCGTACACGGTATCTGGACCTATAAAACATCTTTGGTTAAAACTCATCGCAAATACGCCTGCCAAGAGTGTAGTTACTACAAAACCTTCTATTGGAGAGGCCATGTCCAACATATTCAGCATAGGTTGTTTTTGGGCAAGAAAGAAACAAAAATTCTTTACTATTAATTTATTTACAACTGACTCTTGATCAAATAGTACAAATGTTTACAGTGGGACTACTAATCATGTGCTCCCGGGTGCGAATCTCGGGTCTTTCCGTCAAGAAATTATCTGTAGCCGATATTAGTCCCGAAGTCAGGAAGTTGGCGGTGTTTCACCCTCGTGGCTCGGCTCGTGCCGGATTTCCGTCCCATTTAGTGTTTATGAGAGTGAGGGATAAGAGAGTGTACCTGTGTTCGCGCACACACTCGTGTATGCATCGATGCAGATACGATGAATGTCCTTGAAACATTTTCTTGTAAGGAATCAGTGACAATTTTCTCTAGAAAAAGGCTTACCTACAATAGTTGTAATATGATCTTATTCTAACTTTACTTTTACTTACAGGTAAAACAAGCTTCTTTTTAGAGAATTTTTATCAAGTAGGATAAATACTCGCGGTTTAATTCTAGGCACTCTAATATTAAAGTAGCTAAAAGTAATTTTATTAAGATAACAAATTCTTAAAAATTTTAATTTTAATGGGAAACCTCAGTCAGCATTCTGATCGCGACTCCGATATTATTACATTTATTTTAAGGTATTTTTAGAGTTTCGATTTTTTGACTGCAGCACCTTTGGTATGGGATAAATATTGTAAAAAAATTAGTATTAGTAAATTTGTATTGCTGGCGTCAATAAAAGACAGACTATATCGTTTTTTTTTAACAGAAAAGGAAACAAACAAGTATAATGCTCACTAGATGGTGAGTCACTACCGCCCTTGAACAACTGCAACATCAGAGGAAAGACAGGTGTAGGTTGGAGGTCCCTCAGTGTCGTATTTACTTTTTAATAAATTTTCATTTCCGAAAAACAAATGGCAGAAATACGGCAATAAAATTAGAAATGCCTACTCTGTCTGACAGCTTAAAAACTAGTTTTTTAATTTTATGAAATTATATTTTTGTGGTAGATTACTTCCGATTCTTGTCGGCATAAATCCGTGCCTTGACAGCACGAAAGATATTATATAGTGCTGCGATTACGCTCACTCGTTTAATCATGATGATGATGATGACGATGATGATGACCATACCGTCTACGGTAAACGTAAAATAAACAGACAGGTAACTGTAGGGCAGCATCCAAAGGTGTTCCCGCCTGATCTCTCTGATTGTGGCAAATCTTCCCCAAAACTGTAGAATTTATTACGTGGTAGAGCGTCGCTGCAGTAATGTTATGCTTGTAACACGACTGGTTGGGCTCGACCGGGGAAGGACCATGCTCTCACAGAATACCAGCGTAAAATTGCAGTTTAATGCTGCTATATTTCGTATGGTGAGTGTAGAGAACCGGAGAATCTTTTTACTGGAAACGAGGTATTCCAGCATAGTCTTCAGGGGTGACAACGCATCTTCATTTTCACATGGGTCACAGCATCGGCTTACCATCAGGTGTGGACTGTGTGCGCGTTTGTCACAACCATTCTATAAAAAAACCCGTGCACAGAGCATTGAACATTTACGGTCTGATAAAGAGGGATGCGAATATTTTATACATCTATTAATTTATCTAATAATTAACAAAAAATTATATATCAGTACCACCCTGCAAAATTTTTATGTAGATACTTTTAATCTCATTAGAGTTTTAAACACGGAATTTCCAAGATTCAACCAGAATGAGAAAAATGCAATAAAAGAGCAAATCCATTAGTAACATGTTATAAACTAAAATAGTTACGTCAAACATACAGCCTACAGATCATTATCAAGCGTTTCACAATTAAAGATTTTATTTACCTACTACCAATCATCATCATCATCATCATCATTATGATTACAGTCCTTTACAATTCCACCGCTGAACATAAGTCTCCCCGAAGGAATTCCACAAAACACGGTCCTGAGCCACTTGCCTCCATCGGCTTCCTGCATATGACAAACCACTATAAATTTGACAATTCCAACGCTATACGCATTTTCAATTGCACTCCTTTCACTTTCGTTTTTCTACCGTTTCTTTCCGCGTAAATATATCTTGAGTCTGGCCCTCTAGTTATACCCTTAATTTTGTAAAAGGCCCTATAGACAATCGGGTTCAAAGTGTGTAACCGCTGAACTAATCGAATAGAAGTTGTAGACTTCGTGCACCTGTATTTTTATAACGTCGCTTATATTAAATGACGATGAAGGTATTGATGTATTAACAAATAGTCCACTAAAAGTTGACGGGACCATTCACAGGTACCGTTTTTTTCTTCTTTGAAATGAGAATAAATTACGACCATTGCTTCTTCGTTAAAAGAACGCATATTTCTTAAATGACAGAAAGCAAAAATTACATTTGAAATAAACTAAACGGAACTATAATTTTTTACTACATACATAACTGATTAATTTTAATATAATTGCATTTAATGTGCACTGACCTGTGTCGAACTCTGCTGTTGATGTGGCGCACCTCTCTACCGCCGCTGCTTTCTCCGTCGCTTCCCGAGCCGGCCACTTCCATTGTATGGGTGGACATTGATTTGTTCACCTACAATACACCATAAATTCGTTTATTATTCCACCTAAAATAACTTGTTCTACATATAATGCCTTATGTATATTGTTTTGATTTTCTCGTTAACTAGAGAAAAACAAATTTACTGTCCAACTGATAACAAGTGCCTACTGCAGTCCAGGGACACCTCTTTTATTTATTTACATAAAGAACGGTGGTAAACGAGCACATGGTCAATCTGATTGTAACTGAATGCTGTAGCCCATAAACATTTATCCTCAATTAAGAGCCAAAATACAGAACCGTTGTCACCCCTAAGAACTAAGATTGAATGCCTTGTTTCCAGTAAAAAGGGTCGCCGGTTCTCTACACTCACCATACGAAACACATCAACATTTAGCTGCTGTTTCACGCTGATATTTTGTGAGAGCGTGGTCCTTCATCGGTTGAGTCGACGCATTCGTGCTACAACCATAATATAACTGCAGCATGGCTCTACTACGCCAACCTGTGACTTGACTTCAAATAAAGAAGGCTTCACATGTGTTATTCACTTCAGAATGCCTCATAATCCTGCAATTTAACTGGCTCTTTATATCATTCAGACTAGTACACAGTAGTGCACGCACTGCTGTTTGGAGACCGAAATAAGTAAGGGGATGGTGGTACCTACCTAGACGGATTCCAAGACCAAATAGGAACCCTACTATCTAGAATATCTATGGCTAGATAGTAATTATTTGAATAACATTTCACTACACGGCACAGGCATCTCTAACAGTCTATTACAAAAAAATAGTTCCAAGTTTAAACTGGAATCCCCAAATATGTGCCAATATGTGGCAATATACGAACTATAACGTAAAGTATGGAAATTTTTTACGTGGTAAAGCCACGCTGCAGCTATATTATGGTTGTAGCACGAATGGGTCGGTTCTCACAGAATACTAGCGTAAAAAGCAGGTTAGCGTTGCTGTGTTCCGTATGGTGCGTGTAGACAACCGGAGAACCTTTTTAATGGAAACGAGGTTTTCCATCTTAGTCCTCAAGGGTGACAACGCATCTGCATTTTGATTCTTAATTGAGGATAGATGTAGATGTCTATGGACCACAGCAACCACTTACCATCAGGTGGACTGCGTGCTCGTTTGTCACCCTTATCCATACATAAAATAAAGTAAAATTTCGCGAAGACTGTGACAACGCGGCTTTAGGATTTTTTACGTGAAAAAATGTCTAGGAAAAACACGAAATCAATTTTTTTTCATAAATTTGTTATAAGATGGCTTATTAAAATGTCTAACGTCATTTTTTGTGCGACTACGGTGATTCTGCCGCCACTAAAATTAATATCTGCTTTAAGAAGGGGTTTCCGCATATCGTTGATATTTCCTTCAAATATACCATCTGGGGCTTCATCACCACTTACCAGCAGATGAAACTAAAAAAACTAAAAAAAATCCTCATTAAAAAAAAGCAGCAGCGCCAGCATGGGCAGGAGACAATTTTATCCCCGGGGAAAGGAGAAAATATTTATTCCCTCGCTTAGATTTTAACCCTTCCTTCGAGCATGAGCACACCGATGGATATAATATCCACAGTAGATAAAATGGGAGATAGACTTAGACTTAGTTAGATTTTTGTATGAATATAAACTTTAACTCACGTCCGATGAACTAGGATATAATTGTCCCTTTCAAATGTTAAAAAAACCATTTTTTTTGGCCCCATGCTACGGACGGGGGATATATTATGTCTACTCGTTATGTCAAACGGGCATACACTTTTCCCCGTTTCCGTGCTTTTGCACAAGATAACTTTATATCTTGGCAGTGGATATAATCAGGGGATACATTTTTATCCCCAGCCCATGCTAACCGTGCAGGAGTGCGAGCAAGGAAAATTACATGCGTTCTATAATAAAGTGGAATAATTTGTTTGTCCCGCAAGATGGTGTTTATGGATGGAGTGCAGCATACACACGTGGATGGCGTGTTTTTTTAACTTATTATAAGCCAGTGCTTGATCACAATCCGTTCGTATCGTAACCCTACCAGACAAACCATACATAAATAAATACCATACATCTTACCATATGAACGAAAAAATTGTATAAAAAGAAACTGACTCACCACTGGAATGTACTTTCGGACAGCAGCTGCCAATTCATCTATACTCTTCTCTTTCTTTTCGGTGTCTACTCCGAAGAACTTATTCTTTGCGGCTTGATTCAAAGCAGTAATTTTTAGGACAGGTGCTGGTTTTTCTTCAACGGCTTGACTCACAGTTTTCTCTGTTGGCCGTCTTAGTTTGCCCAATTGTATTGGTTCGTCAGGTTTCTTCACGAACCTTCTGTACCGAGTGCTATTCTCGTCATCTTCTTCATTGCTCTCTTCTGTCGCTCTCCTCCCTAGTTTACCTAACAATGGAAGCTTTCCGTCAACGTTATTCACTTTGTTAAGACGCTCCTTTAGCTCATTCGCACCTGGTAACTGAATTTTACGAGGGTATGTTTCTTGTAGCGTCCTAGCGAGATCCGAATCGGTTTTGGATGATTTCAATTTGTTAATTTTGCGTTGAAAACGTCTCGGCTTCGGGTCGGGTAGTTCCTCAGAATTGTCTGAAGAGGAGCAACTCTTCTCAGAGGATGAGACGCTCGATGCGGACGCGGATTCATCGTCTGATGAACTATCGATGCCTTCATCTTTCAGACCCTGGAAATATTTTTTAAATAATAACACATTGATCATAGTAATATTTTCAGTTTATTTTGCTTTTAAATAATGTTAATAAAGTTTTCTTAACTCAATTGTTAACCAAAAACAAATTTTGAGCATGTCCCAAAATTCAACGTTAAGTGGGCACGAGGGAGTGGACAAATTGATGACTACCTAGGGGAAAAAATCTGACTCTTTTTTTTAAAGTTATAATAACTTTTTTAAATACTTTAAAATTTGACACGCTATACTATATTTTTAGGTACTATGATTACAAATTTGCAAATATCACTGTAATTTTTTTATTAGCAAACTTAGCTGTTTATCACAGTTCCAAATAAAAAAAAAATATCTGAAGTTTTAAGAAAAACATGAAATTAAGTTAATTTTTTCGGGCAATCTTAGAAAATTTTAACTTTTAATCAACTTTTACTCGTTAGGGTATAAAAAATGTATTAACAATACTATGGCAATTTATATTACAGATTCAGGTACACAAGCATCGTCAATAGATTTTTGAATTGCGAGTGAGATAGATAGTTACAAAATTTGTAAGCAAGAGTGAAACAGGTAGTGACGCTATTAAAAAATTAGAGCAAAACAAAGAGTGACACTATTATTGTCGTTTCTGATTGGTTTAGGCCGCGCTCTCTTTTGTTGCGGATTTGTGTCGTACATGAGCGTATGAAATATGAATACTGTTCGTAAAAGTTGATTGTGCACACTGAATACGTTTTTCTCCGTCAAATAGGCAGTGACCCGGTGATATGGAGTTAGTAGTCATCTTTGCTGCGAGGAATAATCTGTATCTTCTATAATCATCTTCTTAAAGAAAGAGTAATTTTTTTATTTTTCCCTGGGTAGTCATCAAATTAACTAATTGAAAACTAACTTACCTAAGTGAAAACACTTAGGTAATAAACTAGTGAATGTTGTAAAAAACACCTAAAAGTTTATTTCTCACTACACACACAATGAAACTAGATTTGTTAAAAAACTATTACTATTTCAAAAAGGTTAATTCATGTTAGTTAATTGAAATTCAAACTTGAGATGTCTATAGACACAAATATAATCAATCTTGTACTCTATGTGATAATTTTTAGGTCATAAATTAAACACACCTCAGAACTTTCCCCCTTCGCCAGGGTCTTAGGCCTCGGAGGAACCACTGTGGACCCTGACTTTAATATGCCGCGGACTTCGGGAGTTATCATTCTTTGAGCGCGCTCTGATGGTGGATTATCATCAAGGTCTGTAAGGAACCAACAACATTGTTAATTATATGTATTATTTAATCTGTTTGAGGACAGAAAATTCAACAGAATCGCTAACAAATAATTTTTAATGTTCAAACACTTTTTATTTCACCCCCCTTAATTTATAAGGAGTAAGCAAACTACAACGAGATGAAATTAAGTGCATATGGAAATGTTCATAAGACGTGCTCAATGCACCATGATGTAATTTAAAAAATATTATGGAATATTAACAAGATTAGTTTGAATATGCACATTATTTTTTTTACAAAAACTTTTATTAAACTTACGCAAAACAAAACACACGCCTTACTTTCAAAATTAATAAACAACACATTCAATTCCAACATACAATGTAACCAAAACGATCGATAGTTCGCAGATTTAAACATGCATATGTAGGAGCCGCAGTCTATTTTTATTTTTTATCAAACATTATTAGCAATTTTATGATCATATTATACTTATTTAAAACCTTTTTTTTTTAATAAACAACTTTAAAATCAATAAACATATTGCAGTGTGGTGGCGATTTAAGAGAATCTACCATACTATTTCGTTGCATGGGTGTCGCAGGAGTCGACTTAGGGTTATGCCAGAAAGTTTTTGTAGCTTCCCATAGATGACGATAATATAATCATCTCGTTTACACCAGGCGTAAAATACACGTGACCGGTGACTGGGAGCAGAGTCAAAGGTGCGAGACGTCTGTACTACATAATATATACTAGGCTACAAGTTGATAAAAGTTATGAGCCGTAGAAAATATTCACCCACGAACAACAGTTTCACGAGCATATGACTAAGTATCGAGCGCTGAAAATAAATATTACTCGAGTAATAAAGCATTCACTGCCGGATGAGATATGGTGGTTTAACATGTTGTTTATTACATTGTAATAAGTTTCTATTTAAATTATAAGACATCATAGACGCGGAGTCGTCACAGTTATATATTATATTATATTAAAAATTATAAGATGTCATTTATATTCGATTTATTGTGTTTGTTAGTAGTCATTTGTATATAGTATTAGAGAATCAATCACTAAATCTCGTCCAGTGAGTTTTCTAAGTGACGAAAGTATGTTGCACAAGGGATATTTTTTTTGAAACGCTGTGTATTGGCGACGTAAGACAATCCACTGCCCCATATTATTAACCCGTGGGTGGCATCTTCATGATCAAATCTCAAAATAATAAAAAAAAATGTTGTTGCAAATCCGCTTGCCAAGCCTGGCAACTATGTCAAAAATGAGTAAGCCAATCTATGGTGGTTAAAAGTTATATTGCTCACACCGCCATCACTACTCGAGTGATTTAAAAACAATGTTTTAATCAAATCAGAAAACCGGTTAATTTAATTATTCAACTGTTATTTATCTACTTATCAGAAAGCCGGTGCATATAATATGTACAAGTCCCATGCAGCATGCATAGCGCTAGCAAACAATCACTTACCTTTTGCCCTAAGAGTTAAAATGATCGATACGGAATTAGTGCTAAAATCCCAAAATAGAAGCGCTACGGCTCAAGCGCAAAACGTCAAAACCAAAATAATGAACAAAATCAGACCTAAGCTTCTAAACTTTGAGTTCTGCCGCATGAGAAACTCTAGCGACGTGTTCCGCGCGCTCGCAGAACGGAACAATTCCATTTTGAGTTGGAAATCGGAACTACGCGGCACATCTTCATGGGTCAGCGACTTGGTTAGCCTCTCGTTCTGATCCATCGCCTCTTGGACTTGGCTGGCCAGCACTGGCATCGTCCTCAGACGGGAAGCTCTTGGTACCCTCTCTTCCTTTGACCTCGGTAGACCAGCTACGGGCGGTTTGTGAGTCAGCTTCGCGTTAAACATCTTCATCTTCTCGGCAAGCGACATCTTTGCCGGATCATCTTCGTCTAACTTAGCTGCCACCGGTGAGTGCGTGCGTATTTACATTTTACATTGTGCAGTGTTTACGATAGAGCCCGGGACATACACATAGTAGTCGACATGCAAAAAAAAGAAACAAAAGCCGACAATCAAAAGGAAAGCCGTTATTCGATCTCGTGTTGTACAAAATGCATATATTTTATACATGCTCCTTTTAATTATCTGTAAAACGAGTGGTGTTCGCTAAAGTACTTTGAGCTATAAAATAACATTCATTTATAAAAATATATTAAAAAATATCTGTGCATAAATAAAAACGCTTCTTACCATCTTCGTCTCTGTCTAACACATTAGCTGTGCTCTTGGACTGAGCAAGAGGCAGCCTTTCATTGGAAGGCTCTCTGACGCTCTCAGATTGAATGATAGGTTGAGTTTTGAATCTCTCCACGACCGATGGGTTTTCTTTTATCTTTGAACGACTGTGACGGATTAGCGGTTTAGGGGTGCCTGAAATTTAACAACAGAAATCAATCACTAATTTCACATCATATGTCCAACTAATGTTGGACTTCACGAGGAAGACTCAGGTAAATGTAAAATGTTTTTATTATATTAACATTACTTCTGCATTCGAGCTGAAACCAGGAGATGGGCAGTAGCGTCTTCCTAATAACAACCAGCAAATAAAAAAAACAATGCAATTGCCAAACTGTCTGCCAGGCGTGGTAACTATGGCAAACGTTCCTTTTATGATGTAATCTATGGGGGAGGACTATGTTCAGCATCAGACTTTGATAGGCAGTAATGAATGTTTTTTTTACATAACTTTTTATTTTAATTTTTTACCTTTAAATGAATGAATCCCTGGATTCAGTTAAATACCAATCAGTGTCATTGATTGCAGTAAATATAAAAACATTATCTTTAAAAAGAGTATGTTTTGGAGTAAATATTTTTCAAATGATGTCAAATTAGTAAATATGTTTGTAGCGAAATCAAAGGCAAGAGATAAAATACCTCCCCCAACGACAAGGACTCACGAATACAAACAGTAACGAAAGTTGCATACTACCTAATATATGAAGTGATAATGATGAAGTATATATGAAGTGCATTGTGAAACAGATTATAATAGATATTATAAAAACAAGTTTGAAAAAAACTTGAAACAACTGTCAACGCTTCTAAGCAATGGCACGGAAATTAATTATTAGCATGCTCTTACGTACATTTTTGTTTACAACAACATAATGCATACTCATATTATACAAGAGTATGTTGATTAAGTCGTAAAATTTGTTTTATAAGCTTACAGTCGGTTTGACCTCAAAAACACTGGTAAGTCACTCCAGAACCTTCAAATCTTACATAGGCAATTTTACATAATGATTTCTTATATTTACATCATACATCTCAGTCCCCCCGTGACCATAGGTGTGAGAAAGCACCCGAAACGTCGGGAATTAAAATAGTAGATTAAACGCGATAAAATCCGTAAAAAATAGTTTTATGCAATGGGTAATTTTTCCGAATAGAATTTATAGTTTTATAATTAGACTTTATTTATAAAACTGTAAATTATAAAATAACCGTGTAGTGGCGGCTATGTCGTATAATATGGCGACAGAGGGAAACTAAAACAGATGGGTAAAAGAATCTTCCTGATAATAGTTCATAATAATAAAAAAAACGCAGTTGCCAAGCTGCCTGTCGTGCGTAATAACTATGGTAAATGTCACCCGTATATGATTCAATCTATGGGGAAGAAATAGGCGTGTCCACTGCAGTCCACTGCTAAACAAAGGGTCAGCAGTGAAGTTTAATAGTCTGCACTGATGATGACTTAGACTTAAGTTATTTAAATATTTTAGTAACTAACCCTTAGCTTGCTGTTGCAGCTGTTGCCACATACTAGCGCGAGCCACAACGCTGTTGCTCTTGACTAAGCCAAGAGCAAATCCGCTGTGGTTTTCGTTGCTCTCATCGTCACTTTCTCTGCTCTCAGGGCTCCTTAAAGCCTCATTTTCGGTGGATTTCCTTTCCCTTTCCATTGTTATGAGATCGCGCTCTATAGACGTAGACGACCAATCGTTACTGCTGTTGGTTGTATGATTCTCTTGAATTTCTTGGCTTTCGATCAAGCCTAGTTCTTCGCCTGGAATTCAATATAGCACACATTAGTGACAAAAATTAAATGTATTTAAAATACAGGACCTAAAACTGAATATGAGTATAGTGTTTACGCAGCTGTCTTTAATGAATGTATAAAAAGGTGACGGATACGGTATAATTCGTACAGCAAAATAGATAATAACAGAACAGTAATTGCAACCGCCTGTTGACAATGAATACGTATTACATTGACCCAAATTAAAAGGACAGAGAGAGATCGACAAGGTTAGACGTGGTTTATTTTCAAAACCGTCCTAATATGAGCGTGGCGGCAATTCACAAAATCTAATTTTAACAAACACAACATAAACAAACACCAAGTAAATGCATGCCGGCCCGCCCTGATTCCTTACACATGTTTACTTTATGACGTTGTAACAGTTAGTATTTATCGCGCGGCTCACTAAATAAGTCAAAAGATGTTTGCAATGTGCGTTACATTACAATTCCGCAAACCCAACTCGATTAAAATTGTGTACTAATTCCGAACGGCCAACTACCGTATAAACGACGTGATTAAGTTAATGTTTTGTGAGACACTAACCAGAATGTGGTCCAGAGTCTCTAGATGACGCTCGGTTGTACACTCCACTGTCACAAGACACATTTAAGCTCCAATTGTCGGCTTCTCCTTGCTGCCTCTCATCTTCTTCTAAGGCGCGGCTATCTTCATCTAAGGCTACACGAACCTTGTTTACTTCCTGTTCTATCTCGTCAAGAGACTGATGTGTTTCAGGACTCCCACCTATGTTTTCAAAATCGAGGAACGTGGCTTCACCGTAGCGATCCTCTTGGTTAGAGACACTTTCTGGTGGGTCAATATCTGTGGGCAATTTTACTTTAAAAGAATACGCTCCAAAAGGCGGAGAATGTAGGTCTTCGAAAGGTTCTTTTTCGGTTTTTCCCACGTAGGAGCCCTTAGGCGAGAGAGCAATACCGGACTCGGCGGGTTGACTCGGAAAACTACAGGCCGCTGAGCCGTACGCTTGGAAACTCGCTTGGCTCGGCTCCAAACTGCGAAATGAGAAAAGAAATGCGTTAATGTAGAACATAGCCGTTCGCATGAAAGAGATGGCCGCGGTTTGGGATCACCTTCATATATTCCAATGAATTATGGCACGAGTGATCTGGTCCAGCATATTAGATTCATCGATTCAGACAAGATTGACACCACCGGTGAAATCGTCTAAATATAAAACGTCTAAAACCAATAATAAGTATCTAAATCAATTTGAATAACATTACTAAGACACTATTTATAAGTTTAGTTAACATAATCAACAATTTCTTTTAAATCCAAACGATAAAATATAACTAGAGCGATACAATATTCAAACAACTGATACATGTACCTACATTTAACAGTGATTGTTAATAAAAGGACCTAAACACCGTTATCATTTGAAATTAAACGAAAACCTCAACAGACCAACATAAGTATCTAGATAATAATATTTTAAATGAACTTGTTACATGGTTGTACTCAAGCATGCTGTATAGAGTACAAGAGAACCAGAAATAGTGTTTGACCCAGTAAAGACTGGAGCGCTTATTTCCGTCATCAACATGCCGCCTAAACAACAAGTAACCGGCAGCAGGATTGATGTTAACATGCTACACTGAGTATTAGCTTTATTATATATATATATAGCTTTAGTATAAAATGAGACGAAAATAAGATATATGAAATTACAAATTTACGCAAAAAAATAGTAATTAAGCGTTGATAGAAAACATATTAGTGTTAAAGGTTCAAGTCGTTCATCATTATCATGGCAACCTGATGACCATAGGGCTAATGGGTCATACTTTCAAATTACTTTTGTTAATTAATTATTGTATGTGAAAACTTTAACTGATAGCAATAAAAATCATCAACTAATCTGAAAACTTCTACATCGACATTAATGAATTTGTAAAAAAAACAATGAAATATAAAAAAAAATATATTACCTAAATCTGATATTTGTATATTAGGATCTTGAAGATTTAAAGAAGAAAAAAATTATGACTAATTAAGTGTAAAATCTGAAGTTCCCTTTTTCCTGATAGCTATATTTCAAACATAAACTGAATATACAAAAGAATGTGTAAGCAATCTGGAGGCTCTGACACAAAAACAGACAGTGTCACTGTCTTTAATCAGAGCTTCCGAATCGAAATTGCAATTTATATTGATAGAAGAAACTTAACTATAGTAGTAAATTTCTGAGATACTCCTGAATTACATTTTAATTCAATAATTCAATTAAATTTAAATTAAAACAAAAAAGACAATATCCGCGTTACTTACAACTCAGTAAAAGGAAACTTTAAATCGAAATTATCCATATCGTTATTTTCTTGCTTCTTTTTTATCATTGCACAAAACAACTAAAACTGCACACACCTCTACCGAGATTTAATTCATACGCTATCAGTGAACTAAAAATGATTCAAACACTAAACTGAATCAATGAAGATGATGTCAGACACACAAAAATACGAAATTAGCACGAACCGTTCACTGATTTTAAGATCTGATAATTAAAATACTAAATAAGTAACTACTATCTGTAAACTATTACTTATAGGCGCTCCCAATGAAGAGACACAAAAAGTATTAGAACTGAACAATAAATGTTGGTATGAAATGCATGACATTTTGCGAAAATTTCAAACCCGCACAAAGAAATATAACGTTGAACACGTCTTATCTTGTCTAGTCCATGGCTTGGCACTAACAGTGAATTTCATATTATTCTTTTCTTAGCATCACTGACTAATAGTACAGTGACATTTTCAGGTATGTAAAATTAAAATACAGTAAATAACACATAATTTTGGAATAAAAGTTAAAAACTACGAGCAACAATACTAAATAAATAACAGATATAAGTTATTGCCTAACGATATTACAATTAACACAATTTGTAAACAATTCCGGAAACAGCAAGATCTAGAACTATGCAAATATTTTATATCTGCTTACAATACGTTTTGGCCCATCAAAATAATGGCGAACTGCCAATATACAAACCCGAGTTTCTAACAACGCTCTGAACAAAACATAACCAGCTGTATATGCGAAAATCCAAATTAAGAGAATATTACTAGAGCGCTAAATATTGACCACTTGCTGCAGAAATATAAAACTCACTGGCTAAATGCATTTTAAGGAGTGTTCGAGACAAAAACTAAAAGGTAACAAGGGTTAGCAAACATTATCTACATATATTTAGGTACAACTCTCAACGTATCGGAATTAAGCTATGAATTTTGTAATTTTGTTAACTTTGCCACTTGCGATATCTACGTGAATGACGAATGAAAATTACAATTAAGTAAAAGTTAAAAAAGACTTTTATGTTTTTGACGGTACACGTAAGAGTGAGACGTGTACCTTAAAAACAAACATTTCAAGAAAGTCTGTAGCGCTATCACCCAGGATAATATTAGTTTTTCGTAAAAAAACCGTTCGAAAAATATATCTTACCTTGAAGTGATTGATCTCATCTCGTCGACTGTTACAGGCTGTGTTTTGTAACGTTCCTTATCACGAGGTTTTGATTTTGATGTCGAGGGCTGGTCTTTTAAAATCATTTCCTTCGTTAAGGCTTGCTCCATGCTCTTTATCCGTGATGCGATAGATGGAAAAGTTTTTTGTCTATTATCATTTAAATTTGTGTCCTCTCCCCACAAACTTCTTTGTTCATTCTCACAATTTTCATCCACCTTTAGTCTGCGATTATTTAAAATTGAGAGTAATTCATCATTGACATCACACACTAAACTCATTGATCGTGGGTTAATTTTAGGTCGAAGGTTTCTCCGACGGATGACTGCGCTTGGATAACTTTCTTCTTGATCAGGTGCAATATTTAATACTCGTCGCGGTCCAGCCGTCGACAAATCGCTTGTATCTCTTGCAAAATTGGTTACGCAAATGTTTGTATCGTTCTCTGCACAAAAAGAAAGACGCGCACGTGGAGACTGACTTCGATCTCTAGTAAGACTGGAACCTCGTTGCTTTAAAATAGGTTTAACAGTCGCCTCACATTCTGAACCGGAATGATCAGAAGTTTTTGATCTAAGGAGCGAAGGTCTACGTGAGCTTCTGTCGTCTTCGCTCAAATCAAAACTAGAAGCATGTCCTTCGTCACTGGACAGTTTTTTTGAGGTTTTAAGAATTGGTTTTTTGGGCAAATCGAAGTCATGATCATCGTGCTCTGTCAACTTTTTCTTCAAAATCGGCTTTGGAGTCTCAGAAGGCAAAATATCAGGGCACGGCCTTTCTTCCGAAAAACTTTTTTTCTTTAAAATTGGTCTCATGACTTCCTTTTCTTCTTCCACTATTTCTGCACCACCTGCAGCAGCTAAAAGCACAGCTTGAGCAATAGAGACATGCGAAGAGGTTGTACTACTGCTGGAGCTAGAATTAGATTTTCGTTTCAGAATGCCATGGGGTTCTGGTGAGCTATGAGACAAATCATCATTCGTAAGTTCCTCTTCTCTACTCAATTTTCTTTTTAATATACCTTGAATTTGGCCATCTGGTGATCTGTTACGTACAACGTCCTCTAATGATGATCTTCTATTTTTTAGAATTGGTTTACTAATATCTGATGAACCATCATCAGCAAAAGAAACTTCTGGGCTACAAGACCGTCTTCTTGCAACTTGTGACTCGTCTAAGCTACGCCGTTTCTTAAGTATACCCTGTCTTTGACGATTTCCAGAACGACAGTTTCGTGGTTCAACTACATTCGGCGAAAATGTTACAGGTGGTGAAGCGATGACATTGTTAGGAGTATTAGAAACCGTGTTTTCTTCGTTAATTGATTTTCTTTTCAGGATTGATACCGGTGTATGATAAGACAATTGGGAATTATCAAAACGACGATTTTGACTAGATGCGTCATTATTGAGATCAGAAAACATTGCACTTTGCCTTTCAAAATCTATTAACCGTTGTGCTGCTGTATCAATATCTTTCAATCTTTCATTTACACCTCTATTATGAATTGGTTTCTCATTAATAAGACCATAATTGTAAGTATGATTATTATTTTGTTGTTCAGATATTGGCGAAAATATAGAATTACGAGGCTCAGGTGCTTTTAAATTTAACTTATTACTAGTTAAGTTATTTGATAATTTGTTAACCCTATCTAAAGTTTGCTTTGTTAATGCAGCTAAGCTGTCCATCTCTTGAGAAAGTCTGGAATTGCTTGCATGTGCTCTAACTGTTTCGTGAAGCGTAAACATTGTTGTAATATTATCTTGAGAGGATTCGCTAAGACCAGTAGTATCACTTTTTGAATTTACATGAGATCTTACACTGAACGCTATATCAGATGATTCGTCCTTATCACTCGTTTGTTTCGGAGAAGTATCTATGCTAGTCAGTCTTTTCTTTGAATTACAATTTTTTTCGCTAATATTTTCAGTTTCCTTTTGAGCTCGATGCTTTCTGTCATTACGGTTACTACCACTTTCACTCTTCCCTTTATCTGAGCTCCTGTACAAAGATTTAGCTCTAGATGAATCCAGTCTAGATTTACTATCTGATTGAGAAACAACTTCTCCAATTCTCTCTGGTTTAAGGAAACTCTGCTTTACAGGTGATATTGCAGCACGTCTAATTTTCTCTGGAGATTTTTTAGATAAAGGAATACAACTCGGTTTTGTGCCAATTTCAGATATTCGCCGTTTCTCGTAACTTTTATTATTCGATGGAGAGGTGGTTGAGGGATTATTGATAGCGTGCCTAATTCCAAAAGGTATATTTGTCGTTTGTTTAGAAGATACTCTGGAAGACGGTAATGAATTTTCAGTCTTGGGATGTAGTGCTTCGCCGGAACGTCGATTCTTCGTTTTTGCGATAATTCCTGTAACAAAAAAATGAATAAAATGAGCTTATGGAAGGTAATGGTTAAACCGATTTCGTGTTTTAACGGTCCATGATTTTGGGCAGAAATGAACTGTCGCCTCGAATGTTACAAATAAGTTCAATGACTTTGCGTACAGCTACTTTGTATATCATTCGAACATAAATAATTACTTTAATAAATGAAAAAAAGGTAATAGAAATACAAAAGTGGTTAAAAAAGTTAATTAAATTCCTTCTTTGTTTACCTAAACGACGAACTTTGTATTATGAGATACGTATTTTTTTTTATAGGATAGGGTGACAAACGAGCACACAGTCCACCTGATGCTAAGTGGTTGCTATTGCCCATAGACATCTACATATACATCCTCGATTACGAATCAAAATGCAGATGCGTTGTCACCCGTGAGGACTAAGATGGAATGCCTCGTTTCCAGTAAAAAAGGGTCTCCGGTTCTTTACACTCACCATACGAAACACAGCAGCGTTATGCTGCTATTTTACGCTGGTTTTCTTTGAGAGCGTGGTCCTACCCCGGTCGAGCCGACCCATTCGTGCTACAACTATACCAGTAACATAGGTGCAGCATGGCTCTACCACGTTTAAATTTCAAAAAGTTTAAAATTCAATTAAAAATACCTAAAACTAAAAAAAAATCTCTTACTACACGCAGCCACATAATCGGCATCCACATGCGACACATCGAAGGTTACGGTCATCGTGGTTTCCAACTACTTTACGAATGGTATAATGATAACATAACGCAAACCGCTATCTACCGAAACGGTCTGACTTTTATTTTTCGTGTCTACGCAATAGACCATACAAAATATTTATGTGTAAATTATTGACCGGTTGTATTTTCTTGTTGACTAATATCTCTGAAATAGATTATCAGTATGCGTTTGATGAACAACGCAAATATATTACTATTTTAATTGGGAAACTTCAAATTGAAAGCTTAAATTTTTATATACCATTTTTTTTATAGAAGTGATAAACAATCATCCAGTCTATCCGGTGGCCCATACTCATCTACAGCTATCCTCTATTAAAAATAAAAATTAATATGCGTTATCTTCCCTGAGGACTAAGATGGAATGCCTCTTTAATAGCTAAAAAGGTCTCTGATGCACTTAAATACATATGTACCATACGTAGTGTTTGTAACGCTTACAAATTTGTTTCGAGTCTGGTTGATTGACCTTGTGCGATTTATTTCATTTTAGTAACATTTTATTTAAAAAAAAAAACGATGTAACATAAAAGCGAAATCAGAACTTAATGAATTCAAAGTATGCCGTGTGGAGGAAAATCCATTAGGTTATTATTTCGCTACGAGCGTGTCGTAAGTATGCCTCAGAAATTTCACGGCGTCGAAGATCATTGGTTAATAAATTGTGGCTTTACCATGTCATATGCTAGACGTAAAATACCCAGATCGGCGATGGATAACTGAGTCAAAGGTGCAAAGTGAAGTACAGTGGAAACTCGATTACCCGGACTAATTGTTGTCGTTAGGGATTCGGATAATCGAAAGTCCGGATAATCGAATGTATGAAGAAAAGCGGGTTTTGCGCATACATACATAATGTTATGTGTTTATTAAAAACAACAAATACATATCAACGAAAATCAATGTTTATTAAAAATATTAAGGGATACATTTGCCATCATACGACATACATATTTTTTAAGATTACACAAACATACTAAAATACTGCAGCCTCAATCGAAAGCGATCGAGCGGAACAATGGCTCCAAAGTCTTTGCCAGAGATCTGTCTACCAGAAAGAGCCAAATGTCAAAGCTGAAGACCGAATGTGAAAGCATCGTTTCCGGGGCACCAGAGATTTTGAGTGAGATTGAGAGGTTCTATGAGCAGCTGTACACGTCATCATTGGAGCCACACGCAAGTGTAAGTAACGATCCAAGAGCGAGTCTTATCCGACACTATTCCGAAGATATCCCGGACGTCAGTCTGAGCGAGATTAGAATAGCTCAACAGCACCTTAAAAACGGCAAGGCTCCAGGAGAGGATGGAATTACAGTGGAGCTTCTGAAAGCGGGTGGAAGACCGGTACTTGAAGTCCTTCAGAAGCTCTTTAATTCCGTCCTCCATGGTGGCATTACACCGGAGGCGTGGAGCAAAGTGCGGTGGTCTTGTTCTTCAAGAAAGGTGACAACGCACTCTTGAAAAACTACAGACCTATTTCCCTTTTGAGCCGCGTCTACGTGCTGTTTTCGAGAGTCATTACGAATCGTCTCGCGCGCAGACTTGATGAATTCCAGCCTCCCGAACAAACCGGTTTTCGAAAGGGCTTTAGCACCATAGACCACACCATACCCTTCGGCAAATTGTGCAGAAGTCCGAGGAGTACAATTTGCCACTATGTCTGGCGTATGTGGACCATGAGAAAGCCTTTGATTCCGTCGAAATTTGGGCAGTGCTGCAGTCCCTTCAGCGGTGCCAAGTTGACTGTCAGTATATCGAAGTGCTGAAGTGTTTGTACAGTAGAGCTACGATGGCTATCCGACTACAGAACCAGAATACAAAACCTATCCAATTGCAGAAAGGTGTAAGATAGGGTGATGTTATATCCCCGAAACTCTTTACCGCTGCATTGGAAGACGTTTTCAAGCTTCTGGACTGGAAAGGATACGGTATTAACATCAATGGCGAGTACATCACTCACCTTCGATTTGCCGACGATATAGTTCTTATGGCAGAATCGCTGGAGGACCTAAGCACCATGCTCAATGACCTCAATAGTGTCTCCCAACGAATAGGTCTTAGGATGAACATGGACAAAACAAAGATCATGTTTAATGTCCGTGTCACACCTATCCCGGTAGTTGTTGGGAGCACTAAGCTCGAAGTTGTTAACGAGTATGTTTACCTGGGACAACTAGGTAAGTCCAACTCCGACCCAGAGGTCATTCGACGGATTCAACTCGGCTGGGCAGCGTTCGGGAAACTACGACATATCTTCTCGTCAGACATACCTCAAAACCTTAAAACGAAATTGTACAACCAGTGCGTGTTGCCAGTGATGACTTACGGATCTGAGACGTGGTCCTTCACTGCTGGCCGTATGAGGAAGCTCAAGGTCGCTCAGCGAGCTATGAAGAGGGCTATGCTCAGGGTTTCTCTGCGTGATAAACTTAGAAATGAGTATATCCGCAGTAGAACCAGAGTAACCGACATAGCCCAATGGATTAGTAAGCTGAAGTGGCAGCGGGCCGGCCATATAGCTCGAAGAACCGACAACCTATGGAGAAGAAAGGTTCTGGAGTGGCAGCCTCGTACCGGTAGGTGAAGTGTAGGGCGACCCCCCACGAGATGGAGTGACGACCTGGTAAGACATGCAGGAAGTCGATGGATGCAGGTGGCTCTGGACCGTGCTTGGAGGCATTCCTTGGGGGAAGCCTATGTTCAGCAGTGGACTTATGAAAGGCTGTAATGTTGATGATAATGAATCATCCGATACTTGCGACAAACGATTCATCGCCACATATTTTTTTATTTAACTGTAATGCTTTTTCACAGAGCAAGGACCAGGCCAAATATCGGTCGCCCAGTTGATCTTTTTTGTAAAAACCAACAATACAAAGCGTCCTCTAAAAGTTCCACCAATCCCAACATGTTCATGCTTGCATAAATTCGACTTGCAGTACATATTATGTTAAACAATTTGTCACTTGGCTCAATATGACTTAATAATTTATTTGGCCGCGGTTGATAGTCCGGATAATCGCGAATCCGTATAACTGAGGGCCGAATAATCGAGTTTCTACTGTACTACGATCACCAATACACCAGTCAAGCGTGACAATACGAGATTTAAAATCTCTCTATTTCGGTAGCGGCCCATCCAGCGCTACAGTTTTACGGACTGAAGACGACAATCATTACTATTGTTAAGGAACAACTTAAACCTTCTTACGATTTGGCGCAGAAATAGTCTAACTATTAATAAGAGTGTAAAAGAGGAAGAGTAAAAACGAGAGGGTAAAACCACCAAGCTACTTCAGTGCGCCTTAACGGACTCAATAATTTTTCTGTTCGCATCATTTGGTTTTTCCATCTGAAAGAATTGTAATTATACACATGTACGTGTTTCAGACTACTTCTTTCAGCGCCAAACAGCGCGTAAAATTTTAATACTATCCTAAATAACCAGTCACAATATTGAATAAATTAATAAGTACTTTTACGGCATCAGATGCAGCTGATCTGAGTAAGTGGCGCAAATATGAGTCTCTGAGAGATGACTACATATTTGTGTCATTTGCTGTAGAGACTATCGGTCCGTGGTGTCCACGTGTGGTGACGTTCCTAAAGGAACTCCATCCGCGGCTGGTCGTTGCTGCTGGTGATAAGAGGGCTGGTTTTTTCCCGCTCAAAGGCTAAATATAGCCATTCAGTGGGGAAACGCAGGCAGCGTTCTTGGCACGATACCGCGGGGAGTAGGAGTATATGATAATTAAGTTTCTAGTTTTAGTTTTTTTTAATAGCTTTTAATATTATCATGTATAAAGTAAAGAATTTTAATTTTTTAACTTTTAATTCTACTGCATTTGTCAAAATAAATCTTCATTATTTTTTAATGAATATACAACAAACATAGTTTCATAAACAAAAACGTTTTTCCAACTATCTTGACGCTCCATTAGCAACATCTAATACAACACGTTTGTTTAGTTTGAAGCAAAAACATAATAACGATTTAGCATAAATGCAAATCTCACTATTAACAAATTCTTATTAAAGGAATTTTAGGCTTTTTTTTTATAGGAATAAGGGTGAAAAACGAGCACACAGTCCACCTGATGGTAAGTGGTTGCTGCGGCCCATAGACATCTACATCTATCCTCTATTACAAATCAAAATGCAGATGCGTTTTCACCAGTGAGGACTAGGATGGAATGCCTCAATTCCAGTAAAAAGGGCCTCCGGCCACCTGCACTCACTAAGCGAAACACAGAGGTAAACCTCTACTTCACGCTGGTATTCTGTGAGGTCGTGGTACCATCCCGGTTCGAGCCGGCCCATCCGTGCGACAGCAAGAGCTGCCGCCTGGCTCTACTACTTTTAAATTATATCTAAAATCTGTTATATGTTTAAGGAGTAGTAGTTCCGAGACATGGCCTTACCGTAAATTACACAGTACGCGAGCAACCCGGGTTCGATCCGCGCCAGCACTAATCAAATTGTGAACAGTAATTTTAAAAGATTTCCGAAGTGTTTGGCGGTGAATTGAAACATTGTGAAGGAGCTGTCACTACCGTAAAAGCGATACATATACACTAGGAACATCTTATGTACCGTGGAGACGGAAGAATAATTTCTAAGCCATAAAAATAATTGATATTAATTCTTGTTCTATGCGAGAACCGAACCTAAGGCCCGTCTCGCCGAAACTAAACGGTTAACCACTGTGTCAACGTCATGTTCTATATATGTCAATAATATCAATACATAATTTAAGAAAAAAAGATAAAATATTGTTTACACTTTTTAGCAAACTGGTTTTAAAAATAACATTTTAAAGTAGGTATTGATAAAAATATTGTTTAATTATCATTATATAACTTCTTTAATAATTTTCAGTAGAAACTTATTATTGTTGGTCTGATTATCCAAAAATATTTTTTTACATAATACCGCCATTTCAAGGTCTCTAGAGTTGGATGCTAGTTTTTAAGACAATGTATGTATATATGTATGTACGTTCGTGTGTTATTTCGCGTCGCATATCTCGAGAAGGGGTAATGATATTGGAGTTAGATTGGTTTTATTCGATGCACATTTATACAATAAGAACATAATTTTTATTAAAATCGGCCAAGCATTTTTTGACACGAATATATAAACTAACATAAGATAATAACCGAATTTTAAAACTAATAATCTGTACTATTGACGTATTCTACTTCTTAATAGGTTCTAATATATAATAATTAAAAATTTAATGGCATTGCTTTTTCCTGTTTCATATTGAAGGTAATCTGTGTCACTTCTAACTGAGACATTGTCATAGTCACTGACTGTAACAAAATTAAACAAAGAAATTGTTATGTTTTATATTTAATAAAAAACAATAACCTTTGTTATTTAAACCTTGGTAGCTCAGATGGTTAGCGCTCGCTATAAATTTCACAGTACGCGAGCAACCCGGGTTCGATCCCCGCCGGCACTAATTAAATTGTTTATTGCAATTTTAAGTGCTGATTTACCATGTGCTCGGCGGTGAAGAAAAACACCGTGAAGAAACCTGCATGTATGAGAAATAAGAAAAAAAACTATTTCCAAGACATGTGAATGTGAAGTTCGCCAACACGCATTGGGGCAGCGGCCGACATTTCCTGGCTCTAAAACCCTCTCAGAAATGAGAGGAGGCCTATGCCCAGCAGTGGGACGTATATAGGCCGTAACTTCTAACTATTCAAAACAGATTATAAGTAGTACCTATTGTAAGTCAATTAAACACTCATCAATTGTGTTTCTGCAGCTTCAGTTTGAAAGAGCCAGCAAGAAACCCAGCGGGACTTTACTAGGACTATTACTATATACTAAGACTATACTATTACTATAGGACCATTAACATAATAATTAAATGTTACCCACAGTAAATGTTGTGTAACATACATATAAGCATATTAACATGTTTTCTATCTTTCCACAGTTTTATCTCATCTTTTGCACATGTGGGTACATTAAAAATGCGGTTCTGATTTATAAGAACTAGGTCAACGAACGATCAATTTGTGATCACAATACGACTATTACGACTATATCACTTGGGTCAGAAAACGTCTAATCACCACTAGTGTGAACGGTCTGAACGAAATTATATGCGGTAATAAAAAAAACTTTGCAGTAGACGTTTTTAATGACTATTATATGCTTAGTTACATTTGAAACTTGTTTTACAAGCTATTATATATATTACAAGGTCACCAAATACAGGCGAAATGTACTTTTAATAATAGGAAATTTTTACTTAAAACCATGAAACAAAGCGACTTGCTCTAAAAGCGTACTCGATAAATAATTACTTACATTAGAAATTAATAACCTCTTTGTTACTTTAAAAAGATTAATAACCTCTTTGTCACTTTAAAAAGTATTTTTATACTCAATATTTTTTTTATAGTAGGGGGCAAATATCCTCCCTAGGTGGCAATCAAAGAGGAAGGCCTATGTTCGGCGGTGGACTTTTGATAAGATGTGATGAACACTATTGATTAGATACAGGTGGTAAGGTTATTGAATGAGGTAATTATCGACCCTGGTTGGCACAGCAATATTTGGAGGGCTTAATTAGGAAGTAAACGATTAAACATTATGTTAGTACATAACAAGGTTGTACTAGAACTACTTGGTATGTGTTACTAGAATATGAGGTAAGAAACAATATTTTGGCAGAAACCATTGATATAAAAAACAATATAAGTACAAATTTATAACTTAAAAATACGCAAATCTATTATATTATGATTTGACTTTCTACGTCGTAACTCATGCCAAAAAGGGTAATGACTCAGCATGAATTGCGGTAAACTACAACGCTACTTATTAGTAATGACCAAAGCCTTGGAGAAAACACTCCTAAAGATGAACGCACATAATATATCAGCACCGTACGCGCCGCACGCGCCATACGCGCCGCATTTACTGATGGCCTCGCACATTGGTAAGTGCACGTACGCGCCGTACGCAATTTTTTTTTATAGGATGGAGTGACAAACGAGCACACAGTCCACCTGATGGTAAGTGGTTGCTGTGGCCCATAGACATCTACATCTATCCTCGTTTGCGAATCAAAATGCAGATGCGTTGTCACTCGTGAGGACTAAGATGAAATGCCTCTTATCCAGTAAAAAGGGTATCGGATTCTCTACACTCACCATACGGAACATAGCAGTGTTAAGGTGCTATTTTACGCTGGTATTCTGTGAGAGCGTGGTCCTTCCCCGGTCGAGCCGACCCATTCGTGCTACAACTATACTACTAATATAGCTGCAGCATGGATTTAGCAATCTTTAGTAATACCAACAACTTTGCAGTTTTGTTCACATTAATCGCTCTAAATATATATAAAAAATATTGCTATAGAAAAAATGTTGTAATAGCCTGCTTATTGGCAGAGGAACAAGAAAATAAAATTCGATGAAAAATAAGATTCTGGATTCACAATATTAATTTAAAAATGCTGTTGAACGAAGAATATTATACGTTATATAAAGACTTATTAGATGATGATGAACGATTTTCAGATATTTGCATTTGATGGATGGATCATCTTGCGCATGTCTTGTATGACGACTCATTGTTGCCTACACAGTAAAAGTAAATACACCTGAAATGATGTAAAAATATATTTCGAAACGCGTAAGTGGGTTGGTTGCCTTGCCACTAATTGAAACTTAATTCTACTAACCCACTAGAAAAAATACTAGCCACTGTAAACAATATTTCTCCACTAGAGGTGTAGTCTAAGCTTACTACCAGTTAGATAAGTGGTAAAAAAAAAGAAAATAATAAATACAAATAGAATAAAAGTTAATGTTATTAACTGATAACTGTATTGTGTTATTTGTTGACCTATACTTCTACATACAACAAGGTGTATTATGTTGGCAGTGGCGATATAAGAGAAAACATAACCTGTTTTACATGGAGAAATGCCTATGCATACCTGCCTCGCGAGGGCAAGGACTTGTTATGTTGGATTGGCACCGATTAAATACGATAATAATCACCTTTCCGTATAATAGCAGGACCACGGGCACGCTTTAGCACACATCCGCAGCCCGACCAATGCTCTCCGGCCCATTTATGTAGTAAGAGGCGACTTGGGAAAACTCCCATAAGATCTTGTACTTCTTGTGCATTACAAGATAACCTCCTGAATTTATACCAAGTATAACGTCCCTAAAGCGGCGACGGGAAGCAGCTTTAAAGGTGCTAGACATGTGGTTACTAAGTCGCTAAGAAACCTGCTATGCATAACGACTACGAGCTAAATAAGAGTAGTTTAACATTGTTAACGTTTTCATCATAATAATTGTAAATAATCAATAGTGTGTTCAAGGTCTTTAATATTTCTATTCCTATCCCAAATTAATCCAAAATTAAGTTGCATGACTCATCTGTGAATGTTTTGTATACTTGTTATTAATATGCATATATCAGAAAGTAAGAAAATGTGTAGGTATGTGTTTGCGATAATGTCATAAATGTATATATGTTGTAAGTGTATACTAAACTTGTTAAGTAAATAAATAAATATCAATTGAAATTTGTAGCCGCCGGCTGCGATAGTAATTAATTTCTATTTCTTTCCACCCATTAGTGTTAACGCCCTACATTCCGCCCTAATTCAGCGCAAATTGTGACGTCACGATGCAGCAATTTATTTACTAAGTCAATAACCGTCGCAGTTAACTGTTGCAAAAACTATTTCATTATAGTTACCGTACTTACATTAATTTATACCTCTCTATAAATACAATTAATGCCGATAATTTTTATAATTTTAGTTTTAAAGGAAATTTACAGTATTTTTCATTTCATAAGTTTCGAGACAATATATTGAGATCGTTATCGTGGACTCAAACTGCCATGAGGACTTCATCATTAATGTATAATATTTAATACAGTGTACTATTATTACTTTACATTTATATTTAATGTTTTTTGTATTTAATGTTTGCAAATCCCAGTAAAACCTTCATAACTTTGTGAAATTAATAATATTGGTTTTGACATAGTTTCGCCTTCTAAACAAAACGATGTTTTAGTTTCAACTCTGGAAGCTCGCTTAAGTTCTGTATTCTATTTTTTGAGGTCTCGAGAGACAAATAAATTATAGTTACATTGTAGGGATTAATTTTGGGAAACATCTTGACAAAAAGAAACACAAAAATCCTCTTCCTAAAAGATATTTCCTTCGTAATCTTAACGTTTAATAAATATGGATTAGAATATTATTTATGCAGGTACTTGTGTTTAAATTAAACAGTTATTCTACTTTTTTCTTTAATTATAATGAAGTCCGCTGTATTTTTAATTTTACTAAGTAGAGAGGTGGTAGTTTACCTATTTCCCTGTAAAAAATCATTCCACGCACCGATTTATTAATTTTTGGAGAGCAAGCGGAGATTATGAGGTTTTTCATCGTTTTTGATTAAAGTTAGCAGTGTGTGCCTCGTAGCAACCTACTATCACTGCTAGAGCGCAAGCGTGCCAGTCAATATTCTGACGATAAAATAAATTAATAATTATAAGTAAAAAAATATATTTATAGTTCGTCTAGGAGCTCGTTGGCAGTTAACATAATAAGCAATAATACGAAACCAATCAATCCAATAAGTTCTTATATTATTTATTTCATTTCTTAAAACTTATATTTGTTTCAAGGACCTTTAAGTGTATTAGTGATTTTTATTTCATCTGAAGGTCAATCAATAAAAACGTACTTGTAGACCCAACATTAACTCATTGAACCAAATATTTCTAAGAATTCGTGATATTTATTTGAACGTTAAGTAAAAATTAACCACCCACGCTTGAAATTATTTGAGCAAGTAGTGATTATTTCATTGAATGTTTGTAACTACTGCTAATAATGAACCAAAAATAAGTAATATTTTCATTTATATATTTTGTGATTTGTTCTATACGCAACGAAGATGGTAAGAAATAAGATATTACACGTATATTATATAGCGTACAGGTTTTTCGTTTCACAGATTGTCATCTTTTTATATAAGAGTCCGCCTGATGGGTAATGACCACTGCAGCCCACCTGCCAAGGCGCAAGGCCACTGTTGCATTTTACTTCAAAATTCTGAGGTCTACAATGGAACGGGTCATTGCCTGTAATTACATTTGTAATTTACCCTTTAAACCAAAACACAGCAGAGTTGTACTACTGCTGGAAGGGAGAAACAAGCGAAAGGGTGTTTCAACCAACTAAATTAAGTGGACTCATTTAAAAGCTCACAAACTTTGACCAATTTATTAACTATCTTTAAAACATCATAGTTAGCTCATCATCATCATCATCGCCGCTATTGAACGTAGGCCTCTTCATAGATTGTTTTCAGATAGCACAGCGTGACAGCGTCTATCGACTACGCTCGCGAAAACGTACCTTAATTTGACTAGACCAATTCCATTTCAGATTCAATAAATACGAAAAACAACGCACAGATTACCAAAGCTTTACTTAATTCTATAACTGAATTATTTATATATACTGTCTTCTTACTTTTTATAGGTAGGTAGGTGAGAGCGTGGTCCTTCCCCGACCGTGTGCCGATCCATTCGTGTTACAACCATAATATAGCTGCAACATCGCTCTACCACATGCAAAAACTGTCTTCGCAACGAAATAATTCACATGTGTTGCTACAACTGCATTCGTAATGGGTTGCTTGTTTATTTAAATACAATACCCGATTAGACATTTTATTTAGATTAGGGTTGTTGGTGATGAATAAAATTTTTATAAACAAAATAAAGAAAAAAGATTTAACATCAAGTTCGAAACATTCAATGCGACGTTTATAAGAACACATAACGTTCAAATTTATTAATGAAATCGGGATATAAGACTATCGAACAGAGTTTATTCCCCTTCAAACGGTAAGAAATATATAAAACGTTGAATCAAGTGCTAAAACTTAAAAGGATACGTAAAAGAAGTGAACTGTTTTAGTGTTGACATTACAATGTTTGGAATATCTCAGCAGTAAAATTCGTTTCGGACTTCATACCCCGTAATGCCAACGAGTGTGAGTGACTATCGGTGCACATAATTAAAACGAAGAAAATTTATTTTTTCGTTGGAACTTACTACTACTGCCTTCTCATCAACATACTATTCATTTAATTAACATTACAGTCCAACATAAATCCGTGGAAACGTAGACTCGAAAAGACCGCCCCGAAACAAATTCCTGAGCCACCTGCATATATCGACTTCCCATATGCAATAGATGGCATGATTTGCGTCATTATTTTAGATGAGACACCACCATCCAGTGCGTCAATAGAGGAGAGGTCATGAACCCAATGACTATCGAGAACACTTTCGAAGGCGTCAGTAATTCATTGGCCGAATGATCACACCCTTGACTCGGCTCGGCGTGTGCCAATCAATTACTGTCTATTAGATACCCCCATATAACAAATAACAAAGAAAAAAGAACAAAATATGGGGCATTTAAGTTCGCTTTTTAAATAGCGATTTCTGTATAACAGTAAATTGTTAATTAATCAGAGAGAGTATACACTACAAACAACAATGAAACAAAAACTGGCGCCTTAAGACACAAGTAAAATCTTATCCAGACCCAATAAATGCTTAAATATATAATCTATTATTATATGTACTACTAATCTTTTGATTTCACTAAATTACTACTATCGAATGCTATGATTATAAGATCAAAATGACATGAGATTTAAAAAAAAAACTTGATAACCTCAAGACACGTATCAAGAACTTGAGGTCGAAAACGTTTCATGGCACAACCACTCTGAGTTCCTCTAGAACCTCACCCACCATTATACGAGGGTGGATTGAAAAGTACTCGGCCTAACCAAGAAAATAAACACATACTAAATCAGTTATATTTTTATTTTTCTACATAATCACCATCAAGTTCAATACACTTTTGCCACCTCCCCTTCCAAGCATTTAGACCGTTGAAAAAAAATGATTCTTCCTTAGAGTCAAAATATGCGTCTACAGCTGCTTTGACCTCGTCGTTTGTCGAAAATCTTTGACCTCCCAAGTGCTTTTTTAGGTAAGGGAACAGAAAGAAGTCTGATGGTGCCAGATCAGGTGAATACGGCGGATGCGGTAACAGTTCAAAGCCACAGTTGTGAATTTCAGCCATTGACTGTACTGACGTGTGAACACGGGCGTTATCTTGATGAAACAGGACTTTTCTTCTGAGCATTCCTCGACGTTTTCCTTTTATTTCCTCTCGTAAACGACGTAGTAAGAAGGTGCAGTAGTAATCAGAGTTTATAGTCTGCCCCTTTCAAGATAATCAATCATAATCACACCTTTCGAGTCCCAGAATACTGAAGCCATCACCT
The DNA here is from genome assembly GCA_033319125.1 of Parnassius glacialis. Taxonomy (NCBI): domain Eukaryota; kingdom Metazoa; phylum Arthropoda; class Insecta; order Lepidoptera; family Papilionidae; genus Parnassius; species Parnassius glacialis. The sequence continues at coordinate 33,277,118 of JAVANC010000018.1, forward strand.
TATTTGCCGACAAAATAGACTTAGCCTTTTTAGGGGGTGGTGAACCAGGTCTTCTCCACTGTTTTGATTGTTGTTTTGTTTCCGGTGTACAGTAATGAACTCATGTTTCGTCTATAGTAACAAAACGATTCAAAAAATCATCTGCATCGGCTTCAAATAACTCCAAACAGTCGCGCGAAATAGTCAATCGCGTCCTTTTTTGTTCAACTGAAAGCAGTCGCGGAACCCACCTCGCAGACACCTTGTGGAAACCCAACTCGTTGACAATGATGTTTTGAGTTCGTTCATAAGAGATGCCTATAATCTCAGCTATCTCTCTAATTTTTAATCTGCGGTCTCCCATTATTAAATCAAGTACTTTTTTAATATTTTCGTCAGTAGTTGACGTCGAAGGCCTTCCAGAGCGGGGTTCATATTTCACACTCTCTCTACCACGCTTAAATTCTGCTATTCATTTTTTGACGGATGAATATGACAGAACACAATCGCCTAATGTACTGACCATGTCATCATGGATGGCTTTTGATGATAGCCCCTTCTTATGGAGGTACTTAATGACGGCACGCTGCTCGATTTGCTCCATTCGCGGAAATTATGTCCGATTACTTTGTTAATAAATTTATAAAATCACAACTAATTATCGCACACGTTTCGAACTTCACACAATGAACTAGTCTGAACTGAACTAAATAATGTGGGTAGATTTGATTTTTAGAATTGAATGGATCTGTGTTAGGCCGAGTACTTTTCAATCCACCCTCGTATTGAACACTATTTTAGCATAAAACATAGTAAACACATTGATATTGAACGTGTGAACTGAAGCAAATGGTAAAATATTTAAAATAATATGAAGTAACTTACAGTCCAATGATCACAACGAAAATATTTTAATACAAAATAGTAATACACTTTTTCGTAAGTTCACATCGCGTGCTGTTGATTGTAGATTTGCAGAAACATTTTCATGGAAAAGGTACCACAATATGTAAATTAATGCAAACACGGCTCTATTAAAATATCGTTTAAATATCATGTCATATATCTAACAAACAATAAACATATTCCTTATTAGAACCTCACTTGATCCGGTAAAAACAAAAGTTTACTAAACATAATATAATACAATGTAATAGTAATAAAGGATTAAAGTTACTGTTTGAATATAGATACTAAAATTTTAGTAATTATTAAAAGTTTTAGAAGCTTTCTCGATCAACGTATGCAAACGAAAATAGAATTAAAAAGACAGCGAATTTAGAACTCGAATGACAGTTAAATTACTATCTCGTAATTGATATAAAGCCAATTAATTAAATGATTTTTTTTAATATACTAGTATTTAACAAATGCCATTAAACATTGCTAATATTCCCTTCAACCACTTCTGGTAAGCTTAAAATGCTTGTGTTAGAAGTGATTCACGACAGTAGTCGAATGGCGGATTCGAACCCACGACCTTTCGAGTTCGCGGTCCGCGCCCTGCCATTACGCTTTTACTGACGCTATTTTTTGATTGTTTTATTTTATTTACTAGCGATCCGACCCCGCTTCGCACGGGTGAGTTCTGGATCTCGGCAGCAGCGCCACCTACCGGGTCCAATTGTAAATCTAAACCCCCTCAAGCTCACATAAAAAATTTCATCAAAATCAATTTCGAGTTTTAGCGAGACTAACGGACAGCAATTGGTTTTTATATATAGAGATTATGTGTGATAATATATAATAAATGTGTAAATTAAATCACAGTCTAACAAAGAACATTGTCATACTTCTATATTATGCCGGAATGACAAAATTGCATTACGAAGGGCGATAATATCGTAAAAACATCATTATATGATAAGCGGCGAGAGAAATGACGGCATCCAATTACGAGATACGACGCGAAAATGTCGTCTTTACGGTTCACGGCGGAGATATCACTGGACGGAAGCTTATACAAGAGCTGAACAAAACATTTGCGTTCGAAGCCCCCGTTACTTGAAATAAAACCTATGAAAAATTTACGACGTGCCAATAAAATGTCTAAGCAACAAAAGTAACATAAGAAAAAGCAACTAGCGAATCTCGAAGCTTTATCGTCGCTCCGGGCAGTCGTATTAAATACGGAAAATGGACTGAATAAAATGTTTTACTTCACGGTGTTGTTTACATTAGCCACATAATGTATCAAATTATATTGCAAATATACACAATATGTTAAAAGAAAACAAAAACAATAGAAAGAATAACGTTTCGGCTACAATAGATACCTACTCACAAAATATTTTAGAACATAACTTTAAAACTTTAAAATTAGAAAGGACCGTTTGCACGTGATAGAGCAGCTATATTATGGTTATATAGCACGAATGGGTCGGTTCGAGTAAATACCGTCAGCAGTATTTTATGTTTGATAGAACAAGAAAATTGAATAAAGAATAGAAACCTTTTCAATATTTGGAATGGGTCGATTTATATTGCTCAATCAATAAATTGAAATAGCCAAATATAATTTAAATTAGACATTATAAAGTTCTTTAACAAAGTAGGAAATTATTTCTTGGCAATTGCGTTCTAAAATTATTAATAAATGCAAGATCGTACTTTCAAAATTATTTTTTCATAAACTTCAATAAAAGTTGTAACATATGATGCAGACGGACGAAGCGCGAAAACAAATGACTGGCATAGAATACCTATGTCTGGAAGAAATTCTCGTCTGGTCGATATTTGCCTTGATTTCCATTAATTTCTACACAAAATTTCCTAACTTAATTTACGTGTTGGATAAGATTTCTCCATTAGAGAAAAAATTGTTGGGTGAACTGTTATCCACACCAAGTATCTTTGTAAAGGTCTAATGATTTCATTGACACGGCGGCGTAGTTCATAGCCCGAATGACTGAGACCTATGGGTGCTATCAGGAAAAATTAAACAAAACTGGTGATATTTTTATTTTAAGTTAAAAAAGAGAATAAGGCAAGTTGAGTTAAGTAAAGAAATACGAGTGCTTGCAAATTGGTATTAATACGAAATTAATGTCGATTTTGTAAAACGTAAGATAATATAAATAGGTAGTACTTATAAGTAAAATATGTAATACAAATATATACTATATAGATTATATATATATACACTAAAATCTATTTTAAAGGTTAAAGCCCAGAAACTATGTAGATATAAGATGTGAAAACGTATAATTCGATATAAATCGACAAATATCTTCTTCTTTTTGAAATATAGGTACACCGACTTTTAACTAAACATTGTCTCGTATATCTTCCTTTTTTATTTTTTAAAATTTAGACTAAACATATTTATGAAAAGTAGAAGTACAAGAAAACCGTATTCGTCTGAGTATCAAAACTTCATATTTTACGAGCCATCCTAAGTTTAAAACAGTAAAAGAATCGGAAAATATTCACTTAATAGTTCAAATATTAGACTAACTTTTTTATGTTTAGAAACAATAAAATAATAAGAATCCTTCACACGCAATTGTTACAATAACTTGCGTGTAACGACGGCGTTAGAGAATCCATCACATTTTGTCCAGTGGACGTCGTAGGAGGCGACAATGGGAAAGGCCAGAAAGACCCCGTACACCATCCTACCATCTCGTTTGTGACAAATGTATGTCATGATGTTGACAAGGAGCAGTAATAAAGGAACGTGTAACTGCGATCGCCAATCAGCCTGCTAAGCGTGGCGACTGTACCAAGCCCTTTCTGCAACGGAAGCCACGCGTTCAGCAGTGGACTTTCACACTGATGAAAGAGAAAAAAACATTCAACAGTCACATTCAGAAATTTTGCAAAATAATAAGTTTTTTTTTTTATAGGAGAGGGGGCAAACGAGCTTGCGGCTCACCTGATGGTAAGTGACTACCGCTGCCCATGAACAACCGCAACACCAGGGGAATTGCAGATGCATTGCCGGCCTTTTAAAAAGTTGCTGAATCTTATTTACTGAGAACGGCAATAGAGAAATGAAAATCTCAAACACATTTTTAACTACAGAATATGTATTTGGTATAAATAAAAAATGGTAATTGTTCATATTAGTGTGTTACTTCGTTCCTCGAACTTCGATGTTGTGTGTAATTTCAATATGCTACATGATATTACAACGCCCACGTAGATTTGTCTCTAGCCAACTATTATTTATTCTGTGCTCTAGCTAATACATATTTAAGGCATCACCTCTGACATCACCAATATGTATTAGAACCTACGTTATGTTCCATATTTCATATTATATGTATATGTCGCAGGTTTATGGTAAAATCAGGTTTTTGATCAAAAACCTAGGCTTTTGATCAAGAAGCAGAAAAAGACAAATTACTATTTCATGTTATCATAACCATGAGAAAATCCAGTTTTTTGATCAAAAATTTAGACTGATTTAGTTTTATGATAAAATCCACCTAACCTAAGCTTAAATTTTATCATAAACCTAATCAAGTTCAGGGTTTTAATCAATAAAACAGGTTTTTTTTTCGGTTAATGATAAGATTAAGCAATAACTTAGTATTCTTCCGGTTCTTGATCAAAAAACAAACCTTCGATATATGTTTATATAATCAATTAACTTTAAAATCGTGTTTTGTGGCAATCCATGGGATTCCGAAGTTCAGTAGTGGACTTGTGATGAACTGTATATGATGAATAAAAATATCATTCGTTGAAATGATTATTATTATTTTACGGGTATCTATATAGTTTTCTCATCTGGTTGGGCTGTATAAATATATAATTGTAAATGAAAATGATAAACATACATAAATATCAACAAAATAAAATAAATACATAAATAAATAAAAACCCAACCAGATGGAAGCCCTCGGCAGGGGAGACCAAACGGCCGAGGGTTAGGGGGAAAGGGAAAGAAACCGGCGGACTATGCGGGCGGTATCGAGGAGCACCGCCTTCTGCATTTGAGCTTGGAGCGGTCCGTCACGGAGTCCCAGTCGCCTCAGATGACCCTATATTATATATATTATTATTATTATTTATTATTATTATATTATTATTAATTATCTAGTATAAATACTAAGATTTTAGAGTTATTAATTTTTTTTATAGGATAAGGGTGACAAACGAGCACACAGTCCACCTGATAGTAAGTGGTTGTTGCGGTCCAAAGACATCTACATTTATCCTTGATCACGAATCAAAATGCAGATGCGTTGTCACCCGTGAGGACTAAGATGGAACGCCTCTTTTCCAGTAAAAAGGGTCTCCGGTTCTCTACACTCACCATACGACTTAGGAAACTTCAAGAAAAGAGCTTACACCTTTCTAACAGGCCGGCAACGCATCTGCAATTCCCCTGGTGTTGCGGTTGTTCATGGGCGGCGGTAGTCACTTACCATCAGGTGAGCCCCATGCTCGTTTGCCCCCTATTCTATAAATAAAAAATAAAAAAGTGATCAGTGGTTGTCAATTATGTTATACCAGCAATAAATATTTTCGATTAGATTTCAAAATTATCCATTTAAAGTTCTACAGCCCACGCGACAAATATGCCAATTGAAATAATAAATCCAAGGAACGGATTTGTAATCCATTAGATTTTTGGGTGATTTTATAAAATGTTCTCTAAGTCCTTTCTTTGCAAGTAATTACTCCAATTAAGTTTTATAAGCTTGCTGCGACTTATACCGCACCCGTGTGGGAAGTTGAAAACATGATTAAATTTTATTGATCGTGTAAAAACTTACATAAAATAAAATCATTCAATTTTCTTGGGGGCCATTACAATAATTAATTCACACTCATTGCATACACTGCTAAGCACAAAAACAAAGTATGGTATTTTTATAGAAGAAAGAATGAGAAACGAGCACGAAATCTCTCATAAATGAGAGGAGGCCTGTACCCAGCAGTGAGACGTATATAGGCTGTAACTTTCAATATTACTAAACTAACCACACACCTTTACCGTAACATATATACTAAAAAAAGAGGAGGGAATATTTTCATATGAAAATACACATTCAAATTACATCTTTGTCTGGTATAAATAAAACATTACCAAAAAACATAACAATACCATTAAATATAAAATTTTTGAACAATATAATATCTAAGGGTCCGTAAAAATCCACATACATTATAACGATTCTAATTTAGGATGCAACATGAATCCAATTAGAAAATACTAGTATATTTTCGACATCAAAAGCAATTACGTTAGGGCTGATAGATTCGATGTAGAGTAAACATTTTATATGTCTAAAATTAAAATTCACGGAAGGAAATATTCATCAAAACGTTTCACAACTTTATATTGTTATTATCGCATAAACTGCCTAGAGAATATAAGTCAACAATAATAGCATATACAAAATATCAACGTATAGATTATAGAACTTTTTTTATAAAATTTTTTGGTAAAAACAGATTTTCCAAACTTCGTAAAGCCGAAACGTCTAATGTAACTTGAAACACCAATATCAACCAATATCACACATGACAAAGCAAGGGTATAGGCGGCCATACAATATTTTTATGGGTTTCAAGATCCTTTTTCGTGCTTAAGAATCCGGCTAGGTTGGTACGATGCTTGTTTCTACCGCCGAGAACGACAGTACACACACTGTTGGAGTTCATTTAGAAAAGTAAGAGAGCCAGTGTAGGTTATATACTGAGGTAGCTTTCTTTGTTCGAAGTTAGTTGCAGGTGATCAAAGACAACGGTTAGTGTGCCACTTATCATCAAATTTTATTTTTATAAAACTGAACTGACAAAGGAACTTATGATGGGCTTCCTGATGGTAAGTGGTTACTGCAACCCATGAACATCTGCAACTACTTTCAAAGAAGGCTACACATTCATTGTCGCCTCTTAAGTTGGAAACCTCACAACGTGTAATTATACTGGTTCTCTACACCCCTCAGAGCAAAACAGCGGTGCACTCTCTGCTGCAAGAATAAGTAAGCAGAAGAAGTAGAGGCAGAAAAGGAGTTCTACCATCTAGTAGTTGGACAGGAAAGGATAGTCAAACAAGAGGTCGTCTAGGTGGATTGTTTGCGTGTTTGACACTAATATTATTTTAAAAATCTGCACACATATAAGAGCGAGTACTTGATACAGTTAATAAAATATATTCGTAATAAAAGTAAAACGACATACAACATATTAACCGTATGCCCTTTCGGAACAAAGCGCAATTTTCATTGGCAAGATTATACCGTGCGTATAGAAATAAATACAGGACAGTGTAAATACAGACGTGGAAAAATTACACGTTGCTTGCATTTGATTAAACAAACTCGTTACATACGCATGCGGGACTAGTGCGGAACCGCTGTTATTCTACCAAACCTACTGAACCTGAACTGGAATAGGAACTATAATATAATTTAGTTTTATTATGATAATATTATATACGTTTCCGAAGAACTACTACACCAGCAGAGTTTAAAAATGTATTTATTTTAATATCTTGATTGCATTCCCATATAAAAAGAATACAAAGGGCGGAACAAATTTTGAATTACGTATTTTTTATAGAATAAGTGTGACAAACGAGCACACAATCCACCTGATGGAAAGTGAATGCTCTGGCCCATAAACATATACATTTATCCTCGACTAATATTTAAAATGCAGATGCATTGTCACCACTGAGTACTAAGATGGAACGCCACGTTTCCAGTAAAAAGGGTCTCCGAATCTCTATACTTACTCTATTCAAAACTCAGTAGCATTTAGCTGCTATTTTACGCTGATATTCTGTGAGAGGGTGGTCCCACTCCAGACCAAACGGCCTACTCGTGCTACAACCATATTTCTGCAGCGTGGCTCTACCACTTATAAATTCATAAATTCATCATTAATGAAGCCTATAGCCTAGCCTAATACCAGTATGACACAATATTAACAAACCTTTTCTATTTTCGAATTAGTTTAGAAAACTTTTAAATTAGTAAAGGCAAATATTCTTTGTCATGTATTTATATTACATTAGTAAATATAGTCTGTAAATATTAGAGTGACATAGTCTATTAGATCAAACCCTCTTTAATAAATTTAACAATCTTCATACATTAAGACATTAATTTTATAGAAAAGGATCAAACAAAGGTTTGAAATTCATTTGAATGGTGAAAGCATGCGAATCAAAGTTAAAGCACATCAATCACAGGGTGTTAAGCGGCGTTAATTGACGGTTCAAAACTTTGCAGACTACTTTTGTCTGTTAAAAATTACTTTGGAGTGGTGTTGTCATATAAAAGCTAAATATTTATGGTACAATGTAGACACCAATACAACTTCACACTTTAAAATTATTCATCGTCTAGAAAGTTTAATTTTAAAGAGTAAAATTACACATTATACACATCAAAACCCCAAAGTAGAATAAAATAAAGAAATTCTTGTAGTATAGAGATCCCTAGATTTGCTTTTTTTTAGATTGATTTAGTTTGAATTTGATATAAGTAGTACGTGAACAAACCGAATAAGATCTCCATGGGCATTGTTAAAAATAATTTTAGTGTATTTTAAGTGCTGATTAATCATGTGCCATGTGACGAAGGATAATTTTTTTTTTATAGAAGAGGGGGCAAACGAGCATGCGGATCACCTGACGGTAAGCGGCTACCGCTGGCCATGAACAACCGCAACACGAGGGGAATTGCAGATGCGTTGCCGACCTTTTAAAAAGGTGTAAGTTCTTTTCTTGGAGGTCCTTAAGCCGTATCGGTCCGGAAGAATCGCTGATGGTAAACAATTCCACAGAGAAGTTGTACGAGGAAGAAAACTCCTAGTAAAACACACAGTGGTGGACCGCCAAGCATCCAGATGGTGAGGATGGTATCGTGAATTTTGACGCGATGTGCGTTCGTGAAATTCGGCTGCTGGAATTAATCCCAACAATTCCTCAGAGCACTCCCCGTGGTAGATTCAATAGAAAATGCGAAAGGCTGCAACATCCCTACGCAGCGCCAGTGAATCGAACCGATCAGAAAGAACTCGGTTATCGACGATTCGAACCGCTCTGCGCTGGATGCGGTCAAGTGAAAGGAGCTGGCACTGGAGTGCCCCGGCCCAGAGATGAGAACAGTACTCCACATGAGGCCGAACTTGCGCTTTGTAAAGTTGCAAGCGATGTACCGGCATGAAATACTGTCTCACTCTGCTGAGCACACCAAGCTTTTTAGAAAACAATTTGGCCTTCCCTTCAGTGACCACGAAACTGCACACTATTCGATATGTCGACGCCAAGGATTCATATGCCAGCTGAGGCAGCAAGGGGAGTGCCATGAAACTGGGGAGATACGACAATGAGGTTCTTTTTAGCGGTAAACCCACAAACTTGTGTCTTCTGGGGATGAACTGGACTAGAGTTAGTCGCCTCCAATCCCAGACTTTGCAAAGTCTTCTGCAAAGTCTTAACTTCGGACACAAATTTGTCCCGGTATTCGGCGACGTTTTCCCGAGAAATATTGGCACGACCTGCTGTCGTCTGCATAGCAATGAATGTTACCAGTTTGCAATATATCATTGATATGCAGAAGAAACAGCGTATGTGATAACACGCAGCCTTTTGGAACACCACCGTTAGTAGACTTGTAATCAGAGCATGCATCGTTTACTACGACCTTGATGCTCCGATCAGCAAGGAAACTGGTGAAACCATTGCATAATTTCTCGGGAAGACCATAGGAAGGGGGCTTCGAAAGTAGCGCTTTGTGCCAGACCTGTTCTAAGGCCTCCGCTATGTCCAAACTAACGGCTAATGCCCCCCCTTGGACTCTACTGCCTCCACCCATTTATGAGTTAAGTAACCCAGAAGATCACCAGCCGACCGACCGCGACGGAAACCGTACTGATGGTCACTAATCAGCTGGTGATCCTCAAGGTACCGCATAAACTGGCTGGTAATAATGGACTTCATTATTTTAGAGAACAAGTAGGTGATGACAATAGGCCTATAGTTGGACGGATCAGAGCGGTTACTTTTTTTAGGAATCGGGTGCACCAAAGCTGTCTTCCATGATTTCGAGACTACGACTCCCTAGTAGGAGTACCGGAAAAGACGCGTTAAAATCGGTGTCAACTCTGGAGCACACGTCTTCAGCACAATAGGATGGACGCCATAAAGTCCACTCGGATTGTTGACGTCCAGGGAGAGGAGTGCTCTGCGCACCGAGCGTTTGGTAAACAGCATATCCTGCATGCAGCACTCACACCGCGGGATGGTCGTCGGTGTGTTCACCCGTCATCAAAAGTCGAGTTGAACGCAAAGAGTGAGCCCAGCAAATTGGCTTTGTCCTTTCGGCATGGGCCAGTGAGTCGTCTTCCCTGTGCAGATATGGGAGTGATGGCTGACAGAAGTTTCCTTGGAGAGCCATGCCGAGATACCAGAATGCACGTGTACCCGAAGAAAGACGAACTAGTTTTTCGCCAATTCTGCCAATGTACTCTGACTTTGCCTAGATAATGACACTTTTGAAGGCCCTGGAAGCGGAATTATACTTATCTTTAAGAGCGCTGGTATTTGCACCCCGAGACGTCGATGCGTGAGCCCAGGCCTGGTAGCACTCTTGCTTATGGCGTAATGCAATCTTGCAGGAGCGACCAAACCATGCCTGGGTTTTGCCTCCGATAGGTACCACAGATGATGGAATAGATAGTTCCATTTCCTGTAGCACCACATCAGCGCAACAACAACGCTGGGATCATCCGGCGAGAAGCAAACCCACCTTCAAGGGTAAAATGCAAAAAAAGATCGCATTCCGTCCCAATCGGCTGACCTATAACGCCAAACACGGCGGCAACCGGCAACCTGCAACCTGCAACCTGCAAATGCGACATTAGTGTGAGTGGCACCACACTCCGGATAAGACAATGGTCCGACGAGCCTCAAGGAGCGTCGACGGAAACCTGATATCCGTCCGGATAAAAGGTCAGCAGAAGGTCTAACAGGGAAGGTGCATGATCCTCCACATCTGGAATCCGCGTGGCGAAGTAACAGTAACCAGCTGTGTAAGGCCAAAGTTGAACGTGAACCGAACCATTCAGCGTGGTGGGCGTTAAAATCGTAGTGACAAATGATAACTTTTTGATAAATTAAACATGTGGAGATATTTCTAGCCCGCTAACTCCTCGTGGGGCAACGTGACGGTTTTTGGTACCCTTACCCTTATCAGAAATGAAACTTTTACTTTATTTCACTAAATAACGTATTGCGTAATTTTTAACAACATTTCCAAGATGTAATGAAATTTAGCACCGATATTAAGATAATCAAGAGTTAAGTCTAGAAAGTTTCTATTAAACTTTCAATTTAGCAAAATGTTTGCTTGTGTATGTATGCCAATCAAATCAAGAGAGAGGTGAAGGTCATAAAGATGAGAGGCTGGTTAAACATATTCTAAGTCAGCAGAGACAGATAAATATTCATTATAATTAAATATTTTACCCGTTCATGACTGATTCGAAGGTGTGATATTTAATAGTAGTATAGGTATATAATAAACCTAGCAAGCTAACAGCATAGCAAAGTGGCGAAGCAATCAGCTTTGTAGCGGTTTCTAACGTAAAAAATATTCAAAATAGGAGGTTCAGATGCCTGGGTGATCAGTAATCGATTGCTGAAAACAGAATTTGTAAATTCGAAACCGTTCTCGAGATAATCGTGGGACAGACGGACAGACGGACAGACCGACGGACAGACGGACAGACGGACAGACGGACAGACATCGTGAAATCAATAAATTGAAAATGTCTACTGAACTCTTTAGGTAATACTTAATATGACAGCTAAATTAATAATCAAAAATTCATGCCACAATCCGACACATAAAAGACAGTAGGGTGAATTAAATTATTCGTATTTATTAACGATATTATATTTCATACAGAATTTAATTATTGCTGCTACAGTAGCTTTGCTGTAAAGCAAGAAGACAAAATTGTAATACAAATCACGTAAAAGCTAAACAAGAATACTTCGTTCAAATTAAAAAAGCAAATTTAAAACGTCCGAGGTATAAATTTCAGAGTGAAATAGGTCAGTTAAATATAAAGTGCTTTGGAGGAAGACATGGGTAGTTACTGAAATGATGAAAGCATCTGACGCTAGTTTTTATGTTTTTTAGTTTTGTGACGGCAACTAAATCGAAGGTTTAAATTGATCATCAAAAATACGAATAATATGGTCTTAAATAATCTAAAATAATCCAACAACAACAACAATGGAGACATCTACGTAAAAACGAGACTCTGTAAGAGAAACTGAAAAAAAAAGAACATAAAATTCACAATCGTACGTTTCCCTCCTCCAACTGAGTGAAATTTAATATTAAAAAAATTATTTATTGCTACAATGTAGCCATATAATCTTATTGGCTCAGACATGAGGTTTTTTGGAAATACATTGGCAAGAAAATTAATGAACTAATTTTATTATAAAACTATACAACAATTAAATATCCTTAATATTTATATATTATTAAAAATTTAAATTAGCACCATAAAACTAATGGACTTTGTCTTGTGGCATCCACTGTCAGTTTTTAAACCGAGTTTAATCTTCAAAGGAAATGACTACTAACTACAATATCGAGAAAAAATTAAGGAACGCTAACGGGTAAGATAAGTACGTGCACTTAAGATAGTTACGGAGACTAAGATTACTTGAGAAGATTATGAGAAAATATTTACGAAGGATTTGAAAAACTTGGAAGATTTCAAACATTTATCAAATGCTCTCTCTACAAGTAGGATATGAGAAATTTACAATAGAACTGAACATTTTAATGGACGGTGGACTGTGTACTCGTTTGTCACCTTTATTCTTTAAATTAAATAATAATAATTAGAAGTATTCAATATCTTGGTAAGTTTCTCAATTTCTCAAGATGTACGAACTTCAACTAAGTATATTAAACCGTGACCCTCTGACAGTTATTTATTAGTATCGTTTTCATCCGACTAACCTCAGCAAGAGCTCGTAATAGTTCACCTGTGAAATCAAAGGTTAGCTGAACGGAACGAATGGGCTCCCTGGTGAGCATATATTAGAATTAAAATATAAGCGGTAGTAGATTGTGTCATTCGTTTTATAAGAACTAATTCATCCATCCATTACAGCCTATAAAATGCTAAACTTAAGTCTCCCCCATATATTGTCTCATAGGGAGATTTTGTCACAGTTCCCACAATTGGCAGGCAGGTTGGCAACCGTAGTTTTTTTTATTGTTGTGAGTTGTTATCAGGAATATGCGGCTGCCCATCACTTGTTTCAATTTCACTTTCTCCCTTCTTAACGACACCCACGGGATGATATGGGGTACTGGATATTCTCACACCGTCACTACACGGTGTAAGAACTGTAGGATTAAAATCATTGAAAAAAAATGCGCGACTATCGTGGAACACTCAGTTGGAACGAAGTTCCTTGCGTAGTATATTCTTATTGATAAACGTAGGTATCATATTATTGATTAATAAATACAAATAAATGAATTACTAGCGTCTATTAAAATGAAGCGTCATTTGAAATATAATAATATTTCTTTCATGGCAAGATAAGAAAAGTGCGAGGGATATTGATATTATTTCATCTCACTCATTTCGCCGCCAAGGCCGTCCACACTACACTACACACAAGGGGTGGTGACGAAAAAATCTTACATTTTTTGTCGCCTAGCTCCCATCCGCCAAACCCGTACCGTCCGATAAAGAGCTTCGTTCCAATAATTAAAAGTAATAATTTAAAACTCACATTTATGGATTTTATCGCCTCGAATTTATTTAAATTTATAATTTCAACGTTTCGAGTGCTTTGCAGAATCCGTATTACGGGGGCAGTTAAGTGTTCAACGTTCTGATGTCATAGTTATTCCGGCTAAATTCAGCTTTTAATTATTAAATTTTAGTCTGATCTATGTGCTGTGAACATACAGTATCTTGTAGTGGTATGCTCATGGTTATCGCATCTATTGGAGGACTGTATTACACTGCGTTTGCTAGTACGAGTTTTTCTTTTTTTACAAATTCGAGTTAAAGTATCAATATAGTTATCCAAGCAACATTGCAGTTTGAAAACACTCGCAGTAAATGCAGTTAAAAATATTACCGATAATAATATCGAGTTTGCGATTCTTAAAAATAAACATAGCGTGTTCTCCAGCCGTTTATAAATATCAGAAGAATACTTGATCAAATAGCATTTAAATTGGGACGAACGGAAAAGTCTTTTGAACTAAAATTAAAATCCTATTAAAAAACACCATGGTATAAAAAAGCAATCGTTTGGGACTTTTGTATTACCAACTTTTTTTTATAGAATAAGGGTGTCAAGCGAGCACACAGTCCACCTGATGGTAAGTAGTTGCTGTGGCCCATAGATATCTACATCTGTCCTCGTTTGCGAATCAAAATGCAGATGCATTGTGAGCCGTGAGAATTAAGATAGAATGCCTCTTTTCCAGTAAAAACTGTCTCTGGTTCTCTACACTCACCATACGAAACACAGCAGCATTAAGCTGCTATTTTACGATGGTATTCTGTGAGAGCGTGGTGCAACCCCGGCGAGCTGACCCATTCATGCTACAACTATACAATTAATATAACTACAACATGGCTCTACCACGTATACATGACTAACTATTTCTTATTTATAGTAAAAAACCGGCCAAATGCGAGTCGAACTCGCGCACCGAGGGTTCCGAACAAATCCGTATCTACTATCGTATATACTACCGTGTATACTATCAGGTGGACTGTGTGCTCGTTTGTCATCCTATCCTATAAAAAATAAAACCGGCCAAGTGCGAGTCCGAGAGAGTTCCGAACAAATCCGTAGGTATATAAGTTTAAAATTATTAAAACTATTTTTATTATATGATGTAACTAAATATTTATGCTTTTCGCAATTTTTCCTTTATCTGTGCTATAATACGTTGCTTCGTACAAAATTTTAAGATTCTGAATTCACGGGAAGTACCCTGTAGGTTTTGATTCCCTTGCGAATGTCGAATTTGCGGCATAAACGGCTGTATCTTTTGATTGCGTTGGCTTAGAAGTTTTATTTTTCACACTCCTAGATCACAGCTCCAAGGGACAGTAGACTTGAGTATTTGATATGAATTTCAGCTTGACACCTCCACGCGTTCCTGAGAAAAAGGGTCTTGACAGACAGACAGACAGACAGACGGACAACAAAGTGATCCTATAAGGGTTCCGTTTTTTCTGTTTAGGTACGGAACCATTAAAAGTACGTAAAAATTAGTTTAATAGATGGTAGGTTTTCATTATATGAACAAATCGTGAGAGAACTCTTTCACGCAAAAACTACTGAATGGATTTTAATGCAACTATAATAATATAGCTCATACATCAGAATAACACATAAGCTATAATTCATAAAGATATTGTGTAAATTGGCCAAAATATAACGATAAATTTTAAGTATATCTGAAAAAAGTCAGTCATCTGAGAGCTATTTTGGCGTGACGTGCAAAAACTGAAAAAGTTACACGAATATAATGTATGGTGGAATTATTTCTTCTAAATAGTTCTGAGACAGTATATATCTATATTTTATGTGTAAGCCATTATTACCAAAATAGTGAACCATAAACACAATACAATTTGATACTTTATTTCCATTGCACATTTTGCAGTAAGAAATTGATTTTTATCAAAATAAATACTTTTATCGCTTCTGATATTTAGAGTAGATAAAGTAATTTGGTCAAATATTTGAAATTACAACGATATAAAATGCGGTGCAAAAATATATATAATATATAATATGAAGCAATCTATAGCGGGCCCATGTTTAACAGTGGACGTGTCATAAATGAATGAATTAATGAATGACATGCGAAGAAGTGGGTACATATTTTTTCAAGATTTAAAAACTTACACTTTAAAAAATATATTGAAAATGAAAATATGCAACGTTATTACATGATTATATATTTTTTTAGCATTCTAAGCCAGTGCTTGACTACTCTATCCCACCTGACGGTAAGTGTTGATCAAGTTGAAGATGGTAAAGCGCACTGACTTAGCTTAACAAAAGTTATATGTTGTTATATTATGTTGTAAGGTTTGCATTTTCAATATCACCATTACAGAATTATGCATTACGTAGAATTTTAGTTAACTTCTAAGTTATCTTTATCCGTTTAAAAAATATTTACTCTCTACTTCATATTACAAAGACTGCTAGACGCGGCATAATAATATGCAATGTACAACTCATAACAAAGTATCAAGAATTATTGTTCGCAAGGGTTACCAAGAAAGATGATCATTTACAAACACGAATATCGTATTCAGAGCTTTCAAAATATGTAGATATTTTAAACAATTTTTACATTATGCAATACAATAAATACGAAATCGTCATTGTATATTACTTCAGTAAACAATACCAACTGAACAAATGATTTTATACGTGGTCACGTTATCTAGTTGGTATTGTTGATTGAAGGTATATTATAATTTTAATCTACGAAATACTTTCATATAAATTAGCACACCAGAAAGAAGTACATTTAGAAAGATTTCAAGTCACAAGATATTTAAAAAACAGTCGTTATTAAATCTAAACATAAAGTTAATTTTTGCCATGTGCGTTTATGGCCGATACACATCAGCTGATCAAACTTGTTAGGTTCTCCTTAAATTTTAAAAATCAAGTGCAGTGACCAAATACGAAAATTTGTATTATAGTCAAATATTATATTATAGTTAAATAAGAAATTAGTTTTATAGTCAAAACTACATTCGAAAGCGATCGAATCGAAAAATATTGACAGAAAGAGTTTACTTATCGACGGTCATATTAAATTTGAAAATAAAACAATTAAAATGAAAGTAGAATTGTACTATTTTAATATAGGTAAGAACTAAGGAGTGTACTGTAGTTTAGTGCACAATTTCGTTTGTAAGTATAGTAGGTACCTACGTAATACATGGACGTGAAACAAGCATTGCACGTAATGTTATGGTTTATTAACTGAGGATACATTCGAAGTAACATTAACTTATTTTATAATTGATTTATTTGTTAGTTTTCCATTTTAAAGCAAGATAAAAGTCAAAACAAAATTTCAATGTAAAAATCGTATATACATATCAACTTTCGGGTATAATGACATTAGCTCTTGTAAACATGTTGTCGAATATTCTATTTACAAATAAAATACTGTAAAGAATGACTATGTAAACTTTTATAACGTAGGTACCTACAACTTTAACTGGATCGCGGCTTGTTACGAGTATGTTTTGATAACAAAGGTTGGTTTCAGTTAGGGTTGCCACCCGTAATAACATATAGTATTGTACTATATTTCAGTCAGTTGTACTATATATTATAGAAAAATACTATATTTTTGTCCCTGATTTAACTGTCGCGCTTTTTCATATTAACCGTGACTGGAAGTCCGGAATAAGTAAGTTTTACGGGAAAAAACCCGTCATGAGTGTAAAATAGAAAGAAGGAAGAAATAAAGCATGTATTAATTTAATTGAAAATTAATTGTTTGTTTATTTTAATATCAATCTAAATTGCTCAGATTCCTATAATTATTTTAAAGGTTGTTGATAGCTAAAACAAAGAGTAATAACAAATATATATGGAAATATACATAAAAATGGCAACCCTAGTTTCAGTAATCATTAAGCTTCGTAAAACGAAACGAACATATAATACGATACTAATGTGTATGACGTTTTTCCAAAAGTGGGACATACTCGGGTCAGCTTATGCGGTTCATGAAATTGTATATGTATTATTATGATATTTTAAAAAATGTAAAGATTATAGGTGTATAGTAAAAGTGATTATATCGTAAGTTTAAAGAATTTAGCTGATATGAAAACTGCTTCATTTGATGCATGTAATGACATAATACTAATATAAAACATTAGATCCGAGTGATCAAATTTGCTCTTTTCCACCGTGTATTATGAAAAATTATCTGTACAAAAATGTTTCTTATTTCTCAAGAAGCACTACCCATACTTATAGGTAACGTTAACAATTTTGAGATGCGGCTAAAACATAACACGGTAGAAGTTGATATGATTATCGCAGCAATGAAATGTCATTTTGATAAGAAACATTTGTTTGACGTTTTATTTATAGATTGATTGATTGATAATCGATTAAAAATAAAAAAATATATCATACAAAAATTGCCGTTATAAGACTTATTAAAAAAATGTTAAAATTAAATGGTACCAAAAAAGTTATAGAACTATATTATATTATAAATTTAGATATAAACTGTTCATAACTGACGTTAGATTAATGAAACAAAGAACTAAAAAAACAGGTTGCGATTAACTTTTTTCAAAATTTTCCCTTTTCGACCTTTTAATCATTAAGCAATAACTTACGAAGATATAAGAATTCTTTAACCAAACGAATAATATGAACACAGTTCCTGAGACTGGTATGAAAGTAAATAAATATAATATGAACTACCTAATAATGAAGGGGGTTAATGAGATATTTGCTCATTTGGACAGAACAATGTGAGAAAACTGCATTTTGCAATTACTGAGAAACTCGTTAAGGTAGCATGCCGTTGCCTACAAACTACAGCAGAAAGCATGGAGCTAACTGGATCACATCAGCAGCGTTAAGTATTGTGTTTTTAAAACAATTATTTTGTAATTTTAAACAGTAGCAATAGCACAATTATATGAACGCATTAACAAAGTAAACGTTTATATTGATACAATAAAATAACTCGAAGTATAACTGACTTTCTATATATAAAACACATTTTACACAGCAATTTTAATTTACAAATAAGGTTTATTCTTGAAACTATTCGGAGTGAGAGCAAAGCAAGTTGACCGGATAATGTAAAACATGCGAGAAATCGAAAACTAATCGTACAAACTTATTGCACTTCAACCGAAGACGAATCGGATGTTTTACAGCTGATTGACGAATAAACAAACTCACCCTATATTACTGTATAAACATTACATCCCAGTATTGACGTTTTCTGTATGATTTCAACGTAAACTTCCTTTAAGCACTTTATTACATTGAGGCTATTGGTATGTAGAGACACGCGATTTACAAGAAATAAAAATATGCACTCCCGTAAAAGGGTCGCGTAAGCCAGCGTTATGATAAAGGGCGTGCGCCTCCGTCGGCGGTTGGATGAGAACTGCCGTGCCGTGGCGTGCCCGTGCTATGACCGAGCACAAAGGCATCAGGTACTACGAAACCACGACAAAGATATCCGAATGAAGTGTCCAACTGATGCGGTATTAAAATTTATTCGATGAGGAGCCATACATCGAATAGAACATTACATTTACATATTTTTAACTCAACTCCGGAGGCATTTTTTTAATTACAGTGACAAAAGAGCTACCAATCCATCCGGATTAAGGACAGTGGTAGAGCCACGCGGCAGCTTTTGCTGTCGCACGGATGGGCCGGCTCGAACCGGGGTGGTACCACGACCTCACAGAATACCAGCGTGAAGTAGAAGTTTACCTCTGCGTTTCGCTTGGTGAGTGCAGGTGGCCGGAGGCCCTTTTTACTGGAAATGAGGTATTCCATCTTAGTCCTCACGGGTGACAACGCATCTGCATTTTGATTCGCAGACGAGGATAGATGTAGATGTCTATGGGCCGCAGCAACCACTTACCATCAAGTGGACTGTGTGCTCGTTTGTCACCCTTATCCTATAAAAAAAAAGAAAAAACCTGAAGCCAAAACATTAAGAAGGTTACATATCCGTTATACTCCGAAACACAGCAGTGAATGCACCGCTGTTTGGCTACAGAAATACTCCTCCCAGACTCCCAGGCTGAAAAAGAGATCATCTAAAATTTGTAACGTATTAAATATTGTATGCAATCCATAGTAATGAAAATGCTGCCAATTTTAACACATACATGACACACCCAACAAAACTATGTTTAAACAATAACTAGGTAATAGAGAGAAATATACCATTATCTATACATATACAAATTAATAAAATTGATAGTGTCTCCTGTAATATTTAAATTACTGTCTTTTGATAAGGTCAGGGGGTTAATTGCTAGCTAATAACACATTATAACGATTTTAAAAGAAATGTCAGACTGTCTGGTTTGTCTGGGCTAATTCTTCGGAATAACAACAGAATGTGATGAAACTTTACGAACAGATAGAGAGAAATTTTTTTCGTTACTTTACAAAATGAATTGGTCGAATTTTGACCACAGGCGATATTATAGTGATTGCAACTCAAAACTCAATTACAGGTGACGGTTTACTTGGCGAACGTCCTCTGTGTATTTAAACCACTGAAGGAGTGATTTTATAAAGTTTAAAGAGCATTTCTAAACGCAACAAGTTTCGTAATACAAATGGTAAGAGTTTCAAGGCTAATGCAAATATTAAAGTTTCGGAAGCAAGTCAGCAACTCACCGCAACGGAAGTAACATAGAATTGCACTAAGCTACGGTCTGTTTGCCCAGTTATAGAGCGACAAACTCACATAGAACAACGGAATTTCCTGACCCTAGTTTTGGGTTCTAATCTTCTAATACGTTGTAATACGTCGATAGTTTTCTAGTATGTTTATGTACTTTTATGCACGAATGAATAAAAAGAGTAGTATCTTGTACAGGAATCCTAGGAGATATACAAATTTCTTCAAATAACAATTTCTGTAGATTTTAGTGCAAAAATTAAGCCTTTTCGTATAACGGTAACACAAGTACTATAATTGAAACACTGTGAACACAGAAAAATAATATCGATTTTTGTAGGCAGTTAAACATTAACCGTGAAGTGGCTGTGTAAGAATAGCTACTATCACATATCCACCCTATGTGGGAACCTATGGGGGAGGCCTATGTTCAGCAGTGGACTCGGTAACTATAAATTGTTAAAACTGAAATTAAAATGGAGCAATTAATGTATAAATGTACGTTTAAGCAGACTTGCTTCGTTGAACCGACACTTTTATGATCTAAACTACACTATACGTGATGTACTCGACCGGAGTCGTCCGTGAACAGAAGTCAACAGAGTCAGCGACGATGAAGTTATTTTACTCGAACTGATCCAAATAGATCCACTGAGACGTGAATTTGTTCACTCAGAGATCGGATATTATCTTTATTATTCATTTGGGTGTAGTTTTTTGTCTGGCGAAAATGTAAGCCGGATTTCCAGATATAATTATTGAAATATTTTTCTAAAACTCTAAAAAAAACTCTGTAGATTAACCCCATAATTTTCAAAAGTAAATTTTCGTACTTTGTTCTTTGCAACGAAAGCAGATCTATTTGCGCTTTATGCACGATTAATAATACACATCTAATCTGCGGAGTAATATGCTCGACCTCATTTCAGTTGTTGTCATACGAACGGACTGTGAGAAATGTCTTCGTAATTAATTACTACTAGGTGCTAGGACTCCCATTTCGTCTTGGAGTAAGTGTGGGCAGGTACCCGCCTCTTACTTATTCCTGCCTCCGTTGTGTTCCTGCTGAAAGGTATTGCGTAAATTAGTCTGTGAGGCATTCCATCTTAGTTCACAGAGGTGAAAACATCTACAGCCTTCTTTGTTTGTAGTTGACTACAGGTGCCTAATGACTGCAGTAGCTACTTACCATCAGCTAGATTTTAAGTTCGTTAGTCACTTCAGTTTTAATAAAAAGTAGATCACCTCTAATAAAAAAAAACACGAAACTAATCCTTAATAATTTAAAATTAAAAATTTTATACAACCGACTTCAACACAAACTTTAATAATTTAATGAATAACTCAAAAACTATTGGTCAAACCTTGATCAAATTTAATATAATAATACACGAGAAGCAACAGCTTTCAAATAAAAAACTAATCATCGAAATCAGTTCGCCCAGAAAAAGTTATAAGGTAACACACATAATAAAAAAAGAACATACAGTCGAATTGAATAACTCCTCCTTTTTGAAGTCAGTAGACAACCAAACAGACTAGTTTTATTTAAAAAAACATGATTAACAACGGTGAAACCCATGGAAGTAGAATCCGAGGGGTCCAGGCCACAATATACTGTTTACGGACGCTTGAATTTTGTGACAAAGCTTTTGCATTTTTATTCTTAATAGATGTACGAGTTGGTGTCTTTGGGCTACATCAATTACTTACTGTCAGTTGGCTTGTGTGCTTATTTGTACATACATGATATATTTTTTATAACTTAGCAAATATTGCAATATGTTGCTGTTATACAGCTTTATTAATTTGTTAACAGACCAAAACGCCAAATTATTTGAATCCGTATCCTTACAAATAAAAAAAGAATCATCGAAATCGGTTCACCCAGTAAAAAGTTATGAGTTTTGGGGAGGCCTATGTTATGAGAATTAATGGGCTGTAATGAATAAATGAATGTAAACATTATTTAAATCCGTAATGTGCGCGACGGATTCTAATGCGAAGTTCGAAATACGTCACAGAAAATGGTCAAGTTTTTACTTGTGTAACTGTGCATGTTTTTTGTACTTATATTTCGGTCATGTATATGGCAATTCCAATATTTGACTCTTACGATTTACATACCCTTATGATGAAAAAACTCTAACGCCGCCAAAGGTCAACTACTACGATGACCTTATACTAATTAAAGTTGCAACGGTAGATGTTCTAATTGAAGATTAGAAGTTAACAGTATTTGACAACAAATCTTGACGAGTAACAAAAATCTTTAACAAGTCGGGTATAGGGACCTCAATAGAGTAATACGGTTCAGCGTAGAGTGCGCGGTAATTAGAGCATTTACCTCGCTACAAGAGCGCTTCAGTCTACGTACCTCAAGAGAAGCTTGTTTTAAACAATGCATTTGTAAACGACGATTTTCTTCTATTCCAACATATTTTTTGGAAGAGTCTTTAATTAACTGCTCCCGTGAATGGCTCGTTTAAACTGTCAAATTTATGTAAACACAACATTTACATCTAAATTTAACTTAAAGCAGAGATCTGTGCAAGTTTTGTTTTGTACAAACAGAGAATGTAAGCATAGTAAAAATTTTATAAAAAAAAATAGGTATTACACTCAATTCTTATTCTTCATTAAATAATTTTGATATTTCTTATCAACTTGTAAGTTCTGTGGTAGAGAAGTTTTGCCGGTCTAAGTATTTTACGTCTGACGTAAACGAGATGGTTATATCGTATTTTTTACGTCTAGCGTAAACGAGATGGTTATATCGTGTCTTTTACGTCTGGCGTGAACGAGATGGTTATATCGTATCTTTTACGTTTGGCGTAAACGATCTTATTATATCGTATCATTTACGTATGGCGTAAACTAGATGGTTATATCGTATCTTTTACATCTGGCGTAAACGAGATGGTTATACCGCAACTTTTGAATGTTATAAGATCTTTCTGGCTTAATTGTAACGACACCCACGCGATACAATGGCGTGCCACCACTCGACTATGCTTTATTGCGATGTATAAATAAAATTCCGGCCAAACATTCTATGTATCAGGTGTTTTTATTCATCCATCCATTACCTACAGCCTTTAAAAGTCCACTGCTGTACATACACCTCCCTCATAGATTGTTTCATGTGAAGGATTTGTCATAGTTGCCACGCTTGGAGAGCGGGCTGGCAACCGCAGTTTCTTTACAATTTTACGCTGTTATCAGGAAGATGCCCTGACACTTTTAGTGGAAACGGGGCATTCCATCTTAGTCCTCACGGGTGACAACACATCTGCATTTTGATTCGTAATCGAGGATAAATGTAGATGTGTATGGGCCACAGCAACCACTTACCATCAGGTGGCTGTGTGCTCGTTTGTCACCCTTATCCTATAGAAAAAAAGAGATACTGCTGTCCAACTCCTGTTTAATATTCCCGTAGTCACCTCTTACGATACCCACGGGACGAGATCAGGTAGTGGATATTACACCGCCACTACAAGGTTAAACTTTTTGTTTGTGTCCTTAATCTGACTGTCGAAAGTTTTCTTAAAATTTTCTTATCGACTCTGACTAAGGACAACAACGACACGTTTTATTCCCTTCAAGTCGTGTTTGTAGAGCTACAAACGACTTCCAATAAGTAACATAACTTATTATTTACTAGGAATGAATAAAACGATCAAACATACTATTTATGGCGATTAGATAATACAAATACGTCCTTACTTCTATAAGACTAGTTAAATATTATAAATAATTAAGCAAGCGTATGCGGGGCGTCAAAGCATTATATTGCGCTGCTTATATTGACCTCTCAGTTTAATGGCATTTGCACGTTATACGAGTACCTACATGCATTCTAGTTTATTGTTCGAGCGCTCGTAAGCAAATGGCCTGGGAAGTCATAAAGTATATACACACATATACATTATGCATTATGCATTTATAAGTAATATAATAAGTAATAATTTGAAATAAAAGTAATTTTACGTAATTTATACATATTGTTAAATTTTAAAATAAAATTTGTAAAATTAGTTTTATTCTATGTGTTGTATACGCGTATTTAATTATAAAAAAATCACTAAATGATGGAGCTTAGTTAACATACAAGGTTTTTGTTATTTGATATATTTTTACATATTTTAAAATATTGAAAGAGATCTCTTCCCTTGAGTTATTATAGAAAAAAAAGAGACTACAAAAAAAACACCCGAATAACAGCGTCGTACAGCGGCAAATGCATTGTATAAGGCAACGAATTCAAAACTCATATTAACGATCATTATAATATAACTCAAAATATTTATTTATAAATCAAGTCAATAAAATTACTTTCACGTAAAAACCCAAGCTATAAAAAGAAAAATAAATTACATGTAACGTTTAGTAACGAGCACAGTTTGAAATTTAAAACATTAATAGCAAGCGAACGGCAGCATCCAATTTCCCGTTTCAACTGGCAGTTAGAATTTCAGCATGATTAAACGGACTGTAATACTAAAAAGTAAAAAAATGCAATTTACTTTTAGGCAAAGGAGTTACAACAGCAACAACAACAACAACCGGGCTCAGCATCAATCTGTCAAATGGGTAAACATCAGTCAGGCTGTGAAATAATAACTAATACTATTATTTATTTTGTGGTGTTAACTCGATTGAACTTATATATTATACAGTTCAATAAAATGTCATATTAAAATATTATTTTATTTTATGTAGTACATACTAGTTATAGCTTAAATTAGTTCATTTAAATGTAATTAAAATACTAAGTACTACTTTGTTAAATTCTAGTTGGACCCTGGTGTTTACTACCCACTTCAAAAACGAGCCGGTACTCAATTCGACTGTATGTTTTTTTTATGTGTGTTACCTAGTAACTTCTTACTGGGTGAACAGATTTCGATAATTCTTATCTTATTTGAAAGCTGGTGCTTTCCATGTGGTCCCATAAAATATCAAGGTCTGACCAATAGTTTTTGAGTTATTCTTAATAATTTATATTGAAGTCGGTTGTACAAAATTTTTAATTATATTATATAATTATTATAATAATTTAAGATCCTATACTTTATGCTACGATTTACAATCCTATTCTACAAGTGTAATGCTTGTATATAATTATTGGTTGGTTCGTATGTTGCATTCGAATAAGCTCTTACTTTCCAAATTTATTAAGATATGTTTCATATTAATTTCTTAGAATATCTTTTTTTTTTTATCTTGAACACTACACAGTGAATGGAAGTAGATTTTACGGACTTTATCGCATTTATTTAGTTTATTTTTCAGCACTCATGATCTCAGGAGGACTGACCTATTCAGCTGCGAGAACTTTTCAGCACCTGAGGTAGTGGTTATACAGCCAGTTTCATTCAATGAAAACGTTGAACATGAGAAACATATTCTTTTTTTTCTAACGCTGAGCACTGCTCGGTCGAGCAGGTATTAAAATAAATTATCAATTACATGCTTCCCACGTTTTTCGTCTCATTTTTATTGGGTTATGTATGGATATATAACAATTTATTTTATGCTTTTTAGTAATTTTAAAAACGTGGTAAGTTACACATTTTTCATATTAAAATTAATTGTTTCTCTTTTCTTGCTAACCGTCAGACATAGACATCGTACGTATGGACTTTTTCATTGACGTGACTTGTATCCGATGTTATTATGTGTATATGACTGTAGGGTAATGAGGGCATCCACGACTTTTCTGCCACCAGGGCGGCGCGACTAGAAAGTGTGATATAATATTTGACAGATTTCATAGCGGGGAAGTTAATTTGTTCGGAAAATGTAAAGGTTATTTTTTCTTTCTGCACTATTAGCTATACTTTATATTAATAACATTATAAATAAATAAACAAAATCATAGATATTCATAAAAGTAGAAAAATTAAAAAGAAGTTAAAAATGTGCAAAAATATTAAAGAGCAAACCACTGACGCATTGTTTTGTGTATTATTTTAATACTTTAGAAACTAATAAACTTTTATTAAAAACCAACTTCTCAATTAAATTTCACTGTATAACAAAAAACTTTACGTATAGTCAAGAAAAAACATAATCACACTAACGATATTAACACTAAACTAGTCACTGGATTACGTGAAAATTTTAATTTTAATGCCAAATTCAATCATTAATAATTAAAAATAAATAGTTATATTTATTTTTAATTATTAATGATTGAATTTAATAGTTATTTGAAGTTCTTGTGCTCTTACGTCAAAATCACCAACCCCTACATCAGACATTAAACATAATGAAAGAGGGAGATATTAATAATCATGCAGAAAATATAAAACGTACGATAAAGGTATTTATAACAGTGGTAGAGGCACGCGGCAGCTTTTGCTGTCGCACGGACGGGCCGGCTCGAACCGGGGTGGTACCACGACCTCACAGAATACCAGCGTGAAGTAGAGGTTTACCTCTGCGTTTCGCTTGGTGAATGCAGTTGGCCGGAGGCCCTTTTTACTGTAAATGAGGCATTCCATCTTAGTCCTCACGGGTGACAACGCATCTGCATTTTGATTTGTAATAGAGGATAGATGTAGATGTCTATGGGCCGCAGCAACCACTTACCATCAGGTGGACTGTGTGCTCGTTTGTCACCCGTATCCTATAAAAAAAAAAGTCTATATGGATAGTGGGTTTTTAATATATTTAATAAATTCTTAAATTTTAAGTCCCTAATGCCTGAAATAAAGTAATTATATTGCATAAAGCCATTTAATACAAAGGCTTTAAAAAATTGAACTCACAAAAAAAAGTTATAGCCATTACATTTTGGCATATATCTGTACTATATACTGTACAGAAAAATGCCTTCGTTGCGGAGTTTTTATTCCCAAATCCAGAAAATTATGCACCAACAAAAAAAAAGCAATACATCCTATTTCATTTTTGAGACTTGGACCTCAGTTAACTTAAGAGATAAGATTGTTCTAATGCTTTTGGATAAACTTTAATCACGTAATAATTTAAAGGCCATTAAAATTTATCTGAAAAGTCGCGCTGAAATGCTTTCTGATATTAAAAGCAAACTTGGCTCCTCGAAAGTGCTTTGGAGTGTTTCGTTTTAATTAGGGGTAGGGCCGGATTGACGGTAACCGAATGAAAAAAGTAACGTTTAAGTCAAACGTATGCAGTAAAACCTTTACCGCTTTAGCTATCTCATGTTGGAGTTACAAGAAGGAATTACCAAGGTAAGTATATCTATAACTTAAACTATTCAAATACGCTTTTAAATTAAAAGAATGAATTATTAAGTATAGTAATGAGTGTCACAATATACTTTCACATGATACATCTATAAAACTAAATATTAGTAACTAAATACTAAAAGAATTTTATAAAAAGTTGGTATTATTGTTGACACCATTAATATTTATTTTATGGAATGAGGGTGATAATCGAACAAAAAGCCCACCTGATGTTAAGTGAATCCTGTGGCCCATAGACATTTTACATTCTACATGTATTCTCAAATTAGGATCAAAATGCAGATATATTGTCACCCTGAGGACTAAAATGGAATGCCTCGTTTGCAGTAAAAAGGGTGTTCGATTCTCTACACTGACAATACGAAACACAGCAACATTAAGCTGTTATTTTAAGCTGGTACTCTGTGAGAGCGTGGTACTTCTCCAGTCGAGCCAGTGGCGTAGCGTGCCTTCGAGGGGCCCTGTATCAAAATTTGTTGGGGGGCCCCAATGAAGAGTAAAGATTTCATAAAAGGAACAAAAACGCTTGCATTGAATTCAAATTATTATATATTGATTTTAAGTTATTCATCATCATCGTTACAGCCCTTCATAAGTCCAAGGAATGAAAAAACGAATAAAGGAATAAAAAACATATACATAAAAATGGTCTTCAGTTCTCTATGTACACATAAATTATCGTCAATTATCACGACAACGGCAAAAGTACTAATTCCACTAGTTCATCATCATCATCATCATCATAACAGCCCTTCATAAGTCCATTAAAGAGCATAGGCCTCACCCAAGGAATGCCACAAAGCACGGTCCTGAACCACCTGCATCCATCGACTTCCTGCATGTCTTACCAGGTCGTCACTCCATATAGTGGGGGGACGCCCTACACTTCATCCGCCGGTACGAGGCCGCCACTCGAGAACCTTTTTCCCTATCGGTTGCCGGTTCTTCGAGCTATATGTCCGGCCCATGGCCACTTCAGCTTACTAATTCGTTGGGCCATGTCGGTGACTCTGGTTCTACTGCGCATATCCTCATTTCTAAGTTTATCACGCAGAGAAACTCCGAGCATAGCCCTCTCCATAGCTCGCTGAGCAACCTTGAGCTTCCTCATCCGGCCAGCAGTGAAGGACCACGTCTCAGTTCCGTATGTCATCACTGGCAACACGCACTGGTTGCACAATTTCGTTTTCAAGTTTTGAGGTATACCTGACTAGAAGATGTGCCGTTATTTCCCGAACGCTACCCAGTCGAGTCGAATCCCTCGATTGACCTCTCGGTCGAAGTTGGACTTACTTAGTCGGACTATTTGTCCCAGGTAAACATAAACGTCAACAACTTCGAGCTTAGAGCTACCAACAACTACCGACATAGGTGTGACATGGACATTAAACATGATCTTTGTTTTGTCCATGTTCATCTTAAGACCTATCCGTTGGGAAAAACTATTGAGGTCATTAAGCATAGTGCTTAGGTCCTCCAGCGATTCTGCCATAAGGACTATATCGTCGGCAAATCGAAGGTGAGTGATGTACTCGCCATTGATGTTAACACCGTATCCTTACCAGTCCAGAAGCTTGAAAACGTCTTCCAATGCAGCGGTGAAGAGTATCGGGGATATAACGTCACCCTGTCTTGCACCTCTCTGCAATTGGATAGGTTTCGTACTCTGGTTCTGTACTCGGATAGCCATCGTAGCCCTACTGTACAAGCACTTCAGCACTTCGATATACCGACAGTCAACTTGGCATCGCTGAAGGGACTGCAGCACCGCCCGAATTTCGACGTAATTTTGATTGAAAGTCTTTGGGCTTTCTCATAGTCCACATACGCCAGAAATAGTGGTAAATTGTACTCCTCGGACTTCTGTACAATTTGCCGAAGGGTATGTATGTGGTATATGGTGCTAAAGCCTTTTTGGAAACCGGCTTGTTCGGGAGTAATGACTCTCGAAAACAGCATGTAGACGCGGCTCAAAAGGGAACTCGGTCTGTAGTTCTTCAAGAGAGCGTTGTCACCTTTCTTAAAGAACAAGACTACCGCACTTCTGCTCCACGCCTCCGGAGTAGTGCCACCATGGAGGACGGAATTAAAGAGCTTCTGAAGGACATCAAGTATCGGTTTTCCACCCGCTTTCAGAAGCTCCACTGTAATTCCATCCAGCCTGGGATCTTGCCGTTTTTAAGATGCTGGAGAGCCATTCTAATCTCGCTCAGACTGACGTCCGAGATATCATCGGAATAGTGTCGGATAAGACTCGCTCTTGGATCGTTACTCACACTTACGTGTGGCTCCAACGATGATGTGTACAGCTGCCAATAGAACCTCTCAATCTCACTCAAAACCTCAGGTGTCCCGGAAACGACGCTGCCATACTCGGTCTTCAGCTTCGACAGTTGGCTCTTTCTGGCAGACAGATCTCTTGCAAAGACTTGGGAGCCCTGGTTCTGCTCGATCTTTTCTTTAATACGAGCAGAATTAAAGTTGCACAAGTCCCGCCGCATGCATTTGGAGATCTGTATGTTCAGTTGCCTGTACGCTGTCAAATCTACTGAAGACTGCAGCTATATACCCCGTCTAAAAGCCATTGAGATTAGAGTGTGATCGGAGACTTTTTGTTTCTTCTGCGGCGGGTCTTGCAAAACTTAGCTCAGACCGCATGGACAGTTTCCACGAGCTTGTCATTCATATCGTCCATTGTATTGCAATCTTCTAGGCACTGAAAACGGTTTCGTAGCTCGAGCTGAAAGGTTTCTGGACTTTGGATTAGAGCACGAGAAGGACGGAGCGTTGACTTCATTAGACGTGACTTCTCCAACTTAACGTTTAGGTTCAGTGTGCCTCTCACCATTCGGTGATCGCTGCCGGTTTTCACCCTCGCGATCACTGAGACATCACTGAATAGTTGTCGTCTGGTCGTCATAATAAAGTTAATCTCATTTTTTGTCGAACCGTCGTGGCTCGACCAGGTCCACTTCCTGTGGGGCCGCTTCTGGAAGAAAGAGTTCATCATAAAGAGTCCTTCTTTCTCCATGAAGTTCGCCAGCTGCTGGCCCTTTGGGTTCCGTTGCCCTATTCCGAATTTCCCTACTTTCAGCTCACCGTTCTCTCTTGTGCCTAGTTTTGCGTTGAAGTCTCCCATTAACACCGTATAGTGGGTTTTGGAGGAATGCATTGTTCTAGAGATATCCTCATACATTTCTTCCACCTCCTCATCGGCGTGTACCGAGGTTGATGCGTAAACCTGTATAACCTTCAGCGATTACCGTTCGGTGATTCTGAGTATAAGGTCCGCAACCCTCGTCGACACACTCCCAATCTTTACAACGTTGTTAACGAGAGACTTGTGGACGATAAATCCGACACCTCCTTGGGACAGATGGTCGCCCTCCTGGTGATAGAACAAATTGCCGGATTCGAGGATTACCGTGACCTCCCCCTCTCTTCAGACTTCGGATAATCCTATGACATTCCAGTGCAACTTGTCTATCTCTTCTTCTAGCTCCAGGACCTTCTCGTCAGTCCTCAGGGTGCGTGCGTTATAAGTTGCCATGTCGAGTCGTCGTAGGTGGCAACAGAACCTCCACCGGAGACTCTTAGCACCCCCTGCCTCGCTGTTACCATGGTCGCCACCTTAGCCAGGAATAGCGGGGCTGCCGGGGACTGGGGGCCATCTCTTCGTTACTTTCATGGGGGTATATTGCCATAGTTGCCACGCTTGGCGAGCGGGTTGGCAAGCGCAGTTTTTTTATTGTTGTTTTGCTGTTATCAGAAAGATGCTGCTGCCCATCCTCTGCCTCAGTTTCCGTCTGTCGCCTTTTACGACACCCACGGGAAGATATGGGGTTGTGAGTATTCTTACCCGCCACTACACGGGCTTATGAGTTATTACTTACAATAAATACTCCTAGGAACTAAGCTAGCCAAACAATTTAATTTTCGTGCCTTTTGTTCGGCGAACATAGCTGAAGACGATTTCAGTTTTACTAAATTCTTTACTTCTTTAGAGAATAGTGATAGCCTTTCCTGTCCCATTAGAAGTCCTTGGAGTTTTTGCTTACACACGTTGGGGGCCCCTGTAGCCCGGGGGCCCCGTATCATTGATACGGCTGATACGGCGGTAGCTACGCCCCTGAGTCGAGCAGACCCATCTGTGCTGCAGCCATTATAGGGGTGTTGATGGCGATGCGTAGGGTATCTCGCAGATTATAAAAGACTAATCCACTAACTCCTTACTAAGATATTTCTAGAAAATAATTGTAAACTTAGCAAAAGAGCAATGTATTAATGGTAAATTTAATTAAACTTATTATTTTATTCGAAATAGACGTAGCACAACACCGTCGTAATAAAATCCACTAATGTTTATTTTTGTTTTTACAGTAACAGGTCTGAGCTCCACAGAAAGACTAGTATATCGCCGTCATTTAGAAAGCTGGAGAAACGGTGACAACTCTAAACCTAAAATAAAAAGCGCTTAGTTCAATGTATAAAGTTAAGAGTTTGAAAAACCAAACAGAATTTTTTGCTTACAACGAGGTAATTGATTATGTTTTACTACAATAGCCTCTTTCAAGCCCGCAGAAGCTAGACACATGCTTTTACAAGAATGAATCAGCTGCAAGCACTATAAGTGAAATGCGGAATTAGCAATTTTGATAGACTCTCAGCCTTCAATCGGCTAGCAAAGCCTGGTTCGTTAAGACCTAGCGCAATGCAACTTGCAGGTGCAACGTGCAGGTGAGATTGGATAACATATACCATAACCGCTACGCGTGACAAGGAATTCCCAGTCATGTTTTCAACAACCGGTGCAGGCTTATAAATACGACATGGTTATATTAAAATCTATCAGAGGTCACATCGTTGACAAACACACGTTGATGAAACACAGTTCGGTTAAAAGATAGCAAGTTTTTAAAAACAAAGTTAACGAACGGGCAGCTGCACTTAAAACTCAATTACTCATAACGATGCTTGAAATATCAAGGGAAGACGATTTTGCAACGCAAAAGTTTATAACAACAATTAATTAAACAAAGGACTAAATGAATAATTTTAAACAACTCGGAAAATTTAAAGCAAAACAGTCAGTCGATATTTTTCATAAAGGCATTTAAGAAGGGTCAAAGAGTTTTGGCAGAATGATGCTTATTAATTAGTTGGTGGCACGATCAATATTTTCTGTACGCTTTTTTTCCTTCAAAAATGTAGAAGGTATTTTAATGTAAAAAAAAAATTGTTTATATGAACTTTGTTTGCTATATTAAATATAATTTTAAATGTAACGAATTTTTTTATACAATAGGGTGACAAACGTGCAAACGTTTAGTCCACCTGATAGTAAGTGGTTGCTGTGACCCATAGACATCTACATTTATCCTCAATAAAGATTCAAAATGCATATGCGCCGTCACCCGTGAGGACTAAGATGGAATGTCTCTTTGCCAGTAAAATGGGTCTCCGGTTCTTTACGTTACCATACGAAACACAGCAGCATTGAGCTGCCATTTTACGCTGGTATTCTGTGAGAGCGTGGTCCTTCCCCGGTCGAACCGACCCATTCGTGCTACAACTATACTACTAATATAGCTGCAGCATGGCTCTAACACGTATAAAATGCATTAATTAAGAAAAGCTTGTATTATAAAAATAAATTAATGATTAACTGCTTAATATTGGATTATATTTATAAAAATAAGTTATGTTAACGCGTATTATAACTTAGATTAGATGTAGAGATATCGATCTCATAGATGTTATGTCTCTACATATTAAGTGGAATTTCAAATATCGTCGATAACGGCGATAGTTTATATTATTTTCTCAGGACCGCCCTTTGTGGCATTCTTTGGGGGAGGCCTATGTTCAGTAGTAGACTTATGAAAGGCTGTAATGATGATGATGATGATGATAGTTTATAAACACTATTACAATAGTCACACTTCAAATACACGGAGCACAGCAGCGTGCTATGTCCTAGGGCCTACGAGTGGAGCATTTGCATCGCTAACGGTACCACTCCCAGTGACGAGGTCGTCAACCGGCCACGAAGGCCGACGCCGTGGTCTGATGACGTCATCTTAGCAAGTACTATAGGAAATTGATAATAAATATTATGGTGTTAATTTACCGTACCCGCTTATGTCCAGTTTTAAAGTTTCTTATTATATCTAGGCGCCGTCAAATTTTAATTACAGACAGTGACAAACAATTTTTAAATTAATTGTTAAATATGCGTAATATGAAAACGTTACGTATAGCAATTAACTTTTATATAACAAAAAATGGTAACTTACGTTAGAATTGCGTAACAGACAGATTTATTGAAATGCGGTGAGAATGGAAAATACAAACACTGGTTTCAAATCGTAATAAACTAACACGTTGTAGTCTATATTATGTTTCTACCGAAAGATATTGGATTTCGCTAAGAAAACTTGACGATTACTATGTACGCAGGATAAAATTAGGATTGGGTCTACTGACAACTTCACTCTCTAAACGTCAATTTTAATGACACCCAGGAGAACGTTAAAATACGGTTCATTAATTCAAGATTATTAAATTTTTTTTTTTAGTTTTTTGTCTCTCTGGATAATGTCATTAAGCAAATATTTTTTTCCATACGATTTATATCTACCACTGCATTATTAGTATGTTTTGTTTTTGAAAATTGCCGAATAATAGCGTGCGTTATTATTAGGAAACCAGAAAACGAACTTAATGAACATCACATAACCATTTATACTTATTAAAAGTAATTAAACTTTTAATAAGTAGGACCGACTTCAAAAATTAAATAGATATTAATTCCAATAGCCTCTGAAGTTGGTGTTAAGTGTTTAGAAGAATTACGAGTTTAGCCCTGACTCCAAAAGCTATAATGTGGAAATTTGTAGAAGTTTGACGGCTCCGTGGCGCAGTGGCTTAGCAATGAGTTGCTGCGCTGGGGGCCGCGGGTTCGAATCCCGCACGGAACAAGTATTTGTATGGCCTGCAAATAATTGTTCTGGGTCTGGATGTTTGTCCTTGTGCAATTTATGTTTGTAAACTGCCTCCACGATACAGGAGAAACTCCTAGTTTTGGGGTAACGTTTTATAAAAAAAAAAGATTAAAAAAATTATAAACGTCATAACATACCATAAAAAACCACTGTCTGCCTGACTGTCACCCAGAGGAGTAGGCAGAGACTACGATCTTCCATTTGGCACGCTGACACACATTTCTCGACTTCTTCACGTCTACATATACATAAACATGTTCGTAGGTTAACGGTAGGTACTCTTAATTTGGCCCATCTTCAACATGTAGATAATTATCGGTAATTATTGTAGCTAATTCGATCGATAAACTTCCGTCCCTTGCTGAATTGATAGAGTAAGAGACTACTGCAAAGTAAATTTGCTTTGTCACTCTTTCCTTTTTCATTATTTTTACATGATTAAACCACGGAAGCATTCCTTTCTTAATCTTGTTCACAACATCTTCTTGCAAACCACCTTTCCCTACTATTAAGTGCAATTTTATTTTTATTTTTTGAAGTTGATTCTATTTTTTATTGCAAATTCAATTATTTTACTCTTTTCGCTGGTCTAAGGAATATCACAAGTTCAAGACAACTAGTAGAATGTCGCTTAAATAAGTACATTCGAAGCTTTATCCTCTATAACATACAATCCTGAAGTAAAATCCTGAAATAAATATAATCTATAAAAAACAATAATTTCAATAGGTTCAGCCGTTTTCCAGAAATCGGAGAGCATAAATATACAAAACATACGCATTTATATAATTTTTTCATGTTTTGAACTCGTTTAAACGAGAATGTTCAATATTCGACGAAATGTTTTTAATATACGTTCACAATGGCTTGCTGATCGATTTTCATATAGTCAGCAGTGCAGGACCACGTCTCGACGCGATAGGTCATCACCGGCAAACGCTTTCATTGTATATTTTTGTTTTAAGGCTTTGAGCAATACTGGAACAAAAGGCGATTCATAATTTCCCTATACTGCACAAGCAAATTGGATTCGATGATTGACCGTTTTGTCGACGTTAAAGTTATCACATACACCTCAAAGACATTGAGCACCGTGTTCCAGACAGTCTTCCAGCAATTTTGCCATAACTATAAGTAACATATTAAAGTACAACTTGTGTGAAAAATCATAAAATGCATACACGGGTGACAATTTTGAGAAATCTTATAAGTAAAAAGAAATTTCAGCATTATTTTTCATATCTAATAGCCTTAGATACCATAGAAACTGTTATGGAATTAAAATATAAGATAAAGACTTATAAGTAAAACATGTTTCTAGTTATTAACTTAGCGTCTTAAAACAATGCGAGAAGTCACATAAGAACATAAGAAGTTAGTGGGCGGCCTTACAGGGAAACGCGCGTCATATTGTTATCATACGTGCATTTCACTCTAAGATAGAAAATTACAAATCACAGAAGGCAAACGAAATTAAAAGTTATGTATTAAAAAACAAAATGAGTTTACAAATATAATTATATTACAAATTACTTTTACTTAAACATTCGTTTAAGTTAATTTAAATTATTTGAAATTAACTTAACTTTTCTATTAATTTTATATAATTTAATTATTTATTTTCTTATTATTGAAAAAACATCAAATTAATTACACGCATATATAATATATTTTCACGACAAACGTTTTTGGCTGCAATACAAAAATGACAGAAAGAGTTTTAAAAGTTGGTAAACTAGTAAACCCATTTTTTCTTATCCACGCATATTGTAATTTCATTCTAACAACAGCGGTTTTTTTTTATAGGAGGGGGCAAATGAGCATGTAGCTCACCTGATGGTAAGTGACCACCGCCGCCCATGAACAACTGCAACACCAGGGGAACCAGGGGAAATGCAGATGCGTTGCCGGCCTTTTAAAAAGGAGTACGCTCCTTTCTTGAAGGTCCCTAAGTCGTATCGGTCCGGAAAAATCGCTGATGGTAATCGATTCCACAAGGAAGTCGTGCGAGGAAGAAAACATCTTCTAAATCGCACAGTGGTGGACCACCAATCATTAAGATGGTGTGGATGGTATCGGGAGTTCTGCCGCGATGTGCGGTCGTGAAATTTGGCGGCTGGGATTAATCCAAACAATTCCTCAGAGCACTCGCCGTGGTAAATGCGAAAGAAAATGCAAAGGGATGCAACATCTCTTCGCAGTGCCAATGAATCGAGCCGATCGGAAGGACTCGGTCGTCGACGACTCGAGCCGCTCTGCGCTGGATGCGGTCAAGAGGAAGGAGCTGGCACTGGGGAGCCCCTGCCCAGAGATGGAAACAGTACTCCATGTGAGGCCGAACCTGCGCCTTGTAAAATTGCAGGCGGTGTGCCGGCATGAAATACTGTCCCGCCCTGCTGAACACGCCAAGTTTTTAGAGGCCAATTTGGCCTTCTCTTCCAAGTGACCACGAAACTGTGCGTCACTCGATATGTCGACTACGAGAATTCCGATACTGGCTAAGGCAAGAAGGGGAGTGCCTTGAAACTGAGGAGATACGACCAAGGGTTTCTTTTTAGCGGTAAACGCGCAAACTTGTGTCTTCTGAGGATTAAACTGGACTAGATTTAGTCGCCCCCAATCCGAGACTTTGTTCAGCAAAGACTCGACTTCAGACACAAGTTTGTTCCGGTACTCGGCGACGTTTTCCCGAGAAATATTGCCACGGCCGGTGTATAGAGCATCACCAGTGCTGTCATCCGCGTAGCAATGAATGTTACCAGTTAGCAACATATCATTGATATGCAGAAGAAACAGCGTTGGTGATAGCACACAGCCTTGTGGAACACCAGCGTTAATAGGCTTGTAGTCGGAGCATGCACCGTCTACAACGACCTTGATGCTCCGACCTGCAAGGAAGCTGGTGATCCAATTGCACAATTTCTCGGGAAGCCCATAGGAAGGGAGCTTCGAAAGAAGCGCTTTGTGCCAAACCCGATCGAAGGCCTTCGCAATGTCCAAACTAACGGCCAACGCCTCCAACAAGTCGAGTTGGACGCAAAAAGGGAGCCTAAAAGGTCGGCTTTGTCTTGGCTTGGGCCAGTGAGTCCTCCTCCCTGTGCAGAGATGGTAGTTATGACTTACAAAAATTCCCTTGGACAGCCTTGGCGAGAGACCAGAATGCACGGGTTCCCGAAGGAAGGCGAACTAGTTTCTCGCCAATACTGCATATGTGCTCTGACTTTGCCTTGGCAATAACTCTTTTGAAGGACCTGGAGGCGAAGTTATACTTCTTTTTAAGTGTGCTCGCGTTTACATCCCATGTCGCCGAAGCCACAGCCCAGGCTTGATAACACTCCTGCTTACTGCGTAATGCAGTCTTACAGGAGCGACAAAAACAAGGCTGAGATCTGCCTCCGATGGGTACCACAGATGATGGAATAAATAGTTCCATTCCCTGTAGCACCATATCAGTGACAGAGTCAGCAACAGCGCTGGGATCATCCGGCGAGAAGCAAACCCGTCCTCATGGGTAGGATGCAAAGAAAGTCCGCATTCCGTCCCAATCCGCCGACCTGTAATGCCAAACACGGCTTCAAACTGCAGAACGCAACCGCGAGGGGAGCGTGAGTGGCACCACACTCCGGATCAGACAATGGTCCGAAGAGCCGAGAGGGGCATCGACGGAAACATGATATGCGTCCGGATGAGAGGTCAGCAGAAAGTCCAACAGGGAAGGTGTATGATCCTCCACATCCGGAATCCGCGTACGCGAAGTAACCAGTTGTGTCAGACCATATGCCAAGTATATAGTATATGTGGGA
This sequence comes from Parnassius glacialis, assembly GCA_033319125.1. Taxonomy (NCBI): domain Eukaryota; kingdom Metazoa; phylum Arthropoda; class Insecta; order Lepidoptera; family Papilionidae; genus Parnassius; species Parnassius glacialis. Next base: position 33,315,577 of record JAVANC010000018.1, read on the forward strand.
GATTGCAAAGTTGGTGTTTTTGTTTAAGAAGGTTACACACCATTTTATTTTTGCATATAAATCTCTCATGCTTAAAATTATTAATTAATATTTTAACAATAATTTACCACAAAGTAACGACTTATTGCATTTCTAATACAATTTTTTTTCATTTGTAATAAGCTCACAGAGATGATAGACACGTACGTAGACATTTTTCTTCTTCTTCTGTGTGTCTGTCTATGGCATCGTAGTACCCAAACAGATGAACCTGATCGATAATAATTTGTTTGAAAGGTACGACTTACTACTTACTACTTTACTTACCTGTACATTAATTAAGGAAAATCCTTTTCTATTAATATATATAACTGACCCCCATCAGCATTTACTTTCTTTACTCTTATGTGAGTACAGTCAATTGCGCCATTCACTGTAGGAAAATTATCAATACTGCGATGGTTTAACTGTATATTTTTTATGTGTGTTACCTAACTTTTTTCTAGGTGAACCGATTTCGATGATTCTTATTTTATTTGAAAGCTGGTGGTTCTCATGTAGTCCCATATAATTTGATCAAGGTCTGAGTAGTTTTCGAGTTATCCTTAATAATTTATATTGAAGTCTTTAAGAAGAAGAAGAAGTAAGAAGTTTTTAACAGTGCTAGAGCCACGCGGCAGCTTTTACTGTCGCACGGTTGGGCCGGCTCGAACCGGGGTGGTACCACGACCTCACAGAATACCAGCGTGAAGTAGAGGTTTACCTCTGCGTTTAGCTTGGTGAGTGCAGGTGGCCGGAGGCCCTTTTTACTGGAAATGAGGCATTCCATCTTAGTCCTCACGGGTGACAACGCATCTGCATTTTGATTCGCAAACGAGGATAGATGTAGATGTCTATGGGCCGCAGCAACCACTTACCATCAGGTGGACTGTGTGCTCGTTAGTCAACCTTATCCTATAAAAAAATGTCGGTTTTACAAAATTTTTAATTTTAACACTTGTAGAATCTTTTCATTTCAAATTTCCTCACAAACCGGCAATTCCATAGACAAAGACTTAGACGCCTAACATGTCTGTATGCGCGTAACAAAGCGCATTTTTGTAATAAAGAACTCAAAGATCAAATCAAAATAATAATATGCTCCCTCAGAAAACATGTGCAACGTAAACTGATCGTGGGGGGTGGGGTAATTAAGATGTATAGTTGAGCACGAAACTTGGTTATAATACAATAACACGCATGAAAAAGTATAAAAGTGTCAATACCTCGAGATTTAATAACCTTTTTTGATAAAATTTTAGGATAACATTTTTAATCATCTATGCATATTATATAAATAAAATTGAAGTGTCTGTCTGTAATATCAAAATACCTTCCTTTTATTGAGCAGAGGACTTATTGCATGCCACTAATAGACGACTCTGTGGCGTAGTGGTTTAGCAATAAATAACAGCGCTGAGGGCCGCGGGTTCAAATCCCGCACGGAACAAGTATTTTCATGCCCTACAAATAATTGTTCCGCGTCTGGATGTTTGTTCTCGTGTAATTAATGTTTGTAACTTGCCTTCACGATACAGGAGAAAATCCTAGTGTGGGGGTAACGTTTTTAAAAAGAAAACAAATAACAATTATTAAAATATTTGTCTGTCGGTCTGCTGCTGAATCGATTGTTATAGACAAGCTATGCCAGATGTGATCTAGGCTATATTTTATCCGAAAGACTTGTTTTCTTTTGAGAAAAATTGATTTTTCAAACGCCGTATAAGCAGATCCTACCTAGGCGAAGCCGAGACGGGTCGTTAGTAAAATTATTGAAAACTTGGGATCGAATAAAAGCAGCAGAAGAAAATCCATGACCTCTTTTTCTTCCCGTTGGTGCCGTAAGAGATTCCAATTAACTTTAATCGTCATAATAATTTAATCCTGTCATAAAATAAAATTTAAAAATAAAATATATAAACAGTTTATCCTAAAAATTTGTTAAAGTTACAGCCTATATACGTCCCACTGCTGGGCACAGGCCTCCTCTCATTCCTGAGAGGGTTTTACGGCAAGGAAATGTCCGCCGCGCTGCCCCCAATGCGTTTTGGGGTTAATCCTAAAGGTACAATAAAAATAAAAAGGGGGTTCTTTCTGCTCATACTATAAAAAATAGAAGGACTCTATTTTTGCGGCCGGTATTTCTATTATATACTATTATTATATTTCTTTTATTACTATTTTCTATTATTACTATTACTATATTTCTTAATTTCACAAAGTAAAGAAAATCTTCTTAGACGACTCTACCTAAAAGCAGTGAATAATGGTAACCATGCAAGTTTTCCATGTAGATGTCTCCGATATGTAAATAAATCGATAGTAATTATGTAAAAAATAATTTTGTGAATTATTTGTATGTACCCTAAAGGTACCTACGTAAAACTAACACCCTAAAGGTATGTTACAAAGCACGGTCTCGAGAAGAATACGAGGGCGGCACTGAAAATTTCGGGAATCAAGGAAGTGACACAACATTAGGTACTACTTAAAAATGTATTTATTGCTTTTCGAAGTATTCTCCGCGAAATTTGACACATTTTTCCATACGATGGAACCAGTCATTGAAGCAACCATTCCATTCGGAAGTTGGGGTCTCCAAAATGGCCGTTTTGTAGGCGTCCACAGCTTCTTCAGGTGATGAAAATCTCTGTCCACGCAATTTATTCTTTATTTTAGGGAAAGTACAGAAATCATTAGGGCTTAGGTCGGGGCTGTACGGCGGATGGTCTAATAATTCTATGTTTTCTTGCTCTAAAAACTCTTTTGTTCTGTGTGCGGTGTGAGAACTCGCATTGTCGTGATGGAGGATGATGCGGCGGTTGCAGTTCTCTTTACGGAGTTGAGAAATGACCTGTGGCAAACAAATGCTAGCATACCATTCTGCATTAACCGTTCTTTGTCCCTCAAGAGGAATAGTCGTAATATGACCGGTTTTGGAGACAAACGTGGCCACCATTTTTTTTTTGCAACACTCCGTGAACGAACAATTTTTGTTGGCTTTAACTCATTTTCGAACACCCAAACTCGTGACTGGTTTTTTGTTTCGGGTTCGTACGCATATATACAGGATTCGTCACCTGATACGATGTTGTATACAGCATTTGAGGATCCTGCGTGGAATCTTTCGAGAGTTCTGACGCACCAAGTACCGCGAGCCGCTTTTTGTTCTTCACAGAGCGAATACGGCATTCATCGCGAAAACAACTTTTTTATACCTAATTGTTCATGCTAGATTATTTGTATTTGCCTCATGCCAATGTCTAAAGTTGCTTGAATTTCGCAGTATGTCACATGTCGATCTTCCTCAATCAGCTTACGCACACCATCAACGTTTTCTTGGGTGACTGCAGTTTTTGGACGACCTTGACGGGGATCATCACTGAGCTTGACACGTCCACGTTGAAATTCAACAAACCAGCGATAAATTGTGGTTTTGGATGGGGCTTCATCACCAAATGCAGAAATCATCCGGTCAACACATTGTTTTTGTGTTAAACCACTTCGAAAGTCATAATAAATCATCGCTCTTTAATTTTCTCGAGTCAATTCCATTTTCCCAAGGACTAAACAAGTTTGAAAAAACCTTGTGACAAGACCGAGAATCTTTTTTTAAATAAATAAATGGTATTCTATTTTTAAAACCAAGGACTTTTCAATTAAAAAGATTTTAATATGACAGGAACAGTGGAAATATTCCATTCCCGATACTTTTAGTGCAGTCCTCGTATCTGCCAGAATATCATATTATGTTATTTGAAAAATATCACAATAAAAACGAAAGTACTAAATTTTTCTACACGACAGTACACATTCACGCTAAAAGCATTGGGTAGTTTAGTTGGAGCAACTCGCAACAACACGTCACTAAATTGACTCGTTCGATCTGGTGGTCCGTGGACGCATCTGTGCACCTTTGCACACACAATTTAATAAAAGTGTCATTATGTCGAATGCATTGCGATGCGAACAGTATAATATGTAGTTTGCTTTGAATACATTTTTAATAAATGCTAATCGTTAATCGAGTAAAAAACATTAAAATAGGTACATACATAATATAAATTGATAACATTATTAATGAATTTATTCACATAGATTGCCCCCATAAGCGGGTTATTTATCATATCTGCTTGCAGACGCTTGGCAAGCGGGTTGGCAACCCCAGTTTTATTTATTAACTAGTGATCATTACGATGCTTCTGTCCATCTTTATATTTCATTTTTACTTACATTAAAGCGGTAAGAAATTTTATACAAATCATAACTTAAGGAAATGTTAATAAACCTACGCTAAAATCAAGTACTCAGCGATATAAAAAATTTACCAAACATTAATTAAAGTTCAAATAGCGTTAAAATAAAACAACTCCATATCACTATCCAAATCGCGTTTTAAGCGTAAACGATCAAAGCTATGTAGAAGGTTAACTAAGCGAAGTCTTACTAATTAATAAAATATTAATCAGTACCGCAGTTACAAAACAAACGCAATCAGTATTGTGTAATATGCGTAAGTAACCAACCAAGAAAACTTAACCAATTACTAAACTTCAAATTCCAATAAGTTCCATATTGAAAGCACATTACAAAAGCGGGTTATATTTAGAAATAAATTACAGAAAATATTAAATTCTTGGAATACTTCTAATTTCGTACTTTTGATTCTAGTCTTTATTACAAATAGATAACCTTCGGTATAAAGTGCTTCTTTACAATCAATACATTTTACATACATACATATAATCACGCCTCTTTCCCGTAGGGGTAGGCAGAGACCACTTCTTTCCAATTGCTACGATCCTTACATACTTGTTTCATTTCGTCCACTTTCATTATTCCTTTCATACATGCTCTTCGGTTTAGGGTACTCTTGACCTGGCCTTTTTTCAAGACGTCCCTGATTTGATCCAGAAACGTCCTGTTACATCCCTATTCACACCGTCACATCACTATTTGTTAAAGTAATGCCGGCTTGCAATTATTGCGGGCTTATTTAATACAATCAGCAATAATTTTGCTATAAATATGCGAGACTTCCCTAAAAACGTTCAGTTGGTTGTTCTTCAGCTAAACTGCTCTCCAGCTACGGACCCGGTTCTTGCCTGCCGGCTGGTTATCAGTGAAAGCTAAGAATATACTACGGGTCTAACCTGCCCTTCACCAGGGCTATCGCGCTACTATAATCCAAGTCGCGTATAAGTTTTATGTAATAATAGAAATTCTGTGTCCGAACTAGTGTACAAATAAAACTTTTAATTAATAAATAGTTGTCAAAATTTCAGTACTGTCTTTTTTTTAAAAGTGCTGAATAGGACAAACTAACATTTGGTGTCAGAAGAAAAGGGATTTCTGAAGTCCCTCGGGTCGCCTACTCCTGACGACGACCAGCTCCACACAGAAATCGGTCCAGACCCGCGATCCCGAACTAGCAAGTTGGCCACCTGCTGTCTCTGCCTGTCTTCCTGACGCTGTAAAAGGCCGCCGCCAACCCTAGTCATCGCAGACAACGTGTCAGCACCACTCCATTGTGCGTGAGGGTTTTTCTGACCAGCACCGATTTATTGACTACACAAAATACATCGCGACACTTGGTTTGAGCACCGACCCGTACCAACCGCAAACGCTGCACATTTCATCACTTCCGCCGCATCGTCGCACCGTCACCCGACACCGACGTCGCCGAGCTGCCACTGTTTCCATGAAATCGCTGTATCTACTAATAATACTGTGAGTGTTGTTTATTCGATTTATGTTAATTTATTTTCGTCATTTGCATTATTTTGCGTGTGGATATTTCATACTTTTAATTTCCCACTCCGTTTCACATAATTAATTCTTTAAAATGGTTAATGAAGGTAGTAAACTTGAAAAGAAAAGCGTTCAGTCGTGCTCAAGTTTGCAGACTGTAGGCATAGAAGAATTAAATCTTTCAATCCTCACTAAATTTATTAAGACATTCGATGGTGACAGGAATAAACTATCACCATTTATTAGAAATTGCGAAAATGCTTTAAACCTAGCTACTGCGTCACAACAAAGTATCTTATTCAAATACATAATTTCCCAACTGGAAGGCAAGGCTGAGTCCGCCTGCTCCCTTAAAATTTTTGAAACCTGGTCTGAGCTAAAACAATTTTTAAAATCCACATTTGGTGAAACCAAACATAGGGATCACTTACTTTTAGACTTACAAAGTTGCAAACAAAAATCAAACGAGTCTGTCACACAGTATAGTTTACGAATAGAAACATACCTCACACGTTTACAGACGGACATTACACATTCCACTAGGGACCCTGGTGAATTAAGAGGTAGAATCGCCAGTACAGAAGACTTGGCGCTACATACCCTTTTACTAGGCTTACCTAGCCACATTTCAAATATCGTAAGGTGTCGTAATCCTACCTCTTTACAAGAAGCTATAAATCTCGCTATCCAAGAAGAAAAATTACAAAATTATATTCAATCTACTCGATCTTCCGAATATAAACCAAAGTGTAAAATTTGTGGTAAGTTAAGCCATTCAGAAAAAACATGTTTTTTAAATCGCCAACGTCATATTAACAACCTTCAAAGTGAAATCCCAGATCAGGCTCAACCTTCTATGTCTCCATACCCGCAAAATAATAACTTTTGTAGATATTGTAAAAACATGGGTCATGATATATCTCAATGCCGTAAACGCCAATTTAACAACTCTCGCAAAAATAATAACTATACCAATCAATCTCAAAAACAGGTACATAATCTCACACCAATAAGCGATTTTGATAATAAAATTGATAATTCAAACTCTGAACTAGATGAAAATTTAAACTAAATAAGGTTCCGGTTACGCGTCGTACGGAATCTTCAACCCAAACCGACGCTTTTGATCTCTTAACGAGACAATTTCTTAATACTAAATCTACTAAATCCTCTGAATCTAATACTAAACCTATTATAAACACTGAATCCAATTCCAAATCCACTGAATCTAACATTAAGCCTACTAAATCAGCTATACCAAATACTCCTACTAAATCTTCAAAGTACAATGCATCTATGCTATCTACCATGTCATACAATGGAAACAACAACTTAAATAATGTTTCTGATCCGCATTCTAATTTATTTGAAATTAATTATAACAATAAATTACATTTGCCTCATGTGTATATCAAATCTAAATATTCTAATAAGTTACTAGTTCTTTTAGTTGATTCCGGTGCAGGTGTATCACTAATAAAACAATCCTCAATGCAAATTCAACCAAAACTAGTTCCAGAGATTGTTCAGTTTAAAGGAATCGACAAAAATACGGAATACTTAAAAAGTCTTGGTCACTTTCAATTAGATTTTATATTTCCAAATAATGACGTTATTTTCGGCAAATTTCATTTAATACCAGATTGTGTCGATGTGGAATTTGATGGTATTATAGGTAACGATTATCTCAAGTCTCATGATTCTAAAATAGATTACAGAAATAAGATTTTAGACATAAATAATCATGTTCTGCAAATTCATTTTTCCAAACCAGAATATACTATTCCAGCACGTTCAGAGATGATTGTAGAATGCTATGTTCTAAATCCCGAAGTAACTACTGGATATATTGATAAGTCTGAAATTCAGAAAGGTGTGTTTTTATCTAGTTGTCTCGTTACACTTAAACAAAACAATCATGTCACTGTATCAATCCTTAACGCTAATACTGAAGATGTCAAAATAAAATCTCTTTGCGTAGTCCTAAACCCTTGTAACTTCTTAGATGATTACCTACACAATATTAACACTCTAAATCCTTCTAATCCCATCAACCAAAATACTATATCAAATAGATCCTGCGAAATTAAGAAACAAATAAGAACTTCACATCTTAATTCCGAAGAATCAACAGCCTTATTTGACTTATGCTCTGCATATTCCGATCTGTTCTATTTAGAAGGAGACACTCTTACTAGTACCAGTACATTGGAACACAAAATTAAAACTACTAATTCACAACCAATTCACGTCAAAACTTATAGGTATCCTGAATGTCATAAGGAGGAAGTTAATAAACAGATACAAAAGATGCTCGATCAAAATATAATCAAACCTTCAAATTCCCCCTGGTCTTCTCCCATTTGGGTAGTTCCTAAAAAACAAGACGCTTCTGGTCAAAAGAAATGGCGTATAGTCGTAGATTATAGGAAATTAAACGACGTCACTGTCGGAGACGCCTACCCTATTCCTAATATCACTGACATCCTGGATCAGTTAGGACATAGCAAGTACTTTACCACATTGGACCTGGTGTCAGGTTTCCATCAGATTCGCATGAATCCAGAAGATGCCCCTAAAACAGCTTTTTCTGTTCCTAATGGTCATTTTGAGTACACTAGGATGCCTTTCGGGTTAAAAAATGCGCCAGCTACATTTCAAAGACTTATGAACACAGTCCTTGCTGGTCTTCAAGGTCTCCACTGCTTCATATACCTTGATGATGTAATTATATACTCTCACTGCCTCTCTTCACACATAGAAAAACTTAAACTAGTCTTCGATGCTCTCAGAAAACACAATCTTAAGTTACAACCAGATAAATGCGAATTCCTACGACGAGAAGTCGCGTATCTTGGTCATATCATCACTGATAAAGGCGTCTCTCCAAACCCTGACAAAGTCAAGGCCGTATCCAAGTATCCGACACCCAGAAATCCAAAGGAAATAAAATCATTTCTCGGGCTAATAGGATACTATCGAAAATTCATAAAGGATTTCTCCAAAATTACTAAACCTCTAACTTCACTACTTCGTAAAGATGCTTCTTTCAATTGGACTCAAGATCAAGAAAAAGCTTTTAATACTCTTAAATCAATGTTATCTAATGCTCCTATCCTTCAATATCCTGATTTTTCTAAAGAATTCATTCTTACTACTGACGCCTCTAACTATGCTCTAGGTGCAATACTTTCACAAGGAAAAATTGGCGAAGATCTTCCAATCGCGTATGCCTCTCGAACCCTCAACAGAGCCGAAGGTAATTACAGCACTACAGAAAAGGAACTTTTAGCTATTTTATTTGGTGTGAAAACCTTCCGACCCTATCTCTATGGACGCAAATTTAAAATTGTGACCGATCATCGCCCCCTCGTTTGGTTATTTAATTGCAAAGATCCTAGCAGTAAACTAGTTCGATGGAGACTTAAGTTAGAAGAATACGATTATGAAATTGTCTATAAATCTGGGAAAACTAACCTCAACGCTGATGCACTATCTCGCTCTCCTATTGAAATGGCCAATACAAATTATGATACAGAAAGTACTGATTCTAATACACCAAGGCGAAACCTTGAGTTATTGTAAAACTTAAAGTAAATAACATTTTTTTTCTCTTCTTCTTTGTATTATACTTCATTAGTCCTAAGTTGAATGTTCTCCCCTCAACTTATAATTACTACATCGTCACTTGGATTATACTCACATACTTCTTCTCTATTTCCGTATGTTCCGTTTTAAAGGAGGGAGATGTTACATCCCTATTCACACCGTCACATCACTATTTGTTAAAGTAATGCCGGCTTGCAATTATTGCGGGCTTATTTAATACAATCAGCAATAATTTTGCTATAAATATGCGAGACTTCCCTAAAAACGTTCAGTTGGTTGTTCTTCAGCTAAACTGCTCTCCAGCTACGGACCCGGTTCTTGCCTGCCGGCTGGTTATCAGTGAAAGCTAAGAATATACTACGGGTCTAACCTGCCCTTCACCAGGGCTATCGCGCTACTATAATCCAAGTCGCGTATAAGTTTTATGTAATAATAGAAATTCTGTGTCCGAACTAGTGTACAAATAAAACTTTTAATTAATAAATAGTTGTCAAAATTTCAGTACTGTCTTTTTTTTTAAAAGTGCTGAATAGGACAAACTAACAGTCCGCCTAGATCTACCCCTTCCAAGACTTTCATTCACACTCGCCTTATACACCTTTTTCGTCAATGCTTCTTCATTCATTCTCTCGACATGGCCAAACCTTCTCAGCATACCTTTCTCAATTTTTGTCACTACATCTTCTTTCAGGCCACAACGTTTTCTTATCTCACTATTTCTTATCCTGTCACTCAGTTTAAGAATCAACACAATTTGTACTAAAAATACATATTATTCCAGTTACATTGCATCCTGGGCTAACCTCGGATCTTGTCGTATAAGTTTTATAGTTGGATAAGGATAGGTGATCCTTCCTTCCAAACTAGTTCCCTTAGTATATAGTACATATTATACACTTACCGATAGCTATAGCATATTTTTAAATGTACTAGCAATAATATTCACATTAGGTACTAATATTCTCTGTGACCACTCCTGGCAAGCTTAAAATGCTTGTGAAGTGGAGTATTTATCGACAAGTAGCCGTGGTTTCGTCTTTCCGCAGTTTCAGATCGAGACGATCGATCGCCTTACCTGTGAAGAAAAAGAGGGTTGCGTTACCCTGTCCCACGAACGGGTACGGGTAAGGGTCACCAAGAGGCGACTGAGTCTGGTAGGGCCTTGGATGTTAGCGAATAAATGAAAGTGGAACACCATAAGCTTTTAGTCGATTCCAAGTCCAATATAACCCGTGATCGCCATCGCGAGGCAGGTATGCTAGGCATTTACCCATATAAAGAAAACAGCACTATTTTCGTAAAGCAATTTGCTGACAATTTAATCTTATATATTTAATAAATGATACAGGTGGTGGGGCATAAGAGAATCCATTACCACATTAGTTACTGAGGGTGTCCGTAAGACGCGACTATGGAAAATAGCAGGAATCATGGCCTCCGAGAAATTGTGGTATATAACAATTTCGTATATACTAGATGTAAAATAAACAAACCGATGGTGACGGAAACCAGCGTCATAGGTCGAATGTGGCAAATTTTTCTTACTATAGAAGGAGTTCTTTGTTATCCCGCACTGGACTGTTACGGGCTTATAACAAAGAAAGAAACAACAAGAAAAACCGTTTAATAATATATTTTCCGGTTCATAAGATTTACAAATGCAATAAGTCTATTTTAAATGTCTTCTTCTATCAATACTATTAATACGTCCTATGCAGCCGAATTGCATAACCCGAATGCCATTAACCGAAAGCACATCCAATTAAATTAAAATATCGTCTCGAGAGCAAAAATATTCACTGCACTTAACTTTAATACTCTCAATCCACGAGATTAAAGTATACAATTTGTAATGCACAGTTGCAGCGAGCCTCGGCGAAATGAGGTCACCTAGTTACGAGCTGGTAGTAAGGACCGCCGAGACGTCTGGCATCCACAGCTGAATATTATATATCGGAGTATAAGAGGTTCTACTTTACGAAATGAGAAACTTTAAGGATTCTTCAACGACTACGTCCCAGTTTATGAGCTAACTCAAACATCCCTGGCTACGGCCTTATTCAAAAATAATGATGTTAAACGAAATATAATCAGTATTTCTAACGATCAATTATAATAAAAATGTATTTGATTGTGTAAATTTGTGAGCTTTTAAAACAAAAATATCCCAAAGACTTCTCTTGTCTTTTCTCTATGCTTGGTTGAAAATGTTATTTGAAATAATTATTCTTATTAGTGACTTAAAATACGAGTACACTTTTTATAGAATAAGATAGAGACAAACGAGCACACAGTCCACTTGGTGGTAAGTGCATGCTTGTAGACAACAGACACCTATTTATCCACGATTATGAATCTAAAAATGTAGATACCTAATCAAACCTGAAGACGAAGAGAGACGGCATCGTTACCAGTAAAAAGGATCTTCGGTTCTTTGTTCAATTTACAAAACACAGCAGTATTAAATTGCTATTTTACGCTGGTATTCTGTAGGACCGTGGTCTTCCCCCAGTCTATTCTTATTGCAACTTAATTATAATTACCGTTTAATAATAGTGCGATGAAACCATAAACATTTGAAACCGTTGTAATACAATCATGTCGGATGTTCCGACACATGTAATCGAACATCGTGACACAGTCATGCAGTCACGAAGTAATCAAAGAAGGCATTGTAGGCCATATCAGCGGACGGCCACCGCAAACCAAAAAAAAAACAAAGGCACAGACGGACGCGTGTCTTTATTTACGTGGCGTATATAAATAATTGGAGCAGCAAGCGTGCCTATTTCAGACACAAATTGTTGTTACGCGGAAAAGTCCGACCTATTTAACGACCGAACTAGGGCTATAAAAACATTGTGTAATAGATAGTTATGCGCATTTGCATACAAACACGTGCAGACAAATATTTATATTTAGAGAACAATAAATAGATTTCACATCGACAAGATATAGGATGGTAATGGTTGTACTTCTTTTAAAATTTATGTAGGTATGTAAAAAAATAATTCCATAAGCATCCTGAACAAAAATCAAATATTTTTGTACGTCTTACTTACCTTAGCCTCCTTCGTAAGTCTAGTTAGTAGTGGCAAATTATCGTTTTATTTGCCATTAGATCACTAAAGATTGAATCATACCTTTTATTAGGCCTTTAATATTATGTACTCTTATCTTAATCCACTGCTAAACATAGACCTTCCCCATAGTTTTCCTCATAGATTAGATGATTGCCATAGTTGCCACGCTTGCCATATGGGTTGCACCCCCAGTTTTATTATTTTGAGTTGTTATAAGGAAGGTAACTGAACATATCCTGTTTTATTGTCCCGTCGCCCCTTACGAGACACTCAGGATGTTATAGGGTAGTTTTTTTACGTAATCAAATCTGAAGAATGAATAGCATTCCTTATCACCAATCTGGATTCGGTATTGAGAATGCATATGCCACCACATATCACCTCAGCGTCGTTAATTATTAAGCCAGATAAACTAGGTGCAAGTGAAGTTTGCATGATGTAAAGTATGGAAAGCACAGTCTATACAATACAATATGGTAGTTACTAACATAATACTGAATAATTAAAAAAAAATATAAATGAAATGCTAAATTAAAATTGTATCGATCGCAACCGTCATTCCGCTTGAGTAACTTATAGTCATCTCCGACGCTACGCTATATTCGAGCACTAATTGACGTTTATTAATAATTTTTACCCTGTGACATAAATTGGACGAACTTTATTGTTCATATTTAAACTTTGAACTTTTAACATTATATCGATTCTAACAATATTGTATCGATTTAAACCACGATACAATTTGAACTTTTTAACTGTATCGCTTTTTTAACTAACTTTTAACCGTTGGTAAAACGGTCGTAAACGCGATTGCTGAGTCCTAGATTTGAATCCCGGGTAGAGCCAAAAATCATTTATTACTGGGTTCTTATGTCAAGAAATTAGTCTATATTTCACACGTAATAATAAGCGCCTGAAACGTAAGAAAGTACATGCAAAGTAAAAGTAACGCTGTGCGGTAGCGGCGTAAAAAATATTCACTCATCTCCTTTTATTGTGTATGTTTTAAATAAACCCATATAATATACGCCACAAAGTAGATAAGCAGTAGTTTATAAGCTTCCACTAAAACGTATGTATTAATATAATATATTATACTGTATATCGCCGTGTAGTGGAGGTGTAAGAGAATAAATAATCACATTGGCGTCGCGTAAGAGGCAATAGAGGGAAACAAAACTGGAATTGGGCAGCAGCACCTTCCTAATAACAACTCATAATAATAAAAAGCGGCGGCTGCCAACCCGCAGCTACGGTAAACATAATAATGAACCCCCCCCCCCCCCCCTCTATGAGGTAATAGAAATTAATGAAATTCGAGTGAAAAATATAAAATTTCAAAATAGTCAATATTATAAAACAACAATGCATATGTAAAGAACAAACAATACTAGCTGCTTCTCATCCTTTCACGCATGGAGAAATCGATTGAAATTTCAATAACATTTATTTTTAACGATCTCCCTAAGTAAATATCTTATAATAACACAACCACTCGGAGCTCTATGTACAATGTAAATAGTGCATGACATTAAATTCAATGTACGCGTAAAGTTCGATAAACCGTAAAAGATTTTGGCGAGCATATTTGAAAGCCTGTCAACAGAACCATCATTTCACACTAAAGAAGCTATAAGTACTCGTACTTAATCTGTCTATCCTATGATGAAGACATGAGACATGACAAATATGATCCCTCCAAAGAGTATATAATAAAGTAATTTAATTAATGGCCGCCTTAGAACAATAAATAAAGAGTATTCAGAACTTAGAGTACGCAAGGTATAGAGCGCGCGTATCGCTCAATGCCCATTATGCCAAGCGTAAAATTGACGCCTATGCGTTATTATACTTAAGTTATTAATTTGATTATGTAAGTATTTGTAAATTTTAGGTAAGCGATAATTATAAGGTATGGTTTAGCTCAATAAAACATAGGTACGAATTTATGAAACGAGATGCGCAAAACAGTGCGTTTTAAAGTGATATAATATGACATTACATTTCGTACCGAGGAATGTTACGTTATACTATGACTCCAAACATGACGCGAAATGACGATTTTGTATATGATAACAAAATCGAGTCGAGTCTAAATCATAAAGTCGATTTTTCTTCACACTTTATCCCAATCTACTGAACTATTCAACCAAATTGGCATTCCGGGCTTATGACTGACAATAAGCACAGATTTGTATTATCTATCTCGCTCTCACAATTATGGCGAAGTCAAATTGTTAACTTCGCCATGTTTGTGTTTATTCAATCATCATTATAATTTTCAACAAAATAAAATTCAAAAAAAACGACAATACAAAACATTTATTAATATTTAAATACATGTGATTATCAGTACACCATCTTGCTACGGTTTTTCGATGTCCATTTGTAGTGCTTCAGCGTCTTCAGTGGATTATAATTATTTTTAAAATGGCGATTGAATGATGATGAATGATTTTTAAATTGGCGGTGGACGACTTATAACTTAATACATCTTTACATTCATTACACGTTGCTTAAAAGTTTTATTGTCTTATTTAAAATGGTGCCACATCACTCTACTGTTTTCACAGGCCGACGCCTACATAGTTAATATTTACACTATTTGACCACTTAAATACCTAAGTACCACTATTCCTGTTTAAACTATACACTATTAACACTTAGAAGTTAATACTATGAATAATTAACACCCGTATTCAAGAACGATACTATCCGTGCGCACAGTAGGCTTTAACGCACAGTGGACGAAATTTTGTTTCATAAACGTCACTTTAGTGTTAGAAGACACTATGCGCTCATCAAAATGAACGCACAGATAAAGTAGCTCGCTAGCTACTTTACGCTACGCATAGTGCGACAAATCAACGCAAATGTCAGACTGGTATGGGGTAAATAGCTTGTATGTTGATTTGTGATACGCTGATTGGTTTTGTTTGAATAATTGCAATGGATTACAGCAGCGAAGATGATTTTGATAATTATATCCTGGAGAGAATAAACGTGCAAAGAACGATTAGCACAAGAAAAGTGATACGTGACTTTCAAAATCCTTTTGATTATTACAGTGCCAATGAATTTTAAAGTCACTTAGGTTTTCAAAAGATATCGTAATAAATATACTTCTGCCTCTAATAAATGCAGATCTTTTGAAAGTTAGTAGTGGCCTTAAGATTTTTTCATCTGGGAGTTTCCAGATTTGTAATAACAATTCAGTGAATCTACCTATCAACAGTTTCAAATCCACATTATTTTAATAATACTTATGCATAAGTACCCTATAATAACAGTACCAGTAACGTCTTTTACCTGAAAGAAAACAACACGTGTTATTATTTTTTATCTGTCATTCAACTCGTGTGAAGTCGCGTCACAACGTTAACCAATCACGGCGCCCCTTTCACTGCTATGTGTCCGCACAACAAAGAGTCCACTAAGTATTGTTCATGAAATGAACGGCCTGCCATGACGAACGCAGTGAGAAATACCTTACTTAGCATACTGTTGCTACCATACTTATGTATGTGTCGTTTGTGAATACGGGCCTAAATCTCAGTTAATCTCTCAATTTAGAAAACTACTAAATACGTGTAACTTGAACTATGCAACGCGCATTTCAATGGAGATATAAATAATGCTGTTGGCATGATGCAAATTCAAACATCTGGCTACATATATTGACATGCATATTTCATATCTATAAGCATTGTAATAGAGCTTACTTTTACAAAACACCGCCCACTTCGAGAGTACAACATGTGCAGAAAGAGAGATAGCCGTCGAAACACGGCTTAGTGTGAAGAAAACGGAATGTTCACACACATCTGTTATGATAATCACAGGTTAAATTTACCGATAGACAAGGACAGAGATAGGAAACGTCGTAGTTGTGCGAGCGAAATCGCGTTATTTTATCGCGTATTGTGTCTCTCGCGCATGTTTGTATTATCTATCTCGCTCTCACTACCATGGCGAAGTCAAATTGTTATCCCGTGTACCTTATTTTTATTTCTTGAAATATTAGAACACTGTTTAGCTGCACAAGAAGTCATTCAGAGTCTTTTTTTATGTCAACTTTCTCTATTTCTGACATTTTGGTGCCTTATATTATAGAACCGAAGTGCTGGTAGATATGTAACTGTATCAACTATTAACAACTCAACACAACCGTTATCAATGATATTATATATAAAAAAGAGGTAGATATCGCACTAGTGCGCGCAAATTGTTGCAGACATTGTTGTAATTTTATTTAGTCGGCCAATAGCAGCGAGCGAAACAAAGCGTGTCCGTGGCGTGACAATATTGACAATAATATATCCAAAATGCCGAGTTGTGTCTTAAGAAAGTGTAAAAACTATGGTTCGAAGATAAATAAGAGTGAAGGAATTTCATACCATACGTAAGTATAATAAAATAATATTATATATTTATATTTTGTCACGATTTTATTTCTCATTTACAAATAAATATTGAATTGTTAATATGGTGGTTCGAAAGGGATAGAGAATATGATGGCAAATATAGCGCGACAAGGACAAATAGAATGCGTCATAGATTAACAACCATAAGCGAAATCGTAGGCACAAAACATTGCCTTCGTTAGCCGCTTGATTGCGAGTTTTCTTGTTAGTTAGTGAGTGCCTTTCTAACATAATATTATAATGATCATAATAAGTTCTGGCTTTCTACGTTTTATAATTAAGATGATATAGAATGAGATTAGTAACAGCGCGCTATTAGATATTTAATTAGTAATATTAAAATATATGTAATGTACCTAGATAGAACATAATTTTTCTCATTATGTTTTATTATTTTCCAGATTTCCGAGTTATGATTTTACAAAACATAAATGGGTCAGCATAGTTCAGGCGGAAAGAAGTGAACATGACTGGATGCCTACAAAAAGTAGTACAATTTGTTCTGCATAATTTAATCAGGAAGATAAATATACTACTTCGAAAGCATACCGGCGTCTAAAAAAAACTGCAGTACCTGTGATAGCCTCGGTAAAATTTATTATTATAAAAATCACCATACTTCATTATTTTAACAAAAGTAACTTCTGTAATTTCACAATTTCAATTTTAAAACTATTGTGTGTAAAAGGGCAATTTAAGTTTTTTTTTTTATTTAGGGATCACAAACATTTTTGTCCCGTGTAGGAATCGAACCCGTTACTAGTGGCACTTAAATCACTAGACAACCTGTATTGTCAATTTTGGTTAATTAATTACTACTATCATTCTTGTATAATTTACAGTAACAATTAAGACAATTTTTTCTTTTTCAGGACACTGATGTGACTGAGAATTTGTTTGTGAATAAATATATAACAATGTTGTTTATAGTTTTATTTAATATATCATTACCAGTGTAATATGCCTATTTTTATATTCAATGTCTCTTCTGTGACGCCGCTTAGTATGAACGTAGCGTATCTTTCCTTTATAATATCATTGGTTGTAATATGATGTTACGGTACACTTGGAGTGAAAACAGTTTATGATTGCGGTCACTGGTTATGTTTATATTAATCGACGCAAGCAAGGGCGGAAAATCAATCGTAGTGTACTATTTTGTGTAGATATATAAGCCCGAACCTTATTCGTCTCGTTTCTAGCGTAACCATGTTAAATTTCGTACGTAGCGACCTTTATCGATGTGTAAAAAAATGAGACAATGTCTGCGGGTGACTAGTAGGGATGTAGGTAGTTGCGCTAGCATTGTTGGATAGTAATGCGCGCTATACACCATAGATGGCGCCTCTAGGTTTTTACACAAAGAAATAAGCACTTAAAACCACACTGTTCACCGAAATAACATTTGATGGAAGCACTGAGGTACTAATGAACGCGAATAACTTTCACATAGATTAGTGTACAAAAAGTTTACGATGTTATCATTATTTAAATTAGGAAGATTGCTATCATATTTGTGTTCGATATTTTAATTGTTGATCTTTTTTTATATTTGGATAAGAACTTATTAATGACTCTAAGTTATATTTACCTTCATTTAAAAAAATGTCTTTGGCCTTATGTACTAAAACTTTGTTTTTCTACTATATACTCTTTGGCCTTGACCTTAGGTCAGACTAATTTGTTTATTGGACAGTCAAGGCTCAAGTGGTTAAGTACTTCGAAAATTTTCAGATAATGCAACCACGACTTCGATAAAGAGAAAATAATTTTGGCGAGATTTTTTAGGAATATGAACTCAACATGTTTTGCACTAGGTCCTCCTGTAAGTGTTTATTAATTAATTGCTAGATATAACCTCTTTGAGAATACATCAACTGACATATAACAACATATGTACAATCTGTGGTACGAGACAATTTTTTTTATTAGTTGAATTTAATAGGCAATGGACACAATTATTGTACAAAAACATGCGTGAGTGCCGTGAAACACTCGGTTTGAGCGAAGTTTCTTTTCGTTGTATATTATTACTGATAAACATATTATATTATTGATTAACAAATACAAATAAATGAATTACTAGCGTCTATTAAAATGAAGCGTCATTTAAAATAAAATAATATTTCTTTCATGGTAAGATAACAAAAGGTGCGAGGGAGATGGATATTATTCCATCTCGCTTTTTTATAGGATAGGGTGACAAACGAGCACACAGTCCACCTGATGGTAAATAGTTGCTGTGGCCCATAGACATCTACATCTATCCTCGTTTGCGAATCAAAATGCAGATGCGTTGTCACCCGTGAGGACTAAGATCGAATGCCTCTTTTCCAGTAAAAAGGGGCCTCCGCTTCTCTACACACACCATGCGAAACACAGCAGTGTTAAGCTGCTATTTGACTCTGGTATTCTGTGAGAGCGTGGTCCTTCCCCGGTCGAGCCGACCCATTCGTGCAGCAACTATACTACTAATATAGCTGCAACATGGCTCTACCACGTAAAAAAAATCTTAAAAAGCTTCCTTATAGCCGCCAAGGCCGTCTATACTGCGTCAGAAGGGGTCGTGACGGAAAAATCTTACAACTTTTTTTCGCCTAGTCCCTATCCGCCAAATTCATACTGTCCGATAAGGAACTTCGTTCCAATAACTCATATATTAGGGCTATATGATTAAATGAGTCAATGGCTTTTACGACCATTCTGGTTCATATTCAAAAGCTGAAGGTAGCGGGCAATTGATATTGGGACGTCAAACACTCCAGTCCGCTGCGTGACCATGTGTACTGTAAAGCACCGGAAATGTCAAGTATACGTTTAATTATAAGAAATCATTATTCTAGTTCAGTTTCAGTGAACTTTCATTTCTAAATTTAATATGTTCACTGGTGCAGAAAGAAAAAATGAGAAAGTACAAAGACAGATAAAAACCATCATCCGGTTTCGCAAAGGTTGAATCTTCCGAAAATATATCTTTACAGTAAACAAAGCGAACGGAGCAATGACCAACACAGTTTTAACAATCTCTAAGAAACGATCGAAATTTCATGTTTGGTTATCCGGAAGTGTGTGAATAATCACCCGGGACTCAACACTATGTAGTGTTTAGCTTACTAAATGCAAAGTAAAAATAAACGAGAAATCAAGTGTGTATTCAATTTATTAGAAAAACAAAGGTATCGTATGTTGTTCGTATTAAGTTTACTTTACTTACTTTTGCATTATTTCAATTCAGGTATAATGTAACACCATCTCTATATTAAGTTTTTATCAAAGGTAAGGTAAGTACTAGTTTTTAATTAAATGGTAAAAAGGTTTCTTTTTATAATATTAAAGTGACAGAAGAACTTCAGTCCACCTGATCGTAATCGGCTACTGTAGTCCATTGAAACCTGCAACTTTAATGAAAGCAACATATGCGTTGTCATTTCTGAAGACCAAGATGGAATGCCTTACAACCACTAATTATTGCTTAGTATTATGCTGGCTCCCTATACCCTTCCAACCGAAACAGCAGTGCACGCACTGGTATTTGGCGGCAGAAACCTCAGAAGTCCCCTCTGAACAGAAAAGGTGTGCTATCACCTAGTTATTAAATTATAATAATGGAGACGGAACTTATCGATGTTATTTAAAACCATAAATTTAAAAAGATCTATTTTTTTAACAAAACACAAGTGAATCCATTCACATCGTAATCCACAAAGGGCATTACGAAAATGACGAAATAGTTTAGAACGTTATTATGACAGATGCCAAGATATTATTTGAATACAGACTAGCATAGATTAATTATTGAATATGTTAGGAATGAGAAACGACGTCAAGCCAACAGGGGTTTACATTAATATAGCAATAACAGTTTCGCTTCAATAGCCTAGTTTTAACCAGCCTATATTTCCAAGTTACAAACTCAATTCCCTGTATACGCTGGCAACGAGGAGTGCGACCTTATAAAATAATAACGACTTTGCCTGCAACACAAAAGCCTGATGCATTAAAGCGAATACTATTATCATTATATCATAGCCCGGGAAATCTTGCTGAGCTTAGGTCGTAAAATTTTTATTACAGCACGAAAAGCTTTAAAAGAGATGTGATGAATAGTAGTAAAGCTTAAATGATTTTATAGAAAATTATTTGATTTTATTTATTTACTCTTTATTGCACTAAATATTTGTACATAAGGCAAGCTTAATGCTATATGGCATTCTCTACCAGCTAACCTAGGGTTAGAGAGTGAGTTTGGGCAGTTAAGTTGTCATGATATAATTCAGTTCAAATATATACATGCAACACATACAGAAAATATACATATATTTATTTTATCACAAAAACAAACAAAACACTTTCGACCCTGTACGGACATGAGTCTCTCTGTTATCATACTGTCTTCTGTCTTGACAAAAATGACATTCACAACATTTAAAAAGGTAAAGCGTTGGATAAGTCTCTTTTTGCGCCTAGGATTAGGATTTAGGTTTGGAACCACCCTCTTAACTGTTATTTTAGTTATTGTAAAGCCCTAGATGACAAACCGCAATATCTAATCGCTACAACGAAAAGAAATGAATAAATAAAAACTATTATAATGTTATGTTAAAAAATTACATAAAAATGACATGAAAGTTTCTTTCGTTATTTCTTCTCCGGTCAGACGAACCTCATTTCAAAACGGTATTAGAAATGAAAAAGTAATTTTATTTTATGTGGAAGAAATAAGTTTTAAATATTTCATTAAATTTCAAGAAAACTGATAATGGGGTAAAAGCTTCTTGGAATTAAAAAAAAATATTTACTTAAATTTAAATTTTTACTAATTTAAATATTTACTTTCGGTAAAGCAGAAATATCTGTATGATACTTAAAAATAATTTGATTATGATTATTTTTTTCCTTTTGAAAAAATAGAAGTGCTTTTGTTTACAGGTTAAGTGGTTTAAGTTTGTAGTAGCGATTTGATGAAAATGAAAAAAAATCACTACGTATTTCTGTGCTTGAGTAATTTCACTAAAGAACAAGTCTAGATTCATCATCATCATCATTACAACCCTTCACCAGTCCACTGCTGAGCATAGGCATCCCCCAAGGAATGCCACAAATCACGGTCCTGAGCCACCTACATCCAACGAGTTCTTGCCTGTCTTACCAGATCGTCACTCCAATTTAGTGGGAGGTCGTCCTCCACTTCGCCTACCGACCTACTTAGAAACGAGGATATTCGCAGTAGAACCAGAGTGACAGACATAGCCCAACGGATTAGTAAGCTGAAGTGGCAATGGGCAGGCCATATAGCTCGAAGAACCGACAACCGATGGGGACCAAAGATTCTCAAGTGGCAACCTCGTACCGGTAGGCGAAGTCTAGATTAAGAGAATATAAAGACCCTTAATTTAAGGGGTATTCTACAGTGGCAAGTTAGCGTGCCGAATTCAAACGTGGAAGAGCATACAACAAAGATCACACTAGGCTATGGACCCTTTAACAGCAGTGACCAAAATTTTAAACAAGTAATGTTGCGATGCCTGCTATTCCAGAATCTGGCTTTGAAATACTTGAGTGTCTCCATATTAATCGAAATTTGATTAGTGATTACGATTTATTTTTGAAGATTGCAGGAGTATTTATGAAGATCTATGTATCGATCATAGGTTTGAAGACAGTGAAGCAGTAGTCATTGCAGTGCAAGAACGTTATGTGCTCAGAATAAATTTATTTTAATTTATTTAGGAAGAGAATTTCAAGCTTAAAAAGTCATATAAAATAACATTTCAAATTTACTAGTAACATACTCAATTCTTACTTTTTATTGAACACCCCTAGTATTTTATTTATATTAGATTACGTTGTTGACTAACTGCTTTTAATTAAAATATAATGTTAACAGAGAATTGGAAACAGTCTGCAATATTATTTCTCTGGAGCATTTAAACAATAATAACCGACGGCTTTACAGAAACATTGGCTAGAAGATTACAGCGCTGCAATCAGAACAAATATTGATAGGGTAGACGTAAAGAATGCCCAAAGCATTTAGTCCGCCCTATGTAATCTGTACTTGTTAAGGTTTGCATTAGAGGAGAAATAAAAAAGATTTCTGTAATGAGTACAAATAATTGTTCCGAAACAAGGTACTTATCTATATCCTACATAGTTATGGAAAACGCCTCCACGATGCAAGAGAAATTCCTAATAAAGGTGTAACGTTTTTTTAAAACTAAAAGAATAAAATGATGATGTAATATCATTCATATAGGAAAAAGGTTAAACACAAAACAATAAAATATCAAGAGTAAACTATACCTAATAATATAGTCGTGAGTTCCTGCGCGCGGAGTACCACTGACGGTAAATTAAAAAAAAACTTATAAAAGACAATATATGTGTGCACCAAAAATACTTAAAATAAGTTAGATATCATCATCATAATTACAGCTCTTCACAAGTCCACTGCTGATCGATGGATGAAGGTGGTGCAGAACCGTGCTTTGTGACATTACTTGGGGGAGGCCAAGTTAGATATGACACTGCTTAATCAGGCATAAAAAATTAAGCGTTGCATATACATTATATTGCAGCACTTAAATAACGCAAGAACCTCATATATGTAGACAACTGTACAACGTTAGGTGTTAGGGAGTTGTATACGTACGCTATAATTTTACATGAAAACATGGTACATATAGTATATACATGTACATATAGATGAGTCTAGGAGTGTGATTATAGAACTCACCAATTTGATAGTAGCAGCGGCATATCAGTAGTAAGAACACAATCCACGACAACACAATCGGACCATCTTGCACCAGCACAGTATCCATTTTTAAAACAATCAGCCACTCCGCCTTAACATCGACTAAAGTTCACTATAGGGTTAACAGAGAGGCGGCATGACCGCAAACACATAAACATATACAATAAAATGCTTTCCCGTACGAATACTCGATAAACTCGGAAGATAGGAAGGAGCAGCTCCTTTGTTTCCTCGGCACTGAATGTATACAAAAGCATGTGGGTAGGCACGGGTCGATGTCATTAGCTGACACTAAAGATATGCAATATGTCGGTCGCTTGGCACATGAGAGGGTGACGCGATCCAAGTATTTGACAAAAAATTGTTTAATTAGTACCCGGAAAATTTAATTGCAAATGATTAGCTAAATTCTTAAATCAATTATTTTTTGTCGTAAACCATAGCGGACGCGTTACACTTGAATTTTAGAACATGTATGATTTTTTACTCAACTCTGATGAAAATCAGTCAGAATAATTTGTGGCGTCATTGCCTCCTTATTAAAATTATTGATATATATAAATGAAATAATATAAATATTTTTTCTGCAACAAAATATAACAATGTTGACAATTAATTTACAAAAATATTCTTTATTAATAGTTACTAAACACTTATTATTATTACATTAAGTATTTGGAAATTTTTAAATTTCCCGCCTTACAGAGATATTGATCGCTGATCAGATAAACGCGCGCAACGATCACGCCGCGTAGACTGAACCTGCGCGTGCGCACACACAGTCGAGCGTGCGCCGACGGCACAATGCACTCGTAAATGATAACGAAAATAAAACACGCCTCCCGAGGAGAAAAAGGAACAACAGCTTGTATTTATCACCTATTCTTTAGAAAATAAGGCGAATAGTGTTAACGCTCTGATCAGTCAATGAACTAGAAATAGTCATGACTCAGACTCAACTTGATCTTTAGGTACAGAATATCATTTGGGAAAATTAATAAAAATCTATATTTTCTTTTAAATGTTTTGAAGGCGAAATAGATGTAATTCGCTATAGATAATGGTTATTAGTAGGGTAGCCGGTATCTGCAAATAACACAATATTTATTCAGTATGCGCCGGACATACAAGCATTATTTCACTCTACGTCTGGCATGAGTTCGTCACATTTGGAGGCTCCTTCCAAGGGTCTCTAAAAAGTTACTTTAACATATCTTATATGTTTTTAGCGAATGAGGACATCCACGACTTTTTCTGCCACCAGGGCGGCGCCACTAGAAAGTGAGGTATAATATCTGACAGATTTCATAGCGGGGAAGTTAGTTTGTTCGGAAAATGTAAAAGTGATTGATTCTTTCTATACTATTAGCTATATTTTATATTAATAACATTAAAAATAAATAAACAAAAGCACATATATTCAAAAAAGTAAAAAAATAAAACAAAAGTTAAAAATGTACAAAAAAGTAAAGAGCAAACCAATGACGCATTATCTTGTGTATTAATATGGTACTCTAGAAACTGATAAAACTTTCATTAAAAAAAAACTACTTCTTAATTAAAGTCAGTGCTTGTTTACTAATCCAATGGAGAATGACGGGGATGGTGAAATGCACTGTTGATGACCTTAGCTTAAGAAAAGCCTATGGCAGTCTTATATTGAAAACACGCAAATAATAATCGGCTTTAAAGCACTCCTCTGCCTTACGAACGACGAAACAAACCGTTTAGTTTGAATATTTGATGTTTCGAACACAAAGGTTTAGACCTAAGGGGCGTTTATATTATATACGATTGTAGAGACAGGGAGGAATTTAGCTATGTAATTCCTACGAACACTTTCCAAAATATATCTTGTAGAATACCGGGAAAATGGTAACTGTGCACCTGTACTTCAGACCTGTTAAACTGGCGTCAAATTCCGATTTCCACAGAAATTATATTTAGCCATGGTCAGTTAAAGGACGCCGAAAAATATTAAGAATTAACATAACTAAAATATTTATGAACGTAAAACGTTAAGAATTCCGAGCAAAAGCTTTTTATGGGTCTATAAAACGTTGTTTGAAATTATAGGACTACAAGCAACCAAACACTGTGTTAGTGTATAATAAATATACACAGTGTACTATTTAGAAGACATAATGGGAAAAACAAAGATAAACAAATTGAAAAGCTTCCAAGCTGTAAGTAACTATGATAGAATGTAACAGTTGCATTTCCTCCGATGCGTGACGTGACTAGCGATTAAGAAAATTAAAAAATAACTTTCCGTACTAAACAAAAAAGAGTTAATCTGTTAAAGACAATATGTTCATCTCATTGCCATTTATTATTATATCTACTTTCTACTTATACCTACTTTCAATGTGTAACTTATTATTTATTCTATTCCCATATCAATTCCGTGCTGGATATGGGTCATTAGTACAGTAGGAAAGATTTTTCATAATGAATACACAGTAGATACATACCAGTCCTTGCACTGAGGCTGTCAACGATCTGGGTAATTTACAATAATTTACATCTGACATATAAAAAGAGGCCATCAAATTTTTTGAGATTTTCAATTGTCGTCTCTTTCAACAGTTACGGAACAATATAGAAAACATAAAGCCACTACATGGAAAAAAATACAGACTGCATGCTCTGGTGGTTAGACTACTTACTAATATGGCCCGGCTGCGATTACGCAAAAACACAGATTATTACAAGATCACGGAATAGTACAGAAATTCTTGATTATTCACAATATAAGAAGCTCCATACCAAATGAACTCTGAACATACTCAAGACAGACCGTGTTAAATCAAGCTTAAAATAATGTTATCCATGTTATGAAATGCTGCGATTGTGGCGTAAGGAACGTGCCATACAAAGGACAATCGTGACATCAGTGATCTCCACGTGCGAATGTAGGCTGAAATTACTCTAGTAGAGGAACTAAAATGGTATGTGTCAGTCAGACAGATGGCACCTAAAACCGGTATTGTTAGCAAAAGTGATTCAATACCATTCGTTACGACATAAGTCACGATAGGTTATAAATCATCATAACATCAATTCAGATGTAAGCTATACGTGCCTCCTATACATTGAGAATGAATCATAAACTCATGCCTTTTCGTAAAGCTATTATGAGAAACAGAACGTTTTTCAAAAGCTAATGTCCAAGACTGTTATATCGCCAACCGTGTAATTACGACAATTGTGCACAATAATTTAAGCAATTAATTTTGTGTTTACCTACCGATTTGTTATGCTTGCAAGGAAAAATATAATCAAAATCTTTTTATATGTAGTAGAGACATGCCGCAGCTAGATAATGGTTATAAATTGAGTGAGTCAACTCGACCGGAAAAGAAATCGCAGTATACCAGCGTAAAATAGCTTAATGCTGTGTTTCGTATGGTGAGTGTAGAGAAGCGGAGACCCATTTAACTAAAGTCGAGGCATTCCAAGAGCGACAACGCATTCTGCATTTTAATTCTTAATCGAGGATAGATATAGGTAGAGGTACAGGTGAACTGTTTACTTGTTTGGCACTCTTATTTTACAAAAAAAATCTAAAAGTTGACATATATATAACAAACCCGTGTATGTAATTTAAAACAAAACATACATGTTTCATTATCTACATCTATATCTCTGCGATTACTACAAATAAATAAAATTGAAGTGTTTGTTTGTAATGTCAAAATAACAGCTTTTTACTAAATGCATATGTACGGTAGGTACTTATAACAAAAACACAATTTTTAAAATGTTTGTCTGTCTATCTGTTTTTCCGGCTAATCTCCGAAATGGCTAGACCAATTTTAGCGGGACTTGTACTGGCAGATAGCTGATGTTACAAAGAATAACTTAGGCTACTTTTATTTATAGAAAAATAATTAGAGAGTTCCGAGCGAAAAAAATTAAAACCATAAATTACACGCGGGCGCAATCGCGAGGAACAGAGAATAATTGTAATATTAATAGAAAAAGAAAAGGGTAAAAGAGCAATAAATGACGAATCATACAGTACATTGAAAAATTTATGTACACTTTCACAGTCCTCATAAAGGAAAATGGACGAGTTAATTTAGCACGCAATAAATCTTATAAACTCTTGATATTATGCGTATTCACAATACTTGCCATGCGTTCCAGGTCAAGCGATACTTTAAGAAGCTTATCTAGTAAATTTCAACATAACATAAATTATATTTGCGTACAATGTTTATTTATATGCACGTGGAATGTCTCAACTCAGCACATAACCTACAAGTCAGTTAATTTGCTTGTAACTGCTGTTTCTTTATTTGTAAACAACTAAAAAAAAAAAGGATGATCTTATATTTCTTCGTGGGTGGCGTTTTGGAAAAGTCAGCATCCCGCTTAAATTTTTTGATGATGAATGATGCAAGTTAAAATCTCAAGTATAGGTATTTCTTACTGAATACTTTAGATTAAAACCTAATGAACACGTCTTAAACGTAGTAATTAAAATCTGAGTTTAGTAATAATCTGTACGTACACACTTGCCAAGATTAGGAAAATATAACATTAAATTGTTTTGTACATTTTCAAATAAACTATAAAAGTAGATAATGTTATCAGAAAATAAAGACCATTGCGAAAATGAGGGGAGATAGGGGAAAGGGGCAGCAATACTTAGCAAGTTCGCTAAAGCCGTTGTTCGCTAGCCAATTCTGAATCGCGGCAACACACGCCAACGCGTGAAATGGTTATTATCAGGTCTAATCCTAAAGTATCACATTTCAGAACTAAATCAGTCGTTCACTGTGTTTAAATTTAAAGCCGTCGTAATTTGAAATAACTTACTTTCGAAAATTGTTTTGCTAAATTTTTCACAATGTTACAAAGTTACTGCAATAAATGTTTGCACAACCACCTACTGAAAAAATCGTTCAATTGAAGTTTCTCCGAAAATCGAAGGTGAGTAATGTATACGCTATTGATGTTGATACCGTATCCTTTCCAGTCCAGTCCCTGTCTTACCCCACTCTGCAGATGGATAGGTTTCGTACTCTGATTCCATACTCGAATAAGTTCAAACACTTCAGCGCTTCAATATGCCGATAGTCGATCGACAGTTTATCACTTCAATTTAATTTCAAAAAATATTTATTTGTTTTTCCCCGTAAAGTATGTTTTATTTTTAGCGATAGTCAATAAAAAGTCTTATTAAACTACTATCTCGGTAATGATAGCCTTAAATGGTTACACGATGTAACTAGTAACCTGTCATTAATTATAATATAAACAGTGTAAGCAAAAAAATGTCTAAGCCTAAAATATATTTAAGTTTAAAAAGTAATTTTAACTTCGCTAAACCTTTTTAATATACGCTAACAAAGTGGTAAACTGTCACTGAAAGCTCTTCGAGATTATTTTTAAATTACATTAAATAATTTGATAAATACATTTAATAGAAACGGCAAAACTTTGTTCATTAAAAATAAAACTTCAGCCCCCGAAACGATTATGAAAAGGAGAGCTCCTTTGATGTCAGTGCTGAAACTGAAGGCTTAGGGAACAGGCAAGTGTTATTCGACTTTCCACTTAAAAGCGTGCGAACAGCCCTTGACACTCGCAAGTTTACAGGAGAAAGTGGTTTAACGACTTAAAAAAGATATTTTTTGTGATCTACCCCTTTGGTCATTTAAATCGATTAAGCACTTACAGTTTAAAAATCTATCTAAAGGAAATCCAATAATGTCTACATTACGAAATTCATATTGCGAGTGAAAAAAACCTAAAAGGCAAATGGTAAGCAGACATTTTCATGACAATTTAAATGATTCTGAGTTTAATAGACTTGACATGTTTTCGCAATATATTTTTATTCATAAAAAATTTAGGTTTCTTTACGGTGTTTTCTTTCAACATAATTTCATTTCAGATGCTTTAATAGTTAAGACAGATAGATTTTCTTTTTGGTAGTAAAATACATTAATACTTTCCAACGTTTATATTTTCTTTCTATTACAGATATGTTACCATTTTATATTGATGCTTGAATTACTTGCTTCAGGTAAAATTCGTATAGCAAGAACAATGGCAAAGGCTATTGATATAAAATATATTTTATACAGTCATAAAACTAGTCAAATAAAAATATTTCTATTTGTCCAAATTTTCACTGCTGTTACAAATATTATGAAAAATTGTCTGTCAACAAAAAGTGATCCTCCAAAGTTTCTTACGGTTTCTTTTTTTAAATAGAAAAATATTATTTTAAAACGGCATTAGATAAAAAAGATCACGTTGACTTTTGTCAAATTAAACGTTAACAAAATCAAAATAAACTAAGCGGGTAGAATGCTATTAAGTATTTTTTTTTCTAGATGCCTAACTCATCATCTGCGCGCTGTGTACTTTTATATAAATAAACACATAAATTCTAAAAACATTAGAAGTTATAATGCTGCAATTGATTGAGGCAGATGAAATGTACAAAATTATAAAGGTTCCTTGTATGACAGAGAACAGCGAAACTAAAATTTCTAGCGATCCACTTTTATTTTCATCATTCGCTCAAATTAATTCAATAAATAAATTAATTTGAGCATCCGAATATAATCCTCCCTGTAGATCCCTCATCGCTTAAATAGCCTGTTGATATTATAAAATTTTATCAACTTCACAATAATCCTTATTACACTCTCGAAGTTCAGGGACTATTACAGCCGCGGCTCCCGGCCTTGCACTATTTCCTTGCAAAGGCCGACCTCCACTGTTTACTGTTTATTGTTATTACGCTTTATAATCACGATATGCCTTTGCATTTTAAGTATAATATAAGTTCGTAGTTTGAAAGTACACTTTCGTTTAAACGAACTCTCATAGTAAAATTAAAGGAAGATTTTCAATTCTCTACTTATAACGTTTGTCAGTACAACTGACTATTGTTTTTATGTAGGGTAACAATAAAGCACATACTTCTACAGTAAGTATCACTATAGCATAAATATACCCATCGCCGACAAAAGGATGTATTACCGACCCCGACAATAGACGCGTTGTCGACCCCTAGAATCAAGATTGCAGTAATCACACAAATATAAAACAGAGTTAAGTACGTTGTTATTTTGCTGCCATTTTAAGAATAGTCCTTTCCCAGTCTACCAAGTAAAAAAACCCGTCGAATACATAAGTGTATACAGGACAATATTTAATTTGTTACTGGAGATCTATGTCTGGATAGTTTATACTTTTATTTTAAAATTATTTTTAAATTCGAATATTATGTCCGTTGACAAGGGTTTACCGATGTTTTATTCCAATTGGAAACGTCAATTTCTATTCATTAACTTTTTCACTGGCCGTCATATTTAATATGTTTATATAATTTTACGTTTTATATTTTCAAAATATACATATATATGTCGTAGCCAACTTAAGCTTAATTAGACCATTAGTTAACAGCCTAGTCTTTTTACTAAACGGCGCCGTTTAACTGAAAACCCATGACGCATGGATTGAATATCATTCAGGCCACTAGTTGAACGGCGCCGTTTAGTAAAAAGGATAGTCTATTAACTGAAAGGCTAATTAAGCTAGTTGACTGCGAAAAATATACGATCATTGTCTTAGTCAACATTACACCCTAAAGTCTAATGTTTAACATAGCTTGCCTCATAATGGACGGTTTTCCGCAGTCATATATTATTTTGAGTTCATCTTCTATTTCAGCTAATTTCTGTAGCCTCTTGCGACACTCACGGGATGATATGGGGCAGTGGATTCTCTTACACCACCTATATACGGCAATAATAATTAATATACAACTATATCCTTACTTTATTAAATATTTCATACAACTCTCCCTATATCAATATTAATATTCTTTCTAAAAAATAATAAAATACCTACAAGAAAATTAAATTTCTAAGAAAACGCTTTATAAGACGATGAAAACAAAATCCATAATGGAATAAATTAATTTCAATTTCAATAGAACAACAAAAATGTTTACGATTCACAATCTCAAATAAGTTTTTGTGGGAGTAAGACTCCCTTTCTAGCTAGGGGCCCGTCTGCAATCTGTTGCCAAGCAAGATTTCTATTTCAAATTTCATTAGAATCTGTTTAGCCGTTCAAGTGTGACTGAAGAACATCTATCATCTGGACAAACATAGTTTTATATTTATAATATTATACATGAATAAAAAAAACATTTATTTAATACATAAAAATTAAATTTTAATTAAATAAATTGTTTTTTTGTTTAATTTCATTGAATGAATTATCATTCCTAATTAAACAATATAACTCTTCCAAATTTAAAACGATATTTTCACAATTATTTCTTCTGCGGCTGCGATGCGCCGGGTACCAGCTAGTATTAAACTAATAAATATAATATTTATAATAAAGAAAAACTAAAATTATTTTATCTTTATTTATATATACAAATCGCAAAGATCTTCGAAACTGAATTGCAGATGTCTAACAGCTGCAGTAGCCGTAAACCTCCAGCTCCTGTTAGCTTGTGTGTCACATTAATGAAAAAAAAAGTAATTAAGATATTCAATCGATTAAACAGTTTAAAACAAATTCCTATTAAATGCAAATGACCCTAAAACAAACATCAAAGATAATTTAAAATTAAAAATTTTGTACAGCCGACTTCAATATAGGTTATTTAAGAATAACTCAATAACCATTGGTCCGACCTTGATCAAATTCATATGGGACCACACGAGAACTATCAGCTTTCATATAAAAAAAGAATCGTCGAAATCGGTTCGCCCAGTACAAAGTTATGAGGTAACACACATAAAAAAAAAGAAAAAAATAAGCAAAAAAAAAAACACACTCGAATTGAGTACCGTCTCCTTTTTAGAAGTCGGCAGTAAAAGTAAAGGTCATTATTTTTCCCGTTAAACTGTATATAATTTAATGTATTATTGTTTTTTTTTTTATATATATAAAACTGGGATGGGAAACGAACTCACAGTTCACCGGAAGTGGCTACTGCAGCCCATGGACACCTGCAGCCAACTTCAAACAAAGAAGGCTGCAGATGCGTTCTCACATCTGAGGTCTAAGACAGAATGCCTCAGCCAGTAATTATACTGGCTCTATATCATTTAGACTAAAACAGAGCAGTGCAAGCATTGGCGGCAACACCACTTGGCGGCAGAAATAGGTAAGGATTTGATACCTACCCAAAAGGAAACCCGGTCCAACTCGCTAAACACTTAAAACCTTTATATTACATCGGATATTAACTGAATCTAAATGACAGGGTGAGAAATAGTGTGATAAGAGAAAAGTGTGGTTTGCAAGATGACGTTGTGACCAGGATTAAAAAAGGAATGCTTCGGTGGTTTGGTCATGTAGAAAGAATGAAAGAGGAAAGAGTGACAAAGCAAATTTATGTTGCAGAAGTAAACGGCGGGGTCGGGAAGGGACGCCCTAGACGAAAGTTTATCGACCAAATCAGCGATACATTAAAAATGGGCCAGATTAAGAGTACCCTTAACCGACGAGCGTGTATGCGTAGGTATATGGATGTGGAGGAAGCGAGAGAGGTGTGTCAGGATCGTGCCAAATGGAAGTCCGTAGTCTCTGCCTACCCCTCTGGGTGACAGGCGTGAGTGTTTGTGTATGTATGTATATGTATATTAACTTTAGAACTTTTTGTGATGTATAAATAAAATACATATATACTTACAGGTTGTATAGACCTATAAACATTATTACGACACTTACGGGGTGATATGAAAGAAATTGAAACAGGAAATTAAAAATAATATTGTTTTCTTATTTTGCGGTTGCCAATTCGCATGCCTTACAAATCGTTGCAAATATGGCAAATATTCCCCCCTATTAGACAAGCTATAGGAGAGGCCTATATGTTGTGATGGACTGTAATCAGTAAATGTAATTAAAAGCTGTAACAAAATAAATGCATGAATGAAAAAATATATTATTTTATTTGACAGCTACATATCCTAGTGTCTAAATATTTATCTTATATTTGTTCACGATATTTTAGAAATAAAGAAAACATTTAACTCAACCAGATTTATACAAAATTCAGATCTATGAAAATATTTTCAAGACAAGTAATATAAGGATATCTTAACCAACATTTTAACTAATTAAATATTCTTTGTTGTTAGGGTTGCTTTTCAATCGTCAGACTTATTATCCATCTGATTGAATATAAAAGTAAAACAATTGAACTATTTTATTCACGCAACTTTAATTTTGAATTTGTTTAAGTTATCTGTTATCTTAAAAAAAAATATATCTGCGGATTGAAATTCGGCTCTAAAAATACTATTCATATTATACATTACATATAATTAGAACCGTCATATAAAGTTTAAAAACCTATCAATATTCAAAATATAATAAAGGTACTGATGATCTCAAAAGAGGATAATGATTGTTCACGAAGGATAGGTAAGTTTATATTATCTAATCTTAGTAACAAATCTAATAGAATGTGTTACTTG
This sequence comes from Parnassius glacialis, assembly GCA_033319125.1. Taxonomy (NCBI): domain Eukaryota; kingdom Metazoa; phylum Arthropoda; class Insecta; order Lepidoptera; family Papilionidae; genus Parnassius; species Parnassius glacialis. The sequence continues at coordinate 33,349,697 of JAVANC010000018.1, forward strand.
GAATGTAAGAATATGATATTTTATCTTTTATGGTTTTAGTGACAATTACAATCATCATCGTCATTAAAGCCTTCACAAGTTTGCGGCATGGGCCAGTGAGTCGTCCTCCCTGTGCAGAGATGGAAGAGATGGCTGACAGAAGTTCCCTTGGACTCCTCCTTTTTAAGGGCGCTGGTGTTTACAACCCGGGACGTAGATGCGTCAGCCCAGGCCCGGCAGCACTGCTTGCAGCGTGATGCTATTTTACAGGAGCGATTAAACCATGGCTGAGATCTGCCTCCGGTGTGCACTACAAAGAAAGGAATAAAAGTTCCATACCCTGAAGTACCACATCAGCAAAAGAATTAGTAACAACGTTGTCATCGTCCGGCGAGAATCAAACCCGCCCCCAAGGGTAAGATGCATAGTAAGACAGCATCAAATCCCAATCGGCCGACCTATAGTGCCAAACACGGCGGCAGCCTGCAGAAATCAACCGCGATTTCAGCGTGAGTGGCACCACACTCCGGACTAGACAATGGTCCGAAGAGCCCAGAGGGGCATCGACGGAGACCTGTACTGTCCGGATGAGAGATCAGCAGAAGGTCCAACAGGGAATCCGCGTAGGTTTTCTCATACAGTAGATATCTACATAGATCGTTATCTCATATAGATAATCTCTATCTATAGGGGGAGGGGGGGCGTATACACTTCGCTTACCGGTACGAGACTACCACTCGAGAACCTTCTTTCCCCATCGGTTGGTTTTGTCGGTTCTTTGAACTATATGACCAGCACAATGACACTTCAACCTACTGGACCTTTAGACTATGTCGGTTGTTCTGGTTCTATTGCTGATATCTTCATTTAGAATTCTATCACACAGAGTCTCCGAGCATAGATTAACGTCAATTACAGACAAATCTTATTATCTTCATCAACATTTAAAAATAACTAAGGATCGATTTTACACTGATGTTAATCGAACACCGGGTTCTGCGTTCATTGTTTTTTTATTATTTTACGAGACCACTTTCAATCAAACCGTTGTTATAAAAAATAAATAAATGGGTAAAAGAGGCCTACTTATATTAGATGTTTAATGGTGATGCCAACGTTTGTGCTGTATTTATCCAATCGTTATTCATTAGTACAGATATTAAAATTAACGTTCAGTAGATAAAATGTATTTTGAAAATGAAAAGCGATTTTTCATTACTGTCTTATATGACCCAATTTAATACTAGCCATCAGACATTTGTTATTTTAATTGAACAGACAGAATAATTGAACAGTGTAATAATTCAACCTCTTGTTAACAAAGAGGTTGAATTTTATTATTATTTTATTTTCTTTTTATTTCGATATAAAAAAATACATATTTTCAATTCTTTCAATAATACATTTATAAAAGTAATACATTATTTTCATTTGCATGCAGTATTTCGCATTTTATTCAACAAACAGAAATTCTTTATATTCACAATACATTTTATCAAATATATATCTGAACGTGCCCTGTCTAACCGTGAATTTTGATTTATTCTTTCGAAGGTTTCTTGTTCAAAATCCTACATAATATGTGAATTCCCTTTAGGTAACTGATATAAGCGAATTTTTAAGAACAATTAACAAGGTAAACTAAAAAGTGCTTTTTCGAGTGATTTACTTTTGATGTTCTTTTTTATCAATTCACAAACATTTCTTTTTTGCCTCAGATGAAGCAATCTATGGGGAGGACCTATCAATATGCTTAGCAGTGGACTTTTATAGGCTGTAATGGTTGGATGGAGCAAGATCTAAGTGCCAACTTGAACTGCGTGCGGTTCACCCTGTCGATGGACGGATTACGTTTTGGTGACTGAGATTGCCTACTTCAGGCGAATGAGAAAAACGGAAAGCGGCATAACCAGTGCGAGTATCAGCTGTGTGCTGACAATAACACAAAACTGACAAATCTTTCAAGTAGTGCAAATGTAGAGAGAGAGAGAAGACCTATACATAGCAGTAGTCATTAAAAGATGATATAAGACGCAACAATTTTAGTTACATTTCTCTCTTCAGGTTCTTAGGTCTAAATATTTTAGATTCTACTCTACCAACCTTAAACAGATTTGGTTGTGTGTGTGTTTGTGTTTTCGTGATCGTTCACATGCACACCCATGTGCGTGTTCGCGTGCATGCCAGAACAAAGGAAATTGTTTATTGTAATGTTAAGTACCTATTTACTACGTGCTCGGCAGTATCGAAAAACATTTTAAAGAAACCTGAATGTCTAAGAAAAAAAAATCGAAGAAATGTGAAGTCTGCCAACACGCTTAGGGGCCGCGTGGCGGACATTTGTCTCATCCAGAAATAAACACAAAAATGCGTAAAGGCCTGTGCTCGACAGTAGGAAGTTTATAAGGTGTAACCTTAACTTTTCATAATAAACATAAAATATTTTCAGTACCACACAAGAAAGCCAATGAACGTAAAGTGAATTACTTACATGTTATTTAATTATTTCTTTTAACAGCGTACAAGTGCGAATAAGGCTCGCGCCCCAAGGGTTCCGTATATACCTAATGATAAAATATAAACATGAATCAATGAACCGAATGTTGATAGTTCATTCGACCCGGGAATTACAGGTAAGGTAGGCACAAAACATTGTTCTAACGAAATAGTAAGGCGGATTGAATGACAAACTTAACTTTGCAGTGGAACAAATTTTTCTCCCATACATCGGCCTAAATCACGATTTAGGAAAATAACCTAGCGTGTGAGTTAAGTCATTTTTTCGACATTGAAAAAACTAAGACATCAATGATATTTTGAAGACAATATGAAATTTCAGACAGAAATAATGTAACGGACAAACATCCTTGTACCATATACCGCAAGAACTTGTGAGTCAACAACAACAAGTCACCTCGACAATATTTTAGCAAAACACTGCCTATAGTAGAATTACGCCTAAATTATTCACGTTGCCTACACGGGCTCCACTCCGCTCGGTTGCTGCATTCCTAGTACCTAATAGTTGGAATAATGCCGTTGAAATTCAAATAGCAATGTTTCTTTTCATCTCTAATAAGAATTTATAGATCGCTAGAAAGATGGAAACTAAATAAATTTCATAAATCATACATTCATATTACTGTGGCTTTTAAATAAATTGATGATGTTTGTGTGATTGAAAATGTGATCAAAATTTGTTTCATAAATAACTAATATTTAATTATGTAACAATTATAATAATATATAAGAAAGTAATTCGGTAACCTTTTATCTATAAAAGTTTAATCTGTGCGATAAAGGATAAGGCTATTAAGGCCAATAACTATCGGGGATACAAACTAAGGGAGGGCAGCGTTGAGCTTGGCGCAATCCCGGTAAATCACTTAGGCATTTCTGATTGTGCGGCGGTTTCTAGCTATATATAATATCTGCTCAGACACAATTAACCTAGTAATAGGGTTTTACACCATTCGGATACAGTCTTAGTAAAAGTGTCGGTTGCTGTGCACGAAAATAACCGTGGCAAACTCGGGCATATCGTTACGCAGAGGTCGGCAAATCTACTAAGAAGACGCTTCTAGCAAAGGTATTGTTTACGGAGTGATGAAAAGATTATTATATCTTCAAAATAAGTCATATTTCAATCTTACTATTATAGCAATTATCGTGAGGTCGCACCGAAGCAAGCACCGACAAAGATGACAAGAGGAAATGTGGGACCAGCAACAGGAAGTCTACACAAGGGGCTAGATGCTAGAAACAAGTTTTATAATGGGTTTTAATAATATAACAATTTGAATTTTTTTTTGAACTCAAAAATGTAAAATATAAGTATAAAAATGTAACTTTTAGCAGCCTTACAAAAGTCCTCTCCTATATATTACCTAATAGGCTGGCTACAAAAGTTTTTAATTATTTTGAGTTGTTACCAAGAAGATGTTGCTCCTGTCGTTTGTTGTTTTCTTCCCTCTGTCGCCTCTTATGTCTCACACGAAATGATATGAGGTAATGGGTTCTCTTACGCTGATACTAGACGGCTGATCGCTACTTAGGAGAATATCCATAGTAGAGCGTGTGTTGGTCATCCACTCTTAGCCCTCCGCTTCGCCGAACGCTCTCCACTAAAGTTCATCTCATCCTTAAGTAATTTTAATTACGGCAAATATACTGAGAATTGGAAAAGGTGAACACAACTCCATAAACAACACACGATTCCATAAACCACTTTCGTAAAAGGTTTAGTTTCGTTACATTACTTAATTATAAATAAGATAATAAACCAAAGCTTGCAAAGAATTTCTACTGTAAGGACGTCCAAATATTTGCAACAGTTTTTTGCCAGTTTAACCTTTCTGCTTGTATTCTCAAGTATTTTTTTTTATAGATTAACTATTTCAACGAAATCTGAATATTAAGATTTGCGAAACCAAATAAATCAGAAAAACTTTTTTTATTCGTAAGACTCAATTTGATATTTTGTAATTTCTGAAACAACGATTCACAAATAAGCATATGTAATTATTTATTTGTTACTTTGACTGCTTTGACAGCGTAATTATTTATAATAAGGCTTTTAAATTTTTATGTAAATCATTAGAATTAAGAAAATGTGAATATTTGGAAAAGGAAAACCTTGAAGTATTTAAATATAATTATATTTGCTTGCTTATAAATACTGATAGTGATGTTTATAAACAAGAAATTAAGAGGAATAGACTTCATTTTTTTCTTATACACTTTTTACAGTGTGGAAAATACATGACAATATTTACAAATATGTAAAAAGTGTAACAAATTACAAAAATTAATCTGGACCTTTATAGTTTTTGCCTTCCTCATTCCGATAATCTTTTCATAAGTGTGTAATAAAACAAACTTACCATCTCCATTGTTGGCGACCGAAGCTAGACCAGGGAGCTTCGGTGTGCCGGGTGTACGGGCAGATGGCTGCACCCGACGACACGGAGGAGTACATTCTGGAGCCTTTGTGCGCTGGAAGATTTAAGTTTGTTAATATTTGAAAGAACAAGGTGACTGTTTCATTTACCTTTGTCGCCTCTAACGACACCCACGGGATAATAAGGGCTAGGTAGTGGATTTTACTAGGCCGCCATTACACATAATTTTAATTTCAAATTCACATAACATACTCGTCATATAAGTATGTACTATTATAAAATAATGATACTAAACATTTAACGAATACCAACGTGGTATTACAAAAGGAAAATAATGCACTTTTATTTACAACGATATGTACTCGTGTACCCAAATTTTGCCTAGAATACCCACGTTTAATGGATTTTAGACTAAGTTATACTTATATCCTATGTTACGTTCTATTACAAGAGCCCTACAATTTGCCTATGAGTGTCCCGTAAAACGGCCGTATCAAGCTATTCTGGCAGTTTTTGACTTCTTTTGATGATTCAAAAATAATATATTCTTTTATTGATTTTTATTAATTTTAGACCGTGCTTTGTGGCATTCCTTCGGCTCCAAAACCTGTGTTCAGCAGTGTTGACCTATGAAGGTCTTCATAATAATAGAGATGATGAATGTTCAAAAATCATATTGTGGGGGCAAGTTTTAACAAAGTTACGGTGTATTTAATGTGTATATTTTTATTTTGCAACATGTTATAACTTATCTATTAGGTTTAATAGACTATTTTTGTCTAGTTCAAAATATACCACCTTAATTTGTTCCCATTGAAAAAATTAATATAATGTATCCATAATTATGTAGAATTTGTTTTATTTTTATTAGTTCTTTGAAGTCGGTTTTTAGTTTTTATCAGAAGTCTATTTTTGGACCCATATGAGTAGATTACTAGTATGAGTAGTAGTACTATATATGAGTAGAGTACTATATAGTATTAGTATTTTGTGATAAGGAATGTCACAAACTCAAATATATTCTAAATAGCTGCATTAAAAACTTCATTTTAAAAATAACATGGTACCACTCTGAACGTTTAACCAGTATATAATAAAAAAATAATAATGAAAATCCTTTTTTATTATAGAAATAGGGTGACAAACGAGCAGACATTCCACCTGATGGTGAGTGGTTGCTGTGGCCTATAGACATCTACATCTTTCCTCATTTGCGAATCAAAATGCAGATGCGTTGTCAGCCTAGAGGACTAAGATGGAATGCCTCTTTTCCAGTAAAAAGGGTCTGCGATTCTCTACACTCACCATACGAAACACAGCAGCATTTACGCTGGTATTCTGTGAGAGCGTGGTCCTTTCCCGGTCGAGCCGACCCATTCGTTCTACAACTATATTATTAATATAGCTGCAGCTTGGCTCTACCACAGTTTAACGAAGATATCGCGAGACATACAAAAAAGAACATACAGTCGCATTGAGTCTTCCTCCTTTTTTTTCAAATCGGCTAAACACATTCAGGAGATAGTATAGTCTTACTTACAAATTTCACAAATGCAAACTCATTTGTTTTTACTTGTACCTTTATGACTCCTACACGTTAGGTTTGCTTTGATCATACTGAAATTAAGGGATTTCAGTATCATAAAGCATTTAGGTGACTTCAAAGGAGGCGGTCATCAATTCGATTGCACATTCATGTTTATTCACGTAACATATTAAAGTTACTAGTTCTCATTATTAGTTTACTTTTGCTGCACTACCTCCCATATGTTTACCTGTGCTTAGCCTAATGGTTGACTGGGAGAGAATGCCTTAAGGCATTAAGTCCGCCATGTGTACGATTTTATTTTTTGTACATAAAAGTTTAAATAAATAATTAAAAAAGCCGGAGTAATAACATTTGTTATTCCTAATGGTGGTACTAACTTTATTTTACTGAAAGAGTATACTTGTAGGGCTTAATCAAATATATCGCTTAGTGGCGGTGTAAGAATATCCACTACCCCATAACGTCCCGTGAGTGTCGTAAGGGGCGTCAAAGGGAAGCTAAAATAGAAGATGGGGAATATATCGTTTAATTATACATAGTTATAAGTGTCAGCAATGTTGCATAGTTCTAATTACATCACTATCACTCATCATTTAAGCCTATAAGTTCACTCCTGAAGATAAGCCACCCCTAAAATACTCGTAGATTTATAAGGGTATATTTGTCATAGTTGCCTAGCTTGGAAGCAGGATTGGCAACCTTAGTTGAAGAGAAGACAGGTTATCAGAAGGCTGCTGCTTATCTCTAGTTTCAATTTTTTCTGACGCCTCTTATAACTCCCACTATTTAGGGTAGTGGATTTTTTACGCCGTCACTTCACGGCATTGTATCTTCGTAAAATATTTTATTCAAATTATCAAAATAGATTACATTTGGGAAAACGTAACTTATGTGTTCGTAATAAAGAAAGCACTTTATTTATCTATTTAGCTGTAGAGAAGTAGGTCCCTAACATTTTACAGGTGACCCATGAGAATAAAACACTAATGAAAGCAGTCATTATTTTTATTATGCTACACAACTCACCACTTTAGCTTTATATTCCTTGAAGTAAATCCTCATATTGGTTTGACCACACTAGCGACTCGTGCGTTTTATGATTTATCACATAAAAGCAAGAGCCAACTTAATATAGAATCTATATTTTATATCGTGAGAATAATCGTATTCGAAAAGTTATCGAGAATTACATCCACCGCAGTGTGAACACTTTCACTATCGATTTGTTGATTGGCATTTAACGGATGCTATGAACAAAATAAAAATTAAAAATTTTGTACAACCGACTTTAATATAAATTATTAAGAATGCCAACTGAAATTAACAGCAGATGAAAAAAAATAGTAAATTATATTTTCTACACTTAGAACTTTACGAACGGACTTAGATTATAAGTAGCAAACGATCCACAGATATTTATACAGGAAACTTTTCAATGACGCAATTTGTAAATAGCTTTGCGACTTCAATACTCGTGTAATAAAGATTAAAAGTTAAAACACATAACATGTGCAGGATATTTTCAAACAAAGGAATTTCCACGCCAAAACCACAAAGGTTTTATGGCTTGAAAAGTTTTGTACTTTCTGCCTTGCAATGAAATTTGCGAAATCATCATGACTAATCCAACTATAATAATAAATGGAAGAAGCGTTGTTACAAGGAATAACTTTAAGAAAAAAAAACTATTTTAGTATTACCATTAAAAAAATGCCCTCAAAATAAATCTACATTAAATGCATAACCATCAGAAAAATTGACATTATATTGCCCTATGAGTATCTTATATTATTTCCAAATAATATAGATACTCATATATCTTTATATATAAAAAGTACGTGTCACGTTGTTTGTCCGCGATGGACTCCTAAACTACTGAACTGATTTCAATGAAATTTTTGGTCAATGTGCAGTTTATAAGATAACTATATATATATATATATATATATATATATATATATATATATATATATATATATATATATATATATATATAGCTTACATCTCAATATTATTTTATTGAAAATTATTTGTCTATTATTTGACAGACACAATTATCTGTTAGCTCCAAACGATTCTGTCAGATGACGATATCTGTTGACTGTTAAAAATACAAACGTTTAATATAAGCTACAATTTAGTAGTATAACCACCACGTGTTGCTGTAAGTATTCAACAGATAGAACCGATTTCAAAAAAAATTTGCAAACTGTGTGCAGTTTGGTCCAACTTGAGAGATGGGATAGTTTCTAATTAATTATTCTAATTATATCTAATAATATATCTAATTAATTATATATTATAAATAATTTAACGCGATCTGATCAAGAAGTTGCTATGGCTTTTGAGAAACATTTTACTAATGTTCCTTTTTTGACAACAAAATCATTAAATTCTTCTCCTACTGTCGCCGAATCATTGCTCAAACAAAATGTAAAGGCTTGTTCTAATACTTTTAAATTCCATAGAGTACTGCCAAAAGATATCGTTAAATATTTTAAAGCTATTGATGTTAAGAAAACGGCAGATTTATGGGGGATTTCCGTTAAAGTTATTTTATCTATAATAGATATATTAGCACCTTATCTAGCCACTATATTTAATATAAGCGTCGAATCTGGTGTGTTTCCTGATTTAATGAAACATAGTAAAGTCATACCTATATTTAAATCTGGTAGTACAATAGACCCCGCCAATTTTAGACCAATTTCTGCACTACCAACATTAAGTAAAATTTTTGAAAAAATTATTTTAGATCAGATGTTAAGGTTCTTTAATATTAATAAATTGCTACATAAAAATCAATTCGTTTTACAAGGGGTCGCTCGACAACTGACGCTGGAGTTGAGCTTATTAAACATATTTTTTGTGCATGGGAGAATTCAGAGGATGCTTTGGGTATATTTTGTGACCTTTCCAAGGCCTTCGACTGTGTTCACCATGAGACATTAATCAGGAAGCTACAGTACTATGGTGTCAAGAACACAGCGCTTAAACTTATTATTTCATATCTAAGTAATAGAAATCAGAAGGTTATTATCAATGATAAAAGTTCTTCCGGGTCACCTGTACTAATGGGTGTTCCTCAGGGCTCGATTCTCGGCCCATTCCTGTTTCTGGTGTATATTAATGACTTACCTCACCTTGTAGGGGATAGTCATGATATAGTATTATTTGCTGATGATACTTCCTTGATTTTTAAACTTAAACGTCAATCATTCAAATGTGACGAAGTGAATAATGCTATATCAAAATTAGTGCATTGGTTTAACGTTAATAATCTGCATTTGAACGGAAATAAAACTAATTGTGTTAAATTTACAACAACGAATGTTAAACATCTGAATACCAATGTGTTTTTAAATGGGGAGGAATTGAGCCCTGTTGTATCCACTGTTTTTTTTGGCATCACTCTTGACGCAAAGCTTCAGTGGGACCCCCATATATCCAAATTAGCAAGCAGACTAAGTTCTGCAGCTTATGCTGTAAAAAAGATTAGAGGTCTCACAAGTGTCGAGACAGCTAGATTAGTTTATTTTAGTTATTTCCATAGCATAATGTCTTATGGGATTTTGCTATGGGGAAATGCGGCTGATTCAGAAACTATTTTTGTTTTACAGAAGAGGGCCATTAGAGCTATTTACAATCTAAAACCGAGAGAATCTCTTAGAGATAAATTTAAAGAAATTAATATATTAACTTTGGCCTCTCAGTATATTTACGAAAATTTAATGTATGTTCACAAAAACAAAGATAGTTTTAGTAAAAAAAGTGATATACATTCTGTAAACACTAGGAACAAACACAAGCTAGTGATGCCAGTTTTTCGACTCCACAGAGTCAGTAATTCATTCTTGGGGCAATGTATACGCTATTACAACAAGGTCCCGGAAAGTGTACAGATTCTCTCTATTACCAAGTTTAAATGTTTTATTAAGCTGAAACTGTATAAAAAAGGTTATTATAGTATAAATGAATACATGGTTGATAATAACCTCTGGGAATGAGGTGGTCGCTGCCAAGCAGTTTCTAAAATAAATTTTGTAAATAGTTTGTAATCATTTATATCGTAAAATTTATTTTAAAAAAAATGTCTCGCTTTGTTTCTTGCTGGTTCTTCCCAGGACAGAGGGTATTTTTTCGAACCAGTGGTAAAGTAAAAAATGACTTTCAATAAGAATTACACATGTAATGTATATTGAATAAAAATTATTCTATTCTATTCTATTCTATTCTATTTCTATCCCGATAAGTGACCGTCAATGTTTTTATTGCTAATTTCAGGAGTTTTTTTGGGAAAGCAAAAGGTCGTTCGGAAAGGGCAGAACAACGTCTGCTTGGTCAGCTAGTGTATATATATATATATATATATATATATATATATATATATACTATGCACATAAGACTAGCTCATAGAAATAAAGAAAGACAAAAAGAAAGAAAGAAAAATCAATATCCCAGTTGTGATAACTTCTGTCCAATCGGTCTTAAACTCCAAAACCTAACAAAACAATTGATTAAACCATATTAAGTTAAATACGCGCTGCTGAACTGCTCATACATTTACAAAGTATTGCAAAGCTTACATATTTGCATTCTATGTGCTTATTTTCGAATTCAGATAACGATTATCTAGGTACCCGATTGAGATATTTTTCATTATGTTTCAATACGTGTTTTCCCCATTCGTATTAAAAACAACAGTTTCAGTTCTAAGTCATTTACTCACTTAGTTTAAATTTTAATGTATTTACTAAAGCCATGCAAACGTAAATCCACCTTAAGCAAGTAAGTAAAATTTCTAGTAATTTGACTAGTAAACCCAAATACCAAGAAACATCAATTGTACTTTTGTCTGCTAAAGTTTGCAATGCGTGTGAGAAGTACGCTTTTTAAGAAGCGGATGTTCTCTATTCTATTCCATTCCATAGCAGCGGTACGGCTAATATTCAATCATTATAACAATAATGAGGAACGCATGTATTATGTGTATACAGGATTGCATCTTGACCAGAATTGTTTTATTTTTCGGAGAAATCTCGGGTAATGACAAGATATTTGGGAGATATTGCCGTATAGAACACTTCGATTTTAATAAATATAAAGATGGACTGGACTGTACTGGAATGGAGAGAAAAATTACACCGTGGACTGCCTGTTGTCTGCGCAGACCCTGATCCCCGAGTGCAAAATATTTTTAAACATTGAAATGATCATACCGCAAACGATTGAGAAATCTATTGCAAAACTGCATCAAGTTAGTTAGATCAGAATACAGAGTAAGTGTTAAGTGGCGAAATGTCCTTCAGAGGCCAGATAGAATGTCGGTCTAAATAAGTCAGCTTGCCCACTTCGTCGTCACGTCACGTAAATTATGAATCTTGTTACGCCACTCGAAATATTTAGCCGTTTCATTAATAGTGCTAAAAATTTGATGTGAAATAATATCAAAAAGATATAAACATGATGTTATAATTGATATTTAATATATTATTTTACTTTACTTTGAATGTTTTTTCGCGGTATAAGTAATCAAAAAGCTTCAAAATTCTTTATATCTTAAACTTTTTCCTTAATGTACAGTGTCTGTAAATTGATGAAGAAGTTTGTGCATAGTATCTTCTGTAGGAGGGAGGATCAGTCGTTATCGCCCCTCCTGTCAGAAGAATTTGCAATTGTCTAGATGTAGCATTTTTGACAGCGCTCACTGTCGTTGGTCGGTATTTCACACCTGGCATATTATATGAGATTGCTACATCACCTTCACCTCCAGATGATAGATTCTCTTACCCCACTTCTACTGATTACATCACAATATTAGTTAACTTCCAAATTATTGTAAAATGGTTTAACAGGAATTTTCAAATATATATAACAATAAACGTACTTTTGTAATAGCACGACAGCTTCTTTAGAAAATATATTCAGTTTTAACTGTATCCGTTCTACGCTTTCTTCAACTCTAATATATAACGATGGTATACGCTGTAATAACCGATCAACATCTATACTCTGTTATTTAGTTACTGCATAATTATAGAGGCCTTTATCTTCGTAATTACCTTAAGCAAACGAGAGCGGGAGATAATTCTAAAACCATCGTTAATAGCTACAACCACTGTTCATACAACAGTATCTAAAAACCAGACTTATCAAAAAAAAATAGAAGTTCGAACAGATATTTTAAAGTAACTCAAAGAGCTTCCGCTTTACATTACACTTTTCGGCCGCTTACAGCAAGCAGTGGAACTGTGGGCTGCGATGATGATATTGAATGATGAGTTTAATATTGCTGTTCGTCGCATATTCCTCAAACCAACCGAAAATAAGTCTGTCGGAGAATCGGACGACACCTAGCAGCGTTATACAAAGAAGCCGTCCGAAGTGGAGGAAGATATATTTTATTTTTTAATTATTGTTTTACGATACCAAATAGATGTTTGTTTGTGACAACATTTTAAAAAATATGATAACCTAAGCCCGTCGGGATTTTCTGCAATTTTAGTATGAAATTTGCAGTTATTTATTACCATTGTAAATAACGAGAGAGAGAGAGAGAGGGAGAGAGAGAGAGAGAGAGAGAGAGAGAGACAGAGAAAGACAAATTACGGGTAATCGACATCGGTAACTTAACGTGAAGCTATATATTATTCATAGTTTAAAATTAAATATACGGGGAAACACAAATCAAACGGTTAAATGTTTCTCCAAATCCTTGACCCAGAGATAATGACTGCATAATACGTAAATAATGTAATTATCGCTTGAATATTAACAAGCCATTGTTTCTTTCGTAAACCATTTCAATGTTGTGTGATGAAGAAAATACATGTTTATTTTTTTTTAAATAAAAAAATTAACAACGATAGGACTGTGTCAAAGTATTTATATAACGTTCATAGAAAATAATATTTATAAATCTTAACTATTATATAATTATAAATAAATAAACTTAAGAGAAGTTAGATAGGCAACAAAAATTAAAATATGGAGCTGTTATAATTAATAAGGTGTGTTTATTTGATCATTATAAGACACTATTTTTAAAATAATATATTACAATTTTAATTTACTGATTTTCTTTAATTCAGTAAATTTAAATTTAGTGAATTTAAAAAAAATTCAATAAAATAAAATGGCTCACTACTCTTAGTACACAGCCTTACACCCTTGGGGATTATAGGCGTATATGTGTGTATGTCATTTTTATATCCTCTTAATTAACTAAAATTGTAAATATCTAGTGTACAAAGACATTTCCTGAAAGTATACGCTTCTTCTGCTAAGACCATTTATTTTGAATGTATTGTCATAATCATAAGAAATTATGGTTTGTGAAGTTCGAGGAAAGTATATTAACAATTTTAAACATTTAAAGTAATGACGTCAAAAATCGACATTAAACGTTAATTTTACTTACTTACGTTAAGTTGTTAATTTTACTTCTATGTAAGTTTACGTAACCCAAACGTGTAGGTGTAGATTATTATAATAATTTTACCTTTGCAATAACATTTCATACGTATCTGATATTTAACATGTTAAAACTAAAGCGAACAAACCGTCACAAAGACAGAATCAACCAGCCGTAACTCAACGTGTTTAATGATTTTTTCCATTGAGGAATGTATTTAGAATGAATAATTTGATTTTCCCGTTCAATCAAAGAATGACACAAAGGCGTTTGATCACACATTGGATACGAAGTTACTGATGACTGTTTAGTGTGTCAGAGTCAAAAGCATACGAGCTTTTGACATTGACTTCGAGACTTTGATCCGCAGAAGAATCACATTGAAGAAACCTAATTAGAAACTCGGTTTTTGCACAGGAATCCAACATCAAAAGTACTTGTTTCTATCGAGTATATTGACATCCAAGGCATCTATGCACGAACGTAACTAATCAGAATCAGTTTAAATGTAGCGTGATATTCACTTATAGAAAAGCATTCCTTTGGAATTATTAACTTGATAACTTTCTCTATAACAATGAAAAAGTGTAAAAGTCAATAAAATACAATAAATTTCATTTTTTTAAAAACGGAATCACACAAAGGAAACACTTCATTAAGGATTTGTAAAAATGCTTGATAAAATCCAGACGTCAGAGATTAAACCAAATGGCTTTAGGCTAGATTAAGTAGTCTAGTCAAATGATTTGTATAAGAGAAAAAAAAATGGTTCCTAATAGCGGTAACTGTCTTTGACCGTATACCAATAATACATATCGCGATGCGCGCGAGCAGTCTGGTGGTACCGACAAGCGACAACTAAAGCGTGATACTAAGCGCAGGCCTCTTTCACTTCCATAAAGGCCGGTCGCCAATCGTGCTCAGTAACTTAGAATATTTGTATTTTGCTATTCACATGCACTAAATGTAGTTTGTAAAATGTGTGTAAATGTGTGCGCACATTATTATGTGTCACCTTTATTTCTACAAACTAAATCAGTCTAAGTTTTTATCAAAAAAAAAAACCGGTCAAGTGCGAGTCGGACTCGCGCACCGAGGGTTCCGAACAAATCCGTAGGTTAAAAATATTAAAAATGTTTTTATTATATGATGTAACTAAAAATGTATGCTTTTCGCAATTATTCTTTTATCTGTGCTATAATACGTTGCTTCGTACCAAATTTTAAGATTCTGAGTTCACGGGACGTACCCTGTAGGTTTTGATTCCCTTGCGGCATAAACGGCTGTATCTTTTGATTGCGTTGGCTTAGAAGTTTGATTTTTTCACAGCTTCAAGGGACCAGTAGACTTGAGTATTTGATATGAATTTCAGCTTGATACCTCCACGTGTTCTTGAGAAAAAGGGTATTGACACAGACACAGACAGACAGACGGACAACAAAGTGATCCTATAAGGGTTCCGTTTTTTCCTTTTAAGGTACGGAACCCTAAAAATGTATTTTCTCCGGTTTATGATAACCTAAAGTACTAATTATGTCTTCTTCCGGTTCTTGATCTATAAGCCTAGGTTTTTGATCAAAAACCAGGTTTTGTCATAAACCTGCGACATGTATATAACGTGACGTTTTAACCGATTTTTTATTTTTTAAAGTACCCCGCATGTGAAGATCATGACCACTGCACGATTCGCCGAATATTCTCTATAGAGGCTTTATAATAAGGGTAAGGTTTGGGATGCAAAAAAAAACAATAATCTGTTTATAATACTCAGTAATCCAGGTCTCTAACCACTACATTACGCAGTTGTTGAGGCTGACAATATAAGGAATATCTAAACAGGAGAATAGTCAATACTGTCAAAAGTATTGACTATTGAAAGTTCTGTTTTATTCTCAATTATATTTTATAACTTTATATGTGGTTATTAAATAAAGTATGTTCAGAAAACTTGTAATGTTTTATAAACACCTGTGGTGCCTGACCACCATACATTTACGTGGTAGAGTCACGCTGCAGCTCCACGTCGTAGAGTCACGTTCCAGCTTCGCTGTAGCACGATTCGGTTGACTCGAACAGAAGACAGTCACAGAATACCAGCGTAAAATAGCAGCTTAAAACTGCTGTGTTTCGTATTGTGAGTGTAGAGAACCGGAGACCCTTTTTACTGGAAAAGAGACATTCCATCTTAGTCCTCACGGGTGACGACGCATATGCATTTTGAATCTTTATTGAGGATAAATGTAGATGTCTATGGGCCACAGCAACCACTTATCATCAGGTGGACTGTGTGCTCGTTTGTCACCCTATCCTATAAAAAAAACACTAAGTCGTGATAAAACACAATAATTTAATAAAAACCTCTTTACTCATGACGACTTGATTAGTATCGGAATGAACTTGCAGACTAATTATTCTATTCCTTTTCTTTACGCATTAACTACCATGTAGCTTGTTTTTGGATGATGAAAAAGTCAAGGAAAAGAAAGGGGAATTAAATTTCTCATTGTACTAAAATTCTCAAATATAGCAGTTTAAAAAAACTTTACTTAACTCATACGAATTCCATTAAACGTTTCTTATGAACTTTTCTTCTCTTGTGAACGAAATGATTGGTGCATTTATGAGGTCATAAATTCATGAAATCGGGTAACATTTCGCCATACTAAAAAGCGGCTATATACGCAAAGAACGTAACCAAATACGAATATATCGCGGCGACGAGACGAGGTCACCCGCGTGTCAACAAGACTCCTTATCAAATACAATACGATCGATTAAAAACTGTAAGCGCAACCAAATTTGGTAATGTACAGCATATCCAATTTAAAATCATATGTAATGTTTTTTTTTATTATTATTATGCAATCGTTTACATTTACATTAAGGACGAATCGAAGTTGAGAGTTTGAGAGTGGTTTTCGAAGAACAAGTTTATTTAAATTGGTCGATTGCAAAAGCTTTAAGGATGATTGAATAAAATAAAACAGTACAAAGTTTTTCTTTGCAAAGTTATTGAATCAATATACAAAATAAACAATTTAGTAACATTATTATTAGTAAAAGCAAGATAATCTAGCTGCCAACCGTATCGAGGGTTTTCGATTTGAATCTCAATTTAACTTATTGCCACATGCGGCAACAATGACGCAACATCCGATTCTTCTTCCGATATCACCGCGATAAGGAAATGCGAATGAAAGGCGAGTGAAAAGGGGCATATAGAGCGAATCCCTCTTTGCGTTATTGAATTATTATACCCAGCTTTTTATTCAAGATATTATGTGTCGTTGCAATTGATTTTTTTAACGACAAGGTGCATTGAAAAATGCTTTTATTTGAAACGATTGATTATGACAAATTTTTGTGTTTTTTATTAGAGCGACATAAGAACTAACGGTCTACGTTTTTAATAAAGGTGACTTTTTTTATAGAATAAAGGTGACAAACGAGCACACAGTCCACCTGATGGTAAGTGGATGCTGTGGCCCATAGACATCTACATTTATCCTGGATCAAGAATCAAAATGCAGATGCGTTGTCACCCGTGAGGACTAAGATGGAGGGACTCGTTTCCAGTATAAAGGGTATCCGGTTCTCTACATTCATCATACGAAACACAGCAGCATTGAGCTGTTATTTTACGCTTGTATTTTGTGAGAGCGTGGTGCTACCCCGGTCGAGCCGACCCATTCGTGCTGCAACCACAATATAGCTACAGCATGGCTCTACCACGTACATAACTTACACAATAAACGAACTTACTGTCCATCTGATAGTAAGTGGGTACATAGACATGCACCTCAAGCAAAGAAGGTTGCAGAAGAGATATCACCTATGAGGACTAAGTTTTAATTCCTCAAAGTCTGTAGAGCAGCAGTGCACGATCTGTAGCTTGGCAACAAAAATAGCTAAGTGTTATTTACCCAGGGGGATTCTGCAGAATAGGAGTTCTTAAGTATTCACCGTCTATCAAGACAGAGCGTACAGGGGAGGGAAAGTACTCCTGTACCAAGATCAGCGTTTTGCGTCCATTAAACGAGAGGTATCAAACATTTCAAGACGCATCGTTTTACAATTTAGATACCATAATAGACTTCTTTATTGTTAGGTGACGAATACTTAATACCATGTAGTAAATATCTGACACAATATTTTAAAGAAATAATTGTATGTAATAATATTATTTATCTTATTCTATAAACCTGGGTACAGCAGTAAGCCCACTGCAACTTCTCGACAGAAATAAGCAAGTGGATGGTACCAATCAAATCGAACTTCTAGACAGGAAATTATTTTTATTACCTAGTAATAGTAGTATTTTTAATTAAAGTTTTTGTTATATTGGTAGTGCAATAATTAGAGGGTCATATTTAGAAAAACTCGCAATTATCTTCTATATGTATAAAATCTGTAAATACGCGTAGATACTCTGGCGGCCTCTAATCTCAGGGGTACCTCGTTTAGAGCCGGGGCGGCATCAGATGCAGCTGAACTAAGTGGCGCAAATATAAGTCTCTCGGAGACTTATATTTGCGCCACTTACTCACTACATATTTGTGCCATTTGCTGTAGACTATCGGTCCGTGGGGTCCACGTGCGGTGAAGTTCCTAAAGGAACTCCATCGTAAAGGAACTACAGCTGGTCGTTGCTGCTGGTAATAAGAGGGTTGGTTCTTTTCTCGCTAAAAGGCAAAGCCATTCAGCGAGGAAACGCAGCCAGCGTTCTTGGCACGATACCGCGGGGAGTAGGACTATATGATAATTAAGTTTCTAGTTTTAGTTTTTTTTTTATAATTTTTAATATTGTATATAATAAAAAAAATCTATCATAGTTTTAATATATTATTTTTATGATGCTTTCATATAACGCATTTTCTTTAAAAAATTGAACAGAAACGAAATTACAGTTCACATGATGGTTAGTGGCTACAACAGCCCATGGCTATTTGCCGTCAACTTGAAACAAAGAAGGCTTCAGACACATTGACATGTTAAATCCTTCATTGCTCTAACTAAAAAGAAAAACTAGATTTGTCATAATAATAAAAAAAATCCACTGTTATCTAAGGTTAAGCCGAGGGCAGACATTGGCCTAGTAGAGTAATTTATCCTCTCTCTCTTCTGTCTTTAGCCTTTGGCTTCCATGTCTTTTAACTCTAATCGTCTTCAGTTCTTGTCCAGCAACTTTTCAATACTTAAATTTCAGTTTGAGGCTGTCTGAAACCAGTAAATCTAAAGGTGAGCAAATATAAATTTCTCTATAAATCTTCTAACGGTTTTTCGTATACGGGCTTTCAATTTTATTTTAAATGAGTGGCTGCCCACGAGCATAAAGCTCACCTCAACAAATGGAACACCAGGGGAATTGCAGATGCGTTGTCGGCCTTTTAGAAAGGTGTAGGCTCTTTTCTTGTCCCTAAGTCGTATAGGTCCGGAAAAATTGTTGGTGGTAGTTGATTCCACGAGGAAGTTGTGCGAAGAAGAAAACCTCTTATAAACCGCGTTAATCGTTCAGATGGCATGGATGGTATCTCGAGTTCTGTCGCGATGTGCGATGATGAAATTGAGAGACTGGAATATTTTCGAACAACTCCTCTGAGTACTCCCCGTGGTAGATACGATAGAATACGCAACAACACCTCTTCGCAGCGCCAGCAAGTCGAGACGATCAGACGACTCGACGATTCGAAACGCTCTGCGCTAGATGTGATCAAATGGAAGGAGCTGGCACTAGAGAGCCCGTATTCAGGGATGGGAACAGTATTCTATGTGAGGCCGAACCTGCGCCTTGTAAAGTTGCAGGCGGTGTGCCGGCATGAAACTGTCCCGCTTTACTGAGCATGCTAAGCTATTTAGAGACCAATTTAGCCTTCTCTTCCAAGTGACGACGAAACTGCACGTTATTCGATATGTCGACGCCGAAGATTCTAATACTGGCTGAGACAAGTAGGGGACTGCCCAAAAACTGAGGAGATACGACAAATGGGATTTTTTTAGCAGTGGACGTGCAAAAAAATTGTGCCTTCTGGGGATTGGACTGGACTAGATTTAGTCGCCCCCAATCCGAGACTTTGTTAAACAAAGTCATCATCAATGCATTACTGTACATAAATGTTAATATATTTAAAAGCTTTTTAAAGTCGAACCTTGACTTTTGACTGCCTCGTTGGTCTGGGTAGTTTGTCCGGGATCAGAAATATGGCGGTGTTTTACCCCCGTGCCTCGAAAGTAAGTAAAGCTATAAAGCAGGTAAATCGGAGGTAAATTAGAATGAGGATCAATGATACAACGAAGGATAATCACCCAAAAATCAACAACTTAGAATTGTCACTAATACAAGTACTAAAGTACAAGTACAAGTAATTTTGTCGCAATATGCGATGGTGAATTTTGCTGTGGTGGGTCTGATAAAATATGCTAAGGGATGCAAAATCTCTTCGCAGTGTAAGGGAATAGAGTCGAGCAGAAAGCGACGACTCGGGTCGTATTTCGGTGAAAGCAGTCAAGAGGAAGAAGCTGGTACTGGCGTCCCCGGGCTCAGATTAGTACAATATTCCATGTAAGGACGAACTTGCGCCTTGTAAAGTTGCAAGAAATGCCGTCATGGTATATCTACTCATCGAGCTCTACTGAGTGTGCCAAGGTTTTTGGAAGATAATTTTGCTTCCAAGCGACCTAGGAACTGATCTTTATTCGATATTTTGACGCCGAGGTTTCTATGCTGGCTAAGACAATAAGGAAAGTGCGCAAAAATTGAGGAGATACGACAAAGGGGTTTATTTTAGCGGTAAAATTGCATTCCTGTGACTTCTGAGGATTAACCTGAACGAGATTTAGTCGCTCCCAATCCAAGGCTTTCTTTAAGATAGACTAGACTGCCGACACAAGTTTGTTCCGGCATAAGTGTGTTCCCAAGAAATATTAACTCACAAATAATAATAACACCAAGGATAGCTCTTTCCACGAGTGACTTCTTCTTAGGACTAGTAGTGAAGGACCACATCTAGGTTTTATAAGTACTTGCACTGGCAACACATACTGGTTCATAAAACTTCATTTAATGTATTTATTACAATAATTATGAAAACAACGCGCCGGAAACTCGTCATGTGAGAAACGAAAAATTAAGGGCATTCATTCAAATTTAAAAATAAACATGACATGCTTAAACTGCAGAGTTAAATTTTTAGCTATTTGAATTTAACACCAAATTCAGTATACTTTTAATGAAATAATTTTATTGAAATAAAATGAAAGGTTGTTGTGGCTGACTTTATTTAATCATTATCGTTTTCAAAGGTTTTCAACAAATAGTTTATATGTTTGTAATCGTTTTACGCTCTTCATATTAAAACAACCATGTTCATTAGGGAAATGTTTTGGGATTCTAATCTCGAGAAAGCCAAAATTTGAACAAAAATCAACACTTTAAATATTTGTTAAACACTAATAAATCATAGAATTTTAGGTCTGAGTATGATTTTCCCTGATAATGCCTAAACAGTAAACATTTCTGCAATTACAATCTTATTGTTAATGTGTGTCATGTATATTGATACTTATAATCCAAACATTTATTATATGGTGAACATCAATGTTTGAATTCTATAATAAACCATATATTATTATATGTTTTTATTAATATAATGTTTTTATTTTATAAAATTATAATCACAAACGAACTTAGTCCGTGATGGTTAGTGACAACCAACTTCAAACCAAAAAGGCTGCAGATGCGTTGTCATATACCAGCCTGGTTGCAAATATACTAGCCTCCTATAGACCGGAATGCCACTGCTGCTTGGCAACACCTGCAGCTGTTGCTGCTAAGCAGAAAAGCGGTCGTACCACGAAGTCAGCAGGCCTATTACAAAATTAAACTACATAATAGTGTACAAGTGAGTTGGGGATAAATTCCAGTTTATTACAAAATGTGGTTGTATAGAACTAGATTGTTACACTTCTGGCACTATTTTAAAGCCTATAAATATTATTTACTTTATTGTAATTACGTTATCGAATGGACTTGCTATAGGAATATTGAATAAATATTTAGTAAATAAAAGATTGATGTACTTATACTTATCCAGTATCCTTTGTTAACTTCTTTTTCCTATGTAATCTTATTTCGTAAGTGATCTTAAATATCAATTAACCATACTGTACATACAATCTTATTTCATTATGTAGTAATCGAATGGACTTGTTATAGGTATATTCAGTCAATGCTTGGTAAATAAAACACTAATATATACACATTATCCGATATCCATTGTCAGTTTCTCTTACATATTATACAATATTATTACGTAAGATTACTATGTGAAATACTTAAAGATCAATTTACCATAGTGTATAATATTATGACGTGATGTCATGTCAAATGTAGGGGTGACGTAAGAGCACCCACTACCCATTATCATCCCTTGCTTATATTAAGAGGCGACAGAGAAAAATGAAACAAGAAGTAGGCAGCATCATCTTTTCTTTTATATAGAATTAAGGTGACTTACGAGCACACAGTCTACCTGATGGTAATTGGATGCTGTGGTGCATAGACATCTAAATTTATCCTCGATTAAGAATGCAGATGCATTGTCACCCCTGAGGACTAAGATGGAATGCCTTGTTTGCAGTAAAAAGAGTCTCCGGTTCTCTACACTCACTTAATGCTGCTATTTTACGCTGATATTCTATGACAGCATGGTCCTAGCCCAGACGACAGATTATGCTACAATCATAATAAAGCTGCATATAATAATACTACGTATATAATCTTTAAGATAACAACTCAATAAAATGAAAAGCTGCGGTTGCACACCCGCCGCCCGCCAAGCGTAGTAGCTACGGCAAATATGAGGCAATCTATGGGGTAGGGGTATATGTTCAGCAGCGGACTTTTGATAGAACAAATGAATCTATAAACAATTATGTACATGTACGTTTGTCGCGCAAAAATGAGCAGTTAAAGTGACCTTCGTTCCTCATTTAACAATAATATGCCATATCCAATCATTTTTCAATCATAATAGACAAAGGACGTGACTATTTTACAACTTCTCACAGTGCATTTAAATAAATTAGAAATACATATTAGCATTTGAATTAGGATTAGTAAGCTGAAGTGGCAGTGGGCCGGCCATATAGCTCGAAGAACCGACAACCGATGGGGAAGAAAGGTTCTCGAGTGGCAGCCTCGTACCGGTAGGCGAAGTGTAGGGCGTCCCCCCACGAGATGGAGTGACGACCTGGTAAGACATGCAGGAAGTCGATGGATGCAGGTGGCTCAGGACCGTGCTTTGTGGCATTCTTTGGGGGAGGCCTATGTTCAGCAGTGGACTTGTGAAGGGCTGTAATGATGATGATGATGATTTGAAATAGATTAAAAACTTTAAAAATATAAAATATTGGATTTTTCCATTTAGGCAACAAATCCTTTATAAATATATATTTTTGACGAGACTGACGGCGGATTTTTACTCCTGTTTAATCATTTGAACAATAAAGGGGGACGATAAAACAACACATGGAATTTCGTTTTCTACTTACCGGACTACCATCGCCATTAACTCCGTTTTCAACTAAGATGTCCTCAAACAACAAATCAGCTTCACACGGTGAACATAAATTACTGAGCAATTCACTGAACCTTTCGACTTTGCGCACACACACAGCCCCCAACAAACTTCCAACTTCTGCTTCTTTCACTTTTGGCACAACACAACTATCTTCTACTTTCGCGTAATTATCATCATTTTTATTATTAGCTTTTGTTTCTCTTATAACAGGAATGTAAGAATTTGTATTGTTATTTTTGAGCTCCCTCTGTTGATGCGATAAGTTTTTGTCTAAGGTTTTATCGTTAATCCTAATTTCAACATTGTTATCTTTAATATTGTTCCCGACTACAATATCATTAAATAAGCTATCAAACATCTCTTTCTCTATACTGTTTGAAAGACTTTCATCACCTAGTATGTTATTAAAAATTTCGTCTAAATTGTCACTTTTTTCTTCACTTTTCAAATTAACTAATTTTTTTTCTTCGGTCAATGATTTCCTATCCTTGTCATCAAATTTAGAACTATTAATTTCGTCAACAATTTTGTCATTAGAACTACTGACTATAAAATTACTTTTGTCTTTTGCTAATACATTTTTATTAATGGAATGTTTAAGTTTCGTTCTAATAGCACCAATTTCTTTATCTGTAACGCATGTTGTCGAATTACTTTTTAAATTTTCTTTTTCATTACTTTGCCTTCTATTTTGCGTACGAGCTTTATGTCTCTCGATAAATTTAGCATTTTTTGGAGTCTTTGTTTTGTCCTCTTCTATTAAAGAATGCACTGAAGAACTTCTATTGTTAGATTTCTTAGGAGACGTACAGGAATCAGCGTTATTTGCAGCAGCAGCCCTTAAACGAGATGTTCTGGTCGTTCTTATAGGCACTGATGTTGAAGCAGTATTGAGATTTAACTCCGAAGAAGACTTGAGATGACTGGCAGTGACTTCTGATGGCGTGGATTTAGCTGTTTTCTTTGACCGCCTGGAATTTTAAAAAGAAAAATTTAAACGTCATATTTCTTAATATATATTACATAGTACGAAAAAAAAAGTTTAAAATCTATAAAAAATAATGTTTGAATTAATGTTCATTTAAACCTTCACGAGTAAGTAAGTAAGTACATATTATCTTTATTTATCAAATACAAAGTTAAGAATTAAAACATCCTCTATAATTTAGTAAGTAGGTAATTTGGAAGTTATTTTTCACTAGTTCAACTGAATGTATCCTTTTAAAAGTTGTTTTGAACTTAAACTATTGGGAAAGTCGCATTACTTCAACTATTGAACTAACCAATTCGGACATAACTGATTGCATTTTATGACACTTACCTATCTGTAACATTAGCAGAGAAAAGCGTCGCTGTTCTAGCCATCAGCTGCTTTCGTCTTTCTTCTTTATATTTCTGTATCCTAGCAGCACGAGCCTCGTCCGGTGATTGGTTCATTGTGTTTGTTTTTCTTTTCGGACGATGTCACGTACGCCAACTGCTCTCGGGACTTCTGTAGTTTTTACTTTCTTTCTTATAGCTACTATGGAACTTCTTTAGCATGGCGGCATCAAGCGCGCAGGGCGGAATAATTGGCAGTGATAAAACAGGCTAAGGCTGGAGGTAGGCGTCAATGAAGCTGCGGTTATAACCTGAAACGGACGAAAAAACAAATGTGAAATTGGATTCCACAAATGTAACACGAGGCGCTATCGCACAGGAGAATTCGTAAGTAATCCAAGTAGAGTCGGTCGGTGACAAAATCGCAAACAAAACAATGATGTTTCATGAATACAAGGTGAAGTAAGGACTCGTTACGAGTGGGACATCGAATGCCTTTGTTCCATTGTTGTTTCTCCCCAGCAAAGTCTGGGAATGTCAAAGCATGGGTCGATTGTTTTATAACGCAAATTCTGTTAAGTGTCATAGGATAGTTATGAAAACTTCTCGTATCATAAACTATGCATACTAAGATTGGTTGTGAACGCATTGTAAAACAAGATAATACAGTTATCATCTTGGACATAAAAATTCAAATATAAAAAAAATCGTAGGTCTCCTTTTCTGCCTAGCAGTCCGTGTGGTGCCTGCGTGTCTGAAAGGTATAAAGCTCGAGTATAATTACTCGTAGGTACTTGTTGTAAATAATAATATCTTAGTAGTAAGAGGTGATAACGCATTTGTAGCGTTCTTTGTTTGAAGTCGTTTGCAGGTGTCCATCGGCTGCAGTACTTACGATCAAGTGGACTCTTTAAGTTCGTTTATCACATTTTTTTATAAATATTTATATATTTCTCTAGACATATGTGGTACTTGTATTAAACTTAACACAAAAGATCTATGTAATGTAAATGTACAAACAGGGGATTGTAATAATTATATGTGTAGAAGTCACGCATATGCATCAATTATCTATAAGGTAAATCGGTTACCACTCCACGCTCAGGATCTTTAAAGTATAAACGTGTTAGCCTTCCCTGTTATGTACTTGATACATCTTCTTCACTTAATACATAAATTTATACAGTAAGCAAAAATATTATTTTCAACACCATAATGCTCCTGTTTTCATGCGATGAGTGTCAAAAACGGAGGTCATTTCTTACTCGTAGTTTTCATGACATTGCATGAGATGCATATATGAGTTTTGATTCAAAATCGAACATCGACAATCGATATAAATAGGAGTCTATTGTGGGTGAACCGTAGTCCTACAGGATTCATTTAACATTATGTAGATTATACATTCATTTATCACTCATACTTCTATAAATAAATGAGTTTTTGGCAGATGTGCTCAAAATGGTCAGGCTGGCTGCATTTTAAAATTAAGAAAACAACATTCAAAGCATCAGTTATTCTTATTATTATATACTAATTCCTTTTTAATAACTTTTTATATTGCATATTAACTAACATAATGAAATTTGACGTTTCCTTAAACGTCCATTTGTATTTCTTGCATCGTGGGACAGTTTATACACATAAATTTCACAAGGCCAAGCTTCCAGATCCGGAACAATTATTTATAGGCCATATAGGCTTGCTCCGTGCGAGACTCGAACCCGCGGCTCTTGCGCTACAACTTATTGCTAAATCACCGCGCGACAGAGTCCTCAAACTGTTTGTCGGTGACTCGTTTTAATTTAAAATCTATTTTTACTAATATCATCATCAGCCTCGTTAAAATCTCTAAGTCGTAATACAGGGATTATCTTAACATTATCTTTTATATAGAAGAGATGGTAAGTGACTACCACCGCTCATGGACATCCGAAACAACATAAATAATTACAAGGTTATTGTCGATCTTTAGAGAGGAGTAGACTCTAGCCTTGAAGATTCCTTATTTATATGTGAAAAAGTACTGGAAACAGTACCTAAATTCGACAGTGTTTCTTTGGTGTGTTTTAGTCACAATCTCCCTGTAACCTGAAGAATTTCTGGATTTAAAGTCGACACAAACTTAATACGGAAGAAGCATTTTAGCTTCTCGAATTGACACCACATTGCAAAAAAAGTCTTATTTAAAAACATACCATTAAAATAGTTATTTGTGATCCTATTAAAATGACCTATTTACGTGATAAGAATATCTTTCTTATAAATAAAATTAACTATACAAACAAGGCACTAACATTTAAAACAAAGAAGATATAAAATTAAAAACAAATTGCGGTGACTGATGTTTACAAAAATAATATCGTTTAGGTACATATCAAATGTTTGTATCATAATGTGTCTTACATTATTTGGATGAGATCACCGTTTCCATAAATGCAAATAACTCTGCCAACTTCATTTTAAAATTTACCGGCATTGATCAATTATAGTTTTAAACTTGTATACTTACTTAGACTTACTTTTGTTACAAACATAACTACCTAACTATTTATAAATAAACTGTTATTTTTATTTGGAGAAGACGATGATTAGTTATTTCTTAATTATCATTACATTACAAAACCTATGGAAGTATGGAATAGTCAAAAAGATCTCAGCCGTACAAGCTGGAAGTGAGGAGGCAATGATGATGAAAAGGAGATAATATTATAGACTTAAGTCTTGTTTTATTTACATAATCACTGCTAAAGGACACGTTGTCTGACTGATGAAATTCAATAAATTTTATTGATTAAGGTCGTTTGTATTACAAGTTATCACATACTATATAAAAACCGTATTTTTATTCTCAAGCGAAGGGAGGAATTACTCATCCGAGATACAGAAAGAATCTGCTTATTTGCAGTCACAGATTTCTTAAAATGTTGTCTCATAGCTGTAAAAAACTTCCAAGAGCGATCTGGCGCTCATAAAAGTCAATGTCCATTTGAGCTTATTTAAACTGATCGACATGACGTACCGATACAATAAATGTAGCCGCTGTAAAAAGTAAGCTGCAGAATGCAGTCCTGCTAATAGACGACATACGCACTTGCAAAAAAAATTATATATAAATAATGCCCATTCCGCATTTAGTACGCGAATCGCGCGCGAAGGTGCGAACACGTAATGTTCTGAACTGATTCGCATCTTTGCACATTGTTCATTGATTTTTGTAGATTTTTAATGCTAGTCAAAAGAAGCGCGTAAAGCCAGTTTTAGAAGATCAGGAACCTTCAGTTTAGTATGGGCATATTTACAATATATTGAGAATGAATTGGACATTATAATTTTGATAATCATAACTCAATTAGATTTATTGCCTACTTAATTTAAAGGTATTTTAATATATACCTTATTAAGTGTTAAACATTTAATATATTCATAATTATAATACAATAATCCAACTCCTTCAAACGTGTGAATCAAGGTACAAATTTTATGCGAAATTATTGCGAGTCATTGATTTATTCGCGCTGCTTTCTCGCCACGACGTCGCGTCGCGCGTATTTTGCAGACCAAGTGTAGAACGAGCATAATATATAAATATGCGCAAAGCGATACGGGCGATGAACTCCGATAAAAATGCGCTATCAGTGTCTCCAGCACTGATTAATGTAACTATTTAATGATATGATCATTTATGTTTGACCACATCATGAAGTAGCCGTGTGTTTGGTGTTGATTGTCATATCGTGAAACGATCTCTATTCATTTATCGGTCCAAGGAACATCATGATGTAGATTGACAATAGACAGAGTAATATTTCATGAAATTGTTGTTATTTCGTGAAATATTCAGCCGCTTCATGATGTGTTATACCACCCTTATATTGTATGCTATTGTTGTATATTGTATTAACCCTAATAAAAAGACCTACATACGTTCCACAGCTGAGCAAAGGCCTACCTCTAATTTACCCGCCGTTAATCTCAGGAGGGCCTTTAAGCTTAGGTAGGCTCCTACTTCCTCCCTGGAAGTAACGGTATTTTGCTTATTATAAGAAACTTTAGACCGGTATAGAGTTTCAAGTACGTATTAGAAAGTCCTACGACAGACATTAGTCCGCGTTATCTAATTTAACGTCTTACGAATTAAGTGTTTAGTGTAATCTTCGCCCACTACCAAGTTTGTAATATAAGTTACCGTTTCCACGTTTCCACAGTAGGATTTATTTGTTCTATGTTTTGTTCTTAAACATAGACTAATAATTGACTTTTGCAAATTTTATAATAAAAAAAAAAACAATAATGAAATGCCTCCCGGGACATAGAATAAAACCTTTCTGCTGGTGTTTACACTTTACACTATCTTTTAAAGATGTGACTATTTAGAATTTGCATATTTTATAGAAAATTTGACAATGCCTTATATACAAATACAGAACCCACTATTATATATTACCCATATGGTGCGATATAACGCATGTGATATGATCATAGGTAGGTTTATATTTAGGGGCACTTGGAGAAAAACATAATACTGGCGTAATTATGTGCGTTCTGAAAACCAATTATCATTAATATTTCCGCATATAGGTACATACGAGTGTATTGGCTCTGAATAAGTTTCAAATCTGCCATTCGTTAATCGGATGTTCTTAGAATTTAAATAAAATAATATTACATAAAAAAATTAAAACCCCCGAAACAAAAGAGTGTTGATGATCTTCAAACGGATGAAAAGATTTACTTGGAATCATAGCTAAGAACACTATACATCTCTTCATCCGTTTGGGAGCTACAATTCCACAGACAGACGCACAGATACAAAGATACACACGTTAAACACATACCACTTCTCTGTTTGCGTTTGGGTTAAAAGGTTTTTTTTTTAATATAGAATTATGGTGACACAAGCACAAAGTCCACCTGATGGTAAGTGGTTGTTGTGGCCCATAGACATCCGTGTCGTTGTCAGCCGTGAAGACTAAGATAGAATGCCTCTTTTCCAGAAAAATAAGTCTCCGGTTCTCTACACTCACCACACGAAACATAGCAGCATTAAACTGCAATTTTAGGTTGGTATTCTGTGAGAGCATAGGCCTTCCCCGGTCCCATTTGTGCTACAACTATACTATTAATATACTAGCTGCAGCCTGGCTCTACCACGTAAAAACCTCTTCCTGCTCACCTGGCTGTACTGGCTGGTTGGGCTGCCTCCCTTTGGTTTGCTTTGCATTTGAGTTTTTAACATATTAAATAATCTACCTATTGTATTAATGTGTGTTCGTTCGTGGCCTTTATTCTATTAAATATTGTATTAAAAGAAATATATTGTACATAAACAATGAACATGAACATTTTTCTGTTTTGGATAAACAAAATGTACTTTTTTACAATATTTATTTTAAATTATTAATTTATTAACTATAAAACTAGACCAGTTTGCCTCAAGGCATTACCAGAAGATTTCACTAAGGCAACTTTCACTAAGGGACAACAATCGCAAGTATAAATTATATGATGAACATGAAGACAAGTCCATTGTGGTGGCGTAAGATTGCATTACCTTCTCACTTCATTTCTTCCCATGGGTGTCGTAAGAGACGACAAAGAGATGCCGGACATTATGGCTTCAGATAGATGGCGGTATAACCATTTCTATCATGTCTACACCAGGCATTAAATACAAGACAGACAAACGACGGGGAGTAGCAACATTAGTGCGAAACATCTGGTGCTACAATCGTTAATCCAACTGCCAAGCGGGATGTTTGAGGTAACCACCTCCCTACAACGTGAGAGACCCACGTCCTGCAATTGACTTTTACGGGTTGATGATGAAGATAATGACATACCTGCCACCTGCAGCCATCGACTGCTTACGTGACTTATCAGGTAGTAACACCTTGCGCTTGCTTGTGTATAGAAAAAAGAGCCATACAGATATTTAAACGGTGATTCTCGCCACCATCCTTCACGTTTTTATACGTGGTAGAGCCATGCTGCAGCTATATTAGTAGTATAGTTGTAGCACGAATGGGTCGACTCGGCCGGGGAAGGGCCACGCTCTCACAGAATACCAGCGTAAAATAGAACCTTAGAGCTGCTGTGTTTCGTATGGTGAGTGAAGAGAACCGGAGACCAATTTTACTGGAAAAAAGGGATTCCATCTTAATCCTCACGGGTGACAACGCATCTGCATTTTGATCCGCAAACAAGGGATAGATGTAGATGTCTATAGGCCACAGCAACCACTTAACATCAGGTGGACTGTGTGCTCGTTTGTCATCTTATCCTATAAAAAGTTAGCTACCGTGGTATTTTTTTAAGAGAGCACGAGGAAGCTGTGACAGTAAACACATGACCACCGAGCTCCAATACATCAAGCAAGTTGCAAGCTTTTGGTCCCGCGCCTACGTCACAGTGAACGAATGAAGCCAGTCACAGTCGAGCGTTGTCTGCTGTACTGCAATATGTCAGAAGTGTCACAGACAAGATTGGCGACATCTTGAAGCGTGCTTTCATTAAAACATACTTCAAGAAGAAGTCTAAGAAGATTAGTCGCGGTTTTTACCATCACTCAAGTGTAATATGCAACATTCACAATCAAGCTTGTACACACCTGCATATTGCAGGTGTGTACATGCTTGGTTGTGAATGTTGCCTCTCTTACATAGGACAAACTAAAAGACCAATAAAAACCCGAGTAAAAGAACACATAGCTGATGTGAAGAATCGACGCCACGGAAAGTAAGTCTGCAGTCTATGAACACGTGCAGGATCGCCCCCGTTACTACATCAGATTTGATAGACCACAAACCCTCGCTAAAGAACACCGATTCCGTCCAAGGATGATTCGCGAGGCTATTCACATAAAAAAAAACATTCTAATATCAATAGACAAAATGACTGGATGCTACCATCTGCATTGGGTTATATAATTAATAAAATTAAATTCCAACACTAACATACAACTTCAAGACTACTACTACTACTGCAACTATAAGTTCAGACTGTGTAGATCGGAACAAAATTTTTTTTTATAGGATAAGGGTGACAAACGAGCACACAGTCCACCTGATGTAAGTGGTTGCTGCGGCCCATAGACATCTACATCTATCCTCGTTTGCGAATCAAAATGCAGATGCGTTGTCATCCGTGAGGACTAAGATGGAATGCCTCATTTCCAGTAAAAAGGGCCTCCGGCCACCTGCACTCGCCAAGCGAAACGCAGAGGTAAACCTCTACGTCACGCTGGTATTCTATGAGGTCGTGGTACCACCCCGGTTCGAGCCGGCCCATCCGTGCGACAGCAAAAGCTGCCGCGTGGCTCTATCACTGTAAAAATTAATAAATTTAATCTGAAGATAGCAGTCTTTAAGAATGACATCGCGACATCGAACACCTCAGTCCCCCCCGTGACCATGGGTGTTGTAAAATGCTCGAAACATTGGGAATTTAAAATAAATTAATATACGCGATGAAATCCGTACAACTTCGTTTTATTAAAATGTGCAGTGTTCGCGTAAAATAAGAAATCATTGTGTAATCAAATAGTTCGCTGTATCTTTTGTTCAGCAGTGCACTTCTTCAAGAAGTACGAATGATCATTATACGGTACTAACTCATACAGCAGTGAGCCAAACATATGTAGTTACCGTATAATATTACGTACGTTTTATAAGTCCTAGAATTTACTAATTAAGCAGCCTTAATATCTTAACACGTAAAATACTGGAGAAGATTTTGTATAAACAAAACTAAGGTCGCAGTGACATTCAGTACAACAAATATTAGTTTTGATATAGCTACACAGGATTTATCTCTACGCTATTGTAGCGTCACCAAACCCCAGCTTATAACTTAAGTGTCTTGTAAGACAAGGTGTGTCAGGAGGAGTCAAGTGTAAGTCAATATTAATCTACAGGCAATGTGTTATAGTTATAACCGTATAGAGCAGTATAAATTTCGAACACTTTGAATTAAAATAATGAATATGTCATCGTAATTTTGGGCTCATTTATAATCATTTTCAATGCAACTTTCTAGTAAGCAACTGCTGAAGTGCAAACAAAGACGGAGTAAGCTTATCCTCAACATTTTAACAATTTTAGTCCGATTGTTCGGAGAAGGATTACGATCGCACTGAAGAATAATATCCTCCAGACCGAATTTCGGTCGCGGCGGCCAGTCTCAACGGAGCCCAAGTGGATGCGCAAGCACAGGTGTCTGTTCCCTCAATCTCATAGTCCGATGGGACGGTAATGCGACACGACCGGCGAAAGATCAGCCGCAAGACCTACGGCTTTACGAGCTTTTCGAGGCACCAAAGTGAAACACCGCTAAATTCCTGACTAAAGGCTACTAATGAGAATTTCTTGAAAGAAAAAACCCAATAACTGATTTTGGCAGGACCCGAAATTCGAACCTCAAACTTGATGATCAGCAATCACGTTTACGAGCACTGGTCGAACGAGGCAATTGGGATCGCACATCTTTTTACGGATACTGAACGACATTCCTCGAGAAAATTAAAATGCAGATGCATTGTCATGACAATACATAGATGAGTCTATGTGCCACAACAAAATCTAAATTAGCAAGCAGATTTAGTCCTGCAGCATATGCTGTAAGAAATATTAGAAGTCTCACAGATGTTGAGACAGCAAAATTAGTTTTTTTTTTTGTTACTTTCATAGCGGGATGTCTTATGAAATTTTGCTATGGGGTAATGCGACTGCCATCGAAGCTATATTTGTTTTGCAAAAGAAACCCGAACGGCGATTTATAACTTAAATTGTAATGAGTCACTTAAAGAAAAATTTAAAGAAATAAACATTATTAACTTTAGCATCGCAATATATTTATGAGAATGTAATGTATGTACATAATAACATAAATAGCTTTAATAAGAATAAAGATGTTCATACCTTAAACACCAGCAACAAACATAAGCTTGTAATACCAATTACTAGACTCCACATAATTAGTAATTCATTTATGGGGCAATGTACTTTTACAACAAAATCCCAGAAAATGTACAAAATTTGTCAATAAATAAGTTTAAATGTTTTATTAAAGCAAAACTGTACAAAAAGGGTTTTTATAATATCAAAGAATACATAAACGAAAAAAACCCCTGGGAATGAGGTGGTCGCCACCATTCTGGTTCTATGAAAATTCATTAAAATTTGTACAAACAAAAAAAAACAAAATTATTGTAAAGTGTGTACCTTGTGCCTTGCATATATGCCTTTTGTTACGCGTTGGCTTATTATTATTGTGCCTTTTTTTCCCTAAATATTAACAGGTTTTTTTTTTACTATTATTTATAATATTTATAAGAGTGTATTTTTATTTTTATGTTGAAGCCTGTGATTAGCGAAGTTTATTTTATTGCACCTATGTCTCTGGCGTTTACTGAAAATCAGCGTTATAGTTATCACTATGTGGTTGCTATAACATTTGTGCTGAGTAGACGCCATTTAGGTTCCATTCCATTAATTTATTTTGCTATGTTAATTTGTGTTTATGTTTAGAACTAAATAAAATATATTATTATTATTTTATATCTTTATTTTTTCTAGTCTTGCGGCCGTTATTAATGCTAATTACGGGTGTTCACCAAGTAAAAAGCATATGGGCATTTTATTAAGTAGTGTGTTCTGGGATATTGGGCGTAACTTCGTTTTCATCTATTTGTAAAAATTTTCTCACAATACGGCACGTATTTAATATGGCGGCTTTCTGTAATTGTATGTATTTATTCTCTTTTATATTTAATAGTTTCAGGCTGTGGTGAAGATGTTTTGGGATAACACCTGTGGTTGATAACACGATCGGTACTATGTAGACTTTTTCTTGTTTCCAAATTCTGCTAACTTCGTCTTGGAGATCTGCATATTTGTGGATTTTTTCTGTAATTGTCTTTGTAATATTATGTGTGTTAGGTATAGCTATATCAATGAGGTATGTGATTTTATTAAGTTTATCTTGTAGCGTAATGTCTGGTCTATTATAATGTATTGTTTTGTCAGTTAGGATGGCGCGGTCGTAGTATAACTTATGTGTTGTATTTTCTAGAACTGTGCTTGGGATGTATTTATAATAAGGTGTAATAGTGTCTAGTATGAGGTTATGTTGAATAGCAAGAGTTTGGTGTATGATATTATTATTATTATTATTAAAGTGAAATATTTAAATAAAAAAGTCCCGCTGGGTTTCTTGCTGGTTCTCCCCAGGACAGAGGTGATTTCCGAACCAGTGGTAAATAAAAAATAACCTTTAATAAGTATTATAATATAATAATCCATATTGAATAAAAAAATATTCTATTCTATTCTACAGCATCTACTTATCATTAGGTAGACTGTATGCTCGTTTATAACCCTAAATATAATAATGATCATGATGATGATGAAGAAGAAGTTCTTCTTCATCATTACAGCCCTTCACAATTTTACGGCTGAATGCATTCCTCTCCCTAGAAATGACCCACAACACGGTCCTAAGCCGCCTCCATCCATCGACTTAACTTGTAACCCTAAAATTTATAAATACATTTCCATTAATATGTAAACGTAAATTCAATACCTGCCTAAGTCAACATTAACACCTGCTACATAATAATACGCACATGACGTTTTACTTATAACATTCAACAATGTTGTATTTTAAACAACATTGTAACTAATGTACGATCAAACAGTTGCTTCACGACTTTAATGTTTGATAAACGGGAATACAGCGGCATTTATTTGCCTGAAATCAACGTGAGTAGAATAAAATATTGACGGAAACAGAAACCTTTTTAAATTCAATATAGTTTATAAAAATAACTTATTGAAAGTCATTATTTTGTACTAGTATTTAGAGCATAATCAATTACTATATAGATTAATAAAGATATGATTAAAAGTACGTGATCTCAAATAAGGAAAACATAAATTGAGGTTACATTATGTTTCTTGTAGTATTATCCATTTTTGTTTTACAACGTAATTTTATGGGAGATAATTCTTTTCGTATTTCTCATCAGCACGTTACAGACCACAGCTGGGCATGGGCATCTCGCCTTGTAGGGAGGATCTGCCATAAACGAAACACTTGGTTTTCCATGGCCCGTCTGGCTAATACTACTAGAGGATCGTTACCGATTTAGGGCCATATCACCAACCACACTAAGGTGATGAAATAACGGAATTGTGTCCTGGTCACCGCTGTGCAATCTATAAACACAGGCATAGAGAATTTTGAGATCAGGTCTGGAGGACATTATAGGCTGTAACTTTAACATTAATTTTAATAGTAATAAATACTATAATATAATACCTATAATGTTTACAATTCCTACTTAACTACTAACCTAAATACTCAAAACAGTGACATACAATTTGATAATATCACGATAAGGCATGTTATCAAACACAGCGGTCTATTTTTCTGATCCAACAATCCGTTCGCGTGACTCTCGCACAGTCTAATTCACACGTCTTCGAGACGAAATAATCACGTGTCGACAAACTGCGCGCAGATCCGCATAGCGTACATTGAACAGCATAACGCAAAATTAATAGCTCAGAAATTGACAGTCAGGAAAGTTACATAAAAACTTTTTCTTTCAATGTAATGTCCGAAATTAAACACCGGAAATATCGTTAAAAATTTTAACGATCGTTATCCAATCATGGCAAACTAATATTAATTTTTTATTGGATATAAATGGACTTAAGCAATAATAACGATATTGTAAATTAGTATATAAATAAATGCCGTGTAGGGGATGCGTAATGGAATCCACTACCACACATTATCCCGTGGGTGTCGTAAGAGACGGTAGAGGGAAACTGAAAAAGGAGATAGACAACAGCCTCCTGATAACAACTGAAACAATAAAATCTGCGGTTGCCAACCCTGCTACCAAGCGTGCCAACTATTGCAAATATCCGTCCTATGAGACAATCTCCGTAGGAGGAGCCAATGTTCATCAGCGCAACTTGATAGATAGGCTGTAATAAATGAATGAATAGAAATAAAAGTAAAAAAAAAACTTCATCGTCGCTTGAGTAAGCGGCGTACTGCCCAAGACGGGCAGGTAGTTTACACGGTGGAGCCAATCTTCATCTCAGCTTTAGTGTTATTGCATTATTAAATACTAGTCTGTCATTGTAAGCCAGCTGAACTAAGTAAATGGCGCGATAATGAGTCTATGAAAAATGACTACACATTTGTGCCGCCATTTGTTGTAGAGTATATGTTCGTGGAATCCATATGCGATAAAGTTCCTAAAGGAACTGTATACGCGACTTGTCTTCGCTGCTGGTGACAAAATAGCTGGTTCTTTACTCGTTAGAATTCTACCTAAAGCCAATCAGCGAGGAAACGCAGCCAGCGTTCTTGGTTTAGTTTTTATTTTAGTGTGGCAATAAATGTTGTATATTTAAATGTTATTAAAAAGATAGTCATGAAGAACCTTATTTTTTAGATTACAAACGAAATAAAAATTATTGTCACAATATTATAAAATACGTATATTTGGCATTTATATTTAAAAAAATATATATATATTCTGTGTAAATAATATTGTGTATTTGTATAAATAATATTGTAATGTACGAAATATGGTACTAATACAAAATATTATATAATATATGAAGTGATAGCTAACAGAGTAAGCGTGTAAATTTAATCAGACAACATCAACTTCAAATATATTCACAAGTGTATACACTAAACTAATTTACAAACAAATCAAATTCTCATCTAGATCTCGTCCGCGACACTGATATCAATTTGTATTACAAATACAAGCAGTCTTGAACATAATACTGCATTTTTATAAATAACATATTTAGTCATCGTCCCGTAATACTTTGTAAGCATTGTACACATGTTAGAATAATAATATATTATTATTCTTCCTGTAGCCCACTACAAAAAAGAGGAGTTTATCAATTTTACTGTTATTTTGTGTATTTGTTACGCGATAGCTTCGTCGATTGTGAACCAATTTTGATTATTTTTTTATTTCATAGGTAAGCCTTCAGGAGTCACATATAAATTTGGAGAAAACATTCCATCCCCAAGGGTAGCAAAAAAGGGGATAAATTTGTTAATTGAACTATTTAGACTACGTTGAGAGATTGTGATATTCTTTAGTATACTCAAGAGTTAAAAAACCGGCCAAGTGCGAGTCGGACTCGCGCACCGAGGGTTTCGAACGAATTCGTAGTTATATAAGTTTTAAATTATTAAAAATATTTTTATTATATGATGAAACTAAAAACTTATGCTTTTCGAAATTTTTCCTTTATCTGTGCTATGAAACGTTGCTTCGTATCAAATTTCAAGATTCTGAGTTCACGAGAAGTACTCTGTAGGTTTTGATTCCCTTGCGAATGTCGAAAATTTGCGGCATAAACAGCTGTATCTTTTGATTGCGTTGGCTTAGAAGTTGAATTTTTTCACAGCTCTAAGGGACAGTAGACTTGAGTATATGATATGAATTTCAGCTTGATACCTCCACGCGTTCTTGAGAAAAATGGTCTTGACAGACACACAGACATAAGGGTCCCGTTTTTTCCTTTTGAGGTACGGAACCCTAAAAATAACTTAAATGGGGGCTTTAATTCTACTATACAATATGTCTTAAGTACCCGCTTCAGAATGTGATATTACTTTATTCATTTCAGTTATTTGAAGTCTGCTTTTACTTTTATTAAAAGTTAATTTTTTATAACTTTCTATTAGGAAGTTTGTACTGTTGTCTTCTCGCTTCGCACCCATTTCGATTTTTATAGCGTATTCTCTATCAGTCCAAGTTAACATGTTATATTATATCGAATTATATTTTATACATAATTAACATTTGACGATATCAATTAAAGCTGGTCTCAATCGCAATAACTATTAATAAAATAAAGTACGGAATAGTCACAAAGCAATGCAATCATATATCTGTCATATGTCAGGAGTTATACAAGATACTGATTGATAACCGGCAGATATTAATATTAATTGAAAGAGACAATTAATATAACTTATTATCAATATGTTGCGAGAGCAAAACAAAATCATGTCGTAAACAAGTTAGGCCTTATATGCTTAATAATTCAAAAGGCACATTTAGGTCAAGTCGGTTACTCTATCTATCGTAGTATTAAATCAAAGGCGATGCAAACTGTGTGGGATCAATGAAGTCAAAAATGCTCGTACAGAAAACTAAGGAAGACTACGTTTCATGTAAATGTTGTTAGTCAGGACTCTTTTACAGCCTCATCGGACTCAACCCCGAAACACAGAAACAGGAACATAGACTACTTTGTTGAACGGGCTACAGGCCCATAAAGGAACGTAGAGCCCATAAAAGATACTTAATAATTCTATAGTGGCATACTCATATCAGTAAAAGCAGTGTGAGACTGCTTGAGCATGCTGAATGAAAGTGGCTCAGGAACGAGCTTTGTAGAAGACATTCAGCAGAGGACCACCTGTAATCGTTGTGATAATAATATAAGCATATATAGCAAGGCTTTCCATCGCAAGAACAGTCCATCGAAAAAATTACAACACAAAAAATATATATAAAACAAAGACACTAAACAATGTAGAAGATCTCTTCGATCCTTTTAATAAAGAAGAGGAACTGGCTTAGAAAACAATGTTATGTTGGAGCACTGCCAAACAAATACGAACAACGATAGTTTCAAGAAAACGATGCATTTTTGTAGTTGAACTAAATTAATATTAGCTGGCCGCCATACGACATGGATTTTGCTATGAAATAATTTAAAAGACACGGATCAGAAAGTTTATTTTTTATTTTTGGAATTTAGATAACATTTGAAAGTTTTAATATTTTTTTAAAGTGAGCATAAAATAATGAACGTGCTTTGTAGCATTTTTGGGGGAGGTTTATGTTCAGCAGAAGACTTGTGAAGGGATGTAATGATGATGATGAAGATGATGATGATAAAATTATTTACGGTAGGTTATCTGAGGGCTATTATTCGGTATTTTTAGGCGTGTACAGTAAAATAAGCGACATTTGAGGCGAAAAAAGCGACAGAAAATGAGAATTCGACTGTATGTTCTTTTTTTTATCGCAATATCTTCGTCAATCGTAAGCCGATTTTAGTGATTCTTTTTTATCAAATAGTATCAATTTATATGGGACCACCATGTAATATTGTACAAAGAATTGAATAATATACTTAATTAAGTTTTTAATATATGGAATAAGAACAAATTATATAAAATAAAATAATTTCAACTTAATACCTGTACCTGTTGGAAAAAATAAAATGGCGCAAGGACGGTAATATTAAAACCGTTCGCATAAAAACAAATGTCCTTTCGATACCAAAATACACAACGTCAGCATTCCGCTGGCACTACTTGCCCCACCTATCCGTCAACTAAATAGCATCAGTCTTTTTAAGGTTTAAGTAAAATAACACTTTTTCGAATTAACTTTTAGGGAAGATAAAGTTGCTGCATTACATATTCATAGCATAATATACATATATTTATTATATCTGTTTAAATGTACATACTAACCATTATATATACTACATGTCTATAATTTATTTAGGTATTTAATTATTTTGATAACATCTTTCTCGAACATGAAATATAGCGTACACAATATCCTTGCAGGCGAGCCCAACCTCAATAAACATTGCTGAAAACCAACGCTGCTACCGCAACCGTGAGCCAACATTGAGTCACTGTCCTTTTCAGTATCACGTCGCTCATGCATTCGGATTATTTTAAGTCTGTGTTCTCTTATTTATTTTTATGATTGGTGTTTTTATGTACTAGTTTACTTTTAGTATTAAAATATCATTGCAGGCGAGCCCAACCTCAATAAGCATTGCTAAAAACCAACGCTGCTACCGCAACCGTGCGCCAGCATTGAGTCACTGCCCTTTTCAGTATCACGTCGCTCATGCATCGGATTATTTAAGTCTGTGTTCTCTTATTTGTTTTTTATCTTTAGGGTTTTATGTAATAGTTTATTTTTCGTATTAAAATTGTATGAGTGTAAAATTGCTGAATAAATGCATGTCTTTTGTATAATGTTTAAAATGCATGTGAATGAATTCGCCACTTTGGAAAAAGGTGAAGAAATATTTGACAGATTTCATAACGGGGTAATAAAATTGTTAGAAAAGTTTTAAAGTATTAAAGATTCTTTAGGATATATTAGTTGTGTTTTATAAGATTTTTTATATTTTAATAAATTAGGAAAGGAAAATCCAAACTGATATAACTAAAGTAAAAAAAAATATTTTAAAATAATGTGCTAAAAATTAAAGATCACAGCACTGAACCATTGATTAGTGTAGTGTGTGGATATTATACACTAGTAACCGAAAAACTTATAATTGGAACACAGTGACAAATAACATGATGTCAGTCCCAACTAGCGACATCTGGTAAACGGAAGATTATTAGCATTCCACTCCATCATTCATTTCAAGTTATCTCATCAACCTGTAAACCTAACCGATTCCTAGCCAAACTAAAGCGACTCTTACGACCTCGAGACAAGATATCTTTTCCGCCACTGGCACAACACGGTTAGTGTACTTTTCAGTTTTCATAATATGAATCAAACTGCAGAGATACTAAAATCACAAAATAAAGCAGAGGGAACACCAAAAAGGTAATTTTCAAAAACTTTACCCCTATCGACGGTTGTTTTTATAAACAAAATTAAAAGAAAAAACACCTGACGTACCGCATCTACAGGTATCTTCCGCAGAAAATTTC
This sequence comes from Parnassius glacialis, assembly GCA_033319125.1. NCBI lineage: Eukaryota > Metazoa > Arthropoda > Insecta > Lepidoptera > Papilionidae > Parnassius > Parnassius glacialis. Next base: position 33,391,202 of record JAVANC010000018.1, read on the forward strand.
ACTAATGATGAAAATTAATTAGATTTGTTAGCAATACAAATCTTGATATCATAATAATTAATGATGAGTAACAATGTATTTTGATAACCTTCATTTCTGCTATTTTATTAATACATATAGTTGTGCTTGATAAATGAAATTATATTGGCTAATGTATGTAAGTCCTCCAAACCGATGTCGCATACACATACATAATTCCTTGACTCTTATATTCCGATAGGACGGCAATCCGTAACGACCGGAGGAAGATCGGACGGGATGAAATACGGCAAAACTGCCTGACTAATACTACTACTAGGAATTTCTTGTCAGAAACACCCAATAACTGTTCAACCTTGTATTCGTACACAGGACTACATAATCAACAGTCGTGCGCTGATCAAGAGCTATGTGCAAAGATCCTATTTCAAAAAAATCAGTAAAAGAATAATGTTTTCCCATATTTTAAGGCAATCGAATTCAAGGTAGTGGGGCTCCTTTTTTGCCTAGTGGTCCCTTTAACTTTTGCCTGATGCCAAGCAGTACACAGTAAAAATCTACATAATGAAGAGATGCATAATAACTTCACATTACTTAGTACTCACACTCAAAAAAGAACTTCAAAAAAAGAAGGAAGTTTTAAATTCGTCATATACGTTTCGTTATGTTCAGCGATAATTATTTACCATTTTTTCCAATTTCAATGTTTCATAATATGTGTTTATATGATCCATGTATGTTTGGTCAAGATCTGATGATGGAATCCATAAGAAAATCATTAAACTCTTCAAATTGCAAAGGCATTTGCACAACATACGTGCAAATAATTCTTTACCACATCAACCGATATCAATGATTATATTCTTTTTAGTTCTTTGAAGACGGTCTTTGCTATTTGAAACGTATAATTATTTTCAACTGTTAATAAGCGTATGTTTCGTTTCCATAAAGTGCAATCCCTATAATAGCTTATCTTTCATCGAGATCATCATACAATATCCGATAGCAAAGTTTCATTTCAATATAGAATGTTAGTTACTCTCTGTCTGCTCTCCATTTTATTTTCATTCCTTTATTTTGAACGGAGCTGAATCGGAGCATTCGAAAGTGAATTGAAGCGATAAGACGTACAGTCATGACATGTCGGACGATAATACTACGTCAATATTTGTGCAACTTACGTAGAAGTAAACATGACATGAAGCGAGTGACAATTTGGACTTTTCTATCCATATCTCAGACATCACATAGAAAGACAATTTCTGGGAAAAAGTAAATACCTATTTTTATCTCGTTGATTACACTTATAAGTTATAAGGCATTTTATTATCGGTATAATATTGGTTCATCTTATTCTTTATCGATTCTTTAAATCCACTTTCGCATGGATATGGATGGATTATAGGCGATAGTGGATACTATCGCCTATAATCCGTTATTATCTATTAAGCCTGTACTTTTGATGTCATTAAGAATATCAAATAACGTATTTCTGGAAAATGTTCATTCTAAACCCAATTTTTGCACGTGGTAGCCATCCTGCGGCTATCTTATAGTTGTAACACGATTTGGTCGGCTCGATCGGGGTAAGACCACGCTCTCACAGAATACCAGCGTTAAATAGCAACTTAGTGCTGCTGTGTTTCGTATGGTAAGTGTAGAGAACCGGATACCGTTTTTACTAGAAACGAGGCATTCCATCTTCGTCCTCAGGGATGACAACGCATCTGCATCTGAGGATAGAAGTAGATGTCCGTGGACAAACCATTTACCAACAGCTGCACTATGTGCTCGTTATGTCACCCTTATTCCATAACAAAAAAAACCATTAAAATCGCAAAATTCATTGCAGATCAAGGTATAATGTACTAGGCAGCTATATGGTTGTACCATGAATGTCAAACAACATACCAGCGTAATATAGCAGCTTTATGCTGCTGTGTTTCGTTTGGTGAGTATAGAGAGTCGGGAGACCCTCTTTACTGGAAACGAGGCATTAGATCTTATTAAAAAAATGCAGATGCGTTGTCACTCCTGAGGAGTGACAAAGCATCTGAATTTTCATTATTCATCGAGGATAGATGTAATGTCTATGGACCACAATAAACACTTACCTTCAGATGGACTGTGACAAACGAGCATTGTTACACATATTCTATAAAAAAAGGGACGGGGATCAGGGTTAAAGATACGAGACTTCTGACACTGTGGTAGCCAATTTGAATATCAAGTGTGGCGCTTAAGGCAATACTTTTGTCTTTTAAGGGCTGATAATGATAATAATGATTTATTGGGGACTTCATTCGTGAAAGACTTGATCGTAATTTGCGACTCTACTAACGTAAATACGTAAGTAGGGCAATTTGTAACGAACTGTCAACCACCGTATCTGTGAAGTATGTAATCTTTCCTATAAAATATATATATATGTACCTATAAAACTGCTTAAGGGTTATTGAACATGGGAACAGCAAATAACATTTCGCAGTTACCAAGAAAACACATCAATCATCTGTCACAAGTACCAACCGAGTCAACGATACAGCCAATAAAGATAATGCGTTGTAAGCAGAAACAGCAAAGTAATACGAAGCCAATGAGTCAGAGAAACTAGTTCTTCAATTTTCACTGGAATAATACAACAATGCCATAAAACAAAAATGCATGTGCAAGAGCAGGTAAACAATAAATTCGAACAAATATCGATAATATTCCGAAATAATATGCACATAGTGTATTATGCGTAATCTTTATATATATATATATATATATATTATATTATATTTATTTTATTATATATTTTAACAGTGGTAGAGCCAGGCGGCAGCTTTTGCTGTCGCACGGATGGGCCGGCTCGAACCGGGGTGGTACCACGACCTCACAGAATACCAGCGTGAAGTAAACAGGTTTACCTCTGCGTTTCGCTTGGTGAGTGCAAGTGGCCGGAGGCCCTTTTTACTGGAAATGAGGCATTCCATCTTAGTCCTCACGGGTGACAACGCATCTGCATTTTGATTCGCAAACGAGGATAGATGTAGATGTCTATGGGCCGCAGCAACCACTTGCCATCGGGTGGACTGTGTGCTCGTTTGTCACCTTTATCCTATAAAAAAATATATATATATACACTTTAGAATTGCTTTTTAGAGTTCCGGAGCCAAATGGCAAAAAACGGAACCCTTATGGATTCGTCATTTCTGTCTGCCTGTCTGTCTGTCCGTCCGTATGTCACAGCCACTTTTTTCCGAAACTATAAGAAATATGCTGTTAAAACTTGGTATGTAGATGTATTCTGTGAACCGCATTAAGATTTTCACACAAAAATAGAAAAAAAAACAATAAATTGGGGGGTCCCCATATTTAGAACTGAAACTCTATTTTTTTTATAAAAACCATCTATGGATAGGTCATCAAAAATAATATTGAGGTTTCTAATATCATTTTTTCTGAACTGGATAGTTGCGCCAGAGATACTTCCAGTGGTAAAATGTGTGTACCCCCCCCCCCCCCGTAACTTCTAAAATAAAAGAGCTTTTTTTTAATACGCCATAAATCGTAAACCGCAATTTACCTTTCTACATCAACGCAAATATAAAAAAAAAATACACTATTATTAAAACATCGATCAAAGTTACAACGAACTACAAGAACTTTTATATTATGATACTTGCTGCTACGGAACCCTTCATGGGCGAGTCTGACTCGCACTTGGCCGCTTTTTTTATAGGAGAGGGAATTTTTTATAAGAGCTTGCAAACGAGCATGCAGCTCACCTGATGGTGAGTGACTACCGCCGCCCATGAACATCTGCAACACCAGGGGAACCAGGGGAATTGCAGATGCGTTGACGGCCTTTTAAAAAGAAGTAGGTTTTATTGTAGGTTTTCTTTTCCCTAAGTCGTATCGGTCCGGAAAAATCGCTGGTGGTAATCGATTCCACAAGGAAGTTGTTAGTTATTGTTAAACATTAGTGTCCACTATCGTCCCGTGTGTGTCCTAAGTGGCGCCAGAGGGAAGCTGAAACAGGAAATGGGCAGCAGCATGATAACAACTTAAAACGAAAATCAGCGGTTGCCGACCCGCCTTCGAAGCGAGGCAACTGTGTTAAAATCACCCCTATGAAAGTACCTATGACACACAAAAGCCACCCGCTTTTGTTCAGCAGTGGACTTGATAGGTTGTAATGATGATGATGATGATAATGATGATAATGATCATTAAAGATAAAAGCAGTGTTGGTCATAAAAAGCTACTTAGATTTTGTACATTACATATTCGTATCTTTTCCCTTATTACTTATTTGCGAATGACTTTTCGTTGTTTTCCCGTCCATGTGCAGTAGCACAAGTAAAAGCTTTATATTAACGAAACTATAATGAATAAATATAGAGTAGACCTAATTAAAATGATAATCTGTCGCCTTATTTAATTGAAATTGGCTGCAGGTGGACTGTAAAGTCCTCGTCACTTTAGTTTTATAAAAAAAACTTATCGCTTCATAAACCTTTTTGAAAATGAACTTAAAACACCTGAACCATTTGTTTATATTTACAAAATAAACAGCGATGCAAAAAAATGTGTTCTTTTATAAATTTCCGAATTCTTTTTTTTAAATTTGCTATCGGAATGGAAATGATTTGAACAGAACATAATATAAACCTAAACCATAATCTTTTCCTGTTCAATACCCAGATAGCACTGGTGATATTGAGCACACGACGTTGTACATCACCTTTTTACACCCAGTGACAAATAAAAGTAAAGCTGGCCAGGACCGGATTTCATGGAAAGCCAGTCCTCGATTCACGCAAACCTCGCTCAATTTATACAAAAGGTTGAATTAAGCCAAAAATCTCAACCCTGAATTTTGGCACAATGCACCGGGGCTCTGTTTACCGTTGACCTCAATATATACTTGTTTTTATCGACAATGTCTTGTCGAAGGCGTTCGATTTTTTATACCAATTCGTTCTTTATCGGTGTTCTCGGATGTCGCTTTATAAGCCCACTGGCCGAATTAAATAACATGTAATTTAAATGTAAATTTCCATTACCCACAGTGTAAAAACAATGGTATCGCTTTATTGTTTATAATCTGTGCATGAAATTTTCGTAATTAAAGCAATTAAAAAAGCATCTTTTGAAGCAGTAATTTAATAAACAAAAAGCTAGACAGACATATTAGACCTTATCTAATCGTAAGTAGGACTAAATTCGCAGCTCTACAGAAAGAATTATGTTATAAGTAGAGCGTTGTTGACAAAATTCAAATATAAACGTACATTCAATAGCACACGTGATTCATGTCAATTCGAATCACATATATTTTTAGATACGTAACCATTGACAATGATTCTAAGCAAACAGCTTATTTTGTTATTTGGGTTATACGGTCAATCGAATACCCTGAATATCCTAATTCTCTCATTTATAAGCGGATAAGCATAGTGTTGCAATTTAATAAGCAAAATTGCCAAATAAGAATTGCTGACACAGAAATCACTCAGAGGCTTCGCATGAAATTTGAGTAACTAGTCAATACGTAAACGGGCGCTTTATTTTGTGTTTGGGTAGGTTTATGATTAATGTAAGACAGTGAGGAATTATTTCAAAGAAATGATCTCATAGTTCTTGTATTTGTACCGTACTTCGAATTCTCCTCAATAAAGTTCATCAACATTTCCATTTATTATGTATGTAAACCTCAGTCAATAAATCTTAACCCTTAAGGTCACGACTAGTTTATATCGACAGCTATATTTATTATAAACTTCAGGATAAAGCGTGAACTAAAAGATTTGTTCTATTAACACATACCAGTGGTATTTTATAAAAAAAACATATTTTTAAACTAAACATAGATAAGCGTATATTATACCTAGCGTGTCATATTAGCAGCAACACAGTTTATAAATATTGTCAGTTTCCCATATTAGTATTTAGTATAAAAAAAAACTTTTAATAAATTGGAAATTCTGTAGCATATTAGGAGATAAAAAAATTCTATTCATAGATTTCTATTATTGTATTAACATTTTCTGCCGGTCGTAGGTAAAAATACAGCAAAAAAAAAACACAGACAAAAACAGAACCTAAAATCAGTGTTTTAAGATTAGCAAACTTTAGGTTTTAAGTTTTTCAAACAAAACTGCATAAAATTGAAAGGTTACGACATTAAAAAGTTAAGTTATAAGAAAACTTTTATTACCTTAGAAACGAGATCGCAACTAAGGTTTGTAAGCTCCAGCTAAAATCCACTTAGCCCAAACACACACTCCACACGGGTTTTGAAATTACGACTATAGAACCAGGATACCAGGATAGCAGAAGTACAGTAAGTATGTTTCGAAACGCACCTGTTAGTGCGGCGCGAGAATCGTAACTGGCCAACGAAGCGGCCTATTAGTCTCGCCTCAAACACGTCACGCGGAAGCCGGTTCTGATCAGAGCATCGATGACTTGAGAGAAAATCTCGCGTGGATCGGAAGCAGACACATTGTAAAGCTGATCTATTGATTATTATCTAAGACTAAAATGCATATATAATTATTTCAACTAATTGCAGAAATATTTATCAACAATATGGTGGTTTAAATTTAACAAGTCGCTTATTTCAGCATTTGTTAAATAAATAATTCATTTCAATTACTGTACAGATTTTTTCGACGCAGCAATAGCGGCAAGAGTCGAAACGTCTTTTTTTGTAAAACGAAAGTGACAAACGAACCTACTGTCCTCGTAGTAAGTGGGTACTGTAGTCCATGGATATCTGCACCAATTAAAAAAAAAAAGCCTCAGATGCGCCGTCATATGTTGCATCCCTTTGCATTTTTTATCGTATTTACAACGGAGAGTGCTCTAAGAAATTGTTGAAATTAATTCTAGTCGCCAAATTACACCAACGCACATAGCGTCAAAACTCACGTAACCATCCGCATCATCCGGATGCTTGGCGGTCCACTACTGAGCAATTTACAAGAAGTTACATTCCTCGCACGACTTCTGTGGTATTATATATTTACCATTAGTGATTTTTCCGGACCGATACGACTTGGGATCTTACTTTTTCTAAGACCGGCAGCGCGCCTGCAATTCTTCTAGTGTTGCAGTTATTCATGGGCGGCGGTAAACACTTACCATCAGGTGAGCAGCATGCTCGTTTGCCCTTCTATAGAAAAGGCCCGTCTTTAGCAGGGTAGAAGGAGATTAAAAAGTACACATACATAGTATTTAAGCATGATACTAGAATTACTTTAAAAATATCCTGGCGCACAAGTGAAGTTTAAACCACGTCATTACACCACTTTTGTAAGGTTTCGAGACACGGTTTCATACTATATATTACGAGTGTGTAGGTCACTGAGTCTATATTTTACATTATAGAGTGGGTAAATATTTTTAAGCCCTGACTGATGGGTATTATATGTTTGTAGTGTGTATCTTTGTACCCGTGTGTCTCTGTCTGTCTGTGGCATCATAGCTCCTGAACGGATGAACCGATTTTAAGTTTTTTTTTTTTCGTTTGAAATGTGTCTTGATCGAGAGAGTTCTTGGCTATTCAAGAAAATTTGTTCAGCCGTTTGAAGATCAGAAGCTCTTTTTGTTTTGGGTTTTTTTTTTTCATTTTAATTTCAATTATGTAGTTTAAAAGCACAGTTTAAAAACATCTCAAATGGAGTGTTGAATTTATGAGTAAACATGATTTAACACAAAAAACTTTGATACCTTAAGAAATAAGTTTATTGATAAACCATAACAATGTATTTCAAAATTTATAATTTTGTTTGTCTTTAATTAGAAATGATATGCACCGTAATATGTAGTTTTCCAAAGGTATTTTCAAACTATTTAGATTAACGAAATATGCACCATGTAAATTATTACGCAAACTATTTATCATAAACTGAATAACATTAAATGGCCACTTTTTATACGTAATATGTAACGCTTACATATGAAAGTGCATAATTATACTGATGTAACGCCAAACTTAATTTTACTTATCAAATACATAATAAAAAAATTACTAAGAAATAATTTACTTTCGACTCAAATTCTTGAATAATATGAGGAGAAAGTAACTAGCTTTAACTGTTCAACACACGCATAGGAAATTTCATTGATTACCGTATCAAACATTATCTTAAATACCATCCATTACTGCCTATAAAAGTTCGTTGCTGGGCATAGCCTCATTTTTACCATAGTTGCCACGCTTGGCAGGCAGGTTGGGATCCGCAACTATTTATTATTTGGATTTGTTATCAGGAAGATGCTGCTGCCCATCTCCTGTTTCAGTTTCCCTCTGCCGCCTCTTGTGACACCCACGGGACGATATGGGGTAATACCATTACGAACAATTTAATAATTTAACAGTGGTAGAGACACGCGGCGGCTTTTGCTGTCGCACGGATGGGCCGGCTCGAACCGGGGTGGTACCACGACCTCACAGAATACCAGCGTGAAGTAGAGGTTTACCTCTGCGTTTCGCTTGGTGAGTGCAGGTGGCCAGAGGCCCTTTTTACTGGAAATGAGGCATTCCATCTTAGTCCTCACGGGTGACAACGCATCTACATTTTGAATTATAATAGAAGATGGATGTAGATGTCTATGGGCCGCAGCAACCACTTACCATCAGGTGGACTGTGTGCTCGTTTGTCACCCATTTCCTATAAAAAAAAACGAATGTATCGAAAGTGTCGAGTATATGGATATTTGAGACCAAAAAGTTATATGCATGATGTAGGTCTTATAAATAATATTATCCAAATGAACCTACCGACGATGTGTGATGGGGATACGGTGGCGGTTTAAAATAATGCATAACCTCTTTACGGCCAGTGAGTTTTCGATAGAAGAAGAAATTACATAACTAACACAGCACACTCGATTAAGAATCAAAATGCAGATGATTTGTCACTCCTGAGGACTAGGACGGGATGCCTCAGTCTCAGCTCCCGTCACAGCGCCAGTATGTTGCTACTTTAAGCTGGTTTTATATGCGGTCATAGTCCATCCCCGGTCGGGCTGATCCATATGTACTGCTGTCAGTATTTACAGCTGCGACTCTACCGCGTCTATGGGTGTCGTAAAAGGCAACTTAATAATAATAATATCATTATTTGCAAGTATGTGGTTGTACAATGGTGATCAAGTGTAAGTTCTACATATTCTACCTTAGTGGTGTGCAAACATTAATGGTCAAGTAACTGCTTTGGTAAAATTAAACGAAATTTTAAGAATACGTTATTTATTTAACAATATTATATGTACTTGATAGTCGCAATTTGGGAAACACCAGAAAAACATCACGCCCTCCAACAACCCTTTATTTACGATGCTGTCCGTGGAGCACTGTCAAAGTTGCGATACGTTTGGCAACTATGGCAAATCCCTCCTGCTATGGGATGTTCACAAGTAAACTGTTTACGATCTGATGATGATGAAATATGTGTACAATCAGCATATTGATTTTTGGACAGGTACAGAAATTAGAAACAGTATGAATGACTGCTATGTGACATTGTCAGAATGTGAATTTACTTGGTGGCAAGTAAATTTAATGAATGGTATAACTGTTAATTTTGTAAACTAAATGGCACTAGTGGCGAGTTACGTGGCGAGTGACGGGGGCGACACTGAAAATTTTTAGAACTGGCCACTTTTAAACTATATAATAAAAAATAAATTCAAATTTTGCAAATGGATCTCTTTGCTAATATTATTGTGTACCTATGGATTTTATTAATTTGTCATTTGATTACGATTTGGCGGCAAATTGAAAATTGTCTGTGTCACGTCACCATGAATTTAAAGCGAGAAAATTTTCGTACAAAACTTTCGATGTCATTTAAATCAACAAGAAAGTTATTATATACTTTGATTGGTCTTTCACGATGAAGCCCCATCTCGTGCCACTGTTTACAACTGGTTTAATGAGTTTTAGCGTGGTCGCATTAATCTCACCGATCTTAGAGTAATTACACATAGAGTGATAGTGTCATTCAAAATTCCATTCAAAGTTGAAGCAACAACACAATGAATGTGTGCATAAGCGGCCTGTAATTACGTTTGCCTACACGCACACAAGCAAATGAGTAATGTTTGCAAGTTAATGACATTTTCCCCAAAAAGTGGGGAAAATGTAATAGCGAACATAGTCATAGAATTAATATTTAGGTTGCGTTTATAATTATTTATTAACTATTTACAAAGAGAAAAATGTAACATTATTTATTTTTGTTAACTTATGTAATATTTAAATTATTTATATACGTAATATCTTGTGTTATATTCACAAATCTATTATGTTATTATATTATTCTGTTAGAAGTGGTATATTTATATAAATATCTGTTATTTATCTTCCATAAAATCTTATATTATTTGATATAAATTTTTATATAATACTCAATGGCCTTATTCTATCATATATGGAGAAGTGGAAGAAATAGAGGAGGCAACTGCCTACGTCCATTTCATCCAGTTTTTCCAATCCAGCCCAACTTACACATAACAAGTGAATAGTTGTCAGATAATAATTTTAGCTGTCAGATATTTTTTCATTAGTTATTCATTACTAACTGTGACTGTGGCCCGCGGCTTCACCCGCATATTAAAGCATACACTGATCTCGATTCTTGCCATTCTAAGAATCTACGTGATATATTTAATTTAAATCGGGTTCAACGTAAAGGCTACAACATACAACTTTCACAGAATGGATATAATATTAGAAGGAATCACGAAACTTAAGAGTGCGGTCAGCTTCAAGTGATTATTATTATTACTTTATTGGATATTATGTTTTTAATTAAAAAGAAATAAGATTCGGAAGGAGATAAACTATTCAAATAAAACATGAAATTAAAAATGTTTATTAAATAATATAAAATAAAATATACTCAAGTACTTAAAAAAATATCTCTTAATGACCCTGAAACTGCAACTGTTTTCTAAACAACTGCCGCTTTGATGACGCTATCCTCGAAATGTTATATTTTTTAGATTCATAAAAGAATCGAACTAGAAATGTTAAATATATATGTAAACTAGAATAAAAAAAAAACAATCATAGGCTATGTTATTTATCCTAAAACACATACCATAAAAAGGTAAAAACAATTGTACATTATCAAAACAAAATAAAATCAACACATTTTTTTCGTGGCAAATGGGAACCCTAGTAATATTTGGCAAATAAAAATACCTATTTATATGTGAATGAGACTATTGGCAGTATGTATGTATTTTTTTCAATATGCACTTTTTTATAATTATAATGATAAGAAAAAATGGGGTAAAATATTTTACTATGCCTAGCAACATTTTCATTACATTGGCGTCTGTCAAATTTATTATTTTGTTTTGATGAATGTTTTTTTTTCAAAAATATAAAATGCTAGGCAATAATTACCCGTGAAATTAGATTTTTACATTTTTTTCGTGATTATGTGATGAGTTGTGACACCCTTTCACAGTACTGTACATCATTTTTTGAAAAATTGTGCGAGCTGTTTACACGACTACGTGGAATCTAGTACTAACGCGCCAAAAGTCGTACTTAGCCTTTAAAGTTAAAGGCTAACTTGAAATGGCTTCACTTTGCGTACACCTACTGCGGTTCTAAGCCTAATACTTCAGTTGTGTATCGCTAGCAACGCAAAGTCGGGAATTTGCATTTGGAAAAATCCAAATTTAGGGGCTTTTTAGGTGCTAATTAGGTGCCAAGTTTAAAAATTAGGTGCTCTAAAATTTTCGCCGCTACGAACTGTTGAAATTTGCGTTGCTAGCAAAACGTCTCGCTGGCAACGCAATGAAGTTATTAGATATACGATAAATATTAATAGCAAGGAATTAAGTGCTAATTAGGTGCTGGAAGTATAAACAATAACAAGACACCCCTAATAAAAATCAAGTCGTTCTTCAGAACATAGCAGATGCAAAATTCAGATTTCCTGAAAATCAAAATAGAATCAAAATTGCTTTCAGAAAAAGTCCAAATTAGGGGCTTTTTAAGTGCTAATTAAGTACCAAGTTTAAAAATTAGGTGCTCTAAAATTTTCACCGCTACGAACTGTTGAAATTTGCATTGCTAGCAAAACGTCTCGCTGGCAACGCAATGAAGTTATTAGATATACGATAAATATTAATAGCAAGGAATTAAGTGCTAATTAGGTGCTGCAAGTATACGCAATAACAAGGCGCCCCTAATAAAAATAAAGTCGTTATTCAGAACAAAGCAGATGCAAAATTCAGGTTTTCTGAAAATCAGAAAAGAATCAAAAATGCTTTTAGAAAAAGCCCAAATTAGGGGCTTTTTAGGTGCTTATTAAGTACCAAGTTTAAAAATTAGGTGCTCTAAAATTTTCACCGCAACGATCGATTGAAATTTGCGTTGCTGGCAAAACGTATCTAACAACGCAATGACGTTACTAGATATACGATAAATATTAATAGCAAGGAATTAAGTGCTGAGCGATTATCGAAACCCGATAAAGATTAAGACATTATTCTGGGAATTATGGGGTCCACGACCACCATTACCTTACCATAATATATGAACGGTATTTTTTGTTCTTTATCAGTGCCTAAAAATTAAGTGCTAATTAGGTGCTGAAATATTATTGAGGTTGCATGTAGATGACGGTAAAATTCTGGAAATTATCGGATTTAAAACCACTATTACCTTAAAATAAGTTATGAACGGCATTTTTTGTTTTTCAGATTTAATATAATCTATAATATTATTTAATATAATTTTCAAACAAATAAATGTCACAATTCTTATTTTTAGACATGTGAAGCCTAAACTTTAGTGTACTAAATGGAAAGGATAGTTTCTTTCCAGGAACTTGCTTTGTAATAAATAGCACCATCTACAACGTTCTATAGTTTTAGTTATTTTATCGAATCAAAATCGATGGACTCTCAAGGTGGTAAGTGCGATAGACGCTAGATGGCACAAACACAAAGACCTGATTTTCGTATTTGCTTTGCTGAATAATTTTCTGAATAACGACTTTATTTTTATCTGGGGCGCCTTGTCATTGCCTATACTTGCAGCACGTAATTAGCACTTAATTCCTTGCTATTAATATTTATCGTATATCTAGTAACGTCTTTGCGTTGCTAGATACGTTTCGCCAGTAACGCAAATTTCAATCGATCGTTGCGGTGAAAATTTTAGAGCACCTAATTTTTAAACTTAGTACTTAATTAGCACCTAAAAAGCCCCTAATTTGGGCTTTTTCTAAAAGCATTTTTGATTCTTTTCTGATTTTCAGAAAACCTGAATTTTGCATCTGCTTTGTTCAGAATAACGACTTTATTTTTATTAGGGGCGCCTTGTTATTGCACATACTTGCAGCACCTAATTAGCACTTAATTCCTTGTTATTAATATTTATCGTATATATCTAATAACTTCATTGCGTTGCTAGCGAGACGTTTTACTAGCAACGCAAATTTCAACAGCTCGTTGCGGTGAAAATTCTAGAGCACCTAATTTTTAAACTTGGCGCTTAATTAGCACCTAAAAAGCCCCTAATTTGGACTTTTTCTGGGAGTAATTTTGATTCTATTTTGATTTTCAGGAAATATGAATTTTGCATCTGCTATGTTCTGAATAACGACTTTATTTTTATTAGGAGCGCCTTGTTATTGCGTATACTTGCAGCACCTAATTAGCACTTAATTCCTTGCTATTAATATTTACCGTATATCTAATAACTTCATTGCGTTGCTAGCGAGACGTTTTGCTAGCAACGCAAATTTCAACAGTTTGTTGCGGTGAAAATTTTAGAGCACCTAATTTTTAAACTTGGCACCTAATTAGCACCTAAAAAGCCCCTAATTTTGGATTTTTCCAAATGCAAATTCCCGACTTTGCGTTGCTAGCGATACACAACTTAATACTTCTATGTCACCGATGATCTGAGTGAGGGACGGACTTCTACGGCGACGACTGAAGATAACATCAGTGTTGTGCGGCGTATGATAGAGACTGACAAGCTTAGGCATTGGTATGAGTAAAGTGCACAAACTCCTCCATGAATATTTAGCGGTCAGGAAGCTTTGTGGTTGATACCTCATAATTTGACAGAGGCCCAAAAACTCTGTCGTGTTGATTGGTGTCGTGAAATGGTTCAAAGATTTAACGGAGGTGACTCAAATGCTGTGTTCGATATACTTACGGGCAACGAATGCTGGCTTTATTGTTATGATCCTGAAACAAAGAGACAGTCTGCTGTCTAGGTGTTTCCTTCCGAGGAGATGCCAACTAAAGTGAAGAGAGGTCGAAGCGTGGGAAAAAAGATGGTGACCTCGTTCTTCGGAAGGACAGGTCATTACGGAACAATTGTTTAGAGGATCGAAAAACAGTTACTCCAGAGTGGTACACTAACAATTGTTTGCCACTTGTCTTGGAAAACGTTCGGCAGAAACGACCTCGCAATAGGATCTTCCTTCATAACGACAACGCCTCGTAGCACACCGCAAAGCAAACGATCGACTACTTGGTGACGCCAGACGTGGAATTACTGGGTCACCGGCCCTATAGCCCCGATCTCGCACCTTGCGATTTTTATTTATTTCCGAAAATAAAAGAAAAACTTCGAGGAAAACGTTTTATGGACGCCGAGGAAGCAGTGTCTGCGTTTCAAAATGCCGTCGAAAAGCCCCTTAAGGACGAGTGGGCGAAGTGCTTTTCTCAGTGGTTACATCGGATGCAGCGATATATTGATGTCAATGGACACTATTTTGAAAAGATATAATAAAACTTATAACTTGCTAGTTTGTTCAGTTTTTGATTTTCTAAGAACTTTCAGTGTCGAGGATGACACATAGTAGGCTTCTGTTTACACGTACTTTTAGTATCATTATATAAACAACCTTAGTGATGTGAGTACTGGGGTTGATTTGGAAATTATACAATAACTCATTTTCAGCCTTGAAGTCCGTGTCTGTGATCTGTGTAGGCACCAGCCTTCCTATTATGCGGCCAAATAGCAGTGCATGCACTGCCGTGTTCCGCTCTGAAGGGTATAAAAAGATAAAAAGCCAGTATAATAACAGGCTGTGAGGCATTCCAACATAGACCTCAGAGGTGACAACGCATTCTATAGTACTTGAAAGTAGACATGGGACGAGTACTCGGTTTGGATTCGGTACTCGACGGATTCGGCCTTTTTTTAGGGTTCGGCCGAGCACTGAGTATTAACGGCCGAGTACTCGGCCTTATTTATATTCCAGAGAAAAATAAAGACAAAAAGCCAGTTTTTATCATTATTATTATATTAGACACATTAAAACATCAGGAACATGAGAAGCAGCAGAAATATTAAGAACGTACATAAGAATCTATAATAGAAATTATTATTACTAATATTTAAAATTTAAGCGAGGAAGTTGTGATGCGTAAACACTAGTTTTCGGCCCTATTTGGGTCTAGTTCGTATAGGAAATAACCGCACGCCGCCCGCTACCGCGTTTTTTTAAAGCCGAGTATTCGGCCGAGTACTCGGCGGATCACTACTCGTTCCATGTCTACTTGAAAGTTGCCTGGAGGTGTCTATGGACTGCATTAGCCACTTACTATCAGATGGACTGTAATAGATCCTATGGTAACCATCCAGACAGACTCCTAGACAGAAAACTTATACTTAGTAAATATTTACACGTTTGCAAATATTTCATGTTCACGTTCATTTCACAACCTTCTCGCTTCATTGCTCGTTTTGTAAATACTTTAGTTATATCACAAAACATTTTGCCAGAGTTAAGTTATAAAAACATAATATTGTTCTATCATACAACTACCCTTTATTTTCAACCTGATAAATTTAATGTAATAAAATATACTACAACTCTCTTCTCGTTTCGTGCTTATTTCGTTACTTATTCCTTCATCAACAATTTTCAATTTACGTTTATTGCTTTCACATACACACAACTAATGTTTTTATACAAATATGGGCATTAAACGATACTTACGAATAGTAGTTCATCGCTAATGGATACTGTGACTCATTGATACTTACATGTCTATCGCTTTTGAAAATCAAAGCGCACATTTTTTGTTACCCCTGATGTCTTAGAGATAATGTTGCCAGTAATAAAGGCTTCTGATTCATCTTCCTTAACAAAAAAGGAGTATTTTTTTACCTTCAACCTTATTAGGCTGACAGCTGGACATAAGCATTTCAATTTAAGGCACTACTAGGAAGAGAATGCAATTTGATTACTATTATTAAGAACTTTTAAATTAATAATAACAATAAACATTTATCTAATCTAAAAATATCTCAAGAAACACCAACAAAAAAAAAGGTTCTACGAAGCATATTTTCAGTAAAGCAAAATGGAGGAAGAGAAAGGAGCGAACTGTTTAAAAAACAGAAGGGTCTTCGTGCTTAGTCACTACTGGGCTTTTTTTTATAGGAGAGGGGACAAACGAGCATGCGGCTCACCTGATAGTAAGTGAGCTACCGCCGCCCATGAACAACTGGGGAATTGCAGATGCGTTGCCGGCCTTTTAAAAAGGAGTAGGCTCTTTTATTGAAGGCCCCTAAGTCGTGTCGGTCCGGAAAAATCGCTGATGGTAATCGATTCCATAAGGAAGTAGTGCGAGGAAGAAAACATCTTCTAAATCGTACAGTGGTGGACCGCCAATCATCCAGATGGTATGGATGGTATCACGAGTTTTGTCGTGATGTGCGATGGTGAAATTGAGCGGCTGGAATTAGCCCGAACAATTCTTCAGAGCACTCCCCGTGGTACATACGATAAAATACGCAAAGAGATGCAAAATCTCTTCGCAGTGCCAGTGAGTCAAGCCGATCGGAAAGAACTCGGTCGTCGACGATTCGAACAGCTCTGCACTGGATGCCGTCAAGTGGAAGGAGCTGGCACTGGGGAGCCTCTGCCCAGAGATAGAGGATTCCGATACTGGCTGAGGCAACAAGGGGAGTGCCTTGAAACTGGGGAGATACGAAAAAGGGGTTCCTTTTAGCGGTAAACGCGCAAACTTGTGTCTTCTTGGGATTAAACTGGACTAGATTAATTTGGTCGCCCCCAATCCGAACAAAATTGAAGGAAAGTTAGAGGGAAAAAGAAGAGTAAGGCCAAGAAAGAATTACGTAGATCAGTTAAAAGAGAAAGCTGGTGCTGCTTCATACAGCGAATAAAAAAAATTTACGGAAAGGAAAACAGACAGGTGACTAACCGACCGACATCAACGGAGTTCTAAAATTTATAGAAGAAAAAAACTGAAGCTTAAATATAAGTAAGTATTCAACGTATAGTATTCGCATTAGTTTACATATTAAGACTCATCATTACGCAAAGATTACATCGGTTAATGTTTAATTTTGTGTGACGGAATTACTTTAAAAATAATATTGTAAAGAAATATGGTCACTTCGAATGCGTATTTTATTTTCTTCATATAATTCGTATACAAACATATCTAAACTACATCCTTTTACGAAAAAAATAACGGTAGACCTGTCGTTAATATTAATGTTGATAAGTATAGGCTAGTAGAAATTGGTCATATAAAAGAACATTAACATATCTATAAAAATTCATCCAAATTTTATATGTGCGCTTTCTTTTAATATACAACAATCACTAATTAATTCAATATTTATGTGACGGATATTGCCTTTTTTGTTGTTATTATTCACGAGACATATGAATTCGATCAAAATTATATATATTTTTTTATAGAATAGGGGCAAACGAGCATGCGGCTCACCTGATGGTAAGTGACTACCGCCGCCCATGAACAACCGCAACACCAGGGGAATTGCAGATGCGTTGCCGGCCTTTTAGAAAGGTGTAAGCTCTTTTCTTGAAGGTTCCTAAGTCGTATCGGTCCGGAAAATTCGCTGGTGGTAATTGATTCCACAAGGAAGTTGTGCGAGGGAGCAAACTTCTTCTAAATCGCACAGTGGTGGACTGCCAATCATCCAGATGGTATGGATGGTAACGCGAGTTTTGTCGCGATGTGCGATGGTGAAACTGAGCGGCTGGAATTAGTCCGAACAATTCCTCAGAGCACTCCTCGTGATAGATGCGATAAAATACGCAAAGAGATGCAACATCTCTACGCAGTGCCAGTGTATCTAGCCGATCAGAAAGAACTCGGTCGTCGACGATTCGAACCGCTCTGCGCTGGATGCGGTCAAGTGGAAGGAGCTGGCACTGGGGTGCCCCGGCCCAGAGATGAGAACAGTATTCCATGTGGGGCCGAACTTGCGCTTTGTAAAGTTGCAAGCGACGTGCCGGCATGATATACTGTCCCGCTCTGCTGAGCACGCCAAGCTTTTCAGAGGCCAATTTGGCCTTCCCTTCCAAGTGACCACGAAACTGCACACTATTCGATATGTCGACGCCAAGGATTCCGATACTGGCTGAGGCAGCAAGGGGAGTGCCTTGAAACTGAGGAGATACGACAAAGGGGTTCTTTTTAGCGGTAAACACGCAAACTTGTGTCTTCTGGGGATTGAACTGGACTAGATTTAGTCGGCCCCAATCCGAGACTTTGTTAAGCAAAAACTCGACTTCAGACACAAGTTTGTCCCAGTACTCGGCGACGTTTTCCGAGAAATATTGGCACGGCCGGTATATAAGGCATCACCAGTGCTGTCGTCTGCATAGCAATGAATGCTACCAGTTAGCAACATATCATTGATATGCAGGAGAAACAGCGTTGGTGATAGCACGCAGCCTTGTGGAATACCAGCGTTGATAGGCTTGAAATCAGAGCATGCACCGTCTACTACGACCTTGATGCTCCGATCAGCAAGGAAACTGGTGATCCATTTGAACAATTTCTCGGGAAGCCCATAGGAAGGAAGCTTCGAAAGAAGCGCTTTATGCCAAACCCGATCGAAAGCCTTCGTTATGTCCAAACTAACGGCCAATGCCTCCCCCTTGGACTCCACTGCCTCCGCCTATCTATGAGTTAAGTAGACTAGAAGATCACCAGCTGATCGACCCCGACGAAAACCGTACTGGCGGTCACTAATCAGCTGGTGATCCTCAAGGTACCTCATGAGCTGGCAGTTTATAATGGCTTCCATTATTTTGGAGAACAAGGAGGTGATGGCGATAGGCCTGTAGTTGGACGGGTCTGAGCGGTCGCCTTTTTTAGGGATTGGGTGGACCAAAGCTGTCTTCCATGAATTCGGGACTACGCCTTGGGAGTAGAAGTACCGGAAAAGACGCGTTAAAACCGGTGCCAACTCTGGAGCACACGTCTTCAGCACAATGGGAGGGACTCCATCGGGCCCACTCGACTTGCTGACGTCCAGGGAGAAGAGTGCTTTGCGAACCGAGCGCTGTGTAATCGCACATCCGGCATGGAGCACTCACATCGCGGGATGGTAGGCGATGTATTCCCCCCGTCATCTAGAGTAGAGTTGGATGCAAAAAGAGAACTCAACAGATCGGCTTTCTCCTTTGCGGCATGGGCCAGTGAGTCGTCCTCTCTGTGCAGAGATGGAAGAGATGGCTGACAGAAGTTACCTT
This sequence comes from Parnassius glacialis, assembly GCA_033319125.1. Lineage (NCBI taxonomy): Eukaryota > Metazoa > Arthropoda > Insecta > Lepidoptera > Papilionidae > Parnassius > Parnassius glacialis. Next base: position 33,410,716 of record JAVANC010000018.1, read on the forward strand.
GGACAGCCTAGGCGAGAGACCAGAATGCACGGGTTCCCGAAGGAAGGCGAACTAGCTTCTCGCCAATTCTGCTGATGTGCTCAGACCTTGCCTTGGCAATGACGCTTTTGAAGGACCTGGAGGCGGAATTATACTTCTTTTTAAGTGCGCTGGTGTTTACATCCCGAGACGTTGATGCGTCAGCCCAGGCCCGGTAGCACTTTTGCTTATAGCGTGATGCTATTTTACAGAAGCGACCAAACCATGGCTGGGATCTGCCTCCGATGGGCACCACAGAGGATGGAATAAAAAGTTCCATACCCTAAAGTACCACATCAGCAACAGAATCGGCAACGACGCTGGGATCTTCCGGCGAGAAGCAAACCCGCCCCCAAGGGTAGGATGCAAAAAAAGACCGCATCCCGTCCCAATCAGCTGACCTATAGTGCCAAACACGGCGGCAACCTGCAGAACGCAACTGCGATTGGAGCGTGAGTGGCACCGTACTCTGGATCAGACAATGGTCCGAAGAGCCCAGAGGGGCATCGACGGAGACCTGATATCTGTCCGGATGAGAGGTCAGCAGAAGGTCCAACAGGGAAGGTACATGGTCTTCCACATCTGGGAACCGCGTAGGCGAAGTAACCAGTTGTGTTAGACCATATGCCAAAGCAAAGTCATAGACAGATCTACCCGCATGATCGGTTAAACGAGAACCAAGCCATTCAGCGTGGTGGGCGTTGAAATCACCGAGTATCACGATCTCTGCGGATGGGACCAGTTGTAGCACGGAGTCTGCAGCCATTTGGACGTGGTCGATGAGTCGGTCTGTGTCGGCATTACCGCTATGGGACCTATAGAGGCACCCGTAGACGCGGGGATGGTCGTCGCTTTCTACGCGCAGCCATAGGATGGACAGGTCCGTACCTTCAAGACTGCCGAGGCGTCGAAAACAAATGTCCTCTCTGACATATACGCAAACTCCAGCCCGGGGCACAAAGGAGTGTTCTAATTTGTACCCCGGGTAGGAGAGATATGAAGTATCAGCCGGAGAGGACACCTGAGTCTCGGTTAAAAAGAGCAAGGCCGACTTCGCCGTCTCTAGATGGTAATGGACAGCGTTAAGGTTGGAATGAAGTCCCCTGATGTTGCGAAAATTCACGGATAGCGTGACAGGGGTCGGCTTAGTTGTATTGCTGCGCTTGCCCCGAACAGCATTAGTCGCGAGCGGAATTTTGCCCTGTCTTGTGGATGCTCAGCGAGGGATTCTCCAGGGGTGCTGGTACCCTCCTGGGGTAGTTTTTTATTTAATATTTAATATTTTTTTTAATTTAATATTAATAAAGGATTAAATCGGCATTATCGGATTAATATACAGGATATTATTTATCAATAACTCCAATCGATAAACGACGTTAATCACTAACTTTAAAATTGGTAACTAAATAGTGACGCTTACTGGATAACAGAGGGCGCTTATTACAATAAAAAATAAATGTTCTAGAACAATCTACTAGAAATAATAATTTTTTTTATAGGATAAGGGTGACAAACGAGCACACAGTCCATCTGATGGTAAGTGGTTGCTGCGGCCCATAAACATCTACATCTATCTTCGTTTGCGAATCAAAATGTCTCATTTCCAGCAAAAAGGGCCTCCGGCCACCTGCACTCACCAAGCGCAACGCCGAGATAAACCTATACTTCACGCTGGTATTCTGTGAGGTCGTGGTACCACCTCGGTTCTAGCTGGCCCATCCGTGCGACAGCAAAAGCTACCGCTTGACTCTACCACTGTTAATACTTGAAACGTAATAATATTTAAAACGTAAGTCAAATAGTCAAATTTTACTACTTGAGGCACTGTTATACAAGAACGTGTGTTCGTCATTACGCTGTATGCCCCGCGCCTCTGCATGCTCGTCACTGAATGTGACTTAAGATAAGGCCTCAGTAGAGAGTATACAGAGAAGTATACAACGTGACGTCATAACCAGCACACGTAGTATTGCATTGTCCAGAGTTGCTGGTGCTTGAGTTGTGTGGGCCAGGTCGTAGTATTGTAATTTTTTGCCTATGACTATCTAAGCTGATTTCGACGACTATGGCAAAACTACTGGCAGTTTCCAACTTCACAGAACATAACATAATAATGCCACTCGCTTCGTTCATCAACCACTAAAACGTCATAAACGAATGGTTAAAAATTGCACACAGTTTATGATAAATTGCATCAGGAAACATAAATTGAAACTATAAAACTAAGACGCAACCTTCTTGTAAAGTCCTCAATGTCGGAGAATGGCTTCCGAGATATTACATTAAGTCAAGAACAATAACTTTTTGCCCTTAAAAACTGCTTGACATTAATAATATTGACAGCAAAATGTTGAAAAAGATATTTGAGCCTTTGTTTAACTATTCTAATAACAAAACTTATAAAACTGAAAAGGTGACATGACTGCCACTATAGTGTGACTAATATTATAAAAATGTTTAGTATGTTTGCTTGGATGCTTGTCCTTCAATCACGCTTGAAGTACTGGACTGATACTGGTATTGAAATAGATTGTGTCGACATAGCATAGTTTTCATAACAATTAATATGATATTTAATTTATGCCCGGCAGATGGGAAACAGCTATAGTTTGTAATATTACAGGGATTCATTGCATTTTGTAGAATAAATTAATCTACAATATATCGCTAATTTCCTTATTTCTTATACGTAGTCACAGTATAAATATGAACAGTATGGAAACTAAGCCTAGTTGAGGATATAATTACCTACGCTCCATTGAAGGAATAGGGTTGTAACTTTTAATGTTTTGATATTGCTTTTTTATCAATCAATCGAATTTAAATAACTAGCTTACAATCTAAATAGATAATCTCAGCATAAAACGATAGTTTAAATACGGAAAACAATTTAATATTAACACACAACAACTTGTAGAACTATAGATCTATAACTTTGTCATTACGGCGTAACCTTTTGAAAGTTTCGGCGGGAACGCATTGGACGAAAACGTACCTTTATTCTTCACTAGTTGTTCCCTGCGACTTCGCTCGCCTGTTAGGGTATTTATTTTTTAGCGCGGAACCCTAATTCATTTTCTAAAATAAAAGTAGCCTAAGTTACTCCTTATGACATCAGCTATCTGCCAGTGAAAGTGCCGTCAAAATCGGTCCAGCCGTTTCGGAGATTAGCCGGAACAAACAGACGGACAGACAGACAAAAATTTTAAAAATTGTTATTTAGTTATAAGTACCGTATTTACTTTCATATGCATTTAGTAAAAAGCTGTTATTTTAACATTACAAACAGACACTTCAATTTTATTTATTTGTATAGATTATTACAAATTATTTACAGAAAAATATTTTCCTCTGCTACGACAAGTTCGGAATTCTTTATTATTAAATTTAACTGTGTAAAAAATATCATTCTAATGAACATGATTTTTTTTTAATAGACTGTTGGGAAACAAGGACAGGGTACTATGAAACCGATTTTGTTTATTTTTTGTAAATTAGATCAGCTACTTTGCAGTTTATGTGTTCTTTTTTAAAGCAACAACGAAAAATTGGTTTCAACACCTTCAAAAACCATGAAAATGACACCCATGACGAAAAAATTAATACCTGTTGCAGCCGTCATCTTGGATTTACATTTCAACGGCACTATCGGCTTCAACATACTCAAAAACTATGAAAATGACACCCATGACGAAAAAATTGATACCTATTGCAGCCGCCATCTTGGATTTACATTTCAACAGCACTATCAGCTTCAACATACTCTAAAACTATGAAAATGACACCCATGACGAAAAAATTGATACCTATTGTAGCCGCCATCTTGGATTTACATTTCAACAGCACTATCGGCTTCAACATACTCAAAAACTATGAAAATGACACCCATGACGAAAAAATTGATACCTATTGCAGCCGCCATCTTGGATTTATATTTCGACAGCACTATCGGCTTCAACACCCTCGAAAACCATGAAAATGACACCCATGTTTTTTATTAGTGATCGATGCACCCCATGACCAAAAACTTGATACCTATTGCAGCCGCCATCATGGATTTACATTTCAACAGCACTATCGGCTTCAACATACTCAAAAACTATGAAAATGACACCCATGACGAAAAAATTGATACCTATTGCAGCCGCCATCTTGGATTTATATTTCGACAGCACTATTTGCTTCAACACCCTCGAAACCCATGAAAATGGCACCCATGACGAAAAAAATGATACCTATTGCAGCCGCCATCTTGGATTTACTTTTTGTTACCACTATTGCACTATCAGCTTTTTAATAGCCTCAAAACCGCCGCATTCTGGATGTACAAATAAGTTCACGAATTCATTATGATCAATCACACGGACTTATAAATTCGATAACGATTATAACAATGACAAAAAAATCATTCTTACCTTTCAAAATCAGCGAGAAGCTTAAAATAAGATTTTGATGAAGCCGAGTTCAAACAGCCGTATACTACGCAATACGTTCGTGGCATTTTTAAAGTCTTGAGGCGACACTCGCTACTGAGAACACCGCGACGAACGCTTAGAAGTCTCGTCGTTGCGCATGTTTGTGTGAGTGTGCCGTTTCGAGCGTTTGTTCGAAGTTTCCATACTGTTCCTACTATATATTTACTGTGACGTAGTCCTGAATGTTTGCCGCTTAAAATGTAAGACTTAGCCGCGGCGCCCACCTAAGCTACATGATTTCGACATGGCTTGTAGCATGATTCTGACGATGCTCTGACGTGACCACGAGTGACACAGCTTGCACCAACCTGTGCTACAATAGCATGTCGCAGAGTTCATTTTGGGCCAAAATCTCGCCTGAAGAGGATAAACATGCCCTTGCTTTGCTACAGATTTCAAACATTCAAAGTGCCAGCTGAAGATTTTGAGTACATCCCTAAGGGAAAAAAATTGAAAAGTGGTGGTACTTTCAATTTTATGAAGGAATTAGAATTACATTTCGCATAGATTTGCCCTACAAGTTGCAAGAAGCATCTTGCGTGTTCCTGTTATTGTAATCGGGTCTAGGATAATCATATAAACATGGTTTTTCATGAACTAAATCAATGAATTTAATATTAAAACTACAAGTTTCGTGTTACGTGCCACTTCAATGCGTCACTAGTAGCAAGCTGAATGGCACGTCAGATCATGCGGCGTCACGCCACGCAAATGGGCGTTACTACATACATTCCCTTTGAATGTTGAGGCGAGTGACAAGTTACGCGTCAAATCACGCGTCAGATCACGTGTTACGTTACGTAGGTGGGCGCCGCGCCTTACGCACTGATACGCCAATAGCAAAACGCTCTTCACTTGGGCCTTACTGTTAGACTCAGTGTCTAGTTATACACTTGCCATAAGACAATTTTATTAATCTATACTGACCCCAATCAATGCACTAAACTAAGAACTTGACACTTTAGAAACAATTTTTATATAAAGTAATATATATAATATATATTTAATAATATATATAATATAATTTATATAATTAATATATATATATACACACACACACACACATATATACTACTACTATATATATATATATATATATATATATATATATATATATATAGTCATTTGCAATCAACCACATGATATTAGGTGCATAATAGTGCGTGTCTTTAACACTAGCAGTATTTTTTTATGGGCTGTTATAGAAAGAAAGAAGAAAGTGGGCGTGGGTGCGTGTCAAGAATATCAGCATGGTTTCGCCATCACTTGAATCTGAGTATTACATTAAAAAATTTGCCAATTTTTTTCTATAATGAAAAGAATTTAAAACGTCAATCCTATTAAAGAATAGCAGTAAAATTACACATCGTTTTAGTTACGGTCGGGTTAATCCGAAAATGATACAAAGCAAAGCAAACGAGCAACCTGATATCGCCTAGAGTTTACCGCCTCAGATTTCTATCAATTATTCGAGGGCAATACAAATAGTTTCTGACCTTAAAACCCACTTTTATTGATGCGATGCCTCAATTACAGAAACAGTACGCGATAGGAGGCACCACAGAGAAAACGCAATGTTCGGGTTTCTATCGGTATTTATTTACAAATACCGGACTTCACGAACGGAGCAAGGTTTTCGATTATCAATCATCAATGTATGTAGCTGATATTGATATGCTATGTCTCAACATTAATCTCCCAATAAGGATTTTACTAGACGGTAGAACTTCTTTTGTTTTCTATTTCTACCGACAAATAGCAGTGCCTGCATCGCAGTATTTCGGTATGAAGGGTATAGAAGAGATCTAGTATAATTACAGGTTGTGGGGGTATTCCATCTTAGTCTTCAGAGGTGACAACGCATCTGTAGTGTTCTTGGTTTGAAGTTGGTTGCAGGTATCCATGGGCTACAGTAGCCACTTACGGGTGGACTGTGAGTTCGTTTAACACTTGAGCTTCATAAGAGGGGTATAATTATTACGATTGTCTCATGTTGATCTGGGACTTATAGTTCCCATGTTTGTGTGGAACTTATAACTAAAAGGAATGTGCCAACAATGTTACTTGCCCAGCTTGCCATAAAAGGCGACTGGGACATTGGGTTCGTGGTTATATAGATCTCTATGGCTAGCCACCTTTTTTTTTCAACAATTTTCCATCTAATCTATAATTTTTCGGCTCGCTGCTCTTTTGGACTCTGCCTAACACCACGGGAATACAGACGTGACGTGTATGTATACGTATGTGTGTAACTATTACGATTGCATCCTGTTAAATTTACAAGCCATAATAAAGTACTGTAAAGCACATGACCAATTATAAACACCGGTTGGTCATGTGGTAATGAAAAATTTCATAAAAATCCTAAGACTTCTAACATATAATGCCGACATAACAATCTCAAATACACCGGACTTATACTCAGACCAAGTGAAAATGATTAGCGATACGTTTAGTATTAAAGTAGACAATCTGCCTACCAAGCGTTGATATTATGGTAAACTCGGCTTCATACAATGGAAGATACCTATGACCAACGTTGGACAATTATGGACTATTGAAGAAGAAAAAAACCATGAAGGATGCATTCTCATTATGACTATACGATGAGAAACAAATTCTTTCCGCTGTCTCTTACAATATGCTCGGAACGAGATAGTCACAAACATTTTACCGCACAACGGCATATTTGTCAGAGATATCTATATATTGAGCAGACCAGCAATAGTCATCGTATATGATATCAAAATAAAATCCACAAGCAAATCAAAAATAATACTTTAAAAATTTAAATCACAATATCTCTACCAGTAGATTTAAATTGACTGAAACTGTTAACTCTCAACGTGGTAAAGTCACGCTGCAGGACCAGTTACCAGGAGTGACAACGCATATCCATTTTGATCACTTATCGAGGACAAATGTAAGTGTCTATGAATTATGCAGAATCCTAGTCATCCAGGTGACTGACTGTGCGCTGACTCCAATGAAGATGTAAACACCAACAGGCTAACAGCAATAACATCACAAACAAGACAAGACACAGTACATTCTGAGCCAACCCCTATTCGACAAAATGTATTTTGTAATTTTCTTTCTTCGGTGTCTGAAATACTTATTTCACCTGAACCTGAGTATTAGAAACTAAGACAACCAGCACATGTCGATTGTCGATGCAGCTGAGGCGGAAACAGCAATTACAGCCACTATATGGTTTATATTCACGGTCCGTCGGATATTGCGATCGTTGCACCGCGTATTGCAACCGAACAAGCTATCGATCAGGCTTTCAATATTACGTCCACGTATCGCAATTCCGTTAATCCATCAAACGGGCTTAGATAATAATTGTATTGCTTTTGTAACATTTAATCAAAGACCTATAATGGTCATGAAAGGCTATTATTTTATAAACAAAACCGCTTTTCTAACAAAGACTAGTTGAGAAATTGGAAATATTTTCCTCGAGTAAGACTATTTACCCCGGTTACTGAAATTTAATTTTAGTCTTTCCACTTGAGAGACTTTGACCTTGTTATTTTTTTCTAATCTCATGATAACCTTTATCTCTGGAGAAGGATAAAATAAAACTTTTACCATGTAATCCAAAATACGAATGACTAAAAAATATGAAGTCAAGGAAATATAGCACGACGAGGTTTGGATCGTCTACATCAAAGTAAACGAGTGAAAACCATAACCATCGAACGTGGTCCTACTGCATTAAAATACTGGACTACATTCAGATAAGAAAGGCTTTATCTGGAAACGGGTTTTTTTATAAAAACATACTTGAAACCGCCGAAGAATAAATTAATTCCCTTTAGTTTGTATTTCCCAAATACATCATACTTTTGGACTAGTGCTGCTGTGGAACTGTGGAGGCTGGTTCGTTCGTAGTCACTTTGCAATGTGAGCACCTTCGAATTATTAAGCTCCTCCAAAACTTTAATTCTTAACTTTTGTTCTTTTTTTGAATGTATCATAGAATATGCTTCAGTAACCGATGGGTCTCTTTTCCATTCTATATAATTGTATAATGCTATTGTAATATTAACTTTAAAATAACAAAGAAGAACCCCTTCTCAAAACGATAGTAGATTTAGATTTTAAGAAATGACATTTGACAAACGAAATTTAATTTTCTTACGTCGAAGAAATACAATGTATTTCATTTAATTTTCATTACTATCTGTGAAGTATAATATTCCTCAAAATGCAGGCATTCACAAGCTTAATTGTGAAAATGGTTTATAATTCATCGAACAAACAAATATATCAATAAAACCCATCCTTACAAGAACATATAGCTGACGTCAAGCACTGACGCTCCGGAAAGTTCGCAGCCTTTAAACATGTTTAGGATTGCCTCCGTCATCACATAAGGATTGAGACCATATATCCGCGCAAAATGACACCAATTCCTAGCGACAATGATTCGTACGGCAATTGAAATAAAAAAAATATATTTCAAAAATCCAAAAGTAGCACACCTCGACGTTAAGAAAAAGGAAACGTAAACGTATTATATATTGAATAAAAATTATTTTATTATATTCTATTTCATACCAGTCATACTCCCAAAGACTATATGAAACAGTAAGTAAACGTTTAATCGCATTTTTCTACAAATGCATAGTAATCTCTCAATGCGACAGTAAATGAAGAATTATAAAATTATTATTATTAAAATGGGAGTCTTTGATATATTAGCTGTTTACTACTTGAAAAGAGTATTTGTTTACATGTAAAACTGCTGGTTTTAGCAGTAATTATCATAAAGAATATAAAAAAAAACGACAAGGCGTAGGACCCAACCCTGTATGATTCTATAAAATTGAAAAAATATTTTTCGTCAAGTCGTTCTCGTGTTATTATGGTAACATTATATTGTATTATTTTGTATACACGACGGAACAGGTGTATGTGTTTAGGATGAGAAGTTGTTTGTGTCTGCAAACGAATGTTCCCTGCAAACGAATGCTCCCATTTATATCCAAAACGATTTTTAGGGTTCCGAAGTTACACAACAAGGAACCCTTACAGTTTCGCCATGTCCGTCGGTCCGTCCGCGGTTTTGCTCAGATAACCTAGATGCTACAAATCTGTAATTCGGCATATCTAGTTATAGATATTAATCACGCCTAGAAAACTATGAAATAAAATCTTTTAACAAGTTAACGCGTAATAGTCGACCAACTTATAAAATGAACTTGGATTAGTAAAAATTTCGTTACAACTCCATAGAAAATGACCTAAAACTAGCTGCATTAATAACTTTGTAATGTTATTGTAAACCGTTAAAAATAAACATTTTATGAAGAAAACGACTTATATGCAATTCTACTATTAGCTTTACTTTTTCATTTGCTGGATAGATAGGGTATTATTATCATAATGGAAAAGTTTTTATAATCTTTTTTGAATACCACTTCCCCTATAGAGCTGATTTGAAAATAAGTCCTTCAGTTATGATATTCCTATTTGGGCCTTTTTAGTCGTTACAACGGTATATCGCGAGCTCAATTATTATGCTCGTTATCAAGAAGAAAGCCCACTTATTGTGACGGACAACTAAGAAATCCTACCTCTACATTGTGCGTGGCCCGACACGCACTTGGTCAGTTTTTTATTATAGAACGACAGATTAATGAACTACGACGATAAACATTTTTCATTGGACTTTTTTATAATAATACACTTTTTTTTAATACTTAATAGTAAACCTTAATTTAATAGACATGACGGCTGGGTAGTACAATTAGTTAGGTATCCTATTGTATATAAAAGCAAATCCAAACCCAAGCACGGTACTGCAACACTTGAAGATACTGTAAGTTATTTCTACATACTTAGCTGGGGGTAAAATATAATAATTAAGAGCTGAAGGTAGCTTGCACGGAAAACACTTGGAACATAAATATATAAAAAGAATGAGAAGAAATAAACAAAGTGGCCGATCTAGCTTACTTAACTTTTTAACAGTGGTAGAGCCAGGCGGCAGCTTTTGCTGTCGCATGGATAGGCCGGCTCGAACCGGGGTGGTACCACGACCTCACAGAATACCAGCGTGAAGTAGAGGTATACCTCTGCGTTTCGCTTGGTGAGTGCAGGTGGCCGGAGGCCCTTTTTACTGGAAATGAGGCATTCCATCCTAGTCCTCACGGGTGAAAACGCATCTGCATTTTGATCTGTAACAGAGGATAGATGTAGATGTCTATGGGCCGCAGCAACCACTTACCATCAGGTGGACTGTGTGCTCGTTTTTCACCCTAATTCCTATAAAAAAAAAAAAAAAAAAAAAAAACTTAAGACTTAACTGGGCGTTACATACGGACGAAGGTAGTTTTCGTAAAAAGAATATTGCTCTCCCTATACAGAAATAAAAAAGCATATTTTAATTCCAAGCTTATGAAATTACCTATGCTGACGCTTTAGGCGAAAGCGAACATTGTCATAGAAGAAAAAATTTTATTAAAAGTTTTTCCATAGAATGTAACCTCAACAAGCAAAGCGATAGTGTTTAAACAGCCGTATTTCAACAACCGCGTTCTTAATAATTTGTAGTAGGTAAACAAAACATTTTGATTTTTCAGAGATATTTTTAAATACATAAGCCATCAATTAACTTAACGTACATAATAAATCGTTCATTATTATTGACTACCAAAACTCTACATTTAGTATTCTAAACTCTTAACTACCCGTTACTAGGTCAATCAACAATAGTTCGCTGCAAAATAGAGAACAACCGGATTGGTCTTCTAGAAATTGGCGAACCGCATTCCATATGCCGTGTCGTCAACCCCATTGCAAAGGATACGACCTTCGTCCGATATAACCGCCGCTAGCCCATAAGTAGATAATAAGCGAAACTTAATAAAATACTATTTGCTCATTACTGTCATGCTGATCGTAATTGCCCACAAATTAAAAAAATAAATTTCCATTGCAGTGCTTTATACATAATAGTTGCAGTTTAATATTTTTCTTTTAATTTCTTTCAAATTTCAATTTATCACAATTGCAGAATAAATCGCTTCAGTAAGAAGGATCTATTGCAAATTTTAATATTCTAGTTTAATAATTAAATCTAACTTAATCAAGAAGTCTTAATCAAGAAGTTTTTATACGTTGTAGTCATGCTGCAGCTATATTAGTAGTATAGTTGTAGCACAGATGGGTCGGCTTGACCAGGGAAGGACCACGCTCTCACAGAATACCAGCGTAAAATAGCAGCTTAACACTGCTGTGTCATAGAAACGAGGCATTCCATCTTAGTCTTCACGGGTGACAACGCATCTACATTTTGGTTCTTTATTAAGGATACATGTAGATGTCTTTGGGTCACAGCAACTATTTCCTACGTGGTAGAGCCATGCTGCAGCTATATTACTGTTATAGTTGTAGCACGAATGGGTCGGCTCGACCGGGGAAGGACCACGCTCTCACAGAATACCAGCATAACGTTGCTGTGTTTCGTATGGTGAGTGTAGAGAACCGGAGATCCTTTTTATTGGAAACGAGGCATTCCATCTTAGTCCTCACGGGTGACAACGCATCTGCATTTTGATTCGTAATCGAGGAAAGATGTAGATGTCTATGGGCCACAGCAACCACTTACCATCATGTGGACTGTGTGCTCGTTTGACACTACTATCAAAAAAGTCTAATTAGCGCTACATTTTGCAAAATACAGGCACCGCCTTTTACAAACATTTTATAAACAAGTTTTAATTCTTATCTGCACAAGCTATATCAAATTGATATAAACCATTATGATTATGCCTTTCTTAATCTACTACTTGCGAAAAGGTTTTTTTGAGAATGCGCCAATTTGGAGGCATACCTTAATAAAGGTTTGAATTCCTATCACCATGACATCAATTAAATGATAGAGCTTCTACTCTGTCTGAGAAGCCAGGTACCCACTCTCTTAGTTATTTCTGCCGCCAAGTAATATTCTACAATTGCTATGATTTTTTGTTTTTTATTTATAGGAGAGGGGGCAAACGAGCATGCGGCTCACCTGATTGTACACCAGGGGAATTGCAGATGCGTTTCCGGCCTTTTAAAAAGGAGTAGGCCCTTTTCTTGAAGGTCCCTAAGTCGTATCGGTCCGGAAAAATCGCTGGTGGTAATCGATTCCACAAGGAAGTTGTGCGAGGGAGAAAACTTCTAAACCGCACAGTGGTGGACCGTCAATCATCCAGATGGTATGGATGGTATCGCAAGTTTTGTCGCGATGTGCGATGGTGAAATTGAGCGGCTGGAATTAGGCCGAACAAGTCTTCAGAGCACTCCCCGTGGTAAATGCGATAAAATACGCAAAGAGATGCAACATCTCTACGCAGTGCCAATGAGTCAAGCCGATCGGAAAGAACTCGGTCGTCGACGATTCGAACCGCTGTGCGCTGGATGCGGTCAAGTGGAAAGAGCTGGCTCTGGGGAGCCCCTACCCAGAGATGGGAACAGTATTCCATGTGAGGCCAAACCTGCGCCTTGTAAAGTTGCAGGCGGTGTGCCGGCATGAAATACTGTCCCGCTCTGCTGAGCACGCCAAGCTTTCTAGAGGCCAATTTGGCCTTCTCTTCCAAGTGACCACGAAACTGCACGTCACTCGATATGTCGACTCCGAGGATTCCGATACTGGCTGAGGCAACAAGGAGAGTGCCTTGAAACTGAGGAGATACGACAAAGGGGTTCCTTTTAGCGGTAAACGCGCTAACTTGTGTCTTCTGGGGATTGAACTGGACTAGATTTAGTCGCCGCCAATCCGAAACTTTGTTCAACAAAGTCTCGACTTCAGATACAAGTTTGTACCGGTACTCGGCGACGTTTTCCCGAGAAATACTGGCACGGCCGGTGTATAGAGCATCACCAGTGCACATAGCAATGTATGTTCCGGTTTAAAGGGTAAGAGAGTCAAAATCACCGGTTACAAGGCATTTGATCCTGGTCCTCGGAAGGCCTAAGCACTTGTAGCCAGTTTTTTGACCATTTAACTTAACAAAAATACAGTCTGTGGAATTAGGGTTCGGAATTTTTGTTATATTTTTCCGTCATCAAGCGATAGCCATAGCCTCGTTTTAAAGCCACGGGTTGCATCGGGTGTAATTGAAGCTGACGTTACTTATACCGCTTATGTAGAAAAAGAAATTTTAGAGAACATTTCCCCTTTACAAACAAGCAAGAAACAAGGAAGCTAAAGCCGCTAATCTTAAAATTAATCCTCGCCAACATGGATTTTAAGCCTGATTTTACAGTTGATCGACGGTGATAGAAATGATGAATGAAGGATATAAGGAAATGGTCTCCATGACCTCTTAGAAATTTTCTCTGAAAAATTTCGCAATGAGACATATTTCACTAACACTATATTTGATCCGCACAGCAGCATCAAGCGTGCAACATTTCATGGAAGTTACTTCTTTTAAAACATTTTTGCTTATTATCAGGAAATAAAGGATGTAAATAAAAAGGTAGCCGATGAAGAATCTAATTCAATAACATGCCTTTCATAAATCGAAAAAATATTATATGGTTATCGCTTAAAAAGATGAGAACTCGGATTAAATAATAATTTTTTATCTCGAATAATATAAAGTATTTTAAAAATCCATTTGATTAAGAACTTAATTATTTCATATATGTGCATATTCTTTTCGAGCTTTTATACTGTGTATCTCGTGCATCAAAATCGTGTCTAAAATACGACATTTTGTCCAACCTGACCTTAAGCGAGACGTGACAAAATAAACATAATGCAACTACTGTACACTACACTGAAATTTTATTTAAATAAAACTAATTTTACGAATTTTATCGCGTATATTAACTTATTTTACATTCCCGACGTTTCAAGCACTTTACAGCACCCATGGTCACGGGGGGGACTGAGGTGTATGACGTCCCAATGTCATAGTTAACCACGGCTGCCTCCAGATTAAAAATTATTAATTTTTGTTCCGATCTACGCAGTATGAACTTACAGTATCATGAAGTCTTGCAGTTGTATGCTTGGGTTGGGATTTAATTTTATTAATTATGGGATCCCAAGCAGATGGTAGCACCCAGCCATCTTCTCTATTGAAATTAGGATGTTTCTTGATTTCAATAGCCTCGCGAATCATCCTAGGAAGGAATCGGTGTTCTTTAGGGAAGATTTGTGGTCTATCAAATCTAATGTAGTGACGGGGGCGATCCTGTACGTGTTCACAGACTGCAGACTTCCCGGAGCGTCTATTCTTCACATCAGCTATGTGTTCTTTAACGCGGGTTTTTATAGATCTTTTAGTTTGTCCTATATAAGAGAGACCACATTCACAATCAAGCTTGTACACTCCTGCATCTTGCAGAGGAATATTACACTTGACTGATGGTAAAAACTGACTAATCTTCTTCGGCGGCTTGAAATATGTTTTAATGGAAGCACGCTTCAAGCTGTAGCCAATCTATAATCAATAAGTTAATCATCATTTCATCATTACAGCCCTTCACAAGTCCACTGCTGAACATAGGCCTCCCCCAAGGAATGCCACAAAGCACGGTCCCGAGCCACCTGCATCCATCGACTTCCTGCATGTCTTACCAGGTCGTCACTCCATCTTGTGGGGGGACGCCCTACACTTCGCCTACCGGTACGAGGCTGCCACTCGAGAACCTTTCTTCCCCATCGGTTGTCGGTTCTTCGAGCTATATGGCCGGCCCACTGCCACTTCAGCTTACTAATCCGTTGGGCTATGTCGGTTACTCTGGTTCTACTGCGGATATCCTCATTCCTAAGTTTATCACGCAGAGAAACTCCGAGCATAGCCCTCTCGATAGCTCGCTGAGCGACCTTGAGCTTCCTCATACGGCCAGCAGTGAAGGACCACGTCTCAGTTCCGTAAGTCATCACTGGCAACACGCACTGGATGTACAATTTTGTTTTAAGGTTTTGAGGTATTTCTGACGAGATGTGTCGTAGCTTCCCGAACGCTGCCCAGCCGAGTTGAATCCGTCGATTGACCTCTCGGTCGAAGTTGGACTTACCTAGTCGGACTATTTGTCCCAGGTAAACATACTCGTCAACAACTTCGAGCTTAGTGCTCCCAACAACTACCGGCATAGGTGTGACATGGACATTAAACATAATCTTTGTTTTGTCCATGTTCATCTTAAGACCTATCCGTTGGGAGAAAACATTGAGGTCATTGAGCATAGTGCTTAGTTCCTCCAGCGATTCTGCCATGAGGACTATATCGTCGGCAAATCGAAGGTGAATGATGTACTCGCCATTGATGTTAATTCCGTATCCTTTCCAGTCCAGAAACTTGAAAACGTCTTCCAATGCAGCGGTGAAGATTTTCGGGGATATAACGTCACCCTGTCTTACACCTCTCTGCAATTGGATAGGTTTCGTACTCTGGTTCTGTACTCGGATAGCCATCGTAGCTCTATTGTACAAACACTTCAGCACTTCGATATACCGACAGTCAACTTGGCACCGCTGAAGGGACTGCAGCACCGCCCAAATTTCGACGGAATCAAAGGCTTTCTCATAGTCCACATACGCCAGACATAGTGGCAAATTGTACTCTTCGGACTTCTGTACAATTTGCCGTAGGGTATGTATGTGGTCTATGGTACTAAAGCCCTTTCGGAAACCGGCTTGTTCGGGAGGCTGGAAGTCGTCAAGTCTGCGCGCGAGACGATTCGTAATGACTCTCGAAAACAGCACGTAGACGCGGCTCAGAAGGGAAATCGGTCTGTAGTTCTTCAAGAGAGCGTTGTCACCTTTCTTGAAGAACAAGACCACCGCACTTCTGCTCCACGCCTCCGGTGTAATGCCACCATGGAGGACGGAATTAAAGAGCTTCTGAAGGACTTTAAGTACCGGTCTTCCACCCGCTTTCAGTAGCTCCGCTGTAATTCCATCCTCGCCTGGGGCCTTACCGTTTTTAAGGTGCTGGAGAGCCATTCTAATCTCGCTCAGACTGACGTCCGGGATATCTTCGGAATAGTGTCGAATAAGACTCGGTCTTGGATCGTTACTCACACTTGCGTGTGGCTCCAACGATGACGTGTACAGCTGCCCATAGAACCTCTCAATCTCACTCAAAATCTCAGGTGCCCCGGAAACGATGCTGCCACATTCGGTCTTCAGCTTTCACAGTTGGCTCTTTCTGGCAGACAGATCTCTGGCAAAGACTTTGGAGCCTTTGTTCCGCTCGATCGCTTCTTCAATACGAGCTGTATTGAAGTTGCGTAAGTCTCGCCGCATGCATTTGGAGATCTGTCTGTTCAGTTGCCTGTATGCTGTCAAATCTGTTGAAGAATGTAGCCTCATCTCCCGTCTAACAGCCATGAGATTAAGAGTGTGATCGGAGAGTTTTTGTGTTCTTCTGCGGCGGGTCTTGCAGAACTTAGCTCCGACCGCATGGACAGTTTCCACGAGCTTGTCATTCATATCGTCCACTTCATTGCAGTCTTCTAGACACTGAAAACGGTTTTGTAACTCGAGCTGAAAGGTTTCGGGACTTTGGATTAGAGCACGAGGGGGACGGAGCGTTGACTTCATCAGACGAGACCTCTCCAACTTAACATTTAGGTTCAGTGTGCCTCTAACCATTCGGTGATCGCTGCCGGTTTTCACCCTCGCGATCACTGAGACACCACTGAACAGTTGTCGTCTGGTCGTCATAATGAAGTCAATCTCATTTTTTGTTGAACCGTCGGGGCTCGACCAGGTCCACTTCCTGTGGGGCCGCTTCTTGAAGAAAGAGTTCATCATAAAGAGTCCCTCTTTCTCCATGAAGTCGGCCAGCTGCTGGCCCCTTGGGTTCCGTTGCCCTATTCCAAATTTCCCTACTTTCGTACGTTGCCAGGTCGAGTCGTCGTAGGTGGCAACCGAACCTCCACCGGAGATTCTTAGCACCCCCTGCCCCGCCGTTACCATGGTCGCCACCGTAGCCAGGAATAGCGGGGCCGCCGGGGACTGGGGGCCGTTTCTTTGTTACTATAATTACAATTATAGTTATATAAGTAATTATACTTTATACAATAAGTTAATATACGTGATAAAATCCGTAAAATTAGTTTTATTTAAATGTGTAGTGTTCGCGTAAATATAAGAAATCATTAAATGAAATTTTAATTAGTAATAATCAGTGTAGAAAAACAAATTTTATACTTTCGTTATGATGCTTTATATTGGCGAGCACCAATAACAGTTAAGCAAACAGTGCAGTATCGGAGTGAAAACAAATGATTAGATAAACTGAGACCTTGCATTTTTATCTCGACTATCTACGAGCGACTTAAATGAGTCAAACATAAAGAGATTATTAGAAAACTCTGAAAAGATATTCCAAAAATAAAAACACGCAACTTCATATTTTTCTACTGGTCGACTGGCGCCAATCAATCAAATGCACTAGGCATATTAATTGACAAATACATTGACGAATGCAGTTCAGTGTTCTAAATACTTGCAATGCTATTAACATTAACTAATATTGCCGATTAACCACTTCAAGTAAGCTTTTAATGCTTGTGTTATTGGTTCACGACAGTAGTAGAATGATGGATTCGAACTCACCACTTTATCAGTCCGCACCCCACCCACGCAATAAGGTTATCTGCCGACTTCCAAAAAGGAAACGGTACTCAATTCGACTGTACCTCATAACTTTTTACTGAGTGAAACGATTTCGATGATTCTTTTTTTATTTCAAAGCTGGTACTTCTCGTATGGTGCCATATGAATTTGATCAAGGTCAGACCAATAGTTTTTGAGTTATTCTTAATAATTTATATTAAAAATTTATTAAATAATTATTATATTGAATTCGGCAGTACTAATTTTTTAATTTTTAATTATTTGTCGCTTCAAATACTAAAAAATATTTTAGTAATTTTATAATGAAACGAAATAAATCAAAATTGTACTTTAGTGTTTTATGGACAGTAGAACTGTATATTTTAAATAACAATATCAAGTCTAGAAAATATAAATAATGTATTAAATTTTTATGCTTCAGTGAGCTATGAATAATGTTGTCGATTTGCGCTGGTCAGACTAACCGGTTGCTTACAATAGAATAAATAATATTTCTCAGAATACGGTAACAATAACTTTATTCATCTTAGTCTTATTTGTACATGGCTATTAAAATTAAAGTATCAGTAAAATGTACTCAAATGAGATTTCTATTTAAAAGATTAATTATTATTAATGTTCGACTATAGTTCTTCGAAACCAAGTAAAAACAACACGAAAAGATGTTCGCACGTAAATTCTTTAAAACAAGCGGTTTTTTTTTAGAAAATTGCTGTCTACCTAGTGATAAGTGACAACTGCAGTCCACCAACTTCGAACAAAGGAGGCTACAAATGCGTTACCAACTCTGAGGACTAAGGTGAATTGCCTCATAGGCGGTGAATATACCGGTTCCCTGCAGACCGGAACACACAACGGACGCACTGCTACTTGGCACTGATAATAGGTAAGACGGTGGTACCACCCAAACGGACTCTTAGGCAGAAGAGCAGTCCTCTCTCTAGTCTAGTCTCTAGAATCTACTGTCGGCTTAATAATGCGCCAAAGGACACATGTCTCATTCCAAAAACTAAATTTCATTACTCGACATCAAGTATTAGTTGTTGTTAGTAATAAACCACTATTTTCCCTAGTAGCAATCTCACACGCACATTGCGCATCTTGACGAAACAAGCGAGACATGGACGAATATGATAGCGAAATTTTTCTTTACCATAAAGCTGGTGCTTTACTACTGTCCCATCGCATGGTAAGTGGTGAAGTAGCCGCGAATTAAGCGAACTCGCTTAAAAATTCATCCAAATATGCCTAACAAAACAGTCCAGTGAAGGGAAGCACAGGCAATTATGTAATACATCTGCTATTTAAATCGACAATTAGTGAAAAGCGGGCCTAAGGCCTAAGGCCTAAGACCTAAAAATGACTTTCAATAAGAATTACACATGTGATCTATATTGAATAAAAAATTATTCTATTCTATTCTAAGGCCCGCTTTTCACTACGGGATATAATATAATATATATTACATCTCGAGATATAAATTAATATCGCTCACCATATATTTTATATGGAACCGTTTACACTGTGCTATAATATATATTACATCTCTAGCTATAAATATTTTTTCGATCAACCGAGCGATATTTTCATATTATATTTAGCCCCCTGTACTCCGCACACCGTTCCGCGCCCCCGCAGAACGGTGTACGGGGTAAAGAGGGGTAATCCAATGACCAATGACGAACGCACACTGGTTAAAAGATTATATCTCACAGTGTGAACGCCAATTGCGGGATATAATTTATATTTCGGGATATAATATATATTATATCCCATAGTGAAAAGCCAGCCTGAGGCTATTATACATGGCGTTAACTGTACATCTTTGTTATTTTGGCAGCAGTTTTGGTAGTAGTTTTCCATTTATTCATTAATTACAGCCATCGATCACTAATAAAAAACTATAGTATGTGCCAAATCGATTGAGAAAAACGGACAATGACCTTTCGGTCGTTTAACCAGGGGTTACAAACCTTCAATATATAGGCACATTTTATATGTAGTACTTTCTTTATTTATAATGATTGATATAATATATATTTATTAACTATTATTAAAAAGTTATGTGAAAGATCGCTGTAGAAGAAAAATCATCTATTGTTACAAAGTACTTTATTCATTTAACAACAAAAAACATTAATTTATAACACATATAAAGATTCGAGTGATAACGACACCGAATAAGTACGTACTTATGCAAAAGATAAAACTTTATTTTTAATATTATATAAGAACTTTATTTTTATTCGGTGCAATCATCACTCGTATCTTCACTTGATGAACTATCTGTAACATTAATTATAAAGCGATCTGCAGTTTGGTCAATTCTATCATCCATGCCACGCATTTTTTGTTCAACCTTAAGGACATGCTGAACACAGTTTTTCCATTTATCTGGCGTGATTTGAGTTAAACCATCTTTAAGTAAATTTTTAACATCTTTTAACTTGAAAGTTGTATTTTTTCGTGCAACGTACCCTTTCACATCTGCCCACACAAGTTCAATGGGGTTAAGCTCACAGTGATAAGGAGGTAACCTTACCACTGTGATGCTTTTTTCTTTTGCCATCTCGTCGGTGACGTAACTTCGATAGTTATCTTTAACTGCCTTTATTTTTTCCATTAAGTGGGTCTTTGTGTCCGAGGGCACGTATGCGATCTGTTTAGATTCTAGCCATTCCTGCATATTTTGTTTCCGCCAAGACATTGTTGGGGTTTTTTCTAAACGTCTGGAGTGGTAACTAGCGTTATCCATAACTATGACATCGCCGCTTTGCAGTTTTTCTATTACTTTTCTAAACCAGTCCTCGAAATGGAGAGCGTCCATACTCTCATGGTAGTCACCAGTAGATGATGATTCAAATACCCAATCACATCCCTCCAAAAAGCCATTTTCATTGCCAACGTGTACAACTATTAATCGCTTTCCTTTACCCGAAAGGGCTTTCGCGCCAGTAGAGTAGCCTTCTAACCGTGATTGACGAGAAGATTCAATTGTGGTGTCTTCCCATACCTTTCCCATAGTATGACCTGCGTTAATCCATGTTTCGTCAAGGTAAAAAATGTTACGTCCCTCGTTTCTTAATATTTGTATTTCTCTCAAATATCTGGTACGCCACAGAACTATCTCTGGGCGATCTATTAGACCACTTTTTCTGTTTCTCTTTATATATTTGAATTTTAAATGGCGCAACACACGTCGCAGGGAAGTTTTGCTCAAGTTTGGCAACTGGTCATCTTGATTTATACTGAGCAAAATTTTGTCTAAAGTCGGTAATTCTCCTGCAAGAAAGAACTGATGCACTTTCGCTCTTATAGCCGATTTATCAAAATCGTCCAACTTGTCAATTACAGACTTTTTTCTTTTATTAATTATTCCCTTTTCTGGTATTTTATGGGAATCTCTATACACGCTTAATACGCGATATATAGTGCTCTTGCTGACTCCTGAGATCTCCGAAACCTTTTCTACCATATTAACGTTTGAAGGATACACGTCTTCGGGCCAGGTGTTTTTGACATATTTGTATACATTAATGATAATCTCTTGTTCCCCGACCGACAAAGTGGTAGGTTTTCTCTTTTTTACTGGTGACGTTAAAGGTGCTCCAGAAGATGGGCCTGTAAATAAATGACAAAAATATACTACCATAGTACTACATCACATAAATACATATTGTTTTAGAAAATAAATACCACATGGTCACATAAAAAGAGCGCTTTAAGAAATAGAAAGGCTACGTCGTCGCATTTGTACCTATTTGTACGTACCTGCTACGTTTATTATGGGTCGGCGACGTCTCTTTCCACTTGATGTTGAAGGACCGGGTCCTTCACCAAATTCTCCTGAACTCATGTCGATTTAGTAACGACCGTCACAGTAAAACTAATATAACAGATTCAAAAAACAAAAACTTAACGATATAACAAATTTAACAGTAAAAACTCAACTAAAACAATGCAATGAATGCTATGAATTACCCGAGACGTACACACGCAAGCGCTATCCGAACACGAATGAAAACAAAATGGCGGACCGGCCCAAAAAAGGTGACGCATCTCTGGCTGCCATTGTCACGTTTCTTTTAGAACGAACTGACGTAACGCGCGTTTTGTTTATTTTAAAGGGATGAATTTGCAAAAGCTCAATATGGTGATTATATTGCTTCAAATATTTTTTTAATATGAAACTGTTATTAAATGAATTGCTGCGTTACTTACCATAAATTGAAATATAAAATATAACACATTTTTCGCGATGTACCGTAAGATTTTACTATGTTTATAGGAACCACAGACAATATTATTTAAGAAACAAAAAAACAAAACATATGTGCTGACCTAGAAGTGGGAATAATATCAATATTTAAATATTGTTATCACATCTAAATTGAGATTTTGTAAGTTACGCCTTTTGACACTCGGCTCATATCTGAGGTCATTGTCCGTTTTTCTCAATCGATATGGCACATACTATAGATACACAATCAGTGACAAAAATGTCCTTACCGAATGAGCGCCCACTCGAACATTTGGGTGCGCTTTTAATTTTACGTAGCTTTGTGAATACAACTTTAAGCAATGCATTTAAGGTTGAATTTACATAAGTGTATACTTATTACAACCAGAATTACGTCAAAACAATTTACGACATTTTTTAGAGAACTTGCATGGGTTTGTATATCTAGTTTTTTTATTAGTGATATCGATCACTAATTATCGAATTACATTCCATCAAAAGTCCACTGCTGAACAAAGGCCTCCTTAAACTTAGCTTACCTCATAAAGGGTTATTCGCCATAATTGCATGCTCGGCGGATGGGTTAGCTAAAGAAGTCTGTCATCAGGAAGATGCTGCTGCCCATCTCCTCTTTCAATTCTCTCCGTAGTCTCTTATGACATCCAAGGGATGATATGGGGTAATGGGTTCTCTTACAGCGCCACTAAACAGCCATTTCATTATATGTATAAAATACTGCATTTGAATGATATATAATAACACTAAACCTGTTGGCAGGTCATACAACAGCTTATATTCTCAACATCAGCCCTGTTTGATTTACACTTAATTTGATTTAATTTTTACTTTCTCTTGTACATCTCAACCTTGACATTGGCTTAGCATCAAAGGCGAAACTTTGGAGCCATTTTTTAAACAAAGAAGAAGATATTGGAGAGTAGGAATGCCTTACACTACCACTATACGGCATGATATAGTTTTTTCATATAAAATACGTACTTACTCTTTAATTCTATAATTACAAAATATATATATATATATATATATATATATATATATATATATATATATATATATATATATATATATATATATATATATATATATATATATATATATATATTTAATATACTTTAAGTGTTAATAATAATGGAATAAATTATTAATTGAAAATATGATGTCAAAAATATATAAGATAGCTGATAAAAATTAAAGACAAACTCCTTGAAGTCACTTTACTATAAATAATACATATAAATTATAAACCGATGTCTGTTATTTTAGATATGAAAAACTATACAATATTCATTTATCTAAATCTGCATAGTAAACTAGCTTTTAATCGTGAGGTCATTCACATAGAACTTGAATAAGAAAACCTGCAAATAAACTCGTATAATACTGATTTTTGGGCAAGTAGTTTAATTTTCAAAATGCCACTTTTAACTCAATTTTTTCAAAAACTACATACTTTATGGAAATATATTTAAAATATAAATTGAAGCCCTAATAATTCAAAATAAAAATTGTGATATCACATATTTTTGTTATAAAAGGTAATAAAAATAAAATAAATGAATTAAAAAAATCGATTTTGTATTAAAACTTTTAATAGATAGAAAATAAAGTGAAAAGACCTTTTTTGTGTAAAACTGCAAACCAAAAAAGTTTTTTTCAAAACTTTTTGTCTCTAGTTTGTGAAATCAAAAACCATTTATTTTTTCAGTGTTCTGGTTTAAAAAAAGTACTATATGTTTTGCAGTTAAAATATAGCCTAGATCACTCCTGGCATTGCCCTCCATGTTTTCGTAAAGTTTCATCACACTTGGTTAAGCCATTCATGTCAAAGTAACATGCAAATAACCCCTGAGCTTAATAGAAGCCAATTATTTTGATTTTACAGGTAGACACTTTAAGTTTATTTTTATGTATAGATTTTTAATTAGATTACCTACATGGGGATTTTGAATTTTAGGGTTACGAAAGTTACTTGCATAATATGCTTAAGGGCAGCAAGTTATCAAAGAAGCTGTCATCAATCCATGTGACCAGTGTGTACAAATAAACAAAATCTTTATTACACACTGGTCACATATTATAATTAACCGTAACTAGACAATCACTACCATAATGCACCAATAAAATTGTTAATTTAAATTTTAGGTTCTGATTTACCACAGGCTCTGCAGTGAAGGAAAAAGGTTTACATGTCTTAATAAAAAATATTTTGTGGTTAATATGTGAAGTTTTTTTTTTTTTATAGGTTCAGGGTGACCGAGCACACAGTCCACCTGATGGTAAGTGGTTGCTGCGGCCCATAGACATCTACATCGATCCTCTATTACAAATCAAAATGTAGATGTGTTGTCACCCGTGAGGACTAAGATGGAATGCCTCATTTCCAGTAAAAAGGGCCTCCGGACACCTGCACTCACCAAGCGAAACGCAGAGGTAAACATCTACTTCACGCTGGTTTTCTGTGAGGTCGTGGTACCACCCCAATTTGAGCCGGCCCACCCGTGTGACAGCAAAAGCTGCCGCATGGCTCTACCACTGTTAATACATCAACATACATTGAATCTTTTTTTTATAAAAACTGCTACTGCAGTTCATTGACAGTTGCAACTAACTTCCAGCAAAGAAAGCTACAGATTTGTTTTCACCTTTGAGGACTAATATGGAATGTCTTACACCCTGTATTTATACTAGCTTTGTATAACTTACATCTGTACAAGCATTGCTATTTGGAGGCAGAAATAATTAAAAGGCTAAAGGTAAGATTCACAAATGAAATTTCTCAAGAAAATGAGGAAACCCATGCAAATATTGGGCATCTGAAGTATCATGACTCATTGGTACTATATGTATAATTTAGTATCGGCTATACAATATGATACATAGAGGCACTCAAATGCTAGCTCATCTTCACACTGTCATATAGGATGAAAAGACTTATGAAATTTTAAATCTCATTTTCCATGTGTGATGTCCAAGTGACCATCGTTTGTTGCAAGTATGGGTTTCAAGCAAAGACAGAATTTTCTTTCAATAATAGATTTCAATAATTTTATAACAAAAAAGCTACTAGTCCACTAAATGGTAAGTCATAGCCACCATATGGCAGTTTAAAGTGCAGCCAGAGGGGCCAATAATGTGCTATCACTCCTGAGGACTAAGATAAAATGCCTCACAGCTTATAATTATACTGGCTACTAACAAGCCAGAACCTGTGCAACGGTATAATTCTGGCGGGAATAGTGGTAAAGTGTGGTTAATGTTTGACATTGAATAAAACTATATTTACCGATTTTATCACATTTACTTTACTTATTTTAATTCCCGACGTTTTGAGTGCTTTAAAGCACCCACTTTCATGGGGAGGGGGGGACTGAGGTGTTTGATGTCCCGTTGTTATAGTTAGCCTGGCTACCTTCGGTTTTTGAATATCTAGAGGATCTACGCAGAATGAGCTTATAGTATCTTAGTCTTGAAATAGTATGGGTTTGGATTTAATTTTATTAATTATAGAATCCCAAGAGGATGGCAGCACCCATCCATCTTCTCTATTGAAATTAGGGTGTTTTTTAATTTCAATAGATCGCAAATCATCTTTGGTAGGTATCGGTGTTCTTTCCCAAGTATTTGTGGTGGATCACGATCATGTTCACAGACCGCAATCTTCCCGGAACTTCGGTGCTTCAAGTCAGTTATATGTTCTTTTACGCAGGTTTTAATGTGGTTTTAAAATCCATAAATATAATTTTATTGGATGTGTAGTATTCGCGTAAATATAAGAAATCATAATGTTTAACATTTCCTTTTGTCATATTGTGTAAATATATCAAAAACTGATAAAACGGTATGATAAATATGTCCAACAAATACTACATATCAAAATAAAGTGTAGAGAAGAATTCAACTTCAGAATGTGAAATAATTTTAAGGTTTTTAGTTCTTTGTTGTCAGGATTTATTTTCTGATAAAAAATATTTTTTAACGTTTTGAATGGACTAAGAAATATAACAATCACAAAATTATCTTAAAAGCTACATCAAAAACTTCTTCCCCTATAATGCCACCCCTTCTCTTTTTTTTAAAAGTTGGCTAACTACACTAGTATTGATATTTAAGCATCAATAAGTAGAATGATAAATGCACATTATAATCTTAACAAAGTGGACTAAAAAACTACTTAATAGACTTTATTCCATTTTTTGTGAATTTATCTCTTACAACATAATTAATGAATCTTTTCTGTCTTTAAATTTTTTAATTGATTTACCCTGTCTGCATATTATGTTACAGAAGAGGGCCATTTTACAGAAGAGGGCCATTAGAGCTATTTACAACCTAAAACTGAGAGAGTCTCTTAGAGATAAATTTAAAGAAATAAATATATTAACTTTGGCGTCTCAGTATATTTACGAAAATTTAATGTATGTTCACAAAAACAAAGGTAGTTTTAGTAAAAAAAGTGATGTGCATTCTGTAAACACTAGGAACAAACACAAGCTAGTGATACCAGTTTCTCGACTCCACAGAGTCAGTAATTCATTCTTGGGGCAATGTATACGCTATTACAACAAGGTCCCGGAAAGTGTACAGGCTCTCTCCATTGGCAAGTTTAAATGTTTTGTTAAGTTGAAACTGTATAAAAAGGGTTATTATAGTATAAATGAATACATGGTTGATAATAACCCCTGGGAATGAGGTGATCGCTTCCAAGCTGTTTCTAAAATAAATTTTGTACTTATATAGTTAGTACAACCATTATTGTAAAATTTGCTTAAAAAAAAAAGTCCCGCTGGGTTTCTTGCTGGTTCTTCCCAGGACAGAGGTTTTATTTTTCGAACCAGTGGTAAAGTAAAAAATGACTTTCAATAAGTATTACACATGTGATCTATATTGAATAAAAAATTATTCTATTCTATGAAATATCAATATTTGGCTAGCCATATAATGTATTAAACACCTTGTACATTGGTCAGAAACAATTCAGTAGTTTTTGTTTTGTTTTGTTGACATTTTTAACACATGTTTTGGCTTTCACTTTAGTACTCAATCATTTAATTTTAAGAAACTTTTATCTCCACATCTGTAAGCTGTATTGTGTTAATAAATAAAAATAAATAAAATAAATGTAATAACAGTTCATATTTAAAACCGATGGGGTTCAAAATCTAAAAAGAAAACCATGTAAAAAATAATTTAAAAAATTTCAAAACTACGCGTTTACGAAATATAATATTTTTGGGCTCACAAAAATATGATATATTTGAAGTTTATAGCTTCAAATCAATTGTAGGTTTTGTACAATTGAGTCAAAAATACTTTACTTTAAAAGAAATCATGTATTATCTTTTGTGATAACAAAAAAAGGAACTTGTATGCAAGTATAGCTACTGAAACCAATGGGTCATTCATCATCATCACTACAGCCCTTCACAAGTCCACTGCTGAACATAGGCCTCCCCCAAGAAATGCTACAAAGCACGGTGCTGAGCCCCCTGCATCCACGACTTCACTCATAACAACCGTTGATATTTGAGCCTACATAAAACCGTTTCCAGGCAATTAAATAAATTGTATCAAAGAAACAGCATGTAATTCACAAAGCATTATTATAGAGAACCGTTACCTTTTTAAAAAAAACCGCAGTAGAGGCAGATCAACAGGAACAAAGTAGGTTGATGTTATGATTACAGTTAAATTTTCACGTGTATTGTCACATTTAAACATGAATAATAAGCCGTTTAACACTATTAAAAAGGCTACTGCTGTTGGATCTCAAATGTAATACTAATTAACAATGTAAGCGAAATGAAAATATTGTTCGCAAACAATTCGCAAATAAATTTCACAACACGCGATGCGATGCAATCACAATCATCATCGTTCGAATTCGTTTTTTTTTTTTGGGAGGACAAGACTGAAATTTGTTTGACAGTTTGACAATGTAGCCAACTGTACATTTATAAATTAAAGAGTCAACCACAGAATTATTACTAGAACAGCCAACCTTTTATTTTTAATATAACCATACACACAAACTAACCGTTTTGCTCCGTTTTAAGTTGTAAAATAAAAAGCTAAAGTTTAGAATTTAATAAATACATATATCATAATACGCATGAACATTTACTCCCACTAAGAATAGTTAGTATAAACTGACGTCAATCGCCGACGCTGATTACGTTCGAAAAAAAGAATAAAGCATATAGCTACATATATGCATACCGTTTTGACCAGGTCATTTTTTAATATTTCTAAATACTATCGAATGATAACTATGACAATAATTTAATGAAACAAGTACAAAACGGGTGTTATTTGTTTATTATTATTAAGTATTTAACACTAGAATCCTACCCATATATTACATCGGCTTTTCCCACCCAGAGTGAATGACATCCTGTTATGTAATGAAACATATTTTATAAAAATTATAAAAAAATACAGTTTTTTTATAAATAAATGTATTTATTGGTTCTTTTAGAACTGAATTTAAAAGAAAATTTGTAATAGTCAATGATTTTAACACATTTAAAACAAACTTTTATCTGATACTCCCCACAGATTGGCATTTTACGCTTGTTGCAAAAGGTCTTACTTTGTCAGTCTATTTTTTTATTTTATTTGTAGATTGTTTAGTTGTAGATTTTGACCTTATTCAAATTAAGGTCAAAAACTACAACGTCCTTGTTTAATGACACTAGGAGCTGGTCCATCAGGATCAACATTAGTGTGAGATCAGGATCATTGGGCGTTTTGACATTTGGCGGGTATTGAGGGTAGGCCAGTATTTTCTTGTGTCGCTGTTGTATTTTCGAAGTTGTCTAAGCATATAGAAATTGGTTTAACAGATAGCATCATTATATTTCGCCTTGGAGTCTGCCAAAAGAATTGCGAAGCTTCGCCACTCCATCTGTATCTGTTTGCATCATACATTCTGGTGGGTACTTCCAACACTTTTAGAAAGTTATTCGTCCTCGCTTGTAAGCTGGCTAAAGTCTGATAGTCATCTGAATCTGACAAAGATTCATGGTGGTGAAAGTCTTCAAAGATTTCATCAGGTTCGCCATCTGCGTCCGCGCCTCCGACGATATTATCGTCAACAGAATCACACTCGAGAAACAGCTTAATGCTCTCATTCGTCAACTCTCTTCTAGAACCCGCCATTTTGTTTACAATACTTACAACCTTTAAAAGAAATGCACTTCTAAACACAAACACATATGTTATAGTTTTTTTTTTATAGGATAAGGGTGATAAAAGAGCACACAGTCCACCTGATGGTAAGTGGTTGCTGCGGCCCATAGACATCTACATCTATCCTCTATTACAAATCAAAATGTAAATGCGTTGTCACCCGTGGGGACTAAGATGGAATGCCTCATTTCCAGTAAAAAGGGCCTCCGGCCACCTGCACTCACCAAGCGAAACGCAGAGGTCAACCAGAGGCAAACCTCTACTTCACGCTGGTTTTCCGTGAGGTCGTGGTACCACCCCGGTTCGAACCGGCCCATCCGTGCGACAGCAAAAGCTACCACGTGGCTCTACCACTGTTAAAAATAAGAAATTGATTTTATTAAAGTATTTGCGAATTTTACTACCCATGGGTGCTACAGCACCATGCATTAATTATTTACATTACTTACCAGTATGACAGTCAATTTTCAACTAGCACAACGCGGTGGACCCGCATTGCTAGTAGAATGGAATTAATAACGAAGCCGTATTGCTTCTCGTTAAAAAAAGATTACCTACCAATGTTACCAAAGGGTGATACTGCAGCCTGTATGCACTATGGTTAAATAATGTTCCCGTCTGGTTGGAATTAACAAAGACATATAAAATATAAATGTTATATAGTAAGTAATCATATTTAAGATAATATTAAACTATTTAACACAAACATGTGCGCAGTTCACACGGGGTAGAAGTGAAAACTTGAAATGACATAAAAATAAAACAAAAACATTTCACAGCAAATGATTTATTTAATTTGATAATTTTTAACCACAATTGCGGCATTAAATATACGATAGAAGTTTAATTTTTTAATAAATAAATGTTGTAGTGATTATTTTTAGACATGTAGAGGCCTAAACTTTAGTGTATTAAATCAAAAGAATATTTTCTTTCGACTAAAATCGCTATTTCTATTGCTAGAGGCGTTAACTGCTGGTTTCTCTCGGTTCACATCGGGTGGCTAGGAGTCTTTCACGCCCCTAGCCGAGAGTTTAATTATTTTAATTTGTGTTTGTAAGGATTAATATGCCATGCCTAATAATAACGCTCATAAATCATTTTATTTTCAATATTTTATGGTACCTATGGTATCGCGAAATTTCTTTTAGAAGCAGAAATGATCTACATTTTTGTAGTATATATTACCAACCACTACGACAGCGCACGCGGATGAAAAAGTTTTTGAGCGCTTTTTCTTCCTACTTGGTTAACATAAATCAATATTTGACGCAATTTTGACGGCTCCGTGGCGTAGTGGCTTAGCAATGAGTTGCAACGCTTGGGGTCGCTAGTTCGAATCCCGCATGGAACAAGTATTTGTATGGCCTAGAAATAATTGTTCCCGGTCTGGATGTTTGTCCTTGTGCAATATATGTTTCTAAACTGCCTCCACGATACAGGAGAAAATCCTAGTTTGGAGGTAACGTTTTTATAAAAAATAAAAAAAATAAAAAAATATTTAAGGCTAGCTGAGAGATGTAGGCTAGTACTAGATAGCTTATACCATTTCTCATAAATCTGGGTATTATATACAAAAAGAATTTATCAAAACGGGGAAGTCATTCCAGAGATTATCGTAATTGTTCGCTTTATTATACTTTTACTAGTATCGAATCTGGTGTGTTTCCTGATTTAATGAAGTATAGTAAAGTAATACCTTTATTTAAATCTGGTAGTACATTAGACCCCGCTAATTTTAGACCTATTTCTGTACTACCAACACTTAGTAAGATTTTTGAAAAAAAATATTCTTGATCAAATGTTAAATTTCTTTAATATAAATAATTTACTTCATAAAAATCAATTTGGTTTCACAAAGGGTCGCTCGACAACTGATGCCGGTGTCGAGCTGATTAAATATATATTTAATGCATAGGAGAATTCACAGGATGCTTTGGGTATATTTTGTGACCTATCCAGAGCCTTCGATTGTGTTCACCATGAAACATTAATCAGGAAACTTCAACACTACGGTGTAAGAAGTGATGCTCTTAAATTAATTATTTCATATTTAAGTAAGAGAACGCAAAAAGTTGTCATTAACAGTATGAGTTCTTCCGGGTCGATGGTACAGATGGGCGTGCCTCAAGGCTCAATTCTAGGCCCCTTTCTGTTTCTTGTATACATTAATGACTTACCTTACATAGTAGGAAATAACCATGATATAGTATTATTTGCAGATGACACTTCTTTAATTTTCAAATTAAGTCGACAATTGCTAAAATATGACGAAGTAAATAATGCTATATCTAAATTAGTAAATTGGTTCAATGTTAATAATTTGCATTTAAATGGCACTAAAACGAAATGTATAAAACTTATGACTCCAAATGTCAAACAATTAAATACTAATGTAATTTTAAATGGGGAGAAACTGAGTCTTGTAGATACCACCATTTTTCTTGGAATCACACTAGACGCGAAGCTTCAATGGAGCCCCCATATATCAAAACTAGCAAGCAGACTTAGTTCTGCAGCATATGCCGTAAAAAAGATTAGAAGTCTAACTAGTGTTGAAACAGCTAGACTAGTTTACTTTAGCTATTTCCATAGCATAATGTCGTATGGTATTTTGCTATGGGGACACGCAGCTGACACTGAAATTATATTTGTTTTACAGAAGAGGGCCATAAGAGCAATTTATGATTTAAAGCTTAAAGAGTCTCTGCGACAAAAATTTAAGGAAATTAATGTATTAACTTTGGCCTCTCAATACATTTATGAAAATGTAATGTACGTACACAAAAATAAAAGTAGTTTTACAAAAATAAGTGATATTCATTCTGTAAATACTAGGAACAGACACAAGCTAGTAGTACCAGTTACTCGACTCCATCGAGTCAGTAATTCATTCTTGGGGCGATGTATACGCTTTTACAACAAAATTCCAGAAAATATACAAAATTTGACCTGCTCAAAGTTCAAAAACTTTATTAAACTAAGTTTGTTTAAAAAGGGTTATTATAGTATTAAAGAATTTATAGATGATAATAACCCCTGGAAATGAGGTGATCGCTTCCAAGCTATTTCTAATTTGTTGTGTTGTTAATTTGTGTAACATACATGATTGTAAGCTGTTATTTTTTAAAAAAAAGTCCCGCTGGGTTTCTTGCTGGTTCTTCCCAGGACAGAGGTTTTTTTTTCGAACCAGTGGTAATTATACAAAAGTGTGACTTTCAATAAGCATTATTTATAATCTATATTGAATAAAAAAGTTTCTATTTCTGTTTCTATATTAGTATAGATTCTATCTCATTCTTTCACAGGCTCAATCATATAGATGTATATTTTGTCTCTTTTTAGTGTCGCTTTTTCGTTTCATTGCGTTTCAGATCACAACGACACTAAAGAAGTTTGACTTCAAAAATAAAATAAAATAAATTAATAAAACCCAACTAGACGGAAGCCAAAGGTGAGACCAAACGGACTAGGTGTTGAATGAAACTAGTTTTTACGGACTTTATTGCATTTTATTTTTGTATGTAATAAATCAAACGTCCTAGCTTTACAAGTAAAAGAAATAAGCCGGCAGCGAATGCACGCTGTATGGAGCCAGGTCCAGATAATTTGTTTTCTTATCGGTTAAAGCTTTTACAAGGTTCTCATTTTACGGAATGGTAAAATTGACAAAAAGTATCCTTGACTGCCCGCAGCCCACAAACACAATATCAGACTTATTATGTAAACTATGTAAACATATTGTGGGGAATGTTTTGAACAAATTATTATAAAGAAAAAAAACTGATCCAATACATAAAACTGTAGTATCAATGTGATCGAATCGGCGTGCCAAAGGAGGGTGTATGACGATGTGGAATGTAGCGGTATCAATCAAGTCTATTTCTTAACATAATAATGGTTTCTATACTACTTTCTCAAGGACCACGCCTTTTGCCTATGTGGCCGTTTTTCATTCCGTTATGAACTATCGGGGAAAAACGGAACATGTGTGGCCACCCTTATCAAATATAAATAATAGCATTTAACCTTTTTTTTCATCCTTTGGAGCTGCTAAAACATTTATTGTTGCCATAGTTCTCTTTTGGTATTAACAAACCATGATCGTAGTTCTTAAATCTAAGCGAGAACTATTTAGGACAAAAATATTCCCATCGTTTTTTATGCACTACTGGAACAAAACGATATCTATCGTTTGTATGCATTACTGGTAGAAAATTAAACTTTAATTGATATTAAAATGTCAACTTCTAAAATATAATCTTTTACATAAAAGAAACCAGCATATTTTTAGATTCCACCTCAGCACCTCAACTATTTACTTTTGTAGTGATATGATACAAAGTACAAGGTACTTGAAACGTAATCTGCTTTTTTTAAAGTAATATTACAATATGTATACAAAACAAATCAGCCTAAGCCATGATATTTTTAACAAGTATTCCTATTACTTCACACTGGCAAAAGTGCGACCATACGAATCTGTTATCTGAGAAAATAAATCTTTATGGTGTGATCTTATCAAGGAGATTGTAAAAATTATTATAACCTCCTTGGATCTTACAATATCATAGATATAAGAAAGATAGATAGATATAAGATAATAGAGGTGAGCAGTAAATTGCATAATATATATTTTTTGGTTATACAAATATCATGCAAACATGAATCTTGCCAACAAAAATATATCTGTCTCATTCTCACACGTCATGATTTTCAAAAATGAAAAAAGATAAGTCATATCTTAGACTTCAATTTTCTGTTGACAGTTTTCATAATGTCACCAAGGTCCACCTTGATGCATGACGCCATTTTAGGATGACGTTCATTTGTGGTTTTGTGGTAGTAAATTTTCTATAATAGATTTTTTTTCATTAAAAGATTTGATGAGGCTAAGATTATTTCATTTGTACTTATTAATATTTATTTTAGGCTGCCAAAGAATGAAGGCCTTCAAAAATTGTGGATTGATAATATAGGTCAGGAAAACATAAAACCTGCAGCAGTAAGAAGAATATGCTCCTTGCATTTTGAAAATGAATGTATAAACAGAACGCTGGATGTAGTTCGGCTTAACGATGATGTGGTTCATATGTGTCTAAAAGAAATTTTCTGGCTAAATTAATATTATTTCGTCACGAATAAATGATTTTAATAAGTATACATTATTGTTATTTTATTTATTTTTAATCTTTACTCTCTCGTTTACCTCCAGTATCGACCACCAACTACGCTACTAGTGGAAGTCGTTACAAGTTGCAGGTTGTAAACACTGTTTATAAAATTGATCTATTGTGTTGTTATAAAAATAGGATATAATTAGAAATGAGTATGTAAGGGGCAGTCTGAAAGTGGTGCAGCCACCGTTATGGACCGGAAAGTTGCATGGAAATTGGTTGTCATATGGTATGAACATGTGATGCTGAAGATTGAGGAATACCTACGTTATGATAGTTAAAAGAAATGACGATAGCCAATGA
This sequence comes from Parnassius glacialis, assembly GCA_033319125.1. Lineage (NCBI taxonomy): Eukaryota > Metazoa > Arthropoda > Insecta > Lepidoptera > Papilionidae > Parnassius > Parnassius glacialis. Next base: position 33,445,741 of record JAVANC010000018.1, read on the forward strand.
AATGTTTCATGGATTGTGTGAAAGGTGATATGGTTAGAAAGGGGCTGCTCAACTCGGTTAGAGTACTGAGATATATAAAAAAATAAGATTTATTATCAAAACAAGAGAGATGACGGTTAGTAAATATGTACGAAAGAACACACGCTCCGCAAACCCCAAAATAAATTAAGATAATGGTAGGAGTATAATGAGGTTTCCTGTGTTTAAACAAATAATAAAAGGTCAGTCTACCGCACGTTCATGGTAACTTGAACTGGTAACCGACCATTACGATAAAAGAAAAGTGTTGTCAATTTCAAGTCTTAATGGCGGCTCGAAAGTTAGGTGCGAGCGGTAGTCCATGCTGATATAGTTTAAAGAAAACTTGATGGTGGCTCAGATCTCTGTACGTAAAGCGAGGCGTAGAGGTACAGGACTAGCGCTCTCAACTAACTTCCCAGCCACTATAAAGTTTACCTGGAATTATACACCAGCTCAACTCTCACTTTGACAGGTTTTAAATATTTTTTTTATAATTCACGCGACCTCGACGCATGCCTTGAGGGCTGGTTCAATGTGGCGCAGGACAAAACCACTTGGAAAAATTTGGGGGAAACCTCTGCTCAGTAGTGAAACAGCATGGGCGTAACAAAAAAAATCATACGAAACCCAATACATTGCCTATAGTGGTGGTTTCGTTAATCTCTGCAGAGAAGGGTAAAATGCGGGCGTTGACTCAGTGACGAACTTATGGAGTTCTAACTCTGCGTTGTCAATCTGTTTTCTGTCACTATAGCACAGCGTTTCATGCCTGTGTTCAGACTGGTGCCGATACAGAAAAACAGCTCGTAGCTCGAACTCAGTATCCTATTCCGGTGCGCGTCGTAGACGTGTTCTGAAAAGAAGGGAATTAAAGCTCCAATACATTGTGTTCTTTCTTTCATTTCTTCGCTCGCTTTTAACTGTTGCTTCACCATATCATAAAGCAATTACAGTTTTAAAATTTTCCTATCCTGAGTTGAACGTAAGATTTATTTATTAACTATCTCAATACAACTATTATTACAGGATTAACCTAATACAATAGTGTAATGATATTTATTTATTTATTTAATATATACCTATGAGATGGACATTATAATCTTTATATATAAAAAATACGTGTCACGTTGTTTGTCCGCGATGAACTCCTAAACTACTGAACTGATTTCAATGAAATTTTGCACACTGTGTGCATTTTGGTCCAACTTGATTTTGGTCCAACTTGAGAGATAGGATAGTTTTTATTCCGATAAATGACCCTCTATTTTTTTATTGCGAATTTAAGGATTTTTATAGGAAGAGTCGTTGGAAAGGGCAGAACAACGTCTGCCTTGCGAACTAGTTATTTATATAACATCTACACTGAAAACATCGACAAAATGAGTACAACACTATTTGTTGTGGGCGGAATTGTCGCCATATTTGAGAAACACTTGACTTCAGATCACGTGACCATATCTGATATCCTTTATCTATGCATAATATTCTGTTTCAGTGTCAGAATCAGTTTTATGACCGTACTGGAGTTTTGGTAGGAACTTGACCGGCGGCGGATTGCTGCTCCTGTATTATTGTTTAAATAATGGTTTGCAGTCGATTTTGATATGTAAAAGTGGTGCAATTTTGTGTATTAAATGTTTGCGCATGTGAATTATTAATGTAAACGGTGAAACAAATGCTCCGATGATAATGTGAATCTTAAGATAAGGTGTCTGTTTGCTTAGTCGCCTTGAGATACCAATATCGCCAACTGTCTGCTGGCTCAAGTTGCCGTAAAAATCTCCCAAAAACTACACAATGTGACGCATAAATATATTGTGAATCAGTTTACTTTAAAGGATCACTCGATAATGAAAAATCTATAAAAACAAAGATCCCGAATGAAATGAAGAGATGGCTTAAAAGACAAGAATGCAAGCCTTAATAAAAAATATGATCGTAATTCTTTTTTTGAAAAAATTTGGAAAGTTGATTTTACAACAGTACATAGGTACAATTTAACTGTAATAACATTTTGATTTAAATTAATAATGTAAAATAATGTAAACTTTTATTTGAAATACTAAATCTAGGAATCTATATCTTTGTGGTAACAATATTGTTACGAGCTTGGGGTTCGAGACAATTAAAACTGCCGAGTGAATTACCAAAATTGACACTTTAATTAAATAACACTAATTACAACTTAAAAAGACACTAATAATAAAACACAATTGTATTACCGATCACTTTAGTTCGAAGTTATAACACTTCGAAGTATTCGCTTATATTGCCAATTCAATACTGACTCGGTCGAGGTATATACCGGCCTTATATAGGGCCTCAGATAGTTTCGAGAACCTTCTTCTGTAGCGACATCTAGAATGTTCGAGTACATATCGGTTCCGAAATTTCTAGAAGGATCTTGACTCACCTAGTTCTACTACTCGACACTAGAGGGTGCTGGTGGTTACTAGTGTTGCCATGTACAAGACATTAATAGTAGCGCGCAACACTGCCCCCTCCTAAGACATGCTCGTCCCGAGCATTATAGGCCCCATAATAAAGCGCCAGTCGATCCACATGGACAATCTTAGGAGTACCTCTTCTAACATCAGTCAGCACCCGCCAGTTTCCCTGCTGCTGCTGGGCAGTGCTGTTAGCCACACTACCCTCTCGAGATCGATCACCTTCCCTTTCTACAGTTCGTTTAGGGCAGCTGGATCGAAGGTGGTCCCTTTTCCCACAGCCATAGCACCTAGGGCTGTTGCTGGCTGTTGGGCTGTAGCCGCTGCAACCTCCCTGACGCAATAGGAATGATGATCATGTCGCACGGCTTCCACCTCCAGTGCATGGGCCAACGCGCCCTTAAGCGTCTCGTGGTGCCCGAGCCTGACAGCAGCTCTGACTTCAAGGTCGCGGATACCGTCGATGAATGTCTGCACGAGGTTCCCTACAATGACCGCAAGTACAGACTGGAATGCTTTTCGAACCAGCTTCTCCACCTCAAGGACCCACTGCTGCAGGTTTTCGTTGCTGCGTTACCCGCGACCTTTGAGCTGCGCACAAAAGACGTGTTTCGGGTGAGTGTCACCATATCTCGCCTCCAATGCCTCAAGGAGCTGCTCGTAAGTCACTTATTTACCGAGAGCTTCCAGAATAGTTAAGGTCTGGTCGCGCAGGCCTCGGGTGAGAGCAGTCATGGCCTGACTTTTTATTCCAGCCGTTCGCCTTCATGACAGCCTCGAATTGGATTTTGTAGGCCGACCAGGAAGAAGTCCCGTCGAACGGCGGCACTTTGAATCCACATAGCGAAGATGTTGTAGCTACCACGGGGGCTGTAACTCCATCCCCAAGTTTGAGGTCGTCCAGCGTTTTTTCCACGTCAGCCATCACGTTGTCAACCCGATTGTACACTTGGTCGATTCGGGTTTCAGCTTCCGACAGGCGGTTGTCATATTGAGCAACCTTATCCTTCACCTCCCTTATCTATTTCCCGAAAGTAGCGTGAAGGTCCTTCATGAGAAGTATCTGCTGTTCCTTATCGCGTTTAAGCTGCTCTTCCAACTGACGGCCCTGTTGATCCTGTTGGCGGGTCTGTTCCTCCTGTTGGCGGTCCTGTTCCTCCTGTCCACGCTGCAGCTGCTCTTCCAACCGACGGGCCTGTTCCTCCTGTTCCTTCTATGTATGTACTATATATGTTTGTATCGATGTTGCACCGTAGCAGCTCGATTTAACCAAATAACTCGTCAATCAATTCATCTTTATTAAAAGTGAACGAAAAGGAAAGAAAAATCTATATTATTTTTATTGCGTTGTTAGGCATTAAGGCTTGGTGTTCCTGTTTTTGTTCGTTTGAAAATTGGTTTTTGATAATCAAATTATTACATTTAGAATCTGAAAAAAAAAGCAATTTAGATGCTTTCTTTCTCCTTACGATGTACCCGGTCAATACACGATACAATACAATTTACTCGATGGAAAAATTACCGAACTACGTTCGATTTGCTAATACTACTTTTTTTTTCTATAAAAAATATCAAGTTATAAGCAAGCATAATGAAATCAATTCCACCCGATCGGTTTTTTTTCATACATTTAATTTAAAAAATATCGATTATTCAAGGGATTTTCGATCCGTACGTCACTTGCCATTGCCAGTGTCCCGCGGGACGTTGCCGAGGTAAGACTTATGCCAAACACTACGTAAATAATATTTAGGAAATAAAATAAATTCTAAATAATTAGTTTTATGGAACTTATAGACTATAGTTAAGCTTTTGTTTGTGTGTTTATTTCTCACAATATTGTTTATAAAACAAAAAAATGCGATTACTTTGTAAAAATCACGATCATATGCGCGGCCCGACTCAATCTTTGCGACGACCGCTTGTAAATATGTAATACTCTTGGAACACCCTACCTTAATAATATTATTACTACTCTGTATTTTTCATAATTTTAACTTAGTGTATTGATATTAAAAAAAAACATTAATTGTCATTTTTAATGATTATTTATGTTACGGCCAACAGCTGCCCTGCCTCAGCAGGAGTTGGATCCTTCGCGGCCCATAGACGAAGGAGCTACGGGCAGATGCTGGTCGGGCGTTCCTACGCCGAGGGTCAAAAGTTTCTAATGAACACACGAGGGGAAAGGTCACTAGGATAAATGCACTTACCTGCCCCAGGAGCGCAGACGATTCTCCGCGACCGGCCCGGCTGATGACAGTGTTGTGAGTGTATGTGTAATTGTATGTGCGTGTATGTTGACGGGAACCGATCTGGATGACGCAACGACGTCCGGGAGAAGGCACGCGCTGGTATCCCCGGAACCTTCCCCTTCTGGAGGCACTCGTAATGGGTTGTCACGAAATGGGACAGCTACTCGTAGTCCTTCAGAGGTAACTCACTATGATAGTTGCACAAGAATTTAACCGAGTTAGTACGTTCTAATAAACGATACCGTTATCGCAACGATTTACGCGGATTGTTCCTTTAGCAAAGTTAGGCGCGAAAAAACGTCCGTATAGTTCGCAAGAAATCCTAAGATAATGGCGCGAAGTGCCACGCCGACGCGTCCGGCGGCCGGGGGGGGGGGGAGGGGGGAGAGAGGGAAGGTGCCCTTGATATCGAGGCCAAGCGCGCGCGTTAAAGACTACGTTTTTATTGTAAATTTTTCCTGCCTAAACAACCCCCCGCCCCGGACATAAGGCATTAAGTCCGCGAGTAGATTGGCAAACGGGACAAGGTCGCGACGGCCCGTTGCAAGACCGAATCTCCGACCAAAACCTCGGCCACTCTAGGCACCCCATCCGCTCCATACGACAGTTTAACAATGCGCCCACGGCGCCAATACAAATGTAGCGCGTTTGGTTCTTTAATCAACACGAGGTCTCCCACCCGAGGAGGCTCCGTCTTGTCAGACCACTTAACGCGCTGCTGCAAAAGATGTAGGTACTCCAGAGACCATCGGTGCCAAAAGCGTTGAGTCATCTGTTGCAGCAGGGCAAACCTGCTAAGCCGTGAAGCACTCGTTTCCCTGAAGGGATACTCGGGCAGAGCGTTAAGAGGCTGGCCAATCAGGAAGTGTCCCGGGGTTAGAACCTCCAAATCATTCGGGTCGGAGGAGAGGGGACAGAGGGGCCGAGAGTTGAGTACCGCCTCAATTTTACAGAATACAGTGGCGAGCTCCTCAAATGTCAAAATGGCTTCACCAATAACGCGACGGAGATGCGTTTTTGCAACCTTAACCACCGCCTCAAAAATACCGCCCCAGTGGGGACACGCCGGAGGGTCGAATTTCCACTGGATGCCCCTTTTCGACATAGCATTTCCTAAATAAGTCCGGTGGCTGGACAGAAATTCGACAACCTCCTTGAGATACCTATCCGTGCCCTTATAATTCGTCCCGCAATCCGACCGGATCAAGTCCGGCAAGCCGCGCCGCGACACGAAACGGCCAAGCGTGGCCAAGAAGGCTTCCGTGCTGAGGGCGCTCACCAGTTCCAAGTGAACGGCTTTAGTGGAGAGGCACACGAAGACGCAAAGATAGGCCTTACATGAACGCGCGTTACGAAGGTTAGAGGACTTGACGAGGAAGGGGCCAGCGAAGTCTGTTCCGACCCCAGCGAATGGTTGGATGGCCCTGACGCGGTCGGGCGGCAAGTCACCCATCAGAGGCTGCGATATAGGGGCCTTCAGTTTATAACAGGGGATGCACTTAAAGATGACGCTCCGAATGGTGCGTCGGCCAGACAAAATCCAAAACTCCCGCTGCAAAATAGCCGACAGAGCGTTACACCCAGCGTGGGCATTCTTAACATGGTGGTGGGTTACCAGCAACCGGACAAGGGCGCCGTCCTTAGGGAGCAGCAACGGGTGTCGAGCCCTGCACGGCAGTTGAGAGTTTTTCAAACGTCCGCCCACGCGCAGCATCCCAGCGTCGTCCAGAAAGAGGTTCAGGCGGGCCAGAGCGCCCTTGATAACGGAGCCATGCTTCAAGTTTTCGATAACGGGCTCAAAATGCTCCGTCTGGACCATACGGGTCCAATGCATCAGAGCTTCCCGACGCTCGCTAGGGGACAAAACGCAATCAGAGAGTCGGTGGGACGGATCTCTCGAATTGTGGACAAAGCGGCGCAGCCAAGCAGTCACTCCTAAGAGCTCATCGAGAGAGCTGTACCGTTCCAGAAGGGAGAGATCCCGAGTGGGCTTATCCTTGCCCACTCCTACTCGGGCCCGTAGGCCCGGCAACTCAGTAGGGTAATTACCCTGGGGCCAGAATGATTGAGGATCAGATAACCAACCGGGACCCCACCACAATGAGTGGGCAACCAGCGCGGGGGCCTCACAGCCACGAGGAGCGCAGTCGGCGGGATTCAACTCCCCGGGGACATGTCTCCAGTGGAGAGAAGTCTCAGAACTCTGGATTTGAGACACGCGGTTCGCCACAAAGACCTCAAGATTGTGAGGTGCGGCTCGGAGCCAACAAAGTACTATCTCACTGTCCGACCATGCGTAGACGTCCGTAATGTCGATTACAGACTTCAAGGACGAGTGAACGTGGTTGAGGAGCCGCGTGAGAAGAGCGGCTCCGGACAGTTCCAATTTAGGGATAGTTAAACGGGATCTAATGGGGGCAATCTTGCTTTTGGCGAGTACGAGATGAACTGCAGTATGCCCAGAGGAACTCACAGTCCGCAAATATACGACAGCAGCATAGCCCTTCTCAGAGGCGTCGCAAAACCTATGTAGGGTAGCCCTGCATTTCCCTGGAGGGAGGAAGTACCTTGGCATGGAAACCCGGTTGATGTCCGGAAGGGAGGAGAGCATGGAGAGCCACTCTCGCAAGAGGACCCCGCTAATAGGCTCGTCCCAACCCAACCCGGACATCCAGAGCTTTTGAAGAAAGCACTTAGCCAAAAAGATGACCGGGGTGATCCATCCATTCGGGTCGAAGGTGCGAGCTACTGTAGACAGCACGGAGCGCTTGGTCCATGCTTTGGGAGGTGGGTCAAGTTTTACTCTATACGTGAAGGTGTCCTGAACAGGCTGATATTGAATGCCCAGCACAGTCAACAAATTAGGATTCTCAGGGTGCTCGAACAGATGAGGGTCTTGTTGATCCTCTCCTGGGAGGTCCCTCAAAATGTGTGGGGAGTTCGACAACCACTTGCGCAACTCATAGCCTCCAGACTTCAGGATGGCAATTAATTCGTCTCGCAAGACCAGAGCCTCCTCGACGGTGGAAGCGCCCGTACAAATGTCGTCCATGTAGACCGAAGTCTCCAAAATAGAAGCTCCCCGAGCGTATCTCAGGCGCTCTCTCTCAGCGAGTTCAAGGAGGGTTCGCATGGCGATATACGGGCTGGACCGGAGTCCATATGTGGTGGTGTTCAACTCAAATACCTGTATGGGATCGCTGGGCTTCTCGCGCCACAATATCAGCTGATATCGGCGGTCATCACGATGTACCACCGATTGGCGAAACATCATCCGAATGTCCGCGACAAAAACCACTTGGTGTCGACGGAATCGGGTCAAGATGTCGGATATGTCCTTAATCAGTTTAGGACCCGAGTGAAGACACTGATTCAGGGACACACCGTTTGATGTGGGGGCGGAACCGTCAAAGACTACCCGAATCTTACTCTCAGGGGTCCTCAAGACCGCATGGTGAGGGAGGAAGTAGTGCTCATGTGAACGCCATTCGAAGTTGGACGGTGACATGTGACCCAGCTCCTGATACTCGCGCATGAACTCGACATATTTGTCGCGAAAGGCTGGGTCACGCCGCATGCGGCGCTCCATGGAAAGCAACCTCTTCTCGGCCAGAGCACGGGATTGACCCAAAGAGGGGCGGGAGTCCAGAAAGGGTAAGCGAGTGACGAAACGACCGTCAACCCGCCGGCCGGTATTGTTCTGGTAGAACAACTCACACTCACGGTCCAGAGGGTCGACTCGAGCTGCATGTGGTGGTTCCTCAATGTCCCAGAACCGCTGGACGGCGTCCGATAGGGACACGCCCACGACGGAGAGCGGGTCGGCCGTCGGAGGGGGAGGAGACCACATAACCGGTCCAAAAAAGCTGTGCCCAAATATCGTGGAAATGGCTGACAGGCCATCGGGCTGCAGAGCTCGTATCGCACCTAACAAGAGGGCACCCAGCGTGTCGGCCCCCAGTAACAAATCTATCGGCCCAGGTTGGGCCCACCGAGGGTCTGCCGGTCTCAAAGCCGACGCACAGCGCACAGCGCTGTCATTTATACGAACGTTAGGGAGGAACCCTACAATGTCGTCGAGGACATTTACCTTGACTAAAATACGAAGGTGTCAGGGCTGAACACCAACTCCGCTTGTCCCCTAGGAGCAGGAGGCTCGGCACCTCCGATACCTACCATCGGACGTGATTCAGAGCTCCAGGGGAGCCCCAGTCTTCCCACCAACCGAGTAGAGGCCACACTACGCTGGGAACCCGAGTCCAATAGAGCTCGAACCGTTAAGTGGTCGCCGCTCGGGTTGTAAACCTTCACTGAGGCTGTCGGCAATAGAACAGTTCGACAGGTGGACTGCTGACGACTTATAGGCTCAGTGGAGGTGGCCATGGCGGGAGCAAGGGCGGCAGCCTCCTATCTGGAGCTGCCTCTGTTAGGCCGGCACCCGAACCGGGGGCCCCGAGCGCGGCACTCCGACGGCGTCGCGATGACCCTAGACTGGAATTCCCCGAACGGGCCGACCGGGGGAAACTCGGGGATCCTCGGCTCCAAGGCCCGGGGCCGATACGCAGTCTCCGGAACCCGGTAGTACCGGCACCGGCCAAAGGGGGGCGGGCGGCGTTGCAGTCGCGGCCACTCAGCCAACGGGGGTGAGAACGGTCTAGCTGACCGCTGAGTGGCTGCGAATCCACTATCAACTCGCGGAGGGGGGGTGAAGACCCCCCCGCCCCTGGGGGAACGACTCCCAGACCGATCGGGGGAGGGACTCCCCTCAGAAGGAGGGGCGCTGTGGTCCACCGGTGAGCGCCGAGCGTCGCCCGACAGTGGGCGTGGCTGGGCGCCCCCGCCCGTGGGAGTCGGGGGGCTGGCAGGGCCCTGCGAGGACGAGCCGCGCGCACCCAGGCACAAGATGACGTTGTGGTTGCCCTGGCAGTGCGTGCAGGGCCGCTGGTGCGGGCAGTCTCGTTGTAAATGCCTCTCCAGGCACGAGAAGCACCAGCGGCGCTTCCTGGCGATGGTTCGCCTCGCCTTAGCCGGCTTGCGCAACAACTTCGGGCACGACGCCGGCCGGTGGTCGGATGCTCGACAATAGGAGCAGGGAGGCGCCTCCCGGGCCGCTAGGCCACTATAGGAGGGTACGGGGGGGCGCCCTCCTGCGGGGGCTCCGCTCGGCCTCAGGGGGGTGGGCGCCGCCTTGGCCGGCTGACTCCGCCTTTCCCTGGGCACCGCTCGGGAGGCGGCCGGGGGGCCCTCGACGGCGCCTGCTGCGTTCTCCAGCAGCCTACACTGCTCTTCCAGGAACCGCAGCAGGTCCCTAAAGGGGGGCATATAAGCGGCGCCATCCCCTCCGAACCTCTCCTCAAAATGGAGCCGAAGGTCGAGGGGCAGGCGGGACAGCACTATATGAAGGAGCAGAAAAGACCACTCGTCCACAGGTAAATCCAGCCGCCGCAACGAGTTGCACGCTACGACGACTGGATTCACTATGTCTTCACGTAGTCTAGTCCGGTCCCTCAGCAGCGGGAGGTTCAGCAGCCTCCGAACATGATCGTCCGCAATCCGCCGGACGTTGGCGTACCTTCCAGCGAGGAGGTCCCTGGCGTTTTGGTAGGCGTCGTCCGACAACTTAAGGTGGCCGACGACGCTCAGGGCCTCCCCCTCTAGTGAAGCCAGGAGGTACCCCATTTTTTGGCAGGGGGTCAGGTCCCTCCGGGCGTCCACCAGGCTGTCAAACAGGCCGACGAAGGTCATCCACTCCGAGAGGACCCCGGAGAACCTAGGCAGGTCCAGCGTGGGAAGTCGTCCTAGCAGCTCTGGCTGAGCAGACGGCTTCCGCGGGGACTCAAGAAGGCTACTCAGCCGAGCTTCGCGCTCCCTCTCCACATCCTTGGACCTCGCCTCGATCAGGTCGTCCGTTAGCGCGAGGAACTGCTCGTAGTCCGCGCGGCAAGATTCCAGGACTCCCTTTTCCACCTCCAAGTCCTCGAGCTCAGAGTAAGCCTCCTCCACGGCCGCCCTTCGAGCATCGACCTGCTCAAGCCTCTTCCTCAGATTATAGACCCTGTCCGGTCGGCCTATCAACGCGTGTGCGCTGGTAGCCCAGCGCAGCTCAGTCCACAGGCAACGGATTAGCATCTTGGGCGAGGACATCACTACTAAATCCAAATTACGACGCGGCTCGAGCACAATTACAAAAATAACAAATAAAAAATACAAAAAAAAATTAACAGCTAACTAATGCAGTTCCTATCAATCGAGTTGAATAGAATGTACACAAATAAGAACCGCTATTATTAAATCAAACACAAGTTAGTACAAAAGAAAAGGTAAATCAAATTAACAATAACAAATACTAGTGCGATCAAATCAAGTTAATTCAAATTACGTAAATACAAATTACCACTCTTTAGTTCAAATACAATTTACAATACGAAAGATACACATCAACAAAAATGCCTTGCTCGGAAATCAACCCTTCGATAAGTAACACACTACCATCCGACAACGACAATTAACCGATTACGTAAAAATAACCATCTACCTACATGACGCAATCTCCCGCTTGCGCGCGAACCGGGCGTGGCCTTTCAAATTTACCCGCTAACAACAAAGCAAGCTAACAAAGAAAGGAATTTTATTATTACGTATATAATAAAAAGGTATTTTACGTATTACGGACGGGCGTGATTGTAGCCACAAAATCAACCCAACGCTCCTGCCACCAAATTATTTAATTTTTATCAAATACTATGGTCGGTGGATCGACCGGGAATCGATCCCAGAACCACGCTCTGCTACCAAATGTTACGGCCAACAGCTGCCCTGCCTCAGCAGGAGTTGGATCCTTCGCGGCCCATAGACGAAGGAGCTACGGGCAGATGCTGGTCGGGCGTTCCTACGCCGAGGGTCAAAAGTTTCTAATGAACACACGAGGGGAAAGGTCACTAGGATAAATGCACTTACCTGCCCCAGGAGCGCAGACGATTCTCCGCGACCGGCCCGGCTGATGACAGTGTTGTGAGTGTATGTGTAATTGTATGTGCGTGTATGTTGACGGGAACCGATCTGGATGACGCATCGACGTCCGGGAGAAGGCACGCGCTGGTATCCCCGGAACCTTCCCCTTCTGGAGGCACTCGTAATGGGTTGTCACGAAATGGGACAGCTACTCGTAGTCCTTCAGAGGTAACTCACTATGATAGTTGCACAAGAATTTAACCGAGTTAGTACGTTCTAATAAACGATACCGTTATCGCAACGATTTACGCGGATTGTTCCTTTAGCAAAGTTAGGCGCGAAAAAACGTCCGTATAGTTCGCAAGAAATCCTAAGATAATGGCGCGAAGTGCCACGCCGACGCGTCCGGCGGCCGGGGGGGGGGGGGGGAGGGGGGAGAGAGGGAAGGTGCCCTTGATATCGAGGCCAAGCGCGCGCGTTAAAGACTACGTTTTTATTGTAAATTTTTCCTGCCTAAACAATTAATGTTTTGCTATTGTGGGAAAACAATTTGACATAATTTTATTACGACCCGTAATAAAAATATGATGATGATTAACAACGGATACTTGTTAAAAATTATTGTGACAAGCTTTTTTATCTATACTATAATTGATTTAAGATTTATTATTGCACCAATTTCATTTTTTTTTAAACTAGAGCATTTTTGTTTGATACAATATATTAGATTTATGCTTAAGAAATTATTGTGACATAATTTAAATAAAAAATTAAGTTAAGTACGTAATCAAGGATTTTTGACAACCTTGACACATGTTTTCAAAATTGTATGAAATATTGAAACCCTCCCATATTTCAAGAGTAAATTTTGCTATTTACAACAGAATTAAAGAAGCAAATCTAACATAATCTATGCTGGATTGGGCGTATAAAATTAAAGCGAGAGAAAGAAATCGCTGTTTCATTCTTTCGCTTTGTTTCAAATTGCCATTTTAAAAATTAGATACAAAAATACGTATTATATCGGAAGAAACTGAAAATTAATTCTGTGTAAAACTTTTTTTTAGTTGTCCATTAGAGTATAATTACAGATATATTACTTTGAGATTTGCACAATTAATTCAGGTATTAATTGATTAAAATTAAATTATTGAATATAAGTCTATTAAAATAATCTATCAAATCAATCAAAAGAAGCCATGAATTAAAAGAAGAAAAAATTAAATTTCTTTGTCAACGTCTTTGAAATTGATATATATTTTCTGAAATTGATTCAATTTTTTCAATAGGTTTAGATTTTTATATTTGCTATTGCGTTTTGCTTAAATTCAGTTATTATCGGTTCAGAATACTTTATTTTCATTTGTAGGCAAAGAGATTTAATATATTTATATTGTATATAAATGTTCCCAATGTCCGCTCTATGGTAAACCTATACATTTAAATCTCTTCGATATATACCGGGTGTTTGGTGGGTGGTCCGACAAACTGAAATGGGAGATAGATGGGTTCGTTAGAAGCATATTTTCTTAGTAAATTTTTTTTCTATCTCTTACCATTTTTTTTTAATTGAATTTTTAAATTTTTTTGTAATTATCCCAATTTTCTAGTATTTTGGTTCAATAACTTCTACTATTTCTAGTTTTCTACCATGTTTTTTTATTTTCCCTAAGAAATATATTTTTTTTTAAATTAAAAGAAAGATTGAAAGCCTAAAAGGCATAAGAAAAAATACTTACGACACATTGAAAGTGAACAAACGAGAAAAAAATTGTAAGCCCTTAAGTTTCCAGCCCCTTAAAAAAATAAACAAATATGTTGAGTAATTTCAAATGGCCATAAAAAAAAATTCTATTTCATCCTCTTTCTATCGGTATATCACATGTTACATAAAACTTTAAATTATCAACAAAATTATTGATAATCAAATGTGAGGACGGGGGAATTAAAATATTACAAGTTCCGTAAAAATTGCCAGGGCACCCTAAACTGGTTTTTACCCGTGTAAATATTTTTATGGTTTCATTTATGCGTGTGCGAGCCAGGTAGATGTTGTCTCTTTCTGGTGGTACAGGCGAAGTTACGACGCGCGGATCAGCTACCTGCTTCTGTTGTTATTTAATTTAGTCGTGATTTGACTGTCTCTGAAGCTACTTGCGAGTTCTTTTTCGACATTCATTGTTGAACAGTTTCGTTGAGTTTAGTTTTTGTTTCGTTGATTGTTAAGTTTTTGTTTGTTATTTGTTTCTGTTTTCGGACGGTAGTGTTCAAACTTAATTCAAAACACTGCAGTGATTATGGCTCAACGCACTTATTTTACTAACCAGGAATACGCTGATATGCTTTTGGTTTATGGCCGGGCCCTAAATAACGGCCACAGAGCACGTAGACTTTATGGAGAGCTGTATCCCACGAGAAGGTTGCCTAGCCATGATACGTTTGCAAATACTTATAGAAGGCTACGTGAAACTGGCAAATTGCAACACAGGGAACCAGGAGTACGTGGAAGACCACTTGATGTTGCTGTGGATGAGCGTATCTTGGCGGCTTTTGACGATGATCCCACTATAAGCATTAGAAAAGTAGCGACTGAACTCGGCTTTTCTGTATGGAAAGTGTGGTCGGTTCTCCGCAACCATTGCAAGCACCCATTTCACCTCACCCCAGTGCAAGGTACTTATTATTTCTTCTTTTTATAAAATTACTGTTTATCTTATACATTATTAATTATTTCATACATTTTAAAGTGAGTAAAGTAACTTACACTATTTTTTGTGCTAGGTATCGTGGAAGGAGATTTTGCACGGCGTACAGAATTTTGCAGCTTTATACTGCACAAAGATGTCGACGATAATCAATTTTTGAAGAGCATTTTATGGACCGACGAGTCGAAGTTTACACGAGAAGGCATTTTCAATCAACATAATTTACATTATTGGTCAGATAAAGATGAAAACCCACGTAAAACGAGACAAATATCGCATCAGACACGGTTTAGTGTTAACGTGTGGGCAGGTGTGATCGGAAGATATTTAATCGGTCCTCATTATCTACCTGATAATTTAAACGGAGATAATTATTTACATTTTTTACAAAATGATCTCCCGGAACTAATGAGCGAGGTACCAATAATGAATGAGGACACAAGAATAATATTTCAAAACGATGGCTGCCCTGCCCACTATCGCAGAACCGTGAGGGAATATTTAGATGCGGTATTTCCGAACACGTGGATAGGGAGACTCGGACCTATCGAATGGCCTGCGAGATCCCCAGATCTGACTCCACTGGATTTTTATGTCTGGGGCCGAGCAAAGGAAATTGTATACGAAAATGAAATACAAACAAAAGAAGAGTTGATTGGAAAAATAAATGCTGCTTTTCATATTATGAAAGAAGAAATACGATTAAAAACTACCACGACTGAAATACGTCGAAGATATCGAGCGTGTCTGCATAATGTAGGAGGATATTTTGAACAAAATTTGTAAATTTAGTAAAAAATTACTAGTACTTATTTTTTTATTATTATTGAGCAAGACCCTGGTTAGAGTAGTGTAGACACAACCATTAACTTTTTTGTATTAAATACAATAATAGGCGCTCGTATGAGCTGGTAGCTGTAGCTGACCCGCGGGTCCTAAGCGGAAATATTTTAATTCCCCCGCCCTCACATTCAATTATCAATGATTTTGTTAAATAATCTAAAGTTTTATTTGACATATGATATACCGATAGAAAGAGGGTAAATCAGGAAAGTTTTTAAGGCCATTTTAAATTACTCAACAATTTTATTTATTTTTCTGGGGCTGGAGAAAACTTAGAGGTTTACAATTATTTTTCTCGTTTGTTCACTTTCAATGTATCGTAAGTATTTTTTCTTATGCTTTTTGGGCGTTAAATCTTTTTTTTTAATTATATACAAATCATTATACTTGGGAAAAATAAAAATAAATGGTAGAAAACTAGAAATAGTAGAAGTTATTGAACCAAAATACTAGAAAATTGGGATAATTACAAAAAATTTTAAAAATTCAATTAAAAAAAAATGGTAAGAGATGGAAAAAAAATTTACTAAGAAAATATGCTTCTAACGAACCCATCTATCTCCCATTTCAGTTTGTCGGACCACCCACCAAACACCCGGTATATATATATATATATATATATATATATATATATATATATATATATATATATATATATATATATATATATATATTAGCTCGTCAGCCAGTAGTTGTTCTGCCCTTTGCAACGACCCCCTATAAAAATCCTATAATTCGCAATAAGATATTTTGAGGGTCATTCATCAAGATAAAAAATATCCGAAGACATTTAAGGAGTAGTAGTAATAGACCGGACATCAGTAGCAAAATTGTCGTCTGTTACCATTGAGTTATATGTACTACGTACTAGAGGAGACACCAACTCGATTGTTTGTAACACGCGTTAGAGTGCACGCTCTCAAACTTACTTAGTCTGTGTCAAGTGATTGCTGCAATGTGAGAAGTTTGAGTGGAGAATTATTTTTAAATTAATATGCCTTCGTGTGCATTGAGATACTGTTCAAACAACTCGATAAACATAAGTAAAAGTCAAGGAGTGACTTTTCACCAGTAAGTTCAACATATTATTATCTTTAAAACACGCTTAATTTAATTATATTTTATCAACTGCAACGTATACGTGAATGTCAA
Organism: Parnassius glacialis; assembly: GCA_033319125.1. Taxonomy (NCBI): domain Eukaryota; kingdom Metazoa; phylum Arthropoda; class Insecta; order Lepidoptera; family Papilionidae; genus Parnassius; species Parnassius glacialis. The sequence continues at coordinate 33,462,115 of JAVANC010000018.1, forward strand.
AGAGTAAAACATTTTTATGCGCAGACTTAACACTATTGACGTATAATGTTAAGTACTTAGGGACCGTAAATATTAATATATAGTCACGGTAGGAAATGTTAATGCATCAAAATTCATAGTTTTTATTATATTATTTGGATTTAAAGGTTTCCTGAATCAAAAAAGAAAGAGAATCATGGATCAAATTTGTTCAGAAGAATCGCAGCGAAGAAACGTGGTTACCGTCAGATTATTCACGCATATGTTCCGTACATTTCAAAGAAAACAACTAATACTTCACTAAAACAGGAAGAGTATACTTAAAGAAATCTGCAGTACCATGCTTTAACGTAATTATATTATATAATATTGCTGGAATTTTTGTTTTATTTTGTGATTAGATGACGAACGAATTTTTGTAATGTGTAAATTCAGTATATTTACGGGACTTAAGAGAGGCGGTACCCTCGGCGCGTGAGTCGTACTAGTATATGGCGGGTTTTTAATACTGTAACGCTAGAATTTTTATGGGCTTCCCAGATAACTAGTATCTTTTTTTTCAGCCAATAAAATGTGGTGAACAAGATGTATTAGAACTGTTGTCTGAATCAGCAAGCAGTTTAAAATCAATTTTTGATAGTCCGACAAACATTGTACTCAAAAATAAATTAGGCAAGCTGCAGCTAGAAAGGAAATTACTGAGAAATTTAAGAAAATACAAACAAAAAATATTTATATACAGAAAAATGTGATTCTTACGAATATATAAATAAATAATATAATATAATATAAATGTATATTTTACATGTTTACCTTTTAAAATATCATGAAAATATAATTGTGACATAATATTATGTAATATTATATTAAATTAGCACATATGCAAAATAAATATAACAATAAAACAATTGTACTCTATATAATTAATAATACAATATAAATACACAATTATTACATACTGATCATTCTACCTTCGTATACCTAATCTATGATGACATAAACTGACCGCGCAGGCGCAACGCGCTTATATCAACTGCGCATGCGTGACTCTACTATATCCCACGCATGCGCGAAGACATAGAGTAGCGCACATTTTTTGTTTGGAATAGCTTCTCTAGTACGTAGCAAAGAGAATATAATCACTACCTTTAGTACGTAATACATGTTATATGTTTGATTGAATCCTTTCAGATAAGGAATCTGATTAAAGAGCCGATGCTGTAGGTCTTTTTAAGTAGTAATAGACCGAGCATCAGCAGCAAAATTGTCGTATGTAACTTATGTCCTATAGGATATATCTCCAATTTTTGTCATTTAGTCTTAGTGACACGGTCAAAAAGTAAAGACGCAATCGTTTCATACATTTAAAAAATATTTTTAAAGAAAATATGCCCGGTTGTGCATAAAGATATTGTAAGTCACGATATGGAGCAAAAAATGAACGTGATTTCGGTTTATTATCGTAAATATAACATATATTAACCGAATAATCTTCAAATTTTATTATGTCTAGTAGTATGTTATAGAACATTTATTTTAATTGTAGTAAGCGCCCTCTGTTATCCAGTAAGCATCACTATTTAGTTACCAATTTTAAAGTTAGTGGTGAAGTAGAGGTTTACCTCTGCGTTTCCCTTGGTGAGTGCAGGTGGCCGGAGGCTTTTTTTGCTGGAAATGTGGCATTCCATCTTAGTCCTCACGGGTGACAACGCATCTACATTTTGATTTGTAATAGAGGATAGATGTAGATGTCTATGGGCCGCAGCAACCACTTACCATCAGGTGGACTGTGTGCTCGTTTGTCACCCTTATTCTATAAAAAAAAACAATACTAATTACAATCTAAAACCACACTAATAATAAAACACAATCACTTTAGTTCGCAGTTATTTCGCTTCGAAGTATTCTCTTGTAGCGCCAATTCAATTGTGCCCCGGTCGTGGCCTATACCGGCCTTATATAGGGCCTCAGATAGTTTCCAGAACCTTCTAATGTAGTGACATCTAGAATGTTCGAGTACATATCGATCCCGACATTTCTGGAAGGATCTCGACTCTCCTAGTTCTGCTACTCGACACTAGAGGGCTGTAGTGTAACTAGTGTTGCTATGTACAATACATTAATAGTGGCGCACAAACACTGCCCCTTCCTAAGACATGCTCGTCCCGAGCATTATTGGCCCCATAATAACGCGCCAGTCGATCCACATGGACAATCTTAGGAGTAGCTCTTCTAAAATCAGTCAGCACCCGCCAGTTTCCCTGCTGCTGCTGGGCGGTGCTATTAGCTATTACTATTAGCCACACTACCCTCTTGAGATCGATCACCTTTTTCTACAGTTCGTTGAGGGCAGCTGGATCGAAGATGGCCCCTTTTCCCACAGCCGTAGCACCTAGGGCTGTATCCTTTATTGCGGTCGTGAACTGTAGCTGCTGAAACCTCCCTGACGCGATGGGAACGATGATCCTGCCGCGCGGCTTCCACCTCCAGTGCATGGGCCAACGCGTCCTTAAGCGTCTCGTGGTGCCCGAGCCTGACAGCAGCTCTGACTTCAAGGTCGCGGATACCGTCGATGAATGTTTGCGCCAGGTTCCCTACAATGAGCGCAGGGTACAGACTGGTATGCTTTCCGAACCAGCTTCTCCACCTCAAGGGCCCACTGCTGCAGGTTTTCGTTGCTGCGTTACCCGCGACCTTTGAGCTGCGCACAAAAGACGTGTTCCAGGTGAGTGTCACCATATCTCACCTCCAATGCCTCAAGGAGCTGCTCGTAAGTCACTTATTTACCGAGAGCTTCCAGAATAGTTAAGGCCTGGTCGCGCAGGCCTCGGGTGGGAGCAGTCATGGCCTGACTTTTTATTTCAGCCGTTCGCCTTTATGACAGCCTCGAATTGGATTTTGTAGGCCGACCAGGAAGAAGTCCCGTCGAACGGCGGCACTTTGAATCCACATAGCGAAGATGTTGTAGCTACCACGGGGGCTGTAACTCCACCCCAAGTTTGAGGTCGTCCAGCGTTTTTTCCACGTCAGCCATCACGTTATCAACCCGATTGTACACTTGGTCGATTCGGGTTTCAGCTTCCGACAGGCGGTTGTCATATTGAGCAACCTTATCCTTCACCTCCCTTATCTATTTCCCGAAAGTAGCGTGAAGGTCCTTCATGAGAAGTATATGCTGTTCCTTATCGCGTTTAAGCTGCTCTTCCAACTGACGGCCCTGTTGTTCCTGTTGGCGGGCCTGTTCCTCATGTTGGCGGTCCTGTTCCTCCTGTCCACGCTGCAGCTGCTCTTCCAACCGACGGACCTGTTCCTTCTGTTCCTTCTATGTATGTACTATATATGTTTGTATCGATGTTGCACCGTAGCAGCTCGATTTTACCAAATAAGTCGTCAATCAATTCATCTTTATTAAAGTGAACGAAAAGGAAAGAAAAATCTATATTATTTTTATTGCGTTGTTAGGCATTAAGGCTTGGTGTTCCTGTTTTTGTTCGTTTGAAAATTGGTTTTTGATAATCAAATTATTACATTTAGAATCTGAAAAAAAAAGCATTTTAGATGTATTCTTTCTCCTTACGATGTACCCGGTCAATACACGATACAATACAATTTACTCGATGGAAAAATTACCAAACTACGTTCGATTTGCTAATACTCCTTTTTTTTTCTATAAAAAATATCAAGTTATAAGCAAGCATAATGAAATCAATTCCATCCGACCGTTTTTTTTAAAAATATATAAAATATAATATAAAATTAATTAAAAAAATATTTTTTTATTGATTATTCAAGGGATTTTCGATCCGTACGTCACTTGCCATTGCCAGTGTCCCGCGGGACGTTGCCGAGGTAAGACTTAAAATACTTGCGGGTACTTTTAATACAAATCGAAAAAAAGGATTCATCTTTTGGCTTAAATAATTTCACTTTTCTCTACACTTTAATGATATGACAATATCGTAAGTAGGACAGCAAATTTCATTACGGTATTTAACATAAAAACAGATTCATCAATGCGGAATGCATTATAGTCTTAGACAAATGTAATAATCCTCATACTATTCGAAGATTATATGTGGGCAATAATGGGGACTTTAGCCCACTTCTGATGTAAGAAGTATAGTGGGTAATTTTGTAGTTAGGAATAATATTAATTCGTTTACATGAATTAATTATTCAATGAGTCAAGGATAAACTAGTAACGGAATACGACAACCGTACCGTTCCACGTCAGAGCCAAGACTGTCTTAACGGCGGCCGCTCCGTCCGTTTTATACAAGCAAAACAGGCGCCACCGCAGGTGCAATGGTGCTGGATGTGTGTATATATATATATATATATATATATATATATATATATATATATATATATAAAAATTACGTGTCACGTTGTTTGTCCGCGATAGACTCCTAAACTACTGAACTGATTTCAATGAAATTTTGCACACTGTGTGCATTTGGGTCCAACATGAGAGGTAGGATATTTTCAATTCAATTTTCAATTTTTATTTTGAAAATATTCTACCTCTCATGTTGGACCAAAATGCACACAGTGTGCAAAATTTGATTGAAATCAGTTCAGTAGTTTAGGAGTCCATCGCGGACAAACAACGTGACACGTAATTTTTATATATAAAGATATCAAAGTATCGATAATGTCGTTGAAGATTACTAAGTTTGAAATGCCTTTCGATATAATAATAGGGAATATAAATGATTGTTTTATTGTAAAAATCTATTTATCATGACTTCCATCACACGAAAAAAATCATATTAACTTTTTACGCCCCTTTAGTGTCATGAAATAAAATATTTAATTTCCAATAACTAAGAATCAATTCAAACGGCAGTCACTTTGGTTGCCACCTTGATGGCATGACATCACTCGGTCCATTGGCTGCTATAATAATACCATATGATTGATCGGTCGACATTAAAGACACATCGAGAAACGCTAAATCCAATAAGAAAGAGCGTCTATGTTTTTAAATTCGTTTCTATTACAAAAATACACTTCCAATCTAAAATATTTTAGGAAAACACTGAACTCAAAAGCCGTTTCACGATTTTTCACGTTTCATTAGCTGCAGTACATAAAGACACTACCCACGTCAATAAAAATTTAAAATTGTTATTTTAAGTTTATACCTTATTTTCTAACTCAGGCTTAACCTACAACTTCTTGTATCTAATAGCTTTAACAGTACAAACTGTTTTAATGTAAGAAATCTATTGCCCTCTCCTATCACTGTAAGCGAGGATATATAATGGCTTTATAATGCTAAACATCAATACAGCAAGTATTCTGAGCATGCTCATAAGCTACACAGAAAATCTCATCAGCATGCCTAAAAAAAATTCCCACCCTTGCTCCACATAAAGTAGGGTACTTAGCATAGTTGGTATATGCTACTCATTTTTGTTGGTTATGGGTACAGTATCGTTGACTGTTTTACCTCCTTAAATATTGTAAAGGATATTAATCGACATTCTGATAATCGCAATCGATAAACGACGTCAACCACTAACTTTAAAATTGGTAACTAAATAGTGATGCTTACTGGATAACAGAGGGCGCTTACTACAATTAAAATAAATGTTCTAGAACAATCTACTAGAAATAATTCGGTTAATATATGTTATATTTACGATAATAAACCGAAATCACGTTCATTTTTTGCTCCATATCGTGACTTACAATATCTTAATGCACAACCGGGCATATTTTCTTTAAAAATATTTTTTAAATATATGAAACGAATGCGTCTTGACTTTTTGATGATGTCCCTAAGACTAAACGACAAAAATCGGAGATATATCGTATAGGACATAAGTTACAGACGACAATTTTGCTGCTGATGTCCGGTCTATTACTACTGAAAAGGACCTACAGCATTAGCTCTTTAATCAGATTCCTTATCTGAAAGGATCCAATCAAACTGGGATTAGTCCTTCAAACGTACTTCCCAGAAACACCAAGTTGGGTTCGGGTGATCAACGAGGTGACCGTGAACCCCGTGAAGGAGTATCACAAAAGAGCGCATGAAGTCCTTTTCTTAAAAGAAAAGGTCAGACGACGAAGATTAGGGGTCCTCCTGTAGTGGTCTCGGTCCCGACGTCCTTTTGTTATATGTTGAAATGAACTGTATTTTTATATATAAGCTTTGGTGGAAGATCCTTTAAGAATGAAACAGTATTTATTTTCAAAACCACTCTGTAAGAGTGCAATTGATTACGTTCCCTATTCCTATCACTTCCCTATATGTTTTCTTTCTTGATTATAAGTATTACTGGTAGCTGTTCCCAAAAGAATTACATCATCCTTGTCGTCTGCGTGTGTAATATAGCACACAGCAGGTGCCGGGCCTCGGGGCATGCCCCCTTTGCCCGGGATCTCCTCGCGGTGCATCACTATGCACCGGTCTTGGGAGCCGATATGGCATTGTTGGTATGTTGCAGCGCTCCTGGGTTTGATTCCCCGGACTCTGTTGAAAAAAACATTTTTTCGCCTGAAAGAGGCGGGTAATTTGGCTTGTGTCCTGAAAAAGGCGCCTAATTTGGCCTATGTCTGAAAAAGGCGCCTGATTTGGCCTATGCCTGAAAAAGGTGCCGAATTTGGCCTATGCCTGAAAAAGGCGCCTAATTTGGCCTATGGTAATCCAGAACGTCGTAATTTTGGACTGGTCGGGTAAGGCGGCCTATAGGCGACAAATTCGACCTAGGCGCCTAAGTCGGCCTGTCTGCGGCATTGTGGGTTGTTACTCGACTCTCTAATCGCTATAGAGAGAAGTTCTCTTGGCAGAGGTCGCCCGTCCGGAGGTCAAGCGTGAAGAGGTGCAAAATTATGTAGGTGTTCATGTGGCCCGTTGTCGGCACGGTCGAACATGTCGCGCGCTAGTCAGGCTACGAATTGCTCGACAGTCTCCATCTTCAGATCGGCCGCGATGACGTCATTCCGAACGTAGCGACCTGCACCGACGATGGTCCGTAGTGATATGTTCTGCTGGACCTGTAATCGCCGCTTCTGATGATCGCTCAGGAGCGCGTACCAGGCCGGCGCAGCGTACGTTAGTTTGGATCGTGTATACATCTTGTATAGTTTCAGCTTTGTCTTAAGCGGTAGCTTGGATGCCAGGACGGGACGGAGTGCCGCCCGCGCACATCTGGTGTTGCGGACGACGATATCGACGTGCGCAGTCATGCGCAGCATACGATCTATCCGGCATCCAAAGTACGTTGCAGCCTTCTCGTACTTGATCTTCTGGCCCCTGAGCGTTAAAGGTGGTGGGAAGATTCTGAAGCGACGAGTGAGCAGAGCGGTCGTCTTGCCAATATTGACGGCCATCCTCCACTCGTCCAACCATGGTGGCAGGAGGTCCAGCAGGCGCTGCATCCTGGCAGTGGCTATGTGGACTCTTCTAGACGATATGGAGTAGACACTATCGTCCGCGTATAGCGCTAATTCAACATCGTCTTCCCATTCGCGCAGGTGATCTGCCAGCGTGGGGATGTCATTGGTATAAGCCGCGTACAAGATCGGTGATAGACAGCTGCCCTGTGGTACGCCGGCTCTAATTGGTCTCGCTGCGGACTCTGCGTCCTCTACACAGACGTAGAACTTCCTATCTCTGAGGAATGACGCCACTAGCCGCAGCATAGCAGGAGGGGTACTTGTTTGTGCTTCCAATTTATAGAGTAATCCAGAGTACCACACTCTGTCAAACGCCTTCTCTATGTCAAGAAAGACGCCCGACGATGTGCGGCCGCGGTTGTACTCGGCCGCAAGATAGTGCAGCACCCTGGTCAGCTGTGGTGCTGTAGAGTGGCCCCTCCTGAATCCGTGCTGTTCCGCCCGAAGTTATACGCACGGGCGCAAGCTTCTTAGCAGTAATCTTTCACACAGTTTAGCTATGTGCAGTAGCAGCGTGATCGGCCTATAACTGGCTGCTCCATGCCTGTCCTTCCCGGGTTTCGGTAGAACGATCACTTTGCCGATTTTCCATTCCTCCGGGAAGTGGGATGTCCGCAGTATACCGTTGTAGAGTCGACCTAGCTCTACAAGTATTCAATTGGGCAGCTGTCAGAGTGCTGCGTTGGTTATCCCGTCGTGCCCCGGCGCCTTCCTGGGTTGCAGGTGGGCTACTGTCCTCAACAGTACGTCGGGGGATATGAACCACTCTCCTGCAAGCGATGGCGCGGGCGTTGACAGGAACTCCTGTACGCGGCTCTCCTTCCGGGTATGAAGTTCCATGAACTCCGCACTTGCTGAGTTCGGCATAAATTGCTCCTCGAAGTGCTCTGCTAGGATATCCGCTCTACCTTTGGCCTCGTAACAACGTTCACCCGCGTTGTTGGTCAGCGGGGAAACGGGGGGTCTGGTTTTAGTTGTAAAGCGACGCATCTTGCTCTTCTGCTTTCGATATGCGCCGCTCCCAGGCCTCTCCTCTGTGGGCCGGACTGCAACCGACAGTTCATCAGTCAGCTGGTTTAATATCGTCTTGAGTCTTGGGCAGCGAGTACGTGCTCAGAGCTTCCTTAGCGCTCTCTTGCGCCTGAGCTGCAAGCATATCTCTCGCGGCAGCTCTTCTCTCCTTCCAGTGGCTGGGACGATCGTAAAGGCCGCGTGTAAGGCCTCTTGTATCGTTTTAGTAATTCTTGTTGCAGCAGCCTCTACATCGCCTGCTGTATTAATTTGGGTGTAGGTTGGAGGGCTCTCCTTTAGGTGTTTTTGGTAGAGCCTCCAATTGATCTTTCTTCTAAGTGCTCCGGGCAGCGTGGTCACTGCCTTGAGGCCAAGGGTGATTAGAATCGGGAGGTGCTGTGAGTTCAGGTCGCACAGCACCTCTACCACTATTGGGCAGTTGACGTTCCTAGAGAGTACGATATCCAATACATCCGGATGTTTTCGTAGATCCGTAGGGACGTGCGTTGGGTCCTCGGAACCTAAAACGTCGTAGCTGTTTCTCTCAGCGTCTTCGTAAAGTTCACGACCCGGCGGGGTGATCACTCTGGACCCCCACGCGGGGTGTTTCGCGTTTCAGTCCCCTGCGACGATGGTAGGTGCTAAGCCTTCCATTACCGTCCGGATGTCTGAGGAGCAGAATGGTTTCTGGTTGTATTGCCACTTCAATTGCCTGCTGTTGTGGTTGCGGGGGGGGGCTATTTGCCTCCCCCCTTCCCTCTTATGGTTGCCCACCTCTCTTCGTTAAGTTCAGTCCTCGGGCGGCTCTCAGGAATCCGCTTCGGCGCTTCCGGAAGCAAGCCCGGAAGTGTTATCCCTTGCTTCCGAGCGATCCTCCTCAAAACCGGACATCGCCGATCATTGGCCGTATGGTTTTTCGCGCAGATTGCGCATGTCGGTGGTTCGTCTCTACCCCTCAGGCAATCTTTTGCGGCATGTTCTCCCGCGCAACGGACGCATTTTATTGGTCGAAAGCAATTGTAGGCGGCGTGAGCGAAAGCCTGGCAGCGGTGGCACTGTTCTGGGCCTACTCGTCCTTGACAGGCTTCTATCACAACTCCACTCATACATAGTAGTTGGTTGATTTTATATAGGTTGTTGAGCCTTTCTTGGTTTAGATGGTCGATCTGCGCGAGGTGGACTATGCCTGCCTATAGGCATCCCGGCCTGCCTCCGCGCGGAGGGATTGCCTTCACATAGCGTATCGGGAAACCTAACGCCTGGATAGCCTCCCCTATTTCCTTTGTGTCTGTATCCACTGGCAGCCCCCTAATTCCCACTTTTGTGTGTTTCTCCTCTTCGGGGGTGTAGCAGTACCCGGACATGGCTGGTATTTCTTTTGACAATTCAGTCAGATATCTTTGAATGGCCCGGGATTCTTCCGGGCTCTGGCGCACCCCCTTCCCCAATGGACGAGCGTTCGGAGGGTGACCCAACTTCTTATTGAGCACCTCCAAATACTTCGCCCAATTCAGGAGGCACTCTGCGACAAAGGGTGGGTACGAGTATCTGCTTTTCTCGGCTTCTTCAGTTGGCTTCGGTGTGTTGACCACCTGCCTTGGTACTGCCGGGGTTGCTGCCAGTTGTGCATAACTGGTTGATGGTCGATGTCCATCGTCCGTTGGTAATCTAGACGAGTTTGTTGGTTGTCCATCCGAGGGGGCTGGGGTAGCATACGTAGTGCTATCCCAGCCGTAAGATTCCTCTCCTCCTTGCTCGTACCCGGCCGCGTTGCTACGTCGGTCCGGGGAGATAGGAGGGGTTGGTTTTCTCGGAGATGGTGACTTCGGTGGCGAGTTATACATCCTGATTTCAACCGCTGGTAGGTGGTCTTCTTCGTCTGAAGATGATGGTGCAGACAAGTTAGAGTGAAACAGAAACAGAAACAGAAACTTTTTTATTCAATATAGATTATAAATAATACTTATTGAAAGTCACTCTTTTGTATAATTACCACTGGTTCGAAAAAAACCTCTGTCCTGGGAAGAACCAGCAAGAAACCCAGCGGGACTTTTTTTTTAAATAACAGCTTACAATCATGTATGTTACACAAATTAACAACACAACAAATTAGAAATAGCTTGGGAGCGATCACCTCACTTCCAGGGGTTATTATCATCTATAAATTCTTTAATATTATAATAACCCTTTTTATACAAACTTAGTTTAATAAAGTTTTTGAACTTTGAGCAGGTCAAATTTTGTATATTTTCTGGAATTTTGTTGTAAAAGCGTATACATCGCCCCAAGAATGAATTACTGACTCGATGCAGTCGAGTAACTGGTACTACTAGCTTGTGTCTGTTCCTAGTATTTACAGAATGAATATCACTTATTTTTGTAAAACTACTTTTATTTTTGTGTACGTACATTACATTTTCATAAATGTATTGAGAGGCCAAAGTTACACGACGCATTGTCTCTTCTCGTACAGGGATGCCTCGGTTTCCGGTGGCGTGTGCCTCCTGGCCATTTTCTTCGCCCGCTGTGGTAGGGGCGTCGGTTCCTGCCCAATCACACGCTCAGGAGCGGTGGGCGTGAGCACGGCGTTCGATGCGGGCTCCTTATGCGGCGAAGTAGGCTTTCTTGTAACTTTGGGTATTTGGCTGAAGGAGCTCACGATTCTTGATCGCTCTGGATTCGAGAGGTCCTTAACCATCAATGGTCTGTCCAATATCCCCTGGCGATCCGGGGGTTTCCTAATGCGAGGGGGGGGGGGGGGGGGAGATTGCTTCGCCACTTTGCTATGCTGTTAGCTTGCTAGGTTTATTGATTTCACGATGTCTGTCCGTCTGTCCCACGATTATCTCGAGAACGGTTTCGAATTTTCAAATTCTGTTTCAGCAATCGATTACTGATCACCCAGGCATCTGAACCTCCTATTTTGAGACTGATTGCTCAACGGCAACCGTTAGAAACCGCTACAAAGCTGATTGCTTCGCCACTTTGCTATGCTGTTAGCTTGCTAGGTTTATTTATAATGATAGCGCAACAAAACCTTAATATTATGACATACATTGTATTTCAGTTACAGAAAAACTTTTTATTTATTTAACAAAATATGCCTATTTTACAACACAAGAACTAAGTTAGAATTCTTAAATATCTAACATATAAGGTTGAAACAATGTTCTTTAATTGAAAATATAAATGTCTTAACTAATGCAATAGTTTAATTCACATTTTGACACATATTTTTACCTTTGAAACACTTTTAAATTTCTTATACAAAGCTATAATTATTTCACTATTGTAAAGAGAATTTACACTCGCAACAACTCAGAATTCACCTTTTTAGTTTACACTGTCATCCTGAAACATTTATGACTCAATTTTACATAAATTACTGAAATTTTGCAAATAATTAAAAATTCATTTATTGGCCTCCTATGTGCGAGTTCAGCGTGCGGTTCTTAGTCCGCACTAAATGAGCAACCAATTTATACGTGACTCTAGTCACCTCAATAGGAGGCTATTGAAATCCTTGGTCAGATAGCACTTATCTATGTTCATTATGAAACACCAAGGTTCACAAACACTATCCTTATCAGTCATAATGTTTCGTATCTCATAACACAAACAAAATTATTTCCATGTATTAAACATCAAAAATAAGTATTTATTTTTACAAAATTTGCATTTACATTACACAGATAATTATTATGTAATACACTACTCTAAATTAATCTCAAAAGACAAAAGTGATCTTTCCGACCGGGGATTGAACCCGTGATTCTAGAACATTATCTTGAAATTTCTCTAAATTTTGTTAAAAAAATAACAAAAAGTAAATCGACCTGGGAATTGAACCAGGGACCTTAGGATATTAATTTGAAATTTCTTTAAAATTTTACTAAGTGTTTTCTTATAGGATAATTATTCCTTGATAATTAATCTTTAGAAGCTATCCGTAATTGGTAAACTAATGAATTGAAATATTATTTATAGACGCGTCGCCAACAACTACTACTACTTAAATGTCTTTTTTTGTAGGCATTTCTTCACGATTGTGTGTGTAAAGATTTTTTGTGGGATGTTAAATCTGTACGAAAGTGACACTGAAAGTTTTTAGGAAATCAAAAACTGAACAAACTAGCAAGTTATTAGTTTTATTACATTTTTTCAAAATAGTATCCATTTACATCAACACATCGCCGCATCCGATGGAACTCCTCGGAAGGAAACACCTAGATAGCAGTCTTAATTTCAGGATCACAATAATAAATCCAGCTTTCGTCACCCGCAAGTATTTGACATACTCGACGACATACATAGCATTTGAGTTACCTCTGTTAAAACTTTAAACCATTTCACGACACCAATCAACACGACGGAGTTTTTGGGCCTGTATCAAATTATGAGGTATCCACCGGGCACAAAGCTTCCTAACCGCTAAATTTTCATGGAGGATTTTGTGCACTTGACTCATACCAATGCCTAAGCTTGTTCGAATCTGCTGATAAGTCACTTTTTTGTCAGTCTTTATCATAAGTCGCACAACACTGATGTTATCTTCAGTAGTCGCCGTAGAAGGGCATCCCTTACGCTGATCATCGGTGAGATTAGTGCGACCACGTTTAAACTCATTAAACCAGTTGTAAACAGTTGCAGGAGATGGGGCTTCATCGTGTAAGGCCAATCGAAATCTATCATAACTTTCTTGTTGGCTTTAATGACATCGAAAGTCAAAAAATCATTGTACGAGAATTTTCTCGCTTTAAATTCATGCTGATGTGACACAGCCAATTTTCAATTTGTCGCCAAATCGTAAACAAATGACAAATTTATAAAATACATACACAATAATATTGGCAGAATTCCATTTTCAAAATTTGAACTTATTTTTTTATTAAATCGTTTACTAGTGGCCAGTTCTAAAAACTTTCAGTGTCGCCCTTGTATTAGATATTGACTATAAATTAATTTATTATTTAAATATTTTATGCACGATGTGTGATCAGAATCGAAAGTAAATTAAGCGTTGTGCAATCAAAAAGCACAAAATCATCTGATCACTTGGTTTGGTTTCCTACAATAGAAGAAGAAAAACTTTTGACAATATTGTGGTAAATCTTTAAGAATTTTTACTTTATTGACATTTATATCCATATTACGCGGGGAAATATTATCTGCAAAAGCAATAAAAACATCAATAAACCTAGCAAGCTAACAGCATAGCAAAGTGGCGAAGCAATCAGCTTTGTAGCGGTTTCTAACGGTTGCTGTTGAGCAATAAGTTTCACAATAGGAGGTTCAGATGGCTGGGTGATCAGTAATCGATTGCTGAAAACAGAATTTGAAAATTCGAAACCGTTCTCGAGATAATCGTGGGACAGACGGACAGACATCGTGAAATCAATAAGTGTCTTCGCAAGCTTCGCCACTTAATAATAATATATAGTGTACAAAACAATCTCTTCCAAAAACTAAAATTACATAACTATACCTATTTTTAGTTTTATTTTATCCCACATACTTCTCTAAAGTAAATTCGAGTAATTTTGGTGCAACCTTTCAAATTTATGGGAATTCTCCCAATAGGTTTGTGAGTCTCGTGCCAGAATTACTGAAATTTGCCTTAAAAAAACAAAAAGTTTAAAAGTTGCAGAATACAAGGTTTGAAATTCCCGCTAAAAAGTTTTATATAGGCGCCCAACATGGCGCTTTTAGTGTACATACATAAACACGTGTTTCATTTTTTTAGTATGAAGTTGGCGTTCTTTTTTCCGTAGAGATTGTGTTATGTGGTGTTGTGTTTTATATTATGAGGTAAACTTACCTTCAACCTTTAAGTCAAATCCTATTAAGTGGCGAAGCTTGCGAAGACACTTATTGATTTCACGATGTCTGTCCGTCTGTCCGTCAGTCCGTCTGTCCCACGATTATCTCGAGAACGGTTTCGAATTTTCAAATTCTGTTTTCAGCAATCGATTACTGATCACCCAGGCATCTGAACCTCCTATTTTGAAACTGACACTTTGCTATGCTGTTAGCTTGCTAGGTTTATTTAAATTGCACCTGTGTAGTTTATAAATATAAAATAGGTAAATATCGTTCACCTTATAATGTCAATATAACTTCAAATAATGGGGGCTAATAATTTTCTGCTCACTAAATGTCGCTAGTTAAAACTGAGGTTACATTTTTTGTTACACAAAGTAATTTAATTGAGAAGTTGTTTTTTTTACTAAAAGTTTATCAGTTTCAAGAGTATTATATACAAATACACAAAACAATGCGTCAGTGGTTTGCTCTTTAATTTTTTGCACATTTTAAACTTTTTATTTTAATTTTTCTACTTTTATGAATTACTGTGGTTTGGATTATTTATTTTTATTGTTATTAATATAAAATATAGCTAATAGTATAGAAAGAACCAATAACTTTTACATTTTCCGAACAAATTAACTCCCCGCTATGAAATCTGTCAAATATTATACCTCACTTTCTCTAGTGGCACCGCCCTGGTGGCAGAAAAAGTCGTGGATGCCCTTGTTAGAATTGGAAAAAACTGCACCCTGCTTTAATATAACTGAACGATTGTTAAAAACGCCGACCCATTTGTGCTACAACTATACTACTTATATATTTTTGTTTTAATTATTCGCTAAATCTATGTGGAGTGCACCCACTTAGGGAGCGTTAATTCAAGTTCAACTTTTTTTCGGAACAGTAGAAAGAGTATACATGTTGTTTTCATCATCCACTCGTCAATGGGTCAACTTTAATAAAAAGTGTAGGCGTATCCGTCAAAAGACTCTCAGAGACAGGATAAATTGCTCATCATGACGCTGTTAAACTACTGCAGTTATTTAAAAAAAAACTAGTATAAACACTCGAAGATAAATATGATCCCAGAACCAACCGAGAAAACGTCGATACAAAAGAAGCAGTATCTACACTCTTATCAGCTTTGTGTTTTTCTCGTATAATTGGGCTATTCTGAATCTGTTCCGTATCTAGCGCTGTGTCTAAGATTTTTTTACTATTAAGTTTCATGTGAAGGAAACTTTTCAAAACTCACGTTAATAAAATCTTACTTAAGGTCCACAATGAGCCAAGCGCGACTAACTAATCTTTCAATTTTATCTATCGTAAAGTGAGGTAAGCGATAATAACCTAATGGTGCGGACCACGAACTCAAAAGGTGGTGTTATGTAAGGTGCGTTGGGGTAATACCGGACAGATTTTCGACTAGTTGAAAGAGTCTGGCAAAAACTTTATTTTCTCGACATCCGTATACGTCAGATTTCTGGAACATAGCGCAAATCATTAACGGTTAAATGTAGTTTAGCTATAAGAATCTTTTGCTTTTGTAAACTAAACGGTTTCTGCTTTAACCATGTGCGAAGATAAGACATACTTTTTTATATGCATGTTGAAGAATTTGCCACCAAGGGGTAAGACCGGACTTAAATTTAAAGCTACTTCTACTGCTTGGAGAACAAAGTTAATAAAAGGGATTTGTCATATCTTTAACGGTCAAAAACATATTTCAATATGGTCTTTAAATTACTAGAAACATAAATTAATGTTCCAAACGGTTTTCTCTTTTTTTGTTACTTGGCATCCGATCTTATCCCTGATATAAAGAAATTGTAATTTTATGGTTCTCAAACTTTGTTGTGACATAAGATGGAATTATTCAGTATAAGGGAAAGATCGGATGCATTTGATTTTTTTTACTAGGTAAGAAAATTCTATTTAAACAATATACAATTTTTAAATAAAATGTAACAGTAAAGACTGGTTAAATGTCATGGGGAAATACACGAGTAGAAGAAGATGTAAGCCTGAAGCACAAGCAGGTTGTGGTTGGTTAATTGATAGATTATTTAGTATGCAGATTTATGTCTGTGTTAATCAGCAGGCGTGAGCCTATTAATTTGTAGAGTTAATTAGAATCAGAATATGGGCATGAAGTTGGAAAAAGTAAAGGAAAGTTGACTAGACCAGGAAAAGGAACGTGGGGCGAAAGTTTCCCTTGAAACTGAATTAGTTCTAAGTTTATCTAACAAGATGAGATAAGCGTTATCTTATAAGTTTTGTATTCTTTGAATAGCAATTTCTAGGGCTTCTTGTTTGAAGCATCTGCGGATAAAATGTTACTGTAAGTAATGCGGCCGCAGCACTGAGCGCATCACAGCATAAACTAGTGCAAATATATCGGTATCTCAGAAAATATATAGGTAGACAACAAAGTTCCTAAGATTAGTTCTAAATTAGTTTTTTAATTATCAGTTGTTGTAAACTATTGAGTTAATGAATAGCTAAGTATGCTGGTAACATCTAATAAAACTAAATATTTCAGTAAGACGTAAGTTAGCAGCATATTAATAGTTTCGAAAATTCTAATTTTTGAGGTCATTCATCCACCATATTGCTGCGAAATGCGAAGAATTATCAATGTTTTTAATGTGTATTTAAAAGTACCTAATAAAACTATCGAAAAATTAAGATCAATTAGGTTCATTAAGGCACAATAGATTTGATAACGCTACTGAGTCCCGTAGACACTTAGCAATCTTCGAAAGAATATACACGACAGATGAAAGTTTAACAATCACTGCCATATTTGTAACGGGTAAAGAAAGGATAAAATTCATCCGATCTTCACTCGCGCGGGGAAACATCGGGTCTCGGCCTACAGCGATCTTAGCCCTCTTTGAATCAATTTTATCTGGCTGTAACTTCATAAAACTTAGTATGCAGACAAAATAATGACAATAGAAGCTATATTCTCGCCAAAAATCACAAATAAAAGATATAGGGAAAGACCGGATGGACAAAAATAGTACAAAAATGATCTTGTTTTATAAAATGCCGCTCAGCACGCGTCCTACTTCCCCTAGCGAATGGCGGGAACTTGGGGTCGGGGCAGAATGAAATGGCGTCGTGTACCATATTGCTAGCATTTAAAAATAAAGCATAATTCGTCGGAAATTTCAATCTTACGGTCTTGCCCCACCACCGATCTTACCCCAACGTACCTTACCACTCCTAACACAAGCATTTTTACGTTACAGTGGTTAAAGGGAATATAAATAATGTCAATAGCATTGCTAGTATTAAAAAAGAAAAGGTATGTTTCCTATTATCTCGCCTCTTATATTTTTGAGAAGTTTATTTTTAAAATACTTCTGTCAGAATTCAGGCTGGAAATCACGCTGGAAGGGGGGGGGGGATAATTAAATGTCATGTCTTGATGTTGGCAAAGTAGTTTAGCGCCCTATCATGTATTTAGTTTTACTACTTTTACTGAGGAAGTCCCACCTACTAAACCTAGTGGTTATACACTCTTCATCGACTATTAACAAATTTGGTTTTATTATCTTTTTGCACTTATATCTTTAATTTCAGAAATCACCAGGTGGTCATTTCCTTCAATAGAGAAAAAAGTTTACGTGATGGCTCCTTAATATTAGCCGATAAATCATTATTATATTAAGAACGTAAGGATATTGTGAGCCTCTTTGTTGAGCGAACTATAGAAATTGCTTGTGTCTAGCTCGAGCACCTCATTGTTCTAAGTGTTTATAGACCCCCATGTGCTAGTTACGAATATTTTGAAAGGGTTTTAGAAGAAGTTTCGCTCAAACTTAGTAAACAGAACAAGTCTGTTGTAATATGTGGAGACTTTAACATCGATCGCCTTGAAACTCTTTCCATTAGTATTAAGTTTAGTTCATTATTTAAATCATATAATCTTCTTAGAACCGACACGTATTGCTGGGCCTAGTGCGACCTGTATAGATAAAATTTTTACAGATGTTAGGCCCTTGTTTGGCCCTCAATCATTTAAAATTTAATTTCAGATTACTGTGGACAGTTGGTCTCATTGTCTTACATACACAAAAACAAAAGTGAGAAAGTTGTGTTTGTTCCATTAAATGAACATTGCTTGGAGAGGTTTAGAAGTAACATTGTAAATGGCATTCTATCAATTTCGTTTAAAAATAGTGCTGATTATTTGTGTGGTTCATTATTTTAAATTATATCTGGTGAATTTAATAGAATATTTATTTCTAAAACTTTATAAACAGTCGCAAATCATTTAAGAATGGGCGACAGTAGGAATTTATAAAAGTAGACGAAAGTTATACGAGCTTTATAATGAAAGATCATATAATCATAGTATTATATTTAGAGAGTATGTAAAAACATATGATTTTTTTAAAAAAAATCATGCTCCACAGTTAAGGCATTAAGGCATTTAAGCAACAAAATAAAAACTGCATCCGATAAAGTTAAAATGATATGGATTATAATTAATAGTAAAAAGGGCAAGGTCAAACCACGGAACTCGGATTTTCAATTGAATATTAACAATAATTTACGGATGTTCCTTTTTTGACAATAAAATCATTAAATTGTTCTCCTACTGTCACAGCAATGATTCGTGCTTAAACAAAACGTAAAGCCTTGTTCAAATAATTTCAAATTTCATAGAGTATTGCCAAAAGATATCGTTAAATATTTTAAAACTATTGATGTTAAGAAAACGGCAGACTTATGGGAGATTTCCGTTAAAGTTATTGCGTCTATAATAGATACTGTGGCACCTTATCTAGCCACAATTTTAATACAAGTGATGAATCTGGTGTGTTTCCTGATCTAATGAAACATAGTAAAGTCATACCTTTATTTAATTCTGGTAGTACATTAGACCCCGTCAATTTTAGACCAATTTCTGTACTACCAACATTAAGTAAAATTTTTGAAAAAATTATTTTAATAAAGATATTAAGTTTTTTTTTAATATAATTTAATTGCTTCATAAAAATCAATTTAGTTTTACAAGCGGTCGATCGACTACTGACGCCGGAGTAGAACTTATAAAACACATTTTTGTGCATGGGAGAATTCAGATATTCTTTGGGTGTAACCTTTCCAAGGCCTTCGACTGTGTTCACCATGAGACATTAATCAGGAAGCTGCAGTACTCTGGTGTGAAGAACACAGCGCTTAAAATTATTATTTCATATTTAAGTAAGAGAATGCAGAAAATTATTAGCAATGGTAAAAGTTCTTCGGGCTCGTCCGTAAAGATGGGTGTCCCTCAGAGCTCGATACTTGGCCCATTCCTATTTTTAGTTTATATTAATGACTTACCTTCCCTTGTAGGGGATAATCATGATATAGTATTATTTGCTGATGATAATTCCTTGATTTTTAAACTTAAACGTCTATCATTTAAATGTGACGAAGTGAATAATGCTATATCAAAATTAGTGCAGTGGTTTAACGTTAATAATCTGCATTTAAACGGCAATAAAATTAATGTGTTAAATTTACAACAACGAATGTTAAAAATCTGAATACCAATGTGTTTTTAAATGGGGAAGAACTGAGCCCTGTTGAATCTTCTGTTTTTCTTGGCATCACTGTCGACGCGAAGCTTCAGTGGGGCACCCATATATTCAAACTAGCAAGCAGACTAATCTCTGCAACTTATGCTGTAAAAAGATTAGAGATCTCACTAGTGTCGAGACTGCTAAATTAGTTTATTTCAGTTATTTCCATAACATAATGTCTTATGGGATTTTGCAAAGGGGAAATGCGGCTGATTTAGAAACTATTTTTGTGTTGCATAAGAAGGCCATAAGAGCTATTTACAACATTAAACCGATAGAGTCTCTTAGAGAAAAAAATTAAAGATATAAATATATTAACTTTGGCTTCTCAGTATATTTATGAAAATTTAATGTATGTTCACAAAAACAGTTTTAGTAAAAAAAGTGATATACATTCTATAAACACTAGGAACATACACAAGCTAGTAATACCAGTCTCACGACTCCACAGAGTCAGTAATTCATTCTTGGGGCAATGCATACGCTATTACAACAAAATCCCAGAAAATATACAGGGTCTCTCTATTATTAAGTTTAAATATTTAATTAAACAAAAACTGTATAAAAAGGGTTATTATAACATAAATGAATACATGGTTGATAATAAACCCTGAGAATGAGGTGGTCGCTTCCAAGCTGTTTCTAACATAAATTTTGTAAATAGTTTGTAAACATTTATATTGTAATATTTATTTAAAAACTACGGTTGCCAACCCGCTAGCCAAGCGTGGCAACTATGGTATTATACCCCCCATGAAAGTAACGAAGAGACGGCCCCCAGTCCCCGGCGGCCCCGCTATTCCTGGCTACGGTGGCGACCATGGTAACGGCGGGGAAGGGGGTGCTAAGAATCTCCGGTGGAGGTTAGGTTGCCACCTACGACGACTCGACCTGGCAACATACAACGCACGCACCCTGAGGACTGACGAGAAGAATGTGGAGCTGGAAGAAGAGATAGACAAGTTACGCTGGCATATTATAGGATTATCCGAAGTCCGAAGAGAGGGGGAGGACACGGTAATCCTCGAATCCGGCAACTTCTATGTTCGTAACGACAATGTTCTATTACCGGGAGGGCGACCATCTGTCCCAAGGAGGTGTCGGATTTATCGTCCACAAGTCTCTTGATAACAACGTTGTAAAGATTGAGTGTGTCGACGAGGGTTGCGTACCTTATACTCAGAATCACTAAACGGTATTCGCTGAAGGTCATACAGGTTTACGCACCAACCTCGGCACACCCCGATAAGGAGGTGGAGGAAATGTATGAGGATATCTCTAGAGCCATGCATTCCTCCAAAACCCACTATACGGTGTTAATGGAAGACTTCAACGCAAAACTAGGCACAAGAGAGAACGGTGAGCTGAAAGTAGGGAATTTCGGAATAGGGCAACGGAACCCAAGGAGCCAGCAGCTGGCCGACTTCATGGAGAAAAAGGGACTCTTTATGATGAACTCTTTCTTCCAGAAGCGGCCCCACAGGAATTGGACCTGATCGAGCCCCGACGGTTCGACGAAGAATGAGATTATGACGACCAGACGACAACTATTCAGTGATGTCTCAGTGATCGCGAGGGTGAAAACCGGCAGCGATCACCGAATGGTGAGAGGCACAATGAACCTAAACGTTAAGTTAGAGAGGTCACGTCTAATGAAGTCAACGCTCCGTTCCCCTCGTGCTCTATTCCAAAGTCCCGAAACCATTCACCTCGAGCTACGAAACATTTTTCAGTGCCTAGAAGATTGCAATGCAGTGGACGATATTAATGACAAACTCGTGGAAACTGTCTATGCGGTCGGAGCTAAGTTCTGCAAGACCCGCCGCAGAAGAACACAAAAACTCCCCGATCACACTCTTAATCTCATGGCTGTTAGACGGGATATTAAGCTGCAGTCTTCAATAGATTTGACAGCATACAGGCAATTGAACAGACAGATCTCCAAATGCATGTGGTGGGACTTGCGCAACTTTAATACTGCTCGTATTAAAGAAGCGATCGAATGGAACCAGGGTTCCGAAGTCGTTGCTAGAGATCTGTCTGCCAAAAAGAGCCAACTGTCGAAGCTGAAGACCGAGTGTGGCAGCGTCGTTTCCGGGACACCTGAGATTTTGAGTGAGATTAAGACGTTCTATGGGCAGCATCATCGTTGGAGCCACACGTAAGTGTGAGTAACGATCCAAGAGCGAGTCTTATCCGACAATAATCCGATGATTTCCCGGACGTCAGTCTGTGCGAGATTAGAATGGCTCTCCAGCACCTTTAAAACGGCAAGGCCCCAGGCGAGGATGGAATTACAGCGGAGCTTTTGAAAGCGGGTGGAAAACCGGTACTTGAAGTCCTTCAGAAGCTCTTTAATTCCGTCCTCCATGGAGGCACTACACCGGAGGCCTGGAACAGAAGTGCGGTGGTCTTATTCTTCAAGAAAGGTGACAACGCTCTCTTGAAGAACTACACACCGATTTACCTTCTGAGCCGCGTCTACGTGCTGTTTTCGAGAGTTATTACGAATCGTCTCGCGCGCAGACTTGACGACTTCCAGCCTCCCGAACAAGCCGGTTTCCGAAAATGCTTTAGCACCATAGACCACATACATACCCTTCGGCAAATTGTACAGAAGTCCGAGGAGTACAATTTGCCACTATGTCTGGCGTATGTGGACTATGAGAAATCCTTTGATTACGTCCAAATTTGGGCGGTGCTGCAGTCCCTTCAGCGATGCCAAGTTGACTGTCGGTATATCGAAGTGCTTGTACAGTAAACCTACGATGGCTATCCGAGTACAGAACCAGATTACGAAACCTATTGCAGAGAGGTGTAAGACAGGGTGACGTTATATCTCCGAAACTCTTCACCGCTGCATTGGAAGACGTTTTCAAGCTTCTGGACTGGAAAGGATACGGTATTAACATCAATGGCGAGTACATCACTCACCTTCGATTTGCCGATATAGTCCTTATGGCAGGATCGCTGGAGGACCTAAGCACTATGCTCAGTAACCTCAATAGTGTTTCCCAACGGATAGGTCTTAAAATGAACATGGACAAAACAAAGATCATGTTTAATGTCCATGTCACACCTATGCCGGTAGTTGTTGGGAGCACTAAGCTCGAAGTTGTTGACGAGTATGTTTACCTGGGACAAATAGTCCGACTAGGTAAGACCAACTTCGACCGAGAGGCCAAGCGATGGATTCAACTCGGTTGGGCAGCGTTCGGGAAATTACGGCACATCTTCTCGTCAGGTATACCTCAAAACTTGAAAACAAGACTGTACAACCAGTGCATGTTGCCAGTGATGACCTATGGTACTGAGACGTGGTCCTTCACTGCTGGCCGTATGAGGAAGCTCAAGGTCGCTCAGCGAGCTATGGAGAGTAGAACCAGAGTGACCGACATAACCCAAAGGATTAGCAAACTGAAGTGGCAATGGGCCGGCCATATAGCTCGAAGAACTGACAGCCGATGGGGAAAAAAGGTTCTTTAGTGGCGGCCTCGTACCGGCGGACGAAGTGTAGGGCGTCCCCCCACTAGATGGAGTGACGACCTGGTAAGATATGCAGGAAGTCGATGGATGCAGATAGCTCAGGACCGTGCTTTGTGGCGTTCCTTCGGGGAGGCCTATGTTCAGCAGTGGACATCTGAAAGGCTGTAATGATGACGATGAATGATTTATTTAAAAAAAAACTCCGCTGGGTTTATTGCTGGTTCTTGCCAGGACAGAGATTTTTTTCGAACCAGTGGTAATGTAAAGAAATGACTCAGTAAGAATTACTTTGTAATCAATATTAAATAAAAAATATTCTATTCTATTTTTAACATTGCATTTTATGCATTTTCAACGTCAAGCAGGGTGCAGTTTTTTCATATTGTAAGAAGTACCCATTTCTAATTATTTGAAGTTATATCGATGTTATAAATTTAGCAATATTTACCTATTTTTTATTTATAAACTACATGGGTGCTATTTAAATAATAAATATTTTTGAGATGTGCTATTAAAATGCATCTGTCAGTATTTTTATTTTATATATACTCCAAATTCGTAGGCTGGGGTACGACGCGTGAATTCGACACTTAACAAATTTGGTTTTACTCACTTTATGTGCTTATCATTGCATTTTATGTATTTTAATAATAGTGCAATTTGCATATTCAAGCAAGGTGCAGTTTTTATATACTGCAAAAAATACCCAGTTCTAATTATTTGAAGTAATATAGACGTTATAAGGTGAGCGATCTTTAACTATTTTTATTTCTAAACTACATGGGTAATATTTTTGAGATGTGCTATTTGAAATACGTCTGTCAGTATTTTATATATATATACTATGGAGTGTAGAGTATAAGGAGAACCATCTTATAAGGGGTGAAAGTTGAAAAAGTGTCCTACTATTTACTGAAAATAGAGGTTCCAAAACCTACCACAATAGCGCTGGCGTCTGAAAAACTACGATATGAATATAGCTGTTGTAGACGGAGTGAAGTCAGCTGAATTCAAATATTTGAAAAATTTCATGACTAGAGTAGTTAGTAAAATGCCAGTACCTATACAAAACCTCAACTATTTACGTACTACAAAACCAAGCGGATTGGTTGCTCCTTATTTATTTCTCCATCTTATTCTAATTAATTTTGGCGTTTTTTTTTTAATTTATCCTATGCTACTGCAGCGCCACCCTTATTGGACGCGTTTTTAGGGACACTTTTCATATAAGGAAATGGTCCTCCTTGTACTCTACACTCCATAATATATACTCCAAATTCATAGGCTGGGGGAAGGGGGGGGGGATATTTTTTTTGTTGGAAAATTGGTCCTAAGCTTTTAAGTCCTTCCACAAATGGCAAAGTTGCCAGGTTTCACAATACATAAATATGTACTCTTTGATCATTATTTTAAATTTTTGGGTTTCGCACTTTCTGTAATATTTTTAATCAAATAGTCGCTACAATATTAATCGCTACGTTTTCTTAATAAACATTTAATAACCCATATTTACAACATACATGCAACTATTTTATTACAATTTAATAAACAAATTATCTCTTTCTCATATGGCCACTTTTTTAGGTCATTGAGCCAGAAGTGTCCTGCTGTGCAGTTGGGGGTAGGGGCGTCATAATATTATCCACTACCGTTTCATTGAATTCATTTCATTTCGTTGGTGTTGTTAGAGGCGACAGAGCATAGACTGCTAAGAGGATACGACAGAGGGGAAGGGAAACTAAAACAGGAGATGTATAGTTGGATGGCACTGCGCTAGTACTTCTTATTAGTTTACTATCTTCCTGAAAACAACTCACAATAACTTAACTGCAGTTGCTAAGCGTGGCAACCATGGAAAATATTGGGAAATATAATATATGAATGGGAATAATTTTTAGGAACTTAATTTTTAATCACGATCATAATAGAAAACTTTTAAGAAAAAAATTAAATTAGGTGAGATTGAAGTAATCTGATATAATCTAAATCATTGTGTAAAAAAAAATATTATAAATAATAATACGTCGTTCGGCATTCAGTACCGCGAATGTGTAATTGAGTCACTTTACAGGAGAGACAAAAAACTGATTTATTTATAATGTGCGTTTTACTATTTGTTGGAAAGAGTTTTTTTAAGTATTTCTAAATCTATTTTTGAAAGGTTTTTGGTCATATTTTAAATACAAAATCGCGTATTTGATTGAATACTATCGAAACAACAAAGAAATAAAAATTTGCAATATTTTCACATTCGCGGTACTGAATGCCGAGCGACGATATAGAAGAATATAAAAGAGACATCCTGTGGAAGTATTAAGAAACTATGTAAATTGTTACTTTTATTGAATCTACCTTGTAACAGAGGAACTGCATAGATGGCGCTAATCATAGTTCTATAAATCTAACCTTAGAGTGTTGGAGAATTAACCGTGACTGACTTATATCGATGTATGTGAGAACCTTAGAGTATTTATAAGTATATCTTGCTTATTTATATTCTAACGGGGGAAGTTTTTTTCAACTGCAAAGTTAAGTTTGCCCTCCAATCCTATTTAACGTTTTGTCAAAGTAATGTCTAGTGCTTTCATAGTTAATGTGTAGGTAATGTTAATGAGGGCTAATAATTTTCTGATCACCAGATGTCGCTAGTTGACACTGAGTTTTTTGTTACACAATGTAATTTAATTGAGAAGTTGTTTTTTTTAATAAAACTTTATCAGTTACTAGAGTATTATATATATTTTTTATATAGAATAAGTGTGACAAACGAGCACACAGTCCACCTGATTGTAAGTGGTTGCTGTGGCCCATAGACATCTACATCCATCTTCGTATGCGTTCTCAGCCGTGAGTACTAAGATAGAATGCTTCTTTTCCAGTAAAATGGGTCTCCGGTACTCTACACCCACCATACGAAACACAGCAGCATTAAGCTGCTATTTTACGCTGGTATTCTGAGAGCGTGGTCTTTCCCGGGTCGTGCCACAACTATACTACTAATATAGCTGCAGCATGGATCTACCACGTAAAATAAATATGCAATATATGCACAAAACAATGCGTCAGTGGTTTGCTCTTTAATTTTTTGCACATTTTTAACTTTTTTTTAGTTTTTCTACTTTTATGAATGTCCGTGGTTTGGTTTATTTATTTTTAATGTTATTAATATAAAATATAGCTAATAGTACAAAAAGAAACAATAACTTTTACATTTTCCGAACAAATTAACTTCCCCTGCTATGAAATCTGTCAAATATTACACCTCACTTTCTATTGGCGCCGCACTTGTGACAGAAAAAGTCGTGGATGCCCTCATTATTTTGGATCCAGGATGGAGATCCATCGCGTATGTATGATGCTGTGACAGATGGATCATGTAAAAGCTTATAGTATACACAAATAGCTTATTAATAAATACTCTAAGAATCTAACGGTCTTAAGCACAGCTGCCGATCATGCGGTCCCGGTTTCGAATCTCGTGTTGGGATAAAATTTATTACTTGAGTTTTTCCGTCGAGAAATATTAATTAACAATCCTGAGTTAGAAAGCTGACGGTGTTTTATCCTCGTGCTTCGGAAAGAACGTAAAGACGTTAATCTTGCGCTTGATCTCTGGCCGTACGTGTCGGATTGCCATTTCATTGGATTATGAGAGTAAGGGAATAAAGTGCATCTGTGCTTACGCATACACTCGTGCAATTTAATACTGTCCTGCTAAGATGGCTAGTCTTCGTTGAGACTGGCCGCCGTGACTGAATTCGGTGGATGTCATTCCAGTTTATTATGTATATTATGGAAGGTCCAATGTTAGATTTCTAATTTCATTTAACGCTAGAGAAATTCTATGTTTTATTTCATTACTATTTTTTATTCTGTCATTTTATACAAATTAAGTAGGTATAAAACTTTCTAAATAGCCGTGTACATAATCAAAGTAAAGAACATGATATTCCTAAGCAAAGTTTACTTTGTAATTCTTTAGGTGCGTTACGTACGTGAAGCCATAGTTCAAGTCAAAGTTGTGCCGTTTTATTTGAAACTTTGTCCATAAAACGAGAACTTACCATATTTTATATTCTTTGAACTAATTTTTTTTATCCATGTGGTTTTCTTCTCAACTTTCTCCAGTATAAAGAAATAGCTTAGATTAATTTTCTAACGCTATCACTCTTTTATGAGTAATATGAAATATAGGATGTTTCTTTAATGTTACCTAACTTTACCTGTATATGGTGTATTCTATTGACTGGTCAGGCTTTAAGGACTGAATAATGGCATGGCATAATATTCATCCAGATATTCTAAACCTAAATCTGACATTACTGATGATTGGAATAAAATTACCAGTGATTATGCCCTTCGCTCACCAACCGGTCTTGTCTGCGTTTTCTTAGTTTACCCCGATATAAAGAAATAGATTATTTTTTTGTCGATATCAGCCCTATAAGGCGTTAGTATAGGAAATGTAGTTATTTAGATGTCAACTTCATCTGCACATGATGATGACTGGTCACGCTTTGAGGATCGAATGATGGCAGGACATAATATTCATCCAGATATTCCAAACCTAAATATCTTGTTCACGAACCAGTCTGATCTGCTTAGTAATGTAAAAATTACCTAAATGTAGACTATAGAAATAAAAACAATAACAAACTTTTTCGCAAAATATACATAATAATATAAAATTCTAGAATTAAGACTAAAGTATACCTAAATACATAATAATAATTTAAAGTCTATGTCAAGAACAGGTAAATGAAATTGTATACTTGGGGAGTGCTTTTAGCCGGGATCGAAGTTGTGATTTAGATGTGGACAGGCGTGTCGCTGCCGGGAACAAAGTCAATGGTGCCCTGACTGCGTTAGTCAAAAGGCAAGGCGTAGTGAAGAGTGCACGCCTTGCAATACATAACTCAGTGTTGGTACCGACTTTGTTATATGGCAGCGAAACCTGGGTATGCCAGAAAAAGCATAAAAGCAAGTTGAATGCAGTGGAGATGCGATCTCTTCGTAAAATGTGCGGCGTTACCATGGCCGACCGAAAGCGAAACGAAGAGATTCGCAATATGGCAGGTTTGAAAGATGACCTTATCACAAAAATTGATAAGAGCGTGCTTCGATGGTTTGGGCACGTTGAGCGAATGAGTGAAGACCGAATGGTGAAGAAAATATATAGCGCGAAAGTTAATATTAAAAGGTGTCGAGGTAGACCTCTCTCGAGGAGACTAACTTTCGAAGACCATGTGAGCAAATTCCTCGAAGAGGGGAGGGTCAAGAGTACTCGGATACCTAGACTGCATGTATGAAGAAGTTAATGAATTTGAAAGAAGTGAAAGAGGTATGTAAGGATCGTGACACTTGGCGATCTGTCCTCTCTGGCTACCCCGTCAGAGATTGTGCGTGAAGATAAGTAAGTAAGTATGTTTAAAGTATTCTTAACTTCCCATTTGGAGGTTAACGTAACACGTCCGATATATTGTGGTCCAAATGTCAAGAGAATATCTTCATGTTTTTAAGATACATAAAGTCTGATTGAATTGTTTTCTCATATGAAGTTTTGGACGTAAATGTTTTCGAGAAGAAAATGATGATATCGACTCCTAATTTCTTCCTCTTTCCGTAACCCTAAATATTTTTATTTATAAAAATAGATTACAGCTTTTTAACATTAAAGAACGAACTACAAATCAAACCGACAGTTATAATTTAGGGCAGCACGAATAGTAAACAAACCCATTAAGTTATAAAAATTAAAAGTTATTGCTTATCCTGATAATGCGAGAATAAAAAACAAAGACATAGGAAAATTACGGTCAAAAGACCAGTTTCCAAATAATTAATGTCGATACTATATAGTAATAAAGTATTGTACATTAAAAAATGGAGGAGGTTGTCTATTCGACTATATGTTATTTTTTAACCACCAACGCAAAAACGGTGTTGTCGGTGGCATCGTAGCTCTGAAACGGGTGAACCGATTTTGATTTAAACGTCACATGAAACCTGCAGGATACCTAACTCCTCATCAACTTACAGCAGAGGTAACGTGTTTGGGATTATTAGAAGGTCTCAATAAACAGGTTGAAAATAGATGGGGAGCGGGGTCTGATGATGAAGCAGGCGAGAGAACTGGGGATAAATTGGTGAGGGATTTCAAACTACTTTCACTCGATTTGAAATATTTGTATTATGATGTTGTATTGTTTGCAGCGAATTAGTGTATGAATGTGTTAAGTGAATAAAATAAAAAATGAGTGAATGGAATTGAGCGAATTTAAAATTTTTGCTTGTCGAGGTTTTTTATATTTATATTTTTTATATCTATGTTACGTCGCTTCTTCGTTAATAATTATTAAGAATCAATTTTAATTATTCTTTTATAATAAATAGGTTATACATCAGGGATGGTTCTATGACCAAGAAGAATAAATTCCATCACTAAGTGTGAAAGCGGTGAAGTTTTTAATGTAAATAATAGTACCTAATATGCTCATCCGGTTAATATGGTCACTTTCTTAATAACTCAAAACCTACAGGCACAGAATAAATAAACCTAGCAAGCTAACAGCATAGCAAAGTGGCGAAGAAATCAGCTTTGTAGCGGTTTCTAACGGTTGCCGTTGAGCAATCAGTTTCAAAATAGGAGGTTCAGATGCCTGGGTGATCAGTAATCGATGGCTGAAAACAGAATTTGAAAATTCGAAACCGTTCTCGAGATAATCGTGGGACAGACGGACAGACGGATAGACATCGTGAAATCAATAAGTGTCTTCGCAAGCTTCGCCACTTAATAAGTACTACAGGCTTGTTTGCATTAAATAATGAAAGGTCAAAAACGCGCTTCTTTATTGGCGCCATTTTGACAGTTGGCAGTATGGTAAATATGGTCATTAACTACATACATAAACACTCACGCCTGTCACCCAGAGAAGTAGACAGAGATTATGGACTTCCATTTGGCACGATCCTGACACAACTCTCTAGCTTATGGTTTTTGGAAGAGAAGAAAGTAAAACGATATGTGAAATAAGAATAGAAGGGGAGTTGTTCGCGCAAATAGATGATTTTGTGTTTTTGGGATGTGTATTTAGCAGGGATGGTAGATATGATAAGGATATAGAACGACGAGTGAACGCAGGAAATAGAGTGAATGGGGCTCTACACCCTATTGTGAGAAGTCAGAATGTGTCCAAAAAGGCACGTATGGCAATTCACAATGCTGTTAGTTCCTACTTTAATATACACTAGCTTCTGCCTGCGACTTCGTACGCGGATCCTGTTGCTTATGCAAGCGACAACGGGGTCGTCAAAATCGAAGATCTGAAACGTCTGATGTTGAATTCTAAGAGCCCGGGGACGGGAAAACAACGTGATTCGCGAGACGATTCGAGACGTTCTAGATATTTCATTTTTGTAATTCAACAGGAAATGCCCATCAGACTAAACAACTTTTGCTAAGACGTCATTCCTATATATGTTATAGTGTCGCTGGGCTTTGGATGGAGTGTAACTCCTTGTGTGTTATTAAGTTAATATATTGGTAATATTGTTTAGATCACGTTCACATGAGGCTTAAGTACTTATAGAACAAAAATACTTTAGCGCAAAGCTTCCGGGTAAACTATGTTTAAAGTTGACCCGTCCGGCACGTGAACATAAAGATTTCTAGAACTGCTAACCCGGGAAAGAGCGACGTACAACTGACCATGCGAGAAACAACTGACACCGAGATCTACTCCAGCAACACGAAAAGTCTGCCCTTGAGCCTTATTAATTGTCATTGCATAACACAACGATACTGGGAATAGCGGTCTTTTAAATTGGAATGGAAAATTATTTGGTATTATGGGAATTCTGTGAATAAAGACGGTTTCTCCTGCACCGCAACCTGTTAAAATTTGAGCCTCGATTATATTTTGTTGCAACTGGGTTACTTTTAGCCGAGTTCCATTGCAAAGTTGTGGTGGTCTTAAATTTCGGAGCAGAATAATCGGAATGCCAATTTTTAAACAAATTTCATGAGAAGGAAGTCCGGGCATACGAGTGTTTAAAGAATTTAAAAATTATATCGGGTAATTAGTGGCTTCTTGTTCATCGACCATTCTATTTATTGAACTATAAACTTTGCTTTCCCTCTGTATATTCGACAGTATTTTGTTATTAATCTCAGATGTCTGGTCATTGCGAGGAGTTAAAATGGATCTTTTAGCCAAAAATTGTCCCTATTTAATATAATTGTTGCGTCACCGTAAGCCGACGATATAAGATGTGGTTGGAATTGCACTATACAACATAATCAGGCGTCAGAATAAGTTTTCCTTGGTGTAGTTGAGGATAGGTACCTTCCCCAATCTTTAATAATTTATCAGAAAATTGACGATCATCCGGGTTATCTCCAGTTCTCAAATGTACCGATTGTCTATCATGCCACAAATAAGAGCTTTTTAGGACGGTCCTAACCTCATCAGCTCGGGTTCCCCGTGTTACCGCCCATTGGTCGATCATTTTATCTTATAACCCTTAAAGTTCTGTCTACCGCTTCTACTCCTTTTCGGTGGGCCATCGTACATTCATCCCATATGATTAAATTACACTCACGTAATACCTTTGCTTTGTCGCTATTTCTTGAAGTACTACAGGTTGGACTTTCCGTGCGATCTAAATCAATTGGTATTTAAAACATAGTGTGAGCAGTTTTACCTCCTGGTAGCTATACCTGATGAAGCCACGGCAAGAGCAATTTTACGCTGATTTCGAACATAAGCTAATATTAATTTAGACAAAAAGGTTTTCGCAGTTCCTCCAGGTGCATCTAAAAACCATATTGTTCCCAAATTATTCTGAACACTCTCGCACACGCGATCATAGACTGAACGTTGTTCTGCAGTCATCATTGGGACACCGTTTTCTAATGTTGCCAGCAGTTCCATTGAGTTGTAACCAATCTCTGCAGAATATTTCCTATTGGTAACCTCTCCGACTGAGGATGGTGTTGGCAAACCATATTCACAGAGTGATTTACCGCCTACTGCTTTTAAGTCTTCCTGAAGAGCTAATAAGCACAGATTTATGGCAAGATCACGGAAATTATCATTAGTTGCGCCTTCATCATTGTGAGATATATTCCGAAGAAAGTCTTCTGCAATTTTTTTTTATATTTTTCCCATAATTGTACAGCATCTGACAAATAAATGGCGTAATCGTCTTGGATTATCATTAACACAGGGTTCTGCTAAAGCGTCATCCCAATGCTGATCATTTTCAAGCAAACGACGCGCTTGGCAAGCTGTATGATAAGTTGGATAAACAACATCGTCTACTGTTCTCAAATCTATAAGTGATGTTGGTCCTCGCACTGTATGTAATAATAATCGCAAATAGAAACACTCAGCATTGTTAGGATGAACGGTATACACTCTACTACAAACATGTTCTTTGAAAATACCTGACTCGTCATCTACAGGCCTGCCACGGCGTCTACGATTAAAGACAACTCGTTGCTTATCGTAGGTATAATACGATGGAACTTCCTCATACAAAAGAGATTTTGCAAAATCATCAGTTTGGCAAAGTCGAAAGAATGCTAATAAAGTTGTTTGTCTAGGGTTCTGTAATCGTTCTGTAACTTTTTCGGCGTTGAGATATATACGTTGACCGCCTTCAAGATGAACATCCAGATGAGTCACAGGTGGATATTTTTCGTGAATGTTGAAACTTAAGATCCACCACACAGCTTCTGAAGAGCTGATATATCTGCCTGACTGAAATCTAGTAATTTCATCATGTTCATTTCTCAACGCAAATGTAGCTTGGTCACTGCCCTTGTTAATATACTTACAAATATATTTTATTGACTCTACACTATTACACATTTCAACATTTATGTGAGCTTGAAATGTTCTAGACATCACAGGCGAATACAGAACGACCCACCTATTATCTAAATTAACCTGTTGTCCAGATACTCGCTTTTCAACAGTAAAACCACCATTGTCTCTTGAACGGCGACGATATAATGGATATCCATCATGTCCTGTTACAGTTTCATCCACTAATGCTTTTGGATATATTTTAGTGCAACGACCGTCTTGCATGCAAGGAGCATTCCCGTTAAATGCACCACATGGACCATGTATCATATGAGTTTTAACAATGTCGTATAACACGGCATCTGCAATCGGATCTGGAATTTCAGCAATGATTGAACTGTCTACATCATTAGGTCGAACCTTATCTTTTAATCAAAGCAGGATATGTGCGTGAGGTAAGCCGCGTTTTTGCCACTCAACACTATACATATAACACATCTCCAAAAATGTTAACTTTGGTAAGTAGATCTACCATTGATTTTAATTTTAAATGAAAAACTCTTGCGATAATATCATGGCGGTCATGCGCTTGACCCGCAATAAGCTCCCGAGTGATTTCATCCCACTTGGGATTGGTAGTTACAGTAATAAATAAGTCGGGACGTCCATATTTTCTTACGCAACAAAAAGCATCTTGAGTACGTTCGTGCATGTAGCGTGGACCACCAGTAAAAGAAGAGGGTAAAATAACTAAACGGCCCATATTCACCGTATCATTATCTTGCTGCATGACGTCGCGAAGGTGCACGTATTCTTCAGCGCGTAACTGCCTTTGATTAGATCGTATATAAACTAATCTTTCGGTTTAAATTTTTGCGTACATGTCAACAATAAACTGATTGAATAAGCCACGAAAACGTTGAAAGTATACAAATCTATTCCGTCTCACTTGCAAGTGGTAACAATAAAAATGAAGGCATGACATCTTTTTATTATAATTAGGTGCGCCTGTACGCGGATCAGTTTGGTATAAAGCGAAATTATAACCATCTTCCCCTCGAGAGTATATCAAAGGATATTGCAAACTGTCCCTGTGGGTTTCGTAAATACGTTGCAAACGATTGTCTCTGGAACGGATAACGATATCACGCCTACCACATTTCTGGTCCACCAATACTACAGCAACTTCATTCGTGGATGGAACGTTATAACGCCCAGGGTGTTCCTGAGTTGGACGCCTATCGGCATTTATAACAATTTTATAATTGTTATCACCATCTTGAGGAAGAGCTTCTAATGCCGATATAAAACTGCATACATACGAATTAACCTGATGCAACATGTTCTGAAGTTGTGAATTAGGTTCAGTATTTAAATTCGGGAAATATTGATTTCTTATATTCGACTGTTCGTTGTACTCGGATACAAAATATATTTGAAGAAACTTTGATTGGTCTTCAGGCAAAAGGGATCCTATCAAATGGTAAACCTGACCTTGTATCTTAAAAGTAGGCATGAAATGACCTTCTGAGATTTGTTGAGCACCAAAGGATGTCGTTTGGAACGCACTATTATAAGTGCGAATATTGTCTAAGAACTGTTTAGATTGCACATGTTCCCCTAAAAGTAGTGACTTCAAAGGTTCCGGTGGATCTTCGAACGAAGGCAAATTTATTTTACCTCCAGAACAACAGAAACCAGCCGACTCCTTACTCCACTTTGAAGCATTACAAAAAGAACATACTACGTTCATATCGCCTATTACAGAAGATGATCTGTAATCAATTGTGAGGTTATAAGCAAACCCACTTTAATATTTGTCGGACCACGCCACCGAATTTGTAGATTCATCTTCTATGTGTACATCTAAGTCATTAAACTATGTCAAAGTCTGTCTGCAGTAAGACGGGCCTCTCGCTGTTCGCCCGTTTCAAGAGACCGAAGATTTTCAATTCTTAATCTTTCATTAGACAAACTTATTAATCGTTCTTGTCTCAAAGAATTGTAATATTCGCGTCCCGACTCTAGTCGTTGTTCATGCTCATGTTCATCTTCCAGATATCGAATAATATTATGGTGCACCCTACCATTTGTCAAACGGTCTTCATATTGAGTAAAAATTTCAGATTCTCGAGATAAAATATGACGTTCGCGATCAGCTGTGAGACGTAATTCCCTCTCAGTGTAGGTTTCGGACTCACGTGATAATGTATGCCGTTTGCGGTCAGCTGTGAGCCGCAATTCTCGTTGTGAAGCAGTTTCAGCTTCTCGGGATAACACATGTTGGTCTCGGTCAATGGTAAGCCTTAGCTCTCGTTGAGAAGAACTTTGAGACGCCCGTGATGTAGCTCGTCTCGCTCTGTCAGCTGCTAATCGCATCTCTCTTTCTGGAGAGCTTTCATTGGCTCGAGAAGTTGAGGTACTAACTCTCATAGAGTTTAACCGATGTGCTCTTTCCTCTGCCGATTCTTGAGAACGCATATTTCTCATTCTCTTAGCTTCTCTCGAATTTCGAGATAAAGATAATCGTTTTTTAGGTGGCATAATCGACGTCATACAGTTACCTAACAAAATAATCTACGTTAGAGATCTTAACTATAGCTACCATACACTTAAAAAAATCTAAATGCCTACTTAAATAATAAAACAGATCCTAAATAAATCCTTAAATCCAAAATTAAATTCTTAAAAATATATAAGTAGGTACCTAAACTACGTCTAATAGAATGAAATAACCTATTTGATATAGGTACCTAGGGGTACCTATTTAAAACTCATGTGACTCGGACCCCCCCGCCTTTTTATACCTCCTAATAATATAAAATTAATATGAATAGATAATAATGTTAACTTTTTTTAATTAGGGATGAGCGAGAGTGTTATAAACGTAAGAGTAGACAAATATAATCAGAAAGCTCCGAACTGCTAAGCTATCGGGAGTTACACGTGTTATTGTGAGTCAACTATAAAAGATAGACATATGTTGTTGTGGGATATTTTTATATAATTTTAAGGAGAACATTTTCGTGATACATGATTTCTGTGTAGCTTTAACCATTAAGGCTGCACACGCGACGGAAGCTTAAAAATGGAGTAATTTCTCCCGTTTCCCCAACATTTGCCTTCACTGCTCTGCTCCTATTGATCGTAGCGTGATGAAAAGTATACTATAACCTACCCAGGAGTATGAAGAATGATTGTACCAAGTTTCGTTAAAATCCGTCGAGTAGTTTTTGTTTCTATAACGAACATACAGACAGACAGACAAAAATTTTACTGTTTGCATTTTTGGCATCAGTATCGATCACTAATCACCCCCTGATAGTTATTTTGGAAATATATTTCATGTACAGAATTGACCTCTCTACACATTTATTATAAGTATAGATTAGGTAGTGAAAGTTGGGTGTGGCAGAAGAAGCACGAGAGTAGAATAAATATTAGTAAATCCAATTGAGCATGCCTTCGCATTAAAACTAACGTATAGCATGATTATACGGATATTCTTAAAGTAGTTTAAATACCTTTCGACAGCACT
This sequence comes from Parnassius glacialis, assembly GCA_033319125.1. Classification (NCBI taxonomy): domain Eukaryota; kingdom Metazoa; phylum Arthropoda; class Insecta; order Lepidoptera; family Papilionidae; genus Parnassius; species Parnassius glacialis. The sequence goes on from JAVANC010000018.1 coordinate 33,498,744, forward strand.
AAAAGCTTCAACACCCTCGAAAACCATGAAAATGACACCTATGATGAAAAAATTGGTACCTACTTCAGCCGCCATCTTGGATTTACATTTCGACAGCACTATCGGCTTCAACACCCTCGAAACCCATGAAAATGACACTCATGATGAAAAAGTTTATACCTATTGCAGCCGCCACCTTGGATTTACATTTCGACAGCACTATCGGCTGCAACACCCCCGAAAACCATGAAAATGACACCCATGATGAAAAAATTGGTACCTACTTCAGCCGCCACCTTAGATTTACATTTCGACAGCACTGTCGGCTTCAACACCCTCGAAAACCATGAAAATGACACCCATGATGAAAAAATTTATACCTATTGCAGCCGCCATCTTGGATTTACATTTCGACAGCACTATTGGCTTCAGCACCCTCGAAAACCATGAAAATGACACCCATTATGAAAAAATTGATACCTATTGCGGCCGCCATCTTGGATTTACATTTCGACAACCCTATCGGTTTCAACACCCTCGAAAACCATGAAAATTTCACCTATGACAAAAAAAATTAATACTACTTACTTTTAGTACGTACTACTATTATTTATTCTGTGCTTTTAAAATATTGTAATAAAAAAAATCTCTTATTATTATTATAATCAAGTATTTAAGAAATTTGGTTATTCGAATATTGTGTATTATTTGTACAGCGATCTTTTTGAGCCGCTGCAAACAACCGAAATAATGTCCACTCACGACGGCGACTGACGGTAAAGGCCGGCGAACTGATATATACAGTAATCTACGGCGATGGCGAACTGAGTTAGTTAGTAAACTACTCTGTGGCTGTAGCTCCCCATTTACAGAAATAATTTTATACAAGGCTACCAAATCAACGAAAATTTCGCCATTTTCGAACCGAAAAAAAATAATTATAGCTAAACAAAACAAAATTAAAATTGCCATTTACATTCAGTGGCTTCCCACATGATAGATGAAGAGATTAAAAAATAGATTGAGATAAACAATTGATATTTTCAAAAGTTATAGTGTTTACAAGCCTTGGGGACATGATAAATCCACACCATAAGCCACTAAAACCCCTTTTTTTATTTAAAAATAGCAATTAATGGTTTTAAAAAAATATTAGTAAGTTCAACAATCATTTATCTTTCTAACAATGTGCTTTTTATATCGTTTATATGTATAATATGATTGCTGGATACGATTTCATGCGATAAAACGTTGGAATTTTGATTTTTAGGCGTTAGTAGAACATACCCACGCGCTTTGCGCTCGGCATGCAATACTGTAGAAATTCGGTCATTATTCGGTATGTTAGGGATGAATCTGAATGACAGAGTGAGAATTTGTTTGATAAGAAGAAAGTGTGACAAAGCAAATTTATGTTGCAGAGGTAGCAGAGTCGGGAAGGGACGGCTTAGGCGAAAGTTTATCGATCAAATTGGCGATATATTGAAAATGGGCCAAATCAAGAGTACCTTTAACCGACGAGCCTGTATGCGTAGGTATATGGATGTGGTCATTAACTGTTTCTTTTAAATTGATTTTTCGAAGCGTTCCTAATTATTGCCAAAGCCTATTTGCTATTATTTTTAAATATATTAGTTATAGTACGACTTTGTGTTTTTGTCCCTGTCGTCCTCTTACTTTTGGTTTTATAGAGTGGCAAAGCTTAAGGTGACCGTATTACCCTCACGTACCTTAGTTGTTACCTTGATATTGTGATATTCCTCACTCAAGGGTCCAAAAATTAATTTATTTCTTTGATGCACAATGTCTTACCATCGACTCAAGAAGCTATTGTGTGGAAATGATTTTATTCTTTTCGTTCTTTGAAGTCTCTATACTAGCTGTACCCCGCCACAAGTTATTGTGGCTCGAAAATTCAACAACTATATATAACACACGTACGCATTAGAATCTAACATTATGTAAAAATTTCAAAGCAAGTGGTAAAGAACTTTGGTATATTTAAGGTTTTAAAAAAAATATTTTAATTCTTCAGTCATCATCATCATGACAACTCATTACAAGTCCACAGCTGAATGTAGGCCTCACCCAAAGTGTGCCACAAAGCACGGTCCTGAGCCACCTGCATCCATCGACTTCCTGCATGTCTTACAAGGTCGTCACTCCATAAAGTGGGGGGCCGACTTACACTTCGCTTACCGCTATGAGGTTGATACAAGTCGCGGCATGTAACTTATAAGCGACTTATACTCGACAGCCTTTCTGTCGCATCGGTTGTCGGTTCTTCGAGCTATATGGCCTGCACATTGCCACTTAAACTTAGTAATCCGTTTGGTTATGTCGTTGTCGTTGCCGTTGGTTTCAAGTAGAGAAAACCCGAGTATAGCTCTCTTCATAGCTCGCTGAGCTTCCTCATACGTCATACTCATATTTTTATTTTTATAGTGTTAAAGCATTTAAGATCAATTGAATGTTAGCGCCCGTATAACAAATATAGCAATAACCAATTTTATAAACTGAAATTTTTGACTATTAAAATTATTCTCAGCTTTGCTTCTATGTCATTATTTTCAGCGGCCCGAAAACAGCTCACTTTAGCAGTAAGCTGTTTTATAATATGATTTTTTTCCATTAAAGAGAAAATTTGCTATAAACTCGATGAGATATCTCGCATCTTTGCCCCTTCTCTCTACCGTCGTTGTGGGTAATTTACTTTTAAAAAATATATTTTGTTTATTCATTTTTATTAAAAAAAATCAGAGAGAGAGAGAGAGAGAGAGAGAGAGAAACCTTCCTGGCATTTTTTAAAAAACCTCTTTCAACGCCAATGAAGTGATGGATTTTCTAATGTCGCCTCATGAAGGTTAAATAAAATAACAGGTAAAACTGAAACATTTTTATTTAAATTATAACTTTTCTCTCATATAAATAACGCTCTTTTAAAATGTAACTGGAAGCCTCTACATAAACATAGTTAAAAGTTGCGAAGGTGTAACAGTACAATTCAATACGTCAAGAAAGCTTCATGTAAAATAAGTGTACGTAATATAGAAAAAAAAAAATTGTAGAACTGGTCAGTTGTCTGGAGTAATACAAGAGCTGCTATCAGTGTTCACCTAAAAATATAGAAGGCACAAGATTATTTACAGTGTTAATGAGTGATAGACATTCGTTAAACACATTACCTTTTTAACATAATTTGATATCAAATCTATTGTTATAAGAAAATGTTAATGTTATTTAAATTTGCAACGTATACATATACAAAGATAACTGAATCTTAAATATTTTAAACTTTATTTGGAACACTTACTTACAAGACATATTTGGCAAGTTATATTAACCGTACGATTTATTTTTGCAACAAAATTATATTTTATAGGCAAATACAAATTTAAGTTAATTTTTTTGTCATTATTCTCGTTGTTTCATTCGTTGTTTTTCTTAAAATTAATACAAGCGGAAATGATTTTCTAATTTAATAAAATATAAAGAAATAAAAATAATAAAATGAGTAAATAAATTTAAACACTAAATGTAACATGCAGAAATTAAATGTCTAACGTGCGAGACAACATTTTAAAACCGGGTCTTTCTCGTTGATTCGATCGGTACTCAAATAGGACTTTTTCGTTTGACTGATAGACCCTTTGTTTGTAGTGTACAGTCACATAAAGAAATTCTAAATAATATGTCCCTATATCTATATAGTATCTGTGTTTTGTGGTGGTGATGTGAAAGAATTCACTACCCCTTACCATCCCGTGGCTATCGTAAGAGGGACAGAAGGAAAGGGAAATCAAACACGAGATGGACAGCAGCATCTTCCTGATACAACTAATTTTAAAAAATGCGGTTGCTAACTCGCCTGCCAAGAGTGGCAACTATGGCGAAAATCCCTCTGGACTGGACATGCAGTTTGAATTATTTAATTAATATTATATAATATAATAATATATTATATAATTAATAAGTATATCTGATATTGACCGTTTTTTAGAATCGCAAGACGTAACAATTGCAAAAAAATAAATAATAATTCTTCTACACAAACTGAAAAAATTCAATATTTTGGAATCTAGAAACTAAATTATGATTTTTTGAAGAAAATACTTTTAAGTAAATACTATTAAGTATGGAATGTTTTTTTTGTTTGAATTTTGTGTAATTTTTCATCGCTCAGGAATAATTAGGAGGTAATAATAATACATTAATTTCCATGATGACTGTACCTACTCTTTTTAATTTTGGTTTAATGGGTTTTTCTATTCGTCCACACACACGATTTTCTATTCGTCCAGTTCGTTATATTGATGTGACTAATGGTCCGATCGAATAAACGGCAGACTCCTTATAAATTAAGTCTTAATACCATTCAAAATTTTATTTCGTTTCATAATTTTGGCACAAAAATAAGAAAACATAAAAATGATAACACTAATACTAAAGACGTAGTATAAAATTTAAAAATTAACGAAAACATCACAGCTAAGCATTGAAATATTACAAATTCGTTTAAATAGTAATACCAATTTAATTATTTTTAATTTAATGGGCCTAAATATATTTCTATTTTATAAAAATTACAATAATACATGTGTTTCATTTAAACGCACTTACATAATTCTGATCATATTTTTCTAAAATCTTTTACCCATTTATTATGTATTGCCATATGTGTTATTGTGTTTTTACAAAGGCTCTATAGTGATTTTTTTTCATAGGCAAATGTATAAAAAACATGTATTTATAATATCAATTTGATGTAAAATACACAAACAATAAAATAAAATAATGCATATACTTATAGGTAAATATAAAATTTATTTTATATCTATTAGTAATTTTTGTTATTGAAACAAACAAATTCTATTTAATGTTAACAAAAACCGTAATAAAGGATTATATCGATTTAAACATTTGCATACAATTAAATTAATAGCATAGCGATGATGGTTATCATTGCCAACAGCAAGCCGAGGAGCATCAACCAATCCATATCAGCCAGGTGTTGGGAGAGCATCAGAGTATAAGAACAAGCTAACATCAATGTGCCTGAGTCGTGCCAGTTTCGCTTTGACTGCGTATTATTGCTTGCTAAAACAAAAACACTGCATACAATAAAAACAAAAACTAATAAGGTTTGCATTCACACAACTCAATGGTTTTAGATACTCAAGAACAATAGTGTATCACAAATGGTGAAATGAAAATAAACAATGAAAGGGATGCAAAATGGTTAATATGCTATCCAAACACCGTGCATGAAAACATATAACATACCTCTCTTTTCTTTCTCTGAATTATTACATGGCCTCTTGACTCTCCATGGAACTACATTTGATGGCAGTGAATTATTAGTTTGACTAGTATCGCCTTCATCAACCGAGAGCCGTCTTAGTTGCTGATTCATCGTTATAACGAGCTTTGGTGAGCTCAGGTCCTCGCGTGGCTTATTAGCAGTTTCGTTGTTTAGTTCATTAAAATTTGTCGCTGATTTATTATTACCGTCTAACTTGAATATTGTAGCGAGTTCTTCTGAGGAATTATATTCTGTTGAGTCAGCAGCCTCTTTTTTTATATCATAATCATCTTCATAAACAGAAAGACTACCTGAATCTCTATCAGGAATAATAGTGTTGCTGTCATTTTGAGTCTCTTTATTTAGTTTCTGACTGGCTTCCGAAATTTCTGAGAATTGACTGACACTGCTAGCTTCATTTTTTGTCACTTTCGACATAAATAATTTATCGTTCACTTCTGATATCCCTGCGATTAAGTCTGAAATACCATCTTTTAATTCTTTAAAAGCATTGATTTCGTCTATCTCTTTTACCTTATTCGTGGAGTTCAAAAACGGATTAAGCGAATTTAATTGTGAAGAAGAAACTATTATCTCAGAACGATTATCATTTTCATGTTCATTTTCTATACTAATCGCATCATCTTTTACTGCAGGTGAAGCGCCAGGAACATTTTTTTTATCCGGTGTAATAACAACAGTTTCAGATGTCTTTGTCAGTTCACCAGACGGACATACACAATTAGAAAGTTTTAGGCTCTCGTCACAAAGTTTATGATCTTTTTCGTAACTTTGCTTTAGCTGATCTTCAACTTTGTGTAGTTGGTTCGATATAGTAAACAAACTATCTTCAGTTTTTTTAGCTTTTTTATTATTTGCATCGATGACTTGTTCATCGGATTTTTGTACATGAAAATCATCAGGTGAATCTTTAAAGGACTTAATGTCACTTCCTATATTATCGAAAGATTTCTGTGTTAATTCATTCAAAAAGTTTACTCTACTTTCAGAAAGTGTGTTTGGGACATCTGACGTTTTTTCACTGTTGTTCCGGTTTTTATCTAATTCCGCTAAAGCTACACCCAGTTTGTTACTTGTGTCCATAGCTTCCTGAGCTAACATACTGAGAACTTGTTGAAATTCATCTTTCGATGATCGTTTTGATGTTTGTGGTGATTTATGTGACGGAGATGAACTTTTTGTCTTATCAGATGATGATGACGTAGCAAAACATTTGATGTCGGTATGAATAAATGAGTCGTCTTTTGCAAAATGATGTGTGGTGGTGTGAGGGTTATTAACAAATATATTAACAGTATTGTTTCGTTGTTTTACCTTATTACGTGGATAATGATCTTGTTTTGGGTCTTTGTTTTCATAAGTTTCTCGAAGGCGTCTCATAACATCACTGTTACTGTGTGTCTTTTGTAAAGCGGGAGTTTTACTCATATTTAAAGCATCATCAATTTCTTTCTGAATCATTGTAAATATATTTGCTGAAAGTGATCTTATTGCACGTTTCTTTTTAATATTTTCACTTGAATCCTTATTGTGTATACTTTCATGATAGCTACGGTTATTATTCACTTGTCCAGTGAACTCTTCATTATTAAATAATGATGTATGCTTATTATCTTTTCGCAGACTTCTGTAAGCCAAATCATCTGATACAATATCGGGAGATCGTTTTGGTATGAAACGAGATCTTCCTTTATTTTCAGGAGTAGCATGTAAGTAATCACTTTGTGGAGCTGGAGATACAGGTCCAACAGGAATACCAAAAGGTGGTTGTGGATCAAGTGTCTTTAAACGATTGTTTGTTTGCTTGATATTCCTATAAACAACATCGTCATAAACAATGTCAGGTTCATTACGTTCTGAGTGTCGCTCATCATCGGACGCATACGGAACGTACACAGGCGATGCTAACATATAGCTAATTTGAGCCTGGGCTTCTTTGTAATTTGGTTTATTTTTATTAGAAAATGAGTTCATTCTTCGGAATGCCATGTCATCTTGCAATTTGTCTGGTAAAGTGGATCTGCGTGAGATACGCCGCAAAGGAGTAGTTGGTTGACTTCGCAATTGAATTTCGTTATCGTTTCCATTACAATCGTTAAAATTATCGTTGAATTTTGGAGTCATTAATTCGCGGCGTTCAGCTCTATCCAATAAATCTTCGTCGCCTAAGCCTAAACTATTGTAAATTGCCTCTAACTCGTTTAATGCGTCATCAAGATTTGTAGACTTTCGACGTTCTGAGGTTTTTTCGTCATCTGATGGCGTTTGGTAGCTACTTGGAATAAGAGTATCAGATTTATGTCGAACGTGTGTTTTTATTGTTGGCGACGATACAGTATTTGCAGGATCTACTGTTACCGATCGTTTGTACTCTGTTGTTGCTTTCCATACATTTGCACCGTCCACTATGTCGGTTGATTCATTTTTATTTTGAATATTGGCATTTTCACATTTATGAATGTTTCTTCCTATAGCTTTATTTTGATCTGATAGAGCTCTATATAATTGAGAGTTACTAGAATATTCACTGTTGCTTCGGGAATTAGCGAACGTGGTTTGTTGCTGCCTCTGCCTTTCAGCATTATCAATTTTTTTCCAAAACTCTGATGCATTTTGAGGTCTCCTATATACACTGCCCGGTATATAAGATGACGTTTGTGAATCACTTAAATATTGATTTTCACTACCATTCTGACCGGCTTTAATACTTATTGGCCTTCTAGATCTTGGACTTTGGTCTGCGTAGTATAAGTAATCCTGTCTTAATTGTACAGGTTCAGGTTTAATTATACTGGATTGCTCATATTTTTTTCGCCAAGGAGGAGTATTCATATAAATTTCGTAATGATTTGGCTCAGCAGAAACTGACGCAGGTCGTCGAGGTTGCTCACTTCGATAATACATGTTATGTATGTTTTCGTTACTTTGCATAGCAATGTGATCTTCAGAGTTTGATATAGGCCTACGAAGACCGTTTAGTCCATACCCCATTGATCTTTCTTGGCTGCGCCTCATGATTCTTTCAAAATCATTATTGGGTACACCGTGAGTTATAACTTGATTACTGCTAACCCTATCAGCTACCATGGGGTTATTTTCATAGTACATTGAAAGAGGTGTTGTCACTTTTCTATGCTTATCTCTCGGCGGAGGTACTGGTGGAGCTCTTTCGTCTTTTTTTACATTGGTTACATTTCCCAAAGGAAATTTAACATATATAACAGTCTCTGAATTTTCATAATTATTACCAGCAGTTTTTTCTATGTTGTTACTAGCAGAAAGTGGATCCCTAGCCGAGTTAATATTTGGGTATTTTATGGAATAGTTAATGTTTTCATTATTAACCTTTGCGTTAAAGTTTATGGATGATGGGTAACTTTGAGTAGATGGATATGATGATACTGAATCTGTTTTTCGAGGTACCCTGTTTGGTTCATGAATAACAGTTTCAGGTATCGCTTTATTTGATGGCTCTCTTTTACAAGTTCCATAACCACTGCTTTGACTAGTCGGAGTTCGTGTTAGCATTTCGACTTCAGCTTTTGTATATCCTTGTTGTAATAACTCAGCTTCTTTATTGAGCTGATTTTCTTCATCACGAGATAATCTTTTAATATATCGCTCATTTCTAGCACTTCTGGATTTCTTGTTTAAGGAACTGTCACGAGAACGCATTAACGAATCTTCACTCCTAAATCGTATAATGGATGAAGAATTGGAAGATTTTAGTGATTCCTCGTCGCTACTTGATTCACCTTTCATGCTATTTCTCAAAACTTCTACTCTAGCTTTCAATCGTCCCTTGCGTGATTTCCGCGACGGAGTTTCGCTACCAATTCTCCCTGTCCTGCTAGAATGATCTTCTTTTAAGCTGAGAGACTCTTTTGATAGCCCACAAAAATCCTGATTCTTAGCACTGTAATTGAAGAAACCTGCTGAGGGATCTGATAAAATTCCGTCATCAGTAACATCGCACAAATTTGGTTTACCCAAGCTTTGGGCTCTTCTTGAATCTCTAATAACAATATGATCAAAATTATTAACAGGAGGTGGCCTTTTTTTCTTCTTTGACTTTCTCTTTGGTGATCGACTATTAACTTCTTCTTCGCTTTGTGATGATGAACCACTATCTTCTTCTTTTTTCTTTCTTCTGAAAAGTTTTCCTATTGACCATTTCTTATCTTTTTTGTTGCGTTCTACTTCAATTTCAGTTTGAATTGGTCTATCCATTCGACGTTGGACGGCTGTATAGTCATCGTTGTACGATCGGTAAGAAGGTGTAGACGCTGCAGTGATGTCACGATGCGGCACTGGTGGCGAGTTGACAGTCTGGAAAGAGAAAGAAATAATTTAATTTTTGTGCAGTTTAATTAACGATCCGTAAATCGGTTTAGATTAAACTTACGTGCATTCGATTTAAAGTAAAGTCAAACAGTTTTATGCTTAAAACTAGTTCTTATAAAGTATGAATAATGATCAAAATAACTATGAGTTCTGTCTTTCTCGAAAATACGAAAGCATATAATATATAAGCGACAGTGGGTTAAGGTGTGGCTTAGGTGCTTTTATTTATTGAATGAAACTATTTTTTACGGATTTTATCGCGTTGAATTTACTATTTCAATTCCCGACGTTTCGGGTGCTTTACAGCAACCCATGGTCACGGCGGAGGGGGGGGGGGGGGGGGGGGGGGGGGCTGATATATTTGACGTCTCGATGTCACAGTTAGCCCCTTAGTTAGCTACCTTCAGGTTTTAATACCAATTTTTGGTTCGATTTACGCAGAATGAACATACAGTATCTTGAAGTTTTGCAGTGGTATACTGGGTTTGGATTTAATTTTGTTAATAATAGGATCCCAAGCAGATGACAGCACCCATCCATCTTCTCTATTGAAATTAGGATATTTTTTAATTTCAATAGCCTCACGTATCATCCTCGAAAGGAAATGGCGTTCTTTTGCGACGATTTGTGGTCTATCAAATCTGATGTAATGGCGGGAACGATATTGAACATGTTCATAGACTCCGCGTGAAAGAACATATAGCTAAACGTTCTTAAAAAAATTGTAGTTCATCGTAAAAAATAGTTTTATTCAATGTGTAGAGTTCGCGTAAATATAAGAAATCATTATGCTTTTATTTAATTACAATTAAATTGTTAATCTAGTAATATTTTAATAAAAAAAAAAACAATATGAATAGCCAGATAAATAAAAATATTACTAAGGTAAACCGGGAAATTAGATTCAGCTGTTTTCCTGCAATTTCCTTCTGATAATCGCTCACTGCTGGAATTGATACAGCAAATTCATTTTACTCCCAAATTGAGAAAGTGCCGTATCGCCGCCACGCAAAGGGAGTGGATTGGTAATTGCAGATAAAAACATTTCACACTTCTGTTTCACTCCAGCAGAGGTATAGGTATAAATATATTTTAGCAAATCTTGAGATCGGCTTTCCACCATATTCATGTTCATTTTTTAAATAAATTTCTATTTAATCCCTGGGGAACATTTATAGGTGCCGCCCTATTACCAGTTTCTGTCGCCAAAAGCAGTGCTTACACTATTGTGTTCGGGTCTAAATAGTATAGAGAGTCAGTACAATTACTGGCTGTGAAACATTGAATGTTAGGCCCGTATTTACAAACGTTACTCAACGACGAACTCAAGTGCGTAACCATTTGATACGCCCTCATTACGATATTAGCATCTCAAGATCGTTGCTAATTAATATATGTACACATAAAAACAGTATCTCAAAACGCTGTACTTAGGAATACTGTCCTGTGACTTGCACTGAAATACACACACTTGAGAGTCGAGTTTAGTTTATTAATCAGTGTGGCATTCAGCTGATATCGTAAACCTAAACCGCATCTTGAGATATGTTTATTAATAAGATCATAACCTCAAAATCGTACTCAAGTGCGTGTACTTGAGCTGAGTAACGTTTATTAATACGGGGCTTAGTGTAGTTTGTTTGAAGTTGGCTGGAGGTGTCCATGGACTTAAGTAGCCATTTGTCATCAGTGGGCTGTAATTTCGTTTGTCACTTCGGTTAAAAAAAGTAGATTTAAGCTATCACCTACGCCGCCAACACACACCTCTCTATTAATATACTACAGCTGGACAACAGGCTATCTATTTATATATTATCTAATCCTCTAATCCAGAAATACATTAAAAGTGAGTAACCTAACAACGCAAAAAATAGATTTACTAACAATAATCTCGCCTTGATGTCTATAAGACACTCAAGGACGGGTTTTTGGCTGTTTCAAGCATTTTGAAATGTGGGTTTTTATCCTTTGTTTATTTAGAGTTCGCAAATAAAGGAAGTTATTCGGTGTTGACCTATTCACTCTTCAGCTACTTGATAAAGAGGTCATGAGTTCAAAGCCATAATGCAGCAGATAATTTCAATATGCTATAACCGGTTATCATCTTCTTCTATATTAAATAAAAACGAAATGCTCAAATTCAATTTGTTTATTGCGTGTCACATTACAAATTTATGACACTTTATGTTCTCCGTTGGTAAGCACATCACTTGAGGACGATTGGATCGATTTGGTTTTTTTTTTAATTTAAAGATGTTTGTAATAGTTCGGTATCCTTTCTTTCCATTATTATGTTCGGTTATATTTCTTTCCATAAAAGTCAGGTTTAGGTTTTTATTGAAAGAAAAATTGGAAATATTTCAAATTAGGGAAAAACTTAATGCTCTTTTTTCTATGGGATTCTTGTATAAACTCAAGACTCGTAACTCGATAGATATATGCGTATTTTTATTTTGATTTGTATATGGTCATAGAAAAGTTTCGGGGGGACGCAAAACTAATTCTAGAGGGTGCTCCTCCGCCATCATGTAAACAAAACAAGAATTATTTAAATAAGATTACCTATCGTGGTAAAGTTGTTATTTAATATGGAATAAGTCATTTAATTCAAAACAAATAATATTAATATTAAAAACTACAATAATAAAAAAAACTAAAACTAGAAATAATAATATTTAATTGACATTCGAAATTTAAATTTATATTTCCCCAACTTTGATTGGTTGTCGTTTTTTGGTTTACGTTGTTGACATTATTTGAATCAAATTCCAGGCACATCACAGATTTCGAGCATTTCAGCGGTGTACTACCAATAGAATTAATCCCGCATGTAAAATTTTCCATTAGCGTTCTCCTGAATTATACGCCTCCTAAAATTTAATATCCATAGCCACAATCGTTAATAGATGCATTGTTCACCCAGAAATACGTTTATTTTTTCATTTTTACAATTTTAACAGCTCTTCACGAAACGATCACAAGCAAATTTATTGAACTTTGGACAGGACAACGTCCGACCGACCATACACATTATTATTATACTATAACTAGCCGACCCAACAACGGTCAGCTTGTGTCAGCTAGTTATAGTATATAATAATAAATCCGTAGTTGAATTTAACAATTACGTATTTTATTCGAAGCCAACTGTTAGATAATATTTAAATATATTTTGTTCGGTTTACGTATACAGGTAGCTCAGATAATAAGTGTTCGCCTTGAATTTTACAGAACGCGAGCAACCCAAGTTTATCCTCACCAGCATGAAGCGGCGAAAGGTTTACCGAAAACTGAAAGGAGTCAGCAGTCAGCCCGGGAAGCGGCCACAGCTCTGATTGGTAGTACTTAATTCTTTCCTTCCCTTACCTCAATCGAACAACCAGGCAGTCGGTGGGCTTTTACCCCGTTGTTCGGCTCAAACGGCTTGCTTCGTCTTTCGCAATGCGTACAACAAAAGAGTGTAATAAGTTACCAATGTCTATATATTTTCGTCCGATTACAATCTAGGTGTCTTCAATGCAAGAGTGAATAGGCTTTTGTTACGCTAAGATGAGATTTGCCATCTAGCCCTAGATCACTACTTACCATGATGTGGAATTGTAGTCAAGTACTGGCTTAAAGTTAAAGTTACAGCCTATATACAGTCTCACTGCTGGGCACAGGCCTCCTCTGATTTCTGAGAAGGTTTCAGGGCAAGGAAAGTTCCGCCGGGCTGCCCCAATGCGTGTTGGCAAACTTTACATGTCTTCGAAATATATTTTTTTATTTGTCAGACATGCAGGTTTCCTTACGATGTTTTCCTTCACCGCCGAGCACGTGGTAAATCAGCACTTAAAATTGCAATTAATAATTTCATTGGTGCTGGCGGGGATCGAACCCGGGATTCTCGCGTACTGTGAAACTTACAGCGAGCGCTAACCATCTGAGCTACCACGGCTCTGTACTGTAGTAGTACTGGCTTATGAAGCGTTTTTCAAATGCGACAAGATATCTTCGACAGCTGATGGCGGCCATGTTAGATTGATTAATTGATAATTTTTGATAGATGAGTCATTAAATGTTCGAAAAAATCGGCATTTTTTATCAAGATGAGTCGTAATACGGTTGAACAGCGCGTTGAAATTATTAATGTGTATTATCAAAACATTCAATTCGTCAGACGTCTCGTGAGTTACGAGAAATTTATGGTCAACATAATTGTCCTAAGGATGACACTATCCGTAAAAAATATGAAACCACTGGCTCGGTGATGGATAATCCACCTCCTATCCGTCGTAATGTGCTAAACACCGAGAATATCGAATTGGTGGCTGAAAGTGTGAGAGAAATCCCAAACTTGTCAATTCCACGACGTTTCCATCGAGTCGGCCTAAGTCTTCTAGGCAAATTTTGCGAACAGATTTGGGTCTAGACCGTTACAAAATTCTGCTCGCGTAAGAATTAAAGGTTACTGACCATTCCTAGCGCCGAAATTTCGTTAATTGGGCTTAACAGCAAATACATGACAACTCCAATTTTTTTGCAGAAAATAATCTTTTGCGATGCAGTTCATTTTTGGCTCAACGGCTTCGTATACAAGCAAAATTGTCACATTTGGGCAAATGAAAATCCTCAAGAAGTTCATGAAAGGTTGTTTATTGTATTTTGAAAGAGATGTTTGATGCGCATTTTGGCCTGGGGCCATAATTGATCATTATTTTTTTTAGAACAAGGTCGCTGCTGCCATAACTGTGAATGCTGATCGTTACCGGAACATGATTCGGAATTTTCTTTGGCCAAAATGGGAAATGGATCCGAAGAAATGGATCTGACAGTCATCTGGTTTCAACAGGACGGCGCCACCTGTCTGACATACTACCAAAGAAAAAGTCAATTTATACATATGAAAGAGAAAATGCGTTTCTAATCTCAAGAATCGAGGACAAGTCATGGCCACGAATGTTATGTGATTTAACTCTCCTTGAATTATTTTTGTGGAGTTATGTGAAATCACTGCTATATGCGAAGAAGCCAAGAATTGTTGAAAACCAAAAGACTATACATGTCATCAATGAGATAGAGGTGCCATAATGTTAAAAAGTGATGGAAAATTAGGCCTCTCGTATTCACGCTATCATACGAGGCCGCGGTGATCATTAAAATGATGTTGGGTTCCATACATAATGCCAAAGAGTAAGCCTTTCAAAAAAAGAAAATATGATCTAATTGTAAACAATCAATATGTTTTTATTGCAATTCAAATGTTTATTGAAAATCCCTGTAGTAACTAAAAAGAAATATAGGTTGCTGCGACGATGTGTTTATGATAGGTAGTTACAAGCTTACAAGTCTAAATTCAGATAACTAGAATTTTCATTCGAGGTCAAACACTACTAACATCTTAACAAATCGATAACTTTATGAGGGTTAAGTAAGTACTGGGGACACTGCCAAGATAATAACTTACAGGTAAAAACGACGAGAAATAACTATTGGTTGTCCGTTCAGAAACACCCAGCATGGCCACCATGTTTTATTATATTAACACACTTTTATGTGAACTATTTATTTAAAACACACCACTACAAACATTTTGGGGCATATCAATAATTTCTCCACGAAAAATAATTTCACTCATTCCATATTAGTTTTATCACAATAATTGTTTTACAATTTAGTATTTTATCTATTCTATATAGACACTTTGAAAAAAAAATTATTGAATTAAAAATATTGTCCGTAAATTAATGTACACATTATAATAAACATTTAAGTTATGAAATTTTTTGACTTTCACAATACACGACATTTTCTAAGATTTTAAATGTATACCACATACATAAAATCACTATGATTTAAATACGGTGTACATAGGCGATAGCATTTTCGTTTTATTTTTCTTCCACGGTACGTTAGAAGCGCGCGCGCTATACGCGGTCTGAACGTAGAGTCTTGATTATTTCAGTTTGGATTATACATCTATATGTATACGTGTATTAAACACGTTATCCTATATTTCTTCTATACAGCGTCGGCGCCGGTGCTCCACAAATCTAGTTATTTATAAAGTTAGATCGCATTATTTATTTTTTTATTCAGATGCAATCCCCGCTACGGAACGTCGAGAATCCTGAGCATCTGAGTAATTTATGGTCTACGATGGCTTTTTATAAAGGCTCATTAACTAAAGAAGGAACATCGTCGTTTAGAATTAAGATTGACAGAACTTATTCATCATGTTTAAAAATGGCAATACTATTTAAACGAGTGATTATAATTCAAATGAAAGGTTTCAAAAATAATTAATACTGGGTATTAAAATACTAAGTGAGCGCCTAGCTGTGAGTGTCTACAGAGTCTGAAAACAGTGACAGATAAATCCTAATTTCATTTACCATTTAGTTTAAACTGAGCTTCGTTTTATTTTACGTGCTAGAGCCATGCTGTAACTATGTGTGGTTGAAGCACGAATGGGTCGGCTCGTCCGGGGAAGGACCACACTCTCAAATACCACTGTAAAATAGCAGCTTAATGCTGCTATGTTTCATATAGTGAGTGTAGAGAACCGGAGACCCTTTTTACTGGAAACGAGGCATTCCATCTTAGTCCTCACGGGTGACAACGCATCTGCATTTTGATTCGTAATCGAAGATAGACGTCTATGGGCCACGGCAACCACTTACCATCAGGACTATGTGCTCGTTTGTCACTCTTATTCTTTAAAAAAATACTTATAATTAGGTGATGAATAAAGTGAAACCTCACGAAGAAATATCGTGCCGGGCTGTGCAATATTATGTAGATAACAGTACCACAGCCAGCCTTTCTCCTAGGGCGCAAAGGAGCTTACGGCTCACCTCAAGTGACTACCGCTGTCCATGAATAACTGCAACATAAGGGGATTTGCATGTGCGTTGTCGACCTTTTAAAAACAATCAGGATCTTTTCTTTATGGTCCCTTTTTTATAGAATAAGGGTGACAAACGAGCACACAGTCCACCTGATGGTAAGTGGTTGCTGTGGCCCATGGACATCTACATCTATCTTCGTTTGCGAATTAAAATGCAGATGCGTTGTCAGCCGTGAGGACTAAGATAGAATGCCTCTTTTCCAGTAAAGAGGGTCTCCGGTTCTCTACACTCACCATACGAAACACAGCAGCATTAAGCTGTTATTTTAAGCTGGTATTCTGTGAGAGCGTGGTCTTTCCCCGGTCGAGGCGACCCATTCGTGCTACAACTATACTATTAATATAGCTGCAGCAGGGCTCTACCACGTATAAAATAATTCCCTAATTCGTATCAGTTCGGAATAAGCTGGTAGTAGCAGATTCCACAAAGAAGTCGTGTGAGGTAGAAAAGTTCTGATGAATCGCAGCAAATCATGCCTACGCTCAAAACCAAAGTTAGTAATCTACTTGTTACTCAGCCGTTATTTTAATTACTCATTCGGTATTTAATATCGCCCTCTTAAAAATTTTATACGCATTATGAATATAATGGTTAGCCATGTTTTGCACCTCGTTAACAACTTTTTTATCATAATACTAAATACTAAAATGTTGCTCAAGCTACGAGTCGGCAACAAATTTCTATTGGGTCGTTTAATAATTTCTCTTTAATTATGTTATTGTAAAAAGACAGTGTTACGATTAATTAAGTTTACTTACGAATGAAAAATAAGTTATGTTAATAATCACAGTTAACCAAAACCAAAATGTAATTACTGAAACCGAATTCCTCGGCGGGTGGGCTTATGTTAGGCTAGGGCGAACCATGAGCCAGGGGTAAAAATATGTAGATAATCTGTATCTATATCTATTATAAATAAATATAATTGAAGTGTCTGTTTGTTAACGTTACCATTACAACCACTATAAAGTCCACTGCAGAACATAGAACTCCCCCATATACTGCCTCATCGGGAGGATATTTGGCATAGTTGCCAAGCTTGGCAAGCGGGTTGGCAACCGAAGTTTTTTATTTTGAGTCGTTGGTGCCCATCTCCTGATTTGTTTCCCTCTGTCACCTCTTACGACGCGAAAAAGTATTAAACCTATGAAATCCATATAGTATCCATATGTAATCCATCATAGTATTATAATATATTAAGAAAATTGAGCGTAGTAAATCCGTTCATGATTTAGTATGCGTGTTACCTTAGGAAATCAATAAACAAACTTTAAAACAATATTATTTCGCTTTTCTACCGACTTCAAAAATGAGACGGTACTCAATTCGACTGTATGTTTTTTTTATGTGTTACCTCATAACTTTTTACTGGGTGAACTGATTTCAATGATTTGTTTTTATTTGAAAGCTGGTGTTTCACACGTGATCCAAGGTCTCATCATGTCATCGTGGTATCAAGGTCTGACCAATAGTTTTTCCGTTATTCTTAATAATTTATATTGAAGTCGGTTGTACAAAACTTTCAATTTTAAATTATTACCAATTATAGCTTACAGTGGAGAATGGCGGAGTAATGATATCATATAAACTTTATACTTTTTTCATTTCCCTTTTCCCTCCAATCACTTTCTATATAATTTGAGTTCATTTTTGTAATAAATCACAACTCAAATTTATGGGTACAAAATTTAAAGGCTCATAAAAGTGCCACCAGTGTTTAAGTTAGTGGATGTAATGCTTTTGCGATAGGATCGGGGAGGCTAGGACACAATGTCAGAACAAATTGAACAGAGAATAGTGAAATTGTGTAATCTTGGTTAGAATCATTAATTAATTTAATTTTTTCCAGTATGATAACACTTTGTTACCTTAAGAGATATTAGAATGATAATATGATTAAGACAAAATCCAAAAAAAGAATCGGCAAAATCTCCTCTATGCCTACGTTCAACAGTGGACTATAAAAGTCCACAGTAATGGATGGATGATTTAAACAAATTTTAACTGTTGTGAAGTGAAGTAGAACACGATATCTGCCAGTGTTACACAGTCGCGATCATTGTGTGACTATCTATCAATTATGTCGAGACTCGATGATCAATAATATGTGATATTGCACAAATGTTGGCTCCGACTGGTATACAAACCCAGAACTCGCTGTCTTACACCTATCTCTATATGCTATGCAGTCATGATCCTCATATACAGTTACATCCATCCCATAACTAAAATAAAACAGTAGAATAAATGACAATAAACCTAGCAAGCTAACAGCATAGCAAAGTGGCGAAGCAATCAGCTTTGTAGCGGTTTCTAACGGTTGCCGTTGAGCAATCAGTTTCAAAATAGGAGGTTCAGATGCCTGGGTGATCAGTAATCGATTGCTGAAAACAGAATTTGAAAATTCAAAACCGTTCTCGAGATAATCGTGGGACAGACGGACAGACGGACAGACATCGTGAAATCAATAAACCTAGCAAGCTAACAGCATAGCAAAGTGGCGAAGCAATCAGCTTTGTAGCGGTTTGTAACGGTTGCCCTTGAGCAATCTGTTTCAAAATAGGAGGTTCAGATGCCTGGGTGATCAGTAATCGATTGCCGAAAACAGAATTTGAAAATTCGAAACCGTTCTCGAGATAATCGTGGGACAGACGGACAGACGGGCGGACAGACGGACAGACAGACAGACGGACAGACGGACAGACGGACAGACGGACAGACGGACAGACGGACAGACATCGTGAAATCAATAAGTGACTTCGCAAGCTTCGCCACTTAATAAGTGTCTTCGCAAGCTTCGCCACTTAATAAAAAATAACACAATGAAGTGCATTCCCTATTTTTAGAGTTCTGTACCCAAAGGGTAACCAACGGGACCCTATAACTAAGGCTCCGCTGTCAGTCTGTCCGTGCGTCCGCCGTCTGATAGCGGGCTGTATCTCACGATCCGTAATAGTTAGTTAGTTAGTTAGTTAGTTAGACAGTTGAAATTTTCATAGAATGTGTATTTCCGCAATAACCATAAATAATAAAAATAAAAATTATTAAAAATTTAAAAGAGCTCCCCTACTAGAAACGTGTATTACGATGGCACGGAACCCCTCATGCGCGAGTCGACTCGCACTTGGCCGGTTATTATAGTATAATCTCTCTCCATTAAGAATTAAGATTCAGATGCGTTGTCACACCTGAGGACTAATATGGAATGCTTCGTTACCAGTATCAACCGCTGAGAGAGCGTGGTCCTTCCCCGGTGGAATTAGCCCATTCGTGCTGCAACTATAATATATTATATAATATCTATATTAGCGTACATAGCTCTAACGTACAAAACGTATGTCTATTGTAGTTTGTGTCGTATTCGAACAGACGAAGTGAATGCTGATACAAAGGCGCTCCAAATATATCCCATGAAATGAGATGAGTCAAGTGCACGGGTGGCGGGTTTTGAAGCGCTTACGGTTTAATTCTGTACTAACGTTCCCGGCTACGGCGGAGGTGGCCGAGGTCGGTGCTAGAGACGTGTTTACACTTCATATCTCACGTGTTTCACTACCGAATATCTGGCTTGATGAAATCCCAGATGTCTGCCATGTATCTATATGTATTATGATGCCAATTGCGCTAAAAATATTGTGTCACAAACGCTTGCTGAATAATTTTATATTTATACGTTAAAATCGAAGAAGACTCGACTAAGTAATTAGTTAAACGTGCTACAACAAAAAAATTTAATACTAAAGATCGAAAGTTAAAGTGTAATGGATCGATAATGCAGTAGTTAAACGTTGCTAGCCGCAAGTTCGAATTCCGCGATCGAAATATAATTGGCGAATAATTAAGAAGTTATCTTATTTAAAAACAACGCGAAACGACGTAGTGTAATAATCCAATCCGATAAGGCAGTGAAAGCACAAGCATAATCGAAAAACGAATATAGAAGTTAAAGAATATCAGTTATCAAACATAAGATGTTATTAATATTATTTTTTTAATTTACGAAAATTATTTCACATTAAAAGGAGTCAAAAAACATTATAATTACTATAACTTTTATAATAAAATCCTAGTGCTTCTATAGTATTCTCGTCTGATTGAGATTTTATAAATACTTTTAAATATAATATGTTATATACTTAATTATTATTGTAAGGTATTTTTATAACTTTCTCATTTGGTTGGGCTGTATAAATATATAAATAAAAATGATAAATATAGGTACATAAATCTATATCAACAAAGTAAAATAAATAAATAAAATATATGTAGAAAGGGTAATTGAGTATAGTACAGAGACTAATTTTGTAGTTAGGAATAATAATTAATTCATTTACACGAATTAATTATCCAACGAGTCGAGGATAAACTAGTAACGGAATACGACAAGCGTACCGTTCCACGTCAGAGCCAAGACTGCCTTAACGGTGGCCGCTCCGTCCGTTTTATACAAGCAGGACCGCACCGCAGGTGCAATGCCGCAGGTGTGCGGTACACGTGTCTTTTACAAGAATTCTGTCTAGCTAGACCGACGCCGCCGCACCTGCAACGGTGCACGTGCCGTCATATACATAAATAAATAAAAAGTCAACCAGATGATGGCCCTCGGCAGGGGAGACCAAACGGCCGAGGGTTAGGGTAAAGGGTAATTATTATTGTTATTGTTATTCTTTATTGCACACCATAATATGAGACATACATACAATGTTTTACCACTTACAACAATTTCTTACTGATAATCAATGAATGAACAAGATTAAAAGAAAAATGAAGGAGGTATAGGGTAGGGTTAGTTACGTTATTTGTTTAAAAATGAAAATTTAAACATATAAGAAAATATAATATAATTGCTTGTCATAAAATAATAATAAAGTTAAATATATAGACAGCTTAACGTAATTTTTCACTCTCTAATTAAAAATCTAATCCCTTTAAAATGCATTAGTTAACTTCATATATTGGCCGGAAGAAGAGCATACAATATAGTTTACAGTGTGAACGCAACACTAATTGACTGAAGTTATTTTTTTCCGGAGCGTTTCGTTGATGATTGAACGTTTGACGTTTGTTTAGATAACGGGAGTATTAACGAAAGACGAGGAATTAGTGTGTTGTACTGTGGTGCATTCCTGTCAATAATATAATTCTAGTTCTCTGAGAGTCAATTAATTGTTTCCTTAGTTCCCGTTTTGAGTATTCGGAATACATGTACATAAATAAAGTTTTATATATTTTTTTTACTACATATAGGCTAATGTTTGAATATCATCCCACTTTTTATGAAAAACAATTTTATTGGAGAGCTCGTTCAAACGATTTTTTTTAATCAAAAGAAAGTAATAAATTGTAAAATAGATCTAAAATTCTACAAAGACTGCATTAGTATTCAACAGTAAACAGTGTATGAAACAGTATAAACAGTTATTATAATTTTAAGCAGATTTCAAGAAAAAGAGGAAGGTCTCATTTCGAGTGTGCCTTTTTTTTGTATGAATGTTGCGAGATATCTTCGTCAACGGTGAACCGATTTTGATGATTTTATTTTATTAAATAGGTTAAATACATCATGGGCCCATATTAGAGAAAAAAAATCCATCCTTAAGGGTTGCAAAATAGAGCATGAAGTTTTTAATGTAACTATTTAGGCGATATTAAGATTATGACATTCCTTGGTTCACTGAAAAGGGTAAAAAATATACTTTAAAAAAATAGGAACTCAAAAGAGATTCTTCTATACACTGTGTCTTTACATCGACATCAGAATGTGAAGTTATTTTATTGTTTTTAGTTCTTTGAAGTCGTACTCTTTTTTTGTTTTATTGAATTCAATTGTTTTTCATTTGTCATTCATTTTTTTCATCATATTAGTCTGTAATCACCATTTTATTAAAATGTTAGTAGCTAATTAAACTATAGTAAGCTTTTTTTAAATATATCCTTTGAATGTTGCTTCTATATCTATACATTATTTCAAGGTTTGAAATGGACTCCTACTAAATAACACATAAGAATCGAAATACCAGACCGCGGGAAACCATGAGGTCTTTTCTGTGACATTCAGTGGAGTATGTAACAAAGGGCCTTGGGGCAAAAATGAGATTGGGGCTCTATCGTCCACTGCAAGACATAAAGCCGAGCTACTTACTACTAAGTGTTGTGTGTAACGCAGCAGATAATATTTAAACGTTCATCCTAATAATGTTATATTCGTAAATGTGAATGTTTGTTTATATGTTACGCTTTCACGAAAATTACTGGATGGATTTAGATGAAATTTTGCACACGGATAAAGCTTGACCTGGTTAAGACAGGATACTTTTATCCCACTAAAAGGATACCGTCGGATAATTTTCAATGTAAAAAATAAAGGGCCCTTTGAGCCTGGGGCCTCGGGGCACTGGGGCACTGCCCCGCCTAGCTCTACGGTAGCTACGCCACTGGTGATATTCGGTAGTCCAATTATATGGGTCAAAAAATAATAAAATGTAAAAGCCGACTTCGAAGAACTAAAAAGTATAAAAGAGTTTTCACAGAATAACTTCTAAATTTGTGGTAAGAGAAGCTTTTATATAATGTGGATTTTTACGGTTCCGTAGTTACACAACAAGGAAGCCTTATAGTTTTGCCATGTCCGTCCGTCAGTCCGTCCGCGGTTTTACTCAGAGATCCAAGGTGCTACAAATCTGTAATTTGGCATAGTTATAGATATTAATCATGCCTAGAAAAGAGTGAAAAAAAACTAAAGGTACTACCCATTCAAGTAAATGGAAGATGATTTTTTTACCCGTCTATTAAATCATGTGGGGTATCCTTAGATAGGTCTTTGAGAAACACTGCGGGTGTATAACAACATCTTTTCGATTTAGGGGTCCGTTTGCGAAACATTTAGCTTTAAAATGGTATTTTTCATTAGTCATGTGTCCCCCCCCCCCCCCCCACCCTCTCCCAACTGAACCGCTGTTTTGGAAATGTGAAAAGTGTACACGATAGTAGTATATATAATGAAGTTAAAAGGAAAACAATCACAGCTAAGTAGAATTAAGATGTTAACGAGTAATAGTCGACCAACTTATAAAATGCAGTTTGATTAGTAAAAATTTCGTTACAACTTCATAGAAAATGATCTAAAACTAGCTACATTATAACTTTGTAATGTTTATTGTAAACTGTTAAAAGGAAACATTTTATATGAAGATAATTTAAAATTAAAAATTTTGTACAACCGACTTCAATATAAATTATTAAGAATAACTCAAAAACTATTGGCCAAACCTTAATGACCACGTGAGAAGCACCAGCTTTCAAATAAAAAAAGAATCATCGAAATAGGTTCACACATAAAAAAAAAATACAGTTGAATTGAGTACCGTCTCCTTTTTGAAGTCGGTGGAAAACGACTTATATGCATTACTACTATATAGGTTTACTTTTTCATTTGCGGGATAGGAAGGGAGGATCTTTCTTACCTGCTTACTACGTTTACTTATTTTTAGTTGGTAGTTATTGTAGGCCTCATTCAAAGTATTCATACAATCATATAGCCTCATACAGTTTCATTCGTCGCACTCTTGGTTTACGCTTATTACGTTTGTTTTTTTTGTTCTTTGTTTCAATGAATTCAAAAATATATGAATAGTCTATCTACCACTTATCAATCTAGTTACCACCTTCGTGAAAATACATCAAATTAACGCACTATTTTTACCGTCGCTTCCCAGGAAATAGGGCACGTGTCATTTGAAGAAGTCCGAAGTCCTTTGAGTTACACGACTAGTCACTATGGGTGACACGCGTTTCCTACATAGACGTAACTTACGCTCGTTCCCTGTCAATCGAAGTGATTTGAACAAACGATTAATAACGCATCCCGGCGGATGTTCATACTTAGATGTGACACCCGTCAAGCTGGTCCACTAGTGCTGTCACGATCACGACTAATAAACTTTGGTGGTTTAACCAGGTCTGCGTTTGGCATATCGTTTATGAAGGTTAAAAAATGAAAAATTGGTCGAGTCGCTTTTGATAAATTTGTGTATGATAAATAACGGCAGCAATATGCTACGATTATACGCTGGTTATACACGTCGTTAGTTGATAGTACATATTTTGCAGCCTGGTTTACCTTTTTTTTAATTAATTAGAATTTCATACACAAACTTTTTTATTTTTTTTATGGTAAAAAGGAACAACATAATAGCTTCTGAACGATTGTTGAAAAACAAGCACACAGTCGACCTGATGGTAAGTGAATACTGTGGTCCGTTAACATTTTCATTAATACTCAATAAAGAATCACAATGCAGATGTGATGTCACCCGTGAGGACTAAGATGGAATGCCTCGTTTCCAGTAAAAAGGGTTTCCGGTTCTCTACACTCACCATATGAAACACAGCAGTGTTAAGCTGCTATTTGACGCTGGTATTCTGTGAGAGCGTGGTCCTTCCCCGGTCGAGCCGACACATTCGTGCCACAACTATATCACTAACATAACTGCAGCATGGCTCTACCATGTAAAACTAATGGTAAAGTACAAAAATATGCACAGCATTAAACAATTTACTTTTTTTATAGGATAGGGTGACAAACGAGCACACAGTCCACCTGATGGTAAGTGGTTGCTGTGGCCCATAGACATCTACATTTATCCTTGTTTGCGAATCAAAATGCAGATGCGTTGTCACCCGTGAGGACTAAGATGGAATGCCTCTTTTCCAGTAAAAAGAGTTTCCGGTTCTCTACACTCACTATATATGAAACATAGCAGCATTAAGCTGCTATTTTATAGTGGTATTTGAGAGCATGATCCTTCCCCGGTCGAGCCGACCGATTCGTGCTACAACTATACTACTAATATAGCTGCAACATGGCTCTACCACGTATAAAGTACGTTAATGGAGAATTAATATAAAACTTTCTTAAATATATTAGCCAGACTAACCGTTCGACAACAAAGCTTTTGTCACAGAGTACAAAGTTGAAAGAACTGAAAAACGAATTCTGTGAATTAAGGTTAGAAATAAAAACTGCTCTTTGTTTGCCTTTGTCGCGTAAAATGACAAATGTCAGGATTTCAGCCGGGAACTCGGACCGCGCAAAGAGTATGTTAGATGTAATTACTTTCAAGAGGGTAGAATTCTTTGAGTAATTTCGACTACATTTCACTGAGTACTAACTTAAAACAATCTTTTCCGTGTCATCGTATGACAAATTTTGTAATCATGTTCGAATTACATTTTTACAATCTGCCATTTTTAATGGATACATGTACAAAATTGCATTTTTGTTTTTTTTTATAAGATAAGGGTGACAAACGAGCACACAGTCCACCTGATGGTAAGTGGTTGCTGCGGCCGATAGACATCTACATCTATTCTCGTTTGCGAATCAAAATGCAGATGCGTTGTCACCCGTGAGGACTAAGATGGAATGCCTCATTTCCAGTAAAAAGGGCCTCCGGCCACCTGCACTCACCAAGTGAAACGCAGAGGTAAACCTCTACTTCACGCTGGTATTCTGTGAGGTCGTGGTACCACTTCGGTGCGAGCCGGCCCATCCGTGCGACAGCAAAAGCTGCCGCGTGGCTCTACCACTGTTAAAGTGGTACCATGCATTGACTTGATTATACAGAAAAGGGCCTAGGAATGTAAAACATCTATGCATGAAAGAATGCTTTATTCTAATGTTAGTTTCAATCACTTTATCTTTGCGTCTTTTACCAGCCACGTCTCGTCTGTAGGGAAATTTTAAATGCTGTTTTAGTAACGTACTCATAATGAATAACTGGCGCACTGAGAGGACATTATAGGATTTATATAAGATGTACAGGAATAAGATAGGGCGGAATGTTGCGACTTTTAATACAGCTCTTTGAGCGCGTTCCAGTGGTGGCAGTGTAGTTTTAGCTACTCCCCCCCATGAGGTTATACAATAGGTGAGAATTGATTGAAATAATGCGAAATAGTAATATACATTGTTTTAGCAATGCGCCCGGGCTCCGTACGAGTGTTTTCTGGATCTCGAGAGCAGCACCACCTACCAGGTTCAACTACAGCTAAACCATCCGGGTAGCTCCATAAGTACCCAAATTCATCAAAATCGGTCAAGCTGTTTGGAAGGAGACGAATTACGAATACACGCAGACGGGAATTTTATCTCCATACGTATAATATGTTACGGCTAAAATTCGAAGTGCGGTTACATCTGATTCTAGCCGGCTAGAACTAGGTGCGGCTAGCAGTGCTTGGTTAATTTGAGGTGAACTGTTAAATTTGTAGAAATACGGGAAAACGTATCAAGTAATATCATCGACAATAGGTTAAGGTGTGTCTTAAGCGCACCCACCGATATGGGGCTTAACCAATATGGTGTAGTATACCTCACAGAAAACCAGCGTGAAATAGAGGCTTACCTCTGCGTTTCGCTTGGTGAGTGCAGGTGGCCGGAGGCCCGTTTTACTGGAAATGAGGCATTCTATCTTAGTCCTAACGGGTGACAACGCATCTGCATTTTGATTCACAAACGAGGATAGATGTAGATGTCTATGGGCCGCAGTAACCACTTACCATCAGGTGGACTGTGTGCTCGTTTGTCACCCTTATCCTATAAAAAATGGTGTCTTTCTCTTTCGCCATCATCACAACGCAAACATACGGCAAATTATGTGGCATAACACATCCTGTATTTATAAAAGCTAGTGTTTATAAGAAATAACTGGCAATAAAGTATAACAAGTATTTGACTTTGTTATGACTTCATCATCCAGCAGCATCAGCAGCTGTCGACTTACATAGCTAGACATGGAATTTTTCCACTGTAGAGAAGATTTGATAACAACTAAAAAATAAAAAACCGGTTGGTGGCAACTCGCCTACCAAGCGTGGCAACTATGGCAAATATCCTCTATATGAGGTAATCTACTGGGAGGCCTATGTTCAGCTGTGGACTTTTCATAGGCTGTAACGGTAACGGTAAACGGTATTTCGACACCACACAGTAAACTATTAACTATCACACTGTGACTATTATTACATAATACGAAAAACATCAAATTTTAAATTTTACATAATTTTTATTAACAAAATCAGCACTATGCGATCACAAAATTGCAAGAATGGTTTGAATAAACAACAAAAATCAATATCTGAAGAATTCACCATAAAACTAACGGTGTAAACTGTAAACAACCCGATGTCACTAAAATATTTATGTTATATGAAATGAGAGGGGAGGACCAGGAAACGTAGTAAATTAGGCTATGTTGGTCAACAACTTATAACAGTAAATTTATTTTTAGCACCCAAATTGTCTACATTCGGACTAGTTTTAGTTTTAGTTTTAGTGAATAATTTGTTATTAATATTATGACAATTTTTTTAGTTTTAATTCTTGTACTATTATTTATTATGTGGTTTTAATAACTAATGATGTTTTGTAATAATTATATTATTAATTAACCAAAAAAAAAACGAGAAGGGTGTTTACAGATTTCTCAGAAATGGCTTAACCGATTTCAATTATTCTGTTGTTATGAAACAACTTATTCGTCTTTCTCTATTTTTCTTTACTCCTATAACCTACCTTCATAGGAGATGGGCAGTAGCCTCTTAATTATAAAAATTTCTCCAAAATTCCTGCCCTCAAAATATCCACTCCTATGGCAAAATCCCCCCAATTAAATAATCTATTTGGGTAGACTTAGAGTATGTTTAGATGTTTAGACTTTAGTGGGTGGATGAATGGTGGGAAGTTATAATTCAGGGATGGTTCCATTTAAATTTAAAGAACTAAATTCATACTTAAGGGTGGATAAATGTGGGGTGCGAAGTCAGAAGTCCTCCACGTGTGCCTGGTAGTTGCGGGTCCCTCTCGATACGTCTGGAGGGAAGAGCAGCTACTGGGCCGGTGCACCCTGGGCGCGGCAGTAATCTTCCTCGAGAAATGAGAAGAAATTCTTATTCCTTGGGGAATGTTACTGCCGCGGCTAATTATTCTGACATGGGTGGGGTCCGTCTCGGACCAACGGTGCGTTCCTCTGCGTGACCCTCTGATCAGCAGAGGGCATAGCAGAGGAGTGAGGGCGGGCTCGGTGTGCACTTACCCTGCCTCCGGGCAGACGGTGAAGGATCTATCCTTTGCTGTCACCGCCGGTCTCGTAATCCCATCGAAGTGTCGTGGATCATGTCTCGCGGCTTTGATAGGGACCGAGGGTCTTGGCTTAACCGCCCGGACCGCGAGGGAGAAAACCTCTATAAAAAGTTACTCCGAATCTCAAGCGGCGACGCACCGCGAGGGGATGGATGGCTGACGGGGTTCTATGAACAAATCAGTCGATAGTGCGCTCCTCGCCAGGGTACCTGCAGACCCCCTGGCGAGTAATAAATCCTCTAAATCTGCTTACCTTGGTAAGGGGTCACTGCCAAGGTGGACTTTTAATTACTCCCATACTCGTGGGTACAAAAATGGAAAAAGAAAACAAAAAAACCAATACCGCCGGCAACGGCAACGTAGAGGAGAGGAGGAGCGATGCGGGGACAGATTCCGACGCCGCATCGAGCAGCGTGGGAGGCTCAGAGAGCTCCCGACGCGTGGAGCCTGGGACCGCGGAGACCAGTAAGTTCTTCCGCAAGCGGTCCAGGCGGGATGGCGACCAGGGGTCGTCAGCCGGTGAAGAGGAGGCTTCGGCCCGGAAAATCCCCACCAACAGGCGGGGCGGGCTAAGAGGCAAGGGGAGGGGGCCCTCTGACAATCAGAGGGCCGAACAAGCGGCAAAGCATGCCGAGGAGGGGCGCCACCCGGGCGATACGGCTCGGGTATCAGGTGAAGAGACGGATGCGACTGGCGGCTCCGAGGTGGAGCGTAAGGCCAGATTCGTAAAGGAGGTGGAGGCCGCGATCAAGGTCGTGGCCCACAAACAAAAGGCCTCCTCAAAGTTAAAGGCCATTCCCGCGGCCTCCGCCTCCATCATGGCGGCTGCGGAGGCCAACTTTGTTGGGGCCGAGCCTAATGAGAACGAGGTAGCGAAGCTGCGGGCGGACGTAGCCCGCCTGACGTCCGCAATGGAGACTCTCCAGAAGGAGAACGAGAAGCTCCGCGCAGACCTGGCCAGTCTACGTGAGCCTGCCTGTCGCGCGGCGCCCCAGACGCAGCGCCCAAGCCAGCCCGTGCCGGTGGAGAACCAGGTTCTGAACCTGGTCCGGCAGGAGCTGGCTGCCTTCCAGCACCGGTTCTCCGTGCTGGAGGGCATCGTCCTGCGCCCCCCCCTAGGGGCAAACAAGACGGCGGCGAGGCCGGCAACGGTCTCGTACGCGGCGGCCACAGCCGCCGCATCCAGGCCGGGGCCGTCCAGCCAGCCCTCGGGCGGGGCTGCAGTTGCCCCTCCCTCCCCTGAAAAGCCGGCTCCGGCAAAACCGCTACCGGCTGAACCGGCTCCGGCTAAGCCGGCGACGGGAAAGAGAGGCAAGGCGAAGGCGAAAAAGGGCAAGGCGGCAGCACAGGGGGTGGCTGCGCCAGCCCCAGTGCCTGCGGCGAATGTGCCAGCGCCAGCGGCAAGCCAGCTGCCGCCGCCGCCGCCGCCCCCCCGGCTCCCTACACCTCCCGCGGCTGAAGCCGGTTGGCAGGTGGCCGGGGATAAAAAGAAGGGGAAGAAGGCAGCCAAAAAGGCCAAAGAGCAGGAGCGGCAGCGCCAGTTTAGGGCGCGCAAGATCGCGGCTAGGCTCCGCGCCCCGAAGACCGCAGCTGTAGTGATTACACTACAGCCGGACGCGGAAAAGAAGGGCGTTACCTACCGCGATCTGCTCGCGAAGGCGAAAGAGGCGGTGGATCTCGAGGAGCTCGGGATCACCGGGGGCCTCCGGCTCAAAGTCACCCAGACGGGGGCCCGTATGCTGGAGATCCCCGGGGACTCCAGTGGCGCGACCGCGGACGCTCTGGCTGCGAAGCTCAGAGCGTCCCTGGACGCGGACGAGGCCCGAGTGTCCAGGCCCGTCAGATGCGCAGACCTGCGCATCATGGGTCTGGACGACTCGGTATCGGAGGAGGAGTTGGTGGCCGCCGTCGCCAGGTCCGGGGGGTGCACTACTGACCAGGTCAGGTCAGGCGCTATACGCCCGGACCAACAGGGTATGCATGCCGCCACGGTGTGCTGCCCTGTTACGGCGGCCAAAACCATAGTGGAGGGCCGAAGGCTTCTGGTGGGCTGGGTCTCAGCGCAGGTTAAGCTGCTGGAGCCCAGACCTCTGAGGTGCTACCGCTGTCTCGTGGGACATCACGTGTCAGTGAAATGCGCCTCGGAGGTTGACCGCAGTGGCCTTTGCTTCCGCTGCTGTCAGCCCGGACACAAATCGGCGACCTGCTGCGCCACGCCGCACTGTGATGCATGTGCGGCGACCGGCAAGCCAGCCGATCACTGGGCCGGAAGCAGGGCCTGCGTGCCACCCGCCAAGGCCAAGGCCGCGGGTAGGGGAGGGCCCTCCTCCGCCGCCACCGCCTCTATGGCCACCGCCGCAGCCGCAACTGCCGCCGCCGCCGCAACTGCCGCCGCCGCCGCTGTCACTGTTGCCGCCGCCGCCGCCGCGACACCGACGCCCGCAGAGGGGCGCCCCGTGGAGGAAGCTGAAATGGAATGCCTATAACGGCCCCATTAAGCTTCCTCCAGGCGAATATCAACCACTGCGCCTGCGCTCAGGATCTGTTGCTCCAGAGCATGGCGCAGTGGTCGATTAACATCGCTGTGGTCGCTGAGCCGTATTTTGTCTGGCCTAGGGATGACTGGGTGGCGGACCTTAACGGCTCAGTGGCCATCATTTCTTCGGCCGCCGCCGGTACCCCGACCCTTGAAGGTGTCAGGAGGGGTCAGGGGTGCGTAGCAGCACGGTTCGGGGAGTTCGTCGTTGTGGGGGTGTACTTCTCCCCGAACCGATCTCTCGCCGAGCTCCATAACTCTCTTGCAGAGCTGAGAGCAGTCGTCGTCGGAAGCTATCCCCTCCCCGTACTTGTCCTCGGGGACTTCAATGCCAAGAACTTGGCTTGGGGTTCTCGTCGTACAGATGTGCGGGGTAGGATGGTGGAAGACTGGGCTCTGGAGACAGGCCTGGTCGTCCTAAATCGGGGTTCTGTCCCCACGTGTGTGCGGATGCGGGGCGAGTCGGTGGTGGACATTTCGTTCGCTAGCCCCGCTCTGTCGCCGCGTGCCATTGACTGGCGAGTCATGGAGGGGGTGGAGACCTACTCCGACCACCGGTACATCCGGTTTGACGTCTCCACCCAGCCCTCGAGCGCGCCAGTCCAACAGGCCCCGAGTGGTCCGCGTTGGGCGCTGAAGCAGCTGGACCGGGAGCTCCTCCTGGAAGCCTCGATCGTGCAGGCCTGGGTGTCATCACCGGATAGGCCTGCCGACGTCAATGATGAGGCAGGGTGGTTCCAGGAGGCCATGTCCGAGATATGTGACGTGGCAATGCCCCGCGTCCGGCCAGGAAGCGCCCGGCGTCAGGTGTATTGGTGGTCGCGTGAGCTGACGTGTCTGCGCGAGGCTTGTGTCGCCGCGCGGCACCTGTACGCCAGGCATCGCAGGCTCCGCATTCGTCCACCGAATGCGGCAGCCATTGAGGCGGAGCTGTACGAGGGATACAGAGCGGCGAAGACCGCCCTCCGGGAGGCTGTCCTGCGGGCCCGGGATCGGGCCCGTGAGGAGATGCTGGAGACTCTCGACAGAGATCCGTGGGGGCGCCCTTACAAGATGGTGCGGGATAAACTCCGCACCTGGGCCCCCCCGCTGACGCAGAGTCTCCGGCCTCAGCTCGTGGAGGACGTGGTGAGCGCTCTGTTCCCTGCGCGAGGGGAACATCCGCCCCCGCCTATGGCTCCGCCACCTGCGGTGCCGGAAGCGGACCACCAGGACGACGACGACGACATCCCGGAAGGGACCGGGGTAGACCTGAGAGTGGCGGTACGTAGGCTCAAGGCCAGGAATACCGCCCCAGGACCCGATGGCTTGCCTGGCAAAGCCTGGGTCCTGGCCTCGGAGGCTCTCGGGCCCCGACTGGAGGGGCTCCTAAGCGCATGCTTGGAGAGAGGCCAATTCCCGCTTCGTTGGAAGACGGGGAAGCTGGTCCTCATTTGGAAGCCGGGGCGCCCTGCGGACTCTCCGTCCGCATACCGGCCCGTGGTGCTGCTCGACGAGGTGGGCAAGCTCTTTGAAAGAGTCATTGCAAACCGCCTCGCCGAGCACCTTGCGGGGACGGGGCCGGATCTTGCGGAACACCAGTTTGGTTTCCGCAAGAGGCGCTCTACGGTGGACGCCATCATGCGCGTGAGAGCCCTCACGACGGGGGATGCAGTGGCCAGGGGGAGGGTTGTTTTGGCGGTGTCTCTCGACATCGCCAACGCCTTCAACTCCATGCCCTGGAGCTGCATTAGAGAGGCACTCCGGTATCACCGGGTGCCGACCTATCTCCGTCGTATAGTCGGGGACTATCTGACGGACAGGGCCGTCATCTACCCCGGTCGCAACGGTGAGTGGAACCGGCGAGAGATGTCGTGCGGTGTCCCACAGGGTTCGGTTCTGGGGCCGCCCCTGTGGAACATCGGTTACGACTGGGTGCTGCGCGCCGACCTCCCTACCGGCGTCAGCGTAGTTTGCTACGCTGACGACACGCTGGTACTGGCACAAGGGGGGTCGTACGAGGCGGCGGCGGAAACTATGACACGCGGGGTTGCGATAGTCGTTGAGAGGATCCGGCAACTGGGTCTCGAGGTGGCTCTGCACAAGTCCGAGGCCATGCACTTCCATGGTCCTCGGAACAGGCCACCACCGGGATCCTCAGTGATGGTAGGAGGGGTATCCATCGGCGTCGAGTCGACGTTGAAGTACCTAGGACTCGTCCTCGACGGCCGATGGAACTTCGTTGAGCACTTCCGACGTTTGGCTCCCAAACTGGAACGGACCGGGGCTGCCTTCAGGCGGCTCCTGCCGAACCTGGGGGGGCCAAACGCCTCCTGCCGGAGGCTCTACGCGGGGATCGTGAGGTCCATGGCCCTTTACGGGGCCCCGGTGTGGGCGCGTGGTTTGGCGCGGCTTGCCGTCCACCACCTAAACGCGCCCCAAAGGGTGGTTGCCGTAAAGATGGTTCGCGGCTACCGCACGATCTCCCGCGAGGCGGCGAGCCTCCTTGCCGGATTGCCGCCATGGGATCTGGAGGCGATAGTCCTCGCGCGCCTGCACGAATGGCGCGCGGAGGCACTATGCCGGGGGGAAACCCCGCTGCCGCGGCAAGTTGTCGCGCAGCGGACAGACTTCCGGCGTGATCTCATGGCGACATGGAGAGAGCGACTGTCGCAACCCCGTGCTGGGCACGCCACTATAGCGGCGATAAGACCCCTCTTTGAGGAGTGGCTTGAGAGACGCCACGTCGTCCTCACCTTCCGCCTGACGCAGGTCCTCACCGGACACGGTGTGTTCGGGAGGTTCCTGCACCGAATCGGGCGGGAGGAAACGCCCGGGTGCTCCCACTGCGAGGATCGACCGGAGGACACGGTGGAGCACACCGTGGAGGTGTGCCCTGCTTGGGCGGAGCACCGCCGTGTCCTCGTAGCGGCGATAGGCGGCGGCGACCTCTCGCGTCCGGCCCTGGTCGAAGCCATGGTCCGGAGCGAGACGGAATGGGATGCCGTCACCACCTTCTGCGAAGCAGTGATGCTAGCGAAGGAGGTGGCGGAGCGGGAGAAGGAAAGAGCAACAGCTTTCCTTCCCGGCCGCCGCGGGAGACGCCCCGGGCGTCGGGGGCTACGTCGTGGCCCCCGGCCACCGTAGGCGCGGGCCTGTGGACGGCGAGCAATGGGTAGCTCGCCGTCCGTCCGTCTAACGACGACAGGCCGTGTCGACGGCGCGTTTTGTTCCACGCGCGCCTCAAAGAGCTGTCAGCAGCGTGAAGGGGCCCGCAAGGGCCGACGCCTGCCGGGGCTGCGGGCTGTTCGAAAGAGATACCGCGGCTCCGGAACGTAAGGGCACTGAAGGAACACGGATGGTTTTTAGTCAGTAAAAGTCTGACACTCCCTTCCGCTCCACCCAGAGCGAAAGGCGTCATTTGATGATTTTCCATCCGCAAAAAAAAAAAAAAAAAAAGGGTGGATAAATGTGAAAATGAAAAAGGATTTATTGATTTACAATGCAAATACCATATGAAAATATGGAATGAAGATTTTAATGTTCCTATTTAGAAGACAATCAAGTTGTTACTTTGAACTTGTAATATTACTTAAGACTATCGAAAAGTAAAATAAATAAACCTTCAAAAATCAATACTGCGTGTTAAAAAATATCACTGACGTTTTATTTTATAACACAGCTTTTTGAAGTTAAAAAAGTAATTAGGCAGGCTAAACAATCAAATAGTAAGTCTGAAAAGTAAATAAAAAATAAAGAAAGAATACAAAGGCAGGCTATATTTGTAAAGAATACATTCATTACCAAGCTAAATGTAGCTTAACATCTACATAAAAGGATTTGGAGACAGTCCAAGCCCTGTTCCAACGATGTAAGTGCCAACAAAATAAGCACACTTGAAAATAAAAGCACAAATAAATGACTAGATTGGTAAAAATAGTTTCTAATGAATGACGTATAAACAAGAGTCACACATTTTAATGTGTTTAACCACACGTGTATGATATTGGCACCTAACTCAATATAACATAAAAGTGGTAGAGCCATGCTGCAGATATATTACGTCTGTACTCGTAGAACGCATGGAATAGGGAAGGACCACGCTCTCACAGAATACCAGCGTAAAAAGCAGCTTAATGTTGCTGAATTTCGTATGGTGAGTGTAGAGAACCAGAAACCTTTTTTACTGGAAATGAGATTCTTAGTCATCAGGGGTGACAACGCATCTGCATTTTGAATCTTACTCGAGTATAGATGTAGATGTTTATGGTCCACAGAATCAACTTACCACTGTGTGCTCGTTTGTCACTGAGACACACTGACACAGGATCGCGGCGTAAAAGTTGTTGCGTCTTAATAAAAAAGATCATTCATATTATATCAGTATTATATTGGGTTAGTAAGATAATCCATCAGTCGTTACTATCGAATCTATAAAAGAAGGTTTCAGCACTTCATTATCACGGCGCCGACGGTTCTCTATGGCATTAGCACTAATGGAATTATGACGTCACCTCTTCGTGTCTGCCGGCCACACCTCCTGCAGACATTTAAGTGCCTTGTACTAAAATTGGCACTATAACTTTTCAATCAGTCAAATACAAACCTTATTTATCGCTTATTTTACGACGTTTATTTTTATATACGTGAAATGAACAGGTGCGGCATTAGGTCGGCGTATATATGACATAAACACTTTCATGTTAGTTAGTCGAATAGCTAAGCTTGTTCGGCGATTTATAGAAAGAACTATGCTCGGGGTTTCTCGTGCGTGACATCTACGCAACAAACAAGAATATTCATTACCCCGCATCATCCCGTGTTTATCGTAAAAGGTAACAGAGGCAAAATGAGGCAATCTATTAGGGAGGCCTAACAGTAAAATGAAGTTGCAGGAAACAGAAAAGAATTTAGCTCGAACAATTAAAGAACAAAAACGCTTTTTAAATGGCAACCTCATGCCGGCAATAGAATCATGGGCCAATCAATACGATCGCAATAGATCTTAGAAATCGCAGTGATACTGGTCTTTCTAGACTTGCATAGTTGCTAGCACAAAAATAAAAAATAAATAATGGAGCGATCAGTAAGCTATTTGACGTCTATGATGCAGGTTAAAGGTACTTACGATTGACTAAAATAATGATGATCTTAAAAAATAGGCCATTCATATTAATCATGAATCAAACAAAATACTGTACAAGTTATAAGCAAAATTATTTATGTTACATTTGGACTTTACATTGACCAGTGCACGACACAGTAATAGCATGAAAATTTAATATACAATGTCAAATACATTTAAAATTGACTCCCAAAAGGAACGTTAAGATAGACTTCAATTTTGCATTATCAGGCTCGTTTGTGATAGGGAATGGGCCAATGCCGACTGCAATTTAACTGTAAACTTCTCAATAAACATTTGCGTCGAGCTTATATTTTTAAATATGTACTTGTGGCAGCGCTGTCGTCGCGCCACAAGCGAAAATACATCGAAGCCTAAGTCGCGCTATCAAAGTTGCGAAGTAAAAGCAGTATATACAGAATAGCTCCGAACCTAATACTCGGGGGATCTGCGACCCCTTTTCCCTAAAGAGGGTCGCTTCCGATTCGACAGAAAGGCCACAAAAGCCAATGCCAGTCTCACAGGTGGCGTTTATTGGGTAGGTTAGGTTAGTCGCAGTGAGTCCCACGTAACCAAGACAGCCGGCTGTCATGGTATGCTTAGAGCATACCATGACACCACCTCCCTTCCTCGCTTTCCGGAGGGTAGCCCTTTCCATTGCATCTGGGCGCAAAAAAAGCCACTACTCGGAGCCCGCCACCCCCTGTTCGGAAGGCCGTTAGATAACTCCTCCTTTTTACGTGGTAGAGCCATGCTGCAGCTATATTAGAAGTATAGTTGTAGCACAAATGGGTCAGCTCGACCGGGGAAGGACCACGCTCTCACAGAATACCAGAGTAAAATGGCAGCTTAACACTGCTGTGTTTCGTATGCTGAGTGTAGAGAACCGGAGACCCTTTTTACTGAAAAAGCGGCATTTCATCTTTGTCCTCATGGATGACAATGCATCTGCAGTTTGATGTTTTACACTGCTGTGTTTCGTATGCTGAGTGTAGAGAACCGGAGACCCTTTTTACTGAAAAAGCGGCATTTCATCTTTGTCCTCATGGATGACAATGCATCTGCAGTTTGATGTTTTATTGAGGATAGATCTAGATGTCCATGGGTCACAACAACCACTTACCATCACGTGGGCTGTGTGCTCGTTTGTCACACTATCGTATAAAAAAAACTCAAATACATTATGTTAATGTGATCACTGAACTGAACACAATATTATCCCACACACCCAAGATTATCGATTTTAATGCAACGCCGCGTCCGCAACTTTGCAATAAAATAAATAACCTGCCCCCCCCCCCCCCACCCCCTTCCTAAAACTCTGGGTTTACCAAAGCTGTAACAGTTGCATAGGTTAACAGCATTAACATCGAAGAAACTAGACTATTCGGAGCGTTCTCCACGGGCAGAACACTTTGCCCGGCGCGAGATCTCCCCTTTTCCTTCCAACGGCTACAATGACGACCCCGACGTGATATGAACACGCAACCAAAAATCTTCGGAAACTACAACTTCAAACCTTCGTCATCGTCATCGTCCTCAAGTATCACATTCATTCGCTCCAGAGCAGATATTGTCTGCAGTCTTCACATTCTGCAAGCAATCTAGCTTTACAAAAGTTTATCACAGCACTGGAATAATAATTATTCCTGCCCCTTCAAGCTATTCTGCACTAGTGTTCAGCACGGCTCTGAGCCTTACCACCTATATTATGATTGTATCACGAATGGTTCGGCTCGACTGGATAAGGAACACGCTCTCACAGTATACCAGCGTTACATAGCAGCTTAATACTGCTGTTTCGTATGGTGAGAATAGAGAACCGGAGACCATTTTACTGGTAACGAGGCATTCCATGTTAGTCTTCAGGGGTGTCAACGCACTTAAATCTCGAGGATAAACTTAGATGTCTATGGGCTACAGCATCCACTTACCACCAGGCAGTCGGTGTACTCGTTTGTCACCCTTATTCTATAAATAAAAAAAAATCTAAACCTATTCGCAAAAATATGACTCTGAGAACAGACGAACTGGCAAGAAAATCTGGTGTCTTTTCAATAATTATTTAACTGCAGCCCATCAAATGTCCAATGCTGAACATAATATGCTCTCTACATAGAATAGAATAGAATAATTTTTTATTCAATATTGATTATTACATAATACTTATTGAAAGTCATTTTTTAATTACCACTGGTTCGGAAAATACCTCTGTCCTGGGAAGAACCAGCAAGAAACCCAGCGGGACTTTTTTTTAAACGTAATTTCACTTAACAATAATTTTGTTTATACAATTTTTAAATGACAATTTCCTAGAACCAGCATGGTGGCGATCACCCTACTCCCAGGGGTTATTTTCATTCATGTATTCCTGGATATTATAATAACCGTTCTTGTACAGTTTTTCTTTAATAAAACTTTTAAACTTGTTTATTGACAAACTTTGAATATGTTCTGGGATTTTGTTGTAAAAGCGTATACATTGCCCCATAAATGAATTACTGATTCTGTGGAGTCTAGTAACTGGCATTACAAGCTTATGTTTGTTCCTAGTATTTAAAGTATGCAAATCCTTATTCTTATTAAAGCTATTTATGTTTTTATGCACATACATTACATTCTCATAAATATATTGCGATGCAAAAGTTAATATGTTTATTTCTTTAAATTTTTCTTTGAGGGACTCTTTACAATTTAGGTTATAAATCGCCCGTACGGCTCTCTTTTGCAAAACAAATATAGCCCCAATATCAGTCGCATTACCCCATAGCAAAATTCCATAAGACATTACGCTATGAAAGTAACTAAAATACACTAATCTAGCTGTCTCAACATCTGTGAGACTTCTAATCTTTCTTACAGCATATGCTGCAGAACTAAGTCTGCTTGCTAATTTAGATATATGGGGGCCCCATTGAAGTTTCGCGTCAATAGTAATACCAAGAAAAACAGTGGTATCCACAAGACTCAACTCCTCCCCATTTAACAGCACATTGGTATTCGAATGTTGTACATTATGTATTGTAAATTTAATACACTCTGTCTTATTGCCGTTTAAGAGCATACTGTGGGCGTTAAACCAATGTACCAATTTCGATAGAGCATTATTTACATCGTCATAACTAATTAACTGTCGTTTGAGTTTGAAAACCAAAGAGGTATCGTCAGCAAATAATACTATATCGTGATTGTCCCCTACAAGATAAGGTAAGTCATTAATATAGATTAAAAACAGGAATGGGCCAAGAATCGAGCCCTCAGAAACGCCCATTGATACTACCAATCCGGAGGAACCTTTACCATTAATCACTACTTTTTGAATTCTGTTACTTAAATATGAAGTAATAAGTCTAAGCGCTAAATTTTTTACACCGTAATGTTGTAGTTTCCTGATTAATGTCTCA
Organism: Parnassius glacialis; assembly: GCA_033319125.1. Lineage (NCBI taxonomy): Eukaryota > Metazoa > Arthropoda > Insecta > Lepidoptera > Papilionidae > Parnassius > Parnassius glacialis. Next base: position 33,538,466 of record JAVANC010000018.1, read on the forward strand.
TGTCTCATAGACTGGCTTGTCTCGTGGTCTTTTAATAACATATAATGCAGAATGACATGTGATGGCAGCGTAATAAAATCCAATCCATTTCTTTTCATGGCTGTCGAAAATGCCCTACAAATGAAATTGATTTCAATAGACAAGTGTAAACATCAATTTTACGTTAGGCATAAAGTACCCAGATTGGCGACGCGGAGCAGTGTCAAAAGAGACGTCTGGTACTCCGAATTCTCTCTACAACGGGGGAGGCCCATCTCCAACAGTAAACTTGTATGAGCTGATGAACTAAAAATAATACAAAATTAGAGATCTTCTAGTTTAAAACTGCACGCGCCTACCTTGTCTTATTAGTAGATTATATTTATAATTTAAATTATAGTTAAAATGCTAAAATCTACTGAAACAATAGAAAGGGCCTGTAGGTTTAGATTCTTCGATACTAAATGCCGTAAATGTGACAAAATATACCGTAAATAATGTAGCGTGAATTTTATAATTTAAAATAAAAAAATTGTACAACCGACTTCAATATAAATTATTAAGAATTTAAAACTATTTTTCAGACCTTGATCAAATTTATGTGGGACCACATGAGAAGCACCAGCTTTCGAATAAAAAAGAATCATCGAAATCGGTTCACCCAGAAAAAAGTTATGAGGTAACACATAAAAAAAGAAAAAAAAACTTACAGTCGAATTGAGTACCATTTGCTTTTGAAGTCGGTAGAAAATTAGACGATCTCTACAAATAAAAAAAAATCGTTTCATATTATTTTGAAACTATATGAAGTAAAACTTTAATATATTTTAACTCTCATGAAAGTAGGTTATTTAAAAGTATTTCACGTAAATGGGTCGCCTTGCCTAAGGACCACTCTCACTGAGTATTGCAGCACAATTGCGTTTGTTGAATGAAGAGAACCGGGAACGTAATCACTGTTTAACTGGTAATGAAGTAATCTATATTCGTTTATTAAATATCTCTATGTTAATCCAGGTTATCACTTTGTATGGCGCGACCGTGCTGATAGCACATTACAGCATCAATGGAATACAATGCTTTTGAAGATTTCGACTAGATGAAGTGACGAACTAGTATTGAATAGTTAAGATCTACATACTTAATATAATATGGACGATTAATTGGAGGATGACGTTTAAAATAAAATAACTTCTGCACTAGTGAAATTAAAGTGTATATTATGAGTGATTTCATTAAATATTATAATAATAAAAAAATGTTACTTTTTATCATCCAAGGCATCACCTCTTACGATCAGGTAGGTTCGTAGTCAAGCGCCATGGAATAATTCATTAATAAGCGATTTTGCATCACTAAGTTTATTGTTAATTTTCCCTGACATTATATATTAAAAACAATAGAATATACTTCTAACTCTGAACGGAAAAGTTCGGCTAAAATTTCCGAAGATCATTTTCTTTACAGGAAACGTAAATTAGATTACATCTTCGGGGAAAAGTGTGTACCTATACTATAGAGTATAGGCATTTGTACCAATCAAAGTGAATAGCCTTTTTCCCCGCAAAACAACCCTATTAAGAGCCTTTGTTCAAGAGTTTACCGATTTTGATCGGAAGTAAACAAAGATTTATAATTTAATGAAAAATAAATTAAAAAAACAAACGTAAAATACTGCTTTAAAAGACGATATTAAATTTTCTCAAAGAAAAAAGAGCCGGCCACAATAAACGGTATTTAAAAGTGTAAAACAAAAATATTGTGACGTAAGTGTTAATTGTAATATGTAAATTATACTAGAGCCCAATGACTTCGTCAATCCTACTTAGCGGTACCATGTAGCGACATCTATGGAAATGTATTAAATAAAGAACGATGTATTTAGCGCGCCAAATTTTCATATCGATATACATCGCAACCGCTTCCGTAGATAGATAATAGATGGCGCTAGTATACAACAGTAGTCAAGTGAGCTCGGCCACGGTCCTTATTGCTTTGTAAGAGAGATACTAAATTGACATGAAAGTATGTAGAGTTTTTGAGAAAGTCATGGACAAACATACAATACAGAATCTCATTTTATCAAGTCGGCTAAAAAGGAACAACTTCTGTTTTATTATTACCTACTAGCGACCTGCCCGGCTTCGCCTGATGGGCTTGTATTGATGCGGGGTTATTAAGATTTAAAATAATTATGAAGAAACGTTTTTTATCAAGTTTTCGATTGCCCAGAAAAAAGAAATGTCTGTATTGTTTGTATTAATATGAGTTAATTACTTTTTATATTCGTTAATTTATTTGCTGGAAGATAAGTAATAATGGGTAATTTAGTAATTTTAGAAAATGCCTTGTTATTAAAATTATAATTTTTTATATTAAAAAGGTATAAATTCAAGATTTTTTCAAAGTTTAATTACATTTACTTATCGTCACGCACAATCCCTGACGGGGTAGCCAGAGAGAACAGATCGCCAAGTGTCACGATCCTTACATACCTCTTTCGCTTCTTTCAGATTCATCATCTTCTTCATACATGCACGTCTAGGTATCCGAGTACTCTTGACCCTCCCCTCTTCGAGCAATTTGCTCACATGGTCTTCGAAAGTTAGTCTCGGTCTACCTCGACACCTTTTAATATTAACTTTCGCGCTATATATTTTCTTCACCATTCGGTCTTCACTCATTCGCTCAACGTGCCCAAACCATCGAAGCACGCCCCTATCAATTTTTGTGATAAGGTCATCTTTCAAACCTGCCATATTGCGAATCTCTTCGTTTCGCTTTCGGTCGGCCATGGTAACGCCGCACATTTTACGAAGAGATCGCATCTCCACTGCATTCAACTTGCTTTTATGCTTCTTCTGGCATACCCAGGTTTCGCTTATGTTTAATTACATTTAATTTAAATATATATATATATGCCATTTTGTTCGATAACTTGTTGCCTTCTTGTTGGTAGTGACATAATTCCGTTGCTGTAGAAATTTTGGGATTTTTGATCAAAAACATGCAACGAGTAGTTTTGACAGTCTTCTCTTGATGTTAACATAACACTACCCATAGAATTTTGAAGAGACCGAAACAGTTGTATAGCCAAACTTTTTCTAATGGGTCAAAACGGTTTTGTGGTCAATCCTCAATTCCTCAGCTATGTCGTAACTACTAATATGCCGATATTGCTACACTTTTTAAAAAATGGCATCGACTTTGTCCGTATGAGGGCGACCACAGCGAACTGCATCTTTGACATCAAAATTGTCGAACTAAATACGCTTGAACCAACTTTGTACAACTGTTACTGACACTGCATTAGGTGACTAAACGCTAAAAAAGTGTGCTAAACTCAGCGCTAGTTTGCATGCTTTATCGAACGCTCTCCACTAACGCTTTACCCTAACAGTGAGATTAGACGGATGGAATTTGAAATACATTGGCCATATACATAACGAAACTTAAGTTTTTACGATTTATATCCCTTCAACCACTAAATTCTGCATACTATTACCACATCGTCTTACGCAATTCGTAATCTAATTATTCCTGAGGCGAACAGTAAATCTTATGGTAATTCCATTTAGGGATCGACTCGATGCCGACGTATTGGAATAGTAACGAGACAGACGATTGGCAATTTTATAAACGTCATTTGGATCGGAAAACATCGATTAAGGAATTATGGTGAAAAAAGTGTTACATTTTTAATTATTAGTTGTGCCCGGTATTCACTTTAATGCTTTTTTTTCAGAAATATTCGCGGGTGCATGCACAAACTCCACTTACCAGAGCTTCACCGTAATCGGACGAATGTTATAGAAACGCATAGAAATGAAGAATGTCAGTTCTCACATCCTAATATTTTGTTCGTTCCATCTGTTTTTTTTTATCTATAGGATAAGGGTGAGAAGCGAGCAGACAGTCCACCTGATGGTTAGTGGTCGCTGTGGCCTATAGACATCTACATATAATCTCGTTTACGAATCAAAATGTAGATGCGTTGTCGGCAGTGAGGATTAAGATGGAATGCCTCCTTTCCAGTAAAAATGGTCTCCGGTTACGTGTTTTGTACAGTTCTTCTAATCTCGTGTATCTAAAAAGTTCAGCACTTGGATATAACGACAGTTGATGTGACACCACTAAAACAAAGCTCAATATTCTACGGAGTCAAAGGCTTGCTCACAGTCAATAGAGCGAGATGTAATTTTTAACACATCAGCTAGTATTTATTTGCCTGAACTCGCCGAAGGGTATGTTCATAGTCTATGTCATGGACTACGAACATAGTATGTGCGCTACGGTGTTAAAATCATTTAGGAAATCGACTTGTTCAAGAGGTTGAAAATCGTCAAGTCATAGTATACGGCTGTATATATATGTCAGTGACCTTGAATAATGTTTAGGATTCGGTGTAAAAATCAGCAAAACAAAAAACCTAATAGGAAATCATCTCGGTGTCAGTGTGATTGTTATAGTGGATGCAGTGGGTTAGGATTTGCAAGAGGGAGATCTATGTTCAGCAGTATACTTGTGAAGAGCTTCGATGAATGATCAATGTAGCAAAAACTATTTTAATTTAACTACTATAATCACTGTTTCGTTCGTCATTTATAAATTAAGCCTAAATATACCACCCCTTTTTTTAAAATCTCATTATACCTGTACCCATTTCCTAAATTAAATTACCCCAAGATTTATTGCCCTCTTGAATATAATTAGATAACATCTCAAGACAATGTGGTAATAGCGTTAACCTTTTTTCCAAGTGTGAATTGGGTACACATAAATCTTGAGCTGAAGTCGGTGAATGTATGTAGGGAATGCATTTTAAATTCCTCCCCAGCCTTTCTCACCCTTACGGTTATTGCTACGTGTTCATATTTACTGCTGGTAAGATTATTTGATGCATATTTTTGCGTTATTTGTTGTGTTGGACAGTATTTGATTCTATTACTCTGTTGATACAGTGTTTTGAGTATACGGGAACAGTTTGCTGCCTTCAAATAGGTGTAAAATTGAATTATAAGACTCACTGCATCTAGGTTTATTGTTGGTTTACAACAATGGACTAACGACAGCGAGATATAATATTTGATTGATGATTCGATATATTGAAAAATATAAATGCATGTTTATGCACTTACATTTTTCAATATATTAAAATACATTTAAACTTTAAATTTAAAGAACGATCAAGAAACACTGATGACGTATAAATTATACCATCGCTGCTAATGTGTAAATATTTTAGCCGACACTCTTTAGACACGATGAAAGTAATTTAGGTTTATTTTTGGTAAACATTTTAAACGATGATAATATATTGTAAAATTTGTCTCTAATTCTCGTTTTTCGAGAAATATAAGTGCATATATTATTAACAAAATAATTAATAATAAATGTAATGCAAAAGTAAATTAAAAATAATATAATAAGGTTTAAATTTACTTAGCATATAAAATTTAATAAAAAGCAATAATGTCATTTTGAAAATGTAATAATGAGGGCATCCACGACTTTTTCTGCCACCAGGGCGGCGCCACTTTCGAGTGAGGTAAAATATTTGACAGATTTCATAGCGGGGACGATAATTTCTTAGGAAAATGTAATCTTTAAGGTTTCTTTCTGTATTATTAGTTATATTTTATATGAATTACATTAGAAATGAAGAAACCAAACTATAAATATAACTAAAAGACGACTTTTAAAAAAAAAGAGTTATAATGTGCAAAAAATTAAAAATCAAACCACTGACGCATTGTGTTATACATTAATATAATACTCTAGACAATGATAAACTATTATTTAAAACTAATTTTTCAATTAAATGACACTGTGTAACAAAAAACTTTACCTCAGTCGCTAGTAGCGACATCTGGTGAGTGGAAGATTATTAGCCCTCATTACAGCGATATCATCATCATCATCACGGTTGTTTAATATAATAAGAGTGACAAACGAGCACACAGTCCAACTGACGGTAAATGGATGCTGAGGCCAATAGACACCTACATCTATCTTCGACTAAGAATCAAAATGCAAATACGTTGTCACCCCTGAGGATTAAGATGGAATGCCTCATTAAAATGTTATAATAAGTGAACATAAAAAAAAAAACATGTGGAAAAAGATGACAAACGATGATGGTATATGGATGCTGTAGCCCATAGACATCTACATCTATCCGCCTATTAATGTCTCGTAACTAATAAAAAGGATCTCCGGTTTTCTACACTCACCATATGAAACCCGGCAACATTAAGCGTATTTTACGCTGGTATTTTGTGCTTGGCCTTTTCCGGTCGAGCTGACCCAGTCGTACTGGTACCATAACGAAGTGGGTCTACCACGTAGTTTTACCACGTACCTATTTTATTTTGATAGAATATATTTCTTTACATATTTAAATGTTACCTTGAAAGTTTTGTACGTAGTAGAACCATCCTGCAGCTATATTATTAGTTTAGTTGTAGCACGAATGGGTCGAATCGACCGGGGAAGGACCACGCTCTCACAGAATACCAGGTTAAATTATCAGCTCAATGCTGCTATGTTTCGTATGGTGAGTGTAGAGAAACGGAGGCCCCTTTTACTGGAAACGAGACATTCTATCTTAGTCCTCATGGGTGACAACGCGCCTGCAGTTTGATTCGTAGTAGAGGATGTATGTATAGGTGACTATGTGCTCGTTTATTATTCTTATTCTATAAAAAAGAAGTTAATAAAAATTATATATGTTAGCATTTGCAGTCATTAATAGCAGCCATTATCTTTCTTTTGAGTGTCAGGTGGTCGGTCAGTCTTTAGTTAGTGCTTTTACTATTCTACATTTTGTATATTTATGCTTTGTTCTGACCATCTTAATTAAAAGAGTTATAAAGGGCCGACTAAATGTCTCTTGACAGTCGCTCCTAATTAAAACAGGGCGGGAGAAATGTTAGAACGGGACATGAATGATAATCATATATAAAATATTATTTGTAGAAATTAATGAAATGAAAAACCAAGTATATAAATAAACACAAACTATATTTTTAGACTGAAAAATAAAATATTTATATTCATAATATAATATAAATATTTAATTTAATTTAATACAATATCTATAAGAAATAGGAAATTACCAAACAATAACAAAGAAGATTTACTTTAAAGAAAACAAATATATTATTATTAATTATATCGATTAAATATTGTAGGCACTACTATTTTAACCATAAATTCTCTAATTGTTTCGTTGCTTTTGTTCGTTCTTATGTCTTTTAGAATTGTGGGTGGAATTTAATAAAAAAAAGATATATTGCTAAAGATGCAGATATTTTATTCGGTATCTTCGGAATGGCTGAACCGAATAACTGTGACTGACTGCACTGATTTTTTTTAAGTTTAAAACCATTCTACAACAATACTATGAGAGTTTAAGTATAAGATGATGGGACGTTATTTACGTAAAATAAATAGATCGGCAATTTATATTTTAAATATATTTTTTACCATATCGCTCATATCTCTCGAGATGATAGCAAAAAAGTAATTTTTAAGTAATTGAACTTTCCCAATGACCATTATTACAGATTTTCACGTTTGTTTTGTTATTTTATGTCTATTTCTTATACATAAGCAAACAAGTTGTACGCGGGCGAAGTCTCAGGTAAAAGCTTAAATATATTATTAAATTGTATTGTTATTATTTTTTTAATTATATTATTGATTGTTCAAGATATTCATTATTTTTTCTTTTGCAGTGGTTTTTACAAATAGTTTTAAATTGATTTATTTATTGTTTTGAATAAAGTCCGACCGCTTTTGATCGAACATTTGATTTGATTAACAAATCTTTGAGATCGCGTAACTCAGAACTCGTATATCTTAATTGAAACCTAACAAACCGCAGACACATATTATTTTCTAGAATAAGTCTGCAAAATCCAATAGATTGTGATTGATTCATAATCAGAATTCAAATAGTTTATAATATGAAGTGCGCAAGAAACGTGAGAAACTTCACAGATAGAAATCAAATTTCTCTTCGGCTTCATTGCTCGGGTTTAGTCCCGGGTATTCTGTACATTCGCGTAGAATCAAACACAAATAGTACATCAAAATTAATTATTCATGCTTGATGAAATATCATCATTGCAGTCTATCAAAGTCCAATGCTGGACCTTGACCTCCCCCATAAATTGCCTCATAAGGCAACGCATGCGGGTTAGCCACCACAGTTTTTTATTTGATTTATTATCAGGAAGATACTGTTGCCCATTTTTGTTTGTTTCCGTCTGTCGTTTACGGGATTATATGGGATAGTGAATTTTCCTATGATACCACCACGAAGCAAATACAAAGAGGAGATGGCATAAGCAACTGTGCACTGTAATTCTAACTAGGTCCTGACGTCATCACAGTGGGCGTGGCTTTACTTAGTATACCGTCAGCGTTCGTCTTGTTATGTGTCGAAAATCGCAAATCGGCGTATTTTCGTAGTATTAAGAAGAAAAGGATGAAGTGTTGTGTTTCATCGTGTAAAAACTACTTAGATAGACGCTCTGATGCTATGGACGGCATCACATTTCATTTGTAAGTAATTTTATACCTAATTTTTTTAAAAGGTTCTAGAAAAATCTCTGCGTTAGCTTTCAGATGTAATTAAATATATTCGACACTAGATGATAAAGTTACGTCGAGCTCAGTATTGGTAAAATAATCATACGAAGGTGTTGAAATTTGTTTTGCATTCAGTCCTAAACAATTTTTAATCGCCAAAATATTATTTTTATAGTTTTTATAATAACTTTGTGAACAGGCCGCCATATATCGTCAAGGTAACTAAACTAAATTGCAAAATCGATGTGGAATGATTCGAGTAGTTTTACTATTTATCGGTAGATGTAAAAAATAGTAAAGTGGGCGGAGATTAACCCTCACCTTGCAAGTTGTCACGCGTTGTTACATAGTGAAATCGAATTACAATACCTCCTCTTGGTATTTGATCTGTGGATGCCACTAAACGGCGAGTGTGTTATTACCGAATCAGTAAATGACGTGGACCTTACTCACAGAAGATGGCGTGTATCCGTTCTGAGTGACATTTGAAGATGCTTTTCGTTGTTGGTTAGACTATCAAAGGGGCCGACATATTTAGTACCAACAGATCAGTAAGCGGAAGTGCCAGTGGGCCGACCACATTTTTTTATAAAACCAAACCTACGATCCACCTGATTGTCCATGGGCTGTGGTAGCCTTTGTGACTACTACCTACAAACTACAAATAAAGAAGATTCAACCCATTTACTGTCCGGTGTACTGCATATAGGTTATTGCTCTTGTCTTACTGTTGTGTCTGAAAATCGGACAGTGATAGATTCCAACTTAGTCGTCAAAAACGACTAAGTTGGTATGCCTCACTCTAATTATACTGGCGCACAATACCCTTTAGACACTTTAGAGCAGTGCTCGCATTGCAGTTTCGCGGCAGAAATAGGAAAGAGGCTGGTACATAAACAGACGGCCTCCTAGACACAAACGGAGTCTTACATCCTAGTAGGTGTATAGCTCGAGGAACGAATAACTGTTGAGGAAGAAAGGCTTTAGAGTTGCAGCGTCGTACTGAAAAGCGGAGGTAGGACAGCCCCTCGCTAAGTAGAGTATCGATCTCGTGAAACATGGAGTCGAAGATGCAGGTGGCCGGATTTCAGTAGCAGCAGGGCTATTATGATGATGATGATAATGATATCTGATATGATTACATAATGGAAATACCACCATATATTGAAGACCACACGACTTCTTTGTAAACCACTTCTTACGACACAAAACAGTTGTTTCTTCGTTATCCCCACGCGACTGAAATCCTTCTAATGGGATATAATAATAAAATCTAACGACATTTAATATTCGCCAGTGATATAAATTGCAACAACTTATAAATTTCCGTTTACCTTTTTTATAAAATAAAAAAGATAAATAATGTTATTTACAACTACTATAAAAAGATTTTGTTTTGGTCCTATTTATTAATATTAAGTTCAGAGAATAGATATTGCGAGATAACGCAAACAAAGGCTCAATGGTCTTTTCTTAGTTTAGATGTACCTATGTAATTCCAAAGCAATACGATTCTATGAAGGTTCTGCTTACCGAAGCAGATACAATATACTTCATCCAAATCCGAATGAATACCTATCATTGGTTTCAAATCAAACTCGCTCGAGACTGGATCGACCGATTCTGATGAAATTTTGTGTGTGTTTGAGTGTGTCCCTGGATGGTTTAGATTCACAATTGAACCCGGTAAGTGGCGCCGTTGTCGAGATCAAGAAACAACCCGTATGATGCCGGGGCGGCTCGCTATATATATATGAGCTTTTAACATAGTAGGCAGCAATTATAATAACAGTCATATTGGGCAGATTAACTAACGACTATATTATACAGCATATAAAAAAATCACGTCAAAAATTTCGTCGGCTCGACCGGGGAAGGACCACGCTCTCACAGAATACCAGCGTCAAATAGCAGCTTAACACTGCTGTGTTTCGTATGGTGAATGTAGAGAACCGGATACCTTTTTACTCGAAAAGAGGCATTCCATCTTCCAATAAAAAAAGTCTTACAAATAAAATTTCAATTTCTTGAGTAGAAATAGATGTTCTCAATTTCATTTAAAAAAATCATATCATATCAGAAGCTACCAAATTTTGTTGTATGATGGTTGGACATTGATGGTTTGAGATAGTTATAGCCGGAGGCTACAAGATCTTCTGGACATTCCTTTAGACGACTCTTATGACATTCAAAGGACAGGTGAAGTAATTGACTCTTACGCGGCGTTCACGGCGCCCCCGTACGGCAATGTTATATTTGGGTATATAGCTCGTTAAAACTTTTTAAAATCTTTTTAATGTAGATATTCTTGTGTATGCGGTCTTTATATTTTTTTTAATAAAAGGGTTTTTGAAATAAGGAAGGGTTCGTTTTAAAAGATTTTTTTTTTATTATTTCTCACATATGCAAATATCCTCACGAAGTTTACCCTCATCGTCTAGTACGTGGGAAATCATCACTTAAAATTGCAATTAACATTTTTATCTGTGCAGGCCGGGGTCGAACTTGGTTTAGAGGCTTAATGTACGAGGGAAATGAGGTGACGATTATTATATACCGGGCTACGAATGCTAACAATCTTGTTATAACAGCGGTAGATACTTGATATATGAACTTTTTCTAGCTTTGTGAGGGCTGCCGATGTCTCGTTATATTCGCAAACATTTGAACAATCTGCTCAGCCTTATGTTCAAGTAAACACACGTCAATCACAACGCTAAGCAAAATGTCATTATGTATTCACTTTGTATGAAACTGGAAACTGAATTTCGTTTATGTTAATCAAAAAAAAATGACATGTTTTGCTTAAAATATTTCGTAACATCAATCACTCTGTTCAAGCAAAAAATAAACTTTTTACACGGTAAAAATGTATTTTTTTACGTTAGGCAGATTGGAAATTTTTTTCACATAGCAAGTCACATTGAGTTATATGTACTACGTACATATAACTCAATGGCAAGTCATACGATTTTTAAATTTCCTAATAAATTTACTAAGTCTCTTTAGATTATATAATCTGAATAACTAATTTTAAAGTATGTAACCTGCCAGTATACTGCCGCAGTACCCTAGAGAAATATATGACGACATAAATCGACGCTATTTTTTGTACTGTCAGTACTGGCGCTTTCGAGGTGAGGTGCATTAGTTGATCTTATTACATACAATAATATGCTATCGTAACATAAAAAACTCTCACGCCTGTCATTCAGAAAGGAAGACAGAGACTGCAAACTTCCATTTCACACGATCCTGACACAACTCTGTGGCTTCTTTCAAATTCATGTAAATTTCTACATACATATTATATATTCAATTATCATTCAATACATCGCCAATTTCGTCTCAAAACTTCCGTCAATAATAATATATTACGAATAATAATTTAACGGAAGATTAAAGAAGTCTTACAGTACATCGAAATGAAAAAAATGTTTTCAATCCTTCTTACAAAAGTACTCTCAAATAAACTGAGGCTGATATAAAAATTCCCGTTCAGGGAAGCGGAAAAACGCCTCAAATGCTTGTCACGTAGTCCCATGTATGAAATAACGTGATACGGTTGGACACTCGGCTATGCGGTAATTAGAGTGGCCAGACTGAGTTTTGATGGACATTTTATCTTTTTCTCGTGTGTCCTGTAAAAAGTTCAAATTTTTTTTTTGCTGTGAGAGCCTTGCTTGGTTATGCTTTTTGTCTAGCACCGTAGTACCAGAAATGTAATAACTGTTTCAAAGCTGTCGCCTCGGGTTATTCGCTTTTTGAAAGTGAAGTTAAATGAGAATTGCATAAAAGTGCAATAAAAATGTTTAATAGGAGTTACTATTATATTACTGAAGACTACATGATTGATAATTTCCCTGCGAATAAGAGAATCGCTACGGTACTATTTCTAAATTAATGTTTAATAAAAAGTCGCGCCGGGTTTTTTTCTGGTTCTTCTAAGGACAGAGACTTTTTTATTACCAGTGCAGTGGTTAAGTTTAATGTAATCTCTAGCAAATAAAAATACTCTATTCTGTCCTGTGCAAATGGGTAGTGTCCGTTAAAATGCGGTCTGGTGGACATTATAAGTTCTGAACAACTCGAAAGTTATCTACACAATATTGTATTATATTATATTGACAAATGTTTATTTTGTTGAGTCAATGGTTCATAGCTTTGTTGGAAACTGATAGGTGGCGCTGAAGTCAAGTTATTAACAAATTCTATATTGATGAACCAAAACAAATTATGTTCAAAATATATGTTGTTTTGTGCAAAATAAGGAAAGGAATTGACGGCTCCGTGGCACAGTGGCCTATCAATGAGGTGCAGCGTTAAGGGCTGCGGGTTCGGATCCCGTTCCCGCATAGAACAAGTGTTTGTATGGCCTACAAATATTTGTTCAGGGTCTGGATGTTCGTCGTTGTGAAATTTATATATGTAAAGTGCCCCCACGATACAGGAGAAAATCTTAGTGTGGAGGTAACGTTTAAAAAAAACTAAAGAAATAATTATAAAATGTGGACCCAATAGGATGTGCTGTGGTCGAGTTGTTAATAAATGTTACACTGAAAAAAACAGAGTGAAACTCGTCGCGCTACCTACCACAAAGGGCAGAACGACAACAGCCGGGCCAACTAGTAATTTCATAAATTACAGAGTGACATAAGTTCATAATATAATTTCTTCCGCCCCGATTCGGCTGGTTATTTCATAGATCATTTAAATTATTAATTTATCGTGTTTTATTTCAAATCTTCAAGGTTTTCGGATAAAATATTGAATATTATATCCCTCCTAGCATTACTCTGTATCTGTTCGTAAAGTTTCATGACAATCGGTTCAACCATTCCGAAGATTAGCCAGGACAAACAGACAGACAGACATGCAAATAAACCCCTGAACTTTTTTCTATATTACATTCAATTATTTCTATATTACAGAAGGACATTTAAATTTTCTTTATACCTATACCTATGTATAGATTTCTTATTTTTATCTATATTTTTTATCTATATTTTAACAGTGGTAGAGCCACGCGGCAGTTTTGCTGTCACACGGGTGCGCCCGCTCAAACCGGGGTGGTACCACGACCTCACAGAATACCAGCGTGAAGTAGAGGTTTACCTCTGCGTTTCGCTTGGTGAGTGCAGGTGGCCGGAGGCCCTTTTTACTGGAAATGAAGCATTCCATCCTAGTCCTCACAGGTGAAAACGCATCTGCATTTTGATCTGTAACAGAGGATAGATGTAGATGTCTATGGGCCGCAGCAACCACTTACCATCAGGTGGACTGTGTGCTCGTTTTTCACCCATATCCTATAAAAAAAAAACAGACAGACATGCAAATAAACACCTGAACTTTTTTCTATATTACATTCAATTATTTCTATATTACAGAAGGACATTTAAATTTTCTTTATACCTATACCTATGTATAGATTTCTTATTTTTATCTATATTTATTCTGTTTTTATTTTAACTTCTCTACACAGTATAAAACAAAGTCGCTTCCAGCCGTATGTACGCTAAGATCTTTTAAACTACGCGAGGGATTTTGATGTGGTTTACATCAATAGACAGAATGATTCAAGAGGAAAGTTTATTTTATAATACATGCATATTATAATATATTATATAATTCTTTTGTGCGTGTGTATGTGACTGAACTACTCCTAAACGGTTGCACCAATTTTGATGAAATTTCGTGTGCGTGATTAAGTTGATTAGAGAATGGTTTAGATTCACAATTAGACCCGGTAGGTGGCGTTGTTGTCGAGACCCAGAAGTCAACAGTGTGAAGCTTGGGCTTATCGCTTGTATTTTATATTTTGACGTTTTGAGGGCTTTGCAGAACCAATAGATAAATCTAATCCCATAAAATCCCTTAAAACAGTTCTATTCAAGATTACGCCGTAATCTGTCTAGGTGATCAGTACTTCGGCCATTTTACACAACTATCAAGTTGTGTAAAACTAGAGCCCAATGACTTCGTCAATCCTTCTTAGCGGTACCTGTCTCTGACGCCAGGCTATATATATAGGTATTTATATTCAAGTGTGAGCCCCGATGATTACGGCATTTGGATTGTATATAGGATGGCTATAACGTAGCTTAAGTTGTACATATAACAGATATTTACAATATCCCTAATAATTATATTTATTATTATTACAAATTACAATTCACAAATAGGTATCAGAGTTCCTTAGCTTCTACGCGGTGGATCCTGAGCTTATAGGTTGTCGGTTCTCCGAGCTATATGGCCGGCACATTACCACTTAAGCTTTCTAATTAGCTGGGCTTTGTCAGTTACTTTTGTTCTTGTACGGATATGCTCGTCACAGATTTTATCTCGAGAATAGCCCTTTTTATCTCACTTTGAGCTTCTTCATACGGCTAGCAGTAAAGGACCAAGTTTCAATTCAATAAGTTATCACTAGCACCACGCACTGGTTGTGCAATTAATCACTTAAAGTATAACTTATTTTTTACAGTTATGTGCAGCCACTTTTCAGTTTTATTACGTTGTTAAAATATAAAAATATTCACTATAATGACTTTGAGCCAATTAAGATTCACGGTAATTAAAACACCATTCGATATCAATTGAAATATTTAACGTCCCGGTTTGGATTTAATTTGATTCATTATGGGATCCAAGCAGATGGTAGTACCCATCCATCTTCTCTATTGACATTAGGATGTTTCTTAATTTCAATAGCCTCGTGAACCATCCTTGCTAGGAATCTGTGTTCTTTTGCGAGGATTTGTGATTTATCAAATCTGATATAACGGTTGGGACGAGCCTAAACATGTTGACATCTGGAAGTCTGCAGTATGTCAAACATCTCAGTACACCCGTGACCATGAGTTTTATTAAGTGCCCGAAAAGTAAGGAATTAAATCAGTTAAAATTAAAAAAAAATTCATTAAATCCATAAAATTAGTTTTATTCCACAGATATTATAGTTTTCTATTTCATAATTTTTTGTTAGATACCTATAACGACTTTATTTTTTTGACTCTAATCTTCTATTTGTTCTTAACGTGGGACCATAATGAAAAATTACGGATAATTTATTTATGATGTCACGTCTCCTTTATACATACATAAGAAATTGTTTCTCCAAAAGTCACGTAACATACCTGAAACAAAAACAAAAACTTATGTTAGCTACCACAGACACAATAAACAGTTCGTGGATTTGTTTTTTTTTCTGTACTTAAAATTGCCACAGGGCACAAGTTTAATAAAATAAAAAATAAAAATAAATTATGTTACTATTTGTTAAACACATTTAAGGCTGGGTGTTCCAAGCGCATTAGGTATTTACAAGCGGTCGTAGCAAAGATCGAGTCGGGCCGCCCATATTATGATCGTGATTTTCGCAAAATAATGACAAAAATATTTCTTTAAAGTTATAAACAAATATTTACACAATGAGAAATAAACATGAAAGCTTAACTATAGTCTATATAAGTTCCATAAAACTGTAGTTATGTACAATCTATTTTATTTCCTAAATATTATTTACGTAGTAGAAGAGAAGCGCGCGTGCAGAAATTTGGCACAGATCTTACCTCTACACTGGCAAGGTAGCAAGTGGCAACCTGCAAGCGACGCGCGGATCTAAAATCATTTGAGTAATCGATATTTTTTTTTTAATAAATGTAATGAATAAAAACGATCGGGTGAAATCGATTCCAAAATGAATTACCTAAAAATTGATATTATTTTTTTTTTTTGGAAATAAAGGAGTTTCTTAAAATGAAATTTGACTTGAAAAAAAACTGCAAACCGCACGTGCTTCGGTAATTTTTTCTATCGAGAAAACTGTATTCTATTGTGTATTGACCGGGTACATCGTAAGGAGAAAATATGTATCTAAAATATTTTTTTTTCAGATTCTAAATGCAATAATTTGTCTATCAAAAACCAATTTTTAAACGGACAAAAACAAGATACATACATACATACATAGCCTTAAGAGAATTTTATTGTAATTCACTCGAAACATCAGGAATCAAAACTAAAGTTAAAATTAAACGCATTTAAATTCGAAAAATTAGTTTTATTCAATACCTTATGTTTTTCATTAAAGGCTCCTAATTATAATAACTAATATATATACTTAAAATTTAATATAGTTACTCATTTCGCTTTTTGCAACGTAGACGCTCAGTAAGAACGGATTTTACGATAGTCCCAACAAAAAAAATTGTGTATATTGACTTGCAGCCAGCAGGTATCAGATAGTATACATATATCCGTATCCGTGTAGTGGTGGTGTAAGAATATCCAATACCCCAAATTATACCGTGGATGTGGTAAGGGGAGACAGAGGGTAAATCAAACAGGAAATGAGCAACAGCACCTGCCTGATAACAACCCAATTGTAATTAAAAAAAGAACTGCGGTTGCCTAGCGTGGCAACAATGTAACAAATATCTCCCTTCTGAGGAGGAAATCTATGGGAGAAGCCTTTACTTTTGACGGCTCCGTGGCGCAGTGGCTTAGCAATGAGTTGCAGCGCTAAGGGCCGCGGATTCGAATCCCGCACGGGTCTGGATGTATTGTCCTTGTGAAATCTATGTATGTAAACTGCCCCCGCGATACAGGAGAAAATTCTAGTGTGGAGGTAACTTTTTTTTAAAAGAGATAAAAGTTAGGTAGGTAAATATATTTTTTTAATTGTCTTGTTATTCACCTCCTTCTTTAAACAATTTGAGTCCACTGATAGACATTCTGGATAGGATTTTCCAAACATGTGCTAGCTTCAAATTACCACGTTGGACTCTTGCAAGTTGTAAGCGCTGAGTTGATACCCTCGCACTGGTAATGCCATTGCCATGCCAAGCCAAGCAATAAATAAATTAAAATAATTTCAGATTTTGTAGTCGGTGCTAAGACATAGCGTATATATTTTTTTAATAGAATAAGGGTGACAAACGAGCACGCAGTCAACCTGCCGGTAAGTGGATGCTGAGGCCCATGTTGTGCCCAGACATCTATGTTTATCCACGATTTAGAATCAAAATGCAGATGCGTTGTCACCCCTGATCTTGAGACCCTTTTTACTGGAAGATGCGATGCCTCGTTTCCAGTAAAAATGGTCTCAAGATAACTACACTCTTCATACGATACACAGCAGCATTAAGCTGGTTTTACGCTGGTATTCTGTGAGAGATTTAGATTTATTAACATAGAATGCAACCCAGATTTCATAATGTGATATCATTATATTAAAAGCTGCGGTTGCCAACCCGCCTGCCAAGTATGGCAAATGTGGCAAAATCCTTTCAATGAGGCAATTTTTGGATGAATGAATGAAAGATGAATGATTTATGAATGAATGAAACTTTTCGAGTAGTTTTAAATCCATTTCATATTTTTCTTTGTTCGAATTCAGGCCGATACAAAATCTTTTCACTTCTTGGAGTCAACGTTGGCTCCTAGGTACAAATTTATACAAACAAATATATAGATTTAATAGAGTAGGGAGTCCACTTGTACTTTTATAACTAATAGTACAACATCCTCGTAAGTACATACATACACATCATAGCGTAAATCGTCAATAACCAATAATAAAAAATATGAAATCCACACGTTTACTTTATTAAGCGATAATGCAAACTCAACCAATAAACATAAAAATGAAACGATCAAAGATTTATAAAAATTCCGTGACCGACATAAAGTAGGAAAACTGGATTGCTAAAAATCCAATTCCATATTTTACCTAAACGGGATACACGAAAGCAATACTTCCAACGCTATCAGAGTGGGGGAATTTTTCATCTGTTTTACCGCGTCGGCGGCACGGCTGCAATATCCATACACTGATGTATTGCGTACAGAATAGTGCTTTAATTCCTTCGTGACAGCAAATTGTATGCGTTTATCACTTTGTTCTTAACGCCGTTAAATAGCGTTTAGAAGTTTACAGAGACGATTTCCCGATTAAATTACGGTCGACCTATTGTATGAATTATGAGGTCATCACTCAATTTGTTGGGGGACACCCTACACTTCGCTTACCTGTACGAGGCTGCCATTCGAGAACCTTTTTTCTTGATCAGTTGTTGGTTCTTCAAGCTATAAGGCCGGTCAATTGCCACTTCAACTTATTAATCCGTTGGGCTATGTCGGTCACTGTGGTTCTATATCTAATTACTTTTTTTTTTTATAGGATAAGGTTGACAAACGAGCACACAGTCCACCTGATGGTAAGTGGTTGCTGCGGCCCATAGACATCTACATCTATCCTCTATTACAATTCAAAATGTAGATGCGTTGTCACCCGTGAGGACTAAGATGGAATGCCTCATTTCCAGTAAAAAGGGCCTCCGGCCACCTGCACTCACCAAGCGAAACGCAGAGGTAAACCTCTACTTCACGCTGGTATTCTGTGAGGTCGTTGTACCACCCCGGTTCGAGCCGGCCCATCCGTGCGACAACAAAAGCTGCCGCGTAGCTCTACCACTGTTAAAGTACTTAATCTTCGTTATACATTCTCCATATATGCATAGAGCATGGAATAATGTAATATATTTTGTTACGCGGCCACCATGCGGTAAAAAAAAAATCATTATTTATCATCTTTTAACATGTTTCATCATCTATCTATCAACATGTATGGCTAAGGATAAATTTGTAAGAATTATTGATTATAAGTAATAAAAGTTCATTACACACTTTTGTATAGCTGAATTTGGATTATCACAAAGTAACGCTTTACCGACAAGAAAATAATTATACTATAAGTGTGTATTTGCATGTAAACTCCTCACTTTCTGACGCAACAAAATAATACGGGTGATCAAAGAAGACCCCACCGATTTGAATTTATATGAGACCAAAGCATATCGAAAGGTTCAGTTACTAAGAAATATGAGGATCCCGGGGCTTAACGCTAACCAAGTGTGAATTACGAAATTGAAATAATAATGAAGGGACAGAGCGTTAGCGTTTCGGCCACTTGATCAAAACACCACTCTCGCGGGCAATATCGAGGTTGGTCAAAAATAATCAAGTTCACAACTAGTTTACATTCACAAAATTCTTCGTAAATTTTGTTATCTTTACTTTATTATAGAAGAGGGGGCAAACGAGCATGCGGCTCTCCTCACGGTAAGTGTTGCCGTTGTTTAACTTTTTTTTAAAGTATAAGATGACAAACGTGCAAATAGTCCACCTGATGAGTAGTAGATGCTGTGGCCTATAGACATCTATATTTATCCTCGATTAAGAATCAAAATCGCAAATGCGTTGTAACCCCTGAGGACTGAAATGGAATTCCTCGTTTCCAGTAAAAATTATCTCCAGTTCTCTACAGTCCCCATACGAAACACAAGAGCATTAAGCTGCTATTTAACGCTGGTATTCCGTGGGAGCGTGGTTCTACTCCGATCAAGCCGACCCATTCGTGCTACAACCATTAATAATTTAAAATTAAAAATTTTGTACAGCCGACTTCAATATAAGCGACTTCAATATAGGTTATTTAAGAATAACTCAATAACCATTGGTCTGACCTTGATCAAATTCATATGGGACCACACGAGAACTATCAGCTTTCATATAAAAAAAGAATCATCGAAATCGGTTCGCCCAGTACAAAGTTATGAGGTAACACACATAAAAAAAAACATACACTCGAATTGAGTACCGCCTCCTTTTTGGAAGTCGGCAGAAAAAAGCTGCAGCATGGCTCTACCACGTAATGCTCTGATAGTGAGCAGCTCCACATACTATCAGGTCTAAAAAAATAAAAAAAACTTATTAGTAAGTATCTGATTGTATATATAAAACAACTTTTACAAAAAAAGTTACTTTAATTTATCTATATAAATATTTGCTTAAAACACATTCTTGCCATTTTATGGGCAGTTTGTTGGCGTGCTTGTTTAAAAAGTCAGCTGCACGAAAACCGGTGACCTTTATACGTGTTCGAGCTATGCTACATGGTTGTAAGCACGGATGGGTTGGCTCGATCGGCAAATGACCACGCTCTGACAAAATGCCAGCGTAAAATAATAGCTTAACGCTGTTGTGTGATGGTGAGTGTAGAGAACCGGATACCCTTTTTACTGGAAATGAGGCACCCATTTTAGTCCTCAGGAACAACGCGTCTGAATTTAGATACTAAGTGATAAGTGAAATTGAGTAACTTGTTTGAGAGCTTTAAAGCGTCTGCAAAGCGATACTGCTGACAGAAAGTGTCTGGGATTATTGAGGACTAATTTTTAACGATATTTTCTAACATATACGTAATATCAGCTGGGAGAATTTAACGTGAGGTGAGTAATGTTGTTACGTATCTTATTACCTGATACCTGAAAAATGGCCCTATGGCCAAGCTAGCAGGTAACCATGCGATCATAGTGCATACTAACACTACTCAATCATACACATTACGTTCGTCGGAAAATAAGTGACGTCTGGTGGCCCTGGGATCTTGGAACAGTAGTATATACCTAATACCTATTAAAATTCAAAGTGGTCAATTCAACAAAACGGTAATTTTATGGGTTATGTATGTGTTACCAGGAAGATGCTGATGCCCATCTCCTGTTAAATTTCCCTCTGTAGCTTCTTACGACACCCACGGGATGATAATATGATATAGGATACATTTACTCCGCCAGTAAACAGCCATTTATATTAGAAGTAAACATAACACAAACATACTATAAAATTTCTGCTAATTAAGATACTTATTATATTCATCATCATCATCATCATTACAGCCTTTCACAAGTCCACTGCTGAACATAAGCCTCCCCCAAGGAATGCCACAAAGCACGGTCCTGAGCCACCTGCATCCATCGACTTCCTGCATGTCTTACCAGGTCGTCACTCCATCTTGTGGGGGGACGCCCTACACTTCGCCTACCGGTACGAGGCTGCCACTCGAGAACCTTTCTTCCCCATCGATTGTCGGTTCTTAGAGCTATAGGCCGTGTAATAGCGGTTAAGAATATCCACTACCCCATATCTTCCCGTGGGTGACGTAAAAGGCGACAAAGAGAAACAGGCAGGAGATGGGCAGCAGCATCTTCCTGATAACAGCAAAAATACAATAAAAAAACTGCGGTTGCCAACCCGCTCGCCAAGCGTGGCAACTATGGCAAATGAATGAATGTAACTTATTATATTATAAATAAATAAAAGAAAATTAATATCGGACTTATTTCAAATGTGCCAAAAATGGTTTAATTAATAAAATAATTACAGATATAATCAAATGAATCATTAGTACAAAGAACGACTTACGAGCAAATAATTCGTATACTTTTCTTCAAATAAAACCTGTACGGATACAGCACAGTGTTTCCTTTCAGAGACATAAAAAAAGGTTTTTGTAATCGCACATTTGTATGTATAAAGCCTATAAGCCGAAACCTACACAAACAGGTTCAGTAGTTACAGCATCCGTTATGGAGATGCGGGGTTCCCTGTGGAGAGTATGTGGAACTGTATCTTGCTGAGAAAGGTAGAATGCAGTTAATTCGGGGCAAAAGTTGATAATACGAGTTGTCTGTGTGTTGCCGTTTTGTGTAAAAAGAAAGAAGGAACTATTTTCAAAATAGGTTATTTTTGTAAGCTCCGTTCCTGTTTCTTTTTTTATTTTACTCCATGAATATGTTTCTTTCTTTAGATTATATTACTTACTTATATGGGCTTATGATAATAGTGATAAATACTTACCTACCATGTTTTACGTGCCATTAAAACTCATTGATGTTTATATACTTGTTCATAGTACTTCTATTTTATATTAATTATTTTTTCACATTACAAAAAAAATTGTGTCGTGGTGATTCAAGAATATCCACTACCCCATGTCATCCTGTGGACGACCGATGATGTTGATAATGATGATGAAGTTAAATTTAGTAAATTAGGTTTATAATCGAATTAATTTTAATGCTTACATTTTGACTTATAATGCTAATGTCATAGTATACTCGCTATTGAGTTCTAGGGGGTGTACGTGAGACTAGGTTACGAAATCCGATTAATATACACTTTTTTTAAAGAATTTTACTAGCGCTTTTCAGGTAGTAGCCCGTCTGGCTGTTGTTACCTATTTCGCCCGTAGCTCACTATGTACGTATCCCCTGCTGCGTTCCGGTCTTACTATTATGGAGAGCTAATATAATTACAGACTATTAGACATACTATCTTAGTCCTCAAAGGCAGCGCATCGGTAACATCCTGTTTGAGGTTTGTTGAAGGTGTTCACGAACTGCATTAGCCAAGTTTCAACAACCAACAGGTAAGTTGTTAGCTCCTTAGCTTTGAAGTAATATGTACTACATACGTAAGTACGTTAGTACACTGACTGCCTCGTTGGTCTAGTTGTTGTAGTAGTGACTGCTTATCATGAGGTCCCGGGTTCGTATTCCGGGTCGGGCCCAAAAAAATCAGTTATTGAGCTTTTTAATCAAGAAATTCTCAGTAGCTGCCCGGAGTCAAGAAGTTAGCGGTGTCTCACCCCCGTGCCTCTGAAAACACGTAAAGCCGTTGGTCCTGCGCCTCATTTTTCTCCGTTCGTGACGGTATACTATGAGAGTGAGAGTGAAGAGTAAGGGAATAGAGAGTGCACCTGTGCTTGCGCATACAATTGGGCACTATAATCCTGCCATGCGCCGATGGCTAGTATTCGTTGAGGATGGCTGCCGTGACCGAAATTCGATCTGGAGGATATTGTTTTTTAGTGTTCCTTAACACTTTTATTTAAAAATGTATGGCAACGCTATTAATATTACTCACTCTCCTTACCATTTTTCAAGCGAGTTTAAATATGTTCATGTTAGAAGTAGTTTACGACAGTACTCGAAAGACGGATTCAAACCCATGACTGCTTGAGTTTGCAGTTTGCAGCCTTAACCATTAGGCTACTATCGCTCAAACTTTAGATGTAATTAATATAAAAGTGTCGAGGTATAGTTTTAAAACTGGTATAATACACACTAGTATTGAAGATTCAAAAAAGTACTTTCATTTGATATATGGCTACATATTAAAAAGTATATATATATAAGAAAATAAACAATCTGTTGAGCAAAAGAAAGCACTTTCGCTAGTGAGCGTCATCTCCACAAACAAATTTTTTTTTATAGGAGAGGGACAAACGAGCATGCGGCTCACCTGATGGTAAGTGACTACCGCCACCCATGAACAACTGCAACACCAGGGAGGGAATTGCAATTTAAAAAGGAGTACGCTCTTTTTTTGAAGGTCCCTAAGTCGTATCGGTCCGGAAAAATCGCTGATGGTAATCGATTCCACAAGGAATTCGTGCGAGGAAGAAAACATCTTCTAAATATATATCCACAAACAATACTGACACAAAAACGCCACTGCACCAGTTCATTCATGCACAAAGGTTCGAGGTTTCTTGATTTATCATGAGTGAATGAGATGCTCATAATTATTTTATTTAACGATAGAGTGATAGCGATCTAATAAGGTAGTGAATTTTTCGTTAAGTAAAGACGTTGATGCTTGTTGTTGAGAGTGATACCGACCTTATAATGAAGTGAATGATTCGTAAAGATGTTGGTGGAAGTAAAAGTAAAGTTGCAGTGTGTACACGACCCACGTCTGGGCACAGACATACTTTCATTTCTGAAAGAATTTCATTCTGAAAGTGTATAAAGGCAGGCGAATGGTCGCCGCTCTGTTCTAATGCGTGCTGGTGGACTTCATGTTTTTAGAATAATATATTTTATTTGTCAGACATACACCGTGCATGTTTCCTCGCGATCTTTTCATCGCCGAGCACGTGGTGTATCAACACTTAAACCTGGGTTCATCTCAAAATACGGAAACCTCCGACTCATAATACATAAAATTTTGTTAAATTAGGAAACCCCTTTTTCGATGTCAGTTAAAAATTAAGATATCTTACCTTTTAATGTTTTCTGAGGGACCTTTGCTAATAGAGATAATTTGAAAACCAAATAAATATTTTATTGAGACACATTTACGATTTCCTAAGAACAAAGGCGGGCGTTTGATCTTACGAGTAAATAATACGTCAGATCCAACAAAGGAATACATTAGACAATATTACTAAGAACTTTTAAGGAGTATTAGTAAGTTTTGGAGAGGGCAGCCACATTGTAGTGGATACTTTAACTTTGTAACGATATAAGTAAATAAAATATTAAAATTTGGATCAAGCTTTTTATAAGGCTTAAAGAAACAAATAGAGAAAAAAGAAAGAAGAAAAACAAATAGAAAAAGGTTTGCTCGCCTGCTATGCAATTTACGACGAGTGCTTGTATAATTTAGCTTGTTTAGAACAGTATGCGATAATAAGACATAATATATAGCTGTTCGGAAAATATAGTGAGTAGTGTCCCAAGAAAATTAAGAGTTACGCTACAGATCACACAATACCAGCGTCAAATAGGAGCTTAATACTGCTGTGTTTGGAATGGTGAGAACTAGACTCTTTCTGGAAACGAGGCATTCCATCTTAGTCCTCAGGGGTGACAACGCATCTGCATTTTGATTCTTAATCGAGGATAAATATATATGTCTATTGACTGTGTGCTCGTTTGTTACTCTTAGTCAATACAAAAAAAAATATTTGAAAATAAATCGGTCAAAGTCCACTGCATTATAGGATATTGCTACAGGTTGTCACGCTTGGAGATGAGAAGAGACGAGCGATCGCAATTTTGTTGAATCCTTGAGCTTATTAAAATCATGGTTTTCTTCTGAAAGAATATATCTAAGTATGTTCATATCGTTTTCAATAAATCGATTTTTATTTATATTCAATTACAAGTAATAATCGACTTTCAATAAATTTCTGGAAATAATAGAGGAACGCTGAGAAGCGATCCATTTTCACAATTGAAAATAGACGGTAGCAGCAACACGCGGGCCCTGCCGACGCATTGTGTTGGAAAACAATGCCTCGTTAAGGTATTCACTGACTTTTATACCTTTGTAAAGGTTCATCCAAATATTCAGTGGCATACAGGCAAAACAATATAGCGTTTGTATCGTTCGCAATATGTTTCAACAAACTTTAACAATCCATTCTAAAACGCTTCAATAGAGTCCTCACTATGTGACGTCTTACTAAAAGTTGTCATTTATCTATCACTAGCTGATATCCGCTCGCTTCGCTGGGCGCACGATAATATTTTATTGCGGGACCTATTCAATTTTTTTTGATGGGAATATCGTAAAATCGTTAGTGAGTGTCTACATTGCGAAATGAATAACTATACTAAATTTCAAGTCAATTGGGTGTAGTTTTAGAGATATCATAATAAGTCAGTCAGTAAGTTAGTTAGTGGTATTTCGCTTTATATATATATATATATATTTGACTTCCTGTATGTCTTACCAGGTCGTCACTCCATCTAGTAGGGGGACGCCCTACACTTGGCCTGTCGGTACGTGGCTGCCACTCGAGAACGTTTCTTCCCCATCGGTTCTCGTTTCTTCGAGATATATGGCCAGCCCATTGCTACTTCAGCATACTAATTCTTTGGGCTATGTCGGTTACTCTGGTTCTACTGCGGATATCCTCATTTTTATGTCTACCACGCAGGGAAACGCCAAACATATCCCTCTCCATAGCTCTCTAAGGGACTTTGAGCTTCCTCATACGGCCAGCAGTGAAGGACCATGTCTCAGTTCCATAAGTCATCACTGGCAACACGCACTGTTTGTACAGTCTCGTCTTCAAGTTTTGAGGTATACCTGACGAGAAAATGTGCCGTAATTTCCCGAACGCTGCCGACTCGATTGATTGATTTGATTGATTGCCGATTCGATTGTAGATTGACCTCTCCTCGGTCGAAGTTGGACTTACCTAGTCGGACTACTTGTCCCAGGTAAACATACTTATAAACAACTTCGAGCTAAGTATAGCATAGGTGTGACATGGACGTTAAACATGATTTTGTTTTGTCCATGTTCATCTTAAGACCTACCCGTTGGGAGAAACTATTGAGGTCATTGAGCATAGTGCTTAGGTCCTCCAGTGATTCTGCCATAAGGACTATATCATCAGCAAATCGAAGGTGAGTGATGTACTGGCCATTGACGTTAATATCGTATCCTTTCCAGCCCAGTAGCTTGAAAACGTCTTTCAATGCAGCGCTGATGAGTTTCGGGGATATTACGTCACCCTGTCTTACACTTCTCTGCAGTTGGATAGGTTTCGTACTCTGGTTCTGTACTCGGATAGCCATCTTAGCCCTACTGTACAAACACTTCAGCACTTCGATATACCGCCAGTCTACTTGGCACCGCTGAAGGGACTGCAGCACCGCCCAAATTTTGACGGAATCAAAGACTTTCATAGTCCACATACGCAACAAAAGTGGCAGATTGTACTCTTTGGTCTTCTGTATGATTTGCCGAAGGATATGTATAAGGTCTATGATGCTAAAGCCTTTTCGGAAAACGGCTTGTTCGGGAGCCTGGAAGTCGTCGAGTCTGCGTGCGAGACTATTCGTAACGACTCTCGAAAACAGCACGTAGACGCGGCTCAGAAGGGAAATCGGTCTGTAATTCTTCAAGAGAGCGTTGTCACCTTTCTTGAAGAACAAGACCACCGCACTTCTGCTCCACGCCTCCAGAGTAGTGCCGTTATATGAAATACAAATAGGGAGCCATTTATAGCTGTGGTAGCTCAGAACTGTAAAATGTTATTAGTATTTTTAGCTTCACCGTCAGACACAAGACTTGTCAATAACGCGCCGTATAGTGAATATGTTTTTTATAAGAGTTGCCTACTAACCGTTTAGAGCAGTTGAGTGCAGAGCTAGATCTTTTTTATTGGATACGAGGCATTCCATCATAAACCTCAAGGGAGAAAACTCATCTGCATTTTAAATTGTAATGGGCGATAAATGTGTATGTCTATGGGCCACAATATCCACTTACCATCAGGTGGAATGTGTGCTGGTTTGTCAACCTTATTAAGTGGTGAAGCTTGCGAAGTCACTTATTGATTTTACGATGTCTGTCCGTCTGTCCGTCTGTCCGTCCGTCTGTCCGTCTGTCCCACGATTATCTCGAGAACGGTTTCGAATTTTCAAATTCTGTTTTCAGCAATCGATTACTGATCACCCAGGTATCTGAACTTCCTATTTTGAAACTGATTGCTCAACGGCAACCGTTAGAAACCGCTATAAAGCTGATTGCTTCGCCACTTTGCTATGCTGTTAGCTTGCTAGATTTATTCTATTTAAAAAGCGAATATCGCAATAATAATCGTGCCCCACATTTTTTTAAATTAAACTAAAGTGACAAAGGAGCTAACAGTGCGCCTCGTGGTTAGTGGCACCTTCTAAAAAGGTTATTATCGCCTCTGAAGACTTGGTGGAATGCCTCACAGCCTGCTACTTACTGGTACTACTTCAGACCGGTACAGAGCAGTACACGCATTGTTATTTGACGGCAGAAAGAGGAAAGGTGGTAACTACATAAAGGGACTTCTGGGTATAAGGCGTCCCACCACCAGTACTTCGATGACCAGTCTGTGGGATTTAAGCTCATCTGGCAAGCAACTTAGGGACCTTCAAGAAAAGAGACTACTCTTTTCCAGAAGGTTGACAACGCCCTTGGTGTTGAAGTTTTTTTTTATAAGATAAGGATGATAAACGAGCAACAGTCCACCTGATGGTAAGTGGTTGCCGCGGTCCATAGACATCTACATCTATTCTCGATTACGAATCAAAATGCAGATGCGTTGTCACTCGTGAGGACTAAAATGTAATGCCCCGCTTCCAGTAAAAAGGGTCTCCGATTCTCTACACGAATTCTCTCCGATTCTCCATACGAAACACAGCAGCGTTAAGCTGCTATTTTACGCTGGTATTCTGTGAGAGCGTGGTCCTTCCCCGGTCGAGCCGATCCATTCCTGCTACAACTATACCTACTACTACTAATATAGCTGCAGCATGGCTCTACCACGTAAGAAAAGTTGAAGTTGTTCATGGGCGGCGGTAGTCACTTACCATCAAGAGAACCGCATGCTTGTTTGCCACCTATTACATTAAAAAAAACTGCATGGTTTAATTCGCTCGTTAATCGGAAATTCGCAACAAGTGCAGGTCAAGGATTAATAAGAAAAAGTTTACGTCAATTATACCGCAATAACTTAACAGGAACAAGAGAAATTTAATGCTTTGTAGCAAACATGAAAAAACATAGATTACGTGGTCTACCACGTATTTTGTATTTTATTGGCCCTAGCTACGCTGCCAGCGTATTATAGCAGTATGTTTGAATTAGTCGGCTTAACCGGGGAAGGACCACGCTCGCACACGATATCAACGTGAAATAGAAGCATAATAAATGTTTCTTATGGTGAGTTACGAGAACCGGCGAGGCATTCTATCAAGGTCCTCAGGGGTGATATCACATACATTTTGATTCTGAATTAAGGACAGATGTAGTTGTCTCTGGCCCGCAGCATCTTTTTATCATAAGATGGGAAATGTGTTTGTTTGTCATCATTACTTCTAAAAAAGCTATTTCACGTCGTTGTCTATTATATGCTTAGATATGATTGATTTTCTACCGACTTTAAAAAGGAGGAGGTACTCAATGCGAATGTATGTTTTTATTATATGGTTACCTCATAACTTTGTTCTACGTGGACCGATTTCGAAGATTCTTTTTTTATTTGAAAGCTTCTCACGTGGTCCCATATGTTCAATAGTGGATACTATTTTTATTTAATTTTTTATTTTAATTAATAATATATATATTGAAGTCAGCTGTACAAAATGTTTAATTTTAAATGTATACAACATGTAACAAAAACCCTGTGGTTCCCGTGAAGTGCGTTATCAGAATCAGTATTCAAACGTAAATAAATAACTTTTATCAAAAACTTGAACATTACAAAAAATAATTTAAAAAAAAAAATTGCTAATTGTAGGTATGTGGTTTTATTACCGCTGCAGTATCCGGAGAATAAGAGGATTGTGAAAAACCCCCCTTCACCGATGCTCGTGTCAGTTAGAGGTTAATAAAACAACATACAATTTGCAAATTAATTTTTTTAATTAAAATTAAAGTTTTAATGTTCTAATGTTTAAAAAAAAGGTTATTTCTATACGTTTGAATATTGAATCTGATAACGTACTTAACAGGGTTTTTGTTACACGTTGTATAAGATTATGTCGTAGATAAGATGAAGTTTCACTGTCTCGTTAGTCTAATGGTCGTAAGTGCAACTGCTGATCATGTGTGTGCGAGTTTGGACCCTGGGTCGGGCCAAGAAAATTATTTATTGGGTTTTTGTCATTAAATTTTCAGTATCAGCCCAAAGGCAAGAAGCTGGCGGTGTTTCACCACCATACCTCGGAAAGTATGTAGAACCGTTAGTCCTGCACCTGATCTCTCTTCGGTCATGTGTATGAAAGGGTGTTCCTACGAAAAGAGAGGGAATAGAGTGCAACTGTGCTTGCGCACAAACATTAGCATTTATAATCCTGCCCTGCGGAGGTGACTAGTCTCGGTTTAGGCTGGCCGCCGTTCTGATTATCAGTTAGGTGAAATGCGCATTAGGTTGTCACGCTCACATCACAGTATAAAGAGAGGGGCCTCTCTTCATACTATGCTCACATGCTTAAAATATTTTTTTATTTACCATTGTTGTGACTTACTCCATACTCCAACTCCATCAATATTTTCGTTGTGTACGTGGTAGAGCCATGTTGCTGATATATTATGGCAGCAGTACGAATGGGTCGGCTCGACCGGGGTAGGACCACGCTTTCAAAGAACACCAGCGTCAAATAGTTCGTTTCGTGTGGTGAGTGTAGAGAACCGAAGACACTTTTAACGCGGCATTCCATCTTAGCCCTCCGGGGTGACAACGCATCTACATTTTGATTTTTAATCGAGGATATGATGTAGATGTCTATGGGCATCTACTTAACTATCAGGTAGACTAAGTGTTAGTTTGTCACCCTTATTCTATAACAAAATTTATACAGGATTAACACTTCCACTTGTTTAAATTAGTGTTTTATTTATTTAATATTTAAACCCTACTGGTTAAGCCTTACGGAATATAATTGTGATTATTGAAGGTTATTTTTATAATCCTTATCTACACATACAAATAAAATTGTGGTGTCTGTATAAGGCCTAGAACTGATAAATGCGCATAAAAAAGATACAATACTTACAATCGAAATATTTGATAATATTAAAGTCCATTAGTAACAATAAATAAACAAAGCTATTCTTTTAAAAATGTTATTAGAGTAATGGAACACTTTAGTTCGTTAGTGGAATAGGTCAAGAGCCGCCTAGTACATACTGGGTCACGTGTGACGCGACTGGTTCAGAAAAATTGGAACGAAAAATATAAAAACAATTATATGCTGAGTATTTTTCCTATCATAAGTAATTGTTTAACTTATTTTCAGTTCTTTATTATCTTCATAATTAACTAGCGTCCCACCCCGGCTTCGCCTGGTTGGATCTATTAATGTGGCGTCATTTAGGTTTAGGATAAGATTAGAATTAAGATTATTTATTATTTTTTCGATTTCCCCAACAACCCTTTATTTTTTAAAAGATAAAATATAGCCTAGAGCACTTCTGGCACTTCTCTTTATCTGGTCGTGAAGCTTCTTCATAATCGATTCAGCCATTCCGAAGATAGACAGACAGACAGACAAAAAATGAAAAATAATTATCAATGTCTTAAAGGCATGCAAAAAACCCCCTGAGCTCAATAAAAGACAGTTATTTCGATATTTTTTTGTGACAAACGAGCACACAGTCCACCTGATGGTAAGTGGTTGCTGTGGCCCATAGACATCTACATTTATCCTCGATTACGAATCGAAACGCAGATGCGTTGTCACCCGTGAGGACTAAGATGGAATGCCTCTTTTCCAGTAAAATGGGTCTCCGGTTCTCTACACTCACCATACGAAACACAGCAGCATTAAGCTGCTATTTTACGCTGGTATTCTGTGAGAGCGTGGTCCTTCCCCGGTCGAGCCGACCCATTCGTGTTACAACTATACCAGAAATATAGCTGCAACATGACTCTACCACGTATGAAAACGACGTTACGAACATACACTACAATTTTATTTATAGTTGCAAACATATAAAGTGACAATATAATTATAAAGGATTTTGTACTGTGATTGCTTTGGAATTGTGTTTTTAAATATTTTATGTTGATAAACAGCAACAGTCCACTGATGATGAATGATGGTTACAAGCTTTTAGATAAATTAATCTCGTAGATAGTATTTGAACAAGTATTTGAAATTATTACGTGTTTTAAAATAAATCCCAAAGGTATTCGCAAGTTTATTACGGCCGTTTCTGTTTTTACAGTTTTTACATATTAAATCAGGGCTACATTTCCCTCGCTGTGTGTAAAACGAAATAACAGGGAAAGTGACGAATGACTACATTCCATATAAAAATGATTGAAAGTGAAACGAGTGACGTGTTATTACGTGAAAGGTGAGACTACGAGCATATTAAATGAACAATATGCCGTAATAGAATTAAATAAAATGGAATTATTCATACGAAATTTAGAAAATGTTTTACATATTTAAAGCCGTAGTGTTACCTCGGGCGAAAAGTTTGAGAAGGAAAATTACATAATTAGCGAGCAAATAGAGTTCGATCTTCGCCGATACTAATGAAATTGTTAATTGTTATCTTGACTGCTAGTTTACCAAGACGTACTTAGCGGAGGAATATCGTGTGGAAATTTGCATTTCTTGAATATTAAAAATATTTCGAATACATCTGAAATCTGCTTATTAACAAAAAGATGGTTAGACTTGCTCCAAAACTCTCGTCTCGCAGGAATAAGAAGTGATAAGTACCTATTGTAAGCCATTTTATGTACCCCACTGTGTAAAACTGTCAATGAATTCCCAAAAAGGACGATACGATTTACATTTTCATTCTTAATATACAATTCTATAGATAAAAGACAACACTATAAATTTTGAGTCAGAGTGTAAAATACCAATTAGAAAATACGTTTTAGGGTTCCGTTGGCAATAAGGTAATAACCCTTAAAAGCTTATCATTTCGTTTGTCTTTCCTAAAATATCAGAACATATACATACTGGGTGGCGATTAGGTTATCACATTAAATAACACAGTGGTATATACAAGTTCTTATATATGTCGATTAAAATAATTAAATAAACAATTCTACCAAAAATAAAAAAATGCATCTTTCGAACACAATAAATAGCGTAAAAATTGACACGCAATTAATCACCTTGATAATATTAGTTTATTAACTAGAAGTGAGATGTAAACGCGGCAACGGTGCGGCAGGTACGCAGTGCTCACGCGGCATCGACACAGGTAATTATTTACCTACACTTTCTCATTCATAAGTAATTAGGCAAAAAACGAAAAAAAGTTTCATTTTTTTTTTCGTTTTTGAACAATTAACATTCTAGTGAATGTTAATTGTTATATATCACAAGATAAGTCTTTTAAGTAAAAGTTTCCTTAACTAACTTTCAGCGATTAAAAGAGAAACGTAAAGTAGTTTATAGTAATATTTCTTTTACCACCTCGCAACAATTTTATAGTAACCAAAAAAGAAACAAAGATTTTATACTTTGAAAAAATTCACAAAAGTGAACGTTGAAAACCTAGGAATAAAAAAATCAACATAAGAGTACGCTTTTAACTAAAAGCGGCAGTTACGGCACAAAGCTTTTGTTCGAAACTCGAATAGGTGAACGCACCAATAAACAACTTCCCCGTAATCGAATTTAGAAATATACACGTTTTTTCGTCGGTAAAGACTACGTGGGAAATGTGATAAAACAAAAATGTACTGACTAAAAAGTCAGTATTAAGGAATTGTGCAGAGTTACGTTCAGTTGACATTTAGCAGTTAGCCGTTACAGCCTATTTATTTCATTTATGCCTATATATCAGGACTTTTAGTCCACAGAATATAGGCCTCCCCTCAAAACGGGAATTTTTGCTATAGTTGCCACTCTTGGCAAGCGAGTTGGCAAACGCAGTTTTCTTTTTAATTGCTGTTAGGAAGACGCTGATGCCCATCTCCTGATTTGCTTCCCTCCGGCGTTTCTTACGATGCCCACGGGATGATATGGCGTAGTGGACATTCTTACATCGCCACCCTTGTCTTTGACACTTGGAAGCATCAAAGTGAACGTAACATATCTTTTTTAGTGATATTAAACAATCGCCAATCCGTCTGCCGAGCGTAGCAACGGCTGCGCTAAAAGTATCGGGAATGGAATATTTCCACTGTTCCTGTCATATTAAAATCTTTTTAATTGAAAACTCCTTGGTTTTAAAAATCGAATACCATTTATTTATTTAAAAAAAGATTCTCGGTCTTGTCACAAGGTTTTGTCAAACTTGTTTAGTCGTTGAGAAAATGGAATTGACTCGAGAAAATTCAAGAGCGATGATTTATTATGACTTTCGAAGTGGTTTAACACAAAAACAGTGTGTTGACCGGATGATTTCTGCATTTGGTGATGAAGCCCCACCCATAACCACAATTTATCGCTGGTTTGCTGAATTTCAACGTGGACGTGTCAAGCTCAGTGATTATCCCCGTCAAGGTCGTCCAAAAACTGCAGTCACCCAAGAAAACGTTGATGCTGTGCGTAAGCTGCTTGAGGAAGATCGACATGTGACATACCGAGAAATTCAGGCAACTTTAGACATTGGCATGAGTCAAATACAAATAATCTTGCTTGAACAATTAGGTGTAAAAAGTTGTTTTCCCGATGGATACCGCATTCGCTCTGTGAAGAGCAAAAAGCGGCTCGCGTTACTTGGTGCGTCAGAACTTTCGAAAGATTCCACGCAGGATCCTCAAATGCTGTATACAACATCGTATCAGGTGACGAATCCTGGATATACGCGTACGAACCCGAAACAAAAAACCAGTCACGAGTTTGGGTGTTCGAAAATGAGTTAAAAATTGTTCGTTCACGGAGTGTTGCAAAAAAAATGGTGGC
This sequence comes from Parnassius glacialis, assembly GCA_033319125.1. Lineage (NCBI taxonomy): Eukaryota > Metazoa > Arthropoda > Insecta > Lepidoptera > Papilionidae > Parnassius > Parnassius glacialis. The sequence continues at coordinate 33,573,055 of JAVANC010000018.1, forward strand.
CACGTTTGTCTCCAAAACCGGCCATGTTACGACTATTCCTCTTGAGGGACAAAGAACGGTTAATGCAGAATGGTATGCTAGCATTTGTTTGCCACAGGTCGTTTCTGAACTCCGTAAAGAGAACTGCAACCGCCGCATCATCCTCCATCACGACAATGCGAGTTCTCACACCGCACACAGAACAAAACAGTTTTTAGAGCAAGAAAACATAGAATTATTAGACCATCCGTCGTACAGCCCCGACCTAAGCCCTAATGATTTCTATACTTTCCCTAAAATAAAGAATAAATTGCGTGGACAGAGATTTTCATCACCTGAAGAAGCTGTGGACGCCTACAAAACGGCCATTTTGAAGACCCCAACTTCCGAATGGAATGGTTGCTTCAATTATTGGTTCCATCGTATGGAAAAAAAATTGTCAAATTTCGCGGAGAATACTTCGAAAAGCAATAAATACATTTTTAAATAGTAATGTTGTGTCAGTTCCTTGATTCGCGAAATTTTCAGTGCCGCCCTCGTTGCCAAAAACTCCCTATAAAGTGAGCGGTCCCCAGTGTAATGTTCTGCAACTGGTTCTGGACTTTTAGGGTTGATGATGAACATAATAATTTAAAATTAAAAAATTTGTACAGCCGACTTCAATATAAGCGTCTTCAATATAAGTTATTTAAGAATAACTCAATAACCATTGGTCTGATCAAATTCATATGGGACCACACGAGAACTATCAGCTTTCATATAAAAAAAGAATCATCGAAATCGGTTCACCCAGTACAAAGTTACGAGGTAACACACATAAAAAAACATACAGTCGAATTGAGTACCGTCTCCTTTTTGGAAGTCGGCAGAAAAATAAGTGTAAATAAACTATAGGATTCAATATATGAGTACTAGAATCAAAAACAGCAATGTCCATCAATGGTTGCTGATTCAGTAAACAAAATGACATGTCTTACAATATTAATTTTGATTCAAAAACCGCTTATTCCTATAGAAATCCCCATGAGAATATGCTATGCCCCTGCTATTTGCAAATATTAAGTTTATTGCCAGTGAATTGTAGTTACCCACAATAATAAAATTTTGTTAATATAATAATATTGTTGCAACTTCGCAATAGCGGACATTACTGTTTTTGATTCTAGTTGACTCATATAATGAAAGTTTATTAATGTATCTAATTAACCGTTCTAATTCCGCTAGAGAAAATGAGTTTATTTTTCTTTGTCCCGCTACATATTAACTTTTCGAAACGAAACTAAATTAAAAAGCATGGTAAGCACAAGTATAATTTTACTTTTACAAAAGTATAGGTTAATCAAAAAATCAATAATAATAATGTCTTACAAGCTAAATTTCGGTCACGGCGCAGGACAGGATTATATAGTGATCGAGTGTATGCGTAAGCACAGGTGCACTCTCTATTCCCTCACTCTCATAGTCCGACGGGACGGCAAATCAACACGACCGAAGAGAAATCATGCGCAGGCTTTACGAGCTTTCCGGGGCACGAGTGTGCAATACCGCCAAATTCCTGACTCCGGGCTGCTGTTGAGAATTTCTTGACAGAGAAACTCAATAACTGAATCTTACCCGACCCGGGATTCGATCCCGGGATCCCTTGATCAGCAAACGCTTTTACGACCGCTAGACCAAGAGGCAGTTAACAAAAAAATTAATATTATTTGTTTGATCAGAGCCGTGGTAGCTCATATGATTTGCGCTCGCTGTAAGCTTCACAGTAGGTACTCTAGCAACCCGGGTTCGATCCCCGCCGGCACCAATGAAATTGTTAATTGCAATTTTAAGTGCTGATTTACCACGTGCTCGGCGGTGAAGGAAAACATCGTGAGGAAACCTGCATGTCTGAAAAATAAGAAAAAAATTATTTCGAAGACATGTGAAGTTCGCCAACACGCATTGGGGCAGCGCGGCGGACATTTCCTTGCCCTGAAACCCTCTCAGAAATAAGAGGAGGCCTGTGCCCAGCAGTCGGACGTAAATAGGCTGCAACTTTACTTTTCTAACTTTTTTTTGTTTGATTACTACGTAGTAGAATTACTTACTACCTAGGAGTAGCTCTAGGTACCATCTTCTTACTTATTTCTGCCACCAAATAGCAGCACTGCTGTGTTCCGATGTGAAGGTCATAATAGAGAGCCAATATAATAACAGGCAGCCGTTCCATCTTAGTCCACGGGGGTGACAAAGCATCTGCGTTTTGTTTCTTAACCGAGGAAAGATGTATATGTCTATAGGCAACAGCACCCAGTTACCGTCAGGTGGACCGTATGCTCGTTTGTCACCATATCTAAAAATGGCTGTGATTGATGTGCTGTTGTGTGCTGTGATTATATCATATTAGTCTACAAAGTTGACAACGAATTTTTGGCCTTTTTTGTTCAAAGTTGGTTGCAGGTATTCACGGTATGCATTAGCTATTTACCAACGGATGGATTGCAAGTTAATTAATCCATTTTTATACGTGGGCCTTCTCTGCTGGCCGTATGAGGAAGCTCAAGATCGCTCAGCGAGCTATGGAGAGGGATATGCTCGGGGTATCTCTGCGTGATAAACTTAGAAATGAGGATATCCGCAGTAGAACTAGAGTGACCGACATAGCCCAACGGATTAGTATACTAAAGTGGCAATGGGCCGGCCATATAACTCGAAGAACCGACAACCGATGGGGAAAAAAGTTCTTGAGTGGCAGCCTCGTACCGGTGGGTGAAGTGTAAGTCAACCTCCCACTAGATGGAGTGACGACCAGGTAAAACATGCAGGAAGTCGATGGATACAGTTGGCTCAGGACCGTAATGTGTGGCGTTCTTTGGGGGAGGCCTATGTTCAGCAGAGGACTTGTGAAGGGCTGTAATGATGATGATGATGACGTTTCTTTAACATTGATCCTGGAAAACATTGGTGCGAGCGTCCACGTACGGTTCTGACAAGTTAGTTAGTTTTCAAACTAATAAAGAGAATGTCAATAGAAAATTATGTAACAATACTTGCAATATTAAACATTTGCTTTTAAATCTTCAATTGGCTAGCAGCATGAAGCCATACAGACAATAGGTTATTGCAAAGTTAGTCCATGATAATAACGACACACGGTAGCCCGCATTAATACGAGTACTAATGGGATTATTCCTTCCTGTCTTCACATACTTGATCGCTGTTTCTAGCATATTTTAGCGCGTGTTAATTGCATTACATTGTGATTTCTTCATAAACAAAGCAAGCTTAGGCGTAAATTGGTAATGGTTTATTTACGCACTTGACAAGTACATAAGCGAACGAGTTTTGATCAGCGTTAGAAAATTTTCTAAGGCAACCCATCTAGATAAAGTTTGAGAGTAAACATCATTTCACGTTCAAAATTTTATCTAAGAAATGCTTATTTCGTTTATAAAACTGAAGTGGCAAACGAAGCTACAGTTCACCTGATGGTAAGTGGCTATGACAGTCCATGGACACTTGCAGCAACCTTCATACAAAGAAGGCTCCAGATGCGTTGTCACTGAAGCGAGGATTAATATGAATTGCCTCACAGTCTGGGATTGTACTAGCGATAGATTACCCCCTAACAACCCCCTTGCATACCGACAAATTTCGTGAACTCGAAACAGAACAAATATTCAATGATGGGGTATCTATTAGAGGGTAATCTGGGGTACTAACTAGCTCTCTACACCCTTTGAAGCGGAACACAGCAACTTAGCACTGTTATTTTGCAACAGATATAGTTATGAGTTTTGTACCTACCACGACGGCCTCAAGACTAGGCAGGAAAGGAGACCTACTACCAAGCAGTAGCAGTGGTACTAATGTGTAAATAATTTGAAATAAAAAAAATTGTACAACTGAATTCAATATAAATTATTAAGAATAACTCAAATACTATTGGTCAGACCTTGGTCAAATTTATATGGGGCTACATGTGAAGCAGCAGCTTTCAAACAAAAAAATAATCATCGAAATCGGTTCACCCAGAAAGAAGTTATGTGGTAACACAAAAAAAAACACAGCCGAATTGCGTACCTCCTCCTGTTTGAAGTCGGTAGAAAAGAATAAAATGATGTGTATACAAGAATTTCGCGCTGAAAGTATGGAAAAGTGTAGTGTTAATAGTGTAGTATAGTTGTTATACAGAACAGCATAATAATAATAATAATAATAATAACAATGTCCGCCAGACCGAATTTCGGCCACGATGGCCAGTCAGAATTATAGTACCCAAGTGTATGCGCAAACACGACAAAAAGGTGCACTCTCTATACCCTCGCTCTCATAGTCCCATGGGACGGTAATCCGACAAGACCGGAGAGAAATCAGGCGCAGGATCAACGGCTTTACGTGCTTTCCGAGGCACGGGGGTGAGACACCGCCAACTTTCTGACTCCGGGCAGCTACTGAGAATTTCTTCATGGAAAAGGTTAATGAGTAGTTTTTTTGGCCCGACCCGGGATTGGAACCCTAGACCTCATGATCAACAGTCGCACTACTGCAACCACTAAACCAACGAGGCAGTCGACTGCTAATTGTGTACGGAGCGGCATATTATGGCTGCAGCATGAATGGGTCGGCTCGACCAGGGAAGGACTACGCTCACACTGAATATAAGCGTGAAATAGTAGCATAATGTTGCTGTCTTTCGTATGATAAGTGACGCAACGCGGATACCTTTTCTTTCTAGTAACGAGGAGATCTTTGATATTTTCAAATCAGAAACTATTTATTTAGTTTCACCATCATTTTTGCAAAAACAAAAACTGTATTTTCGGTTTAGGGTATTAAGGGAATAGTTATTTTTCGAACGCACTAAACCATTTATCAGTCTACAGTGACAGTTTTAACGGTTACTACACGCTACAGGTATAGATTTGTCACCCGAACAGCTGCAGTGGTAGTAAATCAGCCTTAAGATCTCCAGTTCGAGTTCCTTTGCATACACACAATTTGTACATTGATTTGAGTGTTTGTATCATTGACCAGTAGATACACATAATAATCATCCTTACAGAAATCCTTCCTTCATTTTTACAAAACACAGACCTTTTCTTTAATATATTTAATACTAAGGTTTCATTGAATATATTTAATACTGAGACATTATTATATTATTTAGATTTAGTTTGTTTAGATTCTCGTAAAACTTCTTATGAAATTACCGGGTGGCTTAGTGGTTTACAAACCTACCAATTGAGCCGTGGCTCCTACGTTCTTCGGTGAATTCGAGTCCGTTGTCAATACCTTGGCATTTTTTCAGGTAAAAATATGAGGTCGGGAGAACATCTAAGTTTGCGCAACACGAATGACACTACAACTGTATGGTTCATTGGTTGCCTGGAAAAGTTTTATACCTATAGCGGATTAGGCTGCAAAATTGTATAATCATCTTGTGGTGTACAATAAAAGTATTTTCAATCATTCATTCATTCATTTTCAATCATTCATAGTCTTACTCTCATCATCATCGTCAGTACGATTGGCAATCGGAATATCGGATATCGCGACCATTGGACAATATTCCCGTGTCCCGTCTCATTTAAATCTTGCAAGTTCATCTTCATCATTATCACCGTTATAGCCTGTCAAAGTCCTCTGCTGAAAACAGGTTGTCTCTAGATTGTCTTATAAAGGGAATAGTTGCCATAGTTGCTACTCGCGGTAGGCGCGTTGGCAACCGCAGCTTTTATTTTCTATGTGTTATTAATTTGTGGAGGTATTAAAATATTTTACTAACTTAATATACTAATAAAGTGAAAGTGAGAGCAAGTCTTAATATTATGTAAGAAAAATATATAGACCGTGAAAACTAGACAAAATGTTAAAAAAGAAAGTATGTTAGAAAAATTGCTTTCTATGAATTTGTTTAGCGGGTAAGTGTATAACAAAAATATAAAAGAAACATTTTTTAGTTTGCTATGGACCACTGCTCTGTTACAGTTTATAGTGTATGAGTAAGGTTTTTGTTTAACGCTCATGATTTTTTTTAAATAGTAGAGCGACAAAGTAGTAAGTAAAACGTATTAGTAACCTGGACCGTCCATATAGCTCGAAGAACAGACAAACAATGTGGAAAAAGGTTCTCGAGTCGAGCCTCGTACTGGCAGGCGAAGTGTTGGGTGTCCACTAGATGGAGTGACGACCTGGTAAGACATGCAGGAAGTCGTTGGATGCAGGTGGCTCGGGACCGTGCTTTGTGGCATTCCTTGGGGAGGCCTAAGTTCAGCAGAGGGCTTGTGAAGGGCTACAATGATAAGATGGTAGGGCTCCTTTCCTGCCTAGAGGTACTCTGACCTATTTCTGCCGCCAAACAGCACCGTCTGCACGATTGTGATCCGGTCTGAAGAGTTAACGAGTCACTATAATTAGAGGCCATGTGGCATTTCACTTTAGTTTTCAGAGGTGATAACGCATTTGTTACTTTTTTTTTCAATCTTTTTCAATCAATCAACCATTTTCGTTTGAAGTTCCTTGGACTGCAGCATCTACATTTGTATTTTCCATCAGGTGGACCGTTAGTTCGCTATAGTTTACAGCAGAACTATGTAAGATGGTGGTACAACCAGCAGTGGAATAAGTTGCCAGCATCTGTGCTTCCATCCGATTACAATGTGGGTGTCTTCAAGGCAAGAGTGAATAGGCTTTTGCTAAGTCAGTGCGTTTCACCATCTTAGACTACATCACCACTTACCTTCAGGTGGGATTGTAGTTAAGCGCTAGCTTAGTATAATATAAAAAATATTGGTAAATCAAATTGAGCATGCCTTCGCATTAAAAAAAATTACGTATAGCATGATTACACGGATTTTTTTAAAAGTAGTTTAAATACATTTCGACAGCACTATCGGCATCAGCACCCCCGAAAACTATGAAAATGACACCAATGATGAAAAAATTTATATCTATTGCAGCCGCCATCTTAGATTTACATTTCGATAGCACTATGCACTCTCTATTCCCTCACTCTCATAGTCCGACGGGACGGCAAATCAAGACGACCGAAGAGAAACCATGCGCAGGCTTTACGTGCTTTCCGGGGCACGAGTGGGCAATACCGCCAAATTCCTGACTCCGGGCTGCTGTTGAGAATTTTTGACAGAGAAACTCAATAACCGAATCTTACCCGACCCGGGATTCGATCACGGGATCCCTTGATCAGTAAACGCTTTTACGACCGCTAGACCAAGAGGCAGTTAACAAAAAAATGAATATTATTTGTTTGATCAGAGCCGTGGTAGCTCATATGATTTGCGCTCGCTGTAAGCGTCACAGTAGGTACTCAAGCAACCCGGGTTCGATCCCCGCCGGCACCAATGAAATTGTTAATTGCAATTTTAAATGCTGATTTACCACGTGCTCGGCGGTGAAGGAAAACATCGTGAAGAAACCTGCATGTCTGAGAAATAAGAAAAAAATATATCGAAGACATGTGAAGTTCGCCAACACGCATTGGGGCAGCGCGGCGGACATTTCCTTGCCCTAAAACCCTCTCAGAAATGAGAGGAGACCTGTGCCCAGCATAGTCCACGGGGGTGACAAAGCATCTGCGTTTTGTTTCTTAACCGAGGAAAGATGTATATGTCTATAGGCAACAGCACCCAGTTACCGTCAGGTGGACTGTGTGCTCGTTTGTCACCATATCTAAAAATGGCTGTGATTGATGTGCTGTGCTGTGCTGTGATTATATCATATAAGTCTACAAAGTTGACAACGAATTTTGGGCCTTTTTTGTTCAAAGTTGGTTGCAGGTATTCACGGTATGCATTAGCTATTTACCAACGGATGGATTGCAAGTTAATTAATCCATTTTTATACGTGGATCTTCTCTGCTGGCCGTATGAGGAAGCTCAAGGTCGTTCAGCAACTTATGGAGAGGGCTATGCTCGGGGTATCTCTACGTGATAAACTTAGAAATGAGGATATCCGCAGTAGAACTAGAGTGACAGAGATAGCCCAACGGATTAATAAACTAAAGTGGCAATGGGCCGGCCATATAACTCGAAGAACCGACAATCGATGGGGAAAAATGTTCTTGACTGGCAGCCTCGTATCGGTGGGTGAAGTGTAAGTCAACCTCCCACTAGATGGAGTGACAACCAGGTAAAACATGCAGGAAGTCGATGGATACAGTTGGCTCAGGACCGTAATGTGTGGCGTTCTTTGGGGGAGGCCTATGTTCAGCAGAGGACTTGTGAAGGGCTGTAATGATGATGATGATGACGTTTCTTTAACATTGATCCTGTAAAACATTGGTGCGAGCGTCCACGTACGGTTCTGACAAGTTAGTTAGTTTTCAAACTAATAAAGAGAATGTCAATAGAAAATTATGTATCAATACTTGCAATATTAAACATTTGCTTTTAAATCTTGATACTAGCTCGTAACATGAAGCCGTACAGACAATAGGTTATTGCAAAGTTAGTCCATGATAATAACGACACGCGGTAGCCCGCATTAATACGAGTACTAATGGGATTATTCCTTCCTGTCTTCACATACTTGATCGCTGTTTCTAGCATATTTTAGCGCGTGTTAATTGCATTACATTGTGATTTCTTCATAAACAAAGCAAGCTTAGGCGTAAATTGGTAATGGTTTGCTTACGCATTTGACAAGTACATGAGTTAGAAAATTTTCTAACACATCTAGATAAAGTTTGAAAGTAAACATCATTTCACATTCAAAATTTTATCCAAGAATTGCTTATTTCGTTTATTAAACTGAAGTGGCAAACGAAGATACAGTTCACCTGATGGTAAGTGGCTATGACAGCCCATGGACACTTGCAGCAAACTGCATACGTAGGTCACTCAATAAGTTTTGAGATATACAAAAAGTATTCTAGATACTATTAATATTTACTTTACATCTTTTCAAAATATTCTCTATCATGCTCTATACAAAGTTCCATTCGCCTAAAACAACTTTGAAAACACTTTTGCCAGTCTTTATCTGACAGTCGGAAATCGCTTCTTCGTAGGCAGCCACGGCTTCTTCGGCGCTTGAAAAAAACTTGTCATTTATTTTTTCTTTGACTCTTGGGAACAAAAAGAAATCACAAGGAGCTAAGTCAGGGCTGTAGGGTGGGTGACTTAAGAGTTTCAACACCAGATTCATCAATAAATGCTTTTGTTCTAAGGGAGGTATGTGAAGAGGCGTTATCGTGATGCAGCACAATTCCCCGAAGCCCGGTCTTTGGTCTTCTCTCCCGCACAGCTTGAAAAGCTTTGGATAATGCAACTGTAGTATACCATTCAGAGTTGACTGACTTACAATTTTCTAGCATTGACGTCGACAAATGTCCGCTCCGCGAAAAAAAGACTAGATACCATTTTTTGCCGACGTTGCGAGGTCTTTGCAGTTTTGTCGGTAACTGTCCTTCTGAGTAGACCTATACCGATGATTGCCTTTTATTTTCCGGATCATATTGATAGATCCATGTCTCGTCACCAGTAACGATTTCTGAAACACGCCTAGATGTTGTGTTGTGATGATGTGTGTGTGATGTTTTCAAAACATAGACGCATTTCATGGCACCAATCCACACGAGTCTGTTTTTCGCTTTCGGAGAGCAAACGAGGGATCCATCGACAACAAAGTTTGCTCACTCCAAGATGATGATGTAGGATGGTATGAATGCTCCCCGAACTAATGCCTACAATCTTTTCGATGTTCGTATATGTGATTCGGGTCTTCTCGCACCAACATTTCAGTAGTCCATACATTTTCTGCCGTTACTGTTGGTTGCGGGGCCCCAGTTCGTTGGTCAACTTTAAGATTAATTTTACCCCTTTTGAATTTAGCAAACCACCTAAAATTGTTGCGCGTGATGGAGCTGAGTCCCCTAATGCTGATTATAACCGTTGTAAACTTAATTGTTCGGTTAAACCAAATTTAAAATCATAATATATCATAGCGCGCAAATGTTCATTGTTAACATCCATCGTTTTGAAAAGCGCGGGAAGCGTGGCAGGAAAATTAATAAATCTTTTTTTTTTTAATATTAAGCAATTGGCTTACGGAGTTCTATTTGTAAATAAGTTTGCTTTTTAGGAACATATAACACATGTGCGTTCCATTTTAAAATTTCGAGTATCTCAAAACTTAATGAGTGACCTACGTACAAAGAATGCTCTAGATGCGTTGTCACCGAAGCGAAGATTAAGCTGAATTGCCTCACAGTCTGGGATTATACTAGCTCTCTACACCCATCAAACCGGAACACAGCAAGTGTTGTACCTATCAAGACGGGCTCAAGACTAGGCAGAAAAGGAGACCTACTACCCAGTAGTAGTAGTGTACCACTAATGTGTAAACGAGAACTGGACCTGGGAACACTTATACACATTTATAGCGAAAAACACTAACAGTCGTATCTTAAAAAGCTGCAGGTCTAGTCAACGTATTACTAGAAATCACAGGTGCTGGCAGTCGTTTTATTTCCTTTAATGTTAAAAAACAATGTTGCAATTAACGTAAAATAAAAGATCATTTTTATTTTCAAATGAATAAATAGTATAATATGTAACTATAATGTCGTAATTTGTATTGAACTGTAACTAAATTTTACATGCATTGTAATTTATTTATAAAGAAATATATTTTATATTTTGGCGGTTATAATTTTTCTTTTGATAAATGATGGGTATACTCGTACACGAATTTCTTACTGAAAGTATGAAAAAGTGTAGTGTTAATATTGTAGTATAGTTGTTATACGGAGCATAATAATAATAATAATAATTATAATAATAATATTTCGGTCACAGCGGCCAGCCTCAATGGAGACTAACCATCACGCAGGACAGGATTATAGTGCCCAAGTGTATACACAAGAAAAGGTGCACGACACGACCGGCTCTACTTGGATTCTGAGGCACGGGTGTGAGATCCCACCAACATCCTAACTCCGGGCAGCTACTGAGAATTTCTTGATGGAAAAGCTTAATGATTATTTTTGCCCGACCCGGGATTCGAACCTTGACCTCATGATCAGCAGTCGCACTACTGCAACCATTAAACCAACGAGGCAGTCGACTGCTAATTGAGTACGGAGCAGCATATTATGGCTGCAGCATGAATGAAAAGGTCGGCTCGACCAGGGAACGACTACGCTCATACTAATATCAAAAAAAGTGAAATAGTAGCATAATGTACTGTCTGTGGCGGGTGGAAGGCAAAGGGGAGATCTAGGGACCGGGCAAGGTGTTCTGGAGCGGGCAACGCTCCGAGTGGTAGTTTTTTTTTGCGCCCAGAAGCAATTGAAAAGGGCTACCACCGTAAACGAGAGGGAGGTGGTGAATGCTCTAAGCATACCACGACAGCCGGCTGTCGTAGTTATGTGGGACTCACTGCGACTAACCTAACCTAACCTAAGTGTCTACCCACTAAATACTGCTTTAATTTCGGAACTTTGATAACGCGATTTAGGCTTCGATGTGTTTCGCTTGTGGTGCGACGACAGTGCCGCCACTTGTTCTTCGTATTAAGTGTCGCAAAGCGGAGACCTTTTTTACTGGTAACGAGGATTTGCTTTGGTTTTTTTCTAATCAGAAACCATTTATTTAATTACACCATCATTTTTGCAAAAACAAAAACATTGCTTTTTCGGTTTAGAGTATTTTGGAAATAGTTATTTTTCGAACGCACTAAACCATTTATCAGTCTACAGTGACCGTTTTAACGGTTACTACATGCTACAGGTATATATTTGTCACCCAAACAGCTGCAATGATAGTAAATCCGCCTTAAGGTCTCCGGTTCGAGTCCCTTTGCATACATACATTTTGTACACTATGAATGTTGCTTACTCATGAGCGTTTGTATTATTGACTAGTAGATACGCATAATGATCATCCTTACAGGAATCTTTCCTCCATTCTTACAGAACATCGACCTTTTATATAATATATTTAATACTAAGGTTTCATTGAATATATTTAATACTGATGTCTCAGTATTAAATATATTCAATGAAACCTTAGTATGTATTAGTGTATTTAGATTTAGTTTGTTTAGATTCTCGTAAAACTTCTTATGAAATTACCTGGTGGCTTAGTGGTTCACAAACCTACCAATTGAGTCGTGGCTCCTACGTTCTTACATATAGGTGCATTCGAGTCCGTTGTCAATACACTGGCATTCTATCAGGTAAAAATATGAAGTCTGGAGAATATCTATATTTGCACAACACGTAAAAAACTACAATGATATGATATGATGTTAAAATTGTATGATGAACTTGTTTTTCAATGTTTTGTACAATAAATGTATTATCAATCATTCATTCATTTACTTATAGTCTTACTCTTACTTCATCATCATCATCATCCGACGTCTCGACCGATTGACAATGTTCCCGTGTCCAGTCTCATTTAAATCTTGGACGTTTCATCATCATCATCATCACCGTTACAGCCTGTCAAAGTCCTCTGCTGAAAACAGGCCTGCCTATAGATTGCCTTATAAAGGGAATAGTTGCCATAGTTGCTACGTGCGGTAGGCGCATTGGCAACCGCAGCTTTTATTTTCTAAGTGTTATTAGGAAGCTGCTAGAATCCAACTCTTGATTTGTATCCATCGGTTGCCTCTTACGACACCCATGGTATATAGGCTAGGATGGGGAAGTGAATATTCTTACACCAAACCACCGATTTTAAAATTCCGTTCTGTACATCCAAATTTGTGGAGGTGCGCATTAAAATATTTTACTAACTTATACTAATAAAGTGAAAGTGAGAGCCAGTCTTAATATTATGTAAGAAAAATATATAGACCGTGAAAACTAGACAAAATGTTAAAAAAGAAAGTATGTTAGAAAAATTGCTTTCTATGAATTTGTTTAGCGGGTATGAGTATAACAAAAATATAAAAGAAACATTTTTTAGTTTGCTATGGACCACTGCTCTGTTGCAGCTTATGGTGTACTAGTTTAGGTTTAGATTTTTGTTTAACGTTCATGATTTATTTATATTTAATAGTAGAGCGACAAAGTGGTAAGTAAAACGTATTAGTAACCTGGACCGTCCATATAGCTCGAAGAACAGACAAACAATGTGGAAAAAGGTTCTCGAGTCGAGCCTCGTACTGGCAGGCGAAGTGTTGGGCGTCCACTAGATGGAGTGACGACCTGGTAAGACATGCAGGAAGTCAATGTATGCAGGTGGCTCGGGACCGTGCTTTGTGGCATTCCTTGGGGAGGCCTATGTTCTGCAGAGGACTTGTGAAGGGCTACAATGATAAGATGGTAGGGTCCTTTCCTGCCTAGAGGTACTCTGACCTATTTCCGCCGCCAAACAGCACCGTCTGCACGGTTGTGATCCGGTCTGAAGAGTTAACGAGTCACTATAATTAGAGGCCATGTGGCATTTCACTTTAGTTCTCAGAGGTGATAACGCATTTGTTACTTTTTGTTTCAATCTTTTTCAATCAATCAACCTTTTTCGTTTCAAGTTCCATGGACTGCAGCATCTACATTTGTTTTTTCCATCAGGTGGACTGTTAGTTCGCTATAGTTTACAGCATAACTATATAAGATGGTGGTACAACCAGCAGGGGAATAAGTTGCCAGCATCTGTGCGTCCATCCGATTACAATGTGGGTGTCTTCAAATCAACAGTGAATAGGCTTTTGTTAAGTCAGTGCGTTTCACAATCTTAGGCTACATCACCACTTACCTTCAGGTGGGATTGTAGTAAAGCGCTGGCTTAGTAAAATATAAAAAATATTGGTAAATCCAATTAAGCGTGCCTTTGCATTAAAAAAAAATACGTATAGCATGATTATACGGATTTTTTAAAAGTAGTTTAAATACATTTCGACAGCACTATCGGCTTCAACACCCTCGAAAACCATGAAAATGACACCTATGATGAGTAGGTACCAGTTTTTTCCATCTTGGATTTACATTTCAACGGCACTATCGGCTTCAACACCCTCGAAACCCATGAAAATGACACCCATGATGAAAAAATTTATACCTATTGCAGCCGCCACCTTGGATTTACATTTCCACAGCACTATCAGCTTCAACACCCTCGAAAACCATGAAAATGACACCCATGATGAAAAAATTGATATCTATTGCAGCCGCCATCTTGGATTTACATTTCGACAGCACTATCGGCTTCAACAACCTCGAAAACCATGAAAATGACACCCATGATGAAGAAATTGGTACCTACTTCAGTCGCCATCTTGGATTTACATTTCGACAGCACTATCGGCTTCATCACCCTCGAAACCCATGAAAATGACACCCATTATGAAAAAATTGATAAAAATTGCAGCCGCCATCTTGGATTTACATTTCGACAGCACTATCGGCATCAGCACCCTCGAAAACCATGAAAATGACACCCATGATGAAAAAATTGATATCTATTGCAGCCGCCATCTTGGATTTACCTTTCGACAGCACTATCGGCTTCCACACCCTCGAAACCCATGAAAATGACACACATGATGAAAAAAATTATACCAATTGCAGCCGTTCCCTTGGATTTACATTTCGACAACCCTATCGGTTTCAACACCCTCGAAAAACATGAAAATTTCACCCATGACAAAAAAATTGATACTACCTTACTTTTAGTACGTACTAATATTATTTATTCTGTGCTTTTAAAATATTGTAATAAGAAAAATCTCTTATTATTATTATAATCAATGTATTTAAGAAATTTGGTTATTCGAATATTGAATATTTGTACAGCGATCTTTTTGAGCCGCTGCAAACAACCGAAACAATGTCCACTCACGACGGCTGACGCCGATACCGCAAAATATAGTATATTATTATCTATGGACGCCGAACTGAGTGAGTGAGTAAACTACTCTGTGGCTGTAGCTCCCCATTTACAGAAATAATTTACATACAAGGCTACCAAATCAACGAAAATTTCGCCATTTTGGAGCCGAAAAAAATTAATTATAGCTAAACAAAACGAAATTACACTGCCATTCACATTCAGTGGCTTCCCAAATGATAGATGAAGAGATTAAAAAATAGATTGAGTTAAACAATTGATATTTTCAAAAGTTATCGTGTTTACAAGCCTTGGGGCCATGATAAATCCACACCATAAGCCACTAAACCCTTTTTTATTTAAAAATAGCAATTAATCGAATTAAAAAATATATTAATAAGTTCAACAATCATTTATCTTTCTAACAATGTGCTTTTTATATTATTTATATGTATAATATGATTGCTGGATACGATTTCATGCGACAAAACGTTGAAATCTTGATTTTTAGGCGCTAGTAGAACATACTCACGCGCTTTGCACTCGGCATGCAAAACCGTGATAGACTCTTAGATAGAAGAAGAATCCGACTTACCAAATTGATCAATAATGATAATGATTTTGATGATATTCTATGATCTGTGTATATAGAAAAAACATTTTGTGCTACGTGGATTGCGCTACCATTGCATACCAAGTGCGACGATTACGGCATACATAATAGTAAGGAGCTATTTTTAGAAGCCCACCGCTAGCAGTGGACTGCTTTCGGTGTGATTATGATAATGATTACCACTTCAATACAAAAGCAAACTTTGTAGTACTTGGTAGGCGCGAGTTATTAAAACGAAACTCTAAACTATTTTTAACCATGCATATAACGACCAACGGGTAGTTTGTTTACACGTGGACTTTGTTTGGTCTCTTGCTTCCGTAGGGAAAGGTATTGTAGACGCTGATATAGCAGGAGTGAAAGCTATTGTATTATAACCTATAGAAAAACGTAGGGTTAAACGTATTTTTATTTTTTGGATTTTTATTCTTGGGTAACAACGCCTTCACTTGAACACACAGCTATTGTAGTTTTACAACTATTAACTTAATAATGAAATTTTTGAAGCATGTGTTTAAAAATATAAATGTCTCATATATTATGTTGGTAATATGGTAACATAATTGCCGTCGTTTGTAGATTACTATCTAAACTAAAATCATACATTACTATCTAAACTAAACTAAAATAAAAACTAAATCTTAGGTTTTTTATCCCATTCCCTGTAGGTTTTTGTCTGAAAAATGTCAACAAATAATATTCACAAATCTTCATCACAACGCAAAAAGCGACCAAACAAGTAACTGGCCAAGTTTATGTTAGTTTTATTCTTGCATATGTTAAAAACAATTCTATACAACAGTCAAACAAAACTTAGTACTAAAAACTGTTCAAACGAAACGCAAAAGTATTGAATTTGCTAAGAATGGTCGTAGAGTTTGTTAAATTCGAACTTTGACTAGAAGTTGAGCCAAGTTTTAGAGAATATTCCGTTCTCGTCTTAAATTCTTGATGATGTTGACAAAAATCTTTTAAATAAATAGCTTGTGAGAGGAATCGTCAAAACATTTTTAAGAAACAGTACAAATAATACTTATGTAAATTAAAATAGTTAAAATAGATGACCATCATCTAAACGACACCATTTTTATACAGCGTAAAATATCAGCTTAATGCTGCTGTGTTTTTCGTATGATGAGTGTAGCGTGCCGGAGATCCTTTTTACTGGAAACGAGGCATTCCATCTTAGTCCTTAGGGGTGACAACGCACGTCTGCACGTCGATTCTTAATTGACAATAGATGTAGGTGTCTATGAGCAACATAGCATCCACTTACCATCGGTGGACTATGTACTCATTTGTCACCTTTATTCTATAAAAAAATGTAACTATTATGAATAACAGGATAACAGATAAATTTGTTTGAATTAGCTGTGGTAGGTGTTCCGTGGTCATGGTGTTTTAAAATTAAGAGGCTCTAATTTCCGTTTTCATATTAGATGTTCTGGATGATCGAACTTTGATCGGCTTTAAAAAGTTCTATCCCAGGGATGGGTTTCTTTTTTAGGGTTCCGTACCTCAAAAGGAAAAACGGAACCCTTATAGGATCACTTTGTTGTCCGTCTGTCTGTCTGTCTGTCTGTCAAGACCCTTTTTCTCAGGAACGCGTAGAGGTATGAAGCTGAAATTTATATCAAATACTCAAGTCTACTGTCCCTTGGGGCTGTCAAATCAACCTTCTAAGCCAACGCAATCAAAAGATACAGCCGTTTATGCCGCAAATTTTCGATATTCGCAAGGGAATCAAAAGTCAAAACCTACAGGGTACTTCCCGGGAACTGAAAATCTTAAAATTTGGCACGAAGCAACGTATTATAGCACAGATAAAGGAAAAATTGCGAAAAGCATAAATTTTTAGTTAATTTTTAATAATTTTAAACTCATATACCTACGGATTTGTTCGGAACCCTCGGTGCGCGAGTCCGACTCGCACTTGACCGGTTTTTTATAGAAGAGGGCGCAAACGAGCTTGCGGCTCACCTGACGCTAAGTGACGTCCATGAACAACTGAAACACCAGGGGATTGCACATATATACAGCAGTAATCTGTGAGATTGCAGTTGCGTTAACGGCCTTTTAAAAAGCAAAATTGTTTCTTGATGGACCCTAAATCGTATCTGACGACACATATCTAGATAAAATTGAGAAGTAAAGCATAGTCTAAATGCAAAATTTCATCCAAATCGAGTAAGCCATTTCCGAGAAAGCAGATGATAAATAAACAAGAATTGCTCACATAAAGTATAGGACATTATAAAGTAGTAAGTATATATAACGGTGGTCATAAATATACTAGAGTAATTTAATTTAAAAGCCAGCAGCTTGGCGGGCGCCTCGTATAATAAGATAGGATACATATAGGACATTATCCAACATAATTTATCTTTGAGACGCGACTGTTTTACGTTATACTGCGATAATAATATAGTAGTGAAATCAAAATAACCTTAGATTTTTTTTGTGTATTTTACAACTTGTTTAATATATATAAACACTCACGTCTGTCACCCAGAGGGGTAGGCAGAGACTATGGACTTCCATTTGGCACGATCCTGACACACCTCTCTCGCTTCCTCCACATCCATATACCTACGCATACACGCTCGTCGGTTAAAGGTACTCTTAATTTGGCCCATTTTAAATATATCGCCAATTTGGTCGATAAACTTTCGCCTAGGGCGACCCTTCCCGACTCTGCCATTCACCTCTGCAACATAAATTTGCTTTGTCACTCATTGTGAAGAGAAAGAGTTGTCAAATCTGATTATTTTATAAAATGTCGATCATATTTTTATGATAAAAGACAACGACTGAGAAAGGGTGTTGATTTGGTGAGGACCAGCGACCGGCTTTTGAACTAGCATGACTATTGGGTAGGTATGTTTTTCTTCCTATTACATGATATATACTGTGAAGTGGCGATGTGAGAATTTTTTTAAATACAAGTAATGCTATTTACATTACTATGAGATATTCCCTTTAATCACTTCTGGTAAGCTTAAAATGCTTGTATTAGAAGTGGTTCACGACAGTAGTCGAATATTACTTTTGAAAATAACAGTAGTAGGTTATGCATGATTTAAATTATTATATAATACTAAATTCTGATTTTATTTTATTTATTGATCTCAAAATTTTTGTAATAAATTTAATTCACTACATATGTATACTTGTGTCTATTTTTTATGAAATGTGTGTAACACCTGTAATTAAGTTAACACTTAGTTTTTATGAAAAAAATATTATGCTTTTTTTTAGTATATGTTTTGTTGATGTTAAATAAATAAATGAATGGCGAATTGGAACCCACGACCGTTTGAGTTCGCGTTCCGCGCCCTGCCATTAGGCTACTGTCGCTTCGTTCACTACCCCATATCGGTCCGTGGCGACAGAGGGAAACTTTCTTTCTGATATCTACTTAAAATTATAAAAAAAACTGCGGTTGCCAACCCGGCTGCCAAGCGTGGCAAATGACGAAATCCCCCGTGAAACAATCTATGGGAGAGGCCTATGTTCAGCAGTGGCGTTTTATAGGCTGTAATGGATGGATAGAAGAGATATGTATCTCCGCCGGTACTAATTGTTATAAGTCGACTGAACACTCATTAGGCACGTATTTGAGGATAAACGGAAACATTAAGAGGAAGGATGTCAGAGATGAAAATACCTAAAGAACATATGAAGTGCCCGCACTTCCGCGTTAAAACAGCACGCGTCGGTACTTTACTTGGATTAGGCACTTAATCTGAGGAATATAATACTATTTTTCTTATTTTAAAATTTACAGATTATATATTCCTAGCCCTTTTTAGATTTAAGCTACTTAATGTTTTATTCAATTGAAATACTTATGACATTACGTCGTAGTTTTTTATAATCAAATTAGCCTCATATTATATTGTAAATATTTAAATGATAAAAATATAATTTAACGTAAACTGTTATACTTTGAAACACAAATAAATTAATTTTGCGTTGTTGGAAAGAAATTTGTTAAAATAATACGCAAATTGAAATGATGCATAATATGTTCATTTGTTCATTTATTTTATCTGGCAAAAACTTTTGCGTGGCCTCTAGAACTCATTCTCATATAGTCTGGATTTTTTTTAAGTTATCTCTTACAAAACCCACTGGAGGTGATGTGTTTTGTGCGGCGACATTGTAATTTAAGAAAGAGTAACTGTGCATGACGGTTTCTTTATCATCATTGTCAGCCCTTAAAAGTCCACAATTCATCTTTCCCTTTGTAGGGATGAACTGCTTTTACGAGTATCTTCACTCTGTTTAAGACACCTTTTTTGGGATTTAGGCTTATTATTATATTAGCTCGCTGCTATTTTTAGGGTTACGTAGCCAAATGGCAAAAAACGGAACCCTTATGGATTCGTCATGTTTGTCTGTATGTCCGTCCATATGTCACAGCCACTTTTTTCCGAAACTATCAGAACTATACTGTTGAAACTTGCTAAGTAGATGTATTCTGTGAACCGTATTAAGATTTTCACACAAAAATAGAAAACAAAACAATAAATTTTGGGGGTTCCCCATACTTAGAACTGAAACTCAAAAACTTTCTTTCCATCAAACCCATACATGTGGGGTATCCATGGATAGGTCTTCAAAAATGATATTGAGGTTTCTTATATAATTTTTTTCTTAACTGAATGGTTTGCGCGAGAGACACTTCCAAAGTGGTAAAATGTGTGTCCCCTGTAACTTCTAAACTAAGAGAATAATAAAACTAAAAAAAATATATGATGTACTCTACCATGTAAACTTCCACCGAAAATTGGTTTGAACGAGATCTAGTAAGTAGTTTTTTATAAGGGTCTTAAAACGTAAATTATATTACTTGCTGCTACGGAACCCTTCATGAGCGAGTCCGACTTGCACTTGGCCGCTTATTCTTTTTCTATTATGTTCATATAAAATAAAATTATAACAAGCTTCCTGTGGCCGCCATTACAACAATGTTTTTATTAAATAAGGTGTTTTACGAGTTGGGTCATAAGTCGTAAAAAAGTCCTATTATACTGTTGTCAATTCCTGCAGTGCGCACGGGAAGAGAAGATAATGTATTATATAATACTGCCATTATTGGTTTATGGATGGATTAAAATATTCTCTTAAGCCTTTTTACTTTTTTACGTCATTACGTAGGCTGTAACTGCCTATTCCTGTGAACAGTCTAATTACATTAGCGAACGAACAGTTGTAAGCTTGAGGTTTTAATTTTCACTTTTATAAAAGTCGTTTTTAACTGTCACTAACGCTTTAGAAATGTATACGTGTTAGTTTAAGTAATGCAGAGAACATTAATAAATAAAGCTTTGAGATAAGTGTATTAAACTCCAAAGTAATACGTGCTGGGACCAAATCCTGATAAAATCCGAATTAAATCGAGCCTGCACTGAAAAAATACAACAAATACACATGTATATACATATACCTAGGTAATTTTTAAAAATTATATAGTTTTACGGAACAGTATTATTTATTGGAATAGTAAAGAAACACGGTGCACAATTGCAATTATAGATGAAGTGAGTGGAAACCTAAAATCTTAACTAAGCAGAAGCCTATATATACATATCTTAGAGGACGTGTATAATAAGAGAGTTGATTTGAACTACGTTATAGTTATAGTCCGCCCGACCAGATTACCGTGGGCACCTGCAACCAATTTTTAATAAGCGGCCAAGGGCGAGTCGGACTCGCCCATGAAGGGTTCCGTAGCAGCAAGTAGTATAACTTACGATTTATGACGTTTAAAAAAACTACTTACTAGATCTCGTTCAAACCAATTTTTAGTGGAAGTTTACAATGTAGTGTTCATCATATATTTTTTTTTAGTTTTACCATTCATCATATCATATCATAAGAAACCTCAATATCATTTTTGAAGACCTATCCATGGATACCCCACATGTATGTGTTTGATGGAAAAAAGTTTTTGAGTTTCAGTTCTAAGTATGGGGAACCCCCATAATTTATTGTTTTTTTTTTCTATTTTTGTGTGAATCTTAATGCGGTTCACAGAATACATCTACTTACCAAGTTTCAACAGCATACTTCTTATAGTTTCGGAAAAAAGTGGCTGTGACATATGGACGGACAGAGAGACAGACATAACGAATCCATAAGGGTTCCGTTTTTTGCCATTTGTCGACGGAACCCTAAAAACTAATATATTATGTACATGTTATGTAGTGGCAAACATGTGACACATAAATACACTTCGAGCAGCATCTGTGTTCGATCTTTTAAAAAAATTGGTAGTTTACAAAGTTCTAAAATGAAAATTTAAAAATATTCATAAGAGATAAATTCTATTATAAGGAAAACTTAATATTTCAAGAAGATAATTTTTTTATTAAGAAATTTTAATTACAACATGTACAACTTAAGATTTAAAACAAATTACATTTTATATATAATATATAGTTTATTATTTAAACACTCGTTGGGTATCTTGCTAGGCTTTCCCAGGACAACGGCTCTTTTCGAATCAACGGTAAAGTAATTAACGATTTTAGGGAGTATTTATCTAATTTACGTTGAATAAAAATTATTCAAATCCGTTGAAGTGTCTATACAGTAAATCCTGTCGGTAATTGGAAAATTGGTTAAGAAGATTATATGTAGACTTCCGAATAGAGTCAGCATATTTGACGAATCAATGACAACCACGATTGTACATTAAGTGGTACTTTGTCGACTTGTCTAACATTGATTGCGGATAACGCTTAATGCAATTCGTTGTAAGCGTTTTAACGAAGCGTTTGATTCTGCAATCCGGACTTTGAGTAGAAAATCTAAATAAGATTTTAATACCGAATATTAATATGAATATAGAAAAGCTAAAATTCTTAATTTTTTGAAATTGGAATAGGGAATTCAAACACTTTGTATGTAGTTTAGTTTAGTTTTAAATTTTATAATTTTTTGTTTTATTTTTTCAATTTTTAGTGGTATTAGTGGTGACTGAGATAGTGCACGCAATTAAAGGGGAAAGGGGGGCGGTCTTACTATCTTACCTAATTAATATTAACATCTTTGTTTTTTATTTTTCTCTAGCGACCCGCCACCTACCGGCTCCAATTGTAAACCATTTAGATCATCCAGGATCCTCGAACACACATACAAAAAATTTAATCACTATCGATCCAGCCATTTTCGAGTTTTACGAGATTAACGGACAGCAATTGATTTTTATACATAGAGATTAACTACAGAACGCGGACAGCCAAGTAGGTTACTACGTTTTCACCTAAAGTTGTAGATAAAGAGATAAACAAGACATGACAAGAATATCCGTTCAATCAAAACAGTATGAAACTGTTGCTAATTCCCATCACGTAGAGTTAGGGGAATCAACATCGGACTCTACAACTAACTTAAAATGTCAATAAATACACCTTCAAAAATTAAACGTAACTCAATATTTTTATACTATTAACAAATGAGTTAACAGCTGAAGGTAATTGGTTACTGTAATTCGAAGACCTGCGATCCAGCCTAAGTCCACTGCTGAAGATAGTGCCTCCTTCCCCATAGAGTGCCTCATAGAGGGATTTTGCCTTTTGCCACGCTTGGCAGGCAGGTTGGCAACTAAAGGTTTTTATAATTTAAGTTGTGATCAGAAAAAAGTTTTCCTCCCGCCTCTTACGACTCCCACGGGAATATATGGGGTTGTGAATATTCTCACACGGCCAATACACGGTTTACTTACGATCTATTTGAAACAATAAATAAAAAGCGTCCAAGTGCTAGTCGGACTCGCCCATGAAGGGTTCCGTAGCAGCAAGTACCATAATTTACGATATATGACGTATTAAAAAAAAACTACTTATTAGATCTTGTCCAAACCAATTTTCGGTGGAAGTTTACATGGTAATGTACATCATATATATTTTTTTAGTTTTATAATTCTCTTATTTTAGAAGTTACAGGGGAGGGACACACATTTTATCACTTTGAAAGTGTTTCTCGCGCAAACTATTCAGTTCAGAAAAAAATGATACAAGAAACCTCGATATCATTTTTGAAGACCTATCCATAGATATCCCACACGTATGGGTTCGATGAAAAAACATTTTTTTGAGTTTCAGTTCTAAGTATGGGGAACCCCAAAAATTTTTTTTCTATTTTTGTGTGAAAATCTTAATGCGGTTCACAGAATACATCTACTTACCAAGTTTCAACAGCATAGTTCTTATAGTTTCGGACAAAAGTGGCTGTGGCATAAGGGTTCCATTTTTTGCCATTTGGCTACGGAACCCTAAAAACATATACATATTTTGGGTATTTCATTCCATTATAAATAATTAAAGGCTTATTTACATCATTATTACATTTACATTATTAATTATTATTTAATAGTACTAATATTTTTATTATTCAATTGTTTTTTGTAAGACCTTGGTACTTCCTCAGTCGAGTAGACCTATTCGTGTTTTTCAGTAACAGCTGCAGCGTGGTTCTATTGCGGAGGAGACATTAATTTTTAACTTACCGCTTGAAAATCAATGACTATCAAAAAATCGGGAATTTATTGCTCTCACCCCAGTTTTCGAAAATCAAGGTTTCATCAGATATCGTGCGTGCGTGCGTGTGTGTGTGCGTGCGTTTTTTGGGGTATGTAGATCTGTCTGAAAGTCGCACAGCAGACAGACTTTGTTATATCATATTGGAATTATTAAACAAACATGACTGCACTACAAAACTAGTTGCGCAAAGCTATGACGGTGCAAGTGTCATGTCCGGTGTCAGAAATGGAGTGCAACAAAAAGTTATAAGATATTTGTCCCCAAGCCGTGTCTATTTGATGTAATGCGCACATTTTGGCATTAGTTTTATCTAAATCTTATAACAGGATTTATTTATTTTTTATTTATTTATTCAAGGACAGCCAGAGGTAATTACCATAATACATGTTCATAAAACATAATATATAAGCTTAATTTTTGAATGTAAAACCTATTAAAGGCAGCCACAACATGCTTCACAAGAAGAGTAACACTTTATAACATAAATTACAAAATATCAGAAACATAACCTAAAAATAAATAAAAAAACCGAGAAACACCAAAGATATAAAGAAATATAATCTAATAAACTGAAACACCTTAAAACAATACAGGAGGAAAATCACAATAGTCAATTAATCCAAATAACAAAATTAATACATATCGAACTCTTAAATATTATCTCTTAAGTTCTGTAGCACTGTTTTTTTAAAAGAGGACAGAGAATTGCTAAAAATGTCCACAGAATCCGACATCAAATTCAGCAAACGTGACATTCTAGCTAAACTATTGTTATGACCTAGATTAGATTTAGAAGGAAGTGGATAGAATAAAGGTACAGATTTACGCGGATAACGCCTTGGAACTTTAAATTTTATTTCTCGCAATAGCTCAGCGCTGTCCGTAGTTCCGCACACTATTTTATAAAACATTACCATGTCCAGATACTTTCTTTGGTTTGACAAGCTGTCAACGCCGAAAAATTTTAACTTCTCATTATATCCGGCAAGTTTTTTGTCATTTATGTTACTACAATGAGCTAGATTCCTCATAAACCGTTTTTGTATTGTTTCTATACGTAGTTGATGGACTTTGTATTGTGCTGACCATATTACGCTCCCATATTCTATTATGCTGCGGACATAGTTATTAAATAATATTTTTTTGTTTGCGATGTTCTTAAAGGTTTTACTGTTTCTTAAGAGCCCTCTTACATTTCGGCGTTTCGCAAATTTAGGTATTTTACGCACCGAGCGGGCGGCAAGCTACGCGACCGATACTTTCTTTCATATCTATTCACTCGCTCGCACTATAATACTGTGAGTATGGCGATTAAACGATCTTGATCTTCCATAATACAAAGTTTTCTTAGGATGGACTTCAGTGGATGGAATATTTTTTGGTGTGTCATTTTAATGTTATCTTATTAATTTATTATTATATAATTATATAATTTATTATTATATACCATTTTGATATATTATTCATTATTTATGAAATTTAGTGTCAAAATAAGTACACATAAATATTTTAATTGTTACGCTGTAATCGAATGTTAATAATCGATTATGTCTACTACCGGTAGAATAGTGGTATAAATAAATAAACGGTTGCAACCTGTTTTAATAAGTATAACAACCAAATGTAACTAATATTTTTTTAATCGGTACTTACAGTCAATTACTATATTTTTTTAAGAAAAATATTTGCTGCGACGGCATTGACTGAACTTTTCTCGAGTCGATAATTAGAGAAGATAATAAGAGCAGGCAGTACACACTTTTCATAAAAAGCTTGTTACTTGGGTAACATTCTTACAGTGGTAGAGCCACGCGGTAGCTTTTGCTGTCGCACGGATGGGCCGGCTCGAACCGGGGTGGTACCACGATCTCACAGAATACCAGCGTGAAGTAGAGGTTTACCTCTGCGTTTCGCTTGGTGAGTGCAGGTGGCCGGAGGCCCTTTTTACTGGAAATCACTCAATAAAAATACTCACGGGTGACAACGCATCTGCATTTTGATTCGCAAACAAGGATAGATGTAGATGTCTATAGTCCGCAGCAACCACTTACCATCAGGTGGACTGTGTGCTCGTTTGTCACCCTTATCCTATAAAAAAAAAACATATTGAAAATCTAAAATTGGTCGTATTTGTAAATTTTTAGTACTTTTACTGCATTCATCTGGGCCAATACATTGCTGAATACTTGCCATAATGGCAAGTATTCAGACATTTTTATTTGCTAAATGAAGCTGGCCTTGGATTTGGTAAAACCAGTCATTATTTTGATTTAATGTTACACTTGAATCACTGAATTTATAACCTTTAACTTTTTTTTGTCGAAAGGCCGTATCAAAATCTATTCCGAAAGCTGAAATAGGACATTTAACTTCAATAAGACCGTTGCTGTATAAACCATTAGGTGAAGCCCTCAAATAACAATGATCTAGGTCAATGAATAGACCACATTTTTCTATAATAATATTTTTTTGTTTGCTCAATTGTGCATATGCTGCAGACTCGTTGTCTCTACCATGTTTAATGGAAGAGACGTGATCTAAATTATAACTATATAAAATAGTTTTAAACCGATAGATCAAAAATTGCGGTCGTAGTTGACAATGTTCTAGTATGCAGGCAATCGACGCACACTACAGTAGTATCGAAACGATGCAGCGCCTGAAATAAACTGACGCAGGTCCACCCTCGGCAATCGGCAAGCGCTCGCGCGTTAATGATCGCAGATGGCCGGCACAGTGAAATATATAGTACTTTTATTTAATTAATTAAAATATAATAGTAACGATTTAAAAAGTAAAAATAATAGCATAGTTTAAGCAAATGTTGATGATTATTTTGGTATAAATTTTTTTGTAATAATTTTTTTTCGGAAAAAAAGAGGCTTGTATCGAAGCTTTTTTTAGTCGTTTTTTGAATTATGTCGATTTTTTTTCCTAGCGTGAAAAGCATATAACGAAAATGGATTCAACTATTATTAAAGTGTAAGATATTTGGGAGATAAAAATATTTTTTTTGATGGTCGATATTCAATAGAATCTACAAATTAGAGCTCCCAAATCATGTCTTCGAGAGTTTTTGCCTAAACATGCATCGGGAGAATGATTATTACTGATTAAATAAATAAGTTATCTAAAATCCATTCCGAGCTTATTTGAGGAGAGAAAACGAACTATTTTTACCAAGTAATTGTTATTTCAAGCAATAAACGATAAACATAAAATTTCAACGAGGAAACCTTGTAATTTCGCGTTTTTTTGTAATACACCTCTTAAGATGAAGCCTAATGTCCTTGAGGCTTTCTCTATCATGCGGTTCATTTGTGGAATATAAGTCAGTTTAGAATCTAAAAAAATGCCCAGATACTTAATAAGATCTACAATCTGTAAATCTTCATTATTTAATTTATATTTCATTTTAAATGGAGATAATTTACGTGTGAAAGAGATTTGTGAACGTTTATTGGGATTCAGCTGCACATTATTAATGCTGCACCAATTTACTAGACCATCCACATAATTTTGTAAAAGTTGTGAATCATTGGAAGAATTAATCACTCTAGCTATCTTTATGTCATCTGCAAATAACAGGACCTTACTATTTTTTATTTGTTGATCCAAATCATTAATTAATACGTTAAATAGCCACGGGCCTAGATGAGAACCTTGTAGAACGCCAGAACTGGATAAATATTTATCAGACCTGTAACCGTTTAGTACTACATAGTTAGTTGGACCACGTAGATACGACTCAAACCAACTAACCATAGACCCACAGAGACCGTAATTAGATAATTTATGCAATAGAGTTCGATGGCAGACTCTGTCGAATGCTTTAGTAAATTCTGTGTATATAGCATCTGCTTGAAGTTGAGTGTCGACTTTTTCTGTTAAGAAACCTACATGGGATATTAAATTTGTTAATGTTGAACGATTTTTAACAAAACCATGTTGGTTTTCAGAGAGGTAGGGCTTAAAATAGCTAGATAAATAAGGATAGACTACGGCCTCAAATATCTTCGAAAAAGCTGATAATATAGATATTGGATTGGGGAAGTCAGCACTTTTTTCATTTGGCTTTATTTAATTTTTTTAATAACAGCACCATACGGTCGTCTCTTTATAATGCACATTGCAGCAAGAAATTGCCTAATGCCCCCGCAACTTGTTGAACGTATACGTCACGAATTATGAATACAGTATTCGATCAAAAAGATAATCTGATTAATTTGTTTTGGGATATGTGCGACAATCCGCAGAACTGGGACGGCGATACGATCTTGGCCGCCGAGAAATTTGGAAACACATTACGTTCATTGAATTTCCATATTTTTCTTTAAATTTTTCACCGGGTATTTGAACACACCGACTGCTTGTACAATATTTTACAAAATCACAAGATGATATCGGTTATTGTAGTAATAAAATAAAGGAGTTTCAGACATGGTTACGTACTGAATTTCAGTCAGATTTAGATCACATTTATGAAAACATATTGCAAAATAACTCTGCTCCTCGTTTGAGACGCAATGTGCGCTGTGTTCAGACAGAATACAAACAACTTTTTGTTGAAATTATTGATAACATATCTTCAGAAATTAATGGCCGATATTCTGAAATTTTCAAATTAAAATTTTTCCAGTTATTCAACAATAAACTCTTCGAAAAATATCGTTCAGATTTTCCTTTAGAGGCATTAGATTTATTATTTGAAAATCACGCAAACCATTTTGATAACCAAACATTGAAAAACCTATTGATTTCATTGCATTCCTCCCCTGAATTAAAAGACCGCAATGTTTTCGAACTCATTGACTTTATAAACGAAAATAGTCTTGAAGAGGCCTTTCCCCAGTTTTTAAAGTTAGCTTATCTTGTCGTAACTATTCCAGCCACAAGTTCCTCCGTGGAATGTGCTTTCTAATAAATTAATTCTTCAAACATACCTGAAACAAAGAAATAAAGATTATTATTCTTATCATTATAACAAAAAAAAATCATTGATTCGATGTAGCTAGTGAGTTTCGAATAATAAAGCCCTTATAAATCAATTAAAAATAATTTTAAATATGTGTTCTATTTTTATATATAATAAGATAACAACCAAGCACAGTCTACCTGATGGCCAGTGGATGCTGCGGCTAAGATAGCCAGAGACATCTACATGTAACCTCGATTAAGAATCAAAATGTAGACGCGTTGTCACGCCTGAGGACTAAGACGGAATGCCTCGTTTCCAGTAAAAAGTGTCTGCAGTTCATTCCATTCACTATACGAAACACTGCAGCATTAAACTGCTATTTTACTCTGGTATACTGTGAGAACATGTTCCTTCTTCAACAGGTCAAGCCGACACATTCATGGTGCAATACTAATATGGCCGTAGCGTAGCTCTACCAAGTCATTTTAACACTTCGTACTTTATTTTTATCATATTCAAATTGTTACCTTGAAAGTTAACACGTATTATGTAAGTATGTTAGCATTAGGATTCATTAATTAATTAAGGAAGGAAAGCAAACAAATCTTTATAAGGTGATGAATCCTGAGTTCTTTTTTTTCTGAGAGTGTATGCTGTTGGCCCTGTGGCCTTTACAGCGTCATCGAAATAGGCCCGTAAGTGAGGACCTACGAGCTATTGAGTGCAACGATTTTGCTGGCGGCGAGGCGCTTCGCTGATTGCAGTCCCGAGGCACCCCGGCCCCTGCTTTCGGAGTGAAGCTCCTCTAGCTAGGGGGGAGGGGGGGTCAATGCGGTTCAAGAGTCCCTCAGAAGGAGGTACGTACCTCGGCTTGAACCACTATAGCAATGTGGGAGACGGGTCGTAAAACTAAAAACGCCCCATATCACGGGTATTGAACCTCGTGCACGGGGTGTGTCTGTGACCTCGCGTTCGCCAGCGAACGCGGTATGCCCTAGTGTTCTGTACTAGTGTAGTGTCTGAATGTGTGTGTAAAGTAAAGTAAAAGTAAAATATACTTTATTGTACACCAAGAAACATATTACAGTATTTATATATTTAAAGGGACATTGGAACAACAGGCGGCCTTATCGCTAAAACAGCGATCTCTTCCAGGCAACCTTAGGGCAGAGGATACTATTTTTAAAAGATAGCGGAAGGGGTGTACAGAATATAATATAGAAAGATAAAAAAAGAAGAAAGAAAGAGTGAATGACGACAGGTAGTAACTTAAGGGAAAAGGTAATAAAGTTTTAATTTATTTTTAAATATAGGAAGAGATTTAGATTCTTTTAAGGGGACAGAATTCCATAGTCGTATAGCGGTAACCGTAAAAGAATTAGAATAGAAGGAAGAGGAATGTCTAGGAGTACTTAGAAGGAGATTATTTTGAGATCTTAGAGGTAGAGAGTGTAAACTACTTAAATATATAAATCGGTCTTTCAAATAAGAAGGAGTGGTCGGATTGAACAGAATGCAGTAAAGAAGATGAAGAATGTGAGTATTCCTGCGAAGGCGAGTCGGTAACCACTTGAGCTTATGGCGGAATCCGGATATGTGGTCATACTTTCGTAACCCAAATATAAACCTTATGCAATAATTTTGAAGCCGCTCAAGTTTATTAAGTTCCTCGGCTGTTAGGTCAAGATAACAAGTGTGTGTGTGTGTTAGATATATGAATTCCCTATCCTGCGGAGGGAGTGGACGGGATCGACCTATTTATGGAAGTGATCTCGTCGTCGGGATCAAGAAGAACGTTCTTGGGACGTCTCCTGTGGGGGGTAGCAGTGGCCTAGTGTTTGTGCTTCAAGTACGATTGCCGCATGGAAGAAACTAGGATAGGATACAAATAACTGTTTCGGGTCGCAGTGTATGTCCATATCCAATTTAAGTATGTGAAATGCCTCCGCAATATACGTACAGCAGAAATTTTGGATTCCACAGGTTTGCTGGATTCCTTTTCGGGTATAAACTTCACTTAGTTAGCAACTGTTGAAGATGATTGTGGAGTTTCTGCGGGGACTTCATTAGCATTTGATGATGGTACAGCAGGGTTGGGCTCTCTTGACTCTTTTTTTGCACTCTTTCTTTTTTTCACTGGCCATGTAAGTGGGTACTACTGCTAAAATAACTGTGATGTTTCGTCGATCATTTAATTCTAATTCTGTTGTCACCATAGACTTAGAATATACTTACGCCAGTATATTCTAAGTCTATGGTTGTCACTGTGTAGTAATAATCAATTTGATTAATAATTTTGAGAGGCACTTAAAAACATAAAATAGTTTGGTTTACTTTCTTTATTCCTGCGATAATAAAACATTAATAGTCTGGCAACTTTCTACTTTTTTTTCGACGCAATACTCGATACTAGTTTTAAAAAAATACCGCGATAAAACACTTTAAATTTATTTTATTTTACATTGGGGAGTGCCTCGATTAATGTATATCTGGCGAAATAGCGACCAGCTGCCGAAATACCAAATTATTTTAACCATTTACATTGCTAGTCTAAAGAAACTTGCTGCTAAATTAAATAAAGGAAGCGACGCAATCGTTATTAAATAAGCAGTAACGCTATAACTTTGTTTTCCATATGCTGAAAGTTAGTTGATAAGAGGATTGACTTAGAAAGAAAGTTATTAGAGACATTTCAAAGAACAATATACTTAAAAAACAAGACAAAACATCTGGTTCGGATAATAAAATGCTTTTAAAAAATTATATTCTTTCCTTCTTGATAAATCTAATGAAAATATTTATTTATTCATTTATTACAGTCCACTACTAAACAAAGGCCTTCTTCATAGATAGCCTTATTACGAGGGATATTTGTCACAGTTGGCAAGCTTGGCTAGCGGGTTGGCCATTACCGTTTTTATTTTATAGTTATAAGCTGCCCATCTCTTAGCTTGTATACCTCGGTGGGCTCCCACGGAACGATATGGGATATTCTAAAGTAAATATTCTTATAGCGCCACTACACAGTCCAACAATCCACAAATATAAAATAATAGTGTTGTTACGGACGGCGAGGAGAGCTGCCGCCCCGTCGCCCCTTCATATCCCGTTGCGCCCCGCGCACACCGCCCGAATATCACGTGATGCCGCCGACCAATCAGCGCGCGGCTCACCTCACAATACCACGTGCCGAGACACTCTCTTTGGAAATATAAGAAGGGCGTTTTGGGCTGTGAGCTCTTCATTTCATTTCGGAAGCGACACTCGTAGATATAACAGCAAGAAAGAAGACAGAAAATCACAAGACAAAAATCAAGAGAGAAGAGCAAATTAATACTCCATTGAAGATTCCCCTCTGTGTGTATATATATATATATATATATATATATATATATATATATATATATATATAAATTTTCTGCCGCTTGTAAATAGTTGGAATACATAATCGTCTACAGTACCATCATTTCTTCAACCGTCCCTAGTATAGTTTACCCTACATAACATCGTCGTCGTCACATAGTTAATTAGAGATAAAATCATACAGTCCACTGCATTCCCTTTCAAGTGTATGATCAAAATATTCACAAAACATATCAACAAATTTATTATTTAAAGGAATAGTAGTAACATTGGTAGCCATAGCAGACTAATCCATTTTACTTAATCCAGTACCGTTACACCGTTACAGGCGATTAAAGTCCACTAATGAACACATATTGCCTCGCCCGTAGATTGCTTCATAGGAAGGATATTTGTCATAATTGCCACGCCTGGCAAGCGGGTTATTCTTGATAACAACTGAAAATAATAATAAAACTGCGGTCGCCGGCTCCCTGACCATGCGTGACAACTATGGAAAATGAGATGTGGCAATCTATTGCGGAGGCCTATGTTAAGCTTTGGGGCATTAGAGAGAACTGTAGACATTTTGATTCATTATCGAGGATAGATGTAGATATCTATGAGCCAGAGCACCCATTTACCATTAGGTGGACAATGTGCTCGCTTGATTTCTTATTTATTTATTGAATTAAAACTTGATAAACCAAGTGGTAGTGTAAGAATATCCACTACCCCATATCGTTCCGTGGGTGTCGTAATCGTAAGGGCCGACAGAGGAAAACAAATCAGAAGATGGGTAGCAGCGTCTTCCTAATAACGACTTAAAATAAGAAACTGCGGTTGCCAAGCGTGGCAACTATGGCAAATATCCCCTCTATGAGGCAATCTATGGGGGATACCTATGTTCAGCAGTGGATTTAAAAGGCTATAAAGCTAAACCATTCTATTAAAAAAACAGAGAAAGTATAAAAATGTAAGTGTAGCCTAGATTATAATTGTTTCCGGTCTCGGTCTCGGTGTCAGTTACTTTAATAAAATTCTAAATTTATATAGCAATTGTTTTCCTCAGTATATACATTATATATATTATATAACTTAACCAGTGTTAAGTATCTTTTACGGCTTAGATTTTGAAAGAGCGCTTTATCTTGTAGTAGACCGCTAACAACCTGATGTTGATAGAAAAGTAATGTTTAATAATTAACGAGGCCAATAAATACCATAAACTTAGAAAAAAGCAAAACAATACTTCAAAACAAAAAATAAACATAGTTGATTCTGAAGTCGGTGCTAGAACATATATAATACACTATGTATTGAAGAATTAAAGCCTCGACTTCTGATGATAAAAAATAAACATAGACACTAGCGTCTAGCATATAGGGGGTAAGTAGAGACTACAGACTTCCATTTGGCACGATCCTGATACTCTTCTATCGCCTTCTATACATCCTTATACCTATACGCATACATATTCGTCAGTTACAGGTAATCTTTATTTGGCTCATTTGATGTATCGCCAATTTGATCCTTGTCAACGCTGTCGTTCACTTCTGCAACATAGACTTGCTTTGTCACGCTTTCCTCGTTCATTCTTTCTACATGAACTAACCACCAAAGCATTCCTTTCATCCTGATCACAACATAATCTTGCAAACCACATTTTTTTTCTTATCACACAATTTCTCACCCTGTCATTCAGATTCAGGTCAAACATACTCTTTAATGACCACAATTCTAGAAGAAGATATTTTGTTAAAATTATTCTTGTTCTTCTTGGAGTCGCTTCTTTAAAGCTTAATTATTTTACCCTTTTAAGCATCATCATCATCATCATCATCATCATCATTACAGCCTTTCATAAGTTCACTGCTGAACATAGGCCTCCCCCAAGGAATGCCACAAAGAACGGTCCTGAGCCACCTGCATTCATCGACTTCCTGCATGTCTTACCAGGTCGTCACTCCATCTAGTGGGGGGTCGCCCTACACTTCGCCTACCGGTACGAGGCTGCCACTCGAGAACCTTTCTTCCCCATCGGTTGTCGGCTCTTAGAGCTATATGGCCAGCCCACTGCCACTTCAGCTTACTAATCCGTTGGGCTATGTCGGTTACTCTGGTTCTACTGCGGATATCCTCATTCCTAAGGTTATCACGCAGATAAACTCCGAGCATAGCCCTCTCGATAGCTCGCTGAGCGACCTTGAGCTTCCTCATACGGCCAGCAGTGAAGGACCACATCTCAGATCCGTAAGTCATCACTGGCAACACGCACTGGTTGTACAATTTCGTTTTCAGGTTTTGAGGTATGTCTAACGAGAAGATGTGTCGTAGTTTCCCGAATGCTGCCCAGCCGAGTTGAATCCGTCGATTGACCTCTCAGTCGAAGTTGGACTTACCTAGTCGGACTATTTGTTCCAGGTAAACATACTCGTCAACAACTTCGAGCTTAGTGCTCCCAACAACTACCGGCATTGGTGTGACATGGACGTTAGACATGATTTTTGTTTTGTCCATGTTCATCTTAAGACCTATCCGTTGGGAGACACTATTGAGGTCATTGAGCATAGTGCTTAGGTCTTCCAGCGATTCTGCCATAAGGACTATATCGTCGGCAAATCGAAGGTGAGTGATGTACTCGCCATTAATATTAATACCGCATCCTTTCCAGTCCAGTAGCTTGAAAACGTCTTCCAATGCAGCGGTGAAGAGTTTAGGGGATATAACGTCACCCTGTCTTACACCTCTATGCAGTTGGATAGGTTTCGTACTCTGATTTTGTACTCGGATAGCCATCGTAGCTCTACTGTACAAACACTTCAGCACTTCGATATACCGACAGTCAACTTGGCACCACTGAAGGGACTGCAGCACTGCCCAAATTTCTACGGAATCAAAGGCTTTCTCATAGTCCGCATATGCCAAGCAAAGGGGCAGATTGTACTCCTCTGTCTTCTGTACAATCTGCCGCAGGGTATGTATGTGGTCTATGGTACTAAAGCCTTTTCGGAAGCCGGCTTGTTCGGGAGGCTGGAAGTCGTCAAGTCTGCGTGCGAGACGATTCGTAATGACTCTCGAAAACAGCACGTAGTCGTGGCTCAGATGGGAAATCGGTCTGTAGTTCTTCAAGAGAGCGTTGTCGCCTTTCTTGAAGAACAAGACCACCGCACTTCTGCTCTACGCCTCCGGAGTAGTGCCATCATGGAGGACAGAATTAAAGAGCTTCTGAAGCACTTCAAGTACCGGTTTTCCTCCCGCTTTCAGAAGCTCCGCTGTAATTCTATCCTCGCCCGGGGACTTGCCGTTTTTAAGGTGCTGGAGAGCCATTCTAATCTCGCTCAGACTGACGTTCGGGGTATCTTCGGAATAGTGTCGGATTATTATCCTTTTAAATGGACTTAGAAATATCACAAGTTCAAGGTAACAAATAGAATGTCCTCTAAATAGTTACATTAAAAACTTCATCCCTTATTTTCCACTCTTAGAATTATTTTGGGTTATATTTTAATAAATATCTAATTATAAAGGAAGAATCATTAAAATTGATACAGCCGTTCCCGAGAAATCGGTGAACATACATTAAAAACATTGCTGGGATGTGGTAGCAGTGTTACTGGCGCGTGGCAGAAGATTTAAAAGACTGATAAAGAAATAGAAGAAAAATACAAAAACTGCTAATAATCGGAACAACAAAATTCAATTAAACAGAACAGAAACAATATGCTCAGTCCAACAAGGAAAGACAGATAAAACTCTACGTACGTTTCAAGCGACGCTAAAGCCATACTCAATCTCTTAACACGCACCCATATTCCTGTCTCAAATATAACTGTTCTGTCTATTTTTCTTTGTTGCTCTGAGTACACATGCTATATGTGTGGCTTAATATTAAAGAAGTTGGTAATAATCGTTAGCACGCTTATTGTAAACAGTCACGTTACGTTACAATGAGAGCTATTATATTGTGTCACGCATTTATTTGAATTTATTGCATACAATCAAGGCGCTTAAGAGGGAAATTGCCACTTCCTTTCCCAAACGCTTATCTAACCCACAATCGGTATAATCTGATTGACTGTTGAGGCTCTAACGACAGACTGATAGCGGTTTTTTTTTTATAAATTTAAAATGACAGCTAATGGACACCTGCTCCCACTTTCAAACAAAGAAGGTATCACTACATTTTTTTTTTTTTTATAACATAACATGCAAACGAGCATGCGGCTCACCTGATGGTAAGTGACTACCGCCGCCCATGAACAACTGCAACACCAGGGAGGGAATTGCAGATGCGTTGCCGGCCTTTTAAAAAGGAGTACGCTCTTTTCTTGAAGGTCCCTAAGTCGTATCGGTCCGGAAAAATCGCTGATGGTAATCGATTCCACAAGGAAGTCGTGCGAGGAAGAAAACATCTTCTAAATCGCACAGTGGTGGACCGCCAATCATCCGTGTCAGATGGTGTGGATGGTATCGGGAGTTCTGCCGCAATGTGCGTTCGTGAAATTTGGCGGCTGGGATTAATCCGAACAATTCCTCAGAGCACTCCCCATGGTAGATGCGAAAGAAAATGCAAAGAGATGCAACATCTCTTCGCAGCGCCAATGAGTCGAGCCGATCGGAAAGAACTCGGTCGTCGACGATTCGAGCCGCTCTGCGCTGGATGCGGTCAAGTGGAAGGAGCTGGCACTGGGGAGCCCCTGCCCAGAGATGGGAACAGTATTCCATGTGAGGCCGAACCTGCGCCTTGTAAAGTTGCAGGCGGTGTGCCGGCATGAAATACTGTCCCGCTCTGCTGAGCACGCCAAGCTTTTTAGAGGCCAATTTGGCCTTCTCTTCCAAATGACCACGAAACTGCACGTCACTCGATATGTCGACGCCGAGGATTCCGATACTGGCTGAGGCAACCAGGGGAGTGCCTTGAAACTGAGGAGATACGACAAAGGGGTTATTTTTAGCGGTAAACGCGCAAACTTGTGTCTTCTGAGGATTAAACTGGACTAGATTTAGTCGCCCCCAGTTCGAGACTTTGTCCAGCAAAGACTCGACTTCAGACACAAGTTTGTTCCGGTACTCGGAGACGTTTTCCCGAGAAATATTAGCACGGCCGGTGTATAGAGCATCACCAGTGCTGTCATCCGCATAGCAATGAATGTTACCAGTTAGCAACATATCATTGATATGCAGAAGAAACAGCGTTGGTGATAGCACACAGCCTTGTGGAACACCAGCGTTAATAGGCTTGTAGTCAGAACATGCACCGTCTACAACAACCTTGATGCTCCGATCTGCAAGGAAGCTGGTGATCCAATTGCACAATTTCTCGGGAAGCCCATAGGAAGGGAGCTTCGAGAGAAGCGCTTTGTGCCAAACCCGATCGAAGGCCTTCGCAATGTCCAGACTAACGGCCAACGCCTCCCCCTTGGACTCTACTGCCTCCGCCCATCTATGGGTCAGGTAGACCAGAAGATCACCAGCTGATCGACCCCCACGAAAACCGTATTGGCGGTCACTAATCAGCTGGTGATCCTCAAGGTACCGGATGAGCTGGCAGTTGATAATGGATTCCATTATTTTGGAGAACAAGGAGGTGATCGCGATAGGCCTATAGTTGGACGGGTCTGAGCGGTCGCCTTTTTTAGGGATCGGGTGGACAAAAGCTGTCTTCCATGAATTCGGGACTACGCCTTGGGAGTAGGAGTACCGAAAAAGACGCGTTAGGACCGGTGCCAACTCCGGAGCACACGTCCTCAGCACAATTGGGGGGATTCCGTCAGGCCCACTCGACTTCTGGATGTCCAGGGAGAGAAGTGCTTTGCGAACCGAGCGCTG
The DNA here is from genome assembly GCA_033319125.1 of Parnassius glacialis. NCBI lineage: Eukaryota > Metazoa > Arthropoda > Insecta > Lepidoptera > Papilionidae > Parnassius > Parnassius glacialis. The sequence goes on from JAVANC010000018.1 coordinate 33,611,068, forward strand.
TGAGAACAGCACATCCGGCATGGAGCACTCACACCGCGGGATGGTCGGCGGTGTTTTCCCCCCGTCATCAAGAGTCGAGTTGGACGCAAAAAGGGAGCCTAAAAGGTCGGCTTTGTCTTTTGCGTCATGGGCCAGTGAGTCGTCCTCCCTGTGCAGAGATGGTAGTGATGGCTTACAGAAATTCCCTTGGACAGCCTTGGCGAGAGACCAGAATGCACGGGTTCCCGAAGGAAGGCGAACTAGTTTCTCGCCAATTCTGCCTATGTGCTCTGACTTTGCCTTGGCAATAACTCTTTTGAAGGACCTGGAGGCGAAGTTATACTTCTTTTTAAGTGTGCTGGTGTTTACATCCCGAGTCGCCGAAGCCGCAGCCCAGGCTTGATAACACTCCTGCTTACTGCGTAATGCAGTTTTACAGGAGCGACCAAACCAAGGCTGAGATCTGCCTCCGATGGGTACCACAGATGATGGAATAAATAGTTCCATTCCCTGTAGCACCACATCAGTGACAGAGTCAGCAACAGCGCTGGGATCATCCGGCGAGAAGCAAACCCGCCCCCATGGGTAGGATGCAAAGAAAGACCGCATTCCGTCCCAATCCGCCGACCTGTAATGCCAAACACGGCGGCAACCTGCAGAACGCAACCGCGAAGGGAGCGTGAGTGGCACCATACTCCGGATCAAACAGTGGTCCGAAGAGCCGAGAGGGGCATCGACGGAAACCTGATATCCGTCCGGATGAGAGGTCAGCAGAAGGTCCAACAGGGAAGGTGTATGATCCTCCACATCTGGAATCCGCGTAGGCGAAGTAACCAGTTGTGTCAGACCATATGCCAAGGCAAAGTCATAAACAGATCTCCCCGCATGATCGGTTAAACGTGAACCGAGCCATTCGGCATGGTGGGCGTTAAAATCGCCAAGGATCACGATCTCTGCGGATGGGACCTGTTGTAGCAAGGAATCTGTAGCCATTTGGACGTGGTCGATGAGTCGGTCTGTTTCGGCATTACCGCTATGGGACCTATAGAGGCACCCGTAGACGCGCGGATGGTCGTCACTGTCTACGCGTAGCCAAAGGATGGACAGGTCCGAACCTTCAAGACTGCCGAGGCGTCGAGAACAGATGTCCTCTCTGACATACACGCAAACTCCAGCCCGAGGCACAAAGGAGTGCTCCAATTTGTACCCAGGGTAGGAGAGATACGAAATATCAGCCGGAAAGGAAACCTGCGTCTCGGTCAGGAAGAGCAAGGCCGGCTTCGCCGTCTCGAGATGGTAGTGGACGGCGTTTAGGTTAGAGTTAAGTCCCCTGATGTTGCAGAAATTCACGGATAGCGTGGCAGGGGTCGCCTTGGTATTGTTGCTCTGTTTACCCCGAGCAGTTATGTTTTTGAGCGGAATTTTGCCCCCCCCAGAATACGCGGGGCAGCCTGAGCACCCACGCTCAGGATTGGAATAACATGGTCGTGGATGCTCAGCGAGGGATTCTCCAGGGGTACTGGTACCCTCCTGGGGTAGTCTATTGTGTAATTCCGCTACCATGTTGATGGGGGGGGGGGGGATTGGGCCTCCGGCCACCTGCACTCACCAGGATTGAGGATCAAGTTGAATAAGAGAGAATGTCCCTCGGCCTGTAACTATACCGGCTCTTTATATCCTTCAAACCAAAACACAGGAGTGTAAGCACTGATTTGGCAACCTAGCCAGACGGACTTCTAGATAGATAATTTAAAATTAAAAAATTTGTACAACCGACTTCAATATTTTTAATTATTAAGAATAACTCAAAAAGTAATGGTCAGACCTTCATCAAAATGTATATGGCACCACATGTGAGGCACCAGCTTTCAAATACATAAAAAGAAGAATCATCGAAATCGGTTCACCCAGTAAAAAGTTATGAGGTAACACACATAAAAAAACATACAGTCGAATTAAGTACCGGCTCTTTTTTGAAGTCGGTAGAAAAGGAGTTTTTCTACTTAGTGAGTTGGATTTTCATCGAAATAATGATAACTACAGAATCCATTTTAAACTCTGATCTATCGCATAGATGAAAATAGTTTGGATAATCCAAAAGTACACGCCTCATTAGCGTTTCATTTAATTTTGATGAAAAAAATTGCTTTCCTGACTTTTAAAATATATTATTTACGTGTTTTAAACTTAGCGCTCTAGTATTTTAACAGGTAGTGTCATCTACAGGGAAAATAATTAATAATGTTTACCAAATTAAATCGATTACACAAAGTATAAAATCGATATAGGCTGTATGGTATATTTGTCCTTTATCTATCAGGGACTAAAAAAATATAAAAGCGCCTTTAAATTTCTAATAGCAATAAAACATATAAAGTTGAAAATCATTTTATTAACAAACTACGCGTATTAGGTTATTGATATGAAATAGGGACCCAGTTGATGTAATTCTGAAGTGACCCCTTACATAAGCAACTTCCGGACGTCTATGTAAAAATTTTTTCAAACCGTTTTATTTTCAAAGTGGCAGTATAAAATACTTTTTCGAATGGATTAATTAGTGTTTTCTTTATATACGGCTACTCATATTATCGTATAACTGCAATATGGTTATGACAGAGGCATTTTAAAAACACAAAATTGGAGTACTCGATGAACTGCCATTTCTAATCCCATTCTTTATCCGTACGGGCTAAATTATGGTTGTGGCACGAATGGGTTGGCTCGACCCGGACAGGACCACGCTCTCTCAGTATACTCAGTGAAATAGCGGCATGATGCTGCTGTGTTTCTTATGGCGAGTATAGAAAACCGGAGACCTTTTAACTAGAAACAAAACATTCCCTCATAGTCCGTAGAGGTTACAAAGCATTCTGCATACTGATTTATAATCGAGGATAGATGTAGATGTCTATGGGCCACAGCATCCACTTACCATCAGGTGGACTGTGTGCTCGTTGGTCATGCGTATTCTATAAAAAAAATACATAGTAGTTGTATACATCGAAATACTCAGTCGACATAAAGATTTTCTTAGCAGTTAGTCCTTCAACAAAAAGTTCTTAACAATTACCGTTGCAATCGTAACTCCGAGGTAATTATTTGTCGTTCCACATTACGTACTGTCACTAAATTATTCTCCTAGAACTACTCGCATCTAGTTTAACGCACGTCTAGATTGCACTCAGGACCTGCATAAAGGATAGGGTGACCATACTCTCTGTGTACATTAGTTGAAAGAATAAATCTAGGTTTTCATTACGAAATTATTGTATAAGAAATATACAAACTGCTCGCTGCACGCTCATTGGTGAAGGAAAACATCGTGAGGCAATCTGATATGATGACATCAAACAAGTGATTAATTGCTTTTAGTGATCCACTATCCATATCGACGTGGGAAAACAATTTTGCTTTAAGTACACAAAATTTAGAAAATTACTTAATTAGAAAACTGCGTCGACGGCTACAGGTCTTGTGTCTCTACGGCGAAAAAATCACTTACGCCGTTGTGTAAGCCAAAATTAGGTCATTTTACATGTTTTTTTTTTGCTTATAGTAAAGTCAAAAATTCAAGACTACTTACATCATTTCTATGGCTTGTGATTGTCGAGATCAGTTTACTTGCAATTAAACGGATCGTATATTTTTAGTTTCTTTCAATCTATTACGTTTCTACTTTAAAAAAACTCTCATGACTTAATACGAGTACATCACACTTGTCATATCTTTTGGTTTAATTACTTTTTTCTACACATATTTTGTTGATAGTACATATATAATATTACTATCAATCCGATTGCCAAACTTTCGAGCCAGCCTACAAATGAAGCTAACTGGTTGCGAGCTATTGTGCTGTTCTACACATCAAGTTTGGTAGTCGGATTGGCGATCGAAGTATCCGATGTCGCGGCCGTTTACAATGTTTCCAGTCTCAGTAATTTAAATACGTCACGTTTGAGATGATTTGCAGCAACGGCTCATATACGACAACAGTACTTCATAGAGCATAATATACGACTGGGCTTAAGCTTTATAAAATGTAAGAAGCTGCCCCTACGTGAGGAAGTGTCGCACTCTTGCTAGGACAATTTGTCGTTGACGCCGCAAAGGGACTAACCTGAATTTTTCAAAAAATTACAGGAGAGCAAGATAACATTTTTTATTCCCCGATTACTAGCTTTTCTTCATCAGAAAAATTAAATTAAATATGGGAATAATAAATGTTTTCTTGCACTACTGTAATTTTTTGAAAAATTGTGATTCGCCCCTTTGCGGCGTCAACGACAAATTGTCCTAGCAATGTTTATATTAGTTAAGTGAGACATAATGTCACCCTAACTGCGTCTAATGACGATAAATCCACAGCTCGTGCACTAGGTCGGTGGTTCTAAACAAACTCTAGTTTAGAATTTCACCGTAAATTCTGCTTGATAGATTAGATATTCTAAAATATAAACTATATAGTTTATAGTCTAGAATTTTAAGAAACGTACACGTATTTTATTTTATTTAAAAAACAAGAACCATTATAGCGGATTCTGACTTATTTTATTAGTACCGGTAATAAGTTTAAAAATTGTGTGACATACCTACGCTTTTAGAAATGCGTTCGGACCTCGAACAGTGTTTCTAGGTTAGTTTCTAATATAACACTAGGCAAAAAAAGAGTTCTTAGTATAACGCATTTTATGACATTTTTTACGCTGGTATTTCACGCTCTTGCGGTTGAGTAGTACCACTGACGTTGCAGCGTGTCTCGGCCACGTAACTAACTTAAAAAACTAGTTAAATTACCCTTTAATCGTAAGTCAAACTATCAACTTTTTTAGGATACGATACAAAACGCATACAAGCTATTAACGACGGCAATGAAACAAAACGAATAGTTGTAACGATCAAATCACAACGAGCTATTTTATACGTGAGGAAATCCTAATGGACACTTCTTCGCAGTTATTGGAGCGCTTTCACACACTCACGCAGCCCTAACGGCGGCGGTAGCCCAAACATATTTTCTCGTTGAAGGTTGGAGCTAGAGCTATCTACTCCACTTTCATATAGGCCTTATATATATCGGCCACCTGATCCTAAATTTTGAAGGATAAAGGCGGGCTGGATATGCCATCTTTTGGTGGTCGTTTCTCCGCCGCAATGGTCCTGCCGGTAGTTCCTTACACATGGGATATGCAGCTGCTATTCCTGCATCTGGTGTAAAACAACCACCAAACCAGATTCGAAAGCCATAGCTTTTTTCTGTCGTTTCCTATTGTCGCCTCTTACCAAACGACATAACATGAAGATTAATGTCCAAAATAAACCTTGACCGTCGTACACGTCAATTTGGACTTAGAGAATAAGATGGTCAATACAACGACTTAATCACGTACCGCACAAACTCCTCAATAGGAGTATAAAACAGTAACAATTGAAAAAGAAATAAGAACTATGTTTGCTCTACTCACTCTTTGTTTTTTTTTCTTATTCAAAAGATAACGGTTTGCGAAGACCTACTTAAAAGAAATCGTATGAGGTCGATCGTCTCTGGTGAGCCAAATAAAAAAGTGAATCAAGTGAGTAACGCAATATAAATATATAAAACTGTCACTTGATGTTTAACATTTTTAAAAACATTTTAATTGTATGTACTTTGTGATAATATATATTGAATTCCTTTATCCATTCATTCAAATATTACTATCTATAAAAGTCAACTAATGAACGAAGGACTCCCCCTTAGACTGCTTCATAGAGGGATATTTGCCATAGCTTGGCAGGTAAGTTTGGAACCGCTTTTTTATTTTGTAGTTATTAGGAAGACGTTACTGCCTATCTCCTGGTTTGTTTCCCTCTGTCGCCTCTTACGGCACCCACGGGTCTGGATATGGTGGATATACATACACTGCCACAACACGGTGCAGAAAACAACAGTAGCTAACTAATCTAGTATCGTACAATGTAGTATCCCACAATTCAAAAATATTCAAAAGGAAAGAACATGAAAATGCATTGTTTTCTATTGAAAATATCTTGTTTCGAATGAAGAGGCAGAACAGTAAGAGCTTACATAAAATAATGCTATATAAGGCGTTGCATAAGATTTACAGTTTCTTTTACTAAGTTTTAAATAAAATAAACCTAGCAAGCTAACAGCATAGCAAAGTGGCGAAGCAATCAGCTTTGTAGCGGTTTCTAACCGAAAAAAAAATTTCAAAATAGGAGGTTCAAATGCCTGGGTGATCAGTAATCGATTGCTGAAAACAGAATTTGAAAACCGTTCTCGAGATAATCGTGGGACAGACGGACAGACGGACGGACAGACGGACAGACGGACAGACATCGTGAAATCAATAAGTGACTTCGCAAGCTTCGCCACTTAATAAACCTAGCAAGCTAACAGCATAGCAAAGTGGCGAAGCAATCAGCTTTTTTTTTGAGCAATCCGTTTTAAAATAGGAGGTTCAGATGCCTGGGTGATCAGTAATCGATTGCTGAAAACAGAATTTGAAAATTCGAAACCGTTCTCGAGATAATCGTCGGACAGACAGACGGACAGACATCGTGAAATCAATAAGTGTCTTCGCAAGCTTCGCCACTTAATAATGTTACACCTATATAGGTTCCACGGTTGGACACCAGTCTTCTTTTATTTCTGATAGGGTTATGAAGAAAATATCTTGTTTCGTATAAAGAAGCAGAGCAGTAAACGCTTACATAAAATAATACTATTATGGCGTTGCAGATATATAGTTTCTTTTACTGAGTTTTAAATAAATTAATGTTACACCTTACATATGTTATTGTATAGTGCCACAGCAGGACACAAGCCTTCTCTCGTTTCTGAGAGGGTTATGAAGTTATGATCCAATTCGTCGTTGACGCCGCAAAGGGGCGAACCTCAATTTTTCAAAAGATTGAAGGAGAGCAAGAAAACATTTGTTATTCCCCGATTACTAGCTTTTTTTTTCATCATAAATCTTGTTTTCCTCAGAAGTTATTAATTTACTTTTAAGTTAATTTTTTGGATAACTATTTTTTATTTTCTTTATTGGTGCGTGTGACAAGCTGCTTAGAAAAATATTGATTGATTTAGGTTTTAAATCTTGTCTCTCCATGTAATAATGGTGGTCTAAGAACACAAAAAGACATGAATGAATATTTTGACCTTGACTTGCGGCCACGTCCAAATTAACTTTATATTATGACTTGAGAATGAAAAATATATTGGTAAATCCAATTGGGCATACCTTAAGCGCATTAAAAAAATTACGTATAACATGATTATACGGAATTATTAAAGTAGTTTAAATACATTTCGACAGCACTATCGGCTTCAACACCCTCGAAAACCATGAAAATGACACCCATGATGAAAAAATTGATACCTATTGCAGCCGCCATCTTGGATTTACATTTCGACAGCACTATCGGCTTCAACACTCTTGAAAACCATGAAAATGACACCCGAGATGAAAAAATTGGTACCAACTTCAGCCGCCATCTTGGATTTACATTTCGACAGCACTATCGGATTCAACACCCTCGAAAACCATGAAAATGACACCCAAGATGAAAAACTTGATATCTATTGCAGCCGCCACCTTGGATTTACATTTCGACCGCACTATCGGCATCAGCACCCCCGAAAACTATGAAAATGACACCAATGATGAAAAAAATTATATCTATTGCAGCCGCCATCTTGGATTTACATTTCGACAGCACTATCAGCTTCAACACCCTCGAAAACCATGAAAATGACACCTATGATGAAAAATTTTATACCTATTGCAGCCTCGACTTTGGATTTACATTTCGACAGCATTATCGGCTTCAGCACCCTCGAAAACCATGAAAATGACACCCATGATGAAAAAATTGATACCTATTGCGGCCGCCATCTTGGATTTACATTTCGACAACCCTATCGGTTTCGACACCCTCGAAAAGCATGAAAATGTCACCCATGACACAAAAATTATACTACTTACTTTTAGTACGTACTACTATTATTTATTCTGTGCTTTTAAATATTGTAATAAAAAAATCTCTTATTATTATTATAATCAAGTATTTAAGAAATTTGTTTATTCGAATATTGTGTATTTGTACAGCAATCTTTTTGAGCCGCTGAAAACAACCGAAACAATGTCCACTCACGACGGCGACTGAAGCCGAACTTAACTTAATACAAAGGTACTCTGTGAACTAAACTACTCTGTGGCTGTAGATCCCCATTTACAGAAACAATTTATATACGAGGCAACCAAATCAACGAAAATTTCGCCATTTTGGAGCCGAAAAAAATTAATTATAGCTAAACAAAACAAAATTACACTGCCATTTACATTCAGTGGCTTCCCACATGATAGATGAAGAGATTAAAAAATAGATTGAGTTAAACAATTGATATTTCCAAAAGTTATAGTGTTTACAAGCCACAGGGACTTGATAAATCTACACCATAAGCCACTCAAACCCTTTTTTTATTTAAAAATAGCAATTAATCGATTTAAAAAAATTATTAATAAGTTCAACAATCATTTATCTTTCTAACAATGTGCTTTTTATATCATTTATATGTATAATATGATTGCTAGATACGATTTTATTCGATAAAATGTTGGAATTTTAATTTTTAGGCGATAGTAGAACATTACCTTGCGCTTTCGCTTAAGGTATGCAATAAAGGTATCGTGAAGTTAGATGTTTATTTAAAAAACATAAAAAATTCTTATAGCACTAACGACAACAAACGTAGAATCCTATATTTTTTAACTTTATACAAATAGACATCGAGGTTATAATCACAAAAAACCCAAAAGAAAAGTTTTAGAAATTAAAAACATAATTTAAAAGGGATCTTTGTTTTAAACTTAAGGACATAATGTAATGACAATTTGCTTAACAAATGTTAAGTACTTGAAATGGTCTACTTACTTCTACGTCAATGAACTCAGTAGAATACCCGACATTGTAATAAGGTTCTTAGAGTTTCTTGCCACCTTGTCCCACTTTACGGTAATGGACACGTAATATACGTAATTCATCGCTTTAAGATTATAAGTTAATAGAAATTACGATAAAACGATCGTCATTAAATTTCATACATCGGAATCCCTATCTATCATCACGACGAGATTTAGCGCTCAACTTAATGTATAAACATTATATATGTTATTTATATTGCGTATATTCCCAGCATTTAAGAGATAAGATATACAAATACATATATATATATATATATATATATATATATATATATATATATATATATATATATATATGTAATTATTATATGATAAGGTGTTGACAAAGGAGCACACAGTCCACCTGATTAAGTGGCTGTTCTGGCCTATAGACATATACATCTATCCTCGTTTGCGAATAAAATGCAGATGCGTTGTCTGCCGTGAGGACTAAGATGGAATGTCTCGTTTCCAGTAAAGTGGGTCTCCGGTTCTCTACACTAACCATACGAAACACAGCAATTTTATGCTGGTATTCTGTGAGAGCGTGGTCCCATCCCCGTCGAGCCGACCCATTCGTACTAAAAATAAATGTTACTTATTCGTACTAAAACTATATGGATATTTCTATTCCCAGCATTATAGATATCCTTACTTATTTAATCGTATTTCATGCTATCAACACCTAACAGGTTATTGATACTGAACTTATTCTTTATAAATTCTGGTTTAGGTAGTGTTGCTACTGTAACGTTATGACTGTTAATAATTTTTTTATATATTTTTATAATTTTAGTATAAGCGGTTCTTGCTTTCGTAAATTTTATAAGGAAGAGAGGCTTACTTCTGATACGGACGCATTTCGCGTTCAAAGAAGTTTACAATTGTATAATTTTTTTATGATTTCATTTGTTACATAAATTCTGGTAATTTTGGGATTATTTTCATTCGTAAAAGTATTGATCACACGGTTGTCATAAACTAAACAATATCTGTTATAGGTACGAATTTCAAGCAAATAATATTTAGGATATGCAAAAGGATAGTAGGAGGAAAAATGGCACTACGTTATCAATCTACACGGTAACCAGGCAATCAGTTAACCGTACTTTACGAATACTTAATAATTCGGCGCGAGATCACAGGTGTATTCACAGACGTCCAACTGTCATGATCGGTGGAGGATTGAAAATTTGCAGGCTAGCTGGAAGAAGTATGCGAGCGTCCGTATGTAAAATATTAAAGAGGGCTATTTTACTGTACAATATTAAAACTTAAAATTATACGCATAGTCCGCACAGCGGAATCCTTATATTACACGTATCCAACACGCAATTCGTAATTTTTTTCTATTACAGTAATCAAAATAAACCAGCATGTAACATCCAAGTATTGTCTAGTATCTAAATTTCACTTGCTTAACTAAAAAATAATGAACAGTTTCCTAGAAAATAGGTCGAGTTACAAAATAGAGCAGATCCATTCACCTTATATTCCCACACTCCACCCGTATATCATCGCTGATAACATCATAGCAAATTGTTGTTACATCTCTGCATTCACCTTTTAAGCAATAAAATAAACTGTTATATGATAAAATATTTGTTGACGATATAATAACTTTCTATGATAATGATCAAATTATATGTCTCGAGTCCTAATTTTAGATAATATCTATTTAGGATTGCATTCTTGTTTTAGTCAATTTTGGATTAATTATAGTACTAAATCGATTTGTCATAAGTCGGTATATAATAAAATTAAGCCATGTTGATTTTGAAACCATTTCGAGATAGTTCATTGATTTTATTAAAATTGCATGAAATTAATTAACTGTTATTTCATCTACAAAAAGGCATAAGGGAAACTGAATGCGGTAAAACTAATATCTAGTGATATATAAACCTTACTGTCTTCCTTGTCCTTGTCAACGTAAGTCAAAATCAAATGTCAATGCCTTGGTTTTATTTAAATAATATTATAAATTAATTAACAATAACTGTTGCGTTCTACCGCAGATCGAAACAACAGTGACAAATAGCCCGGGCCTATCAATAATTTGAATTTTGAACGGACGAACAATCGGTCATAACTCATAACGGTCGTTACACATTAGTTAATTAATATAGAAAACTTGTTTCATCCTTAAGTTCTTAAATTGTAAATATATGCAAATATAAAATAATTATATTTAAGATTTTCATTATTGATTTCATTTAAATCAATATATTCATCACCCAAGAGTTCTTGCCGCATCCAGGTATCAGGATCTTGTCCGAACATAAGGTCCTTCGATCCTCAATAGGACCTGATATACTCGTATCTATATTAATAAAAATGTAAATTTTTGTCTCTTCAAAATCTTAAATCACCTAAACTTCTTCATTGTTGCTTTGAAATTTGACACAAAGTTGCATTTGAATACTCGCGTTTTATATCAGTCATAGCAACACAGCTAATTTGATATTAAAAAGCTGGCAACCCTGGCTAGCAAACCCTACTGGCTGATTACAAAGTGGAACATCGTGACATATTGTGAAAACCAATACTTATATTTAAATTGTTTACGTTATTTAAAGTTAAATAGTATACTATTGTGTAATAATATCTATTTTAAAATGCTAAAAAGACTATCAAAATTCGTCGCACGGATTCTTTCCTTCGATTGGTTTACAGACTTCAATAGACTATACCGATTCTTTAAAAGAATTCCCATTTTCCTTTCCAATATCCGATATTATTTACCGTGAACTTATATTGGAACGTATTGTGTTCATTGTATTGGATTTTTTTTGTTTTGAAATGACACAAGTATAATATGAAGTTTAAGTTTTTATTTTTTAATGATTTTTGATAAATTTTAACAACCTGTTATGTGCGCTATATTTTCTAACGTTTTAAGTATAGTAAAATTATGTGAGTATAAAACACTTACTATAACAGAACGTAAAGAATACAACACTAATGAATAATAATAATTAATATATAAGGTTCAGCATACTTCGCCATGGGTAAATCGAAGGCTCCGTGGCGTAGTGACTTAGTGTTAAGTTACGGCGCTGAGGACTAAAGGTTCGAATTCCGCACGGAACAAGTATTTGTATGACTTGCAAATAATTGTTCCGAGTCTGAATATTGGTCCTTATGAATTTAAATTGCCTCTAAGATACGGGAGAAAGTCCTAGTGTGAATATAATAAAAAAATGATAATGATATGTATTTGTCCTTTTGTTACTAAGTTAAGAATATCTCTAAATATCTTTGGCATAGATGCATTACTGTGGTTTGAACAGGATGCAATATTGTATCCTGTACCGTGTATGGCAATCTATGCACTACAAAAATGGTTAGCGATCCATTGAAAATTCTTATACTTATGGTGTGTGACGCTAGGCTTAACACAATTTAATACAACGATGATATTAATATGTTTAAACTTTAAATTTATATTAGATTATTTATTTAAAAATATAAAATAACATGTTTATTTGACCTTATTTACTGCTACTTTCATAGAAAATCTATGAAAAGTTGAAAGAATTTTTACTCCCCAAAAAGAGTATTTCAATTGACATGACTTTCCAGTGCTCCATTTCAATTGATCAAACCCGCATTTTTCACCTTTGACTTTGACGATAGGCCGGCAACATGGCAAATTCAATTCGAAATGAATGAAAACCAGACTGGGTGAAAACAACACTCACCACATTTTTATGCACCTAGTTGTATCAAGCGCTTTTTATGCAACTATCATAACAATCATAATATCATAATAATTAATTTATCATTGTTAATCGGAGTGCTTATATATACTCGTAATATGTGAAAACCAGAATAGAATAGAATAGAATAATTTTTTATTCAATATTGATTATTACATAATTCTTATTGAAAGTCATTTTTTATTTACCACTGGTTCGGAAAATACCTCTGTCCTGGGAAGAACCAGCAAGAAACCCAGCGGGACTTTTTTTTTCAAACATATTTCACTTAACAATAATTTCATTTATACAATTTTTAAATGATTTTTAATAGAACCAGCATGGTGGCGATCACCTCATTCCCAGGGGTTATTTTCATTCATGTATTCCTTGATATTATAATAACCCTTTTTGTACAGTTTTTCTTTAGTAAAACTTTTAAACTTGTTTATTGATAAACTTTGAATATGTTCTGGGATTTTGTTGTAAAAGTGTATACATTGCCCCATAAATGAATTACTGATTCTGTGGAGTCTAGTAACTGGTATTACAAGCTTATGTTTATTCCTAGTGTTTAAAGAATGCACATCCTTATTCTTATTAAAGCTATTTATGTTTTTATGTACATACATTAGATTTTCATAAATATATTGCGATGCCAAAGTTAATATGTTTATTTCTTTAAATTTTTGTCTGAGGGACTCTTTACAATTTAGGTTATAAAGAATAAACATTAGTCTGGTTTGCACATGATGATTTTAATTTAGGCCCATAGCAGCTTCTGCTGTCGCACGGATGGGCCGGCTCGAACCGGGGTGGTACCACGACCTCACAGAATACCAGCGTGAAGTAGAGGTTAACCTCTGCGTTTCGCTTGGTGAGTGCAGGTGGCCGGAGGCCCTTTTTACTGGAAATGAGGCATTCCATCTTAGTCCTCACGGGTGACAACGCATGTACATTTTGATTTGTAATAGAGGATAGATGTAGATGTCTATGGGCCGCAGCAACCACTTACCATCAGGTGGACTGTGTGCTCGTTTGTCACCCTTATCCTATGTAAAAAAAAAAAATTGAAAATCCAAATATTTCATAGTTTTAAGTTTTCACTTCTGTTGGCAGTCCCCCAATTACTACCATTTATTGTTTTTTAAGTTGTTATTAACAAAGCGCTGCTGCCCATCTCCTGCTTTGTTTCCCTCTGTCGCCTCTTACGTACACCCTCGGGCGATATATAATAGTGGATATTCTTACACGGTTAATTTTATTACTTATTTTTAATTCCTAAAAATAATTACTTTTAATATAAAATACTCATCTATACAATAAAAATATTTTCGTATATCGATGTGCGTTCTACACATTAAATTAAACTACAATATATTTGACGGCACCAGCACCATTGTATGTGCGGTGGCGTCGGTGTAGCTAGACAAAATTCTTGTAAATAACACGTATTCCGCACAGCTGCACCATTACACCTGCGGTGGCGCCCGTTTTGCTTGTATAAAACGGACGGAGCGGCCGCCGTTAAGACTTAAAACAGTCTTGGCTCTGACGTGGAACGGTGCGCTTGTCGTATTCCGTTACTAGTTTATCCTCGACTTGTTGGATAATTAATTCGTGTAAACGAATTAATTATTATTCCTAACTACAAAATTAGTCTCTGTACTATACTCAATTACACATTCCTACATATTGATTTATCGTGCGTATGTTTTTTTTTATATTTTATACTTCGGATGTTTCGGGTGCTTTGTAGCACCTATGACCCCCCATGAAGTTTGAGGAACCATCCTCAGTCCTCAAACTTCAACAGATAGCGACATTAAGTAAAATTGGAAATGATTAGCATTACATATTTATTAAAAGGACAAATCTTAAACATCGCAACTACTATCTTGAACTTATTCAGCCAACATGACAAACATTATAGCAAAAAAAAAATATCCAACACATTTTGTTCATTTAAAATAGTAATGCGTTCATTGTCCTAGAAAGTTTTAAAAAGCTATTAATTTTACAACGCTCACGTCAGCAGACGGCATGATCTAAGAGATCGATATTTATACACATTGATAACATACGTGTGGTTGAATTAAAGGTCAGTGCCTCAATGTTCGGCCGATTTGTACAGTAATATCTTTTATCAAACTCCGGTTCAATAATTCATATCATACTATGTGTCATCTTGTTGCTGTTATAATTAATAATCGTCCTCAACTTTAATATTACACAATGTGGTTCTCGTAAGGGGCGACAGAGGGAAACAGCAGCAACGTCTTCCTAATAACAACTAAAAATAAATAATACTGCGGTTGTCAACCTATAAGAAAATTTATAGAGGAGGCCTAAGTTGATGGTCTATAATATACCACTTATATATGGTCGTTTTACACTTGAATGTTATGAAAAACGATCCCTTCCAACTTATTTCCCAGAGTACAAAAGTCAACACATTTTGGTTTAAAAAATTGTGAAATGGCTTAAACGCAGCGCTATGACTATGCACCATTGTGTACCTAGATGTGAACGTCTACAAAAGTGAATAGTTTTATTTTATTAATGTGAGAATAGAGATTCTCCAAAATATCATAACCAAATTTTATACGACGATTTTTTTTTAATGGATTGGGTGACAAACGAGCACACAGTCCACCTGGTGGTAAGTGGTTGCTGCGATCCATAGACATTTACATCTATTCTCAATAAAGCATCAAAATGCAGATGCGCCGTCACCCGTGAGCACTAAGATGTAATGCCTCTTTTCCAGTAAACTGGGTCACCGGTTCTCTAGAGTCACCATACGAAACACAGCAGTGTCAAACTGCCATTTTACGCTGGTATTCTGTGAGAGCATGGTCTTTTCGCGGTCGAGCTGACCCATTCGTGCTACAACTATACTACTAATATAGCTGCAGCATGGCTCTATCACGTAAAAAACGATGCCTCAGTTTATTCATTCTGTCTGTCAGCGGGCTGTATCTCATGATCCGTAACAGGTAGCCAGTTGAAATTTTCACAGAATGTGTATTTCTGCTGCCGCCAACAAATAAAAAATAAAGATAAATAAAAAATGAAAGGGGACTTCCTTACTACAAACGTGTGTAGTGATACAGAACCCTTCATGCGCGTGTCCGACTCACACTTGGCCGGTTTTATAGTTTTATTTAGCTTATCTTTTTCGTCATTGTTAAACGCATTGTTTTTATAAATATTAGATAACAATATTAAGTAATGTTTGTACTTAGTGTTATTCATCGTTGTACTTTTATTTAATCGAATGCAAAGGAAAACTATCTATTGTAGTATAATATTTATCATAATGTGCACAATCAGCAAGAATACAACAGGCGTCGCACTCAGCAACTTGGTCAAAGATAAGAGTCACAATGAAATTCCCGATAGTACGCCAGCTTGCCAAGTAAGTTGGAGGTGCCTATTTGACATGTAAATATTACTTTGTGTAAATAAAACAATATTAGCTAAATAAATATATTACATACAAAGAAACAATCTAGGCTTAGTGGTTGAAACTCAATTATTGCTCCAGGAATATTGTACTAATTGCCCTTTTTCATTTTTATTTGTTTTTAAACTTATCTATATATTTTATAAATAGATAAAATTGAAGTGTCTGTTTGTAATGTCAAAATAACAGCTTTTTACTAATTGCGAATGAAAGTACTTATACGGTATACGGTACTTATAGCAAAAACACAATTTTTAAACTGTTTTGTCTGTCCGTGTGTATATCTGTTTTTTCCGGCTAATCTTCGAAACGGCTGGACTGATTTTGACGGGACTTTCACTGGTAGATATCTCATGTCATAAGGAATAACTTAAGCTACTCTTATCTTAGAAAAATAATTAGGATTCCGCGTAACAAAATTAAAACTCTAAATTACACGCGGGCGAAGTCGCGAGGAACAGCTAGTAAAGCATTAAAATATTACTCATGTAATGCCGAGAGGCATTTTCTCCCATTCAACTATTAAAGTTAATAAACCAATAAACTTTCAGCTGTGTAGTAAAAAACTATAAAGTAAGAAAAATATTATGAAAAAGTTGGATAAATATCAAGATTGTTATACCGATAAAGCCATGTTAACGCAGGAGCTAACAATTCGGTTAAGGAAAATATCATCACGAAGAAACCTGTATTACGATACGGAAATCTAACACATTAGATATATATATATATATATATATATATATATATATATATATATATATATATATTCTCGACTTTGACAAATTTTTTTTAATTTTTATTAAGTCTCTATCAGTTTTATTTTATATTTTTGTATTGATTAAGAATTTTTAAATCAAGGTTTAATACTTTTAAATAAATAATGCACCCTTATTAAGAAAACTAATGAACGGATTTTTGTTATCATACTAGATTCTTTTTATTTCTATCATGAAAAATATAAGAAATATTTGATATGAAATCGCAAATATTATTAAAAAATATTTTAAGTAAGCAAACTACAAGCAAGAAGAACGGCATGTTTGAGAATTAAATACAATGATGACGTGACGTTAACACGCACTGGAGTAGCATGGTAGTCTAATTGTCCAAAATGCTCTCAGAATTTAGAGGAGGCAGTGGGACTTGTTTATTATATATTATAGTCTATACTACTTTTTTTTTAACTTTGTACCGATAAATCAGTTTCCATTCATTTTGATTTAGACATTGCAAACACGCCTCTAATCTAATTGCAAACCAGTCGCCTGACCATAACAATGTAGGTCGATGAGCTTTTATGTCGTAAATCATTATAATATGTCTTTCAACTCTTTCCACTTGCCGCCAGTGACCATCAAACAAAAGGTTCTTTGCACGGGCGACGTCAGCGATATACTATGGCATTAGCTCTAATGGACTTATGACGTCGGCCTTTCTTTCCTGTCTAGTAGCCGGTTACATCGCAGGTGTGCAGGTAGTTCGTTATTGGCATGGCTGCACCTTTGTTTTACTTAAGTAAGGAACAATGCAAGGCTCGGATGTATTTAGTGTAAGGTGCAATTCGCACCGGCCAACTTGTTATCGATAATTATAATGTATGTAAAAATTTGTGAAGATATTGGAATGTTTGTTATTCAATCACAAATAAGCGATTGAATAACACAATAAATGAAATTTGACACACGGATAGTCTACGTCAGTATTAGCACATGGGATACGCTTTAAGACAGGAAAATTAACATAAATGCCACCTAAACTCTCACTTGGATGGTAAGTTTTTTTATAGAATAAGGGTGATAAGCGAGCACACAGCCCAAATGATGGTAAGTGGACACTGGCCTGTAGACATCTACAGTTATCCTCAATTGAGAATCTAAATGCAGATGCATTGTCACCCCCGAGGACTGAGATGTAATGTCTCATTTCCAGTAAAAAGAGTATCCGGTTCTCTACACTCATCATACGTAAAACAGCAGCATTCAGCTGCTATTTTACGCTGGTATTCAAAGTACTTAATAGAGCCCAACGACAGCTGCAAAAAAAAGAAAGTCACTGATGCATGACACTGCTGAGGACTAATGATGGAATACCTCACAACCCTGTAAATATGTACTGTTAAAACCATAACACAACACTAAAGACACTATTACCTGCGGCTGAAATAAAGGCAGAAGAAGCGGTTGGTATTAATCCAAACACATCAATACAGACTCCTACGCAATAATACTTTATTGAGTAAAGTTCCTGCTCTAACACTCGTCTATGTTCTGGGATATTAAATATTGGTAACCTTATAGCCTTTGCAGCTTCTACTGTCTCAGAACTCTACCATTACATAATTAAAAGGCTAAAAGAAAAATTCTGATTTCGCCTATGTATATAAAATTTAAAAGTAACAATATCTAACATATAATTTACTCATATAGTTTTCATGTGGTAAAACCAAACCGCAGCTATATTAGTAGAATAGTTGTAGCAGGAATGGGTCGCCTCGAACGGGGTAGGACCTGGCTCTCACAGAATACCAGCGTAAAATAGTAGCTTGACGCTGCTCTGTGTTTCTTATGGTGAGTGTAGAGAACCGGAGACCCTTGTAACTGGAAACGAGGTATTCCATCTTAGTTCTCAGGGTTGGCAACGCATCTGCATTTTGATTCGTAATCGAGGATAGACGTACATAGCTATGGGTCACAGCAATCACTTACCATCAGGTGGAATGTGTGCTCGTTTGTCACGCTTATACTATAAAAAACAATCCAAATAGACTCGTCCCGTTTCTGTACCATTGAAATGTCTCAATGATATAGTCAATAATTTAGATAAGCCAATAAATATTGTTGGTTTGCAAATAAAAGCAGTAACGCTTGCGGCGCATATGTCCCATAAAATTTTACGCCTTGTGTTCTTATTCTCGACCAAAATACGTATTGTCATATTTTTATTACAAGTGCTGTTCAATGTGACATTCTTGTAAGTTTATTGGGGTATGTCGTATTCGATGTAGCGGATTTACGAATGCCCATAAAAATGATACAAACATGCATAATGTTTAATTAAATTGACGTTGAAATATTTTATATTAAATCGACATTTTTAATGACTAATATGGAATGATTTTTTACTTAAAAGGGTTTTGTATTTCAGGTTAATATTCTGTGCGAGTTCTTTCCCCAGTCGAGCCGACACATTCCTGTTCCAGTCATAATACAGCCACAGCATGGCACGTAATATAATATGATCTTTTTAAAGTCTAGGAAAGTAAAACATTAACTAAATACAAAATGCCAACCAAATCGTTAGGAGCCGTTTCCGAGAAAATAATTGCATGTTATACACAAATACACATATTATACGAGAATTGCTCACATAAAGTATAGATCTAGGTGTTGTAAAAACTGAGTGATAAGCACCAGTTTTCAAATAAAAAAAATCAGTGAATAGGTACAATCAAGTATAAAGTTATGAGGTAACACACATAAAAAAACATGCAGTCGAATTGAGTACCGGCTCCTTTTTGAAGTCGGGTAGAAAATATAAATGTCAAAATTTTAAGCTAGGCCATAATATTTTATACGTATATATATTTTATACGTGGTAGAGCCATGCTGAAGCTATATTAGTAGTATAGTTGTAGCACGAATGGGTCGGCTCGACCGGGTAAAGACCACGCTCTCACAGAATATCAGCGTTAAATAGCAGCTTAACACTGCTGTGTTTCGTATGGTGAGTGTAGAGAACCGGAGACCCTTTTTACTGGAAAAGAGGCATTCCATCTTAGTCCTCACGGGTGACAACGCATCTGCATTTTGATTTGCAAACGAGGATAGATGTAGATGTCTATGGGCCACAGCAACCACTTACCATCACGTGGACTGTGTGCTCATTTGTCACCCTATCCTATAAAAAAAATATGTTACATAGATTTGGAAATTGTGATTGCCTCTGAGTTCTACCCATAGATACGCTCTATTCGGATAACGCCTGAGTGGACAGCGATAGGGGTGCGTGCGACGTCCGACAAATTAACATTCTGAGAGGCAGCCACTCAGGACACATACGAGAACTTAAGTTTTTTATACTTGCTGAATGTTCCGCCCTACCGGACCCTTTTTACTACAGCCTTATCGTGTCCTATAAAACTTTGTCATCGCACTTCCTGGTGACCAAAGAAAGTAATTTGACGCACGCAACAACACGCCGCAAGCCGCGCCGAATTCGCGGAGTTCCTCTTCTGCCTAGAACTGGCTTATAATTAGTTAAAAAAAATCTATATAAGTGAGATAACGACAATTCTTATATCGTCATCATTATTATTACATTCTGTACATAGGCCTCCCTCGTAAATTATCTAATTCAAATTTCTAAGTCACCAGGACTTTTTTTAATGAGCGAGTCAGTAAGTGATAAAAATTTCACTTTTCAGACAGTCGTATATTTATGTAATTTATGATTCTAGGTATTTATGGGTCCATATTAGATATGCAAAATGGAAAGTGTTTAGATGTAATAGTTTTTGAGGTTTTGAGGGTCGTTCGAAAGTGGATCGAATTAGTCCGTGTAAATATGCACTGCTGGTGAGTCACCTATTTCTTTTCCGAACTTGGCTGCCACAATGTTGACGGCTCCGTGGCGCAGTGGCTTAGCAATTAGTTGTAGCGCTGGGGGCCGCGGGTTCGAATCCCGCACGGAGCAAGTATTTGTATGGCCTACAAATAATTGTTCCGGGTCTGGATGTTTGTCCTTGTGCAATTTATGTTTGTAAACTGCCTCCACGACACAGAAGAAAATCCTAGTGTGGGGGTAACGTTTTTTTTAAACAAAAAAAACTGTATAGATTACATATATTTTGTTTGCTTAGATACTCTGTATCACGCTGCCTTGGCACGTGCCACCTCTTGTCAAAGGCGTCTCAGCGACAACAAATGTCACCGCGTGCGGCGTACACCCACATGAGAATTTGGCATTTGAATTAATCTGACTTAGACAGCAACGAAGCGTCATAGTGAAAGGTTCTTTGCTAGGTAAATTGTATTTATTATATATATTCGTATTTTATTACAATAACCATAATATATTATATTTTATTCTTAGAATAGAAAAACATTTATTTAACAGACAAAGTAAAAAATAATAAAATAAAAGCAAAATAATAAGTGTGTCTCCGGGTGTACCGACCCTATCTTAGTGAACAGACTATACAATATTATATTATATAGAAATTAATTAACTAGCGCCGGGTAGGGATAGCATAAGAGAATCCACTACCCCATAATATGAGCGTCTTCCTGATAACAACTTAAAATAATGAAAAGAACAACGGATGCCAACCCTCTATAACCCTATGATGCAATTTATGGGGGGAGGGTAAGTTGAGCAGTGGACTTTGATAAGATGTAATGATGGTGATGATAGGAGACATTAACAATAGTGACTGGTATGAGTGTAATCGAGAAAAAACAAAACAAAAGAGTAATAAAGGAGTACAGGATAAACGAAGAAATAAAAGTATCCGCCAGGATATAATATTCCGTATTTCCACAAAGTCCTATTATCATTTCCCTTCACATATCCGAAGTAAGAAAAGATTGACTGCACCCTTAACTTATGACAAAGGCTTATTATATCGCTTAGGGATTTCATTTATTTTGTAACTTTATCTTGCGCTGTGTTCAATATAGACTTGAAAATCGTAATTGAATTTTTATAAAAACGAAAGATTTTTTTCTTTAATGTAAGATTAATTTTTATAGTAATGTTTCGTGATACGAATAAAATAATAATGCTGATTTCATAACGGGGACACGCAACAGAGATAATGAATCTTTTTATATATTTTTAATATTTAGATGAGTTCTGATGGTAAGTGGATGCTGTGGCCTATAGACATATACATCTATCCTCGATCAAGAATGAAAATGCAGATGCGTTGTCACCCGTGAGGACTAAGATGGAATGCTTCGTGTCCAGTAAAAAGGGTGTTTGCTACACTCACCATATCAAACACAGCAGCAAAATGCTGTCACACATTTATTTAGTGGTTCTTCCTCAAACAAGTCAACTTATTCGCGCTGCAATCATAATACACCTGCTGAACATAGGCCTCCCCCTAAGAATGCCACAAAGCACGGTCCTGAGCCACCTGCATCCATCAACTTCCTGCATATCTTACCAGGTCTTCACTCCATCTAGTGGGGGGACGCCCTACACTTCGCCTGCCGGTACGAGGCTGCCACTCGAGAACCTTTCTTCCCCATCGGTTGTCGGTTCTTCGAGCTATATGGCCGGCCCACTGCCACTTCAGCTTACTAATCCGTTGGGCTATGTCGGTCACTCTGGCTCTACTGCATACTACGACTCCACTATGAATAAAATTCATGGTCTTAAAATCCTGGCATTTTAGTCAATAGTTTACTACGGAGGAGGACTCTTTTCTACCTACGACTCCGACTGGGTAGCTGCAACCCTCATACCTATTTCTGCTGCAAAAGCAGTATAGTTACAGGATGTAAGGAATTCCATCTTGGTCCTCGGAAGTAACAACGCATCTGCAGTCTTCTTTATATGTTGACTACAGCTGTCTATGAACCGTATTAGCTACTTACTATCACGTGGACTGCGACTTCGTTTTCTTTTTATAGTATAGGGTGACAAACGAGCACACAGTCCACCTGATGGTGGTTTATGTGGCCCATAGACATCTACATCTATCCTCGTTTGCGAATCAAAATGCAGATGAGTATTGTCTAGTGAGGACTAAGATGGAATGCCTCTTTTCCAGTAAAAAGGGTCTCCGGTTTTCTACACTCACCATACACAGAAACGAAACACAGCAGTGTTAAGCTGCTATTTTACGCTGGTATTCTGTGAGAGCGTGGTCCTTCCCTGGTCAAGCCGACCCATACGTGGTACAACTATACTACTAATATAGCTGCAGCATGGCTCTACCACGTAGGAATATTGTTTTTTGGAAACGTTTGTCACTTCAGGTTAAAAAAAGTTCATACGGAAATTAAAAATAAAGTGAATTATGCAAATACTTTAGGTAATATAAATAGATTTAGAAACGCGAAATTACCTTAGTAAAATTCACTTTTATTCTAATTGAGTCGTTACGCGCCTTTATTACGCTATTATTTTCAATACGTTTCTAAATAAAGTAAATACTCATTATTGTTTCCTGAAAGAAACGACTCGCGCGAGATAGGAATCATAATGGCGTTATTAGGTGAGTTTGTGAAACGATTTCATGCTATAACATTTGTAATGGCCTTGATGTCCATTTACGTACATTTTGTATGCAATCAAATTTGTATGTTCTAACGTAAAATTAGATTTGTATTCTCCACTTTGTGTACAACATGAGCAACTTTGTAAAATGTTAATACACAAAGTTGTAAGCTGTAGACATTTTCATGTACTATGCGCGCAGTACGAATAGGACTGAGCTTAATAACTTGCTACATACCGCCGGTAATTATCATTAATTATTTATTAAGTCATTCATCGTTTACAACCTATCAAAAGTCCACTGCTGAACATTTTTTATATGTGATAAGGTGACAAACGAGCACACAGTCCACCTGATGGTAATTGGTTGCTGTGGCCCATAGACATCTACATCTATCCTCAATAAAGAATCAAAATGCAGATGCGTTGTCACCCGTGAGGACCAAGATGAAATGCCCCTTTTCCAGTAAAAAGGGTCTCCGGTTCTCTACACTCACCATACGAAACACAGCAGTGTTAAGCTGCTATTTTACGCTGGTATTCTGTGAGAGCGTGGTCCTTCCCCGATCAAGCCGACCCATTCGTGCTACAACTATACTACTAATATAGCTGCAGCATGGCTATACCACGTACAAACATAAGCTTTTTCTCATAGATTGCCTCATAGGGGATAGAATCAAATAGAACGAAATAGAATAGATAAGAATGAAATAAAATAGTATAAAATATTTTTTGATTCAATATACACGGTATAACATGAGGGGTGGATCATCGGTGGCTGGGGGGTGAGGACCTCAATACCTATCGATTTAACTCCCCTATAGGTAATGCAATATTCAGTGATTCAAAAGTTATTTGGACTTCAGTAAAAATTTTGTCAGAATCCGGTTTTAGCCTAAACTTCGCAATTGCAGCCAAACTATTAGATCTGCGACCCTGATTTTTTTTCAAGCAAGATAAACAGAAGGTCTTTTGTAACTTTACATCAAACAGAAGCTTAGATATTATAAATGATTTCCACTGAAAGTGATTTTTAAATCTTACCTCTGGTTAGGAATACCACTGTACTGGGAAGTACCAGCAAGAAACCCATCGGCACTTTATTTCAAACAGCTTGGAAGCGATCACCTCATTACCAGAGGATTTAATCAACCATTTAATATTTTTTTAATATAATAACCCTTTTAACAAAGTCTATGATTAATAAAAATAAACGTGGCAATAGCGTATACATTGCCCAATGAATGAATTACTGACTGTATGTCGAATAACTTGTGCCATTAGAAAATATACATTTTTTGATTTTGTGAACATACAATAAATGTTCGTAAATATACTGAGAGGCTTTAGTTAATAAATTTATTTCTTAATTTTTCTCTCTAAGATACTCTTTCGGTTTTAAGTAATGATTGCCAAAACAAAATAGTTTCTCAATTCATCGCATTTTTCCATAGCAAAATCCCATAAGACATTATGTAATCGAAATAATTGAAATAAACTTATTTAGCTGTCTTGACACTAGTGAGACTTTCAATCTTTATATATAAAAATTACGCGTCACGTTGTTTGTCCGCGATGAACCCCTAAACTACTGAACTGATTGAATGAAATGAAAATGAAAAAAATGAAATTTTGCACACTGCGCAGTTGGTCCAACTTGAGACATAGGATAGTTTTTATACTGATAAGTGACACTCAATGTTTTTTTATTACTAAAGATTTTTTATATGAAGGGTCGTCGAAAAGGGCAGACCAACGTCTGCCTGGCAAGCTAGTCTTTTATACAGCACAAGCTGTATAGCTTAGGTTGCTTGTTAGTTTATATAACTGAACTTTTGCGTGAAGAGTAATACGTGGTAATACCAAGAAAAACGATGGAATCGACAACTTCGTTTTATTGCCGTTTTAATGTAGATTATTCA
Organism: Parnassius glacialis; assembly: GCA_033319125.1. Lineage (NCBI taxonomy): Eukaryota > Metazoa > Arthropoda > Insecta > Lepidoptera > Papilionidae > Parnassius > Parnassius glacialis. Next base: position 33,636,338 of record JAVANC010000018.1, read on the forward strand.
CGATAAATCAATGTACTAATTTTAATATATATAATTTTGAAAATTGCTGTTTATGTTTAAATATCAATAAATTATCATCTGCAAATAATACTATAATCATGATTATCGCCTAAAAGGTAGTCATTAATATTCTTTTGAGGTATCTATATAGTATTTTCATCTGGTTGGGCTGTATATAAGTTTAAAAGAAAATGATAAATATAATGAATTTAAGTAAAATAAATAAATAAAAACCCAACCAAACAATACCCTAACCTTCGGCAGGGGAAACCAGACGAGGGTTAGGGGGATAGGGAAAGAAAGCGGCGGACAATGCTGGCGGTATGGAGGAGCACCACTTTCTGAATTTGAGCCCGAAGCGGTCCATCACGGAGTACCAGTCGTCTAAGATGACCTGATAGGCTGACCGGGATTTATTAATATTATTATTACATTAGGAATAGGAACGTATCGAGAATTGAACACCCGTTAATACAGGTGACCCGGAAAAGCTTTTACCATTGATAATATGATATTTTTCATTGTAGCCACGGTTGGCAGGCGGGTTGGCAACCGTAGTTTCTTTATTATTTGAGCACTCTTATGAAACTGAGGTGACAAATAAAGTTACAGTCCACCTGATGGTAAGTGCCTGCTGCAGTCTTGGAGACCTGCAACCAACGTCAAGGCTACAAATGCGTTAATACTTCTGGGGAGATTGAATGCCTCACAGTGGCTCTCTACACTCTTCAAACCAGAACACAACAGTGCAAGCACTGGCGTTTGGCATTTGGCGATAGAAATAATAAATAGTAAATTAGAAAGATGCTGCTGCCCAGTTTCCCTCTGTCGTCGCCCATCTTTTTTTTTTTTATATAGGAAAGGGGGGCAAACGAGCATGCGGCTCACCTGATGGTAAGTGACTACCGCCGCCCATGAACAACTGCAACACCAGGGAGGGAATTGCAGATGCGTTGCCGGCCTTTTAAAAAGGAGTAAGCTCTTTTCTTGAAGGTCCCTAAGTCGTATCGGTCCGGAAAAATCGCTGATGGTAATCGATTCCACAAGGAAGTCGTGCGAGGAAGAAAACATCTTCTAAATCGCACAGTGGTGGACCGCCAATCATCCAGATGGTGTGGATGGTATCGGGAGTTCTGCCGCGATGTGCGTTCGTGAAATTTGGCGGCTGGGATTAATCCGAACAATTCCTCAGAGCACTCCCCATGGTAGATGCGAAAGAAAATGCAAAGAGATGCAACATCTCTTCGCAGCGCCAATGAGTCGAGCCGATCGGAAAGAACTCGGTCGTCGACGATTCGAGCCGCTCTGCGCTGGATGCGGTCAAGTGGAAGGAGCTGGCACTGGGGAGCCCCTGCCCAGAGATGGGAACAGTATTCCATGTGAGGCCGAACCTGCGCCTTGTAAAGTTGCAGGCGGTGTGCCGGCATGAAATACTGTCCCGCTCTGCTGAGCACGCCAAGCTTTTTAGAGGCCAATTTGGCCTTCTCTTCCAAATGACCACGAAACTGCACGTCACTCGATATGTCGACGCCGAGGATTCCGATACTGGCTGAGGCAACCAGGGGAGTGCCTTGAAACTGAGGAGATACGACAAAGGGGTTCTTTTTAGCGGTAAACGCGCAAACTTGTGTCTTCTGAGGATTAAACTGGACTAGATTTAGTCGCCCCCAGTTCGAGACTTTGTCCAGCAAAGACTCGACTTCAGACACAAGTTTGTTCCGGTACTCGGAGACGTTTTCCCGAGAAATATTAGCACGGCCGGTGTATAGAGCATCACCAGTGCTGTCATCCGCATAGCAATGAATGTTACTAGTTAGCAACATATCATTGATATGCAGAAGAAACAGCGTTGGTGATAGCACACAGCCTTGTGGAACACCAGCGTTAATAGGCTTGTAGTCAGAACATGCACCGTCTACAACAACCTTGATGCTCCGATCTGCAAGGAAGCTGGTGATCCAATTGCATAATTTCTCGGGAAGCCCATAGGAAGGGAGCTTCGAAAGAAGCGCTTTGTGCCAAACCCGATCAAAGGCCTTCGCAATGTCCAGACTAACGGCCAACGCCTCCCCCTTGGACTCTACTGCCTCCGCCCATCTATGGGTCAGGTAGACCAGAAGATCACCAGCTGATCGACTCCGACGAAAACCGTATTGGCGGTCACTAATCAGCTGGTGATCCTCAAGGTACCGGATGAGCTGGCAGTTGATAATGGATTCCATTATTTTGGAGAACAAGGAGGTGATCGCGATAGGCCTATAGTTGGACGGGTCTGAGCGGTCGCCTTTTTTAGGGATCGGGTGGACAAAAGCTGTCTTCCATGAATTCGGGACTACGCCTTGGGAGTAGGAGTACCGGAAAAGACGCGTTAGGACCGGTGCCAACTCCGGAGCACACGTCCTCAGCACAATTGGGGGGATTCCGTCAGGCCCACACGACTTCTGGATGTCCAGGGAGAGAAGTGCTTTGCGAACCGAGCGCTGTGAGAACAGCACGTCCGGCATAGAGCACTCACACCGCGGGATGATCGGCGGTGTTTTCCCCCCGTCATCAAGAGTCGAGTTGGACGCAAAAAGGGAGCCTAAAAGGTCGGCTTTGTCTTTTGCGTCATGGGCCAGTGAGTCGTCCTCCCTGTGCAGAGATGGTAGTGATGGCTTACAGAAATTCCCTTGGACAGCCTTGGCGAGAGACCAGAATGCACGGGTTCCCGAAGGAAGGCGAACTAGTTTCTCGCCAATTCTGCCTATGTGCTCTGACTTTGCCTTGGAAATAACTCTTTTGAAGGACCTGGAGGCGAAGTTATACTTCTTTTTAAGTGTGCTGGTGTTTACATCCCGAGTCGCCGAAGCCGCAGCCCAGGCTTGATAACACTCCTGCTTACTGCGTAATGCAGTTTTACAGGAGCGACCAAACCAAGGCTGAGATCTGCCTCCGATGGGTACCACAGATGATGGAATAAATAGTTCCATTCCCTGTAGCACCACATCAGTGACAGAGTCAGCAACAGCGCTGGGATCATCCGGCGAGAAGCAAACCCGCCCCCATGGGTAGGATGCAAAGAAAGACCGCATTCCGTCCCAATCCGCCGATCTGTAATGCCAAACACGGCGGCAACCTGCAGAACGCAACCGCGAAGGGAGCGTGAGTGGCACCATACTCCGGATCAAACAGTGGTCCGAAGAGCCGAGAGGGGCATCGACGGAAACCTGATATCCGTCCGGATGAGAGGTCAGCAGAAGGTCCAACAGGGAAGGTGTATGATCCACCACATCTGGAATCCGCGTAGGCGAAGTAACCAGTTGTGTCAGACCATATGCCAAGGCAAAGTCATAAACAGATCTCCCCGCATGATCGGTTAAACGTGAACCGAGCCATTCGGCATGGTGGGCGTTAAAATCGCCAAGGATCACGATCTCTGCGGATGGGACCTGTTGTAGCAAGGAATCTGTAGCCATTTGGACGTGGTCGATGAGTCGGTCTGTTTCGGCATTACCGCTATGGGACCTATAGAGGCACCCGTAGACGCGCGGGTGGTCGTCGCTGTCTACGCGTAGCCAAAGGATGGACAGGTCCGAACCTTCAAGACTGCCGAGGCGTCGTCCATCTCCTGTTCCAGTTTCCCTCTGTTGTCTCATCGACAGCCACGGGATGATATGAGAACATCATCATCATTTAAACAAATATGTTTGATTTGAAACATGTGTTTGGCAAGACTAAGTATATAAGCGAGATATACGATTATTCGAATAATATTTGAACTATGCATATGGTGTTTATCCATAGTTCGAATTCGAATATTATTATTCTAATGACCGTGTAGTGACGGTGTAAGAATATCTACTACCCCGTATCGTCCCTTGGGTGTCGTAAAAGGCGACAGAGGGAAGCATATAACGAGATGGGAAACAGCATCTTAGTAATAATAAATAAAATATAAAAAATTGCGGTTGTCAACCTTATCCCCCTGTGAGGCAATCCAAACAATCCTCCTCACACCTAAATTTATCTGCATCGACCTTAAAATATAGATTAATGGTCCATCAAAAAGTAATTATGTAGCGGCGCGACAATAATAATGACCGAGTGCATCGACCATTTCGATCTAATCAAACAAACATCGTGTCATTGCCCCGACGCCCATATATAAACAAGGTCCTCATAATCCTGACGTATTCGTAGGATTATTTGTTTAACAAGAGATATATCAATTACTGTAATCCTATAGATAATAATACGTTACGAAGTTATCTAAACCATACTAGAGAATATTAATCAATTTCAGTAGTAAATTTTACAGATATATAAATACTTCTTATTAGTTTAATTCTCCAAGTACTATTCGAAACTATTCGAAAAAAAAAAGTACTTATAGATATTTATTGTCAAAGCTAAATTAAATATAACCGTGACTGATATAGCGGTCGAAGAAGTAAAGAGCATAAACTTTCTAGGAATCGAAATAGCTCAATATTGAAAAAATATATAAAAGATATCCAGTGCTTGTTACGCATTGTCCGTCCTGGCAGACTACAAATGTAAGTGTCACTAGAAATGCCTATTTTGGAAGCGTTTATTCACTCCTAACTTACGGTATCATATACTGGGGAAATTCAACAGATATACAATCCACATTTGTTCTCCAGAAAAAATGTCTTAGAACAATAAATAACAAGAACAGTATCGAAAAGAGATATTTTCCTAACACTGACTGGAATCTTTATCATGGAATTATGCCTATTTGTAAAAAAAACAACATGCAATATTTTAATTTGAAATCTGATTCAAAGAAAAACATTTGCAAACAATATAAATATGATATAAACTTACTTATTATTAGAAATATGATTTATTATAGAAGGACCTATATTACTGCTATCCGTGTATACAACCAGTTATCACTAGCTGTTAAACAATTAAATGAATATATGTTCAAAACAAAATTAAGGAAATTGTTAATTGAAAAATGTTTTTTAGTAAAAGTAATGTTAGTAAGTATTTTAAATTTATTTTTTCCTTGTTGCATATCCGACATGTTGAGCCTAAAACTATATGTGTTTGTATTAAGATCATATTGTACACAGTTATGCAATAAAAGTGTCTTTATCTTTAATTACAGTCGCTCTTACTCATATATAATACGACCAGCTTGTCTTATGTGGGCAAAATGTTGTTTCAATACTATGAATATCTATGACATAAATAATTTTTATGAGAGAGTAAAATATTTTTTATCCTACGCAAATTACTTTTACTGTGGAGATATGGAAACATTATTTTTACTTAACAGGCTGTAGATTGATGTCACTATTGTCGAAATCTGGTAGATAAACGTAGACACAAATTAATCAGTCAAATTAAAACAAGCACACTAAGGTATCAATGAATTCTTCAAAAGCCCAAATCACTATTATTATTACGGAGAATGTATTTTCCTTTCAACAATCATATAAAGAGGTCGTTGAGTCTGGTGGATTAAAGAAAGTTTCAATTTCAAACGTTCAAGTCTGAGAGCAGGTATAATCATGGAAAAGTACTTAAGTTGAATAATGAACAGGGTTGCTTTGTTACCGGATTTTTCATCGACATTTACAGCTACTTACATACATTTCGGCGACTACAGAAAATGACAATTTCTTATGACTTCCACCAGACATTACACCATCCCTGGTGACTAGGGAAAATTTCAAAATTCTGATTTTTTCCGTTAGATAGCGTTGTAATCATCTTGCTTACGTCAGACGTAAAATACTCAGACTGGCGACAGTCAGAAGCGCGAAAGGTGCGAAACGTTTATGGGTTGTAGAATACAAGGAGAACCATCTTATAAGGGGGCGAAAGTTGAAAAAGTGTCCTACTATTTACTGAAAATAGAGGTTCCAAAACCTACCACAATAGCGCTGGCGTCTGAAAAACTACGATATGAAGATAGCTGTTGTGAACGGAGTGAAGTCAACTGAATTCAAATATTTAAAAAATTTCATGACTAGAGTAGTTAGTAAAATGCTAGTATACAAAACCTCAACTATTTACGTAGTACAAATCCAAGCGGATTGGTCGGTGCTGGTTTATTTCTCCATCTTATTCTATCTATCTATTATAACAGTGGTAGAGCCACATGGCAGCTTTTGCTGTCGCACGGATGGGCCGGCTCGAACCGGGGTGGTACCACGACCTCACAGAATACCAGCGTGAAGTAGAGGTTTACCTCTGCGTTTCGCTTGGTGAGTGCAGGTGGCTGGAGGCCCTTTTTACTGGAAATGAGGCATTCCATCTTAGTCCTCACGGGTGACAACGCATCTACATTTTGATTTGTAATAGAGGATAGATGTAGATGTCTATGGGCCGCAGCAACCACTTACCATCAGGTGGACTGTGTGCTCATTTGTCACCCTTATCATATAAAAAAAAAATTGGCGCTTTTATTTAATTTATCCTATGCCACTGCAGCGCCACCTTTATTGGACACGTTTTAGGGACAATTTTCATGTATAGAGATGGTCCTCCTTCTCTGTACACTCCATAGAAACTCGTTGCCAATGTGACGATTAAGTCAAATCCTACCTACAAGACACCCTAGTCAGGTGGTGGAGATTTATAGGCCGATAAAAAGAAAGAAGGTTTTTACCGTATGTCTATGAGCGAGCGCGAGCAAAACATAATATTATGAGCACTTCTTGATAGACAGGTCATTACATTGTAACGGAATATTGTAGGCCCTTGATATGAAATGAAATTAATTTTATTAAATATCTGCTTAATTCCAATTTAATAGAATTACACAATTTATATTTTGTTTTGGACGAATGAATCGTGAAGTTTGTCCGTCAATTTGGGTTTATGAATTGATTGTACACGAAAATGCGCTTTATATTGATTAAGTACATTATTCATTCTTATATCTATGACTTTCTTAAATGATAAAGCCATCTTGCTAAAGGTGTATTACTTATTATGCTTAGTTACAAGAACTGGAGGTCCTTTTTACTTGTAAGGAAGCATTTCATCTTAGTCCTCAAATATCATCGTTAAGAGGATATTTCTATTGTTTTCTCGTCTGGTTGGGATACATAAATACTTATAAATATTTATGTAAAGATATTCTATAAACATAACTTAGATAGAATATATGTAAACTTAATAAAATAATTATTAAACCATTCGCAAAAACAACTACAGGAATAATTCCAATCTGCAGACCATCTCACATGTTGGTCACCTCGCTAGGTCCAGATATTTTGTTCGCTTATCTGTTTCGGTTGCGTTCTCTTTTCTTCTTTTTAAAAATATACAGTTCAATGATAGACGAAAGCCTCTTCCCCTATTCATCGTTGTACTTTTGTTTACACGAATACAAAGGAAAACTATCTATTCTACTATAATATTATATATAATGTGCACAATCAACAAGAATACAATAGGCGTCGCACTTAGCAACTTGGTCAAAGATAAGAGTCACAATTGAATTCCAAACGAAGCTTGCCAAGTAAGTTGGAGTTGCCTATTTAACGTGTATATTACTATGTGTACATGGGTTACTAAGTGTAAATAAAACAATATTAGCTAATTTAATAGATTACATACAACGAAAAAACCTAGAGCCCCAATTATTTATTTATCTTCGATAAAGGATTAAAATGCAGATGCGTTTACCCCCTACAACTAGGATGGCATGAGTCGCTGATTACCTAAAATAATAGTCTCCGGTTTTTATTACTTGGGTACGAAATGAAATATTTTATGCATTATACTTGAATTGTAATTACAGGTAATAATAAAACTAGCTCAGAGGGAGTTGACGTTTTCCAAGTTGTAGAGACAATCATAGAGTCAGGGATTACACCTAATGAGAAAGTTATAACTTGTAGTGACAAACTCCGATATGGAAGCCGATTGACTAGATAATTACTTGTCGAGACTAGATTAGTTCGTAACGCTTGAATTTGCGATGGCATAGTTGTTACCAAAGAGTTAAAGTCTTAATTTTTACTATTAACTAAAATTATATTACGTATACTACAAATATACGTAATACTTAATACGTCCCAGCGACAAAAAAAAACACAAGTTTCGGGCGAACGTCAGTGTCACATTAATATTGTATATATATACTAGCAGACCAGGCAGACGTTGTTCTACCCTTTCCGAACGACCATTTGCTTTCCCAAAAAAACTCCTGAAATTAGCAATAAAAAATTGAAGGTCACTTATCGGGATAAAAACTATCCTATCTCTCAAGTTGGACCAAACTGCACACAGTCTGCAAAATTTTTTTGAAATCGGTTCTATCTGTTGAATACTTACAGCAACACGTGGTGGTTATACTACTAAATTGTAGCTTATATTAAACGTTTATATTTTTAACATAGCGCCATCTATTAAATATTTACTCAATCCAGTCAACAGATATCGTCATCTGACAGAATCGTTTGGAGCTAACAGATAATTGTGACTGTCAAATAATAGACAAATAATTTTCAATAAAATAATATTGTATTGCGACTATAAATTGAGATATAAGCTATCCTATCTTTTAAGTTTGACCAAACTGCACATTGACCAAAAATTTCATTGAAATGAGTTCAGTAGTTCATCGCGGACAAACAACGTGACACGTACTTTTTATATATAAAGAAGATTATACATATAACAAAGAAGATAATCCTAATCTTCTTTGTATTTTCACAGCTTTGACGCCAAGTTGCAGCGCGTGCACTGCTGCGTTCCAGTCTAAAGGATATACGAGCCAGGATGATTACGGGCTGTGAGATATTCCGTCTTAGTTCACAGAGATGACAACGTGTCTGTATTCTTCTTTATTTGAAGTTAATTGCAGCTGTCCACGGTCTGCAATAGCCACTTACCACCTGGTCAATAACAAATTCGTTTGCCACTTCAATTTTATAAAAATAAGTATTAAGCGTTCTAAGAGCCGTGCTGGCTGAGGAGTTAAGTGCTCGCTTTAAGTTTCAAAGCAATAAGAGAGGTCCATCTAGTTGCGATTTCAACTCCTATCTTCCCATGTGTTTGGCGGATAACATCGTGAGGAAATCAGCATGGCTGAAAAATAAAATATATAGAGGATATGTCAAGTCCGCCAACACGCATTGGTTCACCTCGGCGAACAAAACTGATCCATAAACCACTCGAAAATGAGAGGAAGCCTTGTGATCAGGTGTTGGGACGTATACATGCTGTAACTTTACCTAATTCATAGCTGGATATAGGCCTTAATCGACTTCAAGAATGTGACAACACTTATATGACTAAGGTGAAGCATAACACTTCAATAAGCTGAAGAGAAGAAGAAATTACATTTAATTTGAAAATTTCACTCATATATTTTATAGACCGACAGTTACATGATGAATAGTAGAACGATTATTATAAGTAATGATGAAATGAAATAAACGCCTCCTAAAATACCATTAACAGAAAATTATTGCTCCGTAGTAAAATCAATCAATCCACGGCCCGCGCCGTTAAGTTGACATGACATTAACGAATTACACAGAATTATAGGGGATTCAAAATTAAGTAATTTTCCGATGAAGATAGACGACCAATGAAACGAATAAGTGACAATTTTACGAGATTAAATGGGATTGTAAACAAAAATAATAAAACTAAAACCCTAAGCAGTAATTATGTGTGTATGAGTAAATCTATATAGGACAGTCATTTCCTTAATAAAACTTGTCTAATCACAAAATGAATAGAATATGTTGTTGTTAAATTAAATATGTATGTTGTAATGAAGATGTAGTGTAAATAGTGAAAATGTAGAATGTAATGTAGTGTACTATATTCTGTACGTGGTAGAGCCATGCTGCAGCTATAATACTGGTATAGTTGTAGCACGAATGGGTCGGCTCGAACGGGGAAGGACCACGTTCTCACAGAATACCAGCGCAAAATAGCAGCTTCACACTGCTGTGTTTCGTATGGTGAGTGTAAAGAACCGGAGACCCTTTTTACTGGAAACGAGGCATTTCATCTTAGTCCTCACGGGTGACAACGCATCTGCATTTTGATTCGTAATCGAAGATAGATGTAGATGTCTATGGGCCACAGCAACCACTTACCATCAGGTGGACTGTGTGCTCGTTTGTCCCCTTTATCCCATAAAAATAATATTTCAAAATGATTTTTCTACCAAATTTTATCGGAAAGAAATATGATATTAATATCATAGATATTGCAAAAAAAATCCATACTATCTAACTAATTTTTAGACTCTTCTATTAGTGACAATCAAGCTAACTGTTCACCTTATAGTAAAGGACCACTGTAGCCCATGCAGACTTGCGACCAATTTAAAAAAAAAACTAAACCACACCATAGACAGTGGCGCAGCCAGGCGTTTGCGAAGTGGGCTCTTGCCCACTTTGCGAAGCCGCTTCAAATGCGATGCCTTCAGATTTAACCACAGATGACTAATTAATTTGATCCCTTTTACGATCGAAAAAGAGCGTCACAAATTTAAAAACGTGTTTGTTCGAGGCCTCGCAAGAAGCCCCTCTTAAGTGCGACGTGACCGTTGTAACTACCTTTTAAGATTGTAACCGTTAGATTCACGGAATACGAGACCTGTCAGGAATTAATAGCTATGAGTACGTATGTCGTGTCAAAGCATGTTTGGTGGGATAGATCTATTAGGTAGATCGTGGTAATGAAAGAAAAGGGGTCTCGCTGATGCGACTTCGCCCACGTCTATATTAGTGCACGCTACGCCTCTGACCATAGATGCACATGCAATCGTCGCATGAGTGTGTGCACTGCTGCTGCTTGATGACCAAAATTGTTTTTTTATTGTAGGAGAACACAGTACCTACTCCTAATAGTAAATGGATACGTACATCTATCCTCGTTCAAGAATGTAGATGCGTTGTCACCCTTGAGGACTAAAGTAGAATCGCCTAGCTACCAGTAAAAGTTTCCGGTTCTCTACACTCACAATACGAAACATAACAGCATTAAGCTGCTACACGACACTACACTGTTTTACGCTGATATTCTGTGAGAGCGTGCTGCAAACATATTACAAGCTGCAGCATGATTCTACCACTTTAAAACAGTAAGAATTGTACCAACCTGAACATATTTAGCCTTCAAATTGGAACACAGCATTGGGTTCACTGTTGCTTTGCGGCAGCAATAGGTAAGAGCTGGGTAGCCAACCCAGACGTACACGTACCCATAGGCAGAAAATTGAGCATAATCGCCGCTCCTGGCTAGCGAATTGC